>JAENHJ010000042.1:1022500-3422500 GCA_025330945.1 Mucuna pruriens | reverse complement strand
TAAGAACAAATATTCTTCTCTAGCATCACTCATGTTTTGGGGATAAGTCCAATATTACTTTTGGACGAGCAAGATGCTGCTGCAGCTTCGAGCAAGATGCTGCTGCAGCTTCCTCAAAATAAAAGCAATGAGATGTTTAGTCATAAAAGATAACCATGTTTACAGAAGGCACTCTCCAGAATTTTTGTGGTTTGAAATCTTAGGAAAAACCATTCTTCAAGGATCTATTTGAGCTTGCTTTATGCTCCTTCAGGATATGTAAAGCAAAGAAACATTCTAGACAAATTACCAAACATGCGCCACATTATGACTATCTGAATATACCTCTCCAATGATGTAACTTCTGCCTCAAGCTGAGAGGCCCTCCCCTTGGCTTCATCTAGAGGCATTGATGAACCCAATTTGAATTCACTATCTTGAAGCCGCTTGCGTATCTCCTTATCCTGCAGTTTTTTTTCAAAAAATAAAAAATGAAGATCGAACAAACTGAATTGCACTTCCTAAATCTTTATCTCCAACAATAATAATGAGTAAATATTACACATACGTAAAGATCATTCAAGGAAGGTAAGATATGAGTTGTAGCAGTAAAATGGAAGAGATGGAGGAAGGAAGAAGAAAGAACAAATAAAAGAATATCTGTAGTATATGTGTGATAACAATGGTCTCACCCTTCTTTCAGCACATTGTTTATATAAAGCAAGTTCATCTTGACAAAATGGTTCAATGTCATTGATTTGCAAGCCTACAAGATTTAAATAACACTTATAAGAGTTCAGATACAACAATGTTGCAACAGACATCTAATATTAAAACCTATAAAACGAACAACAAATATCGTGTTCACTTATAGCATTATCAGTAGATTGAACCTTGTTGAAGTTAATCCTTTAATTTCTCCTGTCTGGTCATATCCAAAAAGTGTTGATTGTGAAGATTGTCGTAGTTATTCACCTTTTTAACTTTTTTAAATGTAAAGTCATACAAAATCCTATGAGCTGATGTTCCTACGTAATTCTAATTACAAAAACAACAAAGCAAAACAATTGCTTAATTCATACCATTGCATCTACTCATAGTTATCAAATGAAAATAAAAACACAAATCTTAGGGCTTATTTTTTCGAATGGTGAATCTTATGATTCATGTTCAATTATTCAAAAATAATATTTTCACATAATAAAACTAAAAAAAGTATATAAATAAATAATTCTTATTCTCCTTTCTATGCATATTAATTTCCTTATTTATTTATGTACATTAACAATTAGGTTCTCTAAGTGCTCTTCCTTCTCTATGCTACATGTATCTTGAATGGTCTCTAATTTTATGCAAGCAAAGGAATTAACATAAAGAACAGCTACACCTGGTTAATAAAAACGAGACTTACAGAGAAATAGATTCCTGAGAATTCCATCACACAAATCAACACCTTGGAGTACATGGGAGGCTATTTCAGGTGGTACTACAGGTGATGGAGGACCCATCATTAAATCATCACCAACCAAAATTGTTTCATCCATCGTTGGCTGTGAATCAACTGAAACCCACGCACAAGTTTATTAACATTTTTCTTCTTCCAAACATTTGAACCTTACCCTTTTGATTTTAAGGTAAGCAACCCAAACCAAGACAATTTTAACATGACAACAAAGCAAATAGTATAAGTGTGGCTCTGACGACATACCATCCATGGTTGCTTCCTAGTAATCCTTCTGCAAAAAATGCAACAATTCTGGTTTTTTCTGTTCTTTTTCTTCTTGTAGCAGCTCACAGAATAAAATTGCTGAAACAAAATTAAGTGGGAATTACAATATTATATTATAATTGGTATGGTTGTCTAGTGGTGAGCAAAGGGTGTACAAGGGACCAGTTGATGTCGTCCCTCCTTGGCCCTATAAAAATTGAATAAATAGTTCGTCCCTTGGAGCCTATTTTAAACTCTCGTCTGTCAACTAATTAGAAATTGTCATGTACAGTAAAACTGTCAATTTTACATTAACCACCTTAAAAATTATTCCTAGCATGATTCCAGATTGTAGACGGTGTAAAACATTTACAGTGTACAAATAACAGGTGTAAAACTAAAAGTACAAGGGCTTCCTATTGCCTTTGCAATTGTTTTCTTTCCGAAGTGTATATATCTATGAATTTAGTTTATGAGAAAATAGGCTATTAAATTGTTGCAAAGAAGTCAGTGGCATTTTCGGATGGCTCCAAGGGAAATGAATGGAGGACTAAATAGTGAGCAAAAAAAAAGAAACAATCAAAAAGAAAAAAAAAAAAGGAGCGTCAAAAAAAATAAGAAAAAGAAAAAAAATCGTCTCCTTTTTGTAAATCAGAATGTTGCAGGTTACCAAATGGCCTAAGCAATTGCCTCAATGACATCAATTGAAGCACTAGAGCTAAGCAATTTTATATGCTTATAAGGTGTTTGTAAAAATGATTTAATCATTTGGTGAGACAGTAACTGGACAGCGGAGGCGATTATGACGCCGTGTGAGAAAGTAACTGCTCGATGGTAAAACAATCCGAGCCAAAGAGGTATGGGGAAGCAAAATAAGAATTTGAAGGTTTTGGCTTAACAAACGAAGTTAGAGACAAATAGAACAACAAACGGATTGATTGAGATAAATGGTAAAGTAGTGAAATGGCAGTACGTACCCGATATTGGATAGAAGCAGCACTTATTCTGTTCTTAGTTAGCTTTGTGAGTTGTGCTTTCTCCCCACTCCCTCTCTAGTCTCTGCTCTATTTCCCCTGTGCTAATCCTTGATACTCCCCCACTCTGGCCCTCACTTTCCTAGTTTTTCCTTTGATTTTTTTTTTTTAAATTCATTTATCTTGAAATTCAATCTTCGGTTAATGTATTCATTTATTGTATTGTATATAAAAAAAATTAAGCCTTTAATTTGAGAAATTGTTTTTTACTTTATTCTCAAGTATAAAAATGTCACATTATTTTTATATTGATTTTTGGTTTCAAAGATTTATATGAAAAATATGAAAATAATTTTTATTAGTTTTACTTTTTCTTATACAAATCTTTAAAATAAATAATTGATCTTAATTTATTATTTTATATTTGTATAATACTATTTATAATGATATTTAGATTTTCAATGTATCATCGACTGCATGAATTAATTAGGATAAGATTTGTTTTAATTTGACTTGATATTGAATTCGAAGACTAGATACCTATTTACGTTAAATATTTGAATTAAAAATTTTGTTGATATAGTGATCGTGTCCAACTTAAACAAAATTATTTTACATAGAAAAATACATATTATTTATAAAAAAAAATCATTTTTAATGTAAGAATTTAATTTGAGTTTTTCATAAACTTTATGTTATCACAAAATTTAAGAATGTTAACTAATCTTTATTTCGATAGTAGAATCTAATTGACTTTGATTTTTAATTTATTTTCGGTAGATCTCACAATAAATTCAATATTTTTATACTTTTATTTAAATTTATTTTTATTACAAAAAATATTAGTTCATGTGCATTTTTATTTTTAAGTAAAAAGTAATAAAAATTACAAATAATTTCACTCTTTTTTTTTATATTTCTAAGTTTGAAAAAAAAATATTGTTAAGTCATGTGTATTCGTAAAGTATCAGTTCTTTATACAAAAACTCAACCTCATCTGCTATAAAGGTTAAGCAACATTTTTTTTATTTTAAAAACTCATATAACTCACTTAAGCAATTTCATTGGAGATACTCTTGATAAAGATGCAAACATTTATTTATTTAAATTCATATCAAAGTCTAATAAATCCCACCATATTATTGGGTTTTATATCGAAGCAATGAAAAGACGAAAAAGAGTTGCATTTTGTCCTAAATCGGTTGCATGTCGAGTATATTTTCTCATTAATTATAATCCCTAAATTGAAAAGAAAAGGCAATAAATTGATTCCTATTTTAATGTGACTCAAATAAATTTTAATTGAACCTAAATGTGTCCAATTGTTTTCACAATCCTTTGTTCCCAGTGAAAGGATAAGAAAAAAAAAATTGCACTTTCTTTCTTAGAGGCAAAAAGAGAGGAGGAATGATTTGAGTGCTTACCTTATTCACACCGATAGCGTAAAGCAAAAGCCCGAACGATGGATCGTTAACTACTTTCATGCATGCAAGAATGAAGAATCAATTTAAACAGAGCAAAGTGTAATTCTTGTTCAGTGATTTACCAAAGTTTCAATACTTTGAGGTGGCCAATATGTGAGGAAAGTTTGCATAAATCTCAGTTATATTACCAAATACATAATTTCCTCCTTTCTTTTATTTTGTCTTTTGACCAGTGCGGAGTAATGCATAAAAGTATTACATACAAATTCTTCACCTGACACAAAATTGGGCTTGAAACACTTTCCTGAATCTCCTCTTTTCATCCCCTTGTTCTATATAAGTTAAAACATTTCACCAGGTTGATAAGCCAACATGACTCATGCACGCCTGTACTCATCTCCACAATCACCAATCACTTTAAGCAGATCCTTTCCTTTACCTATGGCTTCTCTTAAGCTGTTCACGTCGTCGTCATCAAGAGCAAGTGAAAAGATAGCATTGGTGTCTTGAATATGTTCTGCCAAGCCAAGTCTGACACCAACCATTGATCCTGCTACGGCAGGCTGCATGTTTGACAAGAACCAAAATGAAAGGGATATACACCAGGGCTTGTCCAATGTAACATGAGAATGAGATTTTAAATTAATAACAGCAAATTCCTGGAGAGAGAATAAATCAAATTCACCTGATCTAGTATATACTTCACGGCAACTGTTGCGATAGAAACGCCATGTTTAGAAGCTACTTGTTTGAGAGTCCGAAGCAGTCCCTGGAACAAACTCCATCCTCCCCAAGCATCTACCATCTGCCACCAGATGCAAAGTATATGAAAAAACACATGAATATAACTAAGTCACAAGGAAAAAAAATCCATATCCCGCACTCCTGGTGTTCTCATGCAGGGAAAGAATCAATCATCAACTTGAATTGTTTTATACCCTACATATTGATTCAGAGTTATTTATCATTCCAGACCATCTTACCCAAACCGCTTATCTTAGTTTTACAATATAGTGGATTTAGAAGGGATAGAAACTTTCTATACAACACCAATGAAGGTGCTAAATGTTTCTTAAACTACCTCCAAATAACAAATGGTGGTTATGAAATCGTACCCTTTTGTACTTTTGGAGGGAGGGAGTGTTTATTGCAGGACCAGCAAAAGGAATAGCTATATTGGTGTCAAGGAACTTCTCAGACAATAGACCACCCATTACCGTTCCATACCTGCATCACAAACTGATCTACTAAGTGGAAAAAATTTGTAGTTTTCTTTTACTAAACTTTCATCTCATATTTGGGAGAACTATTTTCTGTGGCTGAAATAATTTATTTTTTCTCAGAGAAAAGAGAGAGAGAGAGAGACGTTATAAGTTTGACTCCTGTATGCTGACAAAGCTCTGCCATCCTCTGCTGGGGACGCATATCAACAAGTGAATGTTGCACCTGAAATTGAAAATACCAATAAAAGATACGAATCACGAACTATCAGTAATTATTAGAAGAACTGAGAAAAGAGAAATTAAAGCATTTGGATGTACCTGATTGCTTACAACAGGAATCTCATTTTCAAGAATAATTTCTAATCTCTCTGTATCAAAATTTGTCAGAGCCACAGTCTTGATTTTACCTGTACAGAGCTAACTGAAGTAATTTGTTGAAAGCAAGAAATGTGAACTTAAATGTGAATTTGTAACTGTTAATCAGAAACAAAACTAACCTTCTTCTTTCAAGTCTGTAAGGTGTTTTAGCGCATCCAAGTAGCCTGGATTAGAATAATCCCACCTAAATACATTAGATAGAGGAGAATTGTCATAAGAATCCTAAACTGAGAATTAGAATTATGTTCAGAAGTAGTTTAGCTAGATAAAGGAAATCAAATTTTCATTTCACCATTTCAGTAATAGACTAAGAAGCAAAATGGATGATTTTTATGTCATGTCATGGATAACGTTAATGGTTATGATTCTCCCTAAAAATATCAAGAATTGTAAAATGTGGGTAAGAATTGTGCTGCTTGAACCGTGATAGTTAATAGATCAAATAACCACAGTACAGAGGGATTAAATACCAATGAAACTGAAGCATGTCCAAGGATTCCACATCCATTCTCTTCCTTGAAACATTAATGCTGTCTCGTACATAGCTATTAGTCATCTTAACCGGCGGAGGCACCCACTTAGTGAGACTGCATCAATCATACAATGGATAAGAAAATACTTTCCTTTATCTTTTTACTAACAATTGAGAAGTATATATGGTAGGATGCATACTATCTAAATATCCGTCTAAAGTAGCTGCATTTTCTTCAAGTAGAAAAAATAACTAAGAATATGTAGTCACATAATCAACTCACCCTCTGACCTGTTCCAATAATTCTGGAGGACGCTCACGACGAACTCGATTAATGAAAATCCCATATAGATCTTCGGCAGGCCCATCTGCAAAGCCGAAGAACACAACAATGAGAAAACAATTCTCAAAAGTCATAACCTTTATGCAGACTTGTAAAGAGCAGCACATGTAGAGAAGAATCTACATCTAAAACATTTAATAATCACATCATACACAATTTTAAACATGACAAATCAACTATCAGTCTCTGTTCCTCTACCAACAACTAAAGTGGTGCACCATGTGTAGTCAAGGATTTTCCTTAATGAGGAAGGGGTACATGGATTGAAACAGAAAGCAAGTAGAAGCGGCTAAGTTGCATACATATATCAGCCATATCAAAAGTGGTGAGTCCAGCATCAGCATATTTAAGCATAGCATCAACAGCATCGTCCCTATCAATTCTACCCCACCCACCACTCGTCTGCCACATTCCATTCACAACCCGGCATATTTCTAATGAATCATTGCCATTCTTGACGACAATGCTTCTGTTATCCTGTGTCAGCACACATTGAAATGGTCTCAGATGCTTAACATTTGGTGATATTATTCCTCTCCTAGTTGGTGTTCCATTTGAACTGAAAGTGAATTTGCTCAAAGAATTCCGCAATAACTCCGACATTACTCAAGTGCCTATAATAGCTCTATCAGATACACGAAAAAAGGCAGCTCCTTTCAGCAACTTTACGTGTCGCTCTAACAACTAAAAGAATAGAGACATGGTCATAGTGCAGCTTTGTCAGTGCTTTATCCTATATCAGCATTCTGTTGCTCTCCACCATATATTTTTATCATTTTTATTTTATGTGGTTGCGTTTATTTAAGAATTTAATTAAAACACACTACTGCAGTATAATCACAAATTAATATTTACAGTAAATTTGTTAATTTTATAATAATTATTTTATTCTTAATTGATTGAGAATACAAAAAAATGGGTGCCGGTTTAAGAAATTAATTTAAATAACTTATTATTATTATTATTAATTACCTATTTTAGACTATCCATAATCCAATCCATTAATGACAATTTTTAAATTCTAAGTAAAATCTATATCTATATTTCAAACATATTAAAATTATACAAATACTTATTTTAAAATATTTAATATCATTTAATAAAAAACATTTATTAATAAATTATTTAATATTTTAAAATATTAATTTAAGAAATAATTAATATATTTTATATATGTATTAACTATTTTTAATTATAAAATAAATGTTTAATCATTTTCTGTTTTAAAAAAAATACCATCTACCTATAATTAAATAATTATTAATTGGGTGCATGGGAATTAGTAATTAAGAATAATTCTAAAATTACATATTAAATTATCCTTTTATTTAATAAAAAAAGAAAAAAATAAGTACTCTTCTATTTTTAAAATATTAAATATATTTCCTTTTCATCTAATACTTTTATAAAGTATTACAAAAATTAATAAAAATATAATATCATTTAATAATTAACTCTTAAAAAAAGAATTCTCTAATGTATATCTATATACATATAGCAAGAATCAAAAGTAAAAAAAAAATATTAAAAAATTGGTATATCAAAATATAAAAATGATTTTACGCTTAATTTTTAATAATTTAAAACATTTAATAAAATAAAATATATTTAATGTTTTTATACCATTTACTTACGTAAGCACAGTAAAAAAAACTCGGGAATATGTGTATTTCAAATAAGACAGTGAATGTTTGAAAATACAAAAGAAAAGGAAAGTCATTAAATGCATTCAGTTAATCACTTAATCACATCACAGGCAGTAGCTGAGGAAGGAATAACAGGCCAATCAGAAAACGCCACATCAGCAAAGAAGGAATTGCGAGCAGAGAGAAGAACGTACAGTGATCGGCCATGTCGAATGTGGATAGGCCGGCGTCGGCGTAGCGGAGCATGGCCTCAACGGCGTCGTCTCGGTCGATTCGGCCCCATCCGCCGCTGGTCTGCCACATTCCGTTCAACACTCGGCATATGTCCAGCGAATCGTTCCTGTTACTCACCGTGACTCGCCGATTCTCACTCGTGGCGGTGCTTACGTCGGCGCACCGAACCGAGTTTGCGCCGCTCCCTCGCCACCGCGACTCTCTCCTAGTGGAGTTGAAGCGCGTGGCGGTGGAGAATAGGCGGTGGTGGTGGCTAACTATAGCTGCCATTTCTAGTGGATTGAGTTTGACAGAAGGTTCGAGCGGGAGAAGAAGAGGATAAGGAAGTAGAATTAACCGTTCATTCCTTCAAATTTTTGAAATGACGATAGTGCCACTGTGTCAAAATTCATGGGCCCGAGTTTATTTTCAAAAGCCCAGATCGGCAAGCCCATACGTATATACGGACGAGGCTTCTTTTTTTTACCAATGTAGGGTAATAAAATTATCAAATTAGGTAATTTTTTAATAAATTCTTAAAATGGAATAAGATATACCATTTCACTTTTAACTTCAAAAGTGAAATTGTTATTTTATAAATATAAAAAAACATGACAGAAACGGAAATAATCTTTAATATAATATATATATATATATATATATATATATATATATATATATATATATATATATATATATATATATATATAATAACTATCTTTAATAAAAATATTGTTAAGAATTTTTTTTATGAAATTATTTGTAAGATTTTTTTAACATTTTATCTTTTTAATCTATTTTTTATTTTAAATTAAAATTTAGTATTTAAAAATATTAATAATTAATAATAACATTGTATCACAATATAAATTATTTATCATAAATTGATGATATAATTTATATGTTTAAAAAATCACAAATCCTTATACGATATACGAAAGTAATGTTCATCTATTTGTCCGTTTCATACCAACAAAATAATATACGTATCATTCTTTTTTCGAAAAGTGTGGTAGAATTTTTTTAATTATAGAATAAATATCTGGTCAAGGATTGTACTCGTTAATTTTTTTATCAATTTAATTAAATGTGAAAGAAATTATTTGACCACAAACTCAAAATAGATTGCAGGACTTTTCTCTTTGGCCATTCATACGCATTTTACTGAAGAAAAAAGAAAAGCTTGTAACAAAAATTTTAAATAGAACTTTGTTGTAGTAGATTTATCAAAGAATATGAAAAACAATCTCAAACAGATCAATATTCTGAAGATGATCGTGATTGCCAGATTGGTATTTTCAGAGAGATTTTTTTTAAGAGAGCATTTTATGACTAATTCCATGCATCAACTATTATCTTGGATAGTTTGAGGTGTCGTTACACTTCGTGTGTAAGAAAAAAAACATAATTGATTTATATTAATTAAAAAAATCTGTAAATATTATTTAATTACATCAATTTTATTTAATAATAAATACTATTTTTACACTCAGATAAAACTTGATATTGTTAATCAAATAGGGTCATTCAAAACAAAACTTTGAATAAATTAAAGATATTTTAGAAATAATACCATTAAACAATGTGAAGTTAGTTTATATTTACTTATATTTGAAACTAATATTTATTTTTTTTATTGTATTTCATATCAAATAGAGTAGTCTACGGTACAATGTATTGAACATCTTACTTATACGAGTTAATGGATGTTGTCATGTGCAAAAGGATATGAAATCATAAATTTACTTTAAGAGGTTGAGAAATCATTGTTGGACATTGTGATCAATTGTTTATAATAAGACCTTTAGTTTTTTTTGCGAGTAATTAAAAAAAGTCATAATACAAGTAATTAACTAAGAGAGCATCATAGAGACACATGATTCAACAAATATACATATACCTAGAAGTTCCAAACAACATAACTTTCAAAAGTATAATTAGTCTAATCCAATAGAAAAAGAATTGAGAATAACAACATATCTAGTATGATGACTGAGAATCAGAGGTTGATGATTGAGAATAAGAGGTCGATGCTTGAGAACCCTCAAGTCTGATAATCCTTTGCTCCATCTGTAAATTAAATACAACAATCGAACATATTACCTTACAACATGAAACTTTGAAAATTAAGGTAACAAAAGGTAACTTATTGCACTCTCTATTAAATCATGCAAATATCTTCTTTATAGAATATTTTGTCATATTAATGTCTTTATAAAAAAAAATGGTAGTATACCCGGACAAAGGCAGTCAACTTGGTCTTTGTTTTACTATACTCGTTTTTTAACCAGGATAGGCTTCGAGAAAAACTGAATAATAAAGTCCACAAATAAAAATTAGTTTATAACTATATAAAGCATAAGACAACAATAACTTTGTATTTTTTCAATATTAGAAGTTTAAGTATTTAGATAAAAATAAATAAAATAATATATATATATACTCGTGAGTATAGACAAACAACCATATAAAATGCAAAAAATTGATGTGATGTAGCAAAAAATATTTAAATTGCAAAACAACCGTATAGTCTACTATGCTCAAATAGATAAAGCAAGTTTGAGACTATCCTAAAGTAAATAAAGAGATCACTTAACATCCCTAGTTTTTTTTCTATCCTAAACAAATTAATTCATTCATGATTAACTTAAGTTATTGAGTAACAAAATTTACTACGATAATTTATTATAGGTGATTTAAATTTTTTTATTTTAAAATAACATTATTATTACTATAATAATTACTATCAAATATATGTTTATATCTAAGTAATTGGCTTATTACTATAGTTTTTCAAATAATTTTATCCATTAATAGTTGTATATATTTTAACTATACGTTGCCAAACTTTTTTAACTATCTAATACTCTGTAATTACTCCTCCCTTCCTCTTCTATTTTCTTCCTAATTTTCTATTTCTAATTCTCATAACTTAATAGGAAGGTGAATTGAAAAAAAAAATACTATATTAATCTTTAAAAAATTATAAATTTGTATCAATCATTCTAATACTAATGATATTGATTTGTTTTTAAAATTAAAGGTATTGAAATAAGTATTAACAAAAGAAATTAATATATATCTCATTAAAAGTATCAAAGTTATATCAAAATATTAATTATTTCATAGATACATGTATTTATACATCAAATGAAAATGGAAATAAAATCTAAGCATATGTAGGATATAAAATTGCTAACTACATGTCTCAAACAATCAAAACATTAGAATATGTGGAAATGAGCAAATCAATTATTGGCTAATAATATTGAAACACGTAAAATGGAAGGAAAATGAAGTATAAGAATAAATAAAGAAAGCAATTTTATTATTAAGAAAAGTAAATTGTATAAGAATCACATATGTAACAAAGATAATACTTGACAATGATAATGCATATGTCAAACCACATATGTAATTTTTATTCAAAAGAAAGGGAATTGAGTAGTTGATTAAATTGAAATAAATACTCACGAATTATTAATCTTTTATTAGTTGTAAACTATAAAACCAAACACCTTGCGAGAGAGGGGAGAGTAGAAAGTAGTGATTTTTCCTTTATTTGTATCCTAGGTTTTATTCAAGTTTCTTTAATAAAAAATATAATAGATAGCATGGATATATTGTATATAGACAAAAAAATCAAATAATGAACAATTAAGACACAATTTACTTGTTTTGGTGCTTCTCATCACAAGCTTTGATGACATCAAAACATACCAGCCTCATTTGCTCTACACCAATACTGCAACATCATTTACAAATATAAATATAACTTCAAATGCTAAAAGAAGTAATATCAAGCTTGTTCTCATCTCCAGAATAAAAATAAATAATATTATGTAAGACTTGATCACCATATGAACTTCTTTAAGTTATTGTTAGAACATTTCAAACTAATGCAAACATCCATTTATCTAAAGAATAAACAATTGAAAAATATAGAGCATTTTACCTTAAGAGTTGCTTCTATAAACATCCTTGTATGTACCTTAAAAAGATAGATCTATATTTCTCTCTAGTACAATGTCATATGGAGTATGTGAAAGCATGTCTATAAGAATATAAAGAAAGCAAATTCAAGCTTTAAGATTCTCAGCACTAGTTATAACGATCACTTGTGAGTCTTCACATTATAGTTTATGTTTTTACAATAGCTTTAGATGAGATATTAGAGACTTTATGAGTTAGGGGTTAAAAATTGGATCCTTGCTACCTCTATTTTAAATAAAGTTGAATTTCAGCACTTTGTAAAATAAGTATGTGCGTTTTCCATACTTTAAGGCCAAAAGAATATTGCATTAAGAAGTGTGTTAGATGAGATATAAAAGTTATACATGATCCTTCATCTAATAGCTTAAATTTGTATTGTTGTTAGTCATTTACGTGGTATTAAAGCTTTAATGATCAAGTTGTCAAGAGTTTGAACTTTATCGCCTCTATTCTTTAAAAATAATAATTGAGTTGGCCCTAAAGACTCTGATATGAGGGAGTAAGTCATTCATGAAAAAATATTAACTTTTATGAGAGTTTGTCATTAATACTCACATATAGTAATTCCAACATGTATGATAAGATACATTTATCAAGTAAATGTTGAAAAGCCAATAAAAACGGCTTATTGTCAATAAAACGGCCACCGTTTTTATTGTCAATAAACGCCACCGCTTTTATTGTCCATAAAACGCCACCGCTTTTATTGCCCATAAAACCGCCACCGTTTTTTCTTTTTTAATTCCTTTTCCGTTACGCTTCCCTTCCCTTATATAAGGGAGCGTGAGGCAGTAGGAAAGATACACCACCGAGAGAAAAATAACAAAGAGTGTCCTCAAAGTGTGGGAGAAAATTCCCAAATTGTTTCCTTGTTCTTTTGTTGTAATTACTTTATTAGTAAATTACATTCTTTGCCACTTTGGTAGGTGTTTTTTTCTCATCTTTTATTTTAGTTGTGTGTTCTTATGCTATTATCCGAATCACAACAGTGGTATCGTAGCCGGTCGGTTGTGCTCACGCTATAGTCACTAGAATAGTGTTGGAGAAAATTCTTAGTATGCTTTCTGTGGTTGCAGTTAATCTGATCTTCCACATCGAAAAAAGTTATTCTTGTTACTTTGTGTGGTAGTGTGAACTTGTTCACGGCCTACCGTTGTCGTTCCAAAGAGGGCAATACTATTCATAAGTGAAGGTTGCATAAGTCGGTTTAAAACCATGACAACGAAATATGAGATAGAAGTTCAATGGGAGTAATTTCTCATTGTGGAAATTAAAGATGAAGGCCATTCTGAGGAAAGACAATTGCATAGAGGCAATTGAAGGAAGAACCGCGCTCACACGGACCAGCGGTGGAAAGAAATCAATGACAATGCTATTGCAAATTTGCACTTAGCAATGGCGGATTCAGTTCTATCCAAATGGCAGAAAAAGAATACAAATAAGGAGATTTGGGATACCCTCATCAAACTATATGAGGTAAAATCACTTCACACAAGAATATTCTTGAAGAGAAAACTCTATACTCTTCGGATGAGTGAGTCCATATCGGTGACGGACCACATCAACCAGTTGAACACCTTGTTTGCCCAATTATCAGCAGCAGATTTCAATATAGTTGAAAATGAACGTGCGGAGCTTCTACTTCAGAGTTTACCTGACTCAGATGATCAACTCATCATCAATATTACAAATAATAATATTGATGGGAATTTACACTTTGAAGACGTCGCTGGAGCTATTCTTGAAGAAGAATCCAGAAGGATGAGCAAAGTGGAAAGTTCCAAACAAGCAGAAGCTTTAACAATGATGAGAGGAAGATCAACGGAACGTGGCTCAAGTGGAGTCAAAATCATTATAGGTCAAACTCTCGAAGCAAGAAGAATTTCAAATGCTACTATTGTGGCAAGAAAAGGGCACACGAAGAAAGAGTGTTGGAAGAGGAAGAATGAACAAAAGAACTACGAAGAATCATCTTCACAAGGTAATGTTGCAAATACCTTAGAAGATGGAGACATTCTGGTGAGTGATACAGTCATGAGTCCTAACAGTAAAAGGGAGTTTCATGATAAATGGATAGTGGATTCAGGTGCAACTTGGCACATGACTCCGCATCGAGATTGGTTTCACACTTATGAGCCTATCTCAGGTGGATCCGTGTTCATGGGAAACAACCATGCCTTGGAGATTGCTGGGTAGGTACTGTCAAAATAAAAATGTATGATGGTACTGTTCGCACAATTCAAGGGGTACGACATGTGAAGGACTTGAAGAAGAATCTACTGTCCATAGGGCAATTAGATGATCTCGGATGTAAGATCCATGTTGAAGATGGAATCTTAAAGGTGGTGAGGGGGAACTTGGTAGTCATGAAGGCTAAGAAGATCTTGGCAAATTTGTATATGCTGGCTGGAGATACGTTGCAAGAAGCGAATGCATCAGTTGCAGCACCAAGTCAGGAAGATGTGACATTTATGTGGCATTGCAGACTTGGTCATATGTCAGAACGTGGTCTGAAAATTCTTATGAACGTAATCTCTTACCCGGGCTTAAAGAAGTAAGTTTACCCTTCTGTGAACACTGTGTGATAAGTAAGCAACACAAATTGAAGTTTGCTAAGACGACTACCAGGAGTAAACACAAATTAGACTTGATTCATTCAGATGTGTGGGAATCACCGGTATTATCCCTAGGAGGAGCAAAATATTTTGTATCGTTTATCGATGATTACTCCAGAGATTGTGGGTGTACCCTATCAAAACGAAGTCAAGTGTATTTTCTCAGTTCAAGGAATTCAAAGCACAAGTAGAACTTGAGACTGGGAGGAAAATTAAGTGCTTGAGGACAGATAACAGAGGAGAATATGTAGATGGAGAATTTTTAGCATTCTGCAAGCAAGAGGGTATTGTCAGACAATTTTCTGTCCCACATACACCTCAGCAGAATGGTGTAGCAGAGCGGATGAATAGAACTCTCCTGGAAAGAACAAGAGCTATGTTGCAAACAGCAGGAGGGCCAAGTCTTTTCAGGGCAGAAAGAAAAACTGCCTGTTATGTAATAAATCGATCTCCATCAACAAAGAATTGGTTTGTGTACACCAATGGAGGTGTGGAATGGTAAACCGGCTGATTATTCATCCTTACGGGTTTTTGGATGTCCCGTGTGCGTAATGTACAACTCACAAGAAAGAACAAAGCTGGATCCAAAATCCAGGAAATGTATCTTCTTGGGCTATGCTGACAATGTGAAGGGGTATCGCTTGGGGATCCCACCGCCCACAAGGTTATTGTTAGCAGGAATGTAGTCTTTGCGAGAAAATGAACTGCAAAATGAGCAGACAAATAACAGCTTGATAGAGGACAAGGTTATAGTGCCAATTGAGAAGAAGACTTGAAGTTTCCTCCGAGTTAGAAGGGCAGCATGAAGAACAGGAGCCAAATGAGGTTGGCAATGGAGAACTCCGACGATCAACACGAGAAAGGAGCAAACCATCTTGGCATTCACAATATGTGATGACTAGTCATGATGCGTATTGTCTTCTAAATGAAGAAGGAGAACCTTCAACTTTTCAGGAGGCTGTGAGTGGTTCAGATGCTTCTCTTTGGATGACTGCAATGCAGGAAGAAATTGAGGCTCTTCACAGGAACAAGACATGGAATCTTGTGGAACTTCCAAAGGGTCGGAAAGCCATCGGCTGTAAATGGGTCTATAAGATCAAGCGAGATGACAATGATCAAGTGGAAAGATATCGTGCTAGATTGGTACTAAAGGGATATGCTCAAAAAGAAGGCATTGACTTCAATGAGATATTCTCACCAGTTGTCAGGATGACGACAATCAGAATTGTTCTAGCTATGTGTGCTGTATTTGATTTACATCTTGAGCAATTAGATGTAAAGACTGCTTTTCTTCATGGAGAACTTGAAGAGGAAATTTATATGCTCCAACCGGGAAGGCTTTAAAACACAAGAAAAAACTTGGTTTGCAGGTTGACCAAATCTCTGTATGGGTCTAAAGCAGGCGCCTAGGTGTTGGTACAAGAGATTTGATTCCTTCATTATTAGCCTTGGTTACAATAGACTGAGCTCGGACCATTGTACTTATTACAATAGGTTTGGTAATACTGATTTTGTTATTCTGCTATTAGACGTGGATGACATGTTGGTGGTAGGCCCCAACAAAGATCAAATCCAAGAATTAAAGGCACAATTGGCTAAGGAATTTGATATGAAGGATTTGGGACCGGCAAAAACAAGATTTTAGGGATGCAAATTCACCGAGACAGAAAAAAGATAGGAAGGTTTGGCTTTCTCGGAAGAATTACTTACTGAAAATCTTGCGGCGCTTCAACATGCAAGATTGTAAGCCAATTTCTACCCCTCTTCCTACTAACTTCAAGTTATCCTCCAAGATGAGCCCTAGCAGTGAAGAAGAGAGGATGGAGATGTCTCGAGTATCAGTATGCATCGGCGGTGGGAAGCCTTATGTATGCCATGATTTGTATAAGACCAGACTTTGCACAAGCAGTGGGGAGTGGTTAGTAAATTCATGGGAAATCCTGGTGGAGAACATTGGAATGCTATTAAGAGGATCCTTAGATATATCAAAGGGACCTCAGGTGTTGCTTTATGTTACGGAGGATCGAACTACTTGTCGAGGTTATGTCGATTCAGATTTTGCAGGTGATGTGGATAAAAGAAAATCTACTACTGGCTATGTATTTACAATTGCAAGAGGGGCAGTAAGTTGGTTATCCAAGTTACAGGATGTTATAGCTCTGTCTACTACGAAGCTGAGTACATGGCAGCCACCCAGGCATGTAAGGAAGCTATTTGGATTAAAAAGGTAATGGAGGAACTCGGGCACAAGCAACAACAAATTGTTGTGTATTGTGACAGACGAATGAGTGCCTTTTACACATTGCAAGGAATCCAGCCTTTCATTCCAGGACAAAGCACATAGCCATAAGATATCACTTTGTTCGAGAAGTGGTGGAAGAAGGAAGTGTGGATATGCAAAAGATTCACACCGATGAGAACTCTAGCGAGATGTTATGACAAAACCAGGTTAGCATTGACAAGTTCGCATGGAGTCGATCCTACTGCGGGCTTTATCGGAAAAGTAAGCTACATGTATGGCAAAGGATAAAGAATAAAGGTGTGAAGATTTGATTAATCTAATCAAAATCTTCAAGTGGGAGATTGTTGAAAAGCCAATAAAAACGGCTTATTGTCAATAAAACGACCACCGTTTTTATTGTCAATAAAACGGCCACCGTTTTTATTGTCCATAAAACGGCCACCGTTTTTATTGCCCATAAAACGGCCACCGTTTTTTTTCTTTTTAATTCCTCTTCCGTTACGCGGTTTCCTTCCCTTATATAAGGGAGCGTAGGCGATAGGAAAGATACACCACCGAGAGAAAAATAACAAAGAGTGTCCCAAAGAAGGTGGGAGAAAATTCCCAAATTGTTTCCTTGTTCTTTTGTTGTAATTACTTTATTAGTAAATTACATTCTTTGCCACTGGGTAGTGTGTTTTTCTCATCTTTTATTTTAGTTGTGTGTTCTTATGCTATTATCTGAAACCCAACAGTAAAAATGGTTCATGTTTTGAAATAATGCAATTTATGTCTTGAACTTTTTGCTTATTAATAGTTGAGAGTCCAAAATTTAGCTATCAAACTGGAAAATTTTCAAGTTATAATGTTTATGTGTGGAAACTTGTGTATATTTCCATGCATGCATACTTGTATAAAGGAGTACGTAGAAGTAATCAAACTATAAGAGATTGCACAAATCTCTTTTTAAGTCCATAAAAGACATTATATCTCATATTAAACTAATTGTAGAAGCACTTATTTATTTTGAAAAAGGCCAATTAGCATACGAGTTTTTATTTTACATACTTATTAGCTCAAAAGAAAAGAAAATAATAAACATATTTCTTATAAGTATATACATCAAATAACATTTAAAAGGTACCTAACAAGATTTTGAAAATCAATAACCATAAAATATATATAACAAGCTATTATTTTAGTTTTCAATACTTTAAATTTCTGTTTTGCATTATTGAAAAATATAACAAATTAGTTATGTTATGTCATGTCTATGAGAACATGTGATGGTTTATCATGTGCTTGAAAATGATACAACATAAACAAATTTTGTTTATCAGTTGATTTAAAGCATGAAATAAGACTACAAATTTATGCATATTCATGATGCAATCAATGATGAACATATCAAACAAGATAATAAAAATATATCAAATAATCTCCATGCAAACAAACACAAGGTGAGGTGGGGAGATAGCAGAGAGGAACAACCAATAATACAAATTGTCAAGAAAAAAAATAATGAAAGAATGTTGATTTCCTATATAGATAAGGAGTGTTCTCTCTCTAGGTTTTAAGAGATACCCACTATTAGATTTATTTATTTTTTATTCTAAAAATTCAATGAGTTTAGTATTGGAAAATTCACCAAGATTAGGGCAAGTTTTAAGACTCAATAAATGTTTACAAAAATACTTATAGATACCCATTAACAAGATTCTTACATCGTTAGCATGACTCAAACTCACATTTTTATGAGAAATGAGTCAAATTTTTACCAACTAATTCCCACTATTAGAAAAGGTGTTAAAGGAATCCCCTCTCTCATATGACCCAAGAAGGGAAAGAGCTACTTGGATATACTAAGAACTTTTCAATTAAATGTTTCAACCAAGTGAACTAGGCTTCCAAGCATTCCACTTTGCATAATTTAACACGTCCTTTAAAATTTGTTTATATCTATTAAAATAACTCTCAAGCCATTGCTCAACAACATTAGCTTTTAGGCTAAGATTTCTTTGACAACAATAACATGATTATCTAAAAGAAAAAAACATGAAAGAAAAAACATATGAAGTTAAAAAGGTAAAGGAAATATTGTGTTTCACCCAACATCTTGTTCAGTTTACTTGTTACCTTGTGCACATCTCCGACCAAGTTTAAAAAATAATAAAAGTATCTAAATGCATATCATGCATGGTAATAATAGATAGACATTGCAAGCTACCTTGCGCTTTTATTCTCTATTTCACGAGTAAGGGATGCCAACTTACAAAAGTCAACTCTTGGATTATCACTGTAAATGTAGAAAAACTAGTTAAACAATCAGTTTGAAAATTAAAAAAAAGATGAAATGATCAGAAACATTACACATGACAACAAAGCTCATAAATGATCTTTCCAACATCTGCAATATATTTTTCTATCAGCTTCACAACATAGTTTGGTTCCCCAATGCATTTCAAAGCTAAAATCACATTAAATTGATCATTCACTGTCCCCTACAAGTAATAACAAGATAAAACACAGTCAAACATCTCAATAATAAGAAAATTTAAGATATTAAGACAAGTTAAAAGTGACTCAATCTACAAGGACTTTTGAAGGTTATCCTTACAAAGGAAAATTAAGGAAGACAAGATTTCGAAGAGACGATAATCTTAAATATATCCATGGCAAATAGTTAAATATAGATGAAAATTAAATCAATTGGAACAAAATTTTTTTACCTCTTCAAACAATGTTTTCGTGAAATCTTGTAAGAGTCCTTTGAGAATTGGCAACGACATTTATTTATTTTTACATAAAACACAAATGTAGCTCCTCCAGACAAGCAAATCAATAAGGAAGATTGAAGCTTTGGTAGAAAGGGGCTACCTTGCTTGAAAGATGCTACTTTTTTAGTTCAGTATTTAAAACTCAAGTGCATATAGACAAAAAAAAAAACGGTTTCAAATAATTGAGCTAAATGAGTACAGATAGAAATTACCTGTCAGTTACCTTGAATTTGGCATGAATGCATGTAAATTTTCCATTAAATATTGCATATTGTAAGGGGCAGTTTCCTTTGCTTTTTCTTTATGATGCAACTGTGTCGAGGATTATAAGTTGTGGTTAGATAATGAACTTGAGAATATATGATATTGATTTTGACTGGTCAATTTTAGTATCATTTTTTTATCAATCACATTTTGTTTTATTTATTTATAAAATTTGAATTTGATACTTTTCTTAAGGAACTCAAGTCAATTTTCCTCATACCAATTTAATGTTGGTATATTCCTCAACTTATATAAATTTTAAATATAATAGTGGGCTAAATGGGGATAGTATTAACGAAAATATTAAATACTAATCATAAATGTTTTTCAATTAATATTAAATAGCATTTATAGTCATTAAAACATATCTAGTCAATATAGTCATTAAATATGTCTACACAAGAGGTGAGAGATATTTTGAAAAATATTAGCAAAAATATTAAATACTAATAATAAAAAAATGTTTTTCAATGTATCTAAGAATAATATTCTAGTCAATAAAATATGTATGGTCTATTTAACATGTTAAATTTTGCGTTTATTTGTTATTAATAATGTAAAATATATTAAAACATGTTTGATTAATACAATTGTATTTTTACAAAAATTGGAGCAAAGTGTATCAAGACTTTGAAGCTGTGTGCATCAAATAGTTTATGAAGCCATTGATTACTATTTTCATAAGAATACCCTAACAATTTATGTAATCTTTGATATTGTTTTTAGTAAAGGTGTGCAAATTAAAAACAAAAAGAAAAAAAAAAAAAGTCATCAACACTTCATGAACTAAACAAAACCTTATACTTATTATTTTTTGTGTGACATAGTATCAGTTGCTCGATTTTTGAATCTCATTAATTGTTCTAGAACTTGATAAAAAATATAGTGTTGCAGAGAAGTTTGTAGTGACCCCACTTTTTGCAAAATCAATACATTAAAAAGCTGCAACAATTACTCAAAAATGAGAAGGTGTGCCAATTTATCTTTCTAAAACAAGTAATTATATAATGTAATATCAAATTATCAATTTGATAATTTTTTTTTTTTGCAATGGGATTGATGAATGAAGCATCAATTGACAAGTTTTTTTTTAATTAGTTATAGTTTATTTTTATTTTGAAATAAATTCTCACATAGAATCACCTATTTTAAAATATTTTAATTAAGATTTTATTAATTAAATTCTTATTATATAAAAAATTATGTTACAAGTGTTTAAAATTCAATATATTTTTTGTGTTTTGATATATATGTTGATAAAAGTTTAGATAGTTTTAAAGTATTTGCATGCATTACTATATAAATAATTATAAGTGTTATCTTATTTTAAAAATAAAAAAGTGAATTATGACTAAAAACTAAAAAACTAACTAAATAATTATTATACTAATGTTATGTATATCACAAAATATTAAGGATAAAACTACTAATCGTCATCTACCTATTTTTAGTTTTTAAAACACAAAAAAATATCATAAATTTAAAAAAAATTGTGACACAAAATTTTACCTTATGAATAATTTTAAAATTTAAAATTTAAAATTAAAACCATATATATTTTAAATTCATGGTATAAGCTTAAAAAATTCACCATTTACCTATTCAAATAAATATAAATATATAAAAATTATAAAAAAATCAATAACTATTGTAGAAAGAAACACATTAAAAAGTTATTACTACCTTATAAAAAAAATTACTAGCAATATATAAAGTTATAAATTATAAATTTATTTAATGAAATTATATATTTATAGTGAAAAATAAAAAAAATTAGTGACATGAAAACTATAAATTTTTAAATGTAGAAGTTAATATTTATATTATTTTAGATTAAATAAATGAAAAATTAAAAAAGATACACACTGTTTTTTTTTATAAATTTTATGTAAGCTATTCTTATAAACTATTTTAGAAAAATTTATAAAATTAAGTTAAAAAAATGATATTGACTAATCATAAGATATTTTCATAAGTTATTTTAAATACTCTCACAAATATTTATAATATAAGATAAATTTAAATAAGTTGTGTATAAATTATTCTAAACAAGACTATACTACAAACTTGATTCTTATCGTATATAGGAAAAATAAAATGATATAGGTGTAACTCTTTACATTCAAACTATTGATATAGAATTTTCTTATAAAATTTTTGAATCTTATTTTTTATTTAAGGAAAAATTGCATTCATCTTTTTTATATCTTTTAAAATGACATCTCTTATAATTTTTAAATAAATACTTATTTTCTTTATGTTTGTAATAAAAAATATACTTACATATCTTATTGTATTTAATAAAGTAATATATATATATTTTTAATATTATTCAAAAGAAACTGATAGAATGTAGCACTCAATTAATTAAGTAGAGTGTAGTAAACTTTTGATATTATCTTTAATTCTCACAAATGAAAAAAAATTACCCATGAGAGATGGGTGGCTATTAAAGAAATATCATTTAAGGAGAGAACATGTTAGAATGGTTGTTAAGGCTAGTCTTTTAACAATTGCTGGGAATCACAATTACATTGTCATTTGTCACTCCATATCCATGTTGGGCCAAAGAGCAAGCCCATGTTTTTGAGCCCAATCAAATTAAATGCAAGTGAGTAACTGCCACCCCCAGGAAAAAAACCGCCATCTAGGGTTTTAAACTAAACCCTGTATCAGTATCAGTAAATTGGAAGACCAACTTCCCAATCTCACTCTTCAATGGAGGCCCCAACAACAATCCACTCTAACCCAAAGAAGAAGAAGAAGAAAACGAACCAAAACCCCGAGGCCAAGTTCCAATTCGAGCTCAACTCATGTTCGAAGGCGAAGGACTTGCGCGGCGCGATATCCCTTTACGACGCCGCCGTTTCGAACAACACTCGCCTCAACCAGCACCACTTCAATGCTCTCCTCTACCTCTGCTCCAACTCCGTCGCCGATCCCTCCCTCAAGCACACCGCTCTCGACTACGGCTTCCGCGCCTTCCGCCACATGTCCGCCCTGGGCGTCGTCCCCAACGAGGCCTCCGTCACCGCCGTTGCGCGCCTCGCCGCGGCCAAGGGCGACGCCGACCACGCCTTCGAACTCGTGAAGACCATGGCCAGGTACAGCGCTTCTCCCAGGCTGCGAACCTACGATCCCGCGTTATTCTGCTTCTGCGAAGCTCTTGATGCGGATAAGGCCTACGAGGTGGAGGAACACATGAACGGTGCAGGAGTGAGTTTGGAGGAAGCGGAATTCGCGGCGCTTTTGAAGGTGAGCGCCCGAAGTGGTAGAGCGGATAAGGTGTATGAGTATTTGCACAAACTTAGAAGCTCTGTGAGGTGTGTTAGTGAATCCACTGCGGCGGTTATTGAGGAGTGGTTTCGTGGCAGCAAGGCTTCTGAGGTTGGTGAGGTGGATTTCGATGCGGAGCGGGTTAAGGAGGGAGTTTCGCGGAATGGGGGAGGGTGGCATGGTCAAGGATGGGTTGGGAAAGGGGATTGGATTGTGAGCAGAACGAGTGTTGATGCTGATGGACATTGTTGTTGTTGCGGGGAGCAATTGGTCTGTGTTGATATTGATGACACAGAGACGGAGAAGTTTGCAGGGTCTGTTGCTGGCTTGGCTATGGAACGAGAGGTCAAGGCCAATTTTAGTGAATTTCAGGTATGGTTGATCTCTCCATGCACTGCAATGCAACACAATTTTAACTGTGATGAATGATGGTATATTATTGGAAAATGCTAACTAGTTCCCTAAGTTAAAAATCAAAAGTGGAAAGTTTTTTATTGGAAACTGTATCAGTACACTCTCCTATGATTTCCAATGCAATTCTAACATAATTTCTAATAAAAAAAATTCACTTTTGATTCCTTAACTAGTGCCTCAAGGACACTGGTTAGTAGGACCTTGTATTATTATTAGAGTTTAATTTTTATGTGTATTGTATGAACCATTCCAAAATTATGGTAGGTATGACTTTTTAGATAGTGTATCAAGTATCGACCAATAAAAAATCATGGTAGGTATAACTTTAAAGATAGTTATTATTAAGAGTTAACAAAATAATCCTACATGACAATGATTGTTTGACTGAATAAAAAATTCTTTACACTATTAGTTGATATACTATTTACTCTTATTATTATTAGTCTAGTAATAGTAGCTTGGTTTTGATAATTTTCTTCTATCCTTATAGGCCTGGCTTGAAAAACATGCCTCTTATGAAGCTATAGTGGATGGAGCAAATGTTGGGCTCTACCAACAAAATTTTGCTGATGGTGGATTTAGCATTTCTCAGGTTGTATGCCTAAGTTATAGAGTTCCTTTAGCTTTACTGTCTAAACAAGTTATGCAAGTTTATGCTCTTGTATGATAAGTAAGCTTTATTGCCTATACAGCTAATTGTGTTTGGATGGTTGATTTTGTAATAGTGCAGCTTGATGATGTTGTAAAAGAACTCTACAATTGGAGTGGGAAGAAATGGCCACTTGTTGTGCTGCACAACAAGCGTCTACGAGGGCTGATGGAGAATCCTTCCAGCAGAAGGCTGGTGGAGGAGTGGATGAATAATGGTGTACTGTATACAACCCCAAATGGATCCAATGATGATTGGTAAATTTCCAAATAAATGTCCTAAACATTGCATTTATTTTCACTTTTCATCTTAGGACAATAATATTGTTTCTTGAACTTTTTGACTGTTTCTTTGCTGTACTTGCAAAAATGGTAATTTAGTATTTGGTCTTAAAAAAAAAAAACTCTTGAGCCCTTATTTTTTTAATTGGGATTACATCATTATCTGGTATTCTGTTGTGTGTGCTGTGCATGAATTTGTTTCAATGTTGGTCTAAAACTCTAAAGTCTAAATTAAAGCATGCAATTGTAGAACTTGAGTTTATGGAGGGATCTATATAATATATATCTTTAAGTCACATTATGTGATGCTTTTCTACGTTAGACAGCTGAAGCTAATGGTAGGATTGAAGTGACTCAAGCTAGAATAACAGAGGACTCAGTGAAAGCTAAACCTTTTTCTAAGGACTAAAATGTAACTGGTTTTGTCTTTTAAGATTCAAATAGTTAGTTTAGTCAAAATTCCCTCCCGTGTTCTTCATGAATGTGTTAATCTTTTCTCTGTTTGGCACTGATTCATATATCTGGTTAAAATTTGGTTTTAAATCTTTCAAATTTGAATCACTATTATGTTAGGCTCTAATGTACTTATATTAATCTTCTGGATTTCAGGTATTGGCTATTTGCTGCAGTAAAACTGAGGTGCTTGCTTGTGACAAATGATGAAATGCGAGATCACATATTTGAACTCATAGGAAGCAATTTTTTTAACCAGTGGAAAGAAAGACATCAAGTAAGTTATGTATTTAATTTCTGGGATTGTTTAGTGTGTAGTCTTGCATCATGAGTGAGTTGTTGTCAGTAAACAATTTAAAATGAGTCTTCTATGGGAAATTTTTGTCCTTTAATTTAAAGTTTTCAAATTTAATCTATCCATGTGTGTGTCCTGTTTGGGCACTTTTACTCATCTATATTCTTTCTGAAATTGGTTACTCAATGTCAGTTCAGGAAATTTTTTTATTCTGATTTCATGGTTGTGTGCTCATTAGGTACTTATTTTTCTGTAAATTTTTTTTCCGGGGGGTTTGATCTGTCTCAAGCTGTTGGAGAAACATCATGCATAATTTTTATTTCTTTCATGACATTTTCCTGTAGTTGACATAGGAATAGTTGTTTTGTATTCATGGAACCTTCAAGGGTTATCTGTGTATAGTTCATAAATCTAATCTGTAAGCCATTCAAGATCTTGATGACATGTTAACTTTTTTTCTTTATTCTACAGGTTCACTACACTTTTGTTAAAGGAAACCTAAAACTTCAGACGCCACCATCATATTCCTTGGTTATCCAGGTACTGTTTCGTACAAATTATGATGCATGACATTTGCTTGGAATGGCCATTCTACTGTTCCTGCGGGAAATATGTTTGTGTTCTGTTGTGTGATACCTTAGTATTTTGGTATTCGAGGGAAGACGATAGGAAGTTAGGAACCCGATATTGAAGGGTAAAAACAGATTCTATTGTATTCAGTGTAAGTGTGTAAGCTTCAAAACATAAAAGGATCACAGAAGGAACAAAAATGCTCATTCAGAGAATACACCTAACACCTATAGCCTCAGCTTACAGCGGAACAAAAGTAATTATTCACACCTCTCTCCTCTAACTAACCTGATCATTTTTATTCCTTTACGCCCTTCTGGATGTTACTCATTAACTCTTACTAGGCCCTGCCACCTCAATCATTTTCTTAGGCGTTCCTGTGCATATTTTTCTACCATTTGGCACATGAGACACAATCGGTTTACTATCTTTCCTCTAGGTTCCTTGATTTGTATTTTTTACCTCTAACGTTCAATGTAAGTTATGCAAAAAACTTCAGTCTCTGTCTTTCAGCCATCAGGGCGAGAAGTTTTTGTCATGACGGTTGTGTGTTTCCTACAATTGGTGCCGAGACAGAGAGAAGTTATTCTTAATTAGTCTGAAATATTGGCTTTTTGTGAAAATAGTAATGCTTAAGTATATATTTTATGTTTGTATTTCAGTTTGTCATTTCTTAAGTATGGTATGTTTTTGTTGTATTTGTTGTTGATAAGCAGAGGGGTAACAGTAGAATATACTTGCAAAAGTTTGGTGCTTGGTCTGATCTCTGAGCAAGATACCACGGTTTGTTTACTAGGGTATGGCTTAACCATATATACCTCGGATGCCCTTTCTTCAACCCAAACGACCAATGTCTGGGCATCCGACACCCTTTCAAACCCATAACCATAAGAATCTCAAATGTCCGAGCACGAGTTTTTAACCCCTATTTTATGAATTGCTAATTTTGCCTCTTAATTAGTTTCATGTCACAAAAATAATTTAGAAATTGGTAGAGGTATATATTTAGAAGTTAAACATCTGAAGATTGCTAAGTGCAACCAAACAAGTTGTAAAGAGCATTAGCTTTCCTTCCAAACATAAAAATCCTAATTACTTTAGCATCCAAAATGCATGTATACTAGCCTCCGAATTATCTAATTTAGAACTTTGCTTCTTGACAACTGTTTCTAAATTCTGTAGTACGAAATGTGAAAATGTTTTTGTTTCAGGAATCGGAAAAAGGTTATTGGCATGTACCTTTAGCACCAGGCAATAGCTGTGAGTCTACAAGATGTTGGCTCTGCATTACTCGACCAAGTGGTCATGATGCTGTTGCTACTGTTTCTAATGATGTGGATACTATCTTCCACAATCATGACTCAGTAGATGCCCTCTGCCCACAGAAAGGTGTTAGTAGCTTGAATTCCCAAGTCGATGAGAACAATGCCACTTCCATCACTGGTAAAAGAAAAGAGAGGTCTCCTCCTTCATGATAAATCTTGCCATGGGCTTGGCCTTTGTATGACTTGTCCTTTGACTGCTTTGGGGTTACTGGTGGAAATATGAGACAGCACTGTCTCGTGGTTATTGAGCTTCTACAAATGATTTGCAGCTAATTAAAAAGCTCTATTTTTAACCCCTTTCATTGTTGTAATCATATAAGAGGTTGTGTGGGATTTCAGTCATGGTTATAAGGAGGTGGTTGTTAGTGGCAGATAATATACCTAATCTGCCCTGGATCCTGTTCAATCAATGACTGAAAAATCATCAACTAGTCCAATTACAAAGTTGTTATTTTGTTAAAAAAACTAAACGTTCAATTACCCCCATCAACTAGTATTACCCTTTTTCTAAATAGTTCCTAAACTAAAAGAACTATATAAATAATCTTTAAGTATTAAAAATTATGCTAAGTAGTTTTTTAAGTATTGAGACGCTTTTTAAATTAATCTTTGAACGTTTGATAAATAAATTAACTTAGGGACTAAATTAATAAATATACAATACTTATGATATTATTTATATGATTTTAGAGATTACTTAAGAGAAGATAATATTTTGGAGTATGAATTAATGGTTTATTCTAAGATTCATACAAATTAGAAACGCCATTTCTTAGATGAAGGAAGTGACTATAAGCGTTTTTTTTTTTTATGATGAGAGTTTATATTATAAATTGATCATGAAAATTATTATAATAAGAAGAATTTATTTTGATAAAGTTTATTAACACAATTTATAAAGAGCTTAGGAGTTAAAGGTTAATAATAAATAAATAGAAAATTTTTATTAGAAATTGTTATAAATTTTTTCTATTGAATTTTTAATGGCTTAATCAGTGCCTGGTGCCAAAGGAA
The DNA here is from genome assembly GCA_025330945.1 of Mucuna pruriens. NCBI lineage: Eukaryota > Viridiplantae > Streptophyta > Magnoliopsida > Fabales > Fabaceae > Mucuna > Mucuna pruriens. Next base: position 3,393,993 of record JAENHJ010000042.1, on the reverse strand, counting down.
ATTGTTATAGATTATTATATTATTATTTCTTGTTATTATTATAATTATAATAATAAAAAGTGAAACAGAGAAGCCAGTGTGTTTAACCCCATGGGTGTCTCCCCAAGTCCATATCTATCTGAGAAAACTCAATCTTAACATGGAGAAGGAAAAATTATGAAACCCGTCATCTTTTAACGGAGTTACAAACACATTGTCCCCCTCCATGACCACGTCCAGGCTCAAGTGATTCTTTGGATAGCCCATCATTTAACTCAATGTAGTTCAATTATGTTAAAGTAAATTGGGCAGACCCATGTGGCCCAATGAAATCAAGTGCTAACGGGTAACCGTTTTTATGGTTTCGAATTCAATCCGCTAAATTTGAACTCCATCCAAATCCGACCCGTCAGTATTCGGTAGTGAGGATTATTATATTCTCTGGATTATATATATAATGCAAATTACATATAAAATGCAAAATACAAAATATTCACTCCATATATCAAACACTTACAGCTATAAGGTTAAATTCAATAATTTGTAGTAGACCAACATATAAACTCGCGAGCACCAACTTGAGTGCAACAGATTCAAGCTTCATATGATCATAACTGCTAAAATGGCCACTGCATATCACTTGAAGGCATACTTGACAAGACCAGGAATATGGATATTCATGAAATAGTCCTCCCAATCAATTATTCTGGGGTCAAAGTAAAACAATTCTGTCTCTACCCCACCTTGTCTTGTCGTTGATAACAACTTTTCTGTATTCATATTATCAAATCTGTGTGCAAAACAAGCACTCTCATGAGTTAATGAATATTATATCAAACAAGTTCTTCAACATCTTATTTATTAATTGGCTGCTAAAAATTAACTTACACCCCATTGAAGAACAAGTAAGGCTTGTAAAGTTCAACCAACCGCATGACAGTAAGGATCTTCCTATTGAAGTCGAGACACATTGCTTGAAAATATTGGCACGAAGCTGCATTGATCAGCTCTAGTCCCTATTAAATGCAAACAATATTAAGCACATTGTTGCCTAAAAAAAATGTTAAGCTCAAGTAAAGTCCACAATTTACTTGTGACCTGTGAGAAAGTGATTGCATGAAAGTTAGAACTTAGAAAGTATGTGAATTATATAGAAATTAAGGATTTGAATTTGAGGTAACCTTTAAGGGAAGCAGGTAACGGATGTACATATATTTGCGGAAGCTAGCCATGTTGCTCAACATGGTAATTTTGCGAACCTTGACGGGCTTTCCATCCTTGTTTATCCAAGGTTTCTCAGTAAAATATCTTAAGCTATAGTCATGAAGATTAAGGTACCTAACTGGATTTATAACAGAGGAACCCACATGATATATGATATCACAAGGTTGATTTGCTTGAGCCTCTATGGCCACTAGGATTGCATTCACCACCATGTCAGCGGGTATCTGAATCACACTCACCACCATTAATATATCCACTTTTTGAAAAGCATGAGAGGAAAGGTATCATAGTACCAATGAAAATTTATTTAGTGAATTACCACGTCAAAAACTGCCTTCAGATCCGCAAGGAAGCATGTTAATTTTCCTTTACCATAAGCAACAAGTAAGCTGTCTATAGTTCTGTAAAATACTCACGATTAGATAAGAAAACAAGATAAAATTTAGATACAATTTCTTAATATTTATTTGATCAGAATTAGAGTTTAATTTTGCTAATCCATATAATTATTTAATACTTATTATGCTAATTATTGAGTTAAGATTTCAATTTTGATTTCATAACAATACAAACAGTTGTATAAAAGTTTTGTTTTCCATTTCTAAATGCCACTTTCTTGGAAAGCGAACCAAGGAACATAAAATGGTGGATAGTTGAAACTATATGGGTGGACACTAAGATTTGATGATTTACCTTAAACCTTCGATCCAACCAGGGAAAGGTTCTCTGTAAGTACTAGTAATGATTGTTGGACGTACAATAACAACATTCATGTTTCCCTTTGTAGTTTCTACCAGCATTTCTCCCATTGCCTTTGTAAAGACGTATGTGTTTGGCCATCCATACATCGTTGCTCTAATAATTAGTCAAGAAACAACCAAACATGTATTAAGTTTTTGACAAAAGGGAAAATTGTACAACATACAAAATGATTTTTGAAAAACACACGAAACTATTATAAATTTCCGTTTCTCAAAACAAAAACATTTCTCTGTTTTCTAAATAACTTCTCTCTCGACTCATCATATACTTAATATTCCTCTTTTGATTATTAAAAAAGTTATTCATAATGCTTTTAACAGAATGTCATTTGTACCAAATAACATTTTTGATATTGCTAAAATACAATCCAGCACAAAGTTCAAAAAGCTTATTATAAGTTTCACTTGTCTCTATGCAAAATTATACTGAGAACTCATTCTCGTGTTAACTTAAAATTTGGGAAAAAGAAGATCGAAGGAATGACAAAGAGATACAGGCGTCTTTTAGAGGGAAATAAATTTAGCAGTGCGTGACATGTATATATGTATACATTGTAGAGTTTCATGATATTAATTTCATTATAGTTTCAACATATAAACAAAACTTATGAAAGTTATTTAAATCGTTAAACGAATATGAAGGTGGTAACAATCAATATCCATATAGTATATAGTAAAATGGAAGTTGTACAATTAGAACAAACCTTTTACTACCCAAGTCTTTCATGGCCATTTCAATATCATGTTCTGTGGCCCCCTCCTCTCTAAGCTGATTCAATTTCTCCTCCACCTTTCTCTTTTCCATATCAATGTCTAGTCCGGGAACTCCATTTAGTGACATACCATAGGGATGTGGATCCTCTAATATGAGTCCTCCTCTTTCTCCACATACATAAGCTGTAAGACATAACAATAAAGAAATTCTTAACACTCGAGTTTATATCTAATTCATATATTACAAAATCAACTCGTATGGTAAAAGTTGTTTACTATCTTTGTGTCGAGGATTAAATAAGTTTGAAATTTTTATAATTGATTTGATAACGACTAAAATAAATTTTAATATAATTTTAAATAAAAATTTAGATTTGTTATATAAGAATTATCTATCATTTATATATTTTATTTAAAATATTTTATTAGTTAGAAATATTCAAGAATTATAATCTCACAATTGTATATGTGAATGTAAATATATGTCTAGTCTAGAGTTTATAATAAATGTAGCATAGGTCCCACAATATAAGGTGAGCATGATACAATATTCTACATCAAGGATAGAATGATTTTCTGTATATTTCGTGAGCATTATTTTCACCAAGAGGATAGGATATATACGTGATCCTAAAATAACTTGTTGCAACAACCTTGAGGTAAAAAAGGCACTAATACAATGATATATAAATTTGAATACCGAATATTTTATTTTGGTGAAAGAATTAATCATTTGAAAGATTGAATGTAAGATTTGAATCGTTTCCTACATGCATATATAATTTTAATTATCATGGGCATGCATGTATACTGACCAGTTGATACGTGGACAAGCACCTTTAGTTTAACGCATTCTTTGGCGAAGCTCAACACATGCTTAACTCCTAATGTATTTATACCCAACGCAATATCGTATCTGCATTTAATAGGCATAAGAAGAAGAGAAAATTCTTCATAAAAAAAGAAGAGAAATATATATATAAAATTTCATTTTAACCATAGAGAAATAAACAATTATTTTTAAGTGTGAACACAGACATGTATATTGTTTTAAAGTTATAACACCTTGAATATATATACCTTTCATCAAAATTGGTTGTTGCAGCTAAATTAACTATAACATGTGTTTGATTGCAAATCTCTTTCCTTAGAATGGGATCCTTCAAATTCAAGTCATCTTCAGAAATGTCTCCAGGCACCAGAGTCAACTTTTCGGAGACAAAGGAATTGAATCTTGTACCCACTTTTTCCTTTAGCAATCTAAATAAGTCCTTCTCTATGATCTACAAATGAAAACAATACGTGTATGTCAAGTATCAGATACGTACTTATTTAACATCGTTAAGAAAACCCTGAAAACATATTAGGTGGGTACAGATCTTCTGCAGTTGCTTTTCAAACTGCATGGATCTTGGCCCTTAAAACATTAAATTTGTTTTATAAAAAAATTATAAATAACTGTATGTATGTGTTAGTAAAAATCACCAAGTGCAATTCATTTTTTAACTTCAAAGAATCCATATGCGGTGGCTGATAGGGGAAACTTGGAAAATATTCATATGACGCCTTTTTTTTTTTTTTACTTCCGAAGAGTAATTTTTCTTCTAAATAACCAAATAGGGATAGATTTTGAAAAAATTACTCAAATAAAAGTAACTAGTATCTCTTAAATACAACTTTGCTTATGAAAATTATACTCATTTTTATGATTTTTAAAATTTTTTTAAATTGCGGAAATCATGAATTGCATTACAACTTTTATATATATATATATTAAAAATCGTAGGATGATATATAATTTTAGAGAATTATTTTTTAAAATTGAAAACAAATTAAATTTTTTATTTTTATTTTTAAGAAGTCGCGAATGTAATTGCGAACTTTTTAAGTGGAATCTTAAATGTAACCACGATTTTCATTTTTCAGTTTTATTTTTTAAATGGTTTTTTATACGTTTATACATTTATACGTCTTCATTTTTATTTTATTTTCAAATATTCTATTGATAATCTTATCATATTAAATTAATTAATTCAATCAATATTCAATAATTTAAATTCATTTTAAATAAATACATTAATTCTCTCTTTTTTTAAACATTTTAAAAATTGTAAATTAACTAAACTAAATGTATCTGGTTAAAAACAAAACATTATCACAATATTAAAAAAAACATTATAAAGGCAAAGTCGAGATTTCTATTACGAGAAAAAACAAAAGTGAGTTGTATGTACGACTTTACTAGAAAAAACAAAAGTTTGTTGTATGTCATCCTATGATTTCTGAAACAAAAAATATAAGAGTGATAATTTATTTTATGACTTCTACAATTAAAAAAATTTTAAAATCGTAAAAATAGGTATGAATTTTATAAGTCAATTCATGATTAAGAGATACGACTTACTCTTATTCAAGTAATTTTAAAAAACAAATTGAAATTTTTGAAGAAAAAAAATACCCTTCTAATATAAAGAAAAAACCTCATTACTTTACTTCACAGTATAAAAACTCATTAATAATAACAAAAGCCTTAAATATGTTTTAGTCCCTATAAAATAAATGAGTTTTAATTTTAGTCGTTGTAAAATTTTTTAATTGATTTTCATTATTTGAAAATTTATAATAATTGATTTTACTTCTTATAAAATGAGTAAATTTTGGTTTTAGTCTTTGTAAAATATTTTTATTTAATTTTTATCCCTCTAAAATTTGAAATATCTATTTAATCCCCAATTTTTATTTAAGATAGATAAATAATATTTATTTTAAAGATTTAAAATATTTTTTAAAAATATCATATGCTAACATAATATCATATACCCTAGCATGTATAATCTATCATAGTCACTTGATTTTCCTTTAGATGTATATATGACTAACAAATGTCACATAATAGTAAGGACCAAAATAAAAAATTTAAATTTTAGAAAGATGAAAATTAATCAAAAATTTTATAAAAATTAATAAAAAATTATTTATTTTGCAGAAACTAAGCACAAACACATTTATACTTGTGACACTTGTAAGTTGAAACTACATGAATATTTAATTTGACAGTCTTAACAAGAAAAATACATCATTCATGTTATTTTTTCTTTATCATTCTTATTCTTATCACATCATATAAAAATAATTTTTGGACATCCAAAATTATATTCAAATCCTAATAAGAGATAAAAGAGAAAAAATATTATAAATGATTGATAAGAATAAGAATGATAAGAATGATAAAGATAAAAAAATTATGATTGATAATAAAATGTTTTAAAATATAAGATGTCAAAAAATTATTGTTACAAGTCATATGATCATATCTATACCTTTTTTCTTTGCCAATCTCATAGTTGATGGATATTTTTTTTTTCTAATTTTATATTAAATACATTGGAAGAGTATGTGCCTCTCACACCTATAAACAATAAATTGATACGTGAAGCTATGCTATTACTGGATTTATTATTTTTTAGTAATATTTATAGTAAAAATATTACCAATATTTTTTTAATAATATTTATTAAATATAAAATATTACTAATGATATTTTGTAACATACCTTAAATATAATATTTGTTAAAATTTTACTAAACTTATTAAGTAACTCTTTTTTTATATATTTTTGTAATTTTTTTAAATGTTATTAAAAGATATATATGTTGTTGTACGTAATTATCCATTTAAAATTTTTTATTATTCGGTAAAAATAAAAGAAATGTAATATTTGTACATTCACCTCAGTGTGTAAGCGTTGAGCAGCAGATTGAGTGTCTTTGGCTCTCAAAAGAAGATAAAGTTTCTTCACATTTGGTTGAGCCCTCAATATTTTCTCTACAAGAACTGCAAAACCATACAAGCAAACACACGGTAATTAACTAGATATAGCTTAATTAGTATCAGTGCAAGCAAGCACAATAAGCAATCTTAGAGAGAGAGAGAGAGACAGACTTTTTGCGAGGAAGCCAGTAGCACCAGTGACTAAAATGGTCTTATCTTGAAGAAAGTGTATAAGGCTTCCAAATTCCATTGGAGATTATGAGAGGGAGAAGGAGAAGGATTTCAAAGTGAACCTTAATGAAACAATAAGACACAATAGTTGCCTTAATTTAATGCTCCTACAGCCATACCATATTTCTATATATAGACATATATTTGATTATTACTACATAAAGTACAGATCTAATAATGGCATTGCAACTACTTGTTATGACAATTGACACACTCGTTGACTGTTCCTACTTCCTAACCCTGAAATGTGAATTTCAAGCTTTCTGCTCACCTTCCTCACATGTCAACAAATTACGTGGTCAAAATTCGTGATTATGCCACTCTATTAATTCAACAAAGATATCTCAACAATCTGTTCACCCTAAACTTAATTAACTGCCACATTATCTCCGCAAATGCAAATATTAACGCTTAATCGATGCGTATTTTCCGCAACACGATCGCTCCTCAATCCTCATGCTTAACGGTTGGGGATTTCAAGGGGCATCGGGTAATAATCAAAGGAATGAAATAACACTTAAAAATTAAATGTATAAAAAAAACATTTGTTCTTACAACCCAACTCCCTATAATTTTTTTTTTAGTTTGCAAATAAAATATATATGTGTCCATAACTTTCATATATATTAATGGACAGTTTTACACTCCGGCAAATGAGAGATAATTCTTGTTTTATAAGTGAATTTTGTACGCTTAAATTATATTCAAACTCTAGTTCTAATGTATGTTAAGAGATGTAGTCTTAAAAAAATTACACATTGAGATAACTTCCTAAAATTAATGTCTAATTTACTTTGTTATTTAAGATTCCATAGTTGAGAAGAATGCTACTTTTTTAAGAAAAAAATTTAGACATTATTCGTCGCACATATGCAAATAAAGACACTTTTTTTTTTTTTAATTTCAGTCAAACTTTTTTTAAAATTTTTTAAATTTAATATCTGTCCAATAATACATAAACACATGGATTCGAACTCGTTAATTTGTTCAAAATGGTTTCGATATATATAGCATCACTGTTTTTTTAAGTGTTGTGTCTCTTTTAAGTTTTTGTATAGAAAGTAGTCGATTTATGTTGAGGATAAGTCTTTCAATGGTTTTATTTTATTTTATTTTCCTGTTTGAGTTTTTTTTTTTTCTGAAAAGCATAGGCCATTTAATTCTTTTTAAAATCTTGATAGTACATAACATTTTTCTATTGGCTGTTTCTTGAAGTGAGTTTTTCTTTTTCTTTTTCTTTCAAGAAACATATATTTAATATATTTTCATATTGTGCACGGGACGATATAATATTGGAGTTTAAGTAAACTTTTAATTTTTCTTTATAGCACTAAAAAACGAAAGAAAACGTGTACGATTGGTGACATTCTAATTTTAACTTATAACCTTTTGCAAATTAAAACTGCTAATACCTTACCTACTACCCCATCTTAATTACTAATATCACTTTAATTATAGTAAAATTTTACTATAATTTCATTCGAAAAAAAAAAAGACGACGACGACAACTATTGATACTATTATATATGTTTCAATAGTCAATTACCTCTTTCTCTACGAAAAACCAACACGCTTAATTTCAAGCAATGGTGGTTGCTTATTACTTCTAGATTGTATTTGTTTTTTTTATGGAACTATTGCCCTCAAGAAAACGTGTTCCACCGGTGCATTTGACACAGGACAAGCAACAGGAAATTAAGAGAACTTTCTCGTGAGATTATACCTAAGTTCATACTTTACTTGGTATTTCAAGGTCTTCAGTGCGATGATAATATTTATTTAAACTACCTTATGAACTTGGACAAAAAAAGTTACTAAGATGATCCTTTTGTTATAAATATTATATTTTGTCACAAAATTTTAATTTGCTTATTTTAGTTAAGCTAACTTACACTTACTCCAAAAGGTTTTTCTATAAAAAATAAAAAATAACAGTGAATTGATGCTAAAATGACATATGGCTGCCCAAATCAAAAACGCAAAGCTTTGAATAAAATATTCCTAAAACCCCAACCACAAATTAAAAAGGCTTTTAGCTTGCCGGGTAGGCAATATGTAGCTTTTGATGATTTCACCTTTTAAGTTTTAAAACCCCAACCACTCTCCAATCTATTCCTACCAAACATACCTCTTCTTTATTTTAATTATAGGGGAATTATAATAACATGTTTTAATCTCAGCAGTTAAATATTTAATGGTAAATATATGCTTACTTACTCTTTAAACTTTTGAGGAGGATCTTACTCAATCCAAGTTTTATTGGCTGGGAAAGTCATCAACATGATGAAATTAATTTGAGACATAGGGAAGAATCAATCATATACATGAGTAATAAATAATTTATTATAAAGTGATAGTTGGATAAATTTTTAAAGCATATTGGAAGAAAAAAATAAAACAAATTTATCTAGTAAAGTTAAAATTATTTTATTTATAAATTAATTTGTAAATTATTTTATATTATTTTAAAAAAAAATTAAATTATGTATAAACTAATTTTAATTTATAAAAAAAAATTATTTTATTTTTCTTCTTATTTTTTTCTTATAAAGAAAAGTTTATCAAGCAGGATATAAATTAACTTCTAAAATTATAAGTACAAGTGAATTTAATTCCTAAAATTATATAAAAATATGTTTTCAAACGATTATTATCATATCACTTCTTGAAATCATAACAATAAAAAATAAAATGACATACATTTACTAATTTCAAAGACTATTTTTTTCTTAATTTTAAAAGCTAAAATTAATCGATACTCACACTTTTAAGAACTGGTTTAATGTATTCTCGGATAATTAGATTTAATAAAGAATTTATTCATGGGTTGTAATTAATTAATATTAACCTAGATTAAAAAAACAGAACAACAATATTATTTTTTATATTTTCACACCTTTTCATAGAAAACATAAAAATTAATATTGTTGTCCTTTTCTCTTTAAAAGAAAAAATGTAGAACATAAGTTCGAAATGTACAAATATTAAAATAAATCATAACAAGATTTTTTATATATATATAGCAACAGCCGTGAGGAAGTCGGTTATGAATAGACGTTTGAAGTCCACATTCTTCTAGAGAAGGGAACATAGAAACTGGAATCGTTACCAACATTTTCAAGGAAAACACCAGGAAACTTATGGTCGGATAAGGCTAGACTTGAGAACCATGACTCAGATTTGGAAATCGGTTACGTGCAGGAAAAATGTTAGTATCACATCACGTCTATTATAAAACAGTTACCCTAACTAGATACAAGAAATAGGAAATGACTTTTATTCCAAAACTTTCACCTTTCAAATGCAGGAAAGAATGAATATTTACAAAGGGAAGAGCAAATAATCTTTTTGGGTTTTATGAATTTGACAAGAGTCGCATCTTACTCTTACGTATCTCCCAATGCAATGGAGAAGTCAAAGTTTACATAGTTTTAGTTGAAGCTATGAGCTAAGTGGAAATGCTGACACTTAGTCGGTTACGAGGAGATGCCGACTAAGGTGAGATGTCGTCTAGGTGTCGGTTGGGATACCGACTACGTGTTGAATAGTCCAAGATGAGCTAACTAAGTGTTAGTCAATTCGGGATGGAGTATCAGCTAGGGAACGATAACGGTCGGTATTGGATGGCCGGCTGGGGTTACTGGTGACCCTTTTGTTAGGGTTTTGGTTGAATGTTCGGTTAATTGTTTGGCTAAGGTAGGGTATTGTGTGGGTAGTATACTCAAAACAAAAGAATGCTTTAGAATTTTACCTAGTTTTCCGAGTATAACGTGGTCGTCGTAGAAGGAAACCACTTCACTTTTTTTTCTCTCATCTTTCATCTTTCTTTTCTCTCTTGCTCTCTTCCTAGTTCCCAAAAAATCCTCCTCTCTTCGTTTTTACCTCTCCCTTTTATAGACCACACGAGTCACCTTCACTTGACTCCCCAGCACTCCAGCTGTGGTCATGGTGACGTTAAGGGGTGTTTGCATTTACGCACGGTGGAATAGTGGATGCAGAATTGGTGATGGGGTCTTGAGCCTACTTGGGGTGCGATGGAACAATAAACGCATAAGGGTTGTTAATGTGTTTTCTTCTATCCTACTTGGGCACGTGGTAGAAAAGTAAGTGTAAAATGATTGTTGATGAGGTTTGTTGCGGTCATGACAAAGAAGTTGTTGGAGGATCGCATGAAGAAGTCAATGGGAAAGCTTCCTTTTCCTTTTTCATTTTCTTTCTATTTTATTTTCTTTTTATTTTATTTTTTTTTTCTAAGGGGATAAATTTGGATTTCAAACAAATATATAAGATAAATATCGCGTCTAGTCTTAATTAAGATTACAATATTACATTTATTACTGGTGGAGGTAATTAACATAATTAATTATTAAAAAATAAAAATATGACTGTGCAACAAATAAAACAATTGTACTGGTAATAATTAGTTAATATTTAATTATTTTTAAAATTTTAAAACTTAACTATTATATTATTTTATATATATATATATATATATATATATATATATATATATATATTCTAAACTTTAATATATTTAAATCAACTTTTTTAACTTATCTTACTTTGTCTCTCATTTTTTTCTTATCTTAATATTATTTTAAATACTTGAAATCAATTAATAAGTCCAAAATTTTACTATTTGTATAAGGCAACAAAATTCCTATACACGAATCTGAATTTTACAACTATAACAAGTCCAATTTTCATTCTTTGTGAGCTCTAAAAAAAGAAACAATATTTTTAGAATATATATATATATATATATATATATATATATATATATATATATATATATATATATATATATATATATATATATATATATATATATATATATATATATATATATATATATATATATATATAATACATTTGCCAATTGCCCTGTTAAAAAATCAGCCTAGCCATTTCATGGGCTGACCAACTCACTTCATAGCTAGGCTACAAACCCATTTTATAGACTAACTAATCAACTTCTATTATTTTTTAAATTGAGATAAATTTATTTTAAAATAAAATTAACATTTTATTCATTAGTCAAAATATTTAAAGTCAAATGCAGTCACCAAATTTATACACACAATTTAATATCAATTGAAAAACCATTGGCCCCGTGAAGAAAATGGAATCAAGGCATTCATTCACGGTAAGAGTCATTATAGAAAAAGCATATTGTTATAACTTAATAATAACATGTTTATAATAACAATAATTAATTTAATTAAATTAAAATTTAATAATAATATTATTTTAATATAATTAAAAATAATATTTAATTTAATTTGAATTTGAAACTAATAACATATCAATAATAATAATAATTTTAAAATATTTAAATACATTTTAAATCCCTACAAATATGATTCTATCTTATTTTATCTTTAGCAATTTTTTTTGTAATTTTTAGATTCTTAACATTTTCTTAATGTTTTTTTTTAATTTTTATCACTAATTTTAGTTAGTTTAGTACTAACATTATTAAAAAATGAATATTACTAATTGAGATAATTAAGATAACAAATAATATTTTAAATTAAGATAATTAAATTATCTTTTGGAGTTCAATTCAATTAATTGATGTATTTATTATTTTATATAAGGTAATTACATATAATTTATTTTTAATATATCATGTATAGTAATTTTATTTCTTTTAGTTTATTTTAAATTCATTAATTTACTTTTAATATTTTACTTTTAAAAAATAATTTAATTTTAATATATTATTTTTATATTTTAATTTATTAATTTTAAATTATTATAATATAATTTATTTTTAAAATATATCTCAAGGAACAATTTCATCTCTAAAGACAAACATAAATTAAAATATAATATATTAAAAGTAAATTATATTACAATAAGTGAGAACTAATAAATTGAAATATACAAATAACATAAAAAATATTAAAATAAATTTTAAATTTATAAATAAAATATAATTTTAAAAATGTAATTTTAAAAATAAATAGGGGATTGAGAAAAAAAATAATAAAAGAAATAAAATTACTGTTTATAATATATTAAAAACTAAATTACAAAATTAAATTATATATAACTATTTTATTTATATAAAATAAATATATTAATTGTACTAAAAATAAATAAAATAATTAATTAAATTACATATATAGAAATAATCAAATTATCTTAATTTAAAATATTTTTATTACCTTAATCATCTTAATTAATATTATACACATACCAACACTAAACTAACTATTAAAAAATAAGATTAAGACAATATCAAAATAACAAAAGGTTTACAATAACTAAAACTATAATACATTTGCATGGAGCTAAAAGATTTAAGCCATTAAATAAAACAATCTTACTCTCACTAATTTTGGGCAGAGATCCCTGTAGCCAGTAAATGGAGCTAGCATTTGATACCAGCGCCATATTTGTCAAAGTTGTTGTAATTCACAAGAAATTCGATCGGAATATAATTACATATATAAGTTAAAAGTTTGAATGGAAATAAAACATTAATATGTCAAGTCATGCTCCAAATAAAATTGGTTTTTCTTTTTCTATAGAAAAAAAGATAAAGCTAATTAACCTCATACTACTCGGGGCTATATTATAGTATATACAAAATATTAAGATTAACTTTAACAAAAATCGTCGTCAATATGCAATTAAAAATATAATGAATATTATTTTCAATAAAACCAATTATTTTTAGATATTTAAAATTAATCCAAAAGTTATGTTAATAAAAGTATAAAACTGTCGTACGTATGCATGCTCCATTAGAGATCATAATAGGCCTGGCAATTCTAGTTTAGCCCATTCGACTCGGTAATGTAATCCCTAATTGGACCGAAACCTTGTAGAGCTAGTCCAACAGGGCCCATATATATCGACGGCGGAATATGGGTGGAAATAAACTAGATCGTTTGATAAAAAATTATGGTCTAGTTTATCTTAAATCTAGGTCAGGTGGTACTTTTTAAAAAATAAATTAGGTTAAGACTTTAATAAAAAAAATTATTTGATTAAAAGGTGGATATTAGATTATTCAAAAAAAATTTTAACATATCAATTTATTTAAGTAAATATAAATAATATTTTTTATTATATCTTTATAATATATTAAAACTATATATTTATTTATATTTTTAAATATTAAACATGTTAATTTATATAAAAAGTAAAGTCTATAAGTTTATGTCTTATTTTGACATTTTATTGTAAAATATACTTTTAAATAAGTTATTATAAAAATTAAATTAGATGTTAAAAATAAATTTATATCATATAAATAAGTTAATGTATTTTTTTTTAAAATATAACCTATCTATTTTCATCTTTGTCTCATGTTTAGAGTAACAATAATTTTAATTTTACCATTTATAATTTGTTTTATGCAAAGTTTTTTCACATTAAATTATTAGTTGATTAATTTATTTAAAGATGATACAAACCTATTTAAAATTTTTAATATAAAATAAATTTTTAAATAAGTTAGTATACTAAGGTAGACTTTCAAAAATATCAATTACTAAATAGTTTGAAATCATCACACGTTCATATACTCGACAAATATTTACATAACATATTCAAAATTTATAATTTACAAGAAATAATTAATAATATTTGATTAAATATCATGTGAAAAAGTAAATATCATAATACTCATAGACAACCTAATAATTTCTTAGAGATTATAAATAAAAAAATGACAAATAATAGACTAAATTTGGAATTTGATTTTTTTTTCTTGATCAAACACATTTAAGTAAAAATTTGTTGAATCCAATAATAATACAATTGTTATTTAGACGTCTCGATTGGACAATAAATTATTATATAATCTAAAATTATATTATTTTGACTAACTTTCATGCCACATATTATTAATTTTTTATAAATTAAAAATATAATTATGTCACGTAAAGAAAACTGAGAACACGTAGTACTTAATCATGTAATAATATTTTTTATTACACCCTTTAAGATTGTATTTGTAGATATGGTTATTAAATAAAAATTCAAGGCCAAACTAAGAATTAGGGTTAGGGGGCGAAGATTGTATGACCATGCCGACACTCTTGGTGCCCTGTTTGCTCACATTTGACGTTGCGTGTTCATGTTAGGTTTCATTCATTCAATCCACAGTTGGGAGGGATAACTCTACCCAAGCCTAGCTCTCTGTTTATGTTTCACGCTCGGATATCGTACTCCTACCCACACCGTTGGGCCACGTACCACGTCCAAATCAAATAATATCACTAACTCATCTACTCCTCTAGCAACATTTTTTTTCTTAATATGTCTAAAACAATCTTATTTGACTTGTTTAGAATAATTATAAACAGTAACATTTTTTTATATATTTAAGACAAATTTTATAATATTTTTATAAATTATTAAATAGTCTAGAATTAATATAATTTTAATTATTTTTTATATAATATATAATTAAATATTTTTTAAATTAAAAAATTTGAATACGTATATTGGCCGAGACATGAAGACATAATAATATTTTTTTTTTCCATTTCTTGACCTACTGACTTCTACTTAGTTGCACATTAATGACAATATAACATGTCTTTTTTGAACAGTACAGGGGTTGCTAACTTTCCCTGACATCTCTTGGTCATAAGCCGCGTTACTTAGTGAATGCTAAAAACTTGGCCTACACTGTGGTCACTCCCCAAAATTCGGTTCTCTAGTTAGGTCTATTACTAAATGATCTTTCAAAAGGTGGGAATCATTTTTATTTTTTACTTTGATGATTTCTACTTGTACATCCATCTATTTACAATACCTTCTTTATTATTAATTAAAATTTATTAAAAATTGTAAAATTCAAGTAATACTCACTAAATAAGAAATAAATCTTATAAAATTGTATAACTTTTAATAAATTTTAAATAATTATAAAGTATTAAAAAAAGTAAATAAGAATTTATTGTTAACATTTTTAATCACCCTCTTCCATGTAGACAAGGTAATTCTAGAGAAGTCAGACCTCTTTAAGCAGAGTGATTAGGATTATTTTTTAAATGACATTGTTATTTGTCACTAACATGTTAGTGAGCATTTGCTATATTAATGTTCTTTTTTATTCTTAGAAATCCAACGCAATATTAAAATATTATAACATTCTTAACCAACAAATTTAGACTTTGCGGATATACTAGTGGCCTTTGGGTACAACACAAAGGAGAATGATATTAAAAATAAATCCTCCTCTTTCCCACGTTAAATCCAAAGAAGTGAAGGGAACAAAACTGAAGGAAAACAAACCCATTAATTGGAGAAGAAAGCAAAATATATGATATTTGGAACACTTTATCAAACTTTTCAAACTTAATTGGCAGGTAGCCAATACCAATTACACTGAGCTTGAGAAATAAATAACACCACTACTGTAAAATCAAATCAAATTACTAGTTTCACAAATGAAGTTACCAGTTTCAGAAATCACTTAAAAATATAGCATCACTTGAAAATGTATTTGACAATACCGGGGAGATGGACCTTCATAAAGTAATCATCCCAATTAATCTGTTTCGTGTCAAAGTAAAACAAATCTGTCTCTGTCCCGCTTTGTCTTGCTGCCATTCGCAACTTTTCTGTGTTCATATCATCAAATCTGTGTGCATAACATTCTCAGTCTCAGTTTACACCTCATAATGTCAATAAGCAAACATGTTAATGTGACTAACAAGCTAGCTGGACTGAAATAAGGTGCATTGAAACTGAAGCATGTAAAAAGTCCCTATTATAGAATTTTTAGTTCATAACACTTACACGCCATCGAAGAACATGTAAGGCCTGTAAAGTTCAACCATCCGCATCACAACCTGGATTTTCCTGTTCAGCTCAAGATACGTTCCCCGAAAATACTGGCAAAGTGCTGTATTGACCAGCTTAAGTCCCTATTAAATGGAAAAGTTGTCAACAGCCTTGTTAAGATTTTGATGCTAAGTGGCAGTGATGATTGTTATGAACTAATATTCCAAAAGAGTTTAATTTCCGTGGTTAGTTTTATACGATGAATAAAAAATCATTCTATTTTGCTAATAGTCTTGTTAAAGATTTGAAGTTACTTGGTAGTTATGAACCAATCATGACAAAAGCTTAAGCTGTCTGTTGAAAACAACAAGAAGCTTAAAATACCATGTCATGAACTAATTATTCTAAAAGAACTTCATTTTTATGCATTATTGCAGTAAATTGGATAAGTTTCGACCAATAAAAAATTATTTTATACAATGATTGAGCCACCGTGTAAAAATTTTACTTATGTTTATATTATATTTCTAAGTTCTAACATGATGATGACTTCACTACGCAGGGGATGTTAATTAGATAAGAACCTTCAATGGAAGAATGTAGCGAATGAACATATATCTCCTGAAGCTATCCATGTCGGTCAATACGGTTACTCTGCCAACCTTAACCGGTGTTCCATCCTTGTTTATCCATGGTTTTGCCGTGAAATATCTTAATCCATAGTCTTGGAGATTTAAGTATGTGATTGGATTTCTAAAAGAGGAGCCTACGTGATATATGATATCACTTGGATGCTTTGCATGAGCAACTATGGCCACTAGCATTGCATTCACCACCATGTCAGCCGGTACCTGCTCATTAAATGATGGGATTGAGAGATTGAAAAATTAATCAGAACATGATAACAATAGGTTTCATGCACTAACTCACCACATCCACAACTCCGTTGATATCTCCAAGGAAGCATGTTAATTTTCCTTTTCCATAAGTAACAGCTAAACTGTCAATGGTTCTGTAACAAACATAAAGGAAATATCTCGCTCCAGTAAACATTAAACGTGAATATTTCTTTTAATAAAAATTGGAAAATACTATCTTTTGTGAATTCGTATATTTTCTTTTAATAAAAATTGAAAAATACTATCTTTTGTGAATTCGTATATGTAAGAAAAAAAATCTATTGCGGCCCGTGTCTTAGATTTCTGTTATAGATTTTATTTTTTATTTTTTAAATTAATATGCAGCCAATAATATTTAGACATATCTATTCATAGTATGTTCGTGCAAATATTACTCATAAAATTTGAACTTAATTCTTCACATTTAAACTTAATTTTGGTTGGACGAAATGAAGATTGTTTGTGATATTTTAAATTTACAAATTAAATGCAAGCATATGCTTGAATCATTGACATTGATCACACACCGAATATATGGTTGGACCACAATAAACTCCTCTGTCTCCAAGCACTCTTTGCTTAATCATGTTACTTATTTTCATTAGTTATATCAGTTTATCAATATTACTTAAAATTTGAAATTTAAAACTCTCTCATTTTTAACTGATAAATCAACTACCCCTTAAAAGTGAGATTCAACATTAAATAGTAGTATTTGATAAATGATAAAGTAAAAATTTTTTATTTACCTTACACCCTCAACCCAACCAGGGAAAGGTTCTCTTAATGTGCTTGTAACGATGGTAGGACGTATAATAACAACGGATAGGCTTCCTTTTAACTGTTCCACAAGCATCTCTGCTACTGCCTTTGTAAATACGTATGTATTTGGCCATCCATACACCTTTGCCCTGATCATTAGAGATACCAAACATAATTATGGTAAATATTGTTGGGTTATTATAATTTCCTACATACAATCTCTCATTAAATAAATAAATAATATAGTTGTAGAAATGATTCATAAAGAATTATAATATACGTGTTGTTTCAGAAAAATAAATCATGCATAATATATCATGAATGTCCTAATCCTTTTAGCTTCTTAAATTATTATTATTTTTAATTTTGATTCCAGACTTTCTATTTTAATTTAAAACTTTAATTCATCAACAAATACCTACTTGTTTTAATACTTTAATTAATGTCTTATAGGACATGGCCCCATTTGATAAAGTCATTGTCCCTTTCATTCTCTAGAAAGATCGCGATATCATACCCCCAACTGTACATGCCAATGAATTATATACACAGGCAGTGACTTCGTGAGAACATTGATTATGGTGATGGTCAATATATATTAGAATACATCTTGATGATTTAAATATAACATAAATTTTTACTTATCGGAATAATTAAATATTTTCAAAAAAATTATTTTTATGTGTTAAGATATCTAATTAACAATTACAAGCGAGATAAATATTTATGAATGGTAAATTTGAACTTTATATTAGTTATTAAAATTAAAAAAATATTTAATAATCATAAAGTTACGTGATTTTATTTTTTTAATAATTTTTTATGATTTGATCTATTAATATTTTTTTTACTATTTTATAATAAAAATATTTTAACTTAATATGCCACTAACAAGTAAATAAAGTATGAACATATATAAAAGATATTAATAAAGACTATAAGTAATTAAATTAATTAAACAAATTTGAAAATCATTCAAATAAATTTTATTTATAACCGGAGAAGAAATATAAAAAAGGTGAGAGTGAATTTAGAACATTGTATAGACATTTTTTTTTTTATAAAATGACCTATAGTTTTTATAAGAAATTATGTAAATACTTTAATTTATTATATAAAGAGAATTTGTCTCCAAACAAAGACAAATTAATCCGGTATTAATTAACTGCTTCTTTCACCAGATGTTACTTCAACACAAGTAACCGATAGATATATATATATATATACTTTGCTATCGAACCAGGCAAGGAAATCTTCCACATATATCTTAGCTAATAGTATAGTAATTTTCTTTTATTAGCCGACGAAGGCATAACTTTGAGCTTGAACAAGAAGCTCAAATGAGTCAATGGCTTCTAGCTATTATAATCTCTCCATCATGATGTTTCGTTTCACATTTTACTCTAACATGAAACAAAAAGATGTGGTCAGTGCCTATCAACCAGACTGACTATATTTATGATTCTCAAATTTCACAGAATGAGAACCATTCATTGACGCTACACATGTTTGTGCATATTGTTTCCTATCCAATATCTACCAGTCATGGCACATCTCCTTCTAAATTGCGAAATAAAGATCGATATTGTTTCTCCTTTGGTCCCGTCCTTCATTCTATATTTAGGGGATGACACGTACTTTGGATAGTTAAATGTATGCATATGGTAGCACCATACCCTGACTTATTCACGTCATTGGTACACAGTATATAAGTCCCACATGTTTGTGTGTGGGTCCTACAATCACTTGTATATAAAATGATGTGTGATAAACTGGGAATTATTATTGTTCTTTAATTACGTATGTTTTATAAAAATTTGCACATAGGTCAGTTAGCTGGACCCTACCTGTTCAGAAGATTTTTTCAAGAATGTTAATACGATCGTATCTCTAATTTCTACCTCGATCTCTTGTATCTCATCTTTTTTATCCTTTTTTTTATACATCTTAATTTTACTCCTTTTCCTATCTCTCACGTGTATACAAATCATTTTCCTAAAAATATTTTGTGTTTATAACTAACGGGCCACTAATTAAGGCTAAGCCGAGTTTGAAAAGCAACTTGGCTGCTGAACTTGAACATCAATCGGCTGGACCACTCGTTCAGAACACCAAAAACATACAAATTTCCGTCTTCGAAAAATTTGGCATGAGATTGAGAAACGTTAATACCTAAATTATTATTCTTTATAAGCTATATTAGATCCTCTTTAGTGAGAGTCACTTAAAAATAAATAATTGTTAGGTAATGAAATAATCGAGTTACGAGATTAAAGTTGTTAATGTGGGAGATTGTATTAAAAAGAAAGTTACTTATTTAAACAATTGTTACATGTCAAAAAATGAGGCTCACATGTAAGATTAAAGTAACTTAAAATATAGCATGAAGATTTTGACAAACCTGCTAATACCCAGGTTCTTCATGGCTATTTTAATTTCACGCTCTGTGGCCCCCTGCTCTCGTAGTTCATCCAATTTGTTGTTCACTATTGTCTTTTCTGCATCGATGTCTAGTCCAGTCACTCCATTTAGTGAATCACCAAAGTGATAGGGATCCTCTAATATGAGTCCACCTCTCTCACCACATACATAAGCTGAAATTGAGGTGTAACATCACCGTGAGACTAATGTTGTTTTTTACATTGAGATCGATTGACATTGACATTAATTAATACTAACCTGTTGATACATGGACAAGCACTTTGAGTTTAGTACACTGTTTGGAGAAGTTCATCACATGCTTAACTCCAAAGGTATTTAGATCCAACGCTATATCGTACCTTCGATTTCAAGGGAGAAAATTAAAATAAAGAAAAATCCACTATGGTGGAATAGTACAAATATTAAATTAGTAAAAAAGAAAGTGAATGATACTTAGCATATGATATATATACCTTTCATCGAAGTTAGTGGTTGCTGCCAAATTGACGATAACATCTATCTGATTGCAAATCTCTTCCCTTAGAATGGAATCCTTCAAGCCCAAGTCCTCGTAAGAAATGTCCCCCGGCACCAGAGTCAACTTTTCCGAAATAAATGACTTAAAATTTGCACCCAATTTTTCCTTTAGCACATTAAACAAGTCCTTCGCTATGATCTATAAATGCCAAAAACATATATTAAGCGCGTATTATCCACAATACTTTAATTAAATGACGTACATGGTGGGAAAATTAATGTGTACTTGCTCACTTACTAATGATTGAAAGAAGCTAGAAAATGATATGAAAGCAAGCCATGTATCTTACATGAAGTCCTTAATCTCATGCTTAAGAATAAGTATAATCATAAATGCGCGCAGGAGTTATAGATTGGAAAAAGGTCACAAGAAATTATATGACGAAGAATGCTATCAAAATAACACACTTTTGATTGTTACTTTATTTATTAAACAATCAAAACATTTTTAAAAAGTGACATGTTTACAAAACAATTAAATTGATTTGTTAGATAATGAATCGATAATAGTATGTTCAAAAGTATGATAAATTTATTTCTCTTTTCACGCTTATACTCGGTGTTAATTACACTCTGCTGCAACATGGTCTGAAGGAGTAATTATTTTTCTCCCAAAATAATTTAAAAAGTGTCACAAATTTGACTCCTCAGTATAACTTTTAATTTATGAGGGCCAACGACACCGGTAATTCATCCCCCTATGCATGACATCTTTCTCACCAAACGAATATATGAGAAAGCGAAAGATCAAAAATGCGGAAAACGCCATTGACTTTACTGCATCATACTGAAATTTAATCATCACCATCACCATCATAAATAATAATAATATAATATTTGTGCATTACGTCTATAATTTACCCTCATATGAGAAAGTGTGATTGGCTTTCCAGTACAGTGCCGAAATTTTGTGTAAGAATATTATAGGTGAGATGATATGAGAATATAGATATAATATAATATGATGAAATAGTGAAAGATAAAAAATAATAATAATAGATGTTAAATTGTTAGTGAGATATTTGACCTTTAAGAATGTATATATATATATATATATTAAGACTTGATAAGGAAAATAATTTTAGAACACTTGAGTGTAATTTGACATTATAAGTGAAAAAGAAAAAGAAGTATAATTATAATAAGTAATATGATATAAGAAAAAAAATATTTGATATATAAAAGTATGTATACATGGTTACTCTAATCTAATATTTGGGCATTTACCTCATCTTGTAAGCGATAAGCAGCAGATTTGGCATCAGAAGCTCTCAAAAGAAGAAAAAGCTTCTTAACATTTGGTTGAACCCTCAATATCTTCTCCAGAAAAACTGAAACATAAACCAAAGACATTACCAATATGGCAAAAAAAGCGGACATCCAGTACCTTTGAAGGAGAGATGAGAGAGAGAGTACTTTTGGCGAGAAAGCCAGTGGCTCCAATAATTAAAATTGTCTTGTCCTGAAGAAAGTCAAGAACACTTCCTACTTCCATGGGAGAAAATGTGTTGAGAAAGGCAAATTAAGAAACCAAAGTGGCTTCTCAGACGAAATAGGCAAAATGTTGAGGGTGGAATCTAATGCGTGCCATTTCATATAAGCAGGGAAACAATCATATATAGAGCAATTATGAGATGGGCTGTGGGTAAGCTGTTGGTGATAGTGAAGTGAATGAAGGCTTTAAAAAAAGAAAAAAGAAAAAACTTCTCTCTCATATTCAAATAGAGTAAATTATTTGAAGTTTTAATAGCTCAAAATCAGGTCTTCCCATTTTCATATTTAAGAGTGGGAGATTGGGGTGTAGGAGAAGAAAAGGTTACGTGGTAATTTAATTAATTGCTAAGACAACATCTAGAGTAGGAAAACCTGGTTACTAGCCTTAGTCTCGTTTAAATGTGCCTATAAATCCTACCACCAACTGTCCTTGATTTTTGGTCCAGGCACAGGAAGTGTGTGATTCACCTCACGGCTCCACTGACTCTGTCCTACACAACACAAGCCCCAAGTTATTATAGCTTATAAACAAGGACACTGCCGTGAGCTCATAAAATTATAAAGTGAGTGTCGTTACTGGTCACTGGTCACTGCTCTTTCAATCTAACATTAGATCATTACAATTTAAGACTCCTTTGAATAATATAAAAAAATAATTACAATGATCAGCGTTAGTACACAAAAATATTGAGTATTTTCCATCTCAAGTATGCTGAGAAAAAGATGTTCATAAAAAGGACATTTCAATAGATTAAAAATATGTATTTATAAATTATTTTTAGTTTTCACTCTTAAGTGAATGGAATTTTTTAATATCGGAATAAGTACTATTTTAGAAATTAAAAAAAATTATTTTCACTACTAAAAAATATATCATATACTAATTAACAGTTTAGTTTTAACAAATTTTAAACACAATATATTAACATACTTATTAGAAATTTATATAAATAGTATGATATATATATATATATATCCGTTAGTATAAAAGTTGATATAATCAAATATGAGTATAATATGTTATCAATGTGCAGACTTATAATATTTATATTTATAATTTAATTTTGTTAAAAAATTATATTAATGGAAAGCAATCTTAACACTATATTTTTGGTAAGTACATAAGAAATTTTTTTAATGTTCGTGTTGCATAACACGCGACATTTAATTATTGAGTTATCGTTGCCTCTTTAATATTTTTAACATTATAACATATGATATAATACATAGAACAATTTGTTTAACAATATTTGCGAACACCAACCACTTTCTAGTTTCTAATCCCAGTGCCGTTAGCCTTTATTGTTACGGGGACAAAGAGGTTTTAATATGTTTTTGTTCTTTTATAGACACAATACTGAATTTTAGTCTTATTATTTTTCTAGTTTTTTATTTTGATTTATGTCTCTTAATTTTAAGTGTTTTATAACTTGAGTATTAAATTCTAACCATCATACTATTTAATATTAGATATATTTATCTTTGTTTCTCACGTAATTTTTAGATAATTTGTTAGTGATACATGTTTATTATTGGTCGAAATATATTGAAAATTATACAATTTTTTTTTATGAGACTTACTAATAAATCATGAGAAATATTTATTAAATAAGATTGAATTTTATATTTTTTTTATAATTTTCAATAAATAGTAAAGATAGTATAAGAAGGGGCAAAAATCCACTCCAATTAAAAAAAGATTGAGGGGCAAAAATGTGGTGATCTCATCCAGTTTTAAAAAAACAGAGGATGATCTGTACTCAAAAAGAGAGTATCAAAGATAGTGCATGTAACATTTCTTTAATTTTTATCTTTTTTTTTTTTTTGCATATATGTGCATATTAAGAATACTTTATAAAAATTAAAGAGACCTTGTGTTACCCTAAAAATATTGTAAAAAAAACTCCAATTTTATAGTAAACTAGATACTTATATAAATTTATTTATTATTATAAAAGCCGTATATAAGAATGGAAATGCAATTAATTTTAATGTGTTAATATAGAATTTTAAACAGTATTTTGCACAATATAAATAAATAAATAAATAACCAAATAATTCAATTCAAATAATTTGAATTAAAATAATTGAATGACTTTTTAAAACCAAACTTAACTGCCCTTTAATTTTATTTTTAAATTAAATCTCTTTATCTAAATATTAATACAAAATAAATCATAAACACCTGTGGTTAATATGTCAATTATCAGTGAGTTAAGAACTCATTTGACATAATAATATTTAACTATATATGATGACAATAAGGACAAAAAACACCACTTTTAAAAAAAAATACAAATCAAAACCCAAACTGTAACGGAATTAAAATCGAAATTTATGACATGTATTAAAGTTCCTATAAATTGTTTCGGGTCCATGCATATGGTTAGGAGTTAACTGTTGAACCACCGATTAATATATAACATCATGAAATTTATAGAATATAGATTGTATGCGCTTAATACCTTTTAATGCCTAGTGTGGAAACATATATGCATTTTCACGAGTCATTTGAGGAAGGCAAATGTTTTGTGAGTAATAAAATGAGACGATAAAAAAGTTGTTTTCGTCTATTTTTAGGTAAAATTTTTAGGATACATGTATAAATAAATTGAAATGGATAAAAAAATAAATGAAAAATAAAGATAATTATATACAATATCACATGTTATTTTATATCAAATATATAATAAAACTATTTTGAAAATTCCTCAAATGGTCTTGAATTTTTTTAAATTCAAATTGTCCTTTGTTATATGTGTAAAAAATGAAGAAAAAAAAATCCTACAAAGAAAGATTTTCTTTCAAATAAATGATAAAATGGGATTTAGTTGTTAGAATAGATAGAATAAGATATAAAGATACGAGAAAAGAGCATAATAAGATAAAAACAAAATAAATTTTAATTATATATAATATTTGCTGCATATTAGATAATAAACAAGATAGATATTATTGTGTCATCCAGCTATATTTGACATTTGACATGAAACAATGATAGAATATAATAGAATATAAACTATTTTAATTCTTTCGTTAAAATTACTTATAACTATTATTTAGGAGTACAATGTACAATATAAATATTTATTTAATATAACTAAAACTTATAATAAATAATATTTTAAATATATAAATTATATTATAATTAAAATTATAATAAATAAATAACTTTAATATATAAATTATATTTTAAATTTATAATAAAATATTTATATTATGATATAAAGTTATTTTTAATTATAATTTTTTTAAAACCCATTCAAATTCAATTTAGAAATTAATAAAGATGAAAATAATGAGCCGAAAACTCTTAATAAAGAATTTTCTAAAAAGCACTTTCATTCCATATAGCTATTATAATTTATATAGAGAAAATTTTCTAAAAGGTTATTTTTAATTTATTTTTAAAAATTTTACAAATTATAAAAGTTATAATTTTAACTAATTTATACAAAAACATTTTATTTTTTATCTACTTTCCTTGAAATTATAAAAAAATATAATCTTTTTAAAATTTTATAAAATTTTAAAATTACAAATATTTTCTTAAAAATAGTTTAATTGCTTTATTTTAATATTTTAACTAATTGCTTTATTTTAATATTTTAACTAATAATATATTTTTAACTCACATGCCAAATTTATTATTATATATATTATAGATTTATATAGAGAGAGAATAACTTAGTTGTCTCATTTAGATAAGAAATATATCGTAGTAAAATGACATGATAGGTGCTAGAATAAAAAAAATAAGATGCATCAAATAATTAATTATAACATTATCTTTCCATATTTTAATTACCAAAATAGGTTCTAAAAATTTTATATTTGTAATAATATCTTAAGTGAAAATTGTAAATTTTTATAGGAAGGAAATTGTTATTTGTTTATAACATTACAAGAATTTTTTTATTTTGCTACTAATTTTAGCTACCATTTAAATTAGTAGCTAAATCCTAGTTAATTAACTAGAATATTATTTTTTCTAGCTAAATTGAAGTTATACTTCTTATTACTACAAATTAGCAAGGAAATAACTACAAATTTTAAAAAATTTATTATAAATTAACTAAGATTATTTTCTTAGTTAATTTGCTACTTATTTCATGCTACCATTCAATATTATAATAATTTTGTAGCTAATTATTTTTACTAGAAATTAGCTACAAAATAACTATTGATTTTAAAATTAGTCACAAAATTATTTTGTAATAAATTTTAAATTTTTTAGTAGTGAAGCTATTTTTACTGAAGCTAGCTGATAAGCTAATTTACAATTTATAAATTAAAGTTTATATGCTTATAGTTAAAAGTTGAAATTTTATAAATTAATTATTTTTTACCATAAATATTTGGTAGTTAAATTATTCAATTAGAAGTATTTAGTAAAAGTTTAGTTATTAAAGTAGTTGATAAATGTAAAATAATATATTTATAAAATTTTAATTTTATCTGTGTAAAAAAATATTTTTAAATAGTTATAGTTTGTATATTTTTCATTAACTAAAGGTTTATTAATTTTTAAATTTCAAATATTTTATTAAAAATTCAAATAAATAGTATTATAATTAAACTAAAAGTATTAGATAAAAAAACAATCCTAAAAGTAGTAAAAAGAGAATAATAACAAACATAATTTACCCTTGTTCATTTATTTATACTTTGACTTTTATGAGTGAAAATAACTAAGAAAAGAAAAAGAATTGTATTAAAATAGTAAGGATAAAAAAATTAGAAGAAAAAGAACTACAAGCTTATGAGTTATATATAAGCTAGCAGATATAACTTATAACAGACTATAAGTTAATGAAATAAGTTTGTTTATAAAATATTTAACAAATTTATAAATTATTTAATTAAGTTAAAAATTTATTTACCATATGTTTATTAAACACACTCTATATATACCATCTGGTTAACATTTCATTGTTAACCCGTATACCAGTTGCCCGAGAGAAGAATAGGATTAAAAAAAAAACAGATAGTGATTAAAGAGATAGTAATTTAATTTGAAAGATGAAAAACGAAAATGATGAAGTGATGGATTGATTGATCCGAAAGTAGGGGAGCTAAAAAAATATCGTGAAAATATTGAAAAGGTCGGTTTCTTTATAAATGCAGGAGCGTGAAATTGTTTGTGATTGGTACGAGTTTTCCCACCATACAATTGACGTTGTACTTTTTCATTTTCAACTTGAATTTGCCCGGAAAATTCCATTTGCATATGAATATGATTAGCAAGTCGCTATTAATTAATAAGTTCCAAAATTAACGTTAATTATGATCAATTTTAAGAAATAAATAACACACATATATGCCATCAAAGACACATATAGCCATATCATAAATGGTTCAAATTAATACAAAGCATGCGCGTATGCCAAGGTAGGCAAATTAAGATACTGGAACTAATTTAGTGGGCAAATCGGTATTGTATATTGGCTCTATTAATAAAACGGTTGGTAGTTACACGCATATTGAACTCGTCTAGTTGGGGATCATTACTTGTTTTGTTTCTGTAGCCTACCCTTAGTCAAGTGTCATAAAAGAAACTTTTTAAAGATATAAACTTGTTTGCCAGTTATTATATGCATTTAGGTGAGTGGTTATTTTGGGTTTTAATTGGGGGGAAACTTGTAGAAATGAATATCAATATCGATCACAAAGCCATAGAACAATCTTTTACCCTTTAGTCAAATGAGGACTTTTCAATACATTGTTTTCGTATATAATATATAGAAGTAATTGAAAATTCAAGCTATATATTTTGGAAGAAATAAATAGCAGGATAAGCAGCCAGCAACTGCGGTTTGCGTGTCGTTTTAGAAATAAAATGTGATGTATGATCCATGTGCCCTTAAAAGGAGATAGCTAAGTGATAAGAAGGTCCTTTAGCAAGCTGGAATTGGACAATGATAGATGTTTACTCTGCCTTGTAATTGTAGCCAGCACATTCATGTTAAAAACTTCACTAATTAGCTTTCGTAAAAGCTACTATATTGGGACAAACTTATCTTTGTAATCGGGGATTATAATATTATATTCTGTCGCTGACTTTGTTTCTACAAATTAACATTCAATGTCATATCGTTCACCAATGTCTTCGGTATAATATATATTTATTAATTGTGTATGGCTTTTCATGTTAATAAAATTTATCAGAGAAACGTAAATAAAAAAATTATTTCAAAATTTAATAACTAAAGAAATAAATAAAAATATTGGTTTTTATTATCATTTAGAAAAATTAATTTATAAAAAATATTTTAAAATAGCAATATTTATATGTTAATTACACATAAATTAGTAAGTAAATATAATAATTTATCTCTTAATTTTTAATTTTAATTGTTATTTTTCATAAAACATATTTTAAAGTAACAAATTTCTTACCTTTTGTTTTTATTTACAACTAATATTTATTAAACCACTACTATTTTCGGAAGGAAAAATAAATTATAATGTATCTCAAATATCTTTAATTATATTTTTTAAGATAACACGTGATAAAATAAATATATAATTATATTTTTATCATTTTTACAATATATATATATATAAGGTGATTAGCACTTATTAGTGTGAAAAATAAAAATTATAAATTTAGACTACACAATTATATATGAATGCTCAAAATTATAAATTATTTATTATCACATGTAATTTATAACTCAAACAAAATATAATAGTCTATATTTATAATTGAAAAAATAATCAAGTACTCTCAAGAATCATCTTTTTATATATATTGTTACACAATAATATTAAATTATATGTTTACTAAATATAATATATAATTTTCTTAAATAATATATTTATTAAATTTATCAAATTATATATATATATATATATATATATATATATATATATATATATATATATATATATATATATATATATATATAATATAATGTATGACTTCTCATATTAATATAATTTATCAAAAAAGTATAATACCTTAAAATGTATAGTAAATTTTTTTTAATTTATAATAGCAATATTTAAATGCATAGTGTCGCAACCAGCGTCAAAACAGAAAAAAAAAAAAGAGGAGTTGTCACCAATATTTTTTAAGGAAAACATTAGACAAAAAAAACTTTAGACGAATGAAATGATCTTATAAACCAAATTTGAGTTGGGGAGTCAATTACGTGTAAGGAAAGTATTAACCTCCTACAACGTCTGTCATAAGACGATTAGTTTCAAATAAATCTGCAAAATTAATATAATTTTGAAAATGTTATTTTTATCTTTCGAATGAAAACGAGATTATATTTAGCATAATATTTGAGTTTATTATTTTAGAAAGGAAGATATATATAATTTTTATTTTTGAACTTGAAAAGAGTGATTTCTTACTCCTACATATCTCCTTATGCAATGGAGAATTCAAAGTTTACATAATTCTTTGAATGATGAAATTTGTTTGTGAAATTTAGTTTAGACTTGATAACCAAATAAGAAGTGCATCCAAAATGGTTATTGATGACTTTTGTAAAAGATTTTTGACGATAACCAAACAAGAAGTATCTAAAATAATTATCATAAACATAGTTAAAAGAAGAAAGATTAATACGAGCCTAGCTTCCAAAGAGGACATCCAAAGGAGGACTGCATTCAAGGGAGGACTTCATAAGGGGACAATGTCCAAAAGGAATAGTGTCCAAAGGAGCCCAACATCTAAAGGAAGGTTGAAACATTAAGGAAATAAATTGAAATAGAATGGATTGCCCAAGGGTGTCCAAAGGAAGGGACATCGTCCAAAGAGGCTAGAAAACTAAGGAAATAAATGAAATGAAGTGGATTGCCTAAGGGACATCTAAAGAAGCCTATGCGTCCAAAGCAAGGCTAAAAATTGCAAAAAATAAATGGAACGGAGTGGACTGCCTAGAGGTGTCCAAAGGAGTTTGTGTGTCTAAAGCAAAACTGAAAATTATAGAAAATAAATGGAATGGAGCGGATTGCCCAAGGGACGTCCAAAGCAAGGTCGGGAAACAAAGAAAATAAATGGAATGGAGTTGATTGCTAAGGGGGAGTCCAAAAGAGCCTGTGCATCAAAAGCAAGGTTAGAAAATAAATAAAATGGAGTGGACTGTCCATGGAGCGTCCAAAGGAGCATATGCGTCCAAAGCAAGGTTGGAAAATAAAGAAAATAAATAGAATGGAGTGGATTGCCCAAGGAGCGTCCAAAGGAAGACAATGTCAAAAGATATGAATGAGCAACAAAAGTAACAACTGGTAGTAGAAAAGGGAAAATGAGCCACTTGTTGGGTTCTACGTCCAAAGGCTTGGACAAACATAAGATAGTAAAAGCAGAAAAAGAAAGGAGTCACTTGTTAGCTCCTTCGTCCAAAGGAATGGATGAACAGAAAAAGTATATAACAGTAGTAACAGAAAATAGAAAATAGAAGGAGGAAAAGAGCCAACCTATGGAGCCTGCATCCAAAGGCAGAGGCGAACAGAAAGAGACAAAATAACAGCAAAAAGGAAAAATAAAACACTCAAGGTTAATGCATCCAAAGACATGGATGAACAAGAAACATGAAAGGGGGATAGCCTTTGGTTTTATCGTCTAAAGACATGGACAAAGAGCATAGAAATGGCTAACAACAAAAGGAAAACGAAAGCACTTAAGGCTCCTGTGTCCAAAAATGTGGGTGAGTAGTAGAGGTACAATAAACAACAAAAATAGGAAAATAAGTCACTTGTTAGCTCCTGGGTCCAAAGACATAGACGAATAGGAAAAGCAAAACAAAAAAAGGAAAATGAGTCACTTGTTGGCTATTGTGTCTAAAGGCATTGACGAATAGGAAAAACATAATAGAAAAAGAAAAAAGAAGTCACTTGTTGGTTGTTGTGTCCAAAGACATGGACAAACAGGAAAAACAGATAATAGAAAAAGGAAAATGAGGCACTCGTTGACTCCTACGTCCAAAGGCAATGACGAATAGGAAAAATAGATAAGAGAAAAAGGAAAAGGAACCACTCGTTGGCTCCTGCGTCCAAAGGCATGGACGAACAGGAAAAAACATAATAGTTATTAGAAAAAGGGAAAGGGGACAACCTTTGGCTTTTGCATCTAAAGTTATGAATTTACAACATGGAAATAGATAACGATGATAGGAAAACAAAAACACTTAGGATTCTACATCCAAAGATATGGACGAACAAAATGAAATAAAATATCAACAAAAAGAAAAAGAAAACACTCAAGGCTCCTGCATCCAAAGGCATTGACTAACAGAAAACACATAACAATTAATAGAAAAAAGAAAACAGGAAAAAGCTAGCCTTTAGAACTTGCATCCAAAGACTATGGACAAATAATATAAGTGAAATGGAAAATCCATATAGCAGTAAACAACAAGAAGAAAAGGAGGGAAGGAGCCACCCGAAGGGGTGTCCAAAGGTTAAGGAATGAGACTACATGACGATGAAATCAGAGAGTTTATACACACAAGTAAATAAAATAAGAGGATTAACAATACCAGTTTAAGTAGAACATGTTCATTCACTTCCCAGCTCTTTGCAAACTCGTGCTATGTTTCCTTCTCTTAGAATCTTCTCTTTTAATTTCTAATTTTTAGCTTTCATTGCTCCTCCTTTTGTTTCTATTTTTTCATCCACCTCTAGTTCCTCTCCTCTTTCTTTGAATTTGGCTCCCTCTTGATATTTATAAACCTCCATGAATTATTTGTTTTATTCAGCAAGATCTTTGGTAAGATTTGCCGACAATTCAGTTGAGACGTAACGTAGAGCAGGAGCATTCAAAGCTGAGCAAGAGTTGTCAATCAAGAGGCTAAGCAAGATCTATCAATCAAGAAAGCTGAGCAAAGTTGTAAAGCAGAAAAGTTGAACACGTAAAAGCTGGAGTTGGTATTAAGTAAGCTAAGTAGGCCATACAATAGAGAGTAGGTACACCGAACACCTTTTCTGCCTTCAACCAATACGAACACGTGTATAGAAAAAGCCCTCTTGGACGCTCGTCCAAAAGACCCTGGGAGGAGTGAGGCAGCAGAATCGAGCTTCCACGTTGGCTTTGGTGATTATTTGGATGCTTGTCCAAAGGAAAATTGGAAAGACCGCAACAATAGTGCTGGCTATGTTTGTTCTTTGGACATTCGTCCAAAGAGCTCTTTTGGATGCTCGTCCAAAGAACTCTTTTGGACGCTCGTTCATAGAGAACACTACAACAAAGTCGCTTTTGTTTTAACTCTTTGGATGCATGTCCAAAAATATTTCACTTTTTATTTTTTATTTTTTATTATTTTTTTATTATATATTTTTTGTTCTGAATTTTTTGATGCACATCCACAGAATTTAATTTTTTTTTTAATTGGGTCACTTTAGATATTACTTGTGAAAAAAATGAGAGACAAAATCAGATGTTTACCCATAATTGTGTACTACATTCAAATATATATAATAATTTATTTTTTAATTGCTAAATTAATTTAATTGTTACTTTAAATAAATTATTATGAGTTATTTTAAATTAAATATATATTTAAATTACTATTATTTAATTATTATTGTTCTTAAAACATATTTTAAATTAACAAAATTCTTATCTTATACTTATTTTTGTTTATAATTATATGTATTACACTATTATTACTGTATGCATATAGAATGACTTATAATATATTTTTAATATATTTAACTATTTTTGTAAATAACGCGTGTTTATTAAACATGTTTAGTTGAATTTATTTCGGAAAAATAAACTTTGATTCATCTTTTAAGGTGTGATTTTGAGAAAAAAATTATCTCTTAGAATTTAAATTGAAATAAACGTGGATCAAACTTCTTCAGTCAGTAAAAATTGACTTTAAACTCTATTTGAGTTATTTAAAAAAATTATTAATTATAACTATGCAGAGGATATATAGTAAGTGGATACTAGTTCACGAAAGTTATTGACATTGAATTTCAAGATGAAGCAAATTAATTAATTTGGTGAAAAATATTAACAGATGGTTTACATAACTTGGTGATGAAAAATTGCCTATTATGAAGAAGAAAATATTTCAACCTAAATAAAAATATCGGCTATTGAGACAATATCTACTTAAACTAATACATGATTTATTAAAAAAAAGGTATTTATAACACAAAATTTTCAACAACAAATGCGAGGTGAAAAAATAGCTAAGAGGAAGAGCAATACTCATTCCTTTATAAATGTCATTGTTAATGACATGAATAATTTCATTATTAACCTGATTTGGGATCAATAAAACAGTATATAAGCTTAAACAAGATTGAAAAAATGAGTTATAACATTACTTGCATTTTGTCGTGTATACAGTTAATTATACATTGCATTGTAATGGATGACACTAGGATTTAAAATATGCATATTGCATTGAAATTAAATGTGCTATACGTAATGAATTGCCTTTGATATGTTTTATTTTTAACCTTAATTTCACTTAAAAACTTAACCATCCATATCATTGATCATAATTAATAAAAAAAAATGCATCCATTATAGACTTGCTCTATAACTAAACTATTATTTATAATGAATCATTTATATTCCATTTTAAATAAATAAATTACATTCATTTTCCTTGCTTAAATTACATTCGTCTCCTCTCTTATTTTAAAATATATATTCCTTTATCTTAAAAGGTAAATATGTATTACATTTGAGTTCATTGAATGTAAATGAGTTCTTATAAGAAAAAAAGATTCTTTGTTGCTGTGATTCTCGACATTAATATTTAATTTTGAATTTTTACAACTAATTTTGAGATTTTAAAAGATGAAATAAAAAACTTTTATGAATTTTCAAAAACAAAAATAAAGATATTTCAATCTTTATTCTTGACCTGATCCTTAAGATATAAATCTTGAAAATATCAAAAGAATACGGAAGAAAAGTTATGAACGTCTGAATCTGATATGAAAATTTTAAATACACCTCAACCCAATGACTTTTTTTGTCGTCACGAATCTTTGAAGATTCACACAAATATCTTGTGGAAAGAAGTTAAGATATTATGAAGAAAACTTTTTATTCTTACAATTATGTTCATTCATTAACTACAAGCTGGACATTTGACCCAATCAGATATTTGCCGTCACAAACTCAAAGGAATATGGAAACTCTTGAACACCGTGATTGTAAGCTCACCCACGAACCAAAAGTTATCATCAATTTGACCTTATGAGAATTTTACAATTGCAAATTTGAAGAAAGGAACTTGACAGAAGAATCAATTCACGATTCTTGATTCCATTTTCGTATGATTTCTTAACACAAAATGGGAGGGGTCCCTGCTCGGGGAGATTACTCTGAATTAATCTTATTCAATAATAATGATCAACCCTACTTGCTTTCGCTATTTATACATGTAAAATTACAAACTTTAGGAAACTATGTAAATTAGAAAACTAACAAATCCTAATAAAATATCCTTAATAGGTTTCTTAATAAAAATCTATTTTTGATTATTTTTGCAAATAAAATCTATAAAATGCTTATTATATTCCTAAAGAAAAATACTTAATTATTACAAGCTCAAAACACTTAATTTTGTCTTCCATAGGCTCAATCAAATAGAACTAAGTTATGAGAAAAATATCATGGTTTGGTGAGCTCATAATTCTCTACGAAAATTAGTCATTAATTTCGATAATAAATAATTCGCATATAATTCATAAATACAAAAAAAATAGATATAAATTTAACTGTTATTATATATGATTATTTATGAGTTTTAACAATCAAGTTTTTCATAATTTTCTTCTTTGACTTTAACTTTGATGATCCAACCTTTATAAACTATCAATAAATTTTGTATTTGATTTTTATTGATTACATTAATCTTCGTCAATTTTATTTTAAAAGGTATTTTAATCATTTATTTAATCCATTATTACTACCAATTATAATGGTAGTGACAATATGAGTTAAATTAAATTTTGAGATTGATATTAACCTTTGTATTGAATATAAATAAATAAACAAGATTTTGTGTAAAAATTTATTAAAGCTATTAGATAATAATAAAATTAATGGGTGAAAACGAATATAGAAATACCAATATGGACATTGGTTTTCATATAAAGTAAATTATTATTTTATTTATTAAAAGATAAAACACCAATCAAAATGGTTCTTGGAAGATAAATTGTCAAATACTTCCCTTAAAAATCAAATTAATTTCCATGTTAACTTTCATTACTAAATGCTAATAAAAAAATGTGACAACCAATTAAATGTCATCATGGTGGAGGTCCAGATGAAATGAAAATCGAGTGAAACATCTTCCTAGTCTTCGAAGAAGGATGTCTGAGTTGGTCCTTGAAATATGAAAAATGTGAAAGTAAATAAAGGAAGAGAAGAAAAGGTGAACAAGACTCTCTAATTTCACCGTGGAGTATTGTCATTTTGCATTATCATGACCTTTTATCTTTCACAAACCAAAATGTCATCATTTTGTTAATAAATGCCTCAAATTCACTTGTCAATTTGAGTAATTTGTACATGCATGAAATTGAACGAGGTGTTGATGAATTGGAAATTAAACAAGGTTTTGTAACAAACTTGTAGTGGTGGGTCATGGGCAAAGGTGAAACTATTTTATATCAGAGGGGGCCATGACCTTTCTGCCCAAATGTTTTTAGCTATCATTTCATATGTATTTTTTTTTATATGTATGATAAAATGATTTATCAAATTTACAAGGGAGGATGAAAGAGTTTTATCAAATTTACTTAATTTTACAATCTAATTTGATAAATTTATCATTATATATAAGTTATGTCTTTTATAAGTAAAAATTTACAATACAATATTAATATAAAGAAATTTATATCAAGAAAAAAATACAACTAAATAATACAATACATAACTTTTAAATAGTAATTTTATTTGTCAAATTTCTTAAATTATGATGGATAACTTTTTATATATATATATATATATATATATATATATATATATATATTATTTTATTTTATTTTATTTTATTTTATTTTGATATTGTAGTATGATTTGTAAACATTTTCTAACGGTACTTTAGAATAAGCATTTGCAGTGTCAAAGTGGCCTTCTAATAGAATCAAGGAAGGCCTTCAATAGAAGAAGAAAGAGTCAAGGTGAGAAAGTGTCTAATTGGACTAGAGAGGCCAACAATTAAGGCAAGAGTTAGGAAAACAAAGGAGGTCTTGCTTGAAAAAGAGATCAACACTTACAAATTCAAACCTAAAGTGGAAAAAGAAGAGTCTAAGAGCTTTACTTGATTCAAGTGAAAGAAGATCTGATCTAGGAGACTTAGCAATGCATCAACTATAGACTTGTAACCTAACTTTTTATAAGATTTATTTAAGTATTTTGAATCTATTTTAATTGTAATAAATGAGTGTGTTGGATGATAATTAGGAGCCAATTTTTTTAACTCTATATTAGATTTCTTTTGAGTTTAAAATAAACTGTAGTTTAAACCTTAAGCTTGTTATGATTTTTATTTATTTTCTTTAAAATTAGGGTTAATCGTCAACCTTATTAAGATAAGTGCTAGCTTGTGCCTATAAATAGGCTTACACTCTTTTGCATTGAACATAATTTAATAAGATTATATTTTCACTCATTTTGTGAGTTTAAAAGTTCTTCTTCTTATGATTTCTTAGATTGAACCTTTTTTTTTTGTTCTTGTCAAAGATTTTCATACCTTTATATCAAATCTTCACTAGACTTATCACTCTCTATATAAAGTGTGGCATTTTGTCATCTTCTTCTTTTTTCAATCTTTTTACTTATTTTGTTTCTTTATTTATATTTGCACCAGTAACAAGACTTAAAAGAACTTGTGCAAAGTTCTTTTTTTCATCTTATTTCTTTAGACAAAATAATCAATTTAAAGAAAGATTCATAAAAATAATATGACTCTAACTTTAATAGAAATTTTTTCCTTCAAATAAACTTGCATTGCAACATGTTTTTCCAATTGGATAACATTGTTGAGTCCCATTTTGCATCTTTTAACAAGTGAAACAAACAAGTTATTTTTTTCCTTATGATGGATAGAGATGGAAAAAATTTAATGAATAAGATTTTATTTAAGTAGGTTTAATATGTTTAAAAAATTTAAGATTAAAATTTTGAGATGTTATATATATATATATATATATATAAAAGATTTGATATGACTTTTTTTTAGATTATAACGTGATCTATTTTATATTAAAATTTTTAGATAGCTTTGAACTTTCTCTAAATAGGCTATATGGAAGCAATTTCTATATAACAAATTATTAAAAAAATTAAAATAATGATTATTCAAAGGTAAAAATAGGTAGGTTAAACTTAATAAAAATCAAGTAAATTTTTTATATAATACAAACTTATATTTAAAGTCTAATTCGACCTTAATTAAAAGTTTATTTTGTAATAAGGTTCCTAAATATAATATGAAATCATCCTTTAATAAGTTTATAGACTTGATTTTTTTATTTGTGTTAATATACTTAATTTTTGAGAGGCAAATATAAATATAATTTTAATATATTATAAAAAGTTTAATTTAAAATAACATTAACAAAAAATATTATTTAACTTTATTTAAATATGTTAGTCTGGTAGGTCTAGAAAACTTTTTAAAAAGAATTTATTTTCACACTTTTTATTGATATACTCTCCTGATGTGTTTTTGGTATTTCCCACTAAAAAAATAGGGTTTAGGGTTAAAATGTTAACATTTATAAATTAGCTTTTGAAATATATTTAATATATTTCAAAAACTAATTTATAAATGGTAACATTTTAAATCATTTAGAAACTAGTTTCCAAAAGCCACTAGTTCATTTCCTCTCCAAATCCCAATGCTTGAAAAGATGGCACATAAGCCCATTATGGGCTATTAAAAAAATTGGTTTTATATCCATACCTCTTAATTGTGTTATAGTACCCTGCTTACACGTTAGCGGCGTGAGGACCACCATGCCCCATAAACGTTTTCTAGATGAACCAGCATGCTGCTTCAGAAACCTAAGCATGTTTTGGTCCTAAACCCATGATATTTTAGTTTTGGAAAAGTAAAATTGAAAATATATATATACCAAAAACACAAAAGAGAAATGTATAAGTAAAAGAGGATGCGAAAAGCAACTCTTTTTTAAAATGAATTATAATTTTTTTTAATCAATTAGACTCTTATAAAAATATTTACCTTTTTTTCTAAAAAAAAGTCTACATAAATAGAGTTGATGTAGACTAGCCCAATTATATGTGGTGGTCGACTAACCTATACCCACCCCTTAGTTTACCAACACCATTGTAGTATCCCAGTAGTAGCAGGTAAATAAATAGTTAAAATTTTATTATATGTTAATTTCATAATAAAAATTGAAATCATATTAAAAACACGGGTAGCCAGTAAAATGAACGCGCTGATTAATGTGGTTTGGTCTCGCATGTGCGAGTTAGATTTTGTTCAGATGAACAATAATTGAAAATTTGAAGGTCATGTATATAATATTTGGGAAGAAATAAATGCCAGGACAAGTAGCTAGAGAGGGTTAATTTATTTATGTGTTGTTAAATTTGTGGAAAATCTGAGTCTCTGACGTTGGAAGCATGTGGCCTTAAAGGAACAACATGCAAGGCGATGGTCATTCAGCTAGCAAGCTGTATTTGGACAATGATGCATGACAGACAGCACATATATACAGGTTCAATGTCTTCTATTCATATATATTGATGCATACATTGGATATCTCACTGGGAAGCCACAGAGTAAAAGGTCTATATTGTTATATGATTTAACATATTAATATAACCAAAAATGAAAAAAGAGCCAGGACCACAAAACCCTAATTAGCAAGTCCCTCGACTCAATTTCTTTCTCTTGAGCAATCATAACTTTCATTACAATTCATGACAATGTTTATCTTCGTTAGTTCTTTGTTGTTTCTCTTTCCTACGTTTTAGTTTGAGATGAAAAGCAAAAGTAACGTGAACTGAAGAATTAACTTTTTTAGGGTTTAGGGTTTATTTGAACTTGTCAAAATGACTAATGAGTTGTGATTTTTAGAAGTTTTTTTATTTTATTTCAATAATTTTGGTGAAATTATTTCTGGTTAACTAAGTCGGTCTAACGTTTGTATAGGATTGAAGAAGACTTTAAGATGGGGTTTTTTTAAAACCAATAATAACACTTTATTAAATTTTTTACAATTTTATTTGAAATTTATCTTTTAAATTTTTTATGATACAAAATAACTTATTAAATTATAATTATTTATTTAATATTTCTTTTTCAATCGATTTTTTTAAGACATTAGTAAATGTCGAAGAGAATGAAGGACAAATGTAGATGAGGTCCTTTTAGGAAAAATAAAAGAAAGTCAGGAAAAAAAAATATGAGAATTTTGTTTAGAAAAAAAAATAGATGTTACAAAGAAAATTTAAGAGTTTAATTTTTATTTACTACTAATATAAATAATTTTATAATATTAATCAATTAAAAGTGTATTAAGTTTCACTTTTAAAATAATTACTAATAAAAGTAAACAATTTTATTATTAGATGTGGATTAAATAAGCACCGACCCCTATATTACTCATCCGAATCGGTCTTTGAGTCTACAAAATAAAATAGACTATATTTTCTTGGTCTATACTGGTACAGCCTATGTAGTCTGTGACTAAACGGACCGACCTATGGATTAAATATATAAAATATATATAAATTAATTATAAAACAAAAAAAAAGCACTAATTCACAATTTATTTTTCTTGTGTTACGTTACATTCAAAGTGAGCCTCATTTTTAAGAGCCTACATTCAGGGGGCCTCATTTTATAAGAGCCTACATTCCAAATGGGCCTCATTTTATAAGATTTGTGGCTCGTGCAGATTGCTAGCTAAACAAACCATCCACTGGTTGCGACTCATATCCAACTTTATTTCCTATAAATGACGATGTATCATTAAATGTGTAAGTGATCTAGGTTATATTTGATCTATTTTATTATTCGATCCAATCAAGTACATGTGTTTGGTAATCCAATCAAGTACATGTGTTTGGTTGGTAAGGTTGTGTCAGGAGTTAATTAAATAAAATAATAATATATTTAAAAAATAAAATATTTAACTAAAAAATTATTTAAAATCAAAACATTTAAATATACAAAGCATTGTTAACAATAATTATGTCTAATCATATTAAAATTAAAATAACAATATATATTATACGATAAATTTAAAATGACTCAAATATGTCACTTCTATTCAAGTACAATAAAAAATTAGGCATATTATAAAAAAACTTCAATACATTTAAATTAAAATATAAATCAAACTATTTAAATTCAACAGTATTAATAAATAATAATAATTTTATTAATAATATACAAAATAATGGAATTAAATTAGGTTGATTAAGTTGAAAACTCATTCGATACTCATTCAATTTCAGTCAAAATAAATTTAAACTAACTTGATGACTCAATCCAATTTGCTAAAATATTTGATTGCAATTCACTTACATTATTCAAAAAGTTTACTTTTTAAGATAATTATTATCATTTATTTTTTTTAAATATTCTTAGTATGTAAAAATATTTTGGAAAGCTTACTTCAAAGCTTGACTCACTTATTTTAACTTATTTCAATAACTTCCATCATGAAATTTATGATATAACTCGTGATGAAATAGGATTGTATTTGCAAAATATTAACAAAAAAAATTAAAAGTATAATTAAACCTATAAAAAATTCTAAGCAAATTTTGTCGAAAAAACATTTTTATCAAGTCAAAGAGAAATGCTAAGGATATTTTCTCATTGTTTGGAATTTTATGAAAATAACAATTTTGTAAGTCTCATCTTATTTAATGAACATCTTTTCTGATTTTTAAAATTTTGACCGACAAAGAAAATGTATTAGAAAGTTCCTAATACTCCTAAAGTCAAATCATGGATTTGCAAACAAAAATCCAAACATTCCCTGAAACACAAACACATAATAGGTGAGCAGAGGTAGGTTTCGTTAACTCATCCGAAGGGGTTCTAAAATGGCAAGTCACATAGCAAGAAGAAAGAAACTCTAATTTCCTTTACTTGACATTTTACAAGAAGCAAGCTTCAAGTTGATGGGAGAAGCTACAAATGTAACATTAAGTACAACTTATGATACCTTTGAAGTGTGTGTTAGTGAGAGCTATGAGGACTGTTTCTTCCTATGGGGAGTACAGGCATCATAAAAGTAAAACGTAAAATTGGATTCATCCATGCCACTAAAACATCCTTTGTTGATACACTTCTCCTATTATAGTTAGGCACTTTCGTGGTTAGCTTGATCCGTCATAGGGGTATCTGCACTAGCTTCATTTGTGAGTGCTGCAGGAATAATATTTGTTTGCTCTTTTCCCTGTTGGCTATTGTGATCCAACTTTGGTGGAGCAGTTTCCTCCTTATCTGTTGCTAGTGAACTGTTCTCTATTGGAATGAATTCGGTTGCTGGTGAAGATGAATTCGGTACTACTGTTTGCTCTTGATTAGTACCATCTATCATCTCGTATTCGGATAAAAGATCCATGAATTCATTAAGCAGTCTCTGGACTTTTCTGTTTGATGCCATAGATGGAAGAATGTCTTCCCTCAGGAGTTTGTGTTTCCTCATTCCCTGCAAAGATTCAGTTGGAACATTTTAGATACCGAAACATACAGTGATCATTTGGTTCAAGCAAAACATGAACTTATTAGATATTTAGGTAAGAGAAAAGCTTACAAGCACAAAAGGATCCCATGCTAAGTTCTTTGAATCTGAAGATGTTTCCTCAACCATTCCTGTTGGAGGTCCAAGGAAACTCTCACAGACTTCTCGTAAACGAGATTCATCTGCTTCTCTGCAATAATTTTATAATCCTTTAGTCTGCAATTGTCCAAAATCACAAAGACAACAGAATATGTATATATATACATTCACAAAGTATTAAATTTAAGATTTAAGACTACATTCTCTGCACAAATATATATGCCATCTTCCTAATAAAAAAAAAAATTGAAGTACAGTTAAAGTTGTTGCATTCCATTCATCTTATGAATAGTTATCATGCAAATTCAATGATTTAGTAAGAGCACCATCAAAAGGTTTTTAGCAGAATTAGTTTCAAGTGTAAATAAATAGCTGGGAGACAGACAGCAAGTGAGCAAGAGGGTTTGTGGCTGGGGGGAGTAAGAAACAATATGTGACTACACTATTATAGAAAACTAAATGCGTATAGAAGCATACATGTTTTACGCAAGGTCAATAAAGTGCTAAACTTGTATTTGAAGAATAATATCTCAAAGAAAAAGAGAAAAGAATAATACCTTGCAAGAAAGCGTACGTATGACAATAGGCATTGGCGATATTCACTGGGGGATCCCAAAGCCAAGGATGAAGCCAATTGAGTTTCCAAATGAGCACGTGTCTGTACTCCATCATCAGTAACTCTGTATCAAGGTTTAAGAAATTACAAAACATGAGATCGGTAACACTCAAAAGTCATTAAAACATCAGAATTCTAAGAAAAAGGGGGAGGGGGGAAGATTATAAAACATGAGATCAGTAACACTCCATCCTACTAGACAAGTGTATAAATATACAGGAAATAATTGTAGTTGTTTCAATTTTATTTATGCATTAACACATCCTTTGTAATAATCTGTTAAACCCCTAAATCAGAATAGTTAGTTAATGAAAAAATGTCGGTAGCAGACTGGGTAGAATATGACAGATGGGGGTGGAACTGTGTATATATAGCCTTTGAGGCAGATTAGGAGTCGGGAAATAGAGGGGAGAGTTTAGGTCTCTTGAAAACTTGGAAGGTAATCTTGAGAATTGTATCCTTCAGGGTCTCTGTTTGGTATCACAATGATACTGTATCAGAGGCAGGTTCTGCAATGAAGGTGATTCCACCATATTCCTCAACCAGTATCTATCGTGATCATACATATTATGAGATGATTGGGAACAAATGTGTCAAGAAAAAGTTCACACCTATTAAGATGACAAAAATTCAACTAAGGTGGTTAGGTCATGTGAGAAA
This sequence comes from Mucuna pruriens, assembly GCA_025330945.1. Lineage (NCBI taxonomy): Eukaryota > Viridiplantae > Streptophyta > Magnoliopsida > Fabales > Fabaceae > Mucuna > Mucuna pruriens. Next base: position 3,350,395 of record JAENHJ010000042.1, on the reverse strand, counting down.
AAGAATAGAAGAGGCCCCAATACGAAAAATGTTCATCAAATGAACTTTGTCTAATTAAGAGGTAAAGGAAATCTAAGATTAGTAGAAACTATTAAATAATTGTTCTAAATGGTTTCACAGGAAATTTGGTTTTTTAGAAAGCCCAAGCATATTGATTGATCCATGTAGACTACCACAATGAGTGAGATATGCTTGGCTGTTGTTGTATGTATTTAGGCATGCATAGATAAATAACTGTATTTCTTCAGAGATATTAATGAACCGCATCATTATTTGACAATGAAGCTTGTGTCAACCATTAGATAAGCTATTAAAAAATGGTTTTACTGGAAATTTGGTTTTTTAGAGAGTCCAATCACATTGATTGATCCATGTAGACCACCTCAATGAGTGAGATAAGCTTGGCTGTTGTTGTATATATCTAGCATGCATGTATAAATAACTGTATTTCTTCAGATACATTAATAAATTGTATCATAATTTGAGAATGAAGCAAAAGCCAACCATTAGAAAATTACAGTCTTGAGAATGACTAATATCCATCCCCTTAATTCAATTTCATATTCATATAGTATCCAACAGCTTTTCAATTTGAGGACTGAGACCAACTACAGGCTATATCAGAAATAGATGCTGATCAATACATACCTAGTCCAACCTGGCTTCCGGGCCAAATATTTTCTAAGATCAACCTGCAATGCTGCTAGCTCACCACTTTGAATTGAACCCAAACTCCAAGAGCTGGAAAAATTTGATGCAGGAAAGCAATCGTCTGCAACCCTCAGCCAACATTTGACATTCATGTCAAATAAGAAAGCATGGCGAGTGGCCAGCACAACAAGAGGGGAACCAGATTTTGATAGTTTCACAGATATAACTTTAATAGTTCCTGAAAAGAAACAGTAAATTTTAAGACAACATAGAGCCACTAAAAAGAGACAAAAATTGTTGGAAAAACAGGGCAAGTTGTCATCATACAAAGAAAAAATGATAAACTGAGGCACAGGCCATAGTTAAAGACCAAACATCTCCAATATAAAAAAAAAATGTACATGATGCATGGTACCTGCATCTTTAGCAGATGAGTTAGGACTTGAAGCAACTAGAGAAGTCAACGAATCTTGAAGAAGACAGGTTCGGTTGAATAAATCCCACAAGTAGAGGGATCCTTTTCTTGTCACCAGCAGTAATGTCCAGCATTCATCACAGTCTACAAATGTTGCTGCAGAACCCATCATCATTGTAGGCATTGCTCGTCTCCCACACTTTGTGTAAATCTTCTCGAAAGCAAGCAAAAGACAAAAAACAGATTTCCAAAGCATAAGATGTACATCTTGCCCATATGTTGAACTAATACATTATACCCATAGTTTTACAAGCTCAAAAGAAGTTTAAACCATGTATCTCACACAAAATACAAATTAGTCATCTGTCACGTAGCACTTAAGCACATATCCTAATTGAAACTAAACAATACTTTTTCTGAAATCTGAATACCAAAAGATAATGGCAGTAAAGGCAGAGAACACAACTCAAGATACAAGTAGTAAAGTTTAACATAGATAGCTTTCTTCAATCAATTGGTTTACAGTTTCAACCTCAATGTGTTGTAGACATTTTGAAGGAAAGCAATTTTTCTAATCAATTATTAGTTATATAATTACAATGTTTAAGCTTTATTATGGCAATGGAATGTACACAATGAGCGCACACATTAACAACTTGAATAGACTTGATTGATGCATAAGAGATGCTTCCAAGATACCAAAAGGTACAAATAGTGTGATGAAAGGCATAAAAGATATAAATTTTAATAATATTAAAACAAGAGGATAAAAGTCTTAGGAAAACACAACAAAGCTCAATAATACCAAGAATATTTAGTATAAAGGATGTTGGGTACAACTACTACAGCTCAACATACAATCATAACCCACAATATATCAGAAATGTTAACAGAAAATGAGTAGTGAAAGAAAACCATGCGTATACATGTAGAAAAGCAATTTACCTGCAGACATCCATCTTCACACCCAACTGCCCAAAAATTTGCATTGCCAGCTAAAACAGTAACTTTTCCTGATATCCTATCAGACCAAAGTGTCTGAGGCCCCTTCGAGCACACAATTTCTGTTTCTTTCATCATGGATGTATTTCCCAGCCCTACAATGTCATTTACAGCATGTTCTCTTGGGCGTGCTTCCAAAAGAATAGGTGAAGAATCTTCTCCACTTTTCTTGTCAAATACTCTAATGGAAAGTGTAGCACTACAAGCCGCTAAAGACCCGGAAGTCGTTAAATTGCCCAACTGCTCAACATTGATGCTTCCATCACCAGCAGAAGCTGGAACCTTCTCAATCACTAGGCTCTCAGAAATTGTAGCCCTAGCAGTAACCCCAGAACGCTCTTTTAAATCAGTATTTCTGCCATGTGCTCCTCCCAAGGTATTTACTCTTACGCCATCATCATTGGAAACAGCTCGGTCAGTATCCTTTCTGTGATCAGAAGACACCATAGGAAAATCAAGTGCTTGCTGAACTGCACCAGAAATGTTTTCCTGCTGAACAGGCACTCCAACTGCTTCTGGAATAATTCTTTTACGGCCATCAGGTCGTCTATATTCTCTTTGCTTAACAGGACTAGAAATCCGGCCAGAGGTTGTAACTTTATTTGATGCATCACCAACTGGACCTCCACTTTTCTTACCATCATCATTTTGTCGCTCAGCATTCTTTGTAGTAACCCCAGCATCAACATAAGCCTTTGCCTTAGTTTGGTTTTGTTGAACATCAGTAACCACTTTTTTGCTATTAGGTGTTTGCTTGGCAGAAGCAGCTTCTAGCAGTAACTGTGCTGGACTTTCAGCTAAGTTTGCTTTACGACCTCTCACATCGCCATAACGACTTCTCTTCAACTCATCTAGCTCAGCATCACCTAATCTCTGACCAAGTTCTTTTACCTCAAAATGAAATGTAGCCACAGATCCATCCAAGGAACATGCAAAAAGTGAATATCCATCAGGGCTCCTGTTTGAAAAGGGAAAAGAAAGAATGATAAAGAGGAGTCACTCACAGAAACGATAAAGTCAAAATATTAATTAAAAATATAACATTCACGGCTAGAGATGAAGAGAAATACCAGGACAAATCCACAACACTTTGAGTAAAAAAATGCTTGGCCACAAATAGAGGACGGGGACTTGCAGTAGTCCAAACTGTTATAGTTCGATCCTGACTTCCAATGGCAATAACATTGTAAGGCTGTGGTTCTTTGCTTCCAGTCTTGGAAGCACCATTGGTCCACCCAACAGGTACAGACTTCACTTCCTGAGCATTAGTCAAATTTCTTCTGAACATAGAATGATTGAACTTCACCACAATAACTGGAGCATTGTGTCCTAGAAAATCAAATGTTGCAGACCATTCCCCTCTCTCTAGTACAGGGGCAGAATGCCTTGGCTTCTGGAAACCATGAGTAGTGGTGATAAAATGACCACAAGGAGACCATCCAAGCCGCCTGAAAAAGGTTGATCCAAGCTGAAAGGAAGACACGTTAATTAGGAAATAGAGTTATTCCATCAGAAAAATTTTCAAAGTAAGAAACTTACTGATTTTGCCCAGTGACCATCTGTCCTATGAGCAAGACTCCAATCACTAGTTCGCCAAATAATTACAGTTTTATCATCAGATTGACTCGCTATAAAAGAGCCAATAGGATCCCAAGTAACCCCCTTAACCAGGCTAGAGTGGCCCCTAAGAACTGCGGTGCAAATGCCATTGCTCATATTCCATACATGGATAGTGTTGTCCAAACTCCCACTAGCCAACGCAGAATCATCAGGAGACCAATTAAGATCCACCTACTTTAAGCACGGAGATATAGATCCCAAGTTAATGATGATCATTGAAAATGTAAAAGCAATTGGATAAGCAGCTAGAGACCAACTTAGATGACAAATTGTTTCATTCAATTCCAAGAGCAAATGTCAGCATGAAATTAAATGGTTGAAACTTGAAAGAATTTTTTAAAAAGACAAGAGATTGAAAAATAAAAGCAATAGCATTACCACATCTGCAGTGTGCCCTCTCAAAGTCATCGCAACTTTCCAGTTTTCAATATCTGGGGGCTCTCCACTGCCAAATTCAGTGGTTCCTGAACCAGGCTTTCTCTCATGAACTAATATCACCTGATCATCAGACCCTGATGCAACGTACCTTCCATGCTTAGCCCACCTCACACAATTGACAGACCCAAAGTGATCCCGCAGGGTTGCAAGAAGCCTTTGAGAAGAGGCATCATTTTCTATGTCAGTAGTAACAGACTTCATATTCCATATGCGAACCTGCACAATACATAGTTGAGAATGTGATTGCATGAAAATTAATTCAAGTGCTTAAAACAAATCGAGAAAGTAAAGTTGAAAAGAATGACCCACTCCAATCAAACCCTGAAGGCCAGAAGTGGTATACAGCTAATTTTTTCAGGCACATAGGGAGATCATTACTACGGTACACAGGAAAGTTATGAAAACAAAGTAAGGGAAGAGAATCAAGAAATTTCAGCACAACTTATATTTCTTATACATTTATCTGAACCTGACACTAGGCACCGTATTAACGTTAGATCTTTACTATTTCTAACTGTTTAACATGAAAAGTAATTCACCAGAAGACACCAAGGAAACTTGGTTTCCTGAGCTTAGAGTTCAGAAAAATAACTGACAAGCTCATCAGGAAGTTATTCTTATAAATATGAAACACAAAAAGATACCCTCTGCCCTGCAGACCAATGTTTAGCCAGAAAGTATGCATGAAGTGCAATCTACATTGAATCAATATTAACAATTTATACAATTCATAAGAAATTGTGAAAAATAATTTCAATTAATTGAAAATATAAAGAAAGCAACGTTCCTTTGATATCCACTAGAAAGAAAGTACAAGAAAAGAGGGGGAGGTGAGAAGACAATCAAATCCAATATTCAAGAATTACAAAGACTGGTTTAACATCTTATAATCAAAATGAGGTATTTCCTTGAATACCGTACATCTAAAGACCCAAAATTCAAAATCATCCATAAATTTGAGTCTCAAACACACACAAAAAATACATACCTTGTGGTCACCACCACCAGTAGCGAACCTGAGCCCTCCGGGTTGAACATCAATGGAGAAAATTTGCATACCCTCATGCCTAACCCAACTAGGTTTCTCGGCTATCATCTTCCCCAAAAAATAAAATCCCTTCTTTTACACCAAAAAAACAATCTTTCTTCTACTCTGCTTGCTGCAAATTCAAAAAAATAAAAAGATTGAATTTGGGGGCAGTGGAAGGAGCCGAGAACTTCACCCACTACGCTCAAAACCTACGCAAATTGCTGGGTCTGAATCCCCCCAAGCACTGTGAAACCGAATCAGTAAAAAAACACTGAAAATTACATGTAGCCCCTTAAGGGTTTAGCAATTTTCTTGAAAGGGGTAAAACCTAAATTGATGAACAACCATGAAAAAACAAAAAAGAAAAAAGAATCTTCTTTTTTATTGTATTTTTTTTTAAACAAAAAAGCTAAAAGGACAACAAGGGCCTAAGCTTTGGGGTAAATGAGCAAAAACCCTAAAAAAAAGTGATGATGTTGGTGGAGAAGATCGAGGGGTTAACTTCCTCGTTAACGGTCAAATCCAGCTAAAATACCAATGACTAGAAAATAAATATAATTTTTTAAGGTTAAAAGGAAAAGAAAAGAAAAGAAGAAGAAGCAATATGGGTAGGGTACGGTGGATTTGAATGGGGTAACTTACTTTTTGAGTGTGGCTTCCAAATTGCCTAACCTGCAATATGCAGATGCTAACTGATAACTGGTAAGTAGCAACAAAGTATACAATACAATAATTATTTCAGCGAAAACAAATACACATAGATTGTTGTCGTCTGGAACATTGTTTTTCGAAATATATATGTGTGTGATGTGATGCTCTTCATACTGTGTCGGGTTTTACTTTAAATTGAAATTTCGAAAGGCATTTGTATATGAATTTTTATTTTTATTTCATTCTTTATGTAATTTGTATTTTTATAAATAAAAAATACAATGAAGCGAGATAAGATTAAATTAATATCAATATAATTATATTAGGTTAAATTATAATGACTTAAAAACAATTTAAAATACAATTTAAACTTTTTCAAAATTTACCATGTTTAATTTTTAAAATTTAAATTCACTGAAATTAATTTCAAATTAGATTAATTGGATAAAACATATGTTGAACATCTTTGAGTAGATTCAATATAGATGATAAGATTTGTTTTAAACACTTTAACGTAATTTTAAATGTAAGATTCAAACTAAACTTTTAATTAAGTTAAAATAATTTTATATAAGTTAATTTACGTGTTCAATGTTACAATATTAAATACTCAAAATAACGAAAAAGAAGAGCCATAAATTAGGCTTTATAGAACTACAGCAACATAACTTGGGTAAAGCCAAAAAGAAAAAAACAAATGATTCTTTATCGGATTATTAATCTATTGACACTGGCACACTGCCATTAGAAGACCAAAATCAACCATGACATATCTCCGTCAAAAGCATTTATTAAAAAGGAAATGTTTTTTATAACAACCAAGTTGAGAATAAATTAAAGAAAAACGGGACCACTTCGTTTCGGCATCAAAGTTGAGACAAAACAAGTCGTCATATGTAATCAACAACGAATTTTATTTAGAAGATAATCTAATAATTATTTTAAAGGCGAAATTCTAATTTTGATTTTTTATTGGATTAAAATTTTACTTATATCTTTATTTTTTTTAAAATTTATTTTGATAATTTAATTTTTAAATTTGAGTTAATATTATTTTTAAATAATTATTTTTAATTTTAAAATATAATTTTAAATTATTTATTAAATGATTCAAAATGTGATACTTATCCTATTAAATTTAATTTCTATCATTTTATGTAAATAAATCTAATAAAAATAAATTTCATGTTTTTGAAGTTGTTAAGAAATAATTCAAAATTATATTATAAAATGAATGATTTTTTGAAAAAACAACAATTATCTAATATGAAAGTTAAAAAATTAAAATAATTTTTTCAAAAGATAAAACAACAATACAAATTTTTAACCTCAGATAAAAAGATTAAAATTATAATTTATTCTATAAATTAATTAAATATTATATTATTTAAAAATGTCTTATCAATTTTAAATTTTTAAAAAAATTATTTCCAAACAAGTATTTATTTATTCAATATAAATTGCCAATAAAAGTTAATTTTTTATTGTTTAAAAAAACTAATCAAATTTTATTTTTTAATTATGACATACAATTTTTTATTTAATATAAAATTTTATGAATGTAATTTATTTGCTAGTAATTTTAATTTGACAATTTATTTTATAATATAATTATCTGTTTGGTAAGAATTAATATAATTTAATTATATATAAAGTATATAAAAATACTATCAAGTAAACTACACAGAGCACGCAAATAACTATCACAAAATTATTTCGACCTAAGGAGTGATATCAAGTTCAACAACTATGTATTTAATTATGCTAAATATTTTTAAAAAATAGTTTTATCATTCTTAGTTGTTATATTTATAAAATCGTCTTCTATAAACAATACATATAGTCTTTATAAATAATATCTAAATTATATAATTTAAATGAATGATTAAAATTAATTAAAACAATTTAATTAATAAAGATATTTTAAGAAAAATACTATTAACGCACCCTTTTTTCTAGAGACAAAGTATCTTCTATATAATTACGAGAGGCAAGAACGGATTCAGCTTAAAGGAGACTAAAAACTTATTTTATATAATTATTTAAATATTTAATAAATAATTATTTAATAAACAATAATTTTCACAAAAAATTATTTACTAATATATATATATATATATATAAAAAGCCGGAAGGGTAAAACCCTAGCCCTAGCATACACCCTCCGAATCCGTTTCTAATGAAATGCAAAAAAAAAAAATTGTATGAATATTTTATTTAAATTTTAAGTTTGTATAATATATTCTTTTAGAATATATGAATAATTTGATTTTAAAAATAATAAATTAAAAATTATTTTCTTTTAACCGATGTCAAAGTATTTTATATAATTTATTTTTTATTTCCACTTATTTTTCTATTCATCTAAACAAATAAAAAATAATCTACTTCCTTTATTTCTGTATCTATCCATCTAAATAACGTATTTTTTATTTTTTATTTTAATTTTTATCATTCTTATTTTTCTTTTTTATTTTACTCTTAATTAAAAAAAAAAAAAGTAGCTAGAGTTTGAACATAATATCGAGGTGGTGAGGCACAGAAGTTAAAGTGATGAACATGGCACGTCACACGTGCGCACTGTCTCCCTACTACAGAAGGCAAGTCATGTATGGAGGAGGGTTCGCTTCGCTTCAGTTATTCCGCAGCCAACAACAGAGAACATAGTCACTATCACCGTTCCTTATGCTGCTTAAATATTTGAAACAAACAACAACCCTTCTAAATAAGCACCCTCTTTATAGTAATAATTTTTCCAAAGGAGCATGTATCTGAATGCGTCTTTGAGAGCACTCACCAACACTTCAACCAACCCAATTCTCAGACTTGGACGTTACCATGCTGTTGCCCTCAATCCAAGGGTCCTCTTACGAGACAGTGATCCTCGCATTGCACAACAACCGTTCGACCGAACTCCCCTTAGAGACCTCAAACAACATAACCAGTTGCTTTTCCGTTACTCTCGCTGTGACCAAACCCAAGAAGCCCTCCACCTCTTTCTCTCCCTTTACCGGTCCGGTTTATCCCCTGATGAGTTAACCATGTCGTGCGTTTTGAATGTTTGTGATGAGACGGTGGGTGAACAAGTGCATTGTGAGTGTGTCAAGTGTGGACTTGTGCAGCATGTTAGTGTAGGAACCTCTCTTGTTGATATGTACATGAAAACTGGGAGTGTTAGAGATGGGAGGAGAGTTTTTGATGAAATGGGTGACAGAGATGTGGTGTCTTGGAATTCCTTGCTCGCGGGCTATTCGTGGAATGGGTTTAATGATCAGGTGTGGGAACTGTTCTGTCGGATGCAAGTTGAGGGATACAGGCCTAACTATTATACTGTTTCTACTGTAATTCCAGCTTTGGCCAATCAGGGCAAGGTTGCTATAGGAATGCAAATCCACGCCTTGGTTGTAAAGCTTGGTTTTGAGGCAGAAAGACCCGTGTGCAACTCTCTAATTAGTATGCTTTCAAAGTCAGGGATGTTAAGAGATGCTAGAGCTATTTTTGATGACATGGAGAACAAGGATTCGGTTTCTTGGAATAGTATGATTGCTGGACACGTGATAAATGGACAAGATTTGGAAGCTTTTGAAACGTTTAACAAGATGCAACTTGCAGGGGCTAAGCCCACGCACGCAACATTTGCATCTGTTATCAAGTCATGTGCCAGCCTTAAAGAATTGGGCTTGGTGAGAGTGCTGCACTGTAAGACTCTGAAGAGTGGGTTTTCCACTTACCAAAGTGTCCTAACTGCACTCATGGTAGCATTGACTAAGTGCAACGAAATGGATGATGCTTTTAGTCTATTCTCCTTGATGCACGGGGTTCAAAGTGTGGTTTCATGGACTGCTATGATCAGTGGGTACTTGCAGAATGGTGGAACTGATCAGGCTGTGAATTTGTTTTCTCAAATGAGGAGAGAATGTGTCAAACCAAATCATTTCACTTATTCTGCCATCCTTACTGTGAAACATGCTGTTTTCATTTCTGAAATACATGCACAAGTTATCAAAACTAATTATGAGAAGTCATCTTCAGTGGGAACTGCACTTTTAGACGCTTTTGTTAAGATAGGAAGTATTAATGATGCTGTTAAAGTTTTTGAGCTAATTGAAGCCAAGGACGTAATAGCCTGGTCTGCGATGCTAGCAGGATATGCCCAAGCAGGAGAAACTGAAGAAGCTGCTAAAACCTTCCACCAATTAACAAGGGAGGGGATTAAACCTAATGAATTTACCTTTAGCAGCATCATTAATGCCTGTACTGCACCTACAGCATCAGTAGAGCAGGGAAAACAATTCCATGCCTATGCAATTAAACTGAGATTGAATAATGCTGTGTGTGTAAGTAGTTCTCTTGTTACCATGTATGCAAAGAGAGGCAATATTGATAGTGCACATGAAGTTTTCAAAAGGCAGAAGGAGAGGGACTTGGTTTCTTGGAACTCAATGATCTCTGGATATGCACAGCACGGCCAGGCAAAGAAAGCATTAGAGGTATTTGAGGAAATGCGAAAACGAAACTTGGAAGTGGATGGTATAACATTCATTGGTGTCATTTCTGCCTGCACTCATGCTGGCCTAGTGGAGAAAGGTCAAAACTACTTCGATGTAATGATGAATGATCATCACATCAATCCAACAATGGAGCACTACTCATGCATGATTGATCTATATAGCCGTGCAGGGATGCTGGGAAAAGCCATGGATATCGTAAATGGGATGCCATTTCCACCGTCTGCAACTATGTGGCGCATTGTCTTGGCAGCTTCTAGAGTACACCGCAATATAGAGCTTGGTAAACTTGCAGCTGAAAAAATTATTTCACTTGAGCCACAAGACTCAGCTGCATATGTCCTGTTATCCAATATCTATGCTGCAGCAGGAAACTGGCAAGAGAAAGTCAATGTGAGAAAACTAATGGATAAGAGAAAAGTGAAAAAAGAACCTGGGTACAGTTGGATTGAAGTAAAAAACAAGACGTACTCATTCTTGGCTGGTGATTTGTCACATCCTTTGTCAGACCTTATTTACTCAAAACTTTCTGAGTTAAATATCCGGTTGAGGGATGCAGGTTATCAGCCTGATACAAATTATGTGTTTCATGATATTGAAGATGAACAAAAAGAAACTATTCTTTCTCATCATAGTGAAAGGCTTGCCATTGCCTTTGGCTTAATAGCCACACTTCCTGAAATTCCCATCCAGATTGTCAAGAATCTTAGAGTCTGTGGTGATTGCCACAGCTTTATTAAGTTAGTATCACTGGTTGAACAGAGATATATTGTTATTAGAGATTCAAACCGATTTCACCACTTCAAAGGTGGTTTGTGCTCATGTGGGGACTACTGGTGATGTTAGAGATATATTGTTTTGAAGATTCTTTAGTGGATCAGACCTTTGTTTTCATGGAATCTTTAAGGATAGTGTTATAGGAATTGAAATTCTAAATACATCATAACGTCAAGGCTATTTTTGGATACTTTTAAAGCGGATTGTGGCAGTGATTATGATGATACTGGTACTCCACTCTTGGATAGACCATTGTAGATATCATTCAACTCAGAAAGGATGATCGATCAACAGGTCTCAGTAAATATACGTTTAACATTGCTATGGCAGAAGTTGATAACAATGTTAAAATTTGCTGGCTGATTCCAGGAATCCTGAAAGTCCCTGCCAATTTTGCTGCTGTACTGGTTTAGGGCTGTGAATAGTTTAGGTATTTGCTGAACTGGTTCTTGCTAATAACTCCTTTTCCCCTTAATCCAGCTGCTATTTATTCTTTAACGTACCTTTTTCAATTCTAAAGTAATAAATTTCATAATATTGAAGCTACCAATTTTAGTTTAGATAAATAAATAACTTAATGAGAAGTATTGTTGACATAGATGCATTTAATTATGGAGAAAATCTTTACTTCATGACTTGGAGATTGGAATACGCACAGATGAACTTGTGATGGAAATTGTTTGATATTTCTCCTGCCACTTCATATAATTTCAGTCAGCATGACAGTTGATTCCTAAGAATTGGTTTATAGACATTTGGCAAAATAGATTTGACTTGATGGATTAAAAGAGTAACAAATAGAATTAGGTCTTTTTAACCTAATCCATTTAGCCCAACTGATCCATTGGATCAAAATCCGACTAATCTGATAAAAAAATTAAAAATAAAAATATTTAATAGACAATAATAGACAATAAGACAATAACTAAATAAGTAAATAGCTAACTCAATAAGATAGTAGTTCGATAATTATTAAATGATTCAATAGTACTTGCGATATGCTACACATTACTATACACTAAAGTATAATACTACTCGTTTTTGCTCATGATAATTATTTATTGAACAATAATTAATTGTTCTTATTCATTCAATATTTCTCTTATTATTTGAATAATGAATAATGTAAATATAAGTTTAGATTAAACTTTTTTCTAAACCTCGTCCATACACGTACAAATTAGATTTTAATTTAGATTTTAATTTCAATCCTTCTTATGTCATATATATTTTAAATTCAATTTTCTTAATGGTTAATGTTAGTATTATTAAAACATGTTAGACTTGAATTATTTTACAACATATCAACTATTTAAATCATGATTAAAAACTTTAATTTCATTCAAGTCACTTAAAAAAATGTTAATTTTATTCTTTATTTCTTTGAATCTAATTTTTTAATTTTTATTTATTTTTAATCAAAGTTAATTTAGTCTAATATAAGTCGAACTGATCCTCAAAAACAGTAAACCGGAGAAAATGCAAGTTAATTCGGGTCAAATTAGACCGCAGACCAGCTCTAGATATCCTTATTACATCCACTGAAAAAATATAAAATAGCAGTGCAATTAAAATTTAATCGCAATAGTATATACAGATAATGGATGAGCTTTTACAGGAATCGGGGAGTGACTTTACAGTTGAATAAAAAACCATTCTATCGTCAAATTTAGTTAAACAGTTTAGTTACAAGCAGAACTTATGATAAGGCGAATACCCTAAACGGCACCTTTTATAATGATTCTCGTATGTACTTACTGAGGAAATTTAGTGCAAAATATTTGTTGAGTATCTGATCCATCCATCTTGAAACTAAAAAGCACCCAAACCTAAGGGCTTTCCTAAATCCATAGCAGACACAGATAAGCAACCAGCACCACACAAGTTATTTTTTCAAATCATTTCAGATTCTGTTATACACAATTTAGAAGCAAAATGAGTATCGACTTTTATAAATCCACCTCGGTACAAATGGGGACTTCACATCCCCAAAACAAAATGAAAAAGATGCATTTCATTTGATCCAACAGCTAAATAAATTACAAATTATAACAATATATTTGAAACCAGTGTGGACCTTCCAAGTGAAATTCCATCAGTATTAACCTTCCTCTCCAAACTCCTTCGTGAATCTCTCGTGAACATCAAGGTCAGTTTTGCTTACTGTAGGCCTTTGTCTAGCGAGTACCTTGTCAAAATCTGTTCTCGTAATAGGAGGCGGAAGGATCTGCAATAAGTTTCAAAGTAGTAAGCATTTCCCGGTGTCAATTAAAAGTAGATATAACAGCCTAGTCCAAAGACATCAAAATTCTACTTCTCCAAATATCATTAAAAAAAAGACACTTGTACCATAAAAAACTATGGTACCTTAGAAGCAAGTCCTTTTGCAGCAAGCTCAGCCATTGTGGTTTGTACTGCACCCTGTTGCTTTGGTCCACAAGGGATCCACATACCCTCAGGATTCTTAAAGAAGAACATCGCATCTTGGGTTTTGCGAACGGGTTCAAATAAGACATCCTTTACCTGAACAGGTACAAAAACATTTTACTTGAGATTCATCTGAGTAAAAGATTAATGAAACCAGTGATTTATAGAAGTCAAACTTACACAAACAGATATATCTGAACCAGAAAACCCCTCTGTCCTGCTAGCCAAGTATTCAAAATCACTTTCACTCAAGTTATGGGGAGTATCTCCTAGATGCACCTGCTCCATTTATTAAGCCAGAAAAATAGCATGATAAAACCATTTGCTAGTTTTATAATTTTATATAGCACAATCAAGTATTTGCCCTTGCCTTGAACATGTGTTGGCGAGCCTTCAGATCTGGTAGTGGAATATATATACGCTTATCAAAACGACGCCTTATTGCCTGCAATAACAAATTGATTAGTGAAAACAACATAGTATCAATTCTATATGGGATTGCATAAATAAAATCATTTGTCTGACCTGGTCTAAGGCATAGGGCGTATTTGTTGCTGCAAGAACAAGAACTTTCTGATCATTGTGTCCTACACCCTACAAAGTAAGTGGATAAACTACATCAAATAAAGAAATTAAAAAGTGAGAACATATGCCAAAAATGTTGGAAACTACCCTGATGTTAATAGCAAAAAAGTGAATCAAAATGAGAATAAGATATAGATAAGCAAGCCATATTCTGACGATATTATGCATTTGGGTGGGAAAATTGGGGGTAAAATTTACAAACTAATAACTGGTGGGTTCCGCTTAAAATAAAGCAGTAAAACAGAAAACAAGATTACTTTTATGAGGGGGAAATATTTTGATATACGACTCAATTATCAAATATCACATGCAACTTTGTACATGACTAAAAACCATCAACCATGTTACTTTACAAATTATGACAGGTCAAGGATAAGAACAAAGACAATATCACTTAAGTACTTCTTAGTCTTTGGCTACCAGCAAAACATGCTTTGCTAGTTTAGTTACATAATAACAAATAAATATCCTGTTGAAAATACATATTTAAAAAGTCAAACATGTTCACTTGATAATCAATTAAAATTCACACACAAAGATGAAAAATTGCAGGACCGCAAATCAGTGATTGACACACAAACCTAGCACTCCTTTCCTGAGACAGAGATTAGATAGAGAACAATTGAAAATATGCAACTTTGTAAAGTGTGAACATCTCATCAAACAAGAACAGTACAGGAAATGCTGAGTTCGCTGCAAAGGAGGACTTTAAATATAAGGTGAATGTAATTATTAGCAATTAGCAATCAAGGCTTAGAATTGTTTTGAACAAGAATAACAACAACAGAGACAATTACATGCCGAGTAAAGGTTTAAGGAAAGCATAGAACTAAAGCTAGTCCCAAGTGTTGCTGTAATTGTACACTCAAACATGACTTAAGACCCAAAAAACCAATAAGAAGCAAGGGCCAGTACAAATTAGCTCAATCTCAATCCACTATTCAACTACAGTAGCCTCCCCACGTGCTGAAACAAGAAAAATTTAGCCGAATTGTTTTAAATGAAGGTTTACTGGTTTATGGCTTGTCTTATTTCCAGTCAAAAAAATTGAAGCATGCAATGTGTTAATAAGAACCCAGCCATCTGAGGACCTATCCCAAGGAAGGAAACTTACTTTCAAAAACGAATCATACAAGCTTGTGCCTAAATGGGTTTATATCAAAGAAATTAAGAAATTACTTACATGTTTTCTTTATGATTTGAAACTAAATAACAGATCCACATATATGGCTATATAATTGGGACTAAGGCTTCTTGACAGCTTCTTGACAGCTTCTTGTGCATGTGCAATATTGCAATTTAAATGTAAACTAACAAATAATTAAAACTATTACCTGCATCTGCACCAGAAGCTCTGTTTTAATTCGTCTTGAAGCTTCACTCTCATTGCCTTCTCCTCGCTGACCACATAGGGAATCTATTTCGTCAATGAATATGATAGAAGGGGCACTTTCTCGAGCCATTTGGAAAAGGTTTGAAACCAGCTTTTCACTTTCACCCATCCACTTTGAAACAAGGTCTGATGAAGAAACACTGATGAAGAATTCAAAAGTTAAAAATGCTTGCAAGAAACATGTCCACTTATGGACCTACATTCATAACAATACAAAAACCTTTTTTTAATAGATATCAAACATCTCAAATTCTGAATAGAAACAGAATTGAATTATTGTCAAGAAAAGGCAGAGAAAATTGAAGGATAATTACAAGAAAACTTTAATGATGCACATATCATCTTCAAAAAGCTACACAATTGGGAAAAAGTATTGCACCATTAGGCATAATTCTAGAAATTGAAGTGTTATATCTTAAACCAAATGCTAAACTATTTTCATTTTACTTCCTTTAATTATCTTATGCAAACAAAAGATTCAAAAATGAAAGAGGATGGGGAACATAACTATAAGAATGTTTAACAATTTTACAGTTATTTTCATTTGAATTTTTATTAATCCAATTGCAACTATGGTAGAACCAGAATCCTATTGAGATACCTGATGGATAGAGAAGGTCCTAAAAGATTGCTTAGCAGGAATTCAAGCATGGTAATTAAAATTAAAATTAAAACTTGGATTCAAATAGTAAAATCGCATGATTTTACGATTTTAATCCCTTGGATAAATTCAAATCGCACATGAAATTGGAGAGGAGGAAAATTTGTGATTTTACTCTAAATCACAAGATTTCACCAATTTTACGATGTTGTTAGACTGACCCATTTGGAAGTTTTGACCGGGTTCACTTCTGCTGACCCACTTTTAACTTCAGTCACCCCTGACACTGTTCAAAGTGTTTTCTTCAAGTGTGTGAACCTGAAAGTTGCTAATTGCTGCTCTTCCTCCGTTCTTTTTCACTGTTTTGCTTCGTCTGAGCCATTGCTGTACTTCCTCTGTCTGAGCCACTGCTGTTCTTCCTCCGTCCTCTGTCCGATGTACAGGTTTGGGTTCTTTTACCTTTTGGCTTTTGTTGTTTTTGTTTGTTTGAACCCACCTACCCTCTCTTCTTACACTCTTATTGTTTGAACCCACAAAGCCACACACCCACCTTTGCTGTACAGCTAAGTCACCTTGTTCACAGCTCTGAACTAAAGTGGAGATGGCTTCACAAGGGGCTGTGATAGCAAATGGTTCAGATGGAGTACGAAAATAGATCTTTATAAGGAATTCTTCTCCCCTGACCCAGCACCAGGGTGGTGGCAGTGTAGAGGAAAACAGAAATGAACAATACACACACTGGTATTTGAGAGACAAGTACTCTCCTCAACAATTCCCTCATACAATTTCCAATGCCTCCTTCCCCTTTTCAGTCTATTTAATATTCTTTTTCACCTTATTTTGTAACTAATTAACTGCTGTTAGTTAGTCTGTTACATGGTTATGATCTATTCTAGGGGAATTATCCTCTGTTACGCCTCCATTCCTCCTCACATTTGAGGGATGGAAATATGCAGTTTCAGTTGAAGGCACTACAAAGCTTCAATGCATATTTTATCAGAAGGTATTTAATGGAGGTGTTTATAGGATAAAGCATCACTTGGCTCAAACAAGTCAGAAGGTTGAACCTTGCAAAGCTGCAGCTGAAGATGTGAAAATGGAGATATTGTAGGTTGTGGCTGGTTTGCACAAAAATAGAAGTGATGAAAAAATCAGGGATGCTATAGGGAGACTATAGGAGCTGAAAAGAGAAAAAGCAATGAAGTGGATGACGTTGATAATATTGGAATTGGAAACATTTTCAAGAGACGGGCACTTATCTCCCAAGACACAATCAACACCATGTTTAAGAAGGGTATAACTGTATAAGAGAGGATGCATGTCAAGTAATTGCAAGGTTTTTCTACAATAATGCCATTTCATTCAATGTGGCAAGAAGTGAAGAATTCTCTATTATGTGTGACTTAGTTGTGCAACATGCCAAGGAATTTAAGCCACCATCCTATCATGACATTAGAGTGAAGTTTTTGAAACAAGAAATGTAGTTGACAATGGAGGCTATTGAAGAACATAAAATTGTTTGGAAGTAAGTTGGTTGCACAATAACAAATAATGGGTGGACTGATAAGAGGAGGAGGATAGTTCTAAATTTCTTGGTTAACAGCCTCCAAGTAACAGTGTTTTTGAAGTCCATTGATGTGTCCCACATATCCAAAACAGCAGACAAAATCTTTAAGATGCTTGATGAACATCCATAGCTCAAAAGATTTGGCATTCACATACTAAGCTTAACACAGTTCCTCTAGGTGTGAGCATAACTGGAGTACCTTTGAGATGGTAATATTTCTAAAATGTGGAATATAAATTGTAATGTACTTTTTAGACTTACCTACTAGCCTATCTTAATTGTATTTGCATGTGCTCAAGTGCACACCAAGAGAAGACACCGCTTAAAGAAAAAGACAACAAATGATGTTTTGTCAATGATGAGTGGATTGTGGAAAATGAGGACAGAATTGAAGGTTTGGATGTGGAGAATTTGGATGATGAAGTTGAAGATGAGGATCAAATGGTGGATCCTTATGATTATTCATTAGATTAGACATCTAGATTCTAGGATTAAACTATTACCATTTGCTTTTGGTGTTTAAGTGTTATGCCTTTAAATGTGTAGAGTACTTGTGTTTTGGAATTGTTAAATTATTTACTACTTTATGGGTTATGACTTCTGAATATGATGCATGACATTTATGGTTATGATTTTTACCCTCTCCCTCCCGATTTATGGTAAATTTCCAATTTTAACTACCTAGAATTCAAGTTTTAATACCTATAAGCTTTCCAAGCATATATATTTTAAGTTAAGAATCTGAATTCATTCCAATGATTTTCCAAGCAATCTGGTAAACTCCAGACCTGGAGGTTTCTCAATTCTATAAACTTTCCTTAAACCATGGAATCAATAAGTTTACCTGAAAAATGTGGACTCGGCTTCTGTTGCAACTGCCTTGGCTAAATATGATTTTCCAGTTCCAGGAGGTCCATACAACAAAAAAGCTCTCCAGGGTCGTCTTTTACCTGAAAGAAATGATAACAAGGAAACATATTAAACATTCAACCAAATTTCATAGAACAAAATCTCGTTACACTTGCTTGGCATAACAACAGTATGTATGTGAAGGTGAAAACAAAATGTAAATCATTTTAAAACAGTGGCAATGAAGAAGAAGAGAACCCACCAGTAAAGAACTGAGGGAACTTGACAGGCAAAATCACAGCCTCCTGCAAAGCCTGCTTGGCGCTCTCCAAGCCCGCGACGTCGTTCCACTTCACGTTGGGCTTCTCTCTTATGATGGCCGAGTTGAGCCCGGCCCGGAGCTTGGCCTGCTCGGGGTCCTCCCCGTCGCCCCCTTCGCCGTCCTTGGGCTTGGTCTTGGGGCGCGCGGCCACGGCGGCATCTCCGTTGGAGGCCGGGCCGGGCCCGCCGTCATCGAGGACGGCCCGAATCTCCTCAGCCCGGCGCAGATACTCGGTGAATTTCTGGGTGATGGCTTCTTTGATCTTAGGGTTCTTTTCGTACTTGAGATGAGTCTTGAAGTACTCCAGGGCGTTCATGTACAGAGGGAACGCTTTCGCGTAGTTTCCGGCATTGTCTTCCTGCACGGCCTGTTTCACGTACTCTATCGCTTGCTCCTTGAAATTGCTATACATCTTCTTCCGGTCACCACCGATGGCATGTACGAGAATCGAAGATTAGCGGCTAGAGGAAGAGGGAGAACTCTAGGGCTGCATCGTGATCGTGTGTTCAGCGAAGAGGGAGAAGATGTGGTCAATTTCGAAACCCTAGCTGTGAGAATCGGAACTGATCGGAAATGCGAGGATAGAAGGGGAAAAGAAAAAAAAAAAAGAAAACCCGATGGTTGGTTTTGTTGCCCAAAAATACGCCTTTCGCTTATTTTGCATTTTTGTGTGAAATTTCCATCCTAGGGATGAGATGGCTATCACCTAATACGTTGCGTTTTGAATTGATGTTTTCTTTGTCAAATTAAAAAGAAAATGGCATGCTTTTATTCAATAAAATAAATAAATTAATTTTCGTGAGTGAAAAAAAAATATAAATATTATCATGTAATCAGATATTATTTTAAATATAACATTTATAATCATTATTATAAAATTAACAAATTTCATGATAATATACAATTAAATGATAATTTAAACTTAAGTGTTACTTTATTTTATACTTCCCAGTAAGCTAGTTGCTATTAATTAGTCTTTTTGGGTTGTTAGAGATATATGTTTGCTCTAAGGATAGTTAGACCTTAAGTTGAGAATGGTAAATGTTAAAGTTTTTTGAGTTTTGAGATTTTTAAGTATTTTATTACTTAAGAGAATGGATTTACTTTTCAAAAGTAAAAAGAAATCTAAAAGTGACCCTCCATCACCCAAAGTTGGAGAGAAAGATGTCATGCATAGTTGAAAACGTGATTATGAAAGAGGCAGAGATAAAGATAGAACAACCTAAACACGATAAATTATATTGTGTTGTTATTAGAGATTTTTAAGCATACCTTAACACATACAAAAATATTTGTCTTGGGATTAATGGCAGGCACACAATATTCACATATGACTATGCATATTGGTTAATGGATAAAGAGGATGTTTTCCTAAAAGGGTAAGGAAATGATGAAGCTACCTCTTTGTATGAGAAGATGTGAAATCTAATCTTATATGCCTATAAATTATAATATTTCATATGAATATTTTAAGAGCTTGTTTGGAATGAGAGAAAATCATGACCATAGAGGTGATGAGGGGATAAGGTAATGGTGAGGTTTGTGAAAAATAGGTTAACTAACTTGTGGAAGCCACATATGTGAGATGTATTTTTTTTTATCCACAAGATATGTATTAAGTATTCATTTAAAAAATAGTGACTAATATCTACCGAAAACCGGGAGCTTACTAGACAATGAATATTTTTCACCTAACATGATTTTTTCATACACAACACCAATATTTGAATCATTGACATGTTAATTACGAGATACAAGTAACTACCACTTGGATAAACCAATATTGGTTATATAATTTATAATTATGGAGAATGATTATTATATAATTCATTTTTCTAATATTGTTAATATTAAGGTGGATGTGGTTAGGGAGCATAGGTGAGTTTAAAATAGTAGTAATTTAGGTTTGTGTTTCAAGATTGCCCATTGAATATTATGATCACCATATCTTATTGAAGATTAGAAACAGACCTAGAAGAACGATCAAAGTGGATAATAACACATTCTTAGTAGGAAATATGAATTGGAGGAAAAATTTAGGACGAAAAGGACAAGCCTTGCTCGTTTATGAACAAAAATGGTTATTCAAAACACTTGATTTTATGTTTGAGCATAATAATAAGATATACAAGTGTACATGGATGTCATTTTGCTTGTTATTAATGATATATGCATATTTAATCAAACCAAGATATTTCTATCAAAGAATTTTGAGATAAAAGGTCTCACTAAAGTCTCATTTTGTATTAGGGATCCAAATAAATCAAGACCACATGTAGGATATTATTGGGTTATAAAAGATGAACTATATTGAGAAAGTCTGAAAAAGGTTTAACATGCAAGATTGAAAACCTGGCAATACCCTTATTGGCAAATGCAATAAGTTTAACCTAATTGGTGCCTTGAAAATCATCTTCAAATTAAATAAATGCAAAAGATTCTCTATGCATCAATTGTTTGGAGTATAATGTATTTGACATTAAATCTTATGTTATGATGATTAACATTATCTATTATATCCTCTTCATTTTCTACCAAAAAGTCTAAGAGATAGATGTGTATAAAAATGGAGTGAAAGTGTAATGCCCTAAAGGGTATTACCTTAACTTTTAAACTAATGCCTAGCGGATAAGAAGTCATACATATATGGTGACCATGTACACATGTTTTCCAAAACATTATACAAACCTTTCAAAAGTAATGACATCATGTATAAACAAAGGGATAATTACTAAGTACAAGGAATACATGAAAAAGAAAATCCCTCAAAATAATCCAAGAATATAAATGTCATATAAAAATATCTTCATACTTGATGTCCAAAGACTTCACACCTATTTTATTTGAAACATAGAATTCAAATTAGTAAGACAAAGTCTCAATAAATGTCATATAAACACAATGACATAACACAAAAATGTAAAACAAGTGAACCTTTCTTCATAAAACATAGAAATTCAGATAAATGAAAATTCTAAATAAAACTTGTTAGTAGATTATGTTAAGAGTAATAGACATAAACTCATTGAAGTTTGACCAATCAAACAAACATTATAATAAAGAATTAGCCAAATTGACATGCTTGTGACAAAATTAAAAGCTACATCTTATTGAAGCTAAACCCAAGAGATCATACTTCTCGGCTCTTACATTACTTGCTTCCATACTTTCCATGTTTTTTTTAATATAGACAAAGTATTCCCATTGCCACAAACCAAGAAAATGGTGGAGGTTGTTTAATGTTTCGGTGGAAATCGAATGCTCGTATCAATGGAAACTTGAAATTTGGGTTTCACTTATTTTTAGAAATAAATTTCATTATTATTATTATTAATTTTATTTTAATTATTAATTGCTATAGAAAATTATTTTATTAAATAATTGTATTTTGAAACTGAAATGTTACTATTATTATTTTTTTTTTTAATGATGACAGAAAATTAATTTAGTACTTAAATATTTACATTTAATTTTATTTTAATAGAGGAGTTAATGATTTTATAAACCGATGAGACATTAATATGAATTTTTTATTTATTAATTTAATTAATTGAATTAATGGGGGACTAACGAGCGGGTCAAGATTGATCTGACCAATTAGAATATTAGACGGCCATACCTATATGAGAGAGAACGTAGAGTAGGGGCTAAGATGTTTAGATCGTCCTAGAACTGCTACATCAGATCATCACTGTTCTTCGCATCTAAGGTACGGGGGAGATGAGTTCGGCCATATGTGAATGCGGGAGTGTATCCCTAAGTCCCTCTAGGATCTAAATTCTCAAATTTGTTTGGTTATTATGTTCTAAAAATAATTTAATCGGTAGAAAAGATTCGTCAATGTATTATGTGGTTTTAGTTGATTTAATTGATAATTTAATCTGTTGCATTTGTGAAAGGTGTTAATCTATAATCATATATGAAGTAGATATAATTATTGAAGTATGGAAATATGTGATTATTCGGTATGTATTGTTGTCTATCATGCGGTTATGAATTGTAAATGTATGTGATGTTGTCATGATTGATTGAATGATATTAGGTACGTGTTCTTATAAATGATTTATTATAATGATGATTATGAATTGTAAATTTTGGTATGATTATGGACCGTGTGAATAATGTATGAATCACGAGAATGAGAATCACGAGAATGAGAATGTGAATGAGAATGCATTGAGCATAGACATGAGATGCATGGCATGAGATGCATGAGAAGTCAGACGTGACTATAATACCCTAGCCATATGTGGTGTTTAACTGGGACCTTGGCCAAAAGTGGTGTTTAACAGGGTGGACTAATGATGGAGGACATTCATATGCATGAGCCATATGTGGTGTTTAACCATGCTACTGCGTCGGTCATAGGTGGTGTTTAACGGTTGTGTAGAATCTCTTCACACGGGCCATAGGTGGTGTTTAACTGTGTGCTCATAGTGTGGAGTTTTGAATCGAGACTCTTAGGAGTGATGATTGGCATATGCAGTGGGTGAGCATGTACATGTTGTAAACATGCATGATTGATTATGAATGTGATGAAACTTATGATTGATTATGAATGTGATGAAACTTATGATTGATTATGAATGTGATGAAACTTATGATTGAGTACGGTAACAGGTGGGTTTGGGGTACTATCTACATTTATATATGATTAAATGCTATTTCTCACCGTTGTGGTTTTCTTTTAGGCAACGTTAAAGGCACTTATGGTGCTTGAGTTTTGAAGCGGCGAGTCTTGCTTTTGATTAGTGTAACGTCGGGACTTTGGAATTTAGAATAGTTGTTCTATCTCTTTTGTTGTTTGAAGAACTTATTTTGAAGATGATAATGACTTTATTTTTCAATTATAATATTTAGAATTAAAATCTTTTTGAAAACTTTGTATGTTAATTATCATGTGAACCTTTTATCCTTAATACGAATGAGTGTATTTTTGGTTTTAATTATTACCTTGTTTTCTTTTTTATTTATATTATTATTTTAATCTAAATATTCGGGATAAAGGATGTTATAGAAACAACAAGCAAGCGGGAAAACAAAATTGATTTTTTTTCTTCTTGAAATATCAAAACTTTTTTTTTTTGCCCCTATCATTCATGACCTGGACTATCACACCTCTAACCTATACGCATTTTGTATTTGGCAAATTTGTTTTTACAAAAAAAAAAATTGTCTATTCTTTAGGTTTACTTCCATCTTATACTGTTCAATGAAAGACTTTATTTTACCTCTTGTACAAATTAATTATATGCTTAAAAGCAAATGAATAAGAGTGTTTTTTTTATTTTTTTTAAAGTAAAAAGATGAAATTGTTCGTCTACAATGCTTTTCTCCTTCAGCCACTGATCGCTCATTCTCACGTTTATATGCTATCACTTCTCCTGTTGCTATCTTCTTCTCATCTGCATTAAATTCTTGCATTACTTCTAAAGAGCATTCTTGACTTGTATTATGAATTTAAATCAAGATAGCAATATTCACCTATCCATAAGATTTATCATTAAACTCCTGAAATTCAAAATAAAAGATAAATCTCGTGAACCTATCGGTGATTTAAAAATTTATAATTATTTAATAATTTATTTGATTTTATTTATTCTACACTATGAATTCAAATAAAGAAATATATTTTTAAACTTGCTCACCTGCTTTTTTTTAATCTTCTTTAAATATATTTTATCTCCTTGAGATGACACTAATCTTTGAGTTTTTGAAAGAAAATATGAAAATATTATTACCTTTCATTTATTTTTATTTTTGTGTTTTGGTTTTTTATTTAAGGTTTAAATACATTTTTCCGTTTCTATAAATGTACTAATTTTTGCTTTTAGTCATTGTAATTATTTATTACCCGTTTGTTTATGGTCTTTTCGTTATTACGTGACTCTTACACGTGGCAGCACTACGCTAAAAAATGCTTATATGACCCGTGTTATAAAACTCGAATCGAATACCAATCAATAAAATAAAAAATCGTAGTGATCGGTCTGGTCGATAGTTTAGGTCAGATATTCAAATGACTCATAAACTCGTTTTGCATGGGAGGCAAAAGTCTAATTTATTTAGCCTGAAATTTGAATTTGAAATAAATACAATTTTGTGCTGGGGAAGCCTGGGGGGATTCCAAAATAGGCTTCTTGAATACTTAAAATAATTTTAATCACTAAACTAAAGCATACAATATATGTGTGTTTAACTTGTGTCAATTCATGCTGTTTAATTAATGACTTAATGCCGCAATTGAGTTTGTGACTGGTTTGGTTCTTATAACACTAAACATGATAATACTAGATGAAGTCACATAAGCGTCGTTGCAATGGAGATGAACGAGAGTAAAAAAAAAATTAAAAAAATTAAAAATTTGCAAAGATTATAAACAAAAAAATAAGTTAAAAAGGACTAAAAAAACAAAAGATAGTATATTTGTATAAATGAAAAAATATTTAAGTATTTATTTAATTTATATTTTATTAGAAATGATGTGATTTCATAAAATCTGAAAATAGTGACGTGATTTCACAAGAATTGAAAATGATGTTGTAGCTTAATAAAAATTAAGAATAAGAACTTAAATTTAATATATAATGATAAATAGTAATAAAAATAATTAGTAAATATTTTCATCGTATTGCTGTACACCTTTCTTTTATTATTGCAAGAAAAAATATAAAAATATCCTTTTGTATAAAAAACTATTCTTTATATATATATATATATATATATATATATATATATATATATATATATATATATATATATATATATATATATATATATTATATTACCACAAAGATTAATTACCTCATCTCACTTCTTATTTAAAATATTTATGTGATTTTATATACATGTTTTTTTTTTTTACTTTATACATACTTAAATAGGAGAAAATTAATTTTTTTCTTTTCTAATTTTTTTACTAAACAATCTAAAATATCATCTTGTTTATAATTTAATTTTTTCTTTCCCCTTTACTTTGACTTTTTTTTTTCAAACCAAATATAAGCTTAAAGATTTATTTGGTATGGAAAAATCAAAATAAATGAGATGGAAAAAAAATGAAATTGAAATTAAAAAAGAAATAATATTTGTTCATAAAAATCATTTTTTCTCTCTAACTTTTTACTTACTCTCAACAAAAAAAAAAATTATTTTTTTTTTCTCCCAACTACAACTACATAATATGAGAGATGTGAGCAATCAATTTATACATAATAAATCATGAATGTCATAGAGAATGACAACATTAGCTATAGTAGAAAGACAACTTAACGTGAAGATTATCTAAATTCTAAACAACCATTTTTTTCCCATAATCTCTAAACAACTAATTATTAAAACAAATTTATTAACTGTTAATAATAAGGTCACATTCAATTATTCTTTCGTTCAAGAGAAGTACAATCTTTGTAATTTGTTTGCTTTAGTTTTTTAAAAAAAAGAGGGGGAGTGAAGGTAGTTTAAGGGAGTGTTTGGTTTTTTTTTTTTTTTTTTGGGAGAAATTAGGTTAAACATTTCTTGTTTTTACAAAAGCTCTTAAAAAAAATATTAAGGATCTAATAAAGATTAAAAAATAACTTTAAAATAAACTATCTTTAGTAGCTTTTCTTTTTTATCACTTTTCATCAGCTGACAAAATACTCTTCAAATTTCACGTAGTGCATCGAATATGCTAGTTTTTGTAATGCAATTTTTTTCAAACTATTTTTTGATATTTTTAAAACTATTATTTTAAGTACATGTATTTTAATATATTTTATTTTTTTTATTATCATTAAAGTATTTTTATGTAATTAAATTAATTTTACATAATATTTTATTTTATAAATATAATTTATATTGGACAAGATAGTTAGTTTTAAATAAAATTAAAGTTTATTAAAAAAATTTACTAAGTAACTTTTAATTTGAGAAAAAATTTATGCTTTTTATATGAAAAGGGGTTTCATCCAAATAAAAGGATGAAAGTTTACGTAGATGTAAAAGATAATTTTTTTTATTGAAAGTTAATAAGTATTTATTCCCTTGCTAAATCAAGAAAAAAAAATATTTATTTATATTAAATAACAAATAATAGAGTCTTATCACATTAGTGAGGTTAGTTACATGAATCAAACAATATCATTTGTCTCAATTAAAAAACCAAAATTTCAACAATATTATTTACCGTAAATCACTTCTTTCCATGTTCTTCTTAGTCTCCATTTTTCCCTTCTCACAAAACTAAAAACATAGGATATACTATTCTAACTAATGCCTCTTCTGGCTTTTTTTTGCATGTGTATAAACCATCTTAATTGATTTATTTTATTATATTTTTCTCAATTGGTGTTATTGTCAAACCAATTTCTTCTCATATGTATTTGTATTAATCAATGCTGGTTGACTTCCAATGACCAACCATGACAACTGTTTATACTTCGACAACACTTGACACTCAACATGATCAGTACAAGACACGTGTTGTAAGTCTCAAAGGACATAATGCCGAAGGTAGAAGGATGTCAGAAACACACAGCGTATGACTGTGTAGCCACCTAAGATATCATGAGTTGTTTCCTTTGTGTTACGCTTGACTTGACTAGACAATACAATAGTAGGCCTAAACAATGCCTAACACTTGACAAGATTAGTATAGAGTACGCACCGTGAGTGTTAAGGGGCGCAGAGTTGAAGGCAGAAGAGTGTTAGGGATGGATAATGTGTGGTTCCTGAGAGTGACAACTAGAAAGGTGAGAAAGAAGACAAGTATACAAGGGAAATGAGTAACTCATCTAAGGGGTTGGAAACATTCATCAAAGTTGAAGAACCTAGGGGGGATTGGAGGTCACTCTAGGTAACTCATGTCTTAGGCGAGAACATTTGGCGTCCATCGTGGTGCGATGAGAATACTATTCTCGACGGCCACCACATCTGCAGAACCCATGACCAGTTATGCTAATCACTAGACAACATGCCAGCTCAAGTAATGAAGGAGATGATACCCTGCAATGTTTGCTGCATGCGGTGACCAACCTCCAAGAAAGAAGTGAGGAGCAAACACGACTTGGGGCAAAGGTTGTCCATCATAAGGATGAAGTAAATGAGTGTCACTAGTATGTCGAAAAGTGTCATGCTTAGGCCTTAAGGATGGCAGAAGAGAGGGAACGAGAGTTCCAAAAGTAGCTCAGTGCATTAAAGGATATGACGAGAAGGTTAGACGAGACTACTTCCCACTACTCTTGGAGTGTTAGGTATTGCCAAAGCATAAACGACTATCATGGACTGGCCATTGAAAATCATCCGATAGTGATAAGTTAATCAACCAACAACCATACAAGCACCAAGTAGAACATAGACACTTATGGTCGTTTAATGGGATCTATAAACCGTTTGCTAGTGGTCAGTCGGTTAATCTAACTATCATAAAATATAGTCAAACATATAATAGTATGATAAAACTTGATTTTGAGTTTGATAAGGTAATTTTGCGAATACAAATAATCCCTAATATTTTTCTCCATATTAACCAATTTGCTTGTATGCTATACGTTACATCTTCATTAGTTTCTCACTTATATTTATATTACATTTCATTTTTTTCCCGGGGTATTTATGTTATTACCCACACATATCTTTTGTTTTCATTTTCTAGGGGGAGGGGGGTTTCTACTTGTGTTTGAGGGGCCGTTCCTACATATACTATGATGCTTTAATGTAGTAAATGTTCAACAGGGTAATAATACATTGTGTAAGAATTGTGTGTACTTAGAAAACGTTGCAACGTGTATTTATAGAAAATCATGTGATGTAGTAGGTAGTTCTTCATCATCACTTGGTCCTATTTATACAAAATTTAGTTATAGATTACAGAGAATGTCCTCTGCACGTAATGTTCATGCTTGTGAAAATAGTGATTGCATGTTTTCAATAATTGATTGTCAAATTCTTGTCACCTTGATGATCGACCCATGAGGTGAACCGTGCTTGTGATCAAAATTAGAGGGACAAACATCGTCGGGTGGTTAGTTGCCGAGCAGGACTACTCGATTTTATTATACGTCTTTCACAAACAATAGAACAAGAAAAAAGAAAAAAATTATATACATTTTTTACCTTCCCTATTAAATAATCTAAAAAAAATAACTTCATAGTTTACTTTAATTTGTTTCTTTCACTTTCTTTTATAAGCGAAATATACCTATAATATATACTTTTTTAATACTTAAAGAAAAACATGGTTAAATATAAAATTTCAAATTTTCAAAGAAAAACAAGGTTAATTTCACTCTATATAATATATTGGTTAAATTTCCCCACAATATATTACTAACATTATCTTGATTCGAATAAAATTCATTTCATATTTTAAATGAGTTATCGAATTCAAAATTTATAAGTAAACAAAATATAATTTAAAAAATATCATTAAAAAATAATAAACAAAATTTTAACAAATATTAATTATTAACCAAGTGAATAAATATTTCATATTTATAATAAAAACAATCTCTGTTTAATGTTGGCTGCACCTTTGTATTCTGTCACCTCTTTTGTTACCTAGTTTGAATGTGTAAAATCTAAATTGGGTTTTCGTGTAAAGTCTAAATTGGGTTTAATGGGGTCACATCACCTAGTTGACAATAATGTTATGTTAAAAACCATTTTCCAAGGTAAACAACATTCGCCTTGTCAATTTCAGAGGACTCCTTATATACAATGCATCCGTAAACGTCAAACTCTTTTCTTATTTTTTTAAAGAAAATAAAAAAAATGAATGAATCGACGGCCCAGAACGTGTATGCATAATATCTGGTGGACTCAGCCCTTATCCGCGCGGCGCCGTATGTTTCACCGTCTACCTTGAACGGTCCAAAATGGCCTGCTGCTTTATTATTTTTCAATACTAAAACAAAGAAGATAATTAATAAATATTTTTAGATAAAAAACATTGATTAGTAGTGTTGATTACATATTATATACATTTGCAGTTTCACTCCTAGAAATACAAAACGATGTTTCTTTTTTAATTTCCATAAAAATATATTTTTAATTCTTAAAAAATATATGTCTTTAACCCCGTGAGAGAAATTAAAATTATAATTTTATTAACAGTAAAATTTAATTAAACAAAAATTTATGTCATTTTTATCGAAAAATTGAATCACTCTGGCGATAAAGATTTTACTAAAACGCATGGTTTTTAGTCTTAAAAAAAAAGAAGGAGAATAATAGAGAAATTATTAAATTGAGAAAGAAGTAGCGTAGCGTAGACGGCTTCGAGAAGATACTGAATCATGACCCCATACGGCTAACCTAGAGAGAGAAGGAGAGTCCTTAAAAAGACCGTTTCGCTAACGCGTAACAATAGACGCGTTTGCGCTCCGTTTGGTACAAAGAGAAAGTATTAAGGAACAGAAAACCAAAACCGAGAAAAAAATTAGAGAGAGAGAAGAAGCGTATCTGGAATTTTCTTGAGATCGTTGGTGTGTCGTGTGCGTGTGGAGGTTCTTTTCTTTGGGACTTTCCTTCAAATTTCCATCGTCTCTAGATTCCTTCCTTTGTTTCTCTTTTAACCCCAATCCTCTCCCTTTCCCCTTTTATTTCTCCCTCGATTTTCCAATTTTCCGCAGATTCCACAATCTTAACGGTAATCTTTTTTTCTTTCTTTTTTCTCTCCGTTTCGTTTAGGGTTTTGAAATTTGAAATCTGAAGGATCGGTTCCGATCTCGTTCCAGGTTTTGAGAAAAAATGGCGGAAGAACACAGATGCCAGGCACCGCGCTTTTGCGCCAACAATTGCGGTTTCTTTGGCAGCCCTGCCACGCAGAATCTCTGTTCCAAGTGCTACCGCGATTTCCAGCTCAAGGAGCAACAATCTTCCTCTGCGAAGATGGTTCTGAATCAGTCCCTCGTTCCTCTTCCGTCTCCGGCGGTGGTTTCTCAGCCGTCTTCTTCTTCGGAAGTGGCGGATCCGTCTTCCTCGGCGGTGGACAGCGCGCCACGCGCCGCGGAGGAGGCGAAGGCGCCGCAGCCAAACCGGTGCATGACGTGCAGGCGGCGCGTGGGGCTCACGGGGTTCAAGTGCCGGTGTGGGATGATGCTGTGCGGGACCCACCGTTACCCCGAGCAGCACGCATGCGAGTTCGACTTCAAGGAGATGGGGAGGGAACAGATCGCCAAGGCGAATCCGGTGGTGAAGGGCGAGAAGCTCGAGAAGATCTGAGAGGGGAACCAAGAGAAGGGTGTTATGGTAATTTCGTCTTTATCAAGTTGGTGGATGTGGAATCCGGGTCGGGTTCTTGCCCCGTGGGCGTGGGTCTCATTACTTGCAAATCGGGCGCCGTAATAGGCGGTGGTGGTGGGTGAGTGGGTGGGTCGGTCATTGTTATGTGGTTGAGTTGTCATTGTAAATTAAATTTAAAAACATTTCAATTGTCATTCACCTTCTTTCTGGTTAAAACCTTTTTCTAATTCTTTTATCGCTCTAAAACAATTAATGATAATAATAACAAGGATGATTCTTTTGCAATACCGGGGCGGTGGCTTTGCCTTCAACTTGCAAAAGTGGAAAAGCAATTCAAAATTAGGTAGGCTTCACCAAAAAACATATTTTGATAAATAAAATTTATGGAATCTAATAATAATAATATATTGTGATTGAATAATATTGAATGTTAAAATTAACAAATAACTAGTATTATACAGATAATATTTTTTATTATTAATTTTTATACTTTTCTTGTACTTATATGAATGAATTGGGTCTCTAACCGGCAATTTTAGAGCTAGGAACTTTCCATTCCCCAACCAAAAATCTCGTTCTTCTAGTGGCCATCCATTCTCAGTCTCATTATTATTTCCACTTGCAGCCAAGGTCTTAGCCTTCACTATCCTCACATAAAGGTATTGCATTTGCTCAACAAAGTCATGGTTACTGGTAAGTTTATCTACACCCTTCCCCCTCCAAGGTGGGATTTGGTCAACAGGCCTCCGCATCTCCCTTCAGTTCAAAGAACGAGAAACCTAATTCAAAGTAACAATTCAGAGCCTAAAAATTAGGAAAACACAGTCAAATAGCCGTTACAACGAGCTCTATTCAAACAAGGCACCTAGATATAATCGAGGTAACAACTAAAACTCAAAATATGTGCATCAGTTGTAAAAGATAAAACATCAGCAATGCTCAGTGGCAAGTAATTTGATATGACCACAAAAAAACTAATCATTTAGATCACTTAAAGAAACTTATAATCTTGCTGACCAGGGGTGAGATTGGACGGTTACGGTCAGTTTGGGGCTTAAAAAATTTAGAATTAAAGCAAGTTGATGAAGTGACGAGTCATCTAGTTGCGATTTCCATCACCAAAAACATGTTCTTCGTTACGTGTGTTGGGCATGCCTTCTTCTCTAGGGACGATCTCGCCTTCTTCCTCATTCTTCATGAGAAGTGTTTTACATAAGCGTTTTGTGAATGTCTCTTACAAAACCTATTTTTTGCAAAGGGTGGAAGCCTTATAAAAGCTTTGCTTGGTCTGCTATGCTTTTTGACTTCTGAGCCTATTCTAATTTATTAGGCTATAATAATTTGCCTTGTAAATTATGAAATTTAAATCAAATCAACAGTTCAGCTATACTTGCTATTTCAAATGAACACACCACTAAACTGCACTTATTATAAAATCAACATTTCGATTTATTTGTTATGTTCGGTCGAGTGCAGTTTTGGCAAAATATTTTTTCCCACCTGCACCCTCTCGAATATATCCACATAAAAACCCAATTTTTAAATTAATTTAACCCGATATATGTACTAACCCGTCCGAAGCACACAAATTTTTTGATCCGTTTCGTCGGGTTTCAGTCTGTGGCAATTTTTGCCCACCCCTATTGTTGATGATGCATACAAACATATCTCATTGCAACACAAGAACATCAAACATGGCACACGAAGTAGGGCGCATGTTTATAATTTTCAAGTTCTTTCCATATAACTTTCAATACTAAATAATTCAGTTACAAAAGTGTTCCCTACCTTAAATCATAAATTTCATGTTGGAGCTTCGAGATTGGTATCGAATCTGAGTATTTTCTTTGAGATCACTCCATACATCAACCACAATTTCAAGAAATGTAATGCTTTGACTTTGAGCTATTGAATTCAACACAACATTCATAAGCCAAGAATTGATCAACATGTTGCATCTTTTCCAAGCTTGATAGATTGGGTTATCTTCCATAAGAATTTCAAGTCCATCCACGAATCTAAACTTGTTTACTAATAAACGCTTTTTGCTATGCATGATAATTGGTTCCATTGGAAGTTTGAGTACTGGATGCTAATGAAGGTCCTTCACTCCGATGGATGAAACAATGGCTGGAGTCGATTTAAGAAGGACAACCACCTTCATTACTATCGAAGTATGATTTTTTGCCATGATCATCGCATGCACCAAATTCTTCCTGGGAGATACTAGATTAAGATTTCTATCAAGAAGAAAGAAGGCCAACTTTTAAGTGAAATATCACATTGAAAGAGAATGCTTTCATTCATTAATGAATGTTTGCAATAGGTGTTTATATGTTAGGCAATAGGTGCATCAAGTAATCATTACATATGATTGAGATAATTCTCAAATAATAAAAAGGGTTTTGCTGATTAGTACCTTATAGAACATTGAAGTTGCATAAGAAATTATGAGAAAGAATACATTTGTAATTCTCAATCAAAGACTAATTATTAGGTCAAAATAAATAATACTTAGTTGAGTCCTTGATAACGACACCTTAATGTTCTATTTGTTTGTTTGTTACGTTCTACAATCAGTGACTTAGTCAAAGTAATTTATGAATACATGAATACACTCTTTTTGAATATTATAGTTTGTAGTAAAAATATGATATAATAACAGATAAAATAACTATAATATTTTATTATAATAAGTTGTTTAGGATATCAATAGAATATGATCATTTTATCATATTTCATATCTTGAACAATTGATCTAATTATTTCATAAAAGAAGAATTATTAAAAAATAACAGAATATGATAACGTCTTTATGTATTAAATATAATATATAATATAACACACATATATAATAAGATTTGCATTCAGATATTATTTTTTATATATTTATAATAACTTTAACATGTAAATTTAAAATATATCATTAATTAAAATATTAAAAATTAAATTAATATATATAAAATATTTTTAAAATAATATTATTCAAATGATTCTCTGTAGTTTTTTTTCTTTAAAGTACATGAGATCTAAGGCGTTCCTTTTACTTTATTATATGATAAAGGGGAAAAAAACTTGGATAAATGATGAGATTAGTAATTCCACCAGGTGCAGTTTTTTTAATACCGCATATTATAAGGTGAGAGAAAAAAAAATCTTTCCTATATAAAATTAAAAATAATAGTTGAACATATTATTAAAATAAATAGATGATTGAGATTAAATTATATATATTTTTATAATAAATATTTATTTATTTAATAATATATTCAACGATTGTTTTAATATTACAAAGGTGGGAAATTTTTTAGACTCATCTTAAAATTTATATATATATATATATTATCAATCTCAAACACTGAAATAGAAATATATATTAAAATTGTGGATTCTGTCCTTGAATTATATTGGACAAGGTTAATATTGGATAAGCCAAATATGACAATTTTACTGAAGGCAGCGGATAAATAGCAACCATCTTGTGCGCGTGTTGTCCTTGACATGCAGTGAAGTGAACGGTGGGTCTCAAAGTGCTAGCCACGTCCTTCTTCTGTGGCGCATGACAAATTGACCACTACCCATCATTCTTCTTTAGTTTCCTAAGATTTCCATCACAAGTTTAAAGTAATGCTCTTTCTTAACTATTTTGGGGAGAATATTTGTTGTTTCTTTCACTTCTATAAAAAAATATATTTTTTGCCGCAGATAATGAATGATATTAAGCAGAGTTACTCACCATTTATTTTTCGAAATTGTTACTAATGATTAAATTAGTACTTAAAATTAATAAAATAGTAACATAATTATTAAATTTATATATTATTAATTAATAGATAATTAAATTGATCTTTGAAATTAATTTATTTATTAAAATTATAATAATAAATTAAATTAGTTCATAAAATTTAAAATAATTAATTATAATTTTTATCTTCTAAATTTTAAAATTGTAAATTTTATACTTAATTGTTGTTTACTTAATTTTATTTTAAGTACATATAATTTTACAAAATTTCTTCATTACTTTTTAAATTTTCATATATTTTATCTCCATAAATATAATTTAAACAATTAAAAAATAGTAAAAGTGTTAGAGTTAATATTTTAACCTGGATCTCTTCCTCTAATCATTTAATATATTTTATTAATTTTATTTTTAATGTCATAAGTATATGTTTATATTGTATGAAAAAATTAAAAATTAAGATAATAAATTTATTTATTAAATATTTTATTTTAGTTATATAAATTTATTTATTAAATTATATAAAAATAGTTATACATCTTTGACTCATTTGAAAGGTAGTTATTCAGAAATAAAAATATTTTACAAATAAATTTATAAGATATTTTATAATTTAACTAATAATTCATTTTATATGGTATAATAAATAAAATTGTATATTTTATATTTATATAATTAAAAAAAATATTTAAAAAATAAAATTAAATATTTCTTATATAATAAATACATACACTAAGAAAATAAAAATATAATATAATATATATATATATATATATATATATATATATATATATAAAAACAAGTTAAATAATTTAATAATTTTGATGTTTATAGGAAATGAATGAGTCAAGAGTTTAATTCCAACACTTTTATATTTTTTAGAAGCTTAATTATAATTATGGGTAAAATCAATGAAAATTTAAAAGTATATAATATAATTTGTGAAATTATATAAATTTATGATAAAAAAGTATAAAAAAATTAATGACAAATTTTTTAAAAATTTAAAGTTATGAGATAAAAATGTAATAAAATTTTATTTTTAATGACTAATTTAGTTAATTATTACAATTTTAATGACTAAATTGATTGATAATTTACAATTTCAGATATTATTTTGTGATTTGTTTATTTAAGTGGTAAATTTGACCATTTATTATCATTTAAGAGACTAAAATGATTGATAATAAATAATTTTAAGGATCATTTTTCTAATTTATTAATTTTAGAGACCAACATAATTACAATTTCAAATAAATTGATAATTTTCTCTATTAAATATGATATTCAAAATTTAGTATTCAAATAATATATTTTTGTACAATTTCAAATAATTTTACTCTTATAAAATCACATACTTTTTCAAGTTATTGTTAAGACTTAGTGTAATTTTTTAATTTACCGAATACCCAATCATTATTATTTTGGTTTAGGAAAAAATTGACATTAATTCAATTCGATCATGATCGTTCATTATTTAGTAGTTAAAAGAGAATAAATTTTTACTATATATATACGAGGTAAAGGGTGTAATTTGTCTTTGCTTCTCCTAAATGGGGCGACTACAAGTCACTAAGAACTAAGAGTGGGTAAAATTGACGGTCCAGAAATCAGGCTGGATTAAAAATTATTCGTGAAAAAATATACCAAACCTATTTTAGTATATACTTATTAATTTGAAAATTATATAAAAAATAAGAAAAAATACTGACTAATTTAACCTAACACGAAATAAAAAAAATACAGTTCATTTAATTTTGATGTTAGATCAATTAATCCATTATCTTGATTCATTGGGTCGGAGAAGTATCATTTTCGACATTTAACTCAACGAAAATAGTTGTCAAGAGATGACGAAAACTAGAAAAGATTGAATAAGTGAATGAACTTGTTGTGTATAGACTGTTTTCTCCTTTTGTATGGAGTGTCATATACGTGATTATTTCCTTGTGACTCACGCTAGTTGTTATTTGATATTTTAGGAAAAGCATTATTGTGTAATGCGGGTACACAGTACGTCTTATGTGTCTTTTGTATAACATTAGTCTCGAGAACTATTGGATCATTTTTAATTAGGCCTATATTGGTCTTAAAGTAACCAATTCATTTATGTATAATTCAACCCAAAGTAGACTATATAAAATAATGTTTAATATTTTAATAAATTTTTTCCTTAAAAAAGAATCCTAAATTTTTTATTTTAATCATTATACTATTTATTTTTTTTCACTTGTTTTAATGCTATACTATTTCTTTTAATTATTATACTATTTATTTTCATTTAAAAAATATTTAATTTTTAAACACAATAAGAGAATTCAAAATTAATTAAAAAACTTAAACTATAATTATTTAAAAACAAAATTTATCTATAAAATAAAAATAAAAGTCATAAAAACATATAAACATATTTTTTGTGTAATTTTTTATTCATTGATTAGTTTAATAATTAATTTTATAAAAAACTTCTAATCGAATCACTCTATTTAATAACTTCCAACTTTAAACTTTAAACTAAATGCTTTTAGTTACAAAATTAGTTTTTTTTTTTAAACTTTCAAGTAACTTTAAACCAGTTATGAATTAATTTTGTCAATCTTCCCACACTACGTACTTAAATCCTTCAACCATTAAAATATTATTACTAATTTAATTCTTTAGTTGGTTTGAGGCAAGTATTCTTCTGGAAGAAAGTTTTACCAAACAATGTGGTCAGATTCATCTGTTTTCTATTTCCCATGTTGGTCCCTACCCCTCCTCCTGATTCATTCATCTATTTCGTATCCTGTCTGTATAATGTAATATTAATTATAGATTAATATTTATATATTTTTAAAATTTTTTTGAGCTGAAAAATTATTTGTTAATTTTTTATAATCAAGTAATTTTAATATTTTATTATCAATAGCTAATTCATTTAATCTATCTTGTAACATAGTTGATGTTAGATAAAACTTAAGCAATTTTAATTAAAAAAAATTTCTTTTAGTAGTAATAACTATTACAAATACTGGTAATAATATTCTATAAACAAGACATATTTAAAAAAGAATATAATTTTTTTATATAGTTTAACACTTTGAAAAAAATATATCAATACTATCAATATTAGAATGTCCGTCAAATTTTAAAATTTTAACAAAATTAATATAATATTACAATCTTTTCTCAATTCATCTTCATTTGAACTTTAAAATTTTCTATGTTTAAATAAAAAAATAAAATGGTTTCACACTGTAAAAATTGTTCAAATCGAGTTTTAACCGCATAAATAAATTCATCTAATATGTATATATATAAATATTAAATGAGAATATTTTTTATTCTGAGAAATAAAACTATATAAATATATATTATTAAAAATTGTATTTAAATAATTAAAATTAAAAAAATTGCACACAAGCAATCATGTGATTATTATAGTAGCTTTTAATCTAGAGTATCTATTTAGAGATTCTTAATTAAAATGTGAACGATTCTCAGTTGATATGTCCCTCTCTCTATATATATTAATTTATTGTCTTCTCATTTAACTATTTCTTTGTACTAATAATTATTAAATAACGAAACACATATTGGAACTTACCCTTCCAATGAAGTCTAAGGCAAGTGTCCACATGGCCATTCAGTCACCATGTTACCTCTTGTGTTTTTTTTTTTTTTAACTTTCAGTATATATATATATTTTTTAAAAAAAATGCTAATCAGTGTCATAAGTTCTTAGAACGCTTGTTAAAAAATTAAAAGCGATTTTTTTATTAAAAAATGGAAAGATACCTTCTCCTGTGATTTTCAATAAAATCTCAACATATATAATTTTTAATAAAACAATTTTATTTATTCATTCCTTAAATGACTCTTGTCAGTAAGAACCTATTTTCAAACTTGAGTTTCATAATTCTAGTATGTGTAATATCTAAATTTCATGTTGTAGACTTTTTTGTGAATTCATGAAAAAAACAATTTATATAAATGGGTAGAGTCTAATTCAGTTGCTTGATCTGAGTGTTGTAAATTTTTTAATATTATTTTTAATTTTTATAGATAAAAAAAATTATATAAAATAACATGGTTCCTCGTCTTCGTTATTTACATGTATAATTGAACTTTGATTTGAACCAGAGCCATCGATTTTGAAACACAGTATATGCTTTGTGGAATTTTGGTTAATCTGTCTGCCTCATGAGTCTTATATTCTCCATCAGCTGCTGGTTCATTTTCAACTTTTTTTTCGGTGTTGTCTTAAGAAATTCCATCTTTAATGTTCTCTATTTCTTGATCTCCTATTGCTGCTATCATCGCAGGCTTTCATTTTGGGCAGGACTTCTTTTCATTAAATACTCATAAAAGGGACCAGTACTATTGGTTCATCTATTGGCTAACACTTATAAACTTATTTTATTTATAAAAAAATTTAAATGAATTATGTAAGGAAAGCTTACTAGATTTTGACCGAATTCCAAATTCAACAAATGTTTAAAAATAAAATTTATATTAGTCTAACATTGTTTCTATTTTATTGAAATATTTAATTTTAATACGGAAAAAAAATATTTTTTTTCCATGTATTTTTGTCAAATTGTAATACTTGTGCTTTCAAATTGATGAAATCAATCATTCAACTTATAAGAAAAGTGATTTTCATCTTTCAATATGTAATTTTGTTACTAATGGAGGTAGAAAAAAGAACAAAAAAAACATATATTTTTAAAAGTTGAAAAAATAATTTTATCAATTTAAAATTACAAGTACTAAAAATTACACAAGTCAAAAACACTTTTTTCCTTTTAATATTAATAAATGATATTTTTTTCTTATCAACAAAAAGAAATTTATTAAAAAGAACCAGGCTACTAGAGATACTTAACATAGAGAATCATGATCTGTCCTATTCAAAATGTTATTTATCTACCAAGGTTCCCTAAATTAAAGATCCCAACTCAACAAATAGCTCCATCTGTTTAATCTAGAAAAACATTCCATACTCTTGTTTCAGCCTAAATTCAGCACTAAAAATCAGCATAACGAAACAAATACCTATGAATTATGTATGACCGTTTCAAACTTGTAAATATTCCAAAGCATACATAGCTATAATTTCCAGAATGTAATCAAGCTACAACTATTGTACTGATATCACAAAATTTGAGTTTGAATATTATACATACCACATTAAAAGTTAGCTTAGAAATTAATGATCCAAGGGTGATTCGATGTAAAGATCATTAATAATAATTAGAATGAATTCTAATATAATATTAAAATTAAAATTTAGAACTAACTTTTACTTAACCCAAAAGTTAACTGATCATAAAATAAAAATTATCTTTCCCTTTTTATACATACATTATTTCTCATCAAAATTTACCTGCCCACAAATATTAACGAATGATATTGAAATATTTCTATGATAGACCTGTTGTTGATATTATAAAATCTTCTCAAGGGATCAAATTTATAGATTCTTGATATTGGGTTTACAAGGGACAAGATTGGATGGAATAAGCATCCCATTAGCATTTGGATGCTAGCTAGCTCAAGATAATGGCATATATATAGAGGATTTAGGTTAACTTAGTTGGGTAGCTAATGCCTAATGGCCCAAGAGAGAGAGAGACACACAGGGACGGGCACTTATGAGTATGAAAGCGAATTGCTAGTTTAGCTAAATTGGTGCAGTTAAAGATGGTGGTGGTTGTGATCTTTCTACCTCTAACGTTCTACCCGACAAAGCATGGTGGAGGTCCCTTTTCTTCAAAAACCAAATACAACCTCCCATTTTTCTCTACTACTTTTTTTGCTTTGGTCAATCCTACCTCAAAAGAATCCAAATCCCAAACCCTTTTATTTCACTCTCCCTTTCTCTCTCTTCCTCACGTACGTACGTGTATTAAGGATCACCATATCTTGTGTGAGAAAAAAAGTTAAGAGGCTCTTATAACGCTACACAATATCTCTTTTTCAAACACACTTGCGTAATTAAACACCATTTTGCGATGCTTTTCTTACCAGATCATCTAAGTATTGCGACCAAAAGAATGCAAGCTAACTAGTTTTAATCTTATATTGGGCAATTGATATCGAACTTGTATCTACTTAATTGATATTGGTGACCCCAAAACAAAAGTCTCGTTGTATACTTGTATCAGATCACAACGCTTACACATTGAACAAGTTTGCGGTAAAAATAAATTCATCTCAATAATTCTATGTTACACGCTCTTAAATTTATAAGCTTTTCAGTGTCCCCTCCTTTTTTTTTTCTCTCTCTAGAATTGTTTATACTTTATAGGTTAAAGGAGTTAAGGATATATAGTTTTTATTGTTCCTTACACGAGGGGTCAATTAATAATCATATTCGTAAAAG
The DNA here is from genome assembly GCA_025330945.1 of Mucuna pruriens. Lineage (NCBI taxonomy): Eukaryota > Viridiplantae > Streptophyta > Magnoliopsida > Fabales > Fabaceae > Mucuna > Mucuna pruriens. The sequence continues at coordinate 3,309,222 of JAENHJ010000042.1, read as the reverse complement.
TAGCAAGGATTGTGAAAATCCTTTACAGATGAGGACGGTACTACCTTTAATACCTTTTTCTTCATAATAGTTATAAATGATTCTATGTATCATCTTTTCCCGTTTCAGGAACGAGTAAATATATTACTATTGTTGGCTGTCTTATTTTATTTGTCTCTAAATTTAATTATTTATTTTTAAATATATATTAATATTATCACTTTTTTTTTTAATTTTAGACTAATATGATTAACAAATTATATTTTTCTTTTTTAAATTTTATTTATTTCATAAACTAATATTGACAGGGAAACAGTGGTTTACACTTTCGTGAATACCGACTTGGTTAATGTGAAGGGGGACACCAAATAAACTGAAACCAAAACGTTACTGAAATAAAATAACATTTTTTTTATGAGTGTCAAAATACGATGACATAATAAATTATAAAAGCTTGTGCAATTCTATAAATGTCGCATGTAATATCAATAGTACTTGGTCCGAATAGAAATAAACTTAGATTGTTTATGTGAGATTTAACATTTGAATTTTATGAAAAAAATATAATTAGAAGTTCCAGTAAAAATAATTAGTAAATTTTTTTTGATAAAAAATAGTCATGGGTATTCAACCATCTTTCGCCTCACATCTTGCATATGTATATCATTATGCTACTTGTATATTTGTAACAGTTTATGTTAACTATTGACTAAAATATTTGTTAAAGAATTAAAAATAAATATTTATAAAAATATAATAAAAACCATATACTAGTAGATAATAGATAAAGAAAAGTGCTAACAACATATATTTTTTTAACATTTCTTTCTAACACATTCTTTTTATCATTAATTAAAATTGATTGAAAAGTATTTGCTCATGAGAAAGATTTATTAAATCAAATATAAAACCTACAAAATTTAGTGATTTTCAATCGCCTATATGTTTAAAAGTATGTTACTAACCTTTCCCAAGAAAAAAATGTTAGGTGTTAAGATTTATTGTCTTAATTTTAATATTATATGCTATACTATTCTAATATTTAATGAAATAATAATATGTATTCATTTTCTGTATTAAAGAATTATTTATTAAAATAATATATATTATTAATTACAATATTATATGATATATTATACTAAACTTTTATTATGTAGGTCAATGAGATAAAACTCTTACTCTAACGAGAGAACACCATTAACAATACTTAAAGAACAATTTTTTTAAAAAAAATTCTATACATTTAATACATAATTAATTTTAGGGTATTATATATACTCAAATATTTTAATTACTTACAAAATAAATATTTAATATTTATATATTTTTTATGATAATTATTTTTAAATATATTTTATTTTTATTTCCTTACTCAGAAAGAAAAAACAATTATCTAATATTCTAACTCCAAGAATATGAATTTGAATTTAACTAATCTTACACAAAAATTATACATCTCAAACGCGAAATTAATAAAACCAAACATTTGTGCTAAGATTATTGTAGAATATAAATTTAAGTTTACAAAATTGATTAAGAATTATTTTTTTTTATTTTTATACTATATTCAGATTATCTTACTTGTAAGTTTTCTAACATTAATAATTCATAATACAATGCAAAGAATGAAAAAAAAATTCAATTAAAAAAAAATTTCATTGAAGATTCATAAACAAAACCCGTGTATTACACCGTATGCTAACATCATAACAAAAAAAAGTGTTAAAAGATTTCAACAAATATATTAGTAGAGTCCTTGATAAAAGATTAACTTTTAGTAATGAAGCGGATAAATTTTCTCCATTGAAAAGGTACGAGAACAACAACATGATATAACAACTGTATCTGTTGCTACGAGAAGAAAATTCATATGCTTCATCACTTGAGGTAACCATCTTATTAATCAGAATTAACCAGAAAGCAAACTCGTCCACATCTATTTCCTTGCTAGCTTATCACACCCTGCAATGCAAGTGCTCGGTAGCAAACCGCTCCCTATTTTCATCCCTCAGTACGTAAATGTCGAGAATTTTTTGTTACTGAGCACAAGTGCATGCATGCAGTGACATCTGCTACACTTACTAGTTACTAGTACTATTTAACAAAGCTATGTATATATATAGCATGTTACATCATGGTCATGTATGAGCAACTTCATCTTCATCAGACCCGGTAACGCATTCCTTCTCATCTTCCACGAAGCCTTCAAGAGAAGGATGCGGGGAGTGACCTTTTCCAAAGGATCTAATATGGTCTTTAAGGGACCTTTTGTGCTTAAAGTCTGAACCACAAGTGCAATACCACAACTTTCCACAGTTCTTCTCGTGAGTCCTCCAATCCCCTTTAACTGCAAAGGATTTTGAACACTTTCGGCACATAAATGGTTTTGCACCGTGCTTTCTCTTGTAGTGTGTTTGAAGCGTTCTGAAGTCCTTCAAGGGTTTTGCTCTTGGATGGTTGATGTTGTTCTTGCAACCCTGGGCACAACAGTAACATGGTAGCCTCAGCATTGCAGCTGGTTGTGTTCCTTTAAGAGAGTCTGGTCCTTTCCTAAATTCGGACCCGTGACCCCACATATGCATCTGCAAATTGTTAATGTTTCTTTTACTTTTTTTTTCTTATCACAAGCTAAACAAATTGAGTAATGACAAATGCATACCACGATTATTTGAGTCTGGACACTAACTCTAAGAGCAGGCACAATAACTACAAAAATGGTTCTTTGTTTAGTTCCATTACATGAACAACAAACAAAAACATGTTATTGTTACGAGAGCTTGTACAATTATGGGGAACATTTAGTATGGATTCTTATAGTACTTTACGGGTGTAGATAAGCTCATTTTTGTGGATGTGTTTTTGCCGTGCTGTTCACCTAAATTGGAGGTCATTATAAATGTTATAACAAAAAAATATATGGAGAAATCTATATGAAGATGAAATGAGTTCTCAAGAGAATAGGTGTTTTACTATATACTAAAGAGAGAGAAAAAAATAAAATAAAGGAAGAGAGAGAAAATAACAGATGTGACATGATATTTCTAACTTACTCCAATAAAAATGAGGTAAACAATCCTGTCAAAAATTATTGATGTAATTCCCTTGTGTTCTTAAAGATAGTAGATATGATTTTCTAATTATACCAATAATTTATAATGAAGTTGTTTAATCTTATTTTGAAGTATATAGCAAAATTACACTAATAGTTTATTATGTGATTGTTTAATCTTATTTTTATCGGATGGAGACATTTTTTTTATAAATGACGTAATAAAGAATAGGGATAGAAAAAATAATTTTTTTATACCCAAAAAAAAATTCAGTATAATATATATGTCTTTTAGTAATATCTAAAAAAATATTATAAAAATATAAAAAAATATTACTAATTAATATTGGTAATATTATAATAAATGTTGTATTCGAGTTTTGTTATAAAATATCATTAGTAGTATTTTATGTTTAATAAAAATATTAAAAAAATATTTGTAGTATTTTTATAATAAATATTACTAAAAATGATAAATGTAGTTGTAAATAAATGTATATTAAATATTTTTCAAGTATGTTTTAGATGTTCATTTGTAATTGATCCTCATCTTGTTATTGCTTCAAATTAGGTCATCAAATTTAATTCTCGAGCCTGCTTAACTTTTTGTTTACTTACTTTTGTGCCCTCTTTGATTAAAAACTAACATGTAAAAAAAATAAAAAAAAAAGAAAACATTACTTTCTAATCACATATGTTGCTTTTTAATTTGAAAAACAAAAAACGGAGAACAAATGATTTCCATCCACTTATATAACCTACCAATGTTGGCCTTTATACGGACCAGCAGCGGCCATTGTCCTTAATTTATTGTTAATCCAACTCATTTTTTAATTAAATAAATAAAAAAGGAAACTAGATAAGTGATTTTATTAATCTAATTAATAGCTATATATAATGCCTCTTTAGAGTGGGAGATTGTGTACCTCCTCTCCCATATCATATAGATTTTATTTAAATTAAAGCCACGGTTCTTATTCAAAAGCATTTGCTAAGGTAGATCTTGAGCTATATTGCATGCTCCAAACACTGAAGTTTAGTTACTATGCTAATTTTATTCTGATGAGGTTTTCAACCCAAAAGGACAAAAGCATGGAAAGAAAAAAAAGCATGAAGATAGGAAGTATGCAATTTCCCTTTGAAATCCTATGGTATAAAAGGAGCCTTTTGCTAAAAGTTGAAGGGGTGGTGATAGCGGGGCAACAGGCCATCTTGCTCAAATTTCTTAAAGTGATAAAAAAAGCAAAAGAAAAAGACAGTCATTAAGAGTCATGTTTATATAGCCATTAAAGTTCATTTAAATGATTGTTTTCTTCTTGATGATTATCTTGGTCTTTATCATCACCATGTAAAAAAACACCTAGTTCAGGTTGGCTTGCAAATTCCGTTAATTTGGACACAGATATTCGTCATCAGTTACAAAAGATATAGATCATAGAGGGCTATTTATCAAATTAAACTGATTGTAACGAACACAAGCCGCGCTGTATGATTCATATTTCATTATTTGGTATTAAGTAAATTTTTTTGAAATGAATTGATAATACATGGCATGTAGTTGCATGAATTATGTGGTAGAACTGATCAAAGAAACAATGAAATTAATTTGTTATGGAACCTCTATATCTCCAGAATATCTAATGCTTTGACTGAGAAGAAAACTGGAACCTACACAACTTTCAACTTTTCTATTATTATTATTGTAAATCTCTAAACGATTCAAAGGAGCTATAAATAGAAATACAAAAACTAAGATTTTCTATTTCCCAACTTCCTGTGTTGAACTGGTGTTAGATTCTATTTTGTTTATGGCACTTAGCGATGAAATTGAAGTGTAAGCTATGTGATAGGTTATGCGTATTATATGAAAATCATGCACGATTTTCTTTTCAAACAATAATGGGATGCATAATTTTCAGTGATCCTTATTTATTTTGAAAGGTTCATTATCCTTGCATAGTTCGTAGTTATATGTGTTTCTTTATAAACAAGTTAATTTATGAGAAAATAGATAATTAATAGAAAATCTTTTTGTTTGTTTTTAACACTAGAAGTTGAGAATTAACCAACTAACCTGCATATTGTTATATCTATTGAAGGTCTTGCTGCATATGGAGCAAACAAACTGCATCGGTCCAACAAGGATCTGTGCAGGAGTTGGTATCCAAAATCTTCTCTCCTGGTTAAAAGAACATCCCTGGAAGCTTTTCTTCAAGGGTTCTTCTTCCTTAACATGGAAAACCTTCTTTTCCTCATCATCAGGGCCTCCTGTGTTAGGCAATCCAATGTGCAAAGCCACAGTTACCTGTTCCACCTTCTCTTCTTTTACTTCAAAACCATCCTTTTGCAATCCATGATTGAAGGGCAAAAACTGGATCGTTTCCTGAGCAAGTTCATGCTGAGTCAAGGAAGAAGGAGATGATGGGGTTGAAGTAGTAGTTAGAGAGGAAGATGGTTTGAGCCACTCAATGAAAGTTGGGGTTTGAAGGCACAGGTTCTTGTTTTCTACATTGCACTCCCTAAAACTCATGTTCTTTAGAGAGAGTCACTGGATTTGTGAAATTCTCTACTCAGAAAAAGGCCTGTATCCAGACTTTATTATGAGAGAAAGCCTGCACTTATTGATCAATGAAATCAAGCTTTCTTTTGCCTTTGAGGAGTTTTTCTCTTCCTTTATTTTTTTTTTCCTCCTTTTTTACCCTTACTTTTTCTCTTTCTCCTCTGCTGGCCTTTGTTTGTTTCTTTTTGGTGAGAGAAAAAGGGAGACTAATTGGTGGGGATAGAAAATGACATGCAAAACAGGAATCGCCAATTTAGTAGAAAAGAATCCTAGAACAGTATGAACTCTCTCAGTTGAACTATTACTTGGTAATTGGTACAATGTGAAGCGAATGAGTTGATCCTTTTATATTCTCTTTCTAACGTATAATGGAATTTGACCCACATGCCCACATTTTCTCACACATTGACCTTAAACAAATGATTTCAAATATATAACAGGATGAAAATTGAAAACATATATAGACGCGTTAGGTCAATACCTAAACGGAGAAAAAAATATTAGAAATGACGAACAAACGAGGACCTAGACAGAATGTTATCTAGTGTTTTATAATATATGTGCCATGTAAACCAACAACAACAACAATATATGTGCTATGTTGGTTAAGTTTCATACATCAATAATTAAAAATGGAAGAATTCAGGCTTAATTGTTGGTATTATGATGGCTGCTGCAAGTTATTTAATCCAAACAATTTCTTATTAATTATATTTGCCTCCTCATTCTTAAATTGTACTATCTAGTTGAACATGAAAAAAAAGAAGCCTGGGAAGCTTACTTTCGATAAGCTTCACTTATTCAAGAGAACCAAATTTCTCTTCAAAACTCGACAGTTGTTGCTTATATATTTGAAATAGAAGAGAACTGTAATCTTGACGAATTTTATATTTCAATATCTGAAGTTCGAATCATAAACTTCATATCGATCTTCATTTTCAATCCAAAAATTAATCTCATAAACTATATTTGTCGATCCAATAGCAAAAAAATGATTTCCCCCAAACAACTATTATACTGAATAGATAAAAAAAATTAAATCCCGGTAGTGTTTTTTTTATGGAAAAGATGTGTATTAAAGATTGACATTACAATTGCTTAAAACACTTTATCTTTAAATCTCGCTATTAGTTTTTTTTTAATTATGGAAAATAGTGTATTGAAGAGACTTGACATTACAATTGCTTAGATAAGTGTTTTAACACTTGTATGGTTTGATCACTCATTATTACTGTGAAATTAGAACTATTCATTCTTCGTGATCCACTAACTCGCTCGAGCTTGAAGTTAATTTTCACAAGTTTAACTTTTTAAAATCATATTCCGTGTTTTAAAAATAATTAAGTTTAAGTTACATTTTGAATAATCTCAATTTAACCTGATGTCTTATATATATATATTTTAAAAATATACTTTTTAAATAACATTTTACATACATAATATTATATTTATATTAGTATTATTTATTTTAAAATATATAATATAAAATATACCTTAATTCTAATATTATATTTCTTTAATCAAATGATCTAGCTAATTATACACGATGTTAATATTAATATGTTGTACCAACAATCGGCTCAACTCGGTGTAGTTCCATATATTATCAAAATTTGTTATTGAGTTTAAATAAATAACTATATTAAAAATTCAGGTTATATTCGAACTACAATAAACTTAATCATTTTACTCTGTCCTATGAATATGTTTAATAAAAGTGTGCAGAAAAATAATTTTTTAAAAATTGATTTGTTTGTAGCTAAGAATGTATTCATTTTTAAAATTTAGCGAGTTATAATTTCGATGAATTTTAAATTAAATAAAGAATAAAAATAAGAAATTCTATGATATTATCTTTAAAAATTTAAAGATTTTATTATTGTTCTCTTCTTAGTATATTCAAATTTATTCAACTATGGGCTATAAAAATCTTTAGATTTTTCAACTTTGAATAAATATACACTTATTTATTTACTTAAACTCGTGTTAGACAAATCTTATCCTCAAACTAGATATTAGGAGCAGATCTTTCTTAGACAAAAGCAATAGATAACTATTTAAGAATTAATAGTATAGAAGTGAGGGCCATGCTACTGCTGCCAAATTAAGCAGTACTGTGATTTTGGAGCTAAGCAGAATTGATCAGTGATATAGAGCATAAATGCATAATAGTACGTACTCACCGACAAGATTCTGTCACAGGCTTTCGTAGCAGTTACTATCATTCTTTGACTAATATTACTTATTTACGATCGATGGATCTTGTCTATATATGATAATATCTATGACCACGCATTGTCCTCTTTTTTTTCTTCGCTTATATAATAGTGTAAGATGTAACTTTCTTTGAAGAAAGGTACCTGGACTGAGGATTTCCCCAGTTGAGATCCAATAAAAAATTTAACCCTAAAATAGTTCACTAGTCTTCAAACATTACCAAATCAACAATTAATAGGGCGTTTAGAAACATATTAAAAAAAATAAGATTTACACTTTGAGATGTAAAAATTACAAGAAAATAAGATTTATATAATTATTCAATTATAAATATAATATATGATAAATTTGTTAATTTTTATAATGATTATTTTAAAATTATATAAAATTATTTTATTCTATTATTAAATTTTAAAATTATAATTATTAATTTTTTAAAATTACTTATGAAACATAACGAAGAAATACATTTTAAATAGAAATCAAACACAAGGTAAAGAATAACTGTGTAATGACTAAGCGGTCATTGCCCTAGAATTTATAAATTGGTAGGACATGTTTTATTCTCTTGTGCACTCTGACGTTAGAGTAATACTTTCAAGTGGTTATTATCACACCACCGCTCCTTCGTCGTGATTCACCATCTTTAACAAAAATTTTAACATCCTTTCTTTAATTCTTATTCGAAACAAAACTTTCTCGGTGTTTGTTAGTGAACAGGTCGGCATCTATCTTGAAGTACATTCACGTACCAAAGTATAGGTTACAACAATTTAAGTATATGTTGGAAAGTCTATATATGTATTATCGTAGCTAGGTGTTAAATTCAATGAATCATTCACTGAATAATCCTTCAAATTGGGTATAATCAATCACAAAGATTAATTAGCATCAATCAAAATCTCGCTGGTTTGTCTTCTATATATGTATGCTTGTATTCTTGTCCCACGAGAGATGATATCAATATACATAAATGTGTCCTTTGCTCAAGATCAATCGTTTGAAGCTTTTTTTTATTAATTGACAATGCAACTGCTAGTCACTAATTAGCGGCCAGAAATCAATTGGTGGTCATATCTAATTGTCCTACAGTACTCCTACGTTGAAAGAAATCTCCAGTTGCTAAGTTAATGTGAAGATTTTGACAATTGAAAGATAGTGTTCGATTTGTACACATACTACTACTAGCCATGGTAGTAGGTTGCCTTGAGACCCCCTTTTTCTTTTTGGCTACATGTCCCACTGATACTCTCCCGTGACCATACTTTCTCAATCCCTTGTCACCTTAGAAAATTTAAGTAGTCTTTGGTGAAATTTAAAAGCTACTTTAAAACTAAGTTTAATATTATTAATAATTTTATAAGTTATTAAGTTTAATAATTAATTATAACTTTATTTTTAAATTTAAATATTTAAAATAAAAAAAAAGTCACCATCAAACAAGCTCGTGGATTAACTTACATAAAATTGTTCCAACTTAATTTTTCAGTGGTATTGAATTACATATGTAGTTGCATTAATTACTTGGAAGAAAATTTTACCATAAGACCCAGATCAAGAGAGATTGTCTCTTGTGGATAATACTTGCGGGTACAACTGAAAATAAGTTAGATTATTTGACAAGATTTTATGACCTAGCCTATTTAGGCTCACGCCAAACTAGTTTTTTTTAAAAAATTAATTAGGCCAAGACTTTTATAAAAGTTTATTTAGTGTAAAATGATAAACTTTAAGTCATTTAAAGAGTTTTTTAAACTTAATAGACTAACCTATTTAAGTAAATATAAATAATATTTTTTGTTAGTATTATTTTAAATTTATTGTAATGTATTAAAATCACACACATACACATTGTAAAATATACATTTAAATAAGTTATGCACACATATAACAAAATATACATTTAAAAAATTATGAAGGTAGGTTAAATTTACACATACGTATTAAAAAATATATATTTAAATAAGTTATGTACACATACACATATTGCAAAATATACATTTATATAAGTTATGAAGGTTAGATTAAATGTTAAAGATATGTTAAATTTATGCACTATTTAACTCAAACACACATATTATAAATCATACATTTAAATAAGTTATGAAGGTAGGTTAAATTTACAAACATACATCTTATTGCAAAATATACATTTAAATAAATTATGAAGATTAAATTAAACCTTAAAAATAGGTTAAATTTATGTATTATTTAAATATCTTATTACAAAATATACATTTAAATGAATTATTATGAAAGTTAGATTAAACCTTAAAAACAGATTTATAAACACAAATATTAAGCATGTTGAGAGTTAAGCCAATATAACTTTGTTAAAAGATAAATTCATGCACTATTTAAAGATATTATTGTAAAATATATATTTAAATAAGTTATTATAAAAATTAGATTAAACTCTAAAATAGATTTATATCATATAAAGTTAGACTAAATTCTTATAAACTCTAACCTGCTTATTTTTACCTCTATTGCATGCTTTGAGTAGCAATAATTTTTTTATAGTTTATTGTTTGTTTTATATAAAATTTTCCTTCATTGATTTGTCAATTTAGAGATAGTTTATATTTATATAAAAACTTTAATATAAAATAAGTTTTTTAAGGAAATTAATAAATTAAATCAAATTTAAAAAAAAATTAAATTTTAGACCTAAAAAAGTTTATGAAAAATAACAAACTAGATTTAACCTTTAAATTTTTCTAACATGTCGTACTTTTAAAGTATTGTTTTACTTACCATATTTCCATCATTAATTAATTGTGACGTGTGTGATTTATAAAAAAAAAAACTAAATAAAAAATGTAGAAGTACTAAAAGTTCATAAAATCAAATTTATAAATTTTATTTTATTCAGATTTATTTTAAGAAGAATTTATTTTCAAAATAATCTGATTAACTATTAACTTAGTTTATTTAGAGTAAAATCGTAGAAGAGTAGTGGAGGACAAACTCCTGCACATAATGATATATCAAATCTTTGTCTTATCGTTTTTTAAAAAACGACTATTGTGGCTCTTGATATCGTGTAATAATTAAAAATGATTACTTGAGAATTAATTTGATGATATCGTCAATCTTTTAAAAATTAATTAATAATTCTAAAAGTCTTTTAAATACTAATTATAATTAAGAATATATATATATGTATATATATTATCCTCCCTCCTTTTTCTGTCATCCTTGTATGGAAGATAAGATAAGCAGTTAAATATTGAATCTCATCGAATTTTGCTTCATCTCCAAAGACTACATTATTTCAAAACGTAATATATCGCACCACTTTTAGAATTTGCTCCCTTTTTTTAAAAAAATATTATTGCAAAATATAGAATATAAGCGTTACAATAACTTAATTATGCTAAAAAAAAAATTCCCTAGCAAAGAATTGATAATAGCAAGAGATTTGATTGATGAGAGACAGCTGGTGCAGGTATATATGCATGAACCGCACAGCTGTGTGTCATTTCGATTTCATTTACCTAACTCTTCCTCTAAAGCAAAATAAATTTTAACTCACACACATATAATATATAATGAACAAAATAAGAGGGGAGGGGAGGATAGACTTTTTCATTTTTACCGTTTGTCAAATATTTTAAAAGAACATTGATCCAACGTTATGGACACGTTCAACAAAACACATTAATAACTATTATTAATAATATATATTGACCTTTTCCTTCTTCAATTTATTTTTTAGTTTTAGTTTATCTTTACCTTCCTTCCCTTTTATTATTATTATTATTATTATTATTATTATTATTATTATTATTATTATTATTATTATTATTATTATTATTATTATTATTATTATTGACACATTCGGTGAATAAAGAAAATTAGGACTTTTTACTGGGCTGATTGGTCTAAAAATTCAAATTAAATGTGTCAATTCATTTATATTATTTTGATAATTAATTTATTTTACTTTAAATTCAATCCAAATTAATATTAGTATTTTTTTTCTTAAATCAAGAGATATTTGAAATTTATTTTTTACCTAACTAATCTTCTTTTCATTAAGTTAGATTTTTTTTTTTAAAGTAAAGTAGTTCTTTCAATTGTTATTTTAAGTCTTAAGCTGGAATCGAACTCCAAATTTTTTAGGATTATTTTTTTATTTTAATTTCATGTTTTTTTTAAGTTAAAATTCAATCATTTAGTTAACTTTTTAATAAAAAATAATAAAAATTATTCTGAACTGGATTTAAAGTCCAATTCACCTTACCAGATACCTTAGCATGAAGGGAGAGCCATCTCTACTTATCGAGTCTTGACTGAAAGTTAACCTTATTATCCAAAAATAAAATTTTACAATACAACACACAAGAGCATACAATTGATGGAAACAATTGGACATTGTTCTTCTCTAGGATAGGATAACATTATATTGATTTTTGGACATTATATCTCATAAATGCAAAGTAATGTTAACGGTGTCAGTATCATGTATACATTTATTACACAACGTCACTATATTAAAATTTCTATTTACTTTTTAATGTTGAAGTGTAAGAATACAACTCCCTTCTAACCATATTTCAACTATATAAAAAAGGTAAGCCACCATCCATACTTTGGAGACTCAATTTACTAGCCAAGAGTGCATTATGATCAAAATCATCCGTGAACGTAGTGAGAGTAAGCTTAAGTACTCATGACATAAAAAAAATTATGTGTTTTAAACTTTAATAATTAAGTTTTTCATCTTTATACCTTCCTCATTTAAACTAACATCTTAACTTAATCCTTAATTTTTTTTTTATTTTTTATATTTTATTAGTATGGTTTATATTCATTTTAGTGTTATCTTTATTTACTTTATTTTTTTAAGATTATAATATTAATATGTATGTAACTTTTTTTTATTATAAAAAGTAATAGAAATTATTATTATTTTAAATATGCTTATGATGTTTAAAATATCCATTATAATATTTTAAATGAGTGAATCGTTAATTTAGTCCGTGAAATTATAATGGTTTATCAAATTAGTTTCTAAAATTAATAAATATCAAAATATTTTCTCAAATTGTATCTTACTATTTAATTTACTTCATAATATGATAATGGTTGGTTAAATTGGTCCCTGACATAAAAAAAATGTCAAAATAATCCCTAAAATTATAATTATCTATCATTTAGTCCTTAAAATTGTAATAGTAGGTCAAATTGGTTTTAAAGTTAAAAATGATTAATTACACATTTTGTCTTAAATAAGTCAAATTAATGCTTAAAGTTTCTTTTTCTTATATAAAATTCATAAAATTATAAATTTAGGAACCAAAATGTGCACACAAAAAAGGATAAAATTTGAAAAAAAAATTTAAAAATTAGAAGACAAAAAGTGTAATTAATTCTTTTTTATTTTAGGGACCAATTTGATCAATCATTACATATTTAAGGATTAAATTGATAGATAATTTCAATTTCACTGACTATTTTGATATTTATTTATTTCAAGAACTAATTTAATCGTTAATTACAATTTCAAAAATTAAATTAAATAGTAATATATAATTTAATAGACTATTTTACTATTTATTAATTTTAGGAATTAATTTATCCAACAATTATAACTTCAGGACTAAATTTATTATTTATTCTATTTAAAATATTATAATATTAAGAGACAATATTTTAAATATTTATTATAGTATTAGTTTAATATTATATATATACAATGAGTGCCTTTTTAAATTTTAAATATTTATTAGTGTATTATGTATATATATATACAATGGGTGAACTTTTACACTGTTCTTTGATACGACATATGCCATTGTGCAAACATCAAATTTAATATATGTACAGAGGCGAAGGTTAATATGGATAAGGATATCAAGTGGTGTACGAGGACGGAGGAATGCTGAACAATGGATTTATTAATAAAATATATGGTTAAGATATTTTTTTATTTTTAAATTATTTTTAATAACTAAAATTTATTTATTCTATTTTTTTTTTCTTTCTTTCCACTAGCCACTAAAGCAAAGCTTTGCTACCAAAAGATGATTTTTGATGGTAATGTTTTTTCTTTTCTTTCTCTCCTTCCTCTTTCTGGTGATAATTTCTTTAACGATCCCAACCACATTTGCACGTAATACAACAAGTCCAAATCAAAACGAAATTAGATCAACCTACATGGATCAAGTATCTCCATCCTCTCTTCTAAATTTAGATCTCTCATTAGTATCATTGAATCATGATAGAGAAAAATCAATAAGGCACTAGAAAAATCATGTCTGGAATTGTTTAAACTTCTCTGACACTTGGTCTTTTGACTCTAAAGTATAGATCCAAAGCTTCTTGGAACAATCATTAATAAAAGTAACAAAGTAAAGTATAGTACTAAATGACTTTACCTTCAATAGGTCACAAACATCAGAATGCACAAATTCTAGCAATTATGACTTCCTTGAGGGATGATGTTTCTTAAAGGATACTTTAGTCTGCTTACCAGCCAATGAGAACACTTCTTCAACTCTGCATTCTTCAATCCTAGAAGCATATCCTTTTTGGCTAAACAATTTAGCCCATTTTCACTTATATGACTAAACCTTCTATACCACAAAGATGCTTCCATATCCATGACATTCACACTATCTTTAGAACCAAAGCTTTTTGTCCAATACAATTTAGGAATTTTCTCCTCTCTAGCCACAACCAAGTTACCTTTGGTGAGTTTCCATTTTCCATAACCAAAGTGATTATCATAACCACCATCATCAAGCATATGCATAGATATCAAGTTAAAGCAAACATCTGGAGCATGTTTGACTCCTCTAAGCCACAATTGCACTCTCATGTTGGTTTGCAGGCAAATATCACCAATACCAATCACCTTAGTCACACCATTATTACCCATCTTCAACACTCCAAAATCACCTAAGGTGTAATATGTAAAGAACCCATTCCTTGATGTAACATGCAATGTAGCACCACTATCAATAATGCACATGCTTTCATCGGATACAAGATTAACCGACTCAAAGTCTCGAAGAATGCCAAGATCATCACCGATAGTAGTAGTGAGACGATCATCATCATCATTATCGTGATCCTTCTCTTTTGACCTATCCTTTTTGCCTTTGTTCTCATTTTTCCAAAAAAACAATTAGTGTCATTCAAACTCACCATTCTATTTGCATTAACCTCCATTATTCAAGCAAGTATAACACCATTTAAACTAAAGAGCTCTGATATTTGATGGGGGAAAAGCAATAAGGCCCTAGAAAAACCAATAATGCACCACCAATATGGTGACAACACAATGGATATAAATTCCCCTAAATTGCAAGAATCTATAAGGTGTAACCACAAATAAAAATGACAACAACAATGAGAAGAATCACACAAGAGACACCAAGATTTTTAACGTGGAAAACCCCTTCAATGTGAGAGGTAAAAGTCACGAGTCGTTCAGACCAAAGAAATCTATCTACTATAATCAAATAAGGATACAAGAGTGTTCAATTAAGAGCACATATTCGTGCATACAACCAGCCAACACAATCAAGCAACAAAGCTTGCAAATGGAAAGCAAGAAATGAGGAACAAGAAAGTAAAGAACTTACAAAATCGCACTACTGTGTGAGCACGATTTCTCACACCACAAATCTCCAAATCAAGATCCAAACAGTCAAGTTGTAGAACTAATTGTATTGAACATGTTGTCGAATTTCCATTCTAATCCAACGATTAACAAAGTAGATATTGCAATTTTTACATGACTATTCTGTATAGAGATGAAACAGAACACTTTCTTTTTCTCTTTTTCTTCCTCTCTCTCTTCTCTCTTTTGGTTGTGAAAATTCACACTCTTTTTGTATCTCTCCTAAATCTGACCCTTTCTCCTCTTATAAGAGAGACCTAGTGGGCTTGAGAGTATTGTAGCACCCCAAAATTGTCCGGGCTGGAACATCGTTCCAGCCTTCCCCAAAGTCGACCCAATTTCTAGCTCTTGGGCCATTCTCGCATGACTCCAAGCTGAGACGGGCCTAGACCACCGAGTCCACGCTTGACTCAGTCTACGCTTGACTGAGTCTCCCCGCATCCCAGTGGACCCTAGGCGGAGTGGAAGAAACAGAAAGAAAGAGAGAATAATATCTGAGAGAATCTTGGGATTCAGTTGTTATACAGCCACCCCCAAGCTCTATATAAAGCCCCAGGATGAAAGAAAAAGGGACGGGGACAAGCAGAGAGAGAGAGAGCAGAGAACGCTAGCAGGGACCAACCGGAGACAAGCCAGGAAAAGCTGACGACGACACGCAAGAAACGAAAGGAGAATCCCAGGGTTAGTATTCTAATTCCACCATCTCCGAACACCAGGTTAGTATTCTAATTCAACCCTTGCATCAGTAATAGGTTAGATTCCCCGTTGCCCATCTCAAGCCTAAATCCCCCACCTTGCCACGTGGCCTGGGCCGAATCCATCTCGGCCCTAGACTGCCAGCCGATATGACCTGAGCCTCACAACCCCGCCTTCCACCGAAGCCGACTCGGCCTCGGCCACACCTGATCGCCAATGCCGACTCGGTTCCTTCCATAGCAGAGCCAATCCGGTACAAGTCGGCTTGGTCCCCAACCCAAACACCCACGTCCGAACCGACGCGGCTCCGGCAGAGCCGAGACGGAACGAGCCATCCCCTCTTCTCCTAAACTCACCTTCCACTAAAGAACCCACACACCCCCAACTAGAACTACGTTGACTTTGACTCTTCTAAAGCCGAGGTACGTAGGCACAGGAGGCATACTCCTATCAAGTCAAATCTTAAATCCCAAAATCCCAGAACACCTTACTTGAACCTCCTCCTTCCCAGGACCTAGACCAAAACACAACCCAAACGCAAGTATCATTCCTTTCCCCATGTAGCTAGCTAAGGGTAACTATCAAGTGATAGGCATGCTGGGGGCCCCTATGCCCCTAGCGTGTAACCAACTCCCGAACCCACCTCTCTGATCCAAGACCAGTCTTCCCACCAGGTTTCCTGGCGTTCCCTAAACCAAAACGCCGGTGGCGACTCCTACCTGGCCGACTCGGTTTCGGCCTATCCCGTCAGACGTCACAATTTAGGTTGTGACAAGTATTGAGTTTTTGTCTATATAGTTTGGAACCCAAAATAACCCGTTTGGAACCCAAAATAACCCAATAAACCACATCACCCTACCTTTCCCAATGTAACTCAAACATGCAACAATAAACCCAAGCCACCAACACACACCTACAAACAGAAAAAGATAACACAAAAAAAGCTTTTGTGATCACCGCATGCACCTTGTCTACACTAATGTGTCCTCTTTGTTGTCATCATTGCACACTCTTTGTCATCGCTACTACACACTCCTCGTTGTCGCCATTGCATGCTCTCCATCACCGTGAGCTCTCTACTTGCATGCACTTCATCCTCTACACAAGATATCATTGCTCTTCTTTTGTGCTGTCGCTCTAGACAACGACTTCCCGTCACCCAACCAGGTATCATAACCTCCTATCTAGAGTATGAGGTCACTGTTCTCCCTTCAATAAACTTGCTCTCCAACAAAAAAAATTGGGATATGAGATTCGTGTTGTGGTAGTGAGAGACGTGGTGGCGAAGGAAACAGGAAAATGAGGAGGAGAGAGACAAGGAAAGAGAAAAAAGGATGAGGGATAAATTTGGAAAGATAGAAAGAAAAAAGAAAAAATTAACTAAATAAATATATCGATTGTAAAAAAGTTTCCCATCATAGGCTAATTAATGTCCTTGTGCATGCTAGCCTTAGATTATACTTATTACATGTTTTCTAATGACAAAGATAAATGATATTTCTTTATCTTCTATGTATAAATATTAAAATAACTATTTTAGTGAGAATGTTCTAGGAGTTATTTTTTAATAAGAATATTTTTAAAATTTTTTTAAATAGGAGTTGTTATTATTTTTATTGAATTTTGATATTTTTTAAAGGAAATTATCAAATAGTTAAAATAATCTTGTACCACAACATAAATTATTTATCGTAAATAAAAAAATATAAATTATATGTTAAAAATATTTATTTATTATAAATTTTACTTATATAAAAACAAATACTTATTTTATGCATTTCATATGCTAAAATAATGATATAACTAAATATATTTGGTAATAGTTTAATTAAATACTACATAGAGTGTCAAAATAAATGAAAAAAGGTAAAATAAAATATGTTAGATCAAATAACGTAATAATATAGCTGGATGAGCTTATTTTAATGGAAATAATTGTTTATTTTTAAATTTTCATTAAAAAAAGTCAACAAACTATAAGTAATTATATCTTCAAAATAAGTCGAACCAAATTAAACACATGTTTATACTGAAATATAAAATACACAACTTTAAAATTTCATTAGAAATTTAAGACAACATTAATCAATATTCAGGTATTGGATTGAAAAATTAATTCGTAATTTTAGTTCACCGCCAAATGACCAAATATTGAAATAGTGCCACACTAATAGTAAAAAAGGCTGAACATTTTTTTTCCCTCTCCTATTTAATTAATTACTCGGCCTGGTTATCTCGTTTGTTTTTTTAAGAAAAAAATTCATTTTACGCACTCTTGTTTTCTAATACATTACGGTATAGAGTAAATCTTTTTCAACTGTCCCGCTGCATAGTCATACTTTGAATTCATATACATGATTCATTACAAAGTGTTTGGTGGTGGAATTTGAACTCCTCATTCACCTTAATTATACCTACCCAGATCAAACAGGTCATGGACTTGGGTTTTTCAAGCAAGCATATGCTTAGTGGTTTGAATCACAACATATCCGTGTGGATGAAAATTTTATTATGAGTACGGTTCATCTGTTAATATCAACAAACTTTTTAAAAAAAATTAAAAATCTCATTAATCGATAATGATATTTCTTTTTTATTATATGCAAAAATTACAAGGTCTTTGATTGCAGAAATTTTTGAATTCTAGATAATTTGTGTGTATATATATCTATCTATTTATATACGATTGAGCATGTAAATTAACTGGCAGGAAATTATTGCAACTTAAGAAAGAACTTTACTATCCATAACAATCTTATTTAATTTGAATAAAATTATCTCTAATTAAAAATACATATGATCTATAAAAAAATATTTATTTATATGTATATATTCTAGTGGTCCAAGAATGAAGCTTCCCCCGAAAGGAAGCACTATTGCAGCATGAGTAGTTGTCTCTTTCTTGTTAAACTCCATTAGTTTTAAGGAATGTTTAGCAAACTGATGGTACAAAGACTAGTCGATCTTAATTGGTTGATTAAAAAAATTAGTGCGTTATTGAAGGACTGGGTCTTGGTGGAGCCAATGGAAGGGGAAGGAATATATACACAAGTTAATGTGTGCGTGTAGTCTGGACTAATTAAAAGGTTTTGAAATATTAAGGATTATTAAAATTCAACATAGGTATGTTATAACTTCTTCCTGTCATGATTAAGTTCATTATCTATTTTTCAACGTGGTCCATCAAGTCCAGAGAGAATGGGATTAAACAAGTATATTAGATTAAAATAAAGCTTGATTTGGATGGACGAATTAATTAAAACTAACCCTTAAGTCCCGCCTTAAAGTGCGTCTTTGTTGAATCTGTAAGCGACTCCAATTTTCGTAGTCTTTTTCTTCTATATATCTTGGGTTGGAGGAACAAGCATTATAGTCTTACCCCGAAGTTCATAATTTTATAAGATTTTTTTAAAGTACAGTATTATACATTGTCAATGAAAAATTCATAACAATATGTCATTAGCAATGCATTCAAGGAAGAACAAAAAATAAAAAACTTGTAATAAATAGTACTACCTCAACTACATGTGTCTTAACCAAATTAGTATAAATAAATATAATTTTTATTATTTATTTATACATATATACGTGATTACTTTAATCTGCAGTTTATATTTTTAAGTACACTAATCTGCAGTTTATATTTCTAAGTACACTGAAAATATCATAATTTGTACCTAAGGTATGTTGTTCACTTGTTTGATTCCTGATCCTCACATAATTACCCGAATAAAATAACTTATTATATTATGACTTAAATATTTTTTTTTAATTTTTTATTTTATTTTCTATAAAAAAATTTCAATTTTCATTTAAATTTTTTTTTCTTACTCTTATGTGACATTTGTTAACCACATATACCTTTAAAAAGGTCAAGTAATACCATAAATTATTCATACTAATGTATGTAGTATCATGTTAATATATGACATTTTTAAAAAAAATTAGATCTATAAAATAAATATTATTTATCTATTTTAAAATAAAAATTAGAGACTAAAAATATATATCTCAAATTTTAGAGGAATAAAAATCAAATAAAAATTTTATAATGACCAAAACTAAAATTTATTATTTTATAAAAAAAATTAATAATTACAAATTTTCAAAAGATAATTTTTTTTTATAAAAATCAAAGCACACTTATTTAAACCTTATATTATTATAAAATCCAATTGAGAAGTGTGTAACATTTTCACGTTTCGGATCATTTAAGATTTTTTACATTATGGGTGAGAGAAAGTTCAAGTTTTGGAAGTTAGTGGAAGTTAACGTCATATCTTCACGTCAAGGTGGAGGTCAGGGCTAATATTAATTAATGCTTTTATTACTCCTAAAAAATTATGGTGGAGTTCAACTTTAGAAAATTTCAAGAAATAATTAAAAGTAAATAATTATTCTTTAAAATAAATTAAACTAAACATCTACATTACTTATAATTTTTTTAATTAATTAGTGACCTATATAGCACATTCTAAAGTTACAACGCGAGTCAAGTTTAGTTATATTCAATTACCTATCATCTCAACCAAAGCTAGAAGTTTCTCCACACAATAAGTGGATACCCATTCAAAAACATATGCATAGTTTTGGGATGAATAATTCTCTTATAGAGAGAAGACCCAAACCGTTGGAACTTTAAGGGTTCAATTGGGTCGTCTACGCTTCTTTTTTTTTTTCTTTATCGGAACCATTGAATATGGTTTCCACATTCTAGTCTATTTTTCAAATGAGGCCCAAGACTTGCAAATTCATCATCATAAGAATCCGTCAAACAAAAGCCAACTTGGGAGTAAAAAACAACCGTGCTTTCAATTCTCACGGCACTTGGTCCTTTAAATTACATTTAGATAGAGACTTAAATGTTAGATGATTTAAAATATAGGAAAATTAAATTACACCAGTTCAATTCCTTTCATTTATAAAATTACTTGTTTGAATATTCATTTCAGAAATTATATTCGTAAAGGCATTATAGCATTTTTATCATCTCTACCATTGTACTATATTCCAAGTTATCAATTTCTTATCCAACTGTAGAAGTAAAGAAGTCATGGTCATAGATATAAAGAAAAAAATTCCTATTAGACATTTCATTAAATAGCTTCTAAGCCCTTAGAAAATTGCCAGAATAAGGCAGCCCCTGTCATTGAATTATATCTAGCTCATTAGGATAAGTTAGGTTCCATGCATTTTTGGCCAGAATATAATAGAGACAAGAAAAACAAGGAAGAAGTATGCTGATAACGATGCAATGGAGCATAAATGTACTTTGTTAGCTAGCAACATATCAAATCTTTCTATGAATCCAACAACAAAAATCAATATCATTGTTTCATTGAATGAGAAAAGAGATAAGAATTAAATTTAATTTATATCTAGGTAAATAATCCACGCGTAATTATGAATGAAAACTATGGGGAGATTAGAGTTATTATAGGTGAGTAAGGGATCTGGCTTGTTAATTGGAATTATAATTAAATTATCTGTTTTTGACTATAAAATGCCCAATTAATTTTTTTTTAGAAATTGCAAAATGATTGTGTTAAATTTCCAAACAAAAATTTTGTCGCAAAGAATTTTAAATCTTAAAAAATATTTATTCTATAAAATTCTTTATCTAAACATATGGTTAGATTTAATGGTGTAACACCCTTTATTATTGTTGTAGCTATTTTATTAAATAAGTGAATGTTTAAATTATATTATAATTAATTAAATAAATTATATTTTAAAAAATAAATTTTGTTTTATTAAATTGGTTGTTGAGTTAAAATTAAATTTTTTATTACAAATATAAGTAACAACTTTTAGATATTTAAAATATATTATATTTATATTTATAATATATCTAATAACTATCAAATATAGTTAAAGATTTTTAAAAATTTTAAAAATATTATCTTTATATTTAACATATATCTAAAAACTTTTAAATATAATTAATAATTTTTGAATATTTAAAATATTATCTTTATATATAATAATATTTAACACTATTCAAATATTTAATATTTAAATAATGAATATTTAACAATTTAGCTTGATTTATTCCGATGCTATAAGAAGGAAGAGCTACCATAACTCCTAGTATATCAAAAATTATTTAACTTAAAATTCCTAACATTGTATGTTTTTTGGTGTATCTAAAGGAAATATTAAATTTCCTATATTAGAATATAAAATTTCATGTTATTGATTATACTAATGATTGGTCATTGATTGATTTTGTAAACTATGTAGAAAATCTTTAGGTTCTTTATGAGAGGGAAAGATACAATATTTTGATATAGTCAAAATGAGTTCAAATCTTATTTAAAATTTGAAACAGTAATAAACTAAATCAATTTGTCCCTATTAAATAAGATTGAAAATTATTTTTTTAGGGACTATAAGATAGCATCTAGATATAATGAAAAACACATTTTTTTATCTTCTCACTTTTTTCTCTAACTATCTACAAATCATTAAAAGTTTACCTTATTTTTATATGGTTCTACTTATAAAAGAATTGATAGAAAATTATTTTCAATATAGATACAATGCAGAATTTTCACACAATTAAAGAAAATTTGAATGTTTCAAGAATTGATATCTAGGTACATAAATATTGAATTTCTTTAATATACATTATAGTATTTTTGAACTTAAAATAAATCTTTTTATTTCTCTATGTTTGTTACGAACAACATCTTAGAATACTACAACATATATACAAAAAATAGAATAACGATTATAGCAAAATAAAATGATTTATTTTGAGTTAAAAAAATACAACAACATATATTAGAGAAATTTAAAATTTGTGTACCCAAATATCAATTCTTGAAGCATTCAAATTTTCTTCAATCTATCAACCATTTGATTAGTGAAACTATATAAAGTAATGTAATTCTTTAATGGTTTGGATACAATGAGAGAAAAGGAGGAAGATGAAAAATATAATTTTTATTGTATCAAGATGCTATTTTATAACTCCTAAACAAATAATTTTCAATCTTACCTGAAACAAGCAAACTGAATTAGTTTATTACTATTTCAAATTTTAAAAAAATAATATTTAAAATCATTTTGACTATATTAAAATCTTGTAACTTTCAACTATAAAGTATTCTTATACCAAATATTTGCACCATATTCTTAGTGCTAGTAAAAAATATAATAAAATTCCATGTAGATATTTTATTTATTTTAATTTAATTAAATTAGAAATTTTAATTTATCAAATAAAATAATTTCTTTAGTAAAAGTTGACACACTTGTTTGTGTGTGACAACATAAGTTTAATATTAAGTCGATAGCAAATTAATCAAAATGATTTACTAATCAAAGTAGGCGTCTAGCGGTGCTCTCTAAGGTCTAAATAGTATGAAGTAATATATTTTATTTTTAAGAACTAGTAAATGAATAACGTAATATTTTCTTATATTATTTAGAACTCTAATTAACTCTAGAGTATGGTATAAATATCAAACTTTAATAAGTTAACTCCATGTATTTATTCAGTTAGTGAAGAACTTAAAAAACTCTTTTATTTATTTATTCAATTGCCTTGGCCGTTCTTAATTTTATAATATAACTCAAATTCATTACCAAGAGTTAACATATTCATTCTTGTCTAGTCATTAATTCTACAAGTATTTAATTATAACTAATATTCATTCAACTTGTGTTCCAAGGATTAGGTGTCTCGAATTAAAATATAATAAATAATTTGATAATAAGGAAACTAATACATTTCATTAATTTTGAGAATTTTCTATTAACAATTTAAGATAATGCTAACCATTAATAATTCTCAATTGAGTTGGTTCAATGATCACATCCATATATCTATCATCAATATATGTAAATTAATAAATGAGATCTATTAATCTTTATCCAACGAAGGACATAAGATATATATTGATCTAGTTACTTATTTTATTGATGTCTTATTTTTAATAATCTTATGGTCAAGAATAATTTAGATTAAAATTGTAAAAGATTTGTTTTTCATGGTCATAATCTCTATCATGATAATAAGTCATAAATTTTAATCAAAACCTTATTAAACTAACTATTTCATCAAATAGTAAAATATGATAATGAAATAAAATAATATATTATTAAAACTAGAATTGATTTAATGATGATTTGGATTTTGGATATACACATATATTTCTAACAGTGAGTAATTGAAGATGAATGTCATTGTGATGACTGACCTAGACTTTGAGATGACACATATGACCTAGGTGACACTTGTTTAGTGAGCAACATAGCTTGAGAGAGGTGAAGATGATGCTTACTTAATTGTAATGGATTGTGAGATGAGGTGCCTAGTTTTTTAGAGGCAAGAGAGGTCTTTATTGACTCAATGTTCTAAAAGTGAAATAATAAAATGAGTTATGTATCATGCATCATTTAATAAATCTAGAGGCATGTTAGGAAGTAGATGGGAACCCAAATGATAAGGTTGCTAGACCTTTTGGAGACTACTCAATATGAAAATCTTAAGTGGTCATGACTGATCTCACATGTTGGAAAGAGATAATACAAGTCGAGTAGCATTAACATGTCATCAAATGTTATCATGTTAGAGTAGAATAGGCCAACTAAAGGGTTAAATAGTGTTACAACTAGTCTACTTCTTGGGTTAGAGTTTGATAGCACATTGCATTCGAAGTAGTAATTAGGGTACATTGTTATCATTCATGTGCATTCATGAAATATTTGTTATGTGATTGTGTTAAATCCTTAGATTGACATTCTTGCACAATTACTAAGAACAATCACAAAAATTGAAACTAGTTAGGATTTAAAAATTGAAAAATTGAAAAGTAGAAAATGGAAAAAGATTAGGAATAACTCACCACTAATTCCAAGGGATTTAGATAAGAGAATTTGAAATTCACTACAAGTTGCATAAAGAACTTGATGAGAATTAAGTGTTCTTACTAAAAAATAAGATGAGAAAAACTCTTAAAAAGCTTGCAATAGAAGTAATTAAATTTCATTAAAAGTGATTATAAGAAGAAAGGATTAGATTCATATACCTTATTCTAATTACATGGATTAAGACTAACTTAAAAGGCCTTGGGCTAGCCTAATTAGCTAGCCAAAGTAAAGGAAACTCAACAAGGAGAACTGGCTCACGAATGGCTAGAGATGAACCAAGGTTAGGTACTTAAGGTGCCTAACTTGGTTTGTCCAACTCTTCAAGCATATTTCTAATGGGCTTTGAAGCCCAAGCTAAGATACAAGATGAGCTTTGAAGCCTAAACTAAAAATACAAGCAAAAGGTCCTTAAAGTACAAGTAAATGAATAAGGTCATAATACAAAGAAATGCAAAACTAAGTAAGAGCATTATGAAAATCCCATAATGTAAATAAAGTTGGGTCTTGAGTAGGCCCTCCTTGCCCCTCATCTTTTGTTTTACTTCCTCCTCAAGCCTCTTCAATCTCCTTCTAATTATAGATCCTTGAAGGACTTTAACCTCTATGTGCTCGGTGCTCTTCCCATGCTTCTTTTCCTACGCTTCATGTCTTCCCAAATTCATATCAGATTGTTGGTGATATGATGTAACTATGTGAAATGTTGATTGTGTGGGTTATGTTCTATGTTTTGAATATTCTACCCAATCTTTATGCTTATATCACAAACTTGGAGTGAAATATATTTTTACTCCCTATTGTTTGCGTTGTCTTTGTACTTAGACTTATCGTTTCTTGCAAGTAACGTAGAGTAAGAACATGAAAAGTGAGTTAGTGCTTCCTTATTCCTTTGCTTTATTTCTTGTTGAAGTTTTATGCTATGCTAGGATGTGGCATTGGGATGAATTTTGTAATAAAAATAATCATTTTATTATTACTAAGTTTATTTAAGTGGATGAAAGGTAGAATATAAACCTATCATTTATCAATTGTATAATGTTTAAAGTTTAAAATTTATCATATTTTAATTATTTAATTATTAGTAAATCAGATGAAAAAGAATGTTAAATTTATGTTCAGAAAAATAAATTCACTTTTTCGTTTAAATGCGTTGAAAATGGTGACATCAACAAACTAAACACATGTGAGTCTTATCAAGTTTTGTTCTTGTTCCAAACCAAGTTCTTCAACCCTAATTCCCAGTTTAGACGGGAGAGTGCCCATTTGACAAGAGAATCAAGTGCCACCAAAGTGGGCTGGACCGATATTACTCTAAAAATGGGCTCTAATAGTAGCCGAAAATCCTTTATGATAGTGGCTATAATTGCTATGTATGTTATTGCTATTCAAGTGGGCTTCAATAATAGTTATCATAGAGACCCTACCTTAATTGGAGAAGGTGGAGCGAGCAATGTGAGAAATGAGAAAGGAAGTGGGGTGCAGTGGTATATTGAATGCCAAAAGGTGCTTGGGAGTGGCCATGAAAGTTTTAGGCAAAAGACACAGTCTACGATGTTTGGAGATTGGGAATGAGAGGGACTGGGGAAGAGAGAAGCGATGGCAAGTGAATGGATATTGAGATTTGAACATCCATGAGCAAGTGAACGGACTACTGAGATTGAACTATGAGAAAAGCACATAGA
This sequence comes from Mucuna pruriens, assembly GCA_025330945.1. Taxonomy (NCBI): domain Eukaryota; kingdom Viridiplantae; phylum Streptophyta; class Magnoliopsida; order Fabales; family Fabaceae; genus Mucuna; species Mucuna pruriens. The sequence goes on along the minus strand of JAENHJ010000042.1, from coordinate 3,282,526 downwards.
TTTATAATAGGTGATTGCATGGATGGTTCACTATGAGAAAACAATAATTTTTGGGGTAAAAAAACAATCCTTTAATAATAGATTCCTATTGAGCTAATATATGTTATAATTCATTCAAAAAGAATTTCTAAATTAAATATCAGGCCAACTTTTATTTAAGTGATCTTCGGACAATATAAACAAAATTTGGTTGACAATGATAGTCCATCAATCAAAGATGAAGTAGAGATATTTACGAAAAAAAAAACACTTCAACAATTAAGTTAATCTAAAAAAAGAAAGACATACAAGTGAACACACTTTAAAGGAACTCCTTAGAGTGCTTATATAAAAGATAATGCAATTTAATTATTAAATGGTAGGTTATATTCAAACTAATAAGCTAAGTTAAGCTTAATTTATAAGTACATGCGATCTAACTTCCTTCTCTTTTTGCAAACATGAAAATCTAAAAAAATTAAAAATCAACTAATCCGATTTTAATCAACCGCTTTCTTTTAAAAGAACACTTAATATGCTAAATGATACACTTAACTAATTCATTTTTAGTTTCTAATTTAATAAAATAAAAATACATCTTAAATTTAATTTTGTGAAAATAAAATAAAATATTTTTTAGGCTAAAGAAGTTGGTTCACTTTATTATTTTTTTTTTACTATAACAAATGCCTATGGAGCTTAATTCGATGGTCTCCTACAAAGATGTTATAAGGCCCGAACCAGACATATTTTGCAAATCTAAGAGTAATCTTGAGTTATTTATTTAGTATAGGTGTTTTTTTTTAATGTTTTGACCTTTTTTTCTTTAAACAACTTTGATTGACTAAAAAATCTATTTTAAAAAATAAATATTTTATAATAAGACTTTTAAATTGAATAATGATACGAATGATACTGGATTTAATCTCTCAAGTAAAGTTTTAGGTTTGAACTTTATAGATAAAGAAAACATAGTTGAAAAGAAAATTTTCACTAAAGATAATTAGTTAAATTTTTCGACATAGATCAGTTGATAAAATTGGTAAATATTTTGTACATATAACATGGTTATAAAAAAATTTAAGTAATAAACATACCTTTAAATAAATTAATAGGTATATATAAAAGACATAAAACTGTAATAATTTAATATAATATTAATATAATAGACGACTTTATTTTTAAAATATTTTTCTGAATATATAATCTTAGGATTATAGTAAAAAAATGAATATAATATTAATATTTATATTATTGTTGTGTTTATTTTTTTAAAAATTTTAATGATTATGTATTAATTATGTAAAGTAATTTTACACAGTAAACTAATCAGAAATTACTATGAGCATAGTTTTTAAGTTAACTATGATAAAAGCCATTACATTCATTACACCGTAAATTATAAAGTATTATATACTTTGATTACATGATATATTTTTTTATATATATATAAAAACTTCAATTTATTCTTAAATCTAACGTTCGTTGAATAAAATAAATTTTGAATTTTTATTAATTATGTAAAATATGAAAACCTCCTTAATATCATTTATTTAGTAAATAGTTTTAACTTGGTATGTATATTTGATGTGGTATCACTAAGAGTTGGTCTAGCGGAATGAATTAGTCGTCTAAAATATAGTAAACCAAGATTTGATTTCTCGTTGCAAGTATTTCAAATATAATTATACTTGAGGATACATGAAAAAAAAATACATTTAACGTTCATTACGTGATAAACCGAAATCAAGATTTTTTTTTTGCCAATAAAAATGGGTTCAAAAGCTTCCCCCCAAAAAAGCCTAAGCAGTGATAAAAAAAATTTGTCCCCCTTCCTTAGTTTTATAAAATTTTATGTATATGGGATTATTTTTGTCAAAAATAACTAATAAGTTAATTAAATTGTAGGTGTTTAATAAAACTATTTATTGAAATAATTGATAAATATAAAAACAATAGAAATAAGTATGTTTATACTATATTTTTATATAAGTTTTAATTTTATTTTATAGATAAAATATTTATGGCTAATTATAGATTATTTTTTAATTAATTTTGGACTCTTATAATTTTTTATTTAAAAATAAATTATTTTTATTTTTTATTTTTTATACTGTGCGTTCTTTTATATTGTATATTAAAATATTTCTAACCAATTTTAAAATAAAATAAAAATAACATACATTTAAGTAGATTTTATAATTTCAGGAAATTTAAAATAAATTATTAAAAATAAAGAAATTTAAATTAAAAAAATCAAATTTTAAACATTTTAAATTCCCTAAAATTTAAAAATTTCTCGTCCAAACACAAATGAAATATCATGTTCTGTTTCGTTTTCTTTGATTCTACTTTAAAATATAGAAAACATTATGTGTTTTAGTTTTATTTTAAAATATACTAAATATATCATAAAATTCATACGTTTTATCTTATTTTAACATCCTCACCTATTACGCATGAACATGTAAGAAATTTGCAATATAGAAAACTCACATTCTCTTGTATTGGGTTAAGAAAAGGTATAGAGAATAAGATAATTTTGAAAAGAAAACTATACAAGTTGAGAAAAGTAAAAAATTTACAAACATATATGCTTTTATTTAATTATATATTTTATTATATCATATGGATTAAATGTCATTTGTTATGATTATATATTTTTTTCACTTTTCTATTTAACCAAATAAATAACAAAAAAAATTTAAATTACCTCTACATTTATTTCTTCAAAAAAATAAATGCAGAGATCGATAATTAATTTTTTCTATTATTTTTCTAAACAATTAAAATTTACCTATACTCTGCTGATTTTCTCTTTCCATTTTGTTTTATTCTACTTTTCCTTTGCATTTCTATACACGTCCATGAGTGTAATGATCTTAGCACTGAGGAAAAACATTTCACACATTGACGTAATTCAAACCGTGGAACGTCTTCATAATTGATCTGCATATCCTTTAATACCAGTTCTTAATTAGGAAGACAAGCACACTCCATTGAATGCGAGGTGAGAATCAATTCTTTCATTTCATGTCAATTCATCAAGCAAGAATATCGTTTCGCTAGAACTAGCTAGCATGCGTAGTTTCAAATTTAATTCCTCATGCTGCATCCCTAAGTAGAAATACTCTCCCCTACATTATTAGCCTTGGCATCATCCACAGTGCATACATAGGTTTAACAGACTCTTTCTCCAATACCAAGACATCCAAAACCTCTTGGCTATCACTCAGCCATCCATGAATAATTGACTATAAGGAACCAACACATGATCTATTTGTCTATACGATTAGTGGAGATCACAGGTTAATTAATTATATAATTAAAATAATATATAAATGAAAATTGTTTTATTTTATTAATTACTATTTTTAAAGTTGAATTATAATTTAAATTTAAATTCTAACCATAATTATTAAAATAGATGTAATAACATCCTATGAGATAATTGTGCTATATTTGATTTCAATAACTTGTTATCTTATATGATTTTATTAGAATGTGTTTTAGTGACATTACGCTATTTATATATACCACTTTGTACTGTCTGAGAAGTATTTAACTTAAAATTTTCAAAATTTTGAATTTGAGTTTTGTAAATAAAAAATATTTAATTAAAAATAACTAATATGTAAATATTTCATTCTTATAATATAATTGATAGTAATTTTATATGTTTGAACATGACTGCTTTGGAGTGGTCTCTGAAAAATAAAATAAAGGATGAAAATAAGATAAAATATAAAACTAAGGGAACAATAGCAAAACGGATTCTGGTATGGCAACGTGGATAGTTTGGAAAAGGAACAAGTGGAACAAGAAATCTACTTTTCAGAATGGAGGTTGGATATAGAGGGTTAATCGGTTCAAAAAGAAATGACACAGACAGGTGAGTAACGAAGCCCCTAGATTACATAGAAGGAAGCATCAATTGTAGCTGCTTCATCGTATCTTCTAGCATCATTGTCTCGTCATATTCAACTCTGTCCACAGTAAATATTATGTATTCATTGTAACTACTATAAAGTTGCTGACAAAAAAATGATCAACTGTACCCTATGACTCAATGATCGATGCCACTGAGAAGCCATAAAAGAATGTACAGGAAAAGACACTTTATTTGCATGTGAATATTCAATTAGTAGAGAAGATCGACGGTACTGATTTGCGTTTCATTAGAATGTATACTAAAAAAAAAATACTTTTTTGTTTTAATGATGCAAGAAAAGAGTATAATTTTCATCTGTGTTACTCTCTCGCTATACAAATTTTTATTTATCAATTAAACAAAATTTATTTTAAGTATGATTTTTTAAATATTTTTATGAAAATTATCAAACTTAATTATTATTTATAATAATTTATAACTAAATGAGAGTATAAGAAAATATTCATTAGTCAATATTTTAAATAAATTTTAATAAAATGCTTTAAATGCAATAATATATTTTTATTAAGTACCATGAGTTACATATTTGCTGTTGCATTTTGGTTTAGACGAAAACTTTTGACAATGTCCTTGGAAGTTTAGTACATTTAAGATCATTCAATACACAATAGATGTTGAATCTAAGTACATGCATGAATGACAAAAACAAATTTTGGCATTGATTTTTTTAGCATGGGGTTTGCGTGGGAGTTTTTACGTGTTTATATGATAATAGTTGGGAAAATATAAATATAAATATTTATTATATTAAAATGTTAAACCAAATTAATATTTATTTTAAGTAATTAAAATTAGTATGATTAGAGTTTGGTATATGGATCAAGATCCACAGGTCATTCGTTTAATCCACAGCCTACATGATTTGTGATTATAAAATATGTGACCAATTTAAAATGAGAGTTTTTTAACCTAGTCCGTTATCAATTTAAGCAAATTTATTTTTGGGCTTGTGGGCATAGGAGTTTTATTAAATATGTTTTTTTAATATTTAATTTTAAGATTTTTAATTTTATATTTTGTTGGTATATTTGGTTAATCAAATTTAAAATATTTAATACTTAAATTGTTTTTATACTAAATTTGATTTTGAATTTTTTTATTATTTATTTATATTTTTTTTATAATTTAGATGAAAGAACAAAAGTTTCATAACAAGAGTTATTTAGTTTATTTATAATTATTAGGTTAGTTTATTATGTACACATTTTTTTTAATTCTTATTTTAGAAAATGTAATTTTTTTCTTCTAAAAAAAATCAAATTAAACATTAAAATATTTTTATTTTATTTTTTATTTTTTATTTGTCGATAGTAAATAGGCTTGTTAGCTTATAGGCTACATGGTACAGATACGACTAGTAAAACGGAGACCATTTAACTTGTAATATGAATTAGTCCATCCCATTTCAGTTGTGAGCTTATACGAATGTAAAAAACAAAAATATTTGATAAGTTGTTGATGTTTAGAAGAGGAAATCTTCTATTTCACAATGAGAATTTATATATAGTCAATAAATAATATCAATTAAGCATCATAATTAAACTCAAATTCATAATTCATAAGTATATCAGTAATATCACTCCAATTTTAATAGGGAAAACTCGTTTTGATCGAAGATAGGTCGGGTTGAGGTTTTCCTCGACTCAAGAAAGCATACAGGTACAAGATGCAATTACTCATCTCGTTATATATATATACATATATATATATATATATATATATATATATATTTTTGTATTTTATATATAATTATTAGTTATATAATTATTTTTATATTTTATTTTTATAAATATTAAAATATAAATGAATTATTGTAGTAGTTAATAATTAAAATAATACTAATAATTAAATAAAAAAGATAAAATTATATATTTAGCTAAAAACAAAATTTAATCCTTAAATAATTTTTAAGTTCTTTATTATTTATTAAATTTTATTTATTATTTAAATTAAAATATGATTATTAACATAATATATTATTCATTTAAAAATATATAAGTAAAATAAATTTTAAAAAATATAGAATGAATTCCCTGTGGATTTCCTCAAACTTGATAAGTCTTGATGGAGTTAGGGCTGAGTTTCATTTTTCCGTCTCTACTTTTTATAAACCCGCCCCACCCCATTTTTTGTAGGGACGAGAATAGATAGAGCCAAACCTGCCTCCACCTCACTTTTTGCAGGAACAGGATAAGTAGAGGCAAACCCGCCTCGCCCTCGCCCTATTGTCAATCCTACTGTCAACCAATTTTGGTTTTAATGTGTTGCACATATTTATAAAATAAACAATATATTCTAAAATTTTTAATAACAATATTAAATACATTTTTTTACCATGTTAACCTATTATACATACACCATTTACATTATTATTTATTTTAATAAATATTTTATTACTTAAAAGAAATAACAAACTATTTATTTTGTATATTAAATACACATATTTGATATCAATTTAGTTATTAAAAATTTATGATATATCAAATAAGTTTCTCAAATAACATTAATTAAAATTATTATTTTATCAAATTAGGTTAAATTACTCCTTTGTTAATTCTTTTGATTAAATTATTTAATTTAGTTCATTTACTTTTAAAACATTCAATTTAGTCTTCTAATTTTTTTTAAAAAGATCAATATTGCCCATTTGTCCAAATTGACACAATGTTAATAAAATCAAATGAAAGAACAATAAAACATTTAACAAAAACTATAGCATTAAATTAAATAAATAAAAATATCAAAAATTAATTTAACTATCAAGTTTTTATAAATCAAAATAAGTTTTTTCTTATGTCTTTTAATGTTGGAAGGACTTAATATCATAAATATTTTAAAGACTAAATTAATAATAAGTAAATCGGTATTTTATCGTAAAAATTATTTAAAGTAGTGAAATCTAATTTATAAACCTTTTTGTACACATATTTTTATTTTATGGTAATTAAACAATATGTGTGGATATATATAGAGATATAGATAGATAGATAGATGAGAGAGAAAAAAAGGGGAGAGAATGAATGATTAAAAAAATAAATTACAATTACCTACTCTTGAAAAAGATTGATTCATGATAAAGAAGATAATGTCTTTTTTTTATAATTTCATCCAATCATAATGTATAATAAGTTTATTGATTTTTATAATAATTACTTTAAAAGTTACATTAATTATAATTTTTTATTAATTGATAGTGTACAAAATTTTAAGGTGACTATGATCTATTAAATTCTTCATAATATATGTTTTAAGTTCATACATATGTTTAATTAAAAAAACATAAAAATATAATCATAAATCCTTTTGCAATTTCAATCTCATATAACAAAAAAATAAAAATAAGAGTTTGAAAAGATATTTTTTTTGTTCTCTACCAATAATAAATTTTAAAATTTTAGTTTAAGATGATATTGATTTAAAATAATATTTCTTCTATTCATTAATCACTATTATCAAAATAAATATTATTCTTAATTATAAAGTGGAAGTATCTTATAACATCATATTTTTATCTCATAACCCGTACAAACTTGCACTTAACCATTAGTCATGATTTAAAGTTACCTTTCCAGCACCATGCATTACATAAATAAAACACTATTATGTTGCAAATCTTACATTGGCCAATGAGATAGTATAAAAAAATATGTATACGTGAGATACAACTTTTACCTTACTAATAAGTTTTTGTATGGTTGTATTAGACATAAACCTAAATTGTAAGATGTTTTCGAAGTTTATCATAAAGATTGTTATTAAGCTTATCTAGTCATCCATTATCAGACTGTTATCGAAACACTCACAGATATTCATTTTTATAAATTTTACGTTTGAGATGTTCAATCCTCGATGTGAAGGATATTAACTAAAAATCTCATGTTGATTAATGAAATAATTTGAATAGAGTATATAAGTAGGACAACCTTCATCTTAATTAATTGGATTCAAACTCCAATTGTAAGACACCAAACCACTTCTATTTTTCTCCATATGTAACCCTAAAACATAAACTCATACAAGTACTAGTCTCCAAGGTAGCTACAATATATATATTAATTTCTTAAATAATTATCAAGAATATTCATCTATTTATGATCAAGTCAATCCAAACAAAATAATGTACTTTTAGTTTATAGATCATTTGATCTATTTAATTACATTTTTAAACAATACTATGTTAACATGATTTAAGGTCGTTTAGAGTTTATCAAGAAAACGTGTTTTTTTGATGAAAACTAGTTGTTAACAAAATTGATAAATACTTTCTGTTTATAACATAGTTTAAAGTTTAGGATTTATTGATAACACATTTTGTTAGCATTTCTGAGAATCATAGTTAATAAAGAAAGAGAAAATACTAAATGCAACTCCATATTTATGAGATTCAAAAATCATGATTCTCAAAAAATACTAACAATACGTTTTTTAACACATTCATTTGAACATACCTTTTTATTATTGATTGAAATTTATTGAAAATTATAATTTTATTATGAGTCTCATTTCTTAATTAATGAGTTTCTCTCATAATTTTATAGTTTTTAATAAATTTTAATAAATAATATAAAATATATTAAAAAGAATGTGTTGCTACTATTTTTCTTCTCATTTTGCACTATTAAATATATTAATTTGTGTCATCAATTAATTAAATTTTTTATAAGTAAAATGAAATTTATTAATAATAGATAGCCAAACTTTACATTTAAGTGTCAAAATAGACTTAAAAAATTTAGGAGTAGATCAAAATTCATTCCAAGTCATCAATTAATTAAGTAATTTCCAACATATTACATACCCGATATAACAACATAAAAATATTGGATTTATTTTCCTCACCTTAGCAACAAATATAATATTTAAGATAAACATTTCTTTATTAAATTAGTTTACAATAATTATATATCCATGTTGATGTTCTTGATAATAAATTATTAATATAAATTAGTGCATTTCCTTTCTAATTAAAAATATACAATTATATGTCATTGAATTTAAATATAATTACATTTTGAAGAAATAAAGGCTTTGTAAAATAAAATACTATATAATTAATAGAAATTAATGCTTTCTCTTTAAAGAAATATGCCATTTTCCGATTCACATGATGGATCGTTAAGAAGTAATTTCTCACTTCAAACAAGAAAGGGATATGTATTGTTTCCTTTCTAGTTTTACATGTATAGCTATTTTTGTTGAATACAGTTTCCGTTCCAATAATTCGCGAAAGTAAAATGGAAAACAAGAATTACTTGTTATATAGGTAAACACTGTTTAGATTGTGCCTAAGATATTTAGGAAGTCAAAAATTCAGAATGGCATCTAGCACGCACGCCTAAATTTTTTATCCATAGGTTCATCTTGCTCTGCACAGTGAGGAGAACTTTAGAATCTTCAGCCCTGAAAGTGTGGGATTTATATATGGACTTCCACTTTCGAGAAAGAGAACGACTCAATAATCAGGTCATTCCGTAAAGTCTTTTTGAATTTTGTGTAACAACCTTTCACTCTTATTGTTCGTACTTTCACTCATTTTAATTTGGATGTCGTTTGATTTCGTCCCAGAATCAGAGAGAGGTGTTGGCATCTTAGTACGTACCGTAAGCATAGTACATAATGTATTAACTAGTCTCTTAGCTAAAGGCTTTATTACCATATTAATATTCTAGGCAGATACGTTAATATAGAAGTCCCAATAAAAAATCTGGTACAAAAACATAGAAACTAATATGTTTACAGTATATCAAACTTCATATTTTGCTATAACTTTTCTTACAAAAGAATGAATAAAATCATTAATCTTTGAAAATTAAATTTTAAAATTATACAACGCATTTTACAAAATAAATGTGTAATGAAATATAAAACTAAAAAAGAAATTAATTACCAGTTTAAAATTTTGTAAAATACTCTATTAAATTAATATTAATAATAACAGATCTGTTAAGTATTTTGGAATAATTAATTAATTACGTATTTATGCAAATTTATGTATGTTGAATGAAGAAAAAGAAAGAGAAGAGTAAAAAAAGATTGAAAAAAAAAATACTATGGCTCCTCCACTGAATCAATTGAAGTATTGAATAAAGTAATACTTCACAAGATTCTTTCTCATATATTGTAAACTTCGCCACTTCCCCCTCGATCGTCTCATTTCTTTAACAATTTCTTTTTATGAAAAATGTTGTCGCCTATTTATTGCCTACCAACTTGTATTCAGCAGTAGGCATCAGGTTTAAAATTTATGTGCATGTTTTTGAAAAACAATTGTGTTAAATAAATTTTAAAAAAAATGTCAGTTTTGAAAACAAGAATAAGAAAGAAAACGATTATTTCTCAAATAAACTAAACAAGCAATGCACTGCATGCTAAATTAAGAACTTACATGCTAAGTGCTAACTCAGACATAATTACGAAATAATTACAAACTGAAACCACCAAACCAGAAACAAACTGAATGCAAGAGGGATAGTTGATGCTATCCAGTTCAGCATGCATGCAATAGTTTGGCTTTAACTAGAACAAAGTGCCTCCACACTCACACCCTTGGAAGGCTAAACTTATTTGCTGGACAGCACAGCTATATACATAGGCTTTACTACTAGTAGTCATTAGCACATAGCATATATTCAACGTCTTCTGGCAGCAGTTTCCCTTTGAGCATTGAAAAACACAGCAGCCACAGGAGGCCCCAGGTCATTCTCCTCTGCAAAGCTCCTGGTGTTAAAGAGGTCCCTTGAACTTGGTATTTTCATCACTGCCTGCCTCCGCTTCTGCTTGAAAAGGAGGAACACAAACCTATGGATGCCTATGTTTGGCTTTGGATTTTCATACTTCACCATCTCATTTCCTGTTCAATTACATATATATAGCTTCAACCTTTCATCAAGGGAAAAGACACATGAATTTGTTTTTTAAATAATAATAATAATAGAAAAAATAAGTTATATACTCACAGTATAAAATAATAATTTTAAACAATAATCTAATAACAAATTATTCTTAACTTTTAAAATAATGATTATAAAAATTAATAAATTTTTAAGCTGTTTAACATGTTGGAAAATCATTAAACTCATAAAAGTAAAATGAAAGTTATTCTTTGTGTTTGTGTAACTATATTAAGATTAAATAACTTACCAAATGTGGCGTCCGTTGTACCTGGGATATCTGTGACAATCCTGTGAGTTATTAAATGGTCAGACACTGTTTCAATCAGGCCATATATACCAAAATGAAATCACCCATATATGCATGCGTTTGAATTTGTTGTTGGTTTTTTATCATCAATGTTCCTATATATATATATGTGTGTACTTTACTTAATCCATTAAAAGTCAAGAAAATTAAGGTAGAGTGAAGACCTAATTCTGCATGCATGCGATGGTTTATTGTTTTTTTATGTCGTATATATTATAGTATCATACATGTGTAAGTGTTCCCTCAGGTATGGATCACTAGGGCCAGGAACGTCTGGATCTGTCATGACCTGAAACAAATTCACGGAAATGGAATATATAGATGTTAAAACAGTAAGATGAAGAGACCCAAGAGATACAGAAGCGTGGATTAATTTAATTTGGTGAAAGAAGTAGGTACCAGAGTGAAGAAGGATCTCATGTCGCCTCCACGAATCTGAACCTTAGGCTTAGTGGTGACTGAGGAAGGGAAAAACTCATGGCCGTTATAGACCTGCTTATTGTTGTAGGAGACAGTCATTTTCACAGTTTGAGCGAAATGATCCACTACATCTCCGATCACCCTCCCAATAACAAGAGGATCTGATGATATCATATTCATAGCCATGATAGATTAGTTGAACTACTGGCCTCTGAAAGTGGGTGTGAAGCAGTGAACAACAGAATAGTTAATGTTGCTTTTGAGGGCTTCATGTGTGTGAATGTGAAGTAGAAACCCTATATTTATAGTGTTGATTCCTTCAATACTTAATTAGGAGTCACAGGAGACCGATTGACGAGGTGGGGGAAGCGAGAATTAAATAATGGGGAAAAAAAAGTTGAAAAGAGGAACCTTATGAAAAGATAGGAGTTGTATTATATTTAGAAAATTATTTATTTTATTAAGCATACGAATGAGTAAGAAGTCTGTATTAAATATAAATAAATAAATTAAAGTAACGAATAAGTATTTTATATTCAAAATATTCATAAATTTGATATTAAGAATTTAGATTTAATGTGGTGTGAAATTCACTTTTAAATAAATATTTTCAATAATTAAAGTATATATGCACACTTAAACTTTAATAATTAACCTATTTAATAATTTTTAATAATCTCTTTAAAATTAAAAGTGTTTTTCAGTATCATTCATTGTTTTTGAATAAAAATTTAGGATAGAAACAGGCTATATATGCCTTCTAAAATCAATGTAAGCTATACACTTTAAAGAATATTTATAACAACATCACACATCACTTTATAGTATATAAATTTTTTTAAGTTACACCCAAATAATTTTCCAAATTAACAAGATAGCTAGCAATTGAGGGTAACTTTGATCTCTTTAACAAATAACAATCATAGGATATGCATATTGAATGTTTTTACCCAATAATTTAAATATTTTAGATAGATAGCTAACTTTTTTTTTTGTGGGAGATAGATAGCTAACTCAACATGTTATCAAAATCTTTGCATAATCAAGTGATGTAGAATTCGATCCTTGTGGATCTATTCTTTTAATTAGAAAAAGTTTAATTTCAGTACAAAATAGATAGACAAAAAAAGTTTGTACGAGGGAGGCGTGTTATAAATATAATATGAAATCATTCACATATTCTCCTTTAATAATATAACCTTTTTGGAATAATTGGGTAGACTGAGGAAAACAAAATTTAAATAATAAAAAGAAAATGATAGACTTAATTTTTGGGTTTTCTAATTTGACATGTAAGAATGCAAGAAGTTAATTAATTAAATTCAAAATGGGGGAAAATGTTAAGATTATGATGCAATTCTATTTTACTTAGAATTCTTAATTTGGATTTCTAATTTAATTTGATTTCTCTATTTGTCTACTGGATTTTCTAATTTATTAAAGGGACAAACTCAAGATTCTTAAAAACCCTCTTTTGGGTTGTTCTTTTGGTCTTCTTTTTTATCCATTTGAGCTCAAATTCTCCTTCTTTTATTACCTAAAAATGAAAAACAAAAATATAAGCAAATGTAGAGAAATCTTGATTAAAATTCAGGAAATAAAACAAATACAATCTTCTACTCTAAATAAATTCTAAATATATTATTTGAGAATAAGATCAGTTAAAATTTATAATAAGTTACTCAAAATCTCCTAAAAGTAATAGAAAAAATTAGATAATTCAAAGAATTATCAATGGTGTTTTAGGCATTTATGAGTTGTTCATGATGGTTTATAGATGTGAGGGATTATTTGTTAAGGAAGATGAGTAATGGGTTTGATTTTTGCAGATGTAAAAAGGATCTCTTTTGTACAAGGTTTGAGTACTCTTGTACTTAAAATGGTAATACAATTCTTTTACCTCCCAAAAAATAAAAAAAAAATGTAGCTTTCCTGGTCACCTGAAACAGATCCAACCCACCTTTGAGCACAAATACTTAACTAGATTGGTTACAAAATAACATTATTTCTCCAATTGCATAAGGTAGGTCAATCATTCCAGACAATCTCATAGTGAAACTCGTGCAAGGTATTGACATGCTTTATGCATGTTGGTCCAACAAACGAGTGACAATAAATCTGAGGATACATGTAAAGACACTGCAAAACTTTAATATATGAATTAGAAGTAACAATGCATGGAAAGAAAGTCTTTATGTGGTGTGTGAAGTGTCTTTTTTATAGGGTTCGGATACGCTCTGGCACTTGAGCGTAGCCATGAGATAATTTCAGCTAGAAATAAGTCTAGTAATCATTGAATATTCTAGACCCGTGATATGAGAACTGTGAATAACCATCTTAATTAGGTTTGACACATTGAGCCTATATTTGAAGAAGAGCTAAAATAGTAACTATGATTTGGCTCACTGGGTATGGAAGGAGGAATCCTCTAGAGCTAATTTTTTTTTTTTTTTTGGTTAAATCATGTTTGTATACGCTGATGTTAGGGAATTCACATTCTTCAGTTATTTTAAAAATTTTTTGGAATAACTTTGTTTTATTGAAAGTGTTTATAATTAAGTGCTAACTATTTATATTCCTTATTAAAATGTCAGAAGTTTGAATCACAATCTTAAATATAAAAAAAAAATCATGTTAAAAAAAAATTATTTACTATTTAATGAACTTACAGTCTCCTGCAGGGATTAATCACTTTGTAGATATTTCACACTTATTCTATAGGTACCAAAAAAATAATAATTCAAAGTGGTTGTATCATCTAAATAGGTCTTTTGGATAGGTCGTCAACTCTAATAAATTTATATAAGAGAGAAGTATTGCCTCAAGTAGAGTATATATATATATATATATATATATATATTATTTATTTATTTATTTATTTTGTGTTGTGTTTTTTTTTAGAAAAATAGTCATAATTTATTCTTATTATGTCTCGTGATAAATTGAATTTGATATTATTTTATGTATGTCTTAGGTATTAATCATAGGTCTTACCTAATAACATTTTTTTATCATTATATTCAATTTAATTTTCTTTTAAGAAGGAAAAGGTTAAGTTTTGTTCCTATTTTTTTTTACAGCCGTGGTGTGATTTATTTGAATTATGTGTAATAAAATTGTATTTCAAGATGTTGCTTTTAATTTCAATGGTGTTTTGAAATTAATAAATGTCAGATAGTAAATATAATTTAAAGCGAAAGTTATGAGCAATACTTAGATGTTTTCTTCTTCTTCTTCATATTAGCATTTTGATCTTGCAGTTCATCTATATCTTCCAATTTAAATGTACTTATAAAATTCTTGCACCATGGTTAGAATATAATACTCGGCTCATCGATAAATTTTTATTTATATAAAAAAAAACTATGACTTGGCTAAAGAAATCAGGGCATACCAAGGTAGCACGTAGCGCAGTGATTCCCAATTTCTATATTATTTGTTAAGATATATGCAAAGGGGAGGCAGGGAGAATTTGAGGTTCCAAGGCATCGTTAAACTGGAGAAAGATACATGGTTTGGCCAAAACCATTTCCAATAATGGTATAAAAAGGTAAAATTCCTGCTGTGGGTGTTATTAGAACCTTCCCTAACTAAATATTCATGGTAATTAATGTTGCCGACTTAAGGATATATAATTTAAGGGAGAGTTTGGAGTATAAAGGTATTCCACCCACAAAATGTATGTCACAAACGAAAATTGAGTGGTAGTGGTGGCTTAGGTCATTTCACATAAAGGAAGATTCAGATGGAAAGAACCACTTTAGAATTTTGATATTGAAATTAGAGGAGTGGGGGAGAGTGGATGGCCATATCAGGAAGAGTGGATGGCTCTATCAGGAAGGCCATGCACAACCATGAAATTATTGTCCTCTTAATTACAGTATTCCTATTCCTCTTTCGGTCACTTCTCATAATTAATTATATGTTGTAATCATTTACTAAGTAGCCACTTCAAAAAATTTATATATTGTTTTGCTTTCCATATATGTAGCATATCTTCCTGCTATTCAGTATATGTATAACCTTATCTTTTGTTAGTGTTCTTTCGTGCATGCATTGAAAAGAATTCTTAATTCACTCCTTTCATCAAAGGATAATGCATATATCATAGCTAGGGGATCGGATACTAGCTTGATGCTTCGCTATAATTCTCATTTAATTATTAATCACATTAAACGGACTCGTAGATTCTCATCTGGTTTTCCATCATGTCCAACTTAATTTTTATTTTTATTTTTGAAAAAAAACAAGGAACAATAAACTCAAGTCTTTTCCTAGAACTGTGCGTTTCGTTATGGATTCCCCTAATTAACTTAAGTTTGTTAGCTAGAAGGGGCCACCCTCACTGGTTGCTTGGCTTGAACTTTATTTTTTTTTTTTCTATAAAGTCAATATTCAATATGTAAATTAAATTATAATGTTCGATGGAAGTGTTTTTGTTCCATTCTTAATAATTAGACAATATTATCACGGAGGCACCATTTTTTAAAATAACCTGATTTAAAAGGACAAAGGAAAGGTTTCATTCATTATTATTCTCTATCGTATACTTTGCCATTTCAACATCATAAACATTTTATTATTATTTATTATTTTTTATGTCAAATATATTATTATTTTTTACATTTATAATTTTTTATGTCAAATAATTATTATTTAGAGTATTGAATGATTGATGATAAAGATATAATTAAACTCTCTTAATTAAAGTAAAAAAAAACATGTAAAATGAAAAATAAGAATAAATTTACATAATTACATTAAAGTCGATATATCAACGTATACTTAATTATAATATATAAGGATTTCTATGGTAACCATCATGTAAGATATTGTCTAGGAGTATAAAAATAACATAAAAACCTTAAATAAAGAGAAAATAAATTATGTATTGACAATTTTATATTGTTATTTGATCACAAAGTATCATATATGGTAAATTTATGGAATTTTAGAATAAGTACCTTATAATCATACTAACCATGATTTATTATTGGTGTAAAACTATTTTATATAGTCACACTGCATGACTATCAAAATTTTAAACAAAATAAATTTAAAAATATACACTATTTGGTGTAATATCATACAATATATTTTTCCTTTGGTCATTAATATTAAATTAGATTAATATACTACTCTCTCGATATTTTTTGGTGAATAGTCATTAGTGTGATCTCCATCTCTCTATTGAAAAATGGTTTACAAACTTTTGTTGTTAATTTGAATATATCCAAATGCTTCATTGGATATCCTCATTTGTCATATTGTTTCATTGTCAAGCATTGCTCTAGATTTTTGGGTATTAAAAATATTAGAATTTGTTTAAAGAGAGTTTGCTTAATAACAAGCATTACATTGTATGTTGTCTAGTACAAGAGGATGGACTTAGTCTCCTTGGGACAAAGGTAAGAGAGATCGGTTATGAGGTTCTATTAATATCTAGGGAACTTCGGTGTCAATCATGGACCGAGCGAATTACAAACAAATGATTTAGACAACTCTTTAACATGTATGTTCTTAAATTTCACTAATCTAGTATTTAACTCTTCTTGTTGTTATTTTAAGTGTTGAATCCTTTGGATGGGTAGGATTTGCTTGTAGATATGCTCGAGAATTTTTCCTTTTTTGAGGTCCTTTTGCTATCTTGAGTGAGTTGAGATGATGGTTCCTCATCTATAAAAGAAGGAAGGTTCTCTAGATCGATGCTAGTGGAGGAGTGATTGTGAAGACTCAACAATAGGGAAGATTTCACCAATCTAGTATTTACGGTACCAATCCAAAAGGGAAGAATATTCAAAGAAATCTCCTTTGGTTCATACGAGTCAAACTCTAGTGGTGTAATTACAAGGACTTTGACAATACTTAAGTCAAAGTTTGCAAGAGGAAGTTAAGATTGTAGAAGTTACAAAATATACCTAATATATAACTTATTTATATAATCTCCCATACACACATTAATTCTTACATTCTGACATGAATTTCGTATGTTACGTAATATATTGATGTGAAATCCTATGCTTCATGACTATATTGAAGTTTACGTGGGTCGAAATATTCTCCATCCTTTAAAGATTTTAGTCTTATAAACATACTATTAGATTTAATGGTATTTAACTAGCAAATTAACTTTTTTTTCTTTTAACATGAACATAAATTCTCTTAATAGGATACCTAACCTATTATATCTCCTCATAAACAAGGAAAACACAAGAAATAGTACAGGTAGCAAGGCAACATACTAAGAGTGACATTATTAACATTACAAAATTACATCAATTAATTCATAATATATATTACACCTTGTATGCAAAATAATACGTGAAATATTTTTGGGCAGGTCTAACAATTTTACACAGTCGTTTTTTGTTCGATGGGCTTGGGGCCCAGCCGGCCCTTTTAAGCATAAAGTACTGAACGACGGTTGGAGAAGCAGCCGTGCAGCGGCAAAGGTTGTTTGTTGTTGTTAGCATGAGATCAAGCTATGTTTCTGTTCCAGTTTCGGTCGGGGCAAGCCCAACAAGGTTGTTGTCAGAGAAATGCACAACACTGTCCCAAGTGCGCCAAATTCACGCCTACATCATCAAAACAAACCTCGTCACTCACGCACTCTGTGTCGCCAAACTCGTCAACGCTCTTTCTCAGAGCAGTACCCCCTACGACGCCGTTTCCGTTTTTGCCCACGCGCTCTCATGCTTCCAAGACATGCGAGGAATTGAGTTTTCTGTTCCCTCTGCACTCAAAGCTTGTGGCAAATCGTGTGCATTCGAGGAAGGGAAGCAAATCATGGGCTTCATTTTGAAAACCCATTTGTGGCGTGACCCGTTTGTCACAAACTCCTTGGTTCGCATGTGCTTGGAAGTTGGCATGGTTGAGTTTGCAAGGTCGGTGTTCGATAAAATGCCCATTAGAGACATGATTTCTTGGAACTCGTTACTGTCGGGTTACTTGAAGGCTGGTGAGATTGAAATGGCGCGTGAGGTTTTTGAGAAAATGCCTCAAAGGGACCTGTTTTCGTGTAATGCCATGATTGATGGGTATGGGAAAAATGGGATGTGTGAGCTTGCTGAGGAGGTTTTTATGGACATGGGTGTCAGGGATGTGGTGACTTGGACGAGTATGATTTCAGCTTTTGTTCTTAATCATCAACCTAGGAAAGGGTTATGTTTGTTCAGACAAATGTTGAGTTTAGGGGTTCGACCGGATGCCCCTGCTGTTGTTAGTGTCCTTTCAGCCATTGCTGACCTTGGTTTTGTCGAGGAAGGAAAATGGATACACACTTACATATTTACTAATAAGATACATCATGGTTGCAGTTTTATTGAATCGGCTCTCATAAACATGTATGCTAAATGTGGTCAAATAGAAAATGCCTACCATGTATTTAGAAGCATTTGTCGCCAGCGAAACGTTGGCGATTGGAATTCTATGATCTCTGGTTTAGCTTTCCATGGACTTGGCCGTGAAGCTATTGTGATTTTCCGAGACATGGAAAGGGAAGAACTTAAGCCTGATGATATCACTTTCTTGGGACTTTTAAGTGCTTGCAACCATGGAGGCCTTTTGGATGAGGGTCAATTTTATTTTGAAACCATGCAGGTGAAGTACAAGATAGTCCCTAAAATTCAGCACTATGGATGCATTGTTGACCTTCTTGGTAGAGCAGGTCGCTTAGAAGAAGCATTTGGGGTTATGCAAGATATGCCTTTTGAGCCTGATGTTTTAATTTGGAAAGCCATTCTCAGTGCAAGCATGAAGCACAATAACGTTGTGATGGGGCAAACTGCTGCATTGCGAGCTATAGAATTGGCTCCACAAGATTCAAGTTGTTATGTTCTTCTCTCAAATATCTATGCCAAAGCAGGAAGGTGGGATGATGTGAGTAAAGTTAGATCAATGATGAGAAAAAGGGGAGTAAGAAAAATTCCTGGATGTAGCTCTATTCTTGTGGATGGTAAAGTCCACGAGTTTCTCGTGGGGAAGGCCATGGATGTGGGGTACAACCA
Source organism: Mucuna pruriens (assembly GCA_025330945.1). Taxonomy (NCBI): domain Eukaryota; kingdom Viridiplantae; phylum Streptophyta; class Magnoliopsida; order Fabales; family Fabaceae; genus Mucuna; species Mucuna pruriens. The sequence goes on along the minus strand of JAENHJ010000042.1, from coordinate 3,262,969 downwards.
AAGGGTTCTCTCTAAGTTAGAGGAGGTTGTGTGCAAGTTGAAGTTGGAGGGATATGAACCTGATCTCGATCAAGTTTTTCTAGATATTGAAGAGGGTGAAAAAGAGAACCAACTAACTCTTCACAGTGAAAAGATGGCTCTTGCTTTTGGACTATTGAGTATCCCACAGGGTATTCCCATTCATATAGTGAAGAACTTAAGAATTTGCTGTGATTGTCATACTTTCATGCAGCTGGTTTCAAAAGTCTACGACCGTAGAGTTATAGTCAGAGATCAAAACCGTTTTCATCATTTTGATAAGGGTTGCTGTTCCTGCAGAAATCACTGGTGACATTGCTTTATTGTGGTATCATGATGTGTATAGTCTGAGCAAATACCCTACACACCTTACTATGTCTTGATTCAACAAGATGGTTATTATGTAATTTTCTAGTACCAACTATGAAATTCTGCCTGTATAGTATACATGATTTCATCATTTACATGGGTTTTGTTAGCAACTTAGCATCTTTAAGTAAAAATTAAAAAAATACTTATTACATGAAAAATATAAAATTATAATAAATATCTTTTTTAATATTTTTAATTTTTTTAATTATTTAAACCTAACCTTGATAACTTATTTTAATAAAACTAAATATATATATACAGTGAGTAATTAAACGTTCCACTAATTAACAGCTAAGCGCTTGAAACTGTGCATCCTTCACAGAGACCACTCACCTGTATGCAAGAAATAGTAGTTTTGTTATATAGTCTCTGTGTTTCAAAGTATGTGACATTTACAATTTAGAATGATATACATTTCTTAAAAAAATTATTAATTAATAATTATCTCAATCACTAAGATAAAATAAGTTTTTGAACCCAAATACCCTTATTAAAGGGGTTAGACTATAATTTTAATTTGTTAAATATATAGGTAAAATATCGATAAATATGACTATAATTAGAAAAAAATAATTAAATAGCTTATTATTTTTTAAGTGAAAAATATTTTGAAATAGATTAAAAATATTAATGATAGATAATATAAATGGAAATAATACCTTCAAATATGCAAATGAAAGTCATTTTACGAAAATTGAACTAGAATAAAATTTAAACTAATCCTTCAAAAATAACAGTTTACAAATTGAACTAGAAAAGCAATTTTTAAAAGAATTTTATTATCAAATTAGAGGAGGTATAAAAGAATTTCTAGGTTAAATTATTTTGTAAATCTATGTAGTTGTACTAGTTTTACAATTCTCAGCCTCAATTCTTTTGAATTCATTCATTAAAAAAGTTCATGAAAGAGTTATCAAAATCCTCTCCTCCCATGAAAGTGTTGCCATTTGTTGCTTTCACCTCGAAAACGGTTAGAAATTTGAGATAAACATATTAAGTGTTCCATCTCCAACATAAATTTGCCAATTAGACCCCCTTTTTCGTTACATATTAAAGTGCAATGCACCAATGAAGCAAACAAGAATAATAATTACAGCTTTTAAAACTGAGTTTCCAAAATGTGATTTAGCTATTTCCATCATCTAGGTAAGAACGAAAGCACCAATTATATACAGAGCAGATGCATCGATTGACTATGAAGACCGTGGAGCTTCTCCTTAACAAGTGGTTCAAAGATTGATTTGATAATTGATTGGATGGCGGAAGAATTTTAGTGCTACATCATATAGTGTTGATTCTCAAGCATTTAATAATTACATTTTTGAAATTACAACAATTTAATTACCAATATAAGGACTTAATAAAATATTTAAAACTTAATATATTATTTTTAGTCTTTATAAAATAAATAAGTATAGATAGTAATTTATGTAAATTTTTATTTTTATAAAATTTAAAACTATTATTTTTTTTATAAAATAAGTGAATTTTAATTATAATTACTGTAAAAAAATATTTGTTTTAAAATTTTTATCCTTTCAAAATTTAAAATTATTATTTTTTTCCTAATATTCATTTTAAAGATTTAGAATGAAAAATAGAAAATTCATATAATAAGATGATATTACAAATATTAATGAATGTCAAATGAGATAATCACACGAACTTTCATTAAATATATAAATATTTAATGAGTCTCATGATAAACCAATATTTTATATAATAATATTGTATTTTTTTTGTGAAATTTTGAATATTTTTTATAAATATCATGCATAATTTTTTTTCTTGAAATTAATGTAACATAAGTAAAAAAAAAACAAAAAAATACAACAAAAATTAAAGAATTTTGGTCTCAAAAAAATGAAGTCACAAAGATCAACACAATCGTGTAACTTTATCTTTATTTTTAAAATTTTTTTATCTTTATACTTTATCTATACCCCATGACCTCTATTCATCCAAGTGGTTCCCTTCTTGGAAGTCACTTAAAGATAAAGCAGAAAGCACGACATATAGCAAAGGAACGTAACTCCAAGTTTCTATGAATTCTAGTTTTCTTTTTTAATTATGTTTGCTTATCTTTTCATCATGTGTATAAGTAGCTAGATTTACTCTTCAAGGATCATGGTATAATTGTCCTTGGAATGCTTGATTATTCTTTTTTAATGCAATTTTTTATTTATCTTCATTGTTTGAATTATTATATTACTTGAACATGTTTGCATGTTAATCAACTAGTTAGTGATGACTACACCTTAATTAATTAGTAGAACTATAGGATAGTTGACTTCTAATTCAACTAGTAATATTGGCTTCTATGGACCTCCATCTTACTTAAATATGTGTTTCTAAATGGCCAAATAGAAATCATACTAAGGTAAAGAACATTAGAGGTGTTAGATTAAGTCCCCTAGTAACATTAACACATGAAGGTAAGGTAAGAGAATTACATAAATTGAGGTCAATAGAGAAAAACATAATGAAACTATAACCTTTAATTCCCAAAAGAACTAAAAACAATCTTCCACTGATATTTTCTATGGTTTAGTTGTTTCCTCTAATCAAACATTTTCTACTTTGAATCGTTTAGTCTACATTAAAGCTTTTCGAAAATTGACACACTAGTTCTTTGGGTACAATATATAGACTTGTATCCTTATTACTATCGTGAAAGAGTACACTTACTCTTAAGTGTTAACTAGATCGCATCATGTTACATAACAATAGAGACCAAAAATAATAATTTCAAAATTTATAAGGATGAAAAATAAAAAAATTATGAAGACTAAAATTAAAACTCTCTCCTATAAGAATTAAAATTATATTTAAGCTAATATTTAATAAAATAAAATAAAAACTATTGAGAGTTGCAGATTATTTTAACTAAACTGATTTAAACTTATAAAATAAACTAAATAGCTTTGTGAATTTTATAATAGTGAAAAAGAAAGGGTAAATGGTTTAAGAATTATTTATAAATTTATTTTACCTTATTTAAATAAAACTCACATCTTAATTATGAATAAGATCTCATAGAATAAATAATAAGTTTAATATGTTTTTGATTTTTAAATTTTTTTTAAAATTTTCACTTTTAGTCGCTAATCAAAATTTTCACCCGTTTTAGTCCTTAAACTTTTGTTTAGATATTAATTTTGGTCCTTATTTTTATGTCTTTTCCTAACATGTGCGCACAGTTGATACACAACTTATTACCAAGTGAAAAATGTAGAGATTATGTTCAAGTAGTGAAAAATTTTATGATAGTTATTTTTCGGATGGTAAAAATTTATCAGAAATTTTTTTGCTTTAAGTCAAACAATTATGATAGTTTTTTTTACTGAAAAAGAACCGTCACAAGAATATTCACTACTTGGACACTATTTCAACATTTTTTTTTATGTGAGAACAAGTCATACACCAAAAGAAAAAGTTGGATTGACTCGACTTGTTTTTTTTATGAGCCACATTTGTCCTTTTTTTCAAGTGTTTTATAATTTTTTTTAAATAATACATTAGGACAAAATAGGTCTAATAGCTTTTGGTATATTTTACTAGGTCAGTTTGATTCACCGAGCACATTGAGCCAAAACCAAATTAGCTCAATTCTTTTTGAGTTACATATTTAAGAGCCTATTAGTTGATCTATCAAGCAAGACTCATTTTACCAACCCGAATGATGAGGGTTTGAATAATTTATACAAAGTCTTAATTCAAACTTTATTGTGTTGTGCACCAATTTATTTTTTATTTTTTGTTTATAGTCATAATTCCTTGCAAGAATAAGTGTCATCTTTTAGTTTGATTATATATGATTTTAGTCTTTTATTTTGTTTAAAGTCAATTAAATTATTTTATTTTTAAAATTAAAAAAATTTAATTCTTTTATCAATTTTCTCATATAAAAAACCTTCAAATACGCTCTGGACACTTGGAATAATATTAAAGAAAAATTGTATTTATATAAGAAATGAAATAAAGAAAAAAATATGTGATAAAATGATAAACATAACAAAAAGAGAATAATATATAAATTGACACTATGTGTCGTTCAACTATAAATAAATAGTTATATATAATAAGTTTATTAATTTTTATAAAAAAATATTTAAAAACTATACCAATAATATTGATTCTATAATTTTTTTTTATTAATCATATATAAATTTTAAAGTTTAAAAATAAATATTGTTTAAAATATTATATAAATTTATTATATGAATCTCATATATCATATTATTGGTGGTTGGTAAAATTGATGCACAATGCTAAGTTATCATGTTCCAGAAATTATTGCTAAGATATCTTGTTCCACAAATTTTTAATTGGACCACTCATTTAATCAGCTTACTGCTTAGCATTCATTCTTTTGCTAGGTGACAAATTATATTCCTTTTCACTGGTTCTGATTATAATTGAATGTAAGATATGTGCTTTCAACCATAATCAATAAGACAGTGACAGGCTTAACAGCAGGATGGTTATGAGTAAAGATTTGTCATCCATAGGGCAAATCAATGGTTAAGAAATTAATAATTTTTTTTATTAAAAAGATAACGATACATTGAATAGGCAATAGGCTATCAACGTAAAAATAGGCTATTGGAGAAAAAGAAAAGGGAGTGAGAAAATAATCAATATATTTACAAGAATACTGTACTTCGATCATATTAGCCATTTTGTTTGTTTTATTGTTTGGTTAAGTTGTAATTTACTGCACGCAAAGGTAAATTCCTTAGGTAGTGTTTGTCGGTGCTCCTAAAAAAGTATAATGTTGCATACCTACATGCTACACTGGCTCACATGTCACTAGCTGCCAGTGTCAGGTACAATAGGTAATTTGAAAAAGGTAATTTGAATTTGTGTATGTGACGTCATGGTCAGATATGGTTATTTAGCTCTTTATGTGAGTAACCTATGGCCTTCGTGGCCTACGACATACATATGCTATTTGAAAGAGAAGAAAGAAACATCGTTTGTTGGTTGGTTAGTTTGGGATCCAGATTCTGGAGGAGGACTCCTTTACTTGCTGCAGCCTGCAGGTGTGTCTTCCTTGGATTTTTTTTTTTTTTTCTTTTTCTTTTTCCTTACCACTTTATCATATGTTTTGAGATTGGCTTGTATAAATCTTACGCCATCATCTCTTAATTTTATCTTGAGCTTCATTTTTGGGTTTAAATATGGGACATGATAAATACAGCCGGTGCCGGCGCTATCTGTTAATAATACTTTGAGATGAGGTTCATTGGTTGACACGTGGCATTCTCGTGGCCATGTAAATGTTATTCTCCTTGTTTATTTGCAATCGGTTCCTATGTCTTACAGAATGGAGTTCAGGTCAATGAATGGACCTATTTTCTGGGAAGCATTCTTTTAAAGTTTTATTTTTTTTTATTATTATTTTTTTAGAATTAAAAATAACTATCATTTTTTTTTACTTTAATTGAGTAAAATGAGAGAAATATAATAAAATAAAAAGTAATTACGTTTTTTAAAATTAAAAATATTAAATGTTTCTAATTTTATAAAACTTAAATAGCAGTTATATTTCTCTATTAAAATTTTAAAATAATTAGTATTTTATTTTTTATAGAATAGTTTTTTTTTATAAAATTATTATTTTGAAACCGAAAAATAAAATTGGATGATGGTTCTTCTACCTCCGATCAAAGTGTTCTGACTTGAACATCACGCAGTTATTCTTCCTGTTTTGCTTCTGGGATCGGATGAAAAATGCTGTGGATTGAATTATCGAATTATATTATAGGCTCTGGAAACTGAAGGTAACAAACAGGTTCTGCAGTGCATCTAAAAGGAATTTGGTAGCTTAAATGATAGATTAACTTTATGGTTCTACTGTTTATATGAATACATAAAATTTAGTGACTACATTGCTTGCGCCTTCACCAATATGAATACATGCATGACTTTGTTTATTTAACAAATTTGGTCTGAATGGTTAGTTTTATAAAGAAGTGCATGCTCTGATTCAGCTTTTTTTTTATACTGTTAGTAGATGTTTAAATTATTAGAGGGGCAAATGACAAATGTTTATGACCTTGAGATTGATTGTATTATTGAAAAAAAGAAAAGAAAAGAAGCCGTACCACTTTGCTTGGTTTAAACAATTTTACATTGTTAGTTATGTAGTGGATGATATGTTGTTGGTGCAGTGACAATGGTGATTCCAATAGCAGTGGCACTGGTGGTGATTCTCATAGGGTGTGCTTATAAGGCCATAAAGCCCCCACCTCCTAAAATATGTGGATCCATAGGTGGTCCTGAAATCACTTCACCCAGAGTGAAGCTCAGTGATGGGAGGCATTTGGCCTATAGAGAATTTGGAGTTCCCAAAGAAGAAGCTAGGTACAAGATCATTATTATTCATGGATATGGAAATTCCAAAGACACAACTTTTCCAGTTTCTCAAGTATGAACTACTTGCCCTTCTTTTATAATATTAGAATGCTTGATAAGAAATGAAATATTATTCTTCTAGGATAAAACATTTAAGCTCCCGCAAGTGGTAGGAGTTTACAACTAGAGATGTTAAATTGGTTGGGTTTTTACCTATATGTAGGAACTTATTGAAGATCTTGGGATATATTTCCTCCACTTCGACAGAGCAGGTTATGGTGAAAGTGATCCACATTCATCACGTTCTGTGAAGAGTGAAGCATATGATATTCAAGAACTTGCTGATAAATTGCAGATTGGTCATAAATTTTATATACTTGGAATGTCAATGGGAGGTTACCCTGTTTGGAGCTGCCTAAAATACATTCCACACAGGCATGTTAATCACTCACTCACATGTAGCTTCATATACAAGAGTAAATAATATTTACACAGTTTTATATTGTTATCCAATCATAAACTATCATGTATAATAAGATAGTTTGACAGATTATCGGGAGCAGCCATGGTGGGTCCATTTGTAAACTATTGGTGGCCTTCTTTTCCAGATAATGTATTAAGAGATGCATTTCAAATGCTACCTCAGTCAGACAAATGGACTTTTCGAGTTGCACATCATGCCCCTTGGTTATTCTACTGGTGGATGACTCAAAAATGGTTCCCTTCACTGACTTTGACAAATATGTTGTCTCCTGATGATATAGAGATCGTGAAGAGCTTGTCGGAAGTCCCAACCACTGATCAGGTAGCTGCATTTGTCATTTGTCACTTTATCTTGTCATTTATATTTACTGAGGAAAACAATTAGTTAGGATTAATTGCATATCAAAAGACCTTGTTTTGGTAGTTCTTAGAAACTGAAAATTCTTTGAAGATACACCATATGTCTTGGTATTGATAATGTATTGGTGCTATTTGCCTAATACTATACTATGTGGCTTAACATTCAGGAGAGGATAACTAAGCAAGGTGAATATGAATCATTACACCGAGACATAATGACTGCTTTTGGAGAGTGGGATTTTAACCCAATGGATATAAGAAATCCGTTCACTGATAATAATGGTTCGGTCCACATATGGCAAGGCTTTGAAGATAGGATTATTCCCTATAAGGTGAACAGTTACATCTCTAACAAACTTCCATGGATTCGTTATCACGAAATTCCCCGTGGAGGGCATCTATTTATCTTCAAGAAAAATGAGTGTGAGTCTATTATCAGAACACTTGTACTCTCATAACATATTTCCAAATAACATGTAGAGTGAGGAGTAAACCATTCCTTAGTCCATCCATTCCTCTAAGAAAATACTCATAGTCCCTGTCTAATGATTTCTGAGCAAGACTAATTATTACTTTTTTATAGTAGATACTTCACACATATTTTATGAGAAAATAAGTGTAAAAAAAATCTATATTCTTATATGAGAATGTGATAGTGAATAAATTTTGTAATCGGTTATTATATATTTTTAGGACTTGTTTTCATTTTTATAAGGGTTGTTTTATAATTTATTTAATTTATCTATTTTTAACGCTATGAACAGCTGAATGACACTTTGCTTTAGGATACAGTATTTTTCACTCTTTTGAACTTTACATCTATATAGATGAGTCAAAATGTAAAGTTGTGATTGTGAAGAGATATGCAATAAAAGAATTGAATAAAAAAATCATAACCCTTTACTTTTGTACATATACAGAGAAAAGATATACTACACCTTTACATGTTAAATTTTTTACATTCTTGCACCTTTGACAATTTTCTTTTTAAACAACACAGTAAATAACTAAATATCATTTCTCCATAAATGAATGTAAACTTTTCTGTGAGATTTTGTTAATTTTAGTTTTGAATTTCTTTTTGTTGAAAGAATGATGTTAACATTATTTTATAAACAATATATTCTTTTAGAAAATAGTAAATCTTCTTATTTAATTATGTCATTATGTTGCTGTATTATGTTTTACTTGTATGCTTTTAAAAAAAAATTAATTCTGAAAATAAATCTACTCTAGTATTATTTGAACAATCATTATGTTTTTAAAAATGTTCAAGGTTTGACTTTAATTTCCTAACACTGAATAAAAAATAAAAAATGTGTTTGTAAATTTTAAATTGTTCAAATTTATTTTAAAATGTAGAAATAACTTGATCAACGGTTACATGAATAAAGTCCAGTTCTAAATAATTCTCCAGTACATTTTGTTACTGACAATCTCATTCAATTTTTTTTGTATGAATGGCAATATTTTAACAAAATTTAGGTTCTATATTCATTTCTACAATAATTTTTAAAAATCGTAATATTTTCAAATTTATCTATCCTATATTTTTCAAGAAAATGAAAAAAATCAAGTATTCTATAGCAACATATACACATATCTTTTTATTTTAATTTTTTACTAATTAAATTAATTGTAAACCATATATCATATCTCATATTCGTTCAAAGTTTTAAAGTTCAAATATTACTAAAGTAATTGTTACAAATAGTTACTATCCCACTTCATCTTCCTTTAAATATTTAACTATATTTACATATTTTACTACACTCTCTCCATGTGCATCTCACAATTTTTATTCTTAATTTCTTTTATCACATATTTTTGAATTTTAGAATTATTAATTAAATTAATTTTAATATTAAGAATTAATTTATGTATATACACCAAAATTAATGTCTATATTATTTTTAATTTTATTTTTTAAAGTAAAAAAATTAAATTAATTGATAATATTAATTTTAAAGAATAAACTAAAATTAACTTTTATAATATAATAGAAAAAATATGTCATTCATTAGAATATACATAAAAATGAAGAGTGTGAATGGAGAATAACTCCTATAATATTTCTATATATATATAATTTGATCCTATAATACACGAGTTAAAATATTAATTAAAATAAAGTATGATAAAGTGTAAAATTATTTTAAAAAAATAGTTTTACTCCCAATTTTATTTATGTTTAAATATATTTTAAATCAATGAAAATATGGTTTCAATCTTTGTAAATTTTTTTTATTATTTTAAAATCTTTGACATTTTTTTAGTATTATTTTGTATCCCTTACCCCAAACTCTAATTAGTTTAGTAGTAACATGATTAACAAAACAAATAATATTAATTAAGATAATAAAAATATTTTAAATTAAGATAATTATATTATTTTTAGGTACATAATTCAATTAAGTAATGAATTTATTATTTTATATAAACAAGAAAATTGCATATAAATTTATTTTATAACTTATTTTTTAATATATTATATTATTTTTAATATTATTCTTTTTTTTAGTTTACTAATTTAATTTTAATATTTTATTTTTTAAATATATAATTTATTAGATATTTATAATTTAATTTTTAATATATTATTTTTATGTTACTTTTAATATTTTATATTTCAATTATAATAATAATAATAATAATAATAATAATAATAATCATTATTCATAATATATTAAAAATAAAAATAAAATAAAATTATATATAATTATCTTATTTATATTAAATAATAAATATATTACTTAATTAAATTATGTACATAAAATTAATATAATTATTTTAATTTAAAGTATTTTTATTAACTTATTTATCTTGCATCAGTTATATAACATTAAACTAAAGTAAAGAAAACTAAAAAAATATTAAAAAAATGTTAAGAATTTAAAAGAATATAAAAATTTACACGATTAAAGTGAGACAGAGTCATATTCATATGAATAGTTTATTATTTATTTTTGGTTATTATTTTGAGAAAAAAAGTGGTTAATATAAAAACTATTTTGTTTACTTCTAAAATAATAACTTCACTTTCTTTATGTAATGGCGGCGCTGCATCCACGATTGTGCAAGATAGAAAGAAAAGAAAATTGAAATTTTCATTGTTTTTTGTGTAGATATAGACAGCTGATTTTTTTATGGGTACACGAAACCGACCCTTTTTTACACACGCAATGTTATTAAAAATGATGTGGTTTATTATATTAAATGTATAACGTTGTTTTAAAAAATAAAAAAATATATTATATTTTTTATTTAATTTCTTTTTATATTATTATTTATTATCGATAAAATATTATTATCTCAGATTAAATTTTAAATATATATTTTATTAATATATTAACTTTTATTTTTTACTAATTTTTTTAACACGTGAGTTATTTAAGATAAATATTTATTTTATATAATTATAATTATTTTATAATAAATAAATATTTTAAATATATAAAATATTATAATATATTTTAAATTTATAAAAATAATTTAAATTATGATATAAATCTATTTTTTATTAAAATAAATAAATTATTATAAAATTATATGCATGCACGTGTATATATATATATATATATATATATATATATATATATATATATATATATATATATAATAATATAATATAATATAAATTGAGAATAGTTTGAGATTATTAAAAAATATATTTTTTAACTAATTATAAAAGTATTTGAAATGCATCTTGCAAAAAGATAAAAAAAATGTTGATGGTGAGTAGAGTGAGAACTTAATTTATAATATGGAACTATATTTTTTATAATTGTATTTTTACTTTGTGTTTTTTATTTAGATGAAAAAAAAACTAACAAAAAATTTAAATAATATTACATATTTAATTTATTTTTTGATATGTCATAAATTAAAATTTTATTTAACATGAATTTAATAACAACAAAAATATTTTATAATTATATTTCACATTTTAATTTAAATAAAAAAACATTATATTAAAAATAATAATTTTAACTATTTATAAAATTAACATAAAAGTATAAAAAATACTATCACATAATAATATATTATTTTTTATTTTTTAGGTTTCTACTAGACTTGGGTCTTCGGCAGTCTGTTCTCTATCTTCCTCATAACCAACCTTGGATATAGAGATGATTAGTGAGTACTATACCTACAATGTTGTTAAATTTTGTAAGAGTCTAATAATTGTAACTACATCTCTCCTTAAATATAAAATAAGGAATTCTGTTGACAAAATTTTGTCCAATACTAATATTTTATAAGAATATGAATTTTTAATTATATATAAAAAATTATAAATAAATAATTTATAAATATCTTTATAAGTCTTGAATCAAAGTAACAACTTGTTTAAACTTTTTTCTCCATCAAGAATGTCTAAAGTTTATAAGATACGTTAACTATTTGGAAAAATATTTGTCATGTATATAAAGATTCACTGGTTCCGACGTTGATTCCCTCATAGTCAATAAACAATACTTGTCTAATATCCACATTATTACCAAGAACATTTGTCTCAAGTTTTTGCATGGATAGTGAAATCCGGCAAGAAACTTGAAAGAATATTCTTAATATGTGTGGGTATAAACCATGAAGTACTAGTCATAGTGGACCTGAGAGCAAAAGGGACCGCAAACTATTTCGTTCATCTATAAAAGGGAAAAGGTTTTGGCACGTGCCTGGATTGATAATGCTATCTTTTTCTAATTTGGAATGTGAGTGAATTAAAATCAATTCTTGAGCCAATTTAAATTGGTACATAAATCAAAACTTGGACAATTTCTTGAGCCAGCAAACTATTAGAAAAAAAATTATAATGATAAACAAGTAAAAGAAGTAAATTGTTTGATAAAAAAAATTGTTATACGAGCGCAAAATACATTTGATGAACCATCTTTATTCTTTAGCAGCCTTTAAGGGAAAGCTACTCAGGAACTTGTCTGTCAAACCATATGGAATGCCATTGGCAATGGAAAGACAAAAAAGATTCTCCCTACATGGAACCTTTCAAAGGATATCCTCAAGAGAAATGACTCCAAAAAGTCAAAAACATACATACACACGTACACTCAAGTCTTTTTATTTTTAAGGAGGAAGTAGCCAAATTCAGCTCCCATCCATTGATGTGCACAAAAAGTTTATCTAAAATCTACAGGTCTAGAGCAAATGAAAAGAGTAAAACATCATCTTAAATTGTTGACACGAATCCCCCTAGCTCAGACACAGAAAATCTGCAGATATTTCTGTCAGGTAAGCATCTCACTCTTGTAGTTTTCTTCTTCTTGCAAATCTTTGCGATCATTAAAAATGCTTGCTATTGTTATTCATGTGTTTTCTGGCAATGGTTTATCAGGGCACTCAACTATCTCCAAACCATAATGATTCTTCATCAGATGACTTTCCTGAGGTTTCACCAAGAATCAAACTCAGAGATGGGAGGCACCTTGCCTATATTGAGAGAGGCGTCGCCAAAGATATAGCAAAATACAAGATCATCATTGTTCACGGCTTTGGAAGCTCCAAAGAGATGAATTTTCTGGCACCCCAAGTAATTAATAACCTTAATTTCTCTTTGCCATATATTTGTCATGATCTAATTAGCACAGTACAAAAAATAAAAAAACAAACCGTGTTAGGTGTCCTATCAATAGAGAAAAATTGCCTGTTGAGAAAGAAAACAAGTGAATAGTTTCAAAAGGCTAAGGATACTAGACTTTGCCGATCAAATACTGGCATGCAAACAAGAAATGTCTACTAGTATTTCTGTTTACAATGATTTTCTTTTATACGTCAAGTTGTAGTGAGTTATGAGTTTGAATTTTAAGTATGTTTTCAATATACATCTCACTTGAACAAACTTGGAAGTAGACAGTGGCAGTGTACTATTCAAATATTCTAATTTCTAAATAAAATATGATCACACGGAATCTACAGGAATTAATAGATGAATTGGGTATATATTTTCTGCAATATGACCGGGCTGGATATGGAGAAAGTGATCCAAATCCCAAACGCTCATTGAAGAGTGAAGCACTTGACATTCAAGAGCTTGCTGATCAGCTACAATTAGGACCACAGTTTTATGTGATTGGAGTCTCAATGGGTTCATATGCTACTTGGAGTTGTCTAAAGTATTTGCCCCACAGGTAGGTATATTACAATAGTCAGAAAATGTTGTTTTAAGTGTTCTGTTTTGGCTGAACTATGTTAAAGGACCATTTTGTGCAGGCTTGCAGGGTTGGCTCTGATAGCCCCAGTCATCAATTACCGGTGGCCTTCATTCCCTAAGAGTATGATAAGGGAGGACTACAGGAGGAAACTTGTCCAATGGTCCATGTGGCTTGCAAATCATTGGCCTAAACTATTGCATTGGTGGGTCACTCAAAAGTGGCTCCCTTCAACTGCTGTCATAGAAAAAAACTCCTGCATTCTTCAACAAAACTGATGTCGATATTCTAAAGACAATTCCTGGCTTCCCAATGCTTACCAAGGTAAATTTAGTGTTTGGTTTAGAATAGGAAAAGGAAAAGAAAAAAAATAAAAAGAGAAATAACGGACTATTTAATGTATTTATACGGTGAGTTAATGAGAAGCGTTGAACTTAATATTTATCTAAAATTTGAACCGTTTGATCTTCATCTAATGTTGGTTGATGACCGCGTGAATAGATCATAGTGGAAAATTTTTAAACCCTCCAATATTAAAGAGATTTGAAGAGACAACAAATGAAGTTTATGAACTATGGTGACTAAATTATCTTAGTCTATATAGTCGAATTTAGTAGTTTTGTTTATTTACTATTAAGAGTATAAATGTATAATAGTTTGATTTCCTCTTCCTTTTATGAACCAAAAGATGGATCATGGGTATAATGTTTTATGTGAATATAGTTGTGCTATAGAGGTAATTGTGATGATGATATGTTGGTGGTTGCAGGACAGTTTAAGGGAACAGGTTGTTTTTGACACTCTTCGGCATGACTGGAGGGTGGCTTTTGGAAAATGGGAATTTGACCCAATGAAGCTAAGTAATCCATTCCCTCAGAATACAAGTTCGTTTCACATTTGGCAGGGCTATGAAGATAAGGTTGTGCCCTCTGAACTCCAGAGATTTGTTTCAGGGAAGCTTCCCTGGATACGTTATCACGAAGTTCCTGATGGTGGCCATTTAATTATATACCGTAGGGGCTTGTGTGAGGCCATTTTGAGGGCACTTTTACTTGGACAAGAAAATGTTTCTTACAGATCTAAAGCACCATTATTTTAATCTTGATATGCTATGATTTCAAAATCTAAAATGTTTATTATTAGCATTTTTTTGGAGAAACTTTCAATTGTATAAATTACATTTGTTTGGTATAAAAAAAGAAAATGATACGTGTGTAAACTACATTTAGTTGTGTTTTTTTTAATCTATCAAAATTAAATATAGTACCAAAGTATTTATTACACTCACCATCATTTTCAACTAATAAAGTTATACCTCATTATATTTTTAGCACAACACAGTTTTACTTTTAGTCTTATTTACGAAGTTTTCTATTTTTGGTTAAAACATTCAAAAGAAAATTACAAGAAGTTTTATTTGTAGTCTTATTAATAATTTTTTCTATTTTGATTAAAACATTCAAAAGAAAAAAAAAAGGCTACGTATGTAGAAGACATATTATTGGGACTGTATGAAAGGTATCCTACCATAAACCTACGTACTTGCATCATCATTTCATCAATGCCCCGAAAGAAAACCTATTCACTCTAAATCAGGGAACAGTTTAAAGAAATAAGTTTTTACTCAAATAAAAATTTAAAATTTATTTTATAATAAAACTATGGAGGTAAAAATGAGTTAAATTATATAGATCAATTTACTTAATTTACTATGACGGGTTTTCAATCCAATCCTTCAATCTCCATAATTTTAAAAAATATTTATGCTAAAAAAATTTAGTAAGATAATATTTTTTTTAGTTATGACATTATGTTTAAATTTTATTTATTTATTTATTTTATATTTAATAACATTATGTGTTTTAATTTTTTTTTAGCTAAACAAATTTTTTCATATGTTTGTATTTATATTTTTTTTATTTTAACTACTATCGAAGTTACAGTTAATATTATAATAATATTTTATCATTTTACTTTTTTTATAACATATTCATTAAATATAATATTCATTTATTAAGCTTGTACGTTATTGTCTACCCAAAAAAGTAGTAGATCTACCGAGAAAAAAAAACTGCACGTTATTAAAAAAATATTTAATCATTCAAATTATTCCATCATAACTATAAATTATTTTTTATTTTGTGAAAATTAAAAAAAATGTATTTTTTGCCATTAAGTATTTCACGTAAGGAAGTAAATTTAAAAATCATTTATTTTAAAAAAAGTTAAGGAGAAATTTTTTTAAAAATAGTAGAAATAAATATTTGATACATTGTCATTAATAATTAACTAAAACTGTTAATTAATAAAAACTCACAATTATTTTTTTAGAATTTTCAGTTTTTAAGTAATTTTATATTTTTTTCAGAATTTTATAATCTTTAATTCGTGGTCTGTGATGTACCCTGTTTAACTGTGGGTTATGTAAGAACAAACGGAAATTAAAAAAAAAAAAATTGAACTCATTTTCATCACGGACCTACTTAGGTCGGCCCGTTAATTATCTAGCAGGTGAATATAGTGAGGGTCTAAATGGGTCGAACTAATATTGATACCTAACTCTAATTATAAATAGGTTAACAAAAAATTATTATTATAATTAAATTTAGTGTATCATAATTTTAAAATATTGATAAAAAAAATGTTGCTATTTTTATATTGCAGTAAATTCTTAGAAGAATATTAACCTTTTAATACTATTTTTCCAATGCATACAATTTCTTCTTTTTTTAATCTAACATGGAAACCCTTAACATAACCCTACACACAAATGTAACTCCATGGTTGCTTAATGCACTCATTTTACGGGCATGCATGGATAGATACTAGAAAGTAAATACTTTGAAAGACATTTATTTCAAGGTATAATTTTGTATTTTTAGAAATGACATTCTCAGGAATACTATAAACAAGAATGTTATTTTTGGGTAAATGTAAAACTGTGTTTTGTTAGATTTTAATATTCTTAAAAATATTTTTTTTAAAATTCATAATAATTGAAATAAAAATAAAAAAATGTAACTATGTTAAAAAGTAAATTCTCATATTTTTCATAAAAATATTATTTTTTTACCCCTTATCATAAAAATTAAAATAAAATAAAACGTAACTAATTTTTTAAGAATAAAAAAATGTTTAGAAATAATTTTTAAATCTCGTAACAGACATAAAAGTATTGTATTTCCAAATTTACATTTTGAGAATAAATAGTTAATTGGTGAAACAAACACACTCTTTTCTTATGTGAACCAAAGAGAAAAAGTCCGGTCTATAACCCCCGGATTTTAATTTACCTTTTCTATTCCACCAATTGAAAAAGCAACATTTCATTCAATAAATTTCTATTTTTGTTGATAATACTTTTCTGAATCATTAATTTTCTTATTAAAAATATGTTTAAAATAACATTATTTTTATAAAAAAATACTTTTCACTAAATAATTTTTTTTATTCACCGAAAAAGAAACAGGACAATAGACATTAAAGAATGCTTTGACTTAAAAAAAACAATGGTAAAATTTCTGGTAACGTTTGAGTGAGATAAGGTGTAAACGGTTGATGGCACAGAACGTGTCAACGAAAAGGTAAAACTCTGAAACTAAACAAATGTTGATTCAAAATGGTACCAATAGCAGTTAAAGCCTCTCTCTGTGCTGTGTACCACCCTTTCCTTTCTCCTCACTCATTCCCCCTTCTTTCACAGTGTCTTTGTTCCTTACTTCATTTCTCTCTGATATTTCTAATCAGACTCTCCCTTCTGTTTGCATTCAGGTACCCTTGCTTTTAACTTTATTTCCCTCTTCAAATCTCATTATATGATTTTGCTTCTATTTCTTCTCTTAATCTGGTTCTTTCATGTGGATCATATTCAGATGCATGTTTGCATGTTGCATGCAGCTTGTCATTTGGTGATACAGTCCCACTACAGCATCAATTACATCATCTGAATTATCTGATAAACAATGAGAATTGTCTATTACATTATCACAGTTAAGATTATTTTTTTTTTAGATTTAATTGCTTATCTTTCAAAATTGTATCTGACTATTATTTTCTCCTTTTCTTTCTTTTTTGTTCCTTCTGGGGATGGGGTTTAAAAATTCATGCAGATTTGTTAAAAATTAAAATGATGCATTTCAATTTCTTAAGTGCTTTAAATCTGAGAAATGAGAATCGATCAGCAATAGCCAAGAAGTTGGCTTTGCCTTTTTTTTTTTTTTTTGCAATAAATAATGGTGGTTTCTACTTTCTGAGACAAAAACTGTTGCGAATGACAGGTAATACCAAGAATTAGCACCTTCATCCACACACATGACTCCCCAACAATCAAATCAAGAGGTGACATTGCAAGAACCAGAACCAGATCCAGAAGGCACATTTTCTCATCTGAGCAAACAGAACTCAATACTCTCACTCACCCTTGATGAGTTCTATTGCAAGAACAGAAAGAGCATTGGGTCCATGAACATGGATGAATTCCTTTCCAGCATTTGGAACTTCGAAGATAACCAAGTTAACCTGCCACTAGCCACCTGTGATGAGGCTGCTAACAGTAAAAGTGTTGCAACAGAACCCACCATTTCCCAGCCAGGCTCATTCAATGTCCCTCCTCCAATTTGCAAGAAAACTGTGGATGAAGTTTGGTCTCAGATCCACAAAAGCCAACCACAACACAGTGAAGCTAATAATAACCTTGACAGGAATGAGAAACTCAAAAGGCAACAAACACTTGGGGAGATGACTTTGGAGGATTTCCTAGTAAAAGCTGGGGTAGTACAAGAATCATCATCACCATTCATGTCTTTATCACCTCAGAATCAAACTGGACCATTGAATGCAAGTTATAGATTGAGGCCTACAACGGGGATAGGATCTTCTACTCAACATGATGTAGGGAACAGTGTGTCTAGGAATGTGCTTGAAACACACCAAATGTTGTCACAGAATAACAGCGCAGTTGTAAAGGATTACACTAAAAGTGGTGCTGTGGAGAAATTTCAAAGCTTACCAGAGTCAAGTGGGAAGGGTAATAAGAAGAGGATCATTGAGGGTCCTCCTGAAGTGGTAGTAGAGAGAAGGCAGCGTAGAATGTTGAAGAATCGAGAATCAGCAGCACGTTCTCGGGCAAGAAGACAGGTTTTGTACTCAACATAAGCTACTCTACTCTGTATTATATATCAATTTTTTATATGCTTATTAGTTATTAATCACGAGAAAGGTTATAAAAAATGGTCCGGGACCACACCATCAAATTTGACAACAGTAATTGTGGCTACATAAGCCATATTTGTTGCAATTTTCTCAATATTAAGGAGGGTGCAATCATGACTGTAATTTAAAACTTTGATCATGACATGAGTATGGTTTAGTACTTCACATTATATCTAATCAAATTTTGTTCATTTGTATGCTGTGTTATTTACATCATCAGCAAGGGGAAAAGTAAAATGCACGAGGCTGCTAATATATGCACACTTTTTTTCCATGTCTTTTTAGATATGGTTTACTAATTACCATGCACAATTTCTTAGGATGGTCTTAGCTTGCATTTGAGGGCCTTGCCCTTATGTCAAAATCTTCTAATGCAGGCATATACGGTAGAGCTAGAAGCAGAACTGGACCTGCTAAAACAAGAGAACAAAAAGCTCAAACATATTCTGGTAGACAATATTGAAATTGAAGATTTCTGTTTTATTTTTCTTTGTTCTTTTTTCAATGATTTATGACTTATGATGATGTTTAACATACTTTATCTTCTTTTAAATCTGCAATAGGCAGAAGCTGAACGCAAGAGAAAAGAAGAGGTCAGTGATTATGCTTCAAATATAATTTGGTCATGATATATTGCAGGGTTATTAAATTAGAATCACTGTTTAATTATCAGGTATTGATGCAGATTTCTGAGAGAAAGCACACAACAATGGCTCAAAAGAGGACAGAAAAATTGAGGGCAATGAGGAGGCCTGTAAGCGCAGCCTGGTGAACAAGCGTCAACGCCAAGGATTAAAAATTAGCATACACATGTGAAAAAAACAACGCGTCTGTATTATCTAAGATAGACCTTAACCCTTTATTAGAATTTAAAATGTTAGTACATTCGGAAATATGGAAAATAGAAAAATAAGAGATATAAATGTCATCATCATTCTGCTGCATACATTAATAATGAAATTCAAAGTGGGTGCAGTGAAAGCAGTAGTGTTCCTGCAATAACTGATAGTCAAGTTAAGAATTAAGTTTAGCAAAATATATCTGTGGCGGGTTGGTGGCCGAAGCTAGTTATAGGCATGAGAGAGGAGTGAAAATTGGATACCTACCATTTTGGTTGGGATTGACTATTATAGTGGCGTGTGTTAAGAGGTTATGATTGATATGACAAGGCATGACGCACTAATTATGTGAAAAAAAAAAAAGAAGTGTGATGTTGGCTTTACAATGCAGGCAAAATCTCATCAATTTGGTGCATATCCTTTCTCCCAATCATGTGTCATCAACCCATGGATCATATCTCCATTGCAAAGGAACGTCGTACTGTATAAAAAAACATGGTTTTTTCAAAAAAACTTATACGAACTAATTCATTATTTAAAAGCAGTTTGGTATGAACGAAACTGTTTTTATAAAACGATTAGGTTTGAATTTTGTTTTAAATTTATATGTATGTTAAAAAAATTGAAAATAAAAAAATATTAAAATGTTTTTGATAAACCATTATAAAATATTGAATGTGTATAAATGACTAATTTAAAATTAAATAAATAGTGTGATAAACAAATTAATTAAAAATATGAGAATAAATCAATAGATGAGTTTTAGATTTAATTAATTTGATATTAAATTTATTTATTTTTTCATTTTTTGAGCTTGCAAAATCTCAGCCTATATGTTTGTTGAATGTGTAAGGTTTCTTCCTTTTTATTTGTTGGGTCCAAAAAGCACACATTCCTAATTACTCGGGACGCGTATTAGCACTAATATGAGTGTATAGAGTTGTTCTAAGTATAGGACACCTACATCAATACCACCTCCAAGTGGCTTTTAAATGAGATTAGATTCCATTATTATTTCTTTTCTACTAATGGGTGATCAAATTCTAGGATATTGGCATTCGAGGTTCGAATTCGAAACTTCAAGTTCTCTACTCAAGACATGTTATTGTCCTCCTCATAAGATCCCTTCTAATAAACCTTCACTTTCATTTTTCTCTTTTCTCTTTTTTTGCTTTGTACTACGTGTTGAAGTCACGAAAGGGGAGAAAGCGCAGTGGAGTACGCATGTTGGCAAAGGACAGTGTCAAGTTGTTTTCGAAAAAAATCCAAGGTAGGGGAAAAGGTTAACCTCAAAATGGTTGTTTTAGGAGCTTATGCTTCCTAGAAATTCTATTTTTTCATAACTTTGGTTGTTGATACGCACTTAGCGTGATTAAATGATGTAAGATAAGTTTGAAATTTTAACCATTATCCAAGAGTAACTTCAACTCTATGGTATGTTTTATTGCGGTGATGAAATTTTCTTTAAGTTCATTCATTGATTATTGTTTTAATGTGAATGAGTAAAATAAAATAAAAATTCTTTCTCTTCTCCCGTTGAATATAGAGTAAGAGAGGAGAGATGAAATTCTTCTTTTTATTTAAGCTTTGTTGTCTTGGTAGTTGAATTCACATCAAATTCTTATAAAGGGTATTATAACAATAGTAAACGTCTTCTATTATAAGAACATATCTGTGTTGAAGATGAAGGGAGTTTGGGCTAAGATTGTCATGGGACTTTACTGATTTGGAATGTAATGAAAAATGAAAATTTATAAACCTTTAAAAAAATTTAAAATTAGTATAATTGGGTTAATGCATGCAAAATGGACGTTGATGCTTTTAATCCAAATATGTTATTATGAAGTAGAAAAAAAAACTTTATATTGTAATTGATTTTCTTTAAAACAAATAATAATAATAATAATAACAATAATTATTATCATTATTATAATAATAATAACTATAATAATAATCATTATTATTATCATATTTCTTTATAATAAGGACAATATATAATATTCAATTACCAATGGATATCATCTTATAAGAGACTAGAGACGTTCAATGCACGTTATCTTACGAGAGACTAAAGAGTCGTTACTTTGAGTTGTGGTTAAAACTATAAAAGTACTAATGTTTCTGATGAGTCACTACAATTTATCCACGATTAATGTAGTGTGCCACTATTTATTTGTTATCACCAAAGACTATTCTCATTCTAGCTTTGATTGATAAATCATTTTATATTGTTTCCATTCTAAATTAGGTGAAATGTTGATTTTGTATACACAAATGAGTGAAGTACGAATTCTTGACTGTGTTACCTTGTTATTTTGATTTTTTCCATAGAAATAGTCAACATTTATGTGATCATACATTACATTTGATTATTTATTATTTGTTATATAATATAACTTATTTGATTTATTATACTTTATTGTGATTATTTGTTGGAGTATACCCTTGTTTATTTATTACTATACTAGCCGGTGATTTTGGTGTAACCTCACTTCCTATCTTTTCTTTCTGCATATATTTTCTTTTATTTATTTATTTTAGACGATGAATACCTTACACACTATTACCATTAGGATTATATGGCATGCCGAGGGTGGGTGAAGAGTGAGACCACCCAGCCCTATGGCAACATACAACACACCACTCATTCCAAGTTATTAGGGATTATATATATATATATATATATATATATATATATTAGGGGTGTAACAGTGGTGTCATTCCAAGTTAATTAAGGATTCTAAACTATAGTATATGTATAGATAAAGAAAGTCTAATAGATTAAAAAAAAACTAAAAAGAGATTTAATAGTCTATTCACACCACGTACATGTTATCTATATGTCCCATATGTAAAAAGATGAAGAATGACAATCAATTAAGTGAAAGCTCATGTTTCTACAAACATCTATGCTATTTTTTCTTTCTTTCTTTTATATTTATTGTTATTTTTTATTTTTCCATTTCTAACTAAGCCCCTCTTGGTTAGAGTTAGGGGAATTTCTATGTAATCTATGGATCTTTGATTTGGAATTTTTAATGAAAGTTTGACTTTTTTTTCCTTGTGTTTATATTCTCATTCCTTCATACTTTTTAGGACTCTCTTAATTAGGAAGATTATTGATTTATTTACTTTATAGTTGTATCTTACATCCTTTTTAGTTTGAAATAGTCACTAAATGCTCACTTGTCTCTAGTATTTCTAATCTGAATGTCTATTTCTATTTAATTTTACCCGAAAAATTAGGATTATTAGTTAGGAATCAAAGTCTATATTGCCCAACAAAATTACCTAAAGAAACGCGACATTTCTAATAGCTCTACGTATAAAAAATTTAGATACTCAATTTTCCACACAATAAATTTTAGATACTCATTTTTTTCTCTCTCACTTCTTTTTTATTTTTTTTCCTTCCTAGTCCTTTGTACATTCAAACAAAGGTAGAGTAATGAGAAAAGCAGCATTGTTGTACGCTATAGATGATTTTATTAAATTTTGCTTGTTTTGTCATAATACTGTAGAAACTTATATTATTATGAATCATTTAGTTTTAAAAATATTACGAACATTTTATCACAAATTATGATTGTCAACAAATATCAATGTGGTGTAATGTGGTGTAGTATGTTTGACAAGTACTTTTTAGATATGTGATAAAAAAATGTTTGATGAATTAGTTTTTTACTCTTGACTAGTACCAAGAGATCGATACTCCAACTTCACTCAAAAAATAATAAAAAACAAATTATATGATAAATTGTAAATTGAGTTGAACTTTGAAATTAATTTATACCTAATCTAAAAGGAGCACATGAATTAAACCAAACTGAAGAAGTTAAAATAAGTAAGTTGTACATTACAAGATCAAGATTATCAAGATTGGAGGGATAATTAATTAAACATGTCACCCATACCGCTCTTTCCTAATAATTTAATTCATATAACTCATAATGGATAAAAAGTATTAATTAGAGATAATTAGAGAAAGCCATGAAAAGCCCGACCAATACTATCTAAACAAATAAGCTATTATGATAGATATGACCCAGCAATGCAAATAAAGAATTAGATTAACCAATCATTTTGAACAGCATATCATCCAACTTCCACTATTACTACAACCAATTGGAGTTCGTTGGAAATTCTGAATGATTGAATACGAGGCTACCTCCTAACTCAATGTGACATGGTTAATAAATAATAGAATATTCGCCGGAGAATAATGCACTAAATTAAGGGTTTTAATAAGTGGTTGCAATGAGCGCTAATTGAAACCGTTTAGCTGAATACTTTTGTTTTACAACTTATAAATATAAACTGATATATCTAATATAGTTATGATTGCATTTGTCGTTTTTACGGTTCTACATGAGTTCAGGTCAAAGGTACCCGCCTATGTTTACGTTTGTTATCGTTTTTTCTTTTCGCATATGCATGTGCGCCAACTGTCTTGAATCACAAGTACATACTAGCATGCATGTATTCATTTGCGTTACGTATAATCTTATTCCCTTTAATTTCCATACAAACACTATCACATTTACAACGTGTCTCACTCTCTATCTATATATAAAAGTAAAAATTAAGGGTTTTATTATGAAAAATGAGAGAAGAGAATCTTGATGATTAAAAACATAAAACTAAATCATCAAATTATGTAACTTTTAAAGAATTCGTGAGATTTATTAAATAATTTTTAGTATTAATTATTTACGTATAATTATATGATTTAGATTTAATTATTTTATTCTCTCCTATAAATATATATATTTTTCTCACTTAATATATTTTATTTAAATTTTCAATGTAAATTTAAAATATAATTTACATATTAAAGATACTTACTTATTATAATTAAATTTTAATTATATAATTTATATATTAAAAATATTTATTTATTATAAATTTTAATTATATAAAAATAAATATTTATATTATGTAATGCAGATAATAAAATACTAGTCGGTAAATATTTAACGTTCTTTTAATCAAAGTATATATATATATATATATTGAGGCATTCAACTAAACCAACGAACCCTAATTCCTAATAAAGGATAAAAACATGTGGCATGTTCTAGATGGTACTACTATCATACCATGCAATGATGTATCACATCTTATTACCTGTGTGTTCTATATTTTGACAAGCTGCGATTTACTAATGTACGTTTTTTTTTTTTTTTTAAGACCACATGTCTCTTTTAATGGAGACAATTTGTTTGTGGGCAACAATTTTTTTCTGAGAATATATCTTTTTTTCTAAATATATGAGATGTATATTTTCTATTTTTAATTATTTAATATCCGTCTCTATTTTTTTTAAAACCAAATAAAAATTTAGTGTAAAGAAATAGTATTTCAATTAAAAAAAACTCTAAAATCAAAGAGATGGGAAACTCACTTACACACTTATTTTACCTAAAGTGAATTTGAATCTTTAATATTATATACTTTATTTTATTTTACTCAATCAAATTTTTAAAAAATAATCTATTCAAATTGAGTATGATACTTTAAATAACAAAAATTTTAAATATTTAACACAATTATATATTTAAAATTTAATCTCAAAATCACATATTATAATTACAACAACTTTGCGTGAATTGATCACGTTGCAAGTGGTAGAAATAATTTATCTTGTTGTATGAGCATCATAGAAATAATTTATCTTGTTGTATGAGCATCATATATTAACATATCCATAAGTAGCATTTCATCTTTTAATTTTACTATGTGCTGCCACTCTACTGTTAGAAAACTGACATTTATTTCTGGGGTGAAAAAAAAAAAGGACGAAAGAAACAAAAGAATAGAAAACAAAGCGAAGGAGGCAGTCAATATATCTGATGTCTTATATTGAGGAGGAACCCATTAATTGGAGTCTTAGTTACATGCAATTCTCATAGCGACACACTCATGCACAAATGCACTTGTCTAATAAAATCAAAATATTTTTCTATTGTCACCATATTCAACACAAACAAACAAAAACAGCCACTTTCATTTTCAAAGGCAAAACCGCATTTCCCTTCCCCTTTTTTTTTTCATAAACTAACCCCATTTGCAACCACTTCATATAAATGAAGATAAATACAACCCCTTCCCCGTTTGCAACAACTTCATATAAATGAAGATAAACAGCCCCTTCTTTTCAGCTACAAAGCTACCCAAATTGTGCAATAACCACCACAAGAAGACAATATGTTCTTAACTCATCCTTTTTTTCTTTTCATTTGTCTCCTCCTTGCATTATATAAAGAATACTCCACTTGCAACCACAACCACTACGAATAAATGCAACTGAGCCTTTCTTTCTCTCTATTTGTGCCGTCCTTATATGTTCTTGTAAAGTCATTAATCAAGGTGTGATCAAGGTATATATAAATATATTAAAAGTTAGAAGAAAAAGAAGCAAGTAGCTAACTAGGGGTTGGAGTCAATTTTATGGATACTTTATCTACATCCACATGCACCTTCTCATAAACTTTTTTTTTTCTATTTCTCTTTAGCTAAAGTAGGAGCTTCCTCATCATGCACATATTTAAACTAAATTTACATTTACAATAAAACATAAAGACACAAGGGAGCATAGAAGATTGAAAAGAAAAATAAATAAATATTTTTCTTCTAGAAGACGCTGACATCGATTATAAAACAGCCCAACTAAATCCACTAACAGCAGCAGCTTCTTTCAGGCGAATTGGTTTTAATTATATCTCTCAGAAAGTTGAGAAATGATTAATATGAGAAGGTTGGACTATTTGCATTTCCGTAGTTGTTTGGCATGAGTTATCGTCGCTCATCAAGGTCCTGTTTCAATATCATATCCCAAAAGGATTATATATAATTCAATCTTAAAATAAAATGGCAATGGCAATAAAGAAGAAAGAAAATGGTCAATTACTCCAATTAAGTAAAGGTGGTATAAACATCAAAGAAAAACGAAAATAGTATATTAATTATAACATTAAAGTAATATATATATATATACTTATGATTAACTTACTCTCGTGGTCTTGATGCCCAAAGAGAACTAAGGGCACGAAGACGTCCATAGTACTCTCCAATAACAATGAAGCATCGTGCTGCTTGACGAACTGTCAGTAATCGACATAACTGATGAAGAGTCTGTTGCCTCAAATTATCAGCCTTCAATTCATAAACATGAACAATAAGCCAAGCTACAATCAACAACTTAAGAATCTATGTACCTAGATATACATATATTAAAATATAAAATACTCATCTAGTTTTTTAAATATTCATTTGACATTTAAGGTTAATATTTATCTTTTGTATCTCTTGCAACAGCACACTTAAGTCTCTCACCACCATAAAGTGTAGATTACTTGCTTGAGCATTACCTTGTATCGAACATAAGGGATTAATTGATACCCACCTGCTCCCATATAAGAATTTAGATGGGTCTCCAGTAAGAGAGGTTCTTGTGTTGTATATATTCTAAAAAATTATTACAATACTTCATTAACAATGTAATATGGCGAGTGATATTGTATATAAGACGTTACATTGAAATTAAAATATTATTAAATTTAACAATTATAAATTTAATTGTCCAATCCAAATTCTGGGAGCATAAAATTTCCTCTAATGGCATGGAGCATGTTGTTGGCTAGAGCGTCAAAGGGGTCGAAATTGGTGAGGTTATCTTATCAATAAACTTAATTGACAGTTACTAATCATTGAATAAAAGTAATACATTTTATTTTCTTCTAGAACCGCAGAATTTAATTGAACTTGAGAAATTGTTTTTAATTAAAATAGTAATGATGATAATTCTACGGAGGGTGTATGATTCAACATTAGCCATCACTTTCTAAAACCAACTTCTGACTGAGACATTTTAAAATGGAAAAATTACACCAAATGCCTAGAACCCAACATTTTGATGAACACGAACGAACGATATTCATATCTCCACTTGCCAGAAAACAATATACTTAGACGTGACGACCAAGACGTGAACATAATTTAAGCTAACCCTAGCTAGTTATCTGTACATATAATTAAGCAAAAATAAATCATCTAAAATAAAGCAACACATATAAAAAAAAAATTGCATAGGGGGCGGAGTTAATTATTCTCAAGTTCACCAATGTGCTTAAAACATGCATAAGCAGAAGAAACTTTTTTAACTACTGCCTCTTGAACTTAAATATAAATAAAATTAACTAATTTATGTATTAATTAAAAAAATAGTTAACATTATTTAATTTTATTTAAAAAATAAATTATTTTTTTAAAATTTTCCTTCATTAGAACTTGAAATCAAGGATAAAAAAAATTGTTGAAAATAAAATCTCAATATTTCAAAGATGATATCACGATATTGGATATTTATATTTTAATCTATCATAAAAAAATGCTTATCTATATTTGAGTTAGGAGAGAGAAACTATTCATGGGTGTAACAGTTAGCTATAAGTTTTAGGTATGGGGATTAATTTCTATCATTTATGTAGAAACTGTTATAAGCATAATAAAACTCATAATTATCCTATAAAAAAGTCAAAAGAAAGTAAAAGAAACCTTGCCCTAGTCTAATTAACGTGGTTCCCGTTTTCAACTAGAAAGTTTAGAAGCCAATTAGTATCTAAACCCAAAAAATTAAAATTGACAAGTTGCACACACACATTGAAATCTAATTTTGACAAAAACTTAGGAAATCATTAGTTAAAGAGAAATTGCAACACACATGTGTCTGGGTGGCCAGGAGGCTTTACGTCAACCTCCACACTTAAAAAAGTAATTAAGTGGGCAAAGAAGAAAAAGAAAAAAGTGAGGAAAGAAGTCAAAGTAGGGAAATTGAATTGAATTACCTGGCGAACAAATCCTTCAAGATTGGCTAGCTTGCTCATGGCAACAACCATTTGTTGAACACCATCGACGAGAGGTGTTCCAGCTATTGTGTCCACCAGAGACTGCTGCAACTGCTCAAGGCCCTGAGAGAGAGCTTCCTCTGCTTGCTGTGACGAATGCCGCAGACCATACATTCCCATTATCTGTTGCTCAGCTAGTGGCTCCAATTGTTGGATCAACATCTGACCAATATTATATCTCACTCTTCAATACATTACAATATTACTTTAATATTTTTTGTTTTTTTAATCTTTATAAAAATTTAATCCACTTCAGTTTTTATATTAATTTATTCAAAAATGAAACACTAAAATTATGTCACTTTTTATAAATATATGAACTAAAAATATATTATTTTTTTTTATAAAAACTAAAACTTTTTTATATTTTGAGGATCAAAAATATATTTTATTCTTGAAAATTTAAGAAATATAATTTTAGTGTTTTGGTTTATTATGTTGTGCTTTTAATAAAATTGTTTTATTATTATCCTTACGACAATGATTAGTTATATATATATTTAAAATATAGTCGGACATGATAATATTAGGAAAATGTTACGATATATAACAAATTATATAATAATAAATAAAGAAAAAATAAGATAAAAATAAAGTGAAAGAAAGTTGAGTGTAGAAATATAATACTAATCCTGAATGTTAATGTTAATTATAATTAGTAATTATTGGCTGCAACTGCGAGATTTCCCTACGACATTGGAACAGTTATTCACTGCCACAACAACTGACATGGGACAAATTACTAATAACAGGAAGGCAATGCTGTTACCGAAAAAGTTATTTATCTCATTGTCCGAAAAATGACACCCCCAATTTCCAAAAAGAAAAGAAAATGACTCGTCCCTTGATTTTTTATTTTGTTTTTTTTGAGTTGCCAAATAAACCAGCATGATGGTTGTCTTTTATGAAAGAGATTTTTCTATTCAATTAATTATTTTTACTGCATTAAGTAATACACGGATTCACAAACTCCAGCACTCTTTATAATATTGCTCTCACTTTTTAGAGTTATTTTATTGATTTTTCCATGCACTAAATACATATAATATATAGGAGGAGTAAAGTTGAAGTTATATGTAATTGATGAATAGTAGTGTACACACCGTGATGAGATCAGAGGGCCTAAAGCCACCAATCCAGAGGAAGCAACGTTCAGCTTGGGAAGTCCACATGCCATTGATGAGGTGGAACACATCTGATTTTGCAGCCACACTCTTGAGCCTGAAAATGTCATCATAGTGAGAAAGATATGCATCCACCATCACTCTCATATCACTGTCTGATAACGGTGCCTGCAACCCTGTCCGGAGCTCCCCCATCAACCGGTGGTCTTCTTCTAACCATCTTGCATATTCCATGTCAAACATTGCGGCTCCTGCTACATATAAATATAACAAAACCATATTCTTATATATAATTACTTAATCAATCATTGCCATTATTTATCATATCATTATATTAAACTACAATATATGTGGTGCCGGTTCAAATTGGTTTGCTGAAATTGTATTTCTTATATACTATACATGTTAATAATGCTATTAAAATGTTGGTTGATTTGGTGATGAGTGCAATGTGGCCACCAATGAAACAGACCCGGCACCATTTTAATTTATTAGTGCATTTCCTTTTCGTTACAAAGTGTGTTTCTATTTATGATAGTGAATAATTATTATTTTATTTGTTATCAACTTTTTACTTTAAAACCGTATTATTTTACTAGAATTTGAAAAGAGGAATAATTCTCTTCTCTTAAAAGCCGAAGCATGTATAAAGTAGCCTTTATAGTTTATGATATAACGTGTTTAGAAAAGGTCGTACATCTGAACATAAAATATGTTAGCATGATCTGATTCAGATATTGGCCTTTTTTATTTAGTATTCAAACACAAATTATTTAGCCACAGATTTTGGTCAAATGCAGAGACTTCATTAAATTTTGAAATGGACTATCCAAATTAAACTTTGACTTTTATTTGGTATTCGAGAGATGTATACTTCATAAAAATTATGGCATTACTCTTTTATCTTTCTGAGTTTGAGGAATTAGAAAATCACATTGCATTTCAATGATTAACCAAAAATAAAGGAACAGACAACTCACCAGAGCTTACATTACTTCCAACACCACCACAGTCCACGAACAAGCCCTATAACAGCTCAAATAATATTAATCATTAAAAGTAAAAAAGCAAAATATAAAATATAAAAATATAATAAAATACATGACTTGAGAACCTGAGAGCGTGCTCTTTGAAGATCTTGTTCTAGCTGAGTAAGCTTTAATCTACTTGACTCTAGATTCTGCACATAAGCCTGTTCCATTGACAGAAAAAAAATGCAGTAAATTTTATAGCTTTTTTTGAGTTTCCACTTTCTGCAACAATGTATGTGTTATTTCTCAACAACTAGTTGAACTTTGTGCTACAATATGTAGGACACACCTTTTTCCTGAGACGGCTTTTCCTTGCAGCCTCTCTGTTTTGAGCTAAACGTCTCAACGTCTGAGGCCAACAAAAAAATCAAATCTTACCTTAGATCCTTTGTAAAACCACATAAAAATAAAACAAAGAGGTAGAGAAAAAAAAAATTGAGAAAATTCTTCAATAACCTTTGCATCAAGTTG
This sequence comes from Mucuna pruriens, assembly GCA_025330945.1. NCBI lineage: Eukaryota > Viridiplantae > Streptophyta > Magnoliopsida > Fabales > Fabaceae > Mucuna > Mucuna pruriens. The sequence continues at coordinate 3,231,627 of JAENHJ010000042.1, read as the reverse complement.
TTTCTCTGATGTAGAACCAGCTCCCTTTCTCTGCAAGAGAAAGGACCCAAAAACATTATTTAAAAAACGTTGATGAACACAAATGTTAACTTGGGAGTACAAACCAGAAAAATGTAGCCAGAGGGAAAAGAAGAAAAATGTTAACATTACTGAATTTCATCCTAGCTTTGCAAAGAGGTGCTAAAGTTTGAATCGAAAAAGAAAAGATGACATATTAGAGTGCTCACTCTGGGAAGCATTTGTGAATCTTGAGGCCCCTTGGACCATTTCTCTAGAGCCATGCAATCATCAATATGATATGGGTAACAGAAAGCATCATTATCTGCCATTGTTTTGGTGTATAGTGTGGTTTAGATTTGGAACTCCAAATTTGACTCCGGAGGAAAACACAAGTTTTCTCTAAATTGAGCCAAGTGGGTGGGTCACTTTAATGAGAAACGTTGATAAGTACTGAAAAGATTCTCAATTTGTTTTTTGTTCGTACTTTGTCCACATCCCTCTCTATATATCTCTCTATCATATTTCATGTCAGACATTCATCAGAAAATCGTTCAGGAATCAGGAAAACTCTGTGTTCTTTTGATTTTCTGAAAGCTGTTGGGATCTGTGCCTTCTTTGTGAAGATACAAGAGAGAGAGGACAGATCAAAACAGTAAAAATAGCATTTAAAAGGCCAACTTTCCCCGAGTTTTGGGGATATGGAAAGAGATAACTGAGAGATTAACAGTGGAAAACAGTGTTTAATAACCTTTCTTGAGGTCTATACCCTATTGTGAGAGACCAACTAGAATTTGGACTTCTAAAAGAAATTAATCTTTCACGGCCTAATAAAGAATTAATGATTGAATTTTTGTTAGTAGGAATATCTATATTTAGTATTAAAGAGTATTTCGAACAGGATTTTCTCTGAAAAAAGTTACACATGCTAAAGATAAAAATTAAAAAAAAAGAGGTTTAAGAGAGTGAGAAAGAGAGAGACCTTTTCTTGAGGTGATTTGGCTGGTGATTGATTCTGTGAAGAGGCTGTTCTTGGGGTATCAGTTGCCATCTCCTGTTGAAGTTGGTGTCTATGGTGCAGATGCTGCTGATCAAAAGCCTGATGATCTGAAGAAGATGCCTTTTTACTTAAGGGAGATTCTGCCTCAAAGGGGGCTCCGTTTTTGCTTGAAAGAGCTGAGTCAGTGCTTTCCCCTCCTGACTTTGAACCACCCTGTATATGGAAAGCCACCAAAATATTTTGATTCAGATGAATAATTAATTCAAGTAAAAATAAAAAATAAAAATCAGCTCACATATATGTTATCAAGGGTGAGGATTTGGACAATATCATTTTCACAATGAAGGGAAAATAAAATATTGAGATTTCTTGAACTTGTAAGCAATAAAAATGGTCAAAGATGGGGAAGTGATAGGAGACTAGTACTCTTGGGGTTTGCTGGAATCTCATTGGCCATGAAGGGAACATTTCCAGTGTAGCTGCAGGTCTGGCTGTGAATAAAGCTGCAAGAATCACAAAAGCAAAATCTCAAGAGGATCACCAAAGGGAAGGAGTTGAAGATTGCCAAAATAAAGACTTTGAGGACTTTCAATTATAACAAGAACAAAAAAGGCAGAGGAACCTAATCCAACTTTTCAGCAGTTATGGAGTCAGTAAAATCATGCAAAGGAGGTCAGTTTCTAATATTGTAACCCCACGCCATCCAAGTCTATTGTCTCAGAATCATTATTGTATCGGAAATGGTAACCCCCCACTGCACCATTCTTTAGACATATTCAAACCTCTCATCCACCACCTCCTTTTTCTCTCTGCTTTTGGAAAGAGTTGGTTATGCTTATCTAACGTCAGAAAAAAGCACAAGTCATGGAAACGGAAACATACATGCTTTTCCCACATCATTTCTACCCTTAACTCCATGCAGAACAATTGCTTCCTCTAGCTCCCCCAAATCAAAAGCAGATCCTTCATTGCTAAGAAACAAAACAAAACAAAATAAAACCATCATATTTATAAATAAGAGTTTAGAAAAAGTTAAAAGGAGATGTTATCATTGAAGAATACATTGCGCTTGATGCAGGAGTGTTAATCCCGTGAAGAATTCCATAAGGGATGTGGTGACTTGAAGGCCCTGACTCAGACAAACCAAGTTCTCCTATTCTGTGGCTCGCCATGCATGCAAGGCTTTTACTTAGACCAATAGCATCTTCCCTGAAGCCGAAACCTTGTTATAATTCAAATTGAATTGAACAAAAAGTGGTGTGTATATATATATATATATATAGTGTCATGTGTATTTGTTTACCTTGTGTTTGTTGGGATAAATAGAAGTCTATATTGAGAAGGTGATAGAGCAGCGAAAGATCAAGGCTTTCTTGTCAAAGTAATATCTAATCAATCTATGTTGTAAGTTGGCACAAGAGGGTCCAGTCTTTTTCTCAGATATGATCCTCTTTGCAACTTTTTTTTATCTTTCATGGGGTGTCTCTATCTCTTTCTTTTCTCCTTCTCAATGAAGAAACCTGATTGATTAGTCTGTTTGGCTTGCTTTATGGCTGTCCCTAGTTGAAAATTTTTCAGATTGAGAAACTCATTCTGTGGTACCCAAGATGTTGTCCCAGCAAACTTGTCTCATGCTCTCTTTAGAGTTTAGACTTGTGGGCCTTCAAAGGTGGCTCAACATATAAATTTTTTGAATAAAACAAAAAAATAATAAAATTGGACAGGTGGGGTCTGTTGCAGGAACCCACTAGAATCACTGACTCCTACTCCACTCTCTCTCTCCTCTAACCGCCTGTGTGTTCTTATTGGTTCTCTTCTGTGTTGAATGTACTTAAAACAAATTAGGACTCATGTATTTTTCGTCTCAGATGCCAGAACACAATAAATTCATTGAACTCATGTATTAGAACAATTTCAACACAATAAATTCATTGAACTCACCCAAGCATGAGATAGAGTTTTCTTTACTATTGAAATTTGGCTAATAAAAGCTAACCACTAAAGGTGGATTTCACTTTTTATTTTTTACTCTCGTACAAATTAGAAAAAAAAAAACAAAAAAAAAACTGCTGATACCAATTCAACCAAAACATTAGAATAATAGTCCACGAGCTTAACCACTTTGTGTATTTAATCCCCCTCTGTAATGGATTTGTTTGGTATTATCCCCTTTGTTGATGGGTCAACATCCATTCCCTGTCATCACCTAAACCATGCCACGTTGAGATTCCTTTCTACTTATGGTTATAGAAATCTGTTTACAGAGCAATATGGTGCACAGGGTAATCTCAAATTACTAGCAACTTTATTTCATTTTAATTTGTCAATTAGTATAATAAATCCATTACTCAAATGTAATTTGCATTTGACTACCCTTCCTAACTCTGAGACCTTGTATAGTAAGCTTAACTGCTAATCTTTCAAAATTCTAACTACCCTAGATAGAGGTGTTACGACATAGACTGCTGATGTAAAATAGTGTACATAGCAAGGCAAAAGAGGATTATTTCCACAATTTGTAAGTCTATATCGTATAAAGTTTGGGACCAACATTATTGAACACATAAAAATGTAATATATATAAATATATACCGAGATAAAGAAAGGACAGGCAGAAAGAGACTTTTAGGTAATGGACCCATGATCTATAATATATATCATAAAGAGGTAAGAGCAAAAATTTTATATTGTGCTATTCTAACACCTTTTGCAGGTAATATGCCTCCTACCAATTATTCTTTTATGATGCCAAATTGCCAATGATTGGTCTTAAAAAAAGTGGTTTTGCTCGAAATATAAATGCTATCTTGGTTAGGTCAATTTGTATTTTAAGCATATAAACCTTTGTTCCCAACATACCTTACAACATCTTCATGTGGAAGTGTTTTTGAGAAGATTTTTGGACAATAGATCATTCCATGAATCTGTCATTGTAATTTTTTGAACTTCCTGTTTCCCTGTCTAGAAAGGTGATTGGTCTGGATCAAATCCTAAAATTGATTATTCTTTTGTTGATTGTGCTCAACTATTATGTTGAGTCATGGTGTGTCGGCTAAGCAAGTACTAACCGAAAGTTCTTTTGTTTTTTTATTTTATTTTTTGTGTATTTCAGGGGTTTATAGCTGGACCATTTTACATCTTGGTCTAAATTTGCATTGAGACTAAAGTTGAGAAGTTGTGATAATTGCTTTTCTTTCTTTACAGGTGAATGGCCATTGGCAGATCAAATGTATGTAAGAGTTGACATGGCACTAATAATCCACCATATATGCTAAAAAAAATCAAGGACGTCAATGATTGGCAATGGACCCATGGAGTCAGGAATAGAAACTTGTATTGAGTAATGAGTACTATGCTCTTTATTAATGGGATCTACAAAGTTCAGGACCCTTACATATAATTGGGTAAAAAAATTGAGATCAATAAATGAAAATGTTACTGTTGTGATTTTAGTTTTCTAAGTTCAATGATTTATCTAGCCAAAGATTAATTGATGAGCTAAATTATAAGAGTTAATTTTTCATATCAAGAAAGGGAAGTCTATTTTTTAGCTTTGGATTCCTTGAGCACTCAGTATGAAGATCAACTAAACTGTAAGTGCATTGAAGAATAAGGCATAAAAGCAATAAAGAAATGTGCAAATAAAACAATAAACAATGAACTTACAGGCTGGCTGAAAAATAAAATGAAGACTTAGGATTTAAATTGAATAATAAGGTCAAAATTCATCAATCCACTATTATAATTATGAAAAATAAATACTAATCTATAACAATAATAAAAAAAAACTCTATTTTAGTTTCCATTCTCTTTTAGACTTTTATATTCTTTAACAGCGGTTGCAAACCATTCTACTATTCTATTTTAACCTCTTACATATAATGATAAAAAAAAACAGTAACTTGGTATTGGTATGCAACAATCTAATTTCGAAAACTAAAAGAATACATATACACAGGTACACTTTTTTTCTAATAGCTATAATGTTGGTAATCATTCAATTACTTGTGTACAAAAATTCATTAACTAACTAATTATCTTCTTATCTGACCATGTCAACCATTTCTAGTTTTAAGAAAATAGGCCTTGGAGCCATCTTAACCTGGTCAACTCAAAAAAATGCCTTGATTCCAATTTTTGGAGTTTGAATTGAATGTAGCCTTCTAGATCAACATTCATCCTTTATCTTTTAAGGTATAAGAAACTTATTCATATCTCTTTCGACCTGGTGAATTTCATTTCTTTTATCACATAAGCTAAATGTCCAGCACCGAGTCCAATAATAATGCTGAACCTGAGGCCCGTTACTTTTTCCTATCTTCTAGTCTTGAAATGTTCATTTCACCTCACTATCCAAATCCTGTCTATTAATAAGCTTTTTAGTTCCTACCCAAAAAAAAAAAAAAAAACGCTTCTTGGCTAATGATTCTATCAACTAAACAGCTAATTTCTCAAATCAGACTCATGTTCCTGTGACTCTATTTTTGTGTGTGCTAATAATTACATATGACTTTGAGTACAGCACAAATTTACAAGTGGTGACAAAATTATAAGATGAAAATGGAAATATAAAATGAGATAAACTATAATTAGAATAAGAAAAACTACATGAATCTAAGGTAATATGCATATGGATTAGCATTTCTATTTAACGAATTCCAGGGATTATCCCCAACTAAAATTTCTTCAATCACTTTACCCATGATGCATTAGCAATATATTACAAAATTATGTTTTACTAACCAGAAGACAAGTGGTGGGTTTGGGTTACAAATTTTTTTTTTTTTGGCCAAACAATTGTACTCGTTTGTACCTTTATTATTGTCGAAATTTTGACAGATTCTTATACTTATTTATTGAACTTTGAGCATGCATGATGCATAACATAATAGTAGCTAAGTAGTTTATCAATGTTATCATCAATTCAACTCTTGACAATATCAGTATCTAACCATCCTCTAGTTGTCTTAGTAGTTGGCAACATAAACCAAAATGATATTTTACATAACCTATCATAATTCATCTTTTGCATAGAAACGAAGAATCATCTCATCATCCAGTGCATATCATGTCAAGTTAGTTCGGTGTAAATCATGTCCAAATATATGTGATTATCAAATCCATTTGGCAATGTAAATCATAGGTTCTTTAAGACTCAAAGCACTTACACAGATTAGTTAATGACTTTGTTCTTTGGTAAGAAGTGATCAAAATCCTAAATGTCTTCCATCATTGGTGATTAGTCAACAAAAATCTAAATAGATTTCAAGCAGAAGTCAAAATGTTGAATATAAACTCTTAGTAAATATCCCTATACAATTAGACAAACAAATAAATGGTGAAATAATTGGCCTAACACAAGACATTTATCTGAATTCTATTCAAACTTAAAATGTCGGTGTCTACATGTGTGTATCTCCTCATTAGTTCAACCATTGATGTGGTGCAATTAGCTAGCATCCAGCATTCTCCATCAAACTAGCCTTAGAGACAGTACTGTGGATAACCAGTTTCTTAGGAATGGGACTTATTTTATGCAGCCATCATCTGGTAGACTTTGGACCAAATAATTGTGAAGTTGCTGATGTCTACAATCTCAAGATTCTCAACCGTCTCACCAAGGTCAAGATGTATAACAAATACATTTTCAAAAGAGAAAAAAAATATATATACTGAGAATGTCTAACCGAAAGAGTTGCAAGAGCAAGAGTCTTACTTTTCAAGTTATTGTGTATTTTATTTATAACATAGAAGTAGATCCTTCTAGAATTTGTATAAAGTTGTGGATTTTATTTAATTGAGTTTAGTGATATTTCTGAACTGAAGAGTGAATATGTGTTTGAAAAGGGTTCATTTCGAAAAGCATGAGATTTAGAATTTTATTTTCAGAAGAGCCTTGACATGAATTGAAAATGTTGAGTTGATAATTGAGGTGGAGAACAGTTTAGGTGCAAAGCTACCTTTGGTGAGATGGAATGATATGAGTATATAACTGATAAGGTTCTAGGAGAAGCTTATCCGTTAAATGAACGTTGTGTTTAAATATTTTAGATTTTTAACATATTTTATTTTAAATTATACTTTAAAATTATACAATATTAAAATGCTACTTCTTTTGAAATGGTGATTTTTAAATTTATTGATTTCTATTTCAAGTTTCTAGCTTGTTTGCTAATAAGAATGAAAAGAACCTGGCGTTTTGTATTTCCCCTTCTAATTAATGTTGGTCGTAATGCCCTCATTAAGCATATGTAATTCTCCCTGACATTATTTCTCCATGCATCATTTGAGTAGTAAGTTGCTAATAGTTTCAGATCAACCCATTAGTATTATTTCTTTGTAGGCCTTCCTTGTTTGATGACCTGTTGATATTATTTTGAATCTTATTCTGCAACTAGAGAGCTTCAATCTATTTTAGATCCGTATTGAGCCACTATATAAACTACTGAATTTGTAATGTATCTTTAAATTTAACCGGTGGTATAAACAATTTTTACAAGTGTTCAAAATTTAGAAATGCTGCAATTATTAAAAAAAAAAAACTGATAAAAATTCAGTGAAGTTTGAAGTACTACCTAATTTAAAAAAACTATTTTGCTGTTGCTATGTTTGTTAGGCTTTTCATGTTAGATTGCATTTGATAGAGATGAAAATGAATCGTTCAATTCAGTGGGCAGTGTAAAACACATGCCGAGATTAGCTAACCCAAATTTGTTAAGCATTTATACATCTTTTGTTAATAAATACATTTCTTTTTCTTTTTTATTATCAAAATATTCTTTTATATAAAATATTATAAATTTAATTTTATACTTTTTTTATTATTTTCATTATTTTTAAATCTTATTTTTATATCTTATCTTTATTATTCTTTAAATTTTATTTTTATACTTTATGTTTATTATTTTTTAAATTTTACTTCTGTATTCTCGTTTTTATTATTTTTTAAACTTTATTTTTTACCTTCTATCTTAATTATTCTTTAAATTTTTTTTATTTATAGAAATCATCAATACCACTCACTCTTCTCAATTAATTCTCCATTAACCAAGTTAGACCCTAATAAATTGAACCAACAATAAGTCAATCTAATGGTAAAAAGTTTGAAATAATATACATAAAATTTGAGGTTCAAATCGTGGTACCATCAGTGTAATTCTTCATTTACCCAAAAAAATAAAGGTATAAATTAATGTTTTAAAATATATCTTTCATTAACAATAACTTATAATTTATATAGTAAGGTATTATTTATTATAATTTATATTTGTTAAACACATTAAAGTAACAAAATTTCTATTTTTAATTCTACCAAAAATATTTCCTAGAAAAAAATATTTTTCAAAAAATACTTTTTCAAACAAAGATATAGATATTACAAAAAGTACTTTTTAAAATTTTGTAATTTTTGTTAAAATATAATTTTAAAAAATACTTTCTAAAATAGAATTTTTTTTCAAAAACCTTTTTTGATAACCTTAAAAAATTAAAAACAACTTTGAAGGTATTCTGAAAAAATTAAAAAAAAATAAGAAAATAGAAGTATATTCATAAAAAAAATAAGAGGTGTACGTAACATTTGTCAATTTATGATAGTTCACATAATTTTTGGACTAACCTAGAAGCATAATATTTATAAAAAATAGAAGGTATATATAACATTTGTTAATTTATGATAGTTCACATAATTTTTGGACTAACCTAGAAGCATAATATTTATAAAAAATAGGAGGTATATATAACAATTGTCAATTTCTTATAGTCCACATGTTTATTGGTTTGCTTTTTTTTCTTAAATTCATATAAATTTTAAAAAAAAAAAAATCAGGCCAGGCCAACAATTTAAAAGCCCGACCTAAATAATGAAACATTTTAAGTTTTCAACACCTTACTTTAAATAATATTAAAAAAAATCATCACTCTTCAAACTATTCAAAAATAGTTTAAACAAACTATTAAAAAGAACAATTTATTTAAAAAAATTTAGTGAATAATTAAAAATACGTTGAATAAGAGCACTGAATGTTACTAGCAGTTGTCAATAAAATATGAATAAAAACCATACAAAGATGAAACATAAGCGCTGAGGACATGATCTGTAAAGCACACAATGGAACCTTAAATAGGGCAGGTTTGAGGTAGAGATGACGATGATACAAAATGGATACAATGGGTACATATAAATTGGGTACAACAAAATTAAATTGCAGTTAGATCCGTGAGTACAACTTAATAATACAAACCTAAATAAATTTAGTATTATAAAACTTAATTTGTGGACATGAGATTGAAAATACATCGTAAGAAAATATCTTCAAGGCATAGCTTCAGATGCCAATGCCATACCAACTTGCCAAACCATTAAATCTGCAACTAAAGAGAACAGAGTAGCAATTATTAAATAAAAAAAAATGCACTCCTAATTTGTGACCTGTGATCTTCAACAGAGGAACAAACAATTTAAAACAAATTAGTTGAATTAAACTTGATAAGTAAAATAAAGCATCGTTATATCCAAAAACCTAGCATAAACAAAAAAACAAATGAAATGCACAAAACATCAAAAATCAGAAGCTCGACTAAAAAAATAAAAACAAAAAAAAATGTACGGAACAACGAATTTGGAGAGCCCGCGTGGCCATCACAGCCCCAAACAAATGCGAAAGAAAGAGAGGGGCTCTGACCGCGGGCAGTCTTCATTGCAGGGTTCCAACGGCGAAATGCCTCGCTATCCATCTTTCAGTCGCGGTGGGTCAGGGGACAGAGCCGCCAAGAACGGAGGCTCCGCCGCCACCGTCGCCGCTGCTTATGAAAGGGAAAGACGGCCACCTTGCCGCGGCATTCTCTGCTCAGATAAGATCAAGTAGTGTTTAGGTTCTGTTTAGGGTTTGTGCTCTGCTTAAATAGAACATACCAATACATCTTTCCCGTATTCCCAAAATACCCTTATCCTAAAATCAACCCACACCGCTTTCTAATTCTAAATTGTAAATAAATACAAAACTTTGGCTTATTCGTGTATTCCTTGGGTGCTTCTAATGTTATTTTTTTTTTATCAAAATTTTAATTTACTTCAATTATTTGCACGTGAAACTTTAATTTTGATAAATAAATAGTACGACGGACATACAATGTAATGAATAATATGTAAGATTTGTCTTTAAAAAATTACAAAAACTATGTAAATTTAAAAAATAAAAACCTCAAAAATAATTATTTTAGTATTTTATAAAAATATAAATAAATTATATCCATATAATTATTTTTTCTTAAACTTAAACAAAAATTTATTTATATCACAAAGTATAACTAATAAAAACAGCTATTTGTAACAAAATTATTCTCTTTTTCTTCTATTTATTTTTTTTGCAAGCAATTATAAATTATATTACATTTTTTTATTCTTCTTACAATTTAACTTGTAACCTATTCATGAAATTGGAAATAGAAAAAAAAAACCGTGATTAACGAGAATATTTTTAGAGGTTTTGTTGATATTTTATTTCTTTTAGTTATTATTTTAATATTTTATTTTTAAATTCAATTTTAATATTTTTAAATAAGTTATAAATAATTAAAATAACATTATATCACAATATAAAATTATTTATATAAATTTTAAATATAATATATGTTAAAAAATATTTATTTATTATAAAATTTAATTATATAAAATAAATATTTATTTTGTGCAATATATAGGTTAAAAAATTAGTTCTCAATATTTTTCTCTTTATAAATATGTTTTACGATGCTTGCATTCTTTTATCTTTATTTTTAAATTAAATTTTAATATTTTAAAATATTATCAATAATTAAAAATAAATTATATTATAATTGAAATTATTTATTATAAATATACTGTATATTCAAAGTATTTATTTATAATAAATTTTATTTAAAATATAATACATATTAATATTTATTATAAATTTTAATTATATAAAGTTAAACATTTATCATATACAATGCGTAGACCAAAATATTATTTAAATGATTCCGAAATAAAAATAATTGAAAGGAGTTCAAAGTAAATTCTGAAAAATATTATGGATAAAACCCCATATCTCCGGAATATTTTCTAAACCTTAACCATTTTATCAATTTTATTGAGAGCCATTATTTGATATTAAACTTTATTCAATCAAACTATAAATGATTAACAGTTAGTATTAAAAATTATAAAAATGATTATTTTTGTTACGAAAATAACCAAACTGTGAACGACCTGTTATTTTAATGCATCCAATAAACAAGAATGTAAATGTTGTGTTTGCAAAACAAAAATATTTAAGGGACCATTCCAAGTTATGCTAGGAACCTAACTACTACTACCTCCGAAATAAAACTATTGATATCTAAAATTAATATACAAGAATTAAATAATATTTAATAAACATAAAATATTAATATATTTCATCTAAAATATTCTTATTTAATATTGGATAGGTGCGAATGATTTATAGACAAAAGGTTTGACAATTAAGAAAAATGTAAATACATTCAAAGTTCCTATAAATATGGCTAGTCCTTCTAAATGTTTTTGTCACTTTTAGATTTTTGAGAATTTTTTAATGACATTTGTTTTAGTTCTTATGACTTACTCTCTAGTTAGTGTAACGTTGATGTGATTATTAAAAATAATTATATTAATTAAGATAATTAAAATAATAAATAATATTTTAAATTAAGATAATTAGATTATTTCTGTATGTGTAATCCAATTAATTAATGTGTTTATTTATTTATTAGTAGAATTAATGTATTTATTATTTTTATATAAATAAGATAATTATATAATTTAATTTTATAATTTATTTTTTAATATATTATGAATAGTATTTTTATTACTTTTAATATTATTTTTATTTTTTAGTTTATTAATTTATTTTTAACATTGTATTTTTAAAATTACAATCTGTTTATAAATTTATAATTTAATTTCAATATGTTATTTTTACATCTCAATTTATTAGTTTTGACTTATTGTAATATAATTTATTTTAGTATATTATATTTTAATTTATTTTTACCATTAGAGATAAAATTACTGCTTGAGATAAATTTTAAAAATAAATTATATTAAAATAAGTCAAAATAAATTAAAATATAAAAACTACATCAAAAGTAATATATTAAAATTAAATTATATTATTTTAAAAAATACAATATTAAAAGTATATTGGTGAATTGAAAAATAAAAATAATATTAAAAAATAAAACCACTGTTCATCATATATTAAAAAATAAATTATAAAAATAAACTATATATAATTATCTTATTTATATAAAATAATAAATACATTAATTAATTGAATTAAATACAAAAATAATTTAATTATCTTATTTAAAATATTCTTTATTAAATTATATTATTTTATTAGTCATGTCGCGAGCTCAAAGAACCAGTTTACAGGAGCTGAAATTACACAGTGAAACACTAACCCTCTTTGTAAAAGTAAAGAGTACAAAAAAGTTTAAAACTTGAATTAAAAAACAAATTTTTAGTTTTAGAAGTCAATTTTCACTATCTGTTTTCTTCTGAAACTATCAATCTTCGATCAAACAAAATAAAATACAACATTGTCAGTATTTTCTTTCTTTTCTATTCTCTTTCCTCCCATCCGGATATAGCAAGCTCGAGCAGTATTTACACAAGAAAAACAAAACTCTCAACACACTCATCATGAACGCATGGTCAGAGAAAGAAAGGTATTATATCAGTTTCTTGACTTCTGAATATTTCCATCCTTTGATGGCGGAGGTAAGGTTGGAGATGAGCGTGCTGCATGATAAGACGAGGAAACAAGTTGTGCTGCAGCAGGAACAGCCCCACCTGCAGTTATGCCAATGAAACGGTCATCAAACATGGTACAAATATATATTAAATTATAAATAGAATAGCTAGCTCTCCATAGAAACAGAAAATACAATCAAGGTAAGCACGCTTTTTCCCAAAAGTTTTTTTCACTTCTGAACACAACATATTCTTGTGGGTGTTTTTGTTTTTCTGAAACTTTCCCTACAAAGTTACACTTTGCTTACCTGCCAATCCCGCACATGCTGAAGAGAATACTATCACAGGTGGTGCCTGAATTGCAGAGAGGGTTATGTCAGTATGATAGTAAAAAGTTTTGACTGAATTAACAAGGCACGTGTTATTCAAAGGTACAATTTATGGGCAAAAGCTCTATGATGCTTCAACATCTATGAAACTTCGTTCAAAAAGATACCGCAAAATATAATGACAGCAACCCCAATGGTATAAATTACACAATTAAACAAAGAAGAAATGGGTCTGGCTGAATTACAGGTAATAGAGAAAACATTAAGATTGGATTTGGAAATCAACCAGTGATGTATGCATCAAAACAAGACTGATCCAAAATGGAAAACAATAATGATCCAAGATGGTGAAGACAGCAACTTAAACAGTTTTAGAAAATGTGACTAAAATTTTCTCACGGGAAAAAGTTCAAAGGGGATAGATAAAAGCAACTATTAGAAATGCTGCTTCAAGAATGAAACAAAAGCCTAACCCTCCTCCAACCCTTTTCCCAAACAATATTGTTTGTCCTTTTGAATAGTGAAAATTTACCATCTATTTAGTTTTTGTTTGGATAAACTTCTCTATAAGTACTTACAAGAGAAGAAAATAATATGAATTAAGTTTCTTCGATAAAAATTAAAATTAGCTTATACATAACCTAATTTAGAGAAACTCTCTTATTTAGCTTTTCTAAAACTTGATTTTAACTTATGTATAAACTAATTTTTAACTTATGGAAGAAGTTTAATCAATTTAATTTCTTATTTTCTTCTTATAAGTACTTATTAAGAAGTTTATTCAAACAAAACCTTAATCATCAAATAATTATGTATGTAGAAAACACGGCAGGAATGAACTAATAGTCACAGTGAATCCTACAATTTTATGTTCTATTCATGATTCTTTTGCAGATTATAGAATGACATAAGTCAGTAGAGGAAGCAAATGTGCCTAGGTCACAGGGGCTGTACCTTTAATACTGTGTGAAAGGTTACAGGGTGCCGCTTAGCTGTCTCATGATTTCATAATATATATGCAAGAATGATTCAATACCTTGCAAGATTTATTTTAGGGGTCAAATTGTTTTCTTTTGTACATTTACATAAAGTTGCCAACAACAACTGCATAACTTCACTGCCATTCATTAGGAGGATAATAAGAAAGAAGAACAGACTCTTAGTTAAGAATCTATCCGTGATTTCTTATTAAAAGAAAGCAAATCTCCAAGTTCATAAACTGGTAACATTTAAGAACATAATACAATGTGCTTAAGTCATACAAGGGAATATTATGAATTGTTTAGGATAGATGATCTTATACTCTAAGAGTTCACAAGTCAAAGATTTACATCTCCAAAGCACTGAATATGAGGAAAAGAACATGAACGAGTATTGCAAGCCAATAGCAATAGAAAGCACTAACAAACTTACACCAATGAGAAAATGCAACCACATGGGTCCTTTTATCCTTCTCTGGACAACTGGCATAACTGCATCAGAGAACAAAAATTTACTTCTCAATACTATACATACGTGAAAACATGTGGGCTTCATGGACATGAGATTCAGTGTAACGATGCAATCATCTAAGAAAAGAAAATAAGCATAAATATTAAATACACATTCATAGAGTTTCATGCTTAAAATCAATAGTTCAGTTTCTAAACATTAAAAATTAAAGCCTTCAATTTGGAAGATGAACAACTTCAACAATTAAAATCTACAAACCAATCAAACTTAATTGTTCTCAATCATCATGTTTACAACCCAAGACCACGAGCGTCTGTATAGGTTTTGCTGCTCCTTGGAGACCGCTGAACCACCTTGAGTGTCCACCACATTCAGAGGTATCAGAATTTCTCCGAACACAAACCAATCAAACTTAATCATTCTTGGTCATCATGTTTACAATCCCCATACATGCCCCAACTCAAGTTTGAGTGCAATACATCTTAAGAGTAATACAGACAAACAGTGATGGATAAACCATTTCGCCTATACATGTATGGTATTCCTATTTCGAAATAACAGGCTGCAACTGATAATTACGAATTACCCCCTTAAATTTTAGAAAATCTTGGCAAGCTAGCATATGCTCATATAAATGCATAAAGTAATTTTTCAAAATAATCAAAGAGTGAGAAACAAGAATGCATACCAAGATTGAATCCATAAAATGCACTTGCCGTGCCGCCAACGGCAGAACCAATCTGCAGAGTGTTGAAACCCACAAACAAAGATAAAAAATTTCACAGAGAAATATATATATCTTGAAATAAAATGAAGTGGGTGGGAAGAATTTACCATGGAGAAGCTATCCCTGATAAGAGGCGAAACGGTCCAGTGACTGGTTTCCTGAAGAAAAGAGGAATGTTAAAAGAAGAATAAAGGGCGATAAGAGAGAAAGGAAGAATAGTACTGTAATTGCGAAGAAATAAATAAATAAATAAATATACCATGCGGTTAGAAAGGGGTCCTGCGCAGTGATGGCATCGAATGTTTTGATTGCTGCTACCGAGTTTGGAGGATTCCATGTCACTCTGCTGCATACACCATAACCTAACTGCTCTTCTATTCCAGGAACGCACTCTTCGTCTTGCTTACCAAACACTACAAATAAAATGCAAAAAAGAAACACAAACATTTACAGGATAAATAATAAATGATCCATATATTTATGTAAGCCACACATATATATTTATGTAAGTGAATAGAAGAATTTCAATACAATAAAATTCTTGACGTATTTGTTAAAACGCAAAACTAAATGATGAAGAATATTTGAAAAATAAATAAATACATAATAATATATCATTTTAATAATATTATTATTATTATATGTAAATTAAAATAGTTATTACGAAAGTGTTTTTATATTATTCTTTTCAACAAAAATATTTTAAATATTTTTTTTTAATTTTTATCTTTTAATTTATCTTTTCATCTATATTTCTAAATTTAATTTAAATATTTTAAAAAATATTAATAATTAAAAATAAAATTGTATCATAATATAAAAATGATAAATCTAAAATATAATTTATATACTAAAAAATATTTAGTTATTATAAATTTTAATAAAAATATATTTTTTATATTAAGAATATTTATTTATTATAAATTTTAGTTATATAAAATAAGTAGAATCAAAATACTTAATCATACCATAGAAAGTAAGATTAGTTACATATATTGGGTTTAGTTACAAGATCCCTAATTTAGAGATAAGTAATTAAAGACAAAACAAGTCATTTAACTAAATTTAACGAATCTAGTGTGAAAAACATACTAAGTAAATTAAAATGTTCTATGAATTGCATTTTGTTGGTAGAGTATGAAAAACAACCTAATTAAACCTTTTTTTTTTCTAAATATTAAAAAATAATGAGTCAAATATATGTAGCTATTTTTATACAGCAATTCACATATCGCATATCGTGTCTAATCTATCATGTTAAACTAAGTTGATCAAATTTGATTTGGTCGTAAATTTGAGAGGTAAACCTAACTTGGTTGTCAAACCAATTTTCACTATATGACAAGCAAATAATAATAAATAGTGGGAAAAAATTATTTGGTGGATTCTTAAGAAAAGAAAGATATAAGAAAAAGTGGGAAATGGAAAATTTAATAAAAAAATTATACGAAAAATGTAAGAAAAGAGAATATTACGGTGATAAAAAAAATTAATTAATCATGGTTTTAAATGAATGTGCAAAACACTCACAAAAACAAAAACTTGCTCAAAACCACATATGCTTCAACATTACCTGGATAATGGAATTCACTAATTAAACTAAGCCTATGTATAAAGTGAGAAAATAAATATTCATATTTGGTTAAAAGTATTTCATAAACTTAACTCACCATGAATACTAGATATACCATCACTTATTTATTTTACAAATTTCTAAAAAGAAGTCAAATCTATAATATAATATTAGGATAAATCAGATAACAACTAAGAATAAAAATAGGTTAAATTGTCCAACAAAAATTTTAACTTAAATGAAAGTCGCATCAGATCAAGTTTTTTTTTAGAAAATATTAAACTTTAGACTTTTATAAAAGTATATTTAATTAAAAATGTCAAATTTTAAATTATTTAAAAAGTCATTTATGACCTATTTAATTAGTTTTTATAAAATTCAACACATATACACATCATATACCTTTTTAACTTTTTAAATAATTTTTATAAAAATTAACATAGATGGACACTATAAGTGTGTTGAATTTTATAAAAAATAATTTTTACTTTTAAAGTAATTTTTCTAAAATTATACATGCCACACAGTTTTGACAAATATTTTTAATTTAATGAGTTAACTTAATAAGTTTTAATTAAAGATTAAAATTTTAAATTTCAATTAACCTTTTCAACTTTAAAGATAAGAAAGTTCACTAAAATTGCACAACCAATCCTTAAAAAAATTCCTGGCACCTAGAGAGTAATTATGTTTAGTAATCTTCTAAGTTAATCAAAGGTATAAAGAATATCTCCTGGTTACACTACTTTGTTTTTTTTTTTTTTTTTTTTGTAAAAAAAGTTTTGTCAAGTGTCTTCCTTTTCATCATTTTTTTCTGTACAAAACAAAGTATAACATCTTGCCAATAATCACATTCTTTCTTGTTACTTGTCTTTAAAATATCAAATCAAACAATTCTTTAAAATTAAAGTACATCTATTTAAAAGAAATTTGATTAATTATTCTAATTTATTCAAATAATGACACTTATCGCTATTTTAATTTTTTAATTCAAATTATGTTTTGTTTTTCTTTTTCAAGTTAAACTACTTGTCTTTTTAATAGAGAAATTGTTTTTAAGAACAATATAGGAATCGTTATTTTTTAAGAATAATATAGAAATAGTTTAAATAACAAGTTAAAATTATAAAAATGGTCATTTTAACTTAATTTTGAGAATTCAGTATAACTCACAAATACTGACAGTTTAAAAGTTTGTATTTCTATTACTTCTCTTACAGTACCTTATACCTTAATCCGAGATTCGGAGAGAATGAAAAATTTAGCATATTTCATCGTTGTTAACTTTTTTTTACTATAATAATAATAATACAAATAAGCTTTAGTGATAATATAACTTGTGACTACTAGACTGTGATAACAATGATGATTTAACTCAAATTTATAAAACTCACATGAATTATAATAAAAGTTACGTGTGTTTCTTTTAATTACAATTATATAGTATGGTCAGATTGATTTTAATACTGAATTTTTGAAATAACTTAATGTGGAACATGATATTGCATCCTCCTTCCCGCTATACCTATACACTCGATGGATTATATTCTGATCCTCGACGTAAGTATTTCTTTCTAGGCTGCTCCCTTTATGTAGTTCAACTAACAATAAGAGCACTAACTGCTATGATTCAAGATCATAAAAACCCGACCAAAAAAATATTAATTTATTAGGTGGAACTATTGTTATAACTATGTACGATTTACAATACGAAACATGCTATATGATACAATTCAAAATTTTACAATACAAATTGGGAGTAGAATTGTTTTTATGTTTAAATTATATATGAATAGTTCGAATTATATATAAATCACTTGAATCGTATCTCACACACGAATTTTACTATTTAGATACAACTAAGTTACAATCTTAAAAAAAATTCCTAGAAAAATTAGGTAAAATGAGAAGAAATAAGTTGATTTTTTCTTCAATATGAGTCAAGGTGACTCACTCTCTCTTTTTATTTTTTCACTCATTTTTTTGTCTCCTCTTCATTTCTTTACTTGTTATTTTCTGCTCTAAACAAAATAAAGTGATCCACTCTTCTTTTTTTTTCTTCTTTGTATTTTATTGTGCTGCCCTTTCTCCTTTCTTTATAGCAGCGATCACTATTTTTCTAGCATTGTAATTATGATTTGAATATTTGTTTCGAACCTTATATGTCACTTTGTTAATTATTTGACTTCAAAATGTTATAATATATATATATATATATACTTTGTATATGTTTCTTTTTATTAAAATACTTCTAGTATAATGTTTTTTAGTTATTGATTATAAATTTATGCTTTTATAGATCTATTAGTTTTATATGTTATGTTTTATTATTAGTTATAAATTTTATGATTCACAATATGATTCAATTTGCAATTTGAAAAATATACCTTTCGATTCACTTTATTTAATCAATGTAGGACACAATTTGCTATATTGTAAACTTTAAGTTGTATGAATATTTTTTATTTTTTAACCACCCAATTAAGGTTTTTTATTTTTTAGTCAAACTTCGAGATAACTAAGTTTTGATTCTTTGAATTGATATGAGAACATCAATTTAAAGTTTAGTTATACTTATAGCTCATCTTTTGAGTTATTTTTTTACAATTTCAACCTTCATATTCATTGAGTGAATTCTTATTGTTGATCAAATATTTTTACAGAAATATACAATCAATCATTTTTGGTCTATGATATCTTGATAATAAAATGACAGTTTTTTATATAACCAAGTGATATCGAGATGTGTATGATTGACTAATCTCCCTTGGTACAGAGTCATTCGACTAAAGAGTAAAGTGCTTTCTGAAGAAAAAAAGAAGAAAGAAGCATCTATCCTGTTTCACTTTCACATATTTGATAAATTGTGAAAAGTTACATTAACAATGGACTTACTCCTAATTGAGGGTGCACAGTCACAATGCCTGAAAGCGAAGTCTATACTTCACACATTTTAGATATATGTTGATTGGCTAAACTAATTTGGGCTTCCCTCTCTTGATCAAGCTCATGAAGGGATAAATGATAGGAATCTTCAATTATGCTGAAAATTTATTACATCAGCAAATTATGTTATGAATTTATGACTAAGCTTTGTTTAAAAAGCACACATCAAACATTTTCCTTGAGAACTACAAAATTTTTTTGTAAACTACTAACCTTTTTTTTTCTAACGCCGTTGGAGATTTGTAAAAAAATAAAAATAAATCATCCATTAGGAAAGCATGTTATTAGAATTAAAATTTGTATAGAAAAATACCTAGCAAAGGATATTAGCTCCCTATATAAATTTCAGCATCTCCAAAAATTAGTCATTAGATGTTGACAGAAAAATATCCTAACTTCATCTTAAAGAGAATTGAAATTTGTGCAATTGGGATTTAGTCGTGAAACAAATTTGTTATAAATAAGGTTTCCTTATTATTTTCATATTTAATTCAACTATAATATTTGTATGTTTCATTTTTTACCTTTGTTATACTCTTTTTTTATCTTTTTCTTCATTACATAATGTATCACTTTGTCGTTTTATTTTTTATTTGTCTCTTTTCTTTAACGGTGTATGCATTCAAAGAGATTGTCAAAGCATCATTTTCTTATTTAATTTAGCAATGAATTAGTCTAGAACTGCCCATGCCTATTATTCTTTAACATATCCTTTTATATAGAATCATATTCAGTCTCACGGGTATAAATCTCCCTAACATGACATTTCTTCTCCTCTATTAAACTTGTTGTCATATCAAATCTAACATAATCATATATTATAACAATGATAGGTAGCTATTTATGTGATCAAACTAAATATCATATGCTTATAAAGTTGATGATCTGAATTGGAGACTCAGACAATCCCATCAGAAAAAAAAAGGGGGGGGAAGGGGGAAAAGTGGAAAAGGTATTGGAATTATCCAAGTAGGGACAAACTAAAAACCAATGAGTTAGCAGTAGAACAGTCCAAATGTCAACAGCTAGGTCACTTCCCAGATGGAAGAAAAGTTGAAGTGAACACCAAATCTTATTAAACATCTAAACATAGCAACTCCCATAATTGATATCATTACTACTAAGGTGTTGATAGTCACAATGAATGCTGAAAAGCATCTTATTACAATTAGTAAAAGATAGGTGGGGAAGTGAGAATCCATTTTTTGTGGCTTCCGGAGAAGAAGAATAACATAATTCTTTACTTGAGAATATAACATATGGGCTTTAATCTAAGTTAAGATTCTCATATTCTCATTCCAAAGAAAGAATCTTTGAAACTTTCCTTTTTCCTTCTTTATTTTTTTCTCCCTTTTCCCCGCGAGGAATAGCATTCCGTGGTCATTTCCTGCTTTTCATTTCAACCAATGCCATCATGTGTGCTAAACCAAATCACAGCCAGTAAGTAGTAACCCTCTCAACAAATGGTTTTGCTCATGATTGACCATTTAGTCCACAAGTTGATTCTAGCACTGAAAAGTGAATCTATCTTACGTTAATGTAACATGTAAAAAAATAAGGAAGAATACAAATTTATGTCCCATGTCACAGGTGGGACATGACCATATTGTAAGATAAAGCCAATTGGATACTACTAGAAAGAGATAAGTACTCCTCGGTTCTGTACAAGCACATACTCTTTAAAGATGCGAAAGGCTTGAAAGTAGCAAGGACAGTGTGGCAGCATCAAGTAAAGATGACTATCAATATGGGAAAAAAACAGTTTGGTTTTGAAGACTTAACAGCTTTCTGTGATTATCTCTATACAAACTCAAGCAGAATTAAACCATGGTTTCAGCTAAAAAGAAATTACATGAAAGTTGTAGTAGCAATTTTTTCTATGTATGGTTAATTATGATTACATAAAAAACAATTGGCTCTGCCACACAGAACCACTAATTGCATGGTCAACAATGATATAAAATTAAACAGGCAATGCTCATGCAGAACTAAGACTTACACCAATTGGTAGATAGATAGATAGAAGCAATACCAAAAGGTGAACTGAACGTAAAGGTTAGTTTCCTTTATTCTCTTCCAACAACATTCTCGTTTTGATTTCTTTTTATGCTTATGTTACTTTTCATTGTCACCTGAGAGTATAATATTAAGCACCTCCCTTAGTTACATGAAGAGTTATAACTTATAAGTGTGTTTTTAGTTATTTTTTGATGAATTATAAAGTGTTGTAGTAATGCTCAAGACAACAACTTCAAATAAATGCTCTTGCCAAGTGGTTATAGGGAGTCCATCTAAGGAGCAAATTCGATATCAAGAGGGAAAAGTACCAAATCAATCCTCTTGCGCAAATTATTCCAATCCACATGCAAGAAAACTACTTAGGAACTCAGCTTTAACTTTGTTCAAAGTCTCTCGGGATTCTCCTGCCGCATTAAATATTCTCAAAAATCAGAATCAAGAACAAGAACAAGGAGAAGTAATATCAAGATACTGTTCAAGGAATCATTAGTTTGGTCTATTTATTTTTATGGTTTCTATAACTTGTCCTTAAAATGTTCATTTTACGGACCTCTTTAGCACCTGATGAATGAGTATCAATTATCATCAAATCAGATACAATTACAAAATGGCCCTCTACTCCTACATTTCTGTGATCACAAATTTTTTGTGTTTTATGACTTAAATCAATGTTATTCCTAGAATTTTAATAGACTAGTTACTCTTACAGTACAGTGTATAACACTACAATTACATCTATCTTCTTCTTTCCAATTGAATAATGCAGATTTGCATGCACTTGACACATGCATTGCCAGTGGAAAGCATGGCTTTAATTAAAACTGAATCAGATTCTAATACATTTTCTAATTATTTTCATAGTGGTTTAGCATGGTATATGCCATTTAGTGAAAGGAAAGTTCCCCGTGGATAAGAACAAGTGTACAGAAGAAAGAAAAAGATTAAAAAGTGTGGTAACATAAGGAATGACAAATGTACCTATTCTTACACAAGAATCTGCTACATTAACCACGGTACAAGTCAAGGGCAAGGGAAGTAGTCCTATGATGTAGTACTGTATTTAACCAAATGCAAGTATAAAAGCAAGTACAATTCTATCTTTTGCTTTTTATTAGGTCCCTCCTGCTTAGGATTCCAGAGGATGGGGCCTGCGTTTTGTGCCAAAGAAAGAATGAAAAGTTGTGCAGGGTCCATCTTCCTTATATTTTAAACGGTGCAGGCTGAATAAGTACCAAACTTATTGAAGGAGACAAAACAGAACGTATTCTTATTCTATTCTTTACCTCCAAACAGTTCCGTGAGAAGCGTCTTCACACAATTATTTTTAACCTTCCTTTGCATGGCATGGTGCTCTAGTCAATGGAATCCTTCATCTAACTTCACCATATACAACCAATTAACACCTTCCTTCATGTCTTTGTCTCAAAACTTTACCAAAGATAACATTAAGTAACCCCATGCTACTAAAGAACTATGTACATTAAGAAAGGACTTGTAAAATGGCACCTTGATCAAGGTGTGGAACAACAAATTTAGCCTTCTAAGTTCTAAGAATCTTCTTCTAGAACAAAAATAATGGCTCTTCCAAGTCGAGAGGGATATCAGATTCCCTAGAACCAAGTCAGAAAAAAAAAAGGAAATACTTCAAATGTATGTGAGCATATGATTCCCACTTTTACCTGGCAAACGAATAAGAATGCATATTGGGTTAAAATTTGAAGGATCAATTCTGGAACCTAATGCAGTTTGGAAATTGATATTTGCACATAACTTTTTATACATATCTAAATATTAAAATGTTTTGATTTATATGCAATTCCTGCACAGGAAACCCATAATGTGTGTGGATAAAAGTTGTTATGTATGAAAAAAAAATGATTTCCAATGTTTTATTGCAGAGGAACTCAAATGGACAGCAGTACCTGAGAATGGAAAATGGAACTAGAAAATGGGGTCCACTAGTGAACAAAAGTAGGAAGGAATAATATCTATTTTTCAGGTCACCGCACATAAGGATTAAGTTGGGTGTTCTATCCAAGATTCCATGGATTACTAGCTCCCCTCCAGGTCTCAGATATAAATACCAGTTTCAGCATGCTTTCCACCAAAAAGAAGTGTGTATAGGAGAAACAAGACAAGCACAACAAGCATTCAGAAATTCTCTTATTTGTTAGTATCAGGACTAGTAACAACTAATCTTGAAAATAAAGCTCTATCTAGTTTCATCTTCCATAGTAGAATAGTGATCAAGAGAATACAAGTCATCAGGTAATCACACAACTGGTCTTCAGCACTGGGGATTAAGTTGTTAGTTTTTATATGTTGGGGTGCTTATAAGTGGCTTTTGTAGGTGGGATGTACCATCATCACCAACACCAAGGAAAAAACATTCATCCTTCTTCCAGAATGTCAATCCCCTCTGAGAGGCACATGTTCCTTCAAACAGGAAATGGGTCTGGTGATTCTGGACTTGTGCTTTCAACTGATGCTAAGCCTAGATTAAAATGGACACCAGATCTTCATACCAGGTTTATAGAAGCAGTCAATCAGTTAGGGGGTGCTGACAGTGAGTACACACATCCACTTGTGAATCATCAAATTTTATTCAACATAGATTTTGAGTTCACTAATGCAACTTACAATCTTTCTATTGCAGAGGCAACTCCAAAAACAGTAATGAAACTCATGGGGATTCCGGGGCTTACCTTGTATCATCTAAAGAGCCATCTTCAGGTAAAAATCATTTGTGATCTGTATCACAACACTTTGGTTATAAAATTCTAGTCATTTTATGCATTCCATCTTCAGTACGTGCATTATTTCATCATTACTTGCAAGCCATTCCTCTCAAGTTGAGAATCAAACATAGTTTTCGCAACCAAAATCTATGACGAAAGGATACCTGAATTTTCATTTCATTGAATAGAAATTTCTTCTTCATTTAAGACTTTCACACCATACAAATTAGAAGGATGTTACACATTAAGAAACTTGCATGTCAAATTTGTTTCCTTTCCGCTTGTCCTAATTGTTGTTTTGTAATTGGCATAAATGTTTTCCTACACTATATTATATAAACAAATATTATAGTAAAATAAATTATAATTTGTGTATAGAAGTCATGCGCAAATCATGATCCATCCCTCCTTCACCATAGTCGTTAATATTTGTAAATTTACTTCATTATGATCTTGAAATCATTCGTCTCAGATTTCAGACCTTGTAAGTTGTAATGGATATCGTGTATACTTTGGTTAAATTATATATTATATATTAGCAAAGTTATCCTGTTTGATACCTCATAGAGACCTGGAATTTTGTTATTTGAACAAAAATTATAACATGCACAAGGCCACAAAACCAGAATCAATTTTTCATCTTAACTTGTCTGGTGCAAATATTGATCTTTATCTTTTTGTCACCAGAAGTATAGATTGAGCAAGAATCTGCATGTACAAAGCAACAACGTGACCCACAAAATTAGTAAGAGAACAATCCCTTTCAATTCTTTTGATCTACTAATGAAACAGAGAGCTGTTTTTTATGGTTAAACTAACCTTACTAGCAACAAATGCAGGTGCACCAACTGGGGAGAGACTAGCTGAAACCAATGGGACTCACATGAACAAATTAAGCCTTGGACCACAGGCTAACAAGTAAGAAAAACTAAACATTTTTCACATGCTTCATGTAATCTTGTTTGACATGAACATTCTATTGCTTATAGTTATGCTAAGCTAATATTCAACGCCTTTCTGCCAGAGATTTGCATATAAGCGAGGCACTGCAGATGCAGATTGAGGTGCAGAGAAGGCTCAATGAACAACTTGAGGTGAATCTTAGTAGCAACTTACTATGCATGCATTTTCCATCCCATAATTATAAAGAGTAAATAGTTTATGTATTTATAGTTAAAAGGTTTATCCAATCAGAAACTATTATATACTATAAGTTTGTTAATTTTTTTAGTAACTATTTTAAAAATCATATCAATGATTTCTGATTGGTTTACAGTGTAAAACTCTTTACAATGTATTGAAATTAAATTCTTATATTAAATATCTGTACAAATGATAGGCACACAACTTTTTAGACTTTTAGACTTCTCAAATTCTTACAAATCATCCTGAACCCTTTCAGGTACAAAGACACTTGCAGCTTAGGATAGAAGCCCAAGGAAAATACCTGCAGTCTGTGCTGGAGAAAGCTCAAGAGACTCTTGGCAGACAAAATTTGGGAATAGTAGGACTTGAAACTGCCAAAGTTCAACTTTCAGAGCTGGTGTCCAAAGTCTCATCTCAGTGCCTTAACTCAGCATTCTCAGAGCTGAAGGAGTTGCAAGGATTTTGCCCTCAGCAAACTCAAACCAACCAGCCAAACGATTGCTCAATGGACAGTTGCCTCACATCCTGTGACAGATCACAAAAGGAGCAAGAGATTCAAAATGGCTTACGACACTTCAACAGCCATGTATTCATGGAACAAAAGGAAGCCACAGAAGCACCCAACAACATTAGGAACTGTGAGCTCAAGTGGTGTGATGATGGGAAAAAGAACACCTTCCTTGCCCCATTGAGCAAGAATGAAGAAAGAAGAAGCTATGCTGTTGAAAGCAGTCCCAGCAACTTATCCATGTCCATTGGACTAGAAAGAGAAACAGAAAATGGAAGCAGCATGTATCCCGAGAGACTAATTACAGAAAACCAACCAGATGTGAGTTCCAGCACAGGAACAGAATCAAGACAGAAACAATGAAACCAGTGGATGAAAAGGTTTCTCAAGATTATAGGTTGCCTGCTTCTTACTTTGCAGCAGCAAGATTGGACCTGAACTCCCATGGAGATAATGAAGCTGCAACCACTTGTAAACAACTGGACTTGAATAGATTCAGTTGGAGCTAAGAAGATACAGAAAAAAAAAAAAAAAACAGCTATGTTTGTTCAAAATTTGATTCAGCATAAGAGGAGGATAGTAAGAAAAGTGTGTTGTTACTACAATACAATACCAACCGCTCTTTCTTTCAACCCAACAAGTGACCATCTAAAGTCATTTTTAGCCCAATGAAATAAGTTGCAACAACAAGAGTACAAGACCAATGATTAATTTGTAAACAATCATTACAAAGGAGATAGCTCCAGCACCTAGTTTATTCAAAATTCAAGACATCATGCAAATAAGTGTGACATGCATTATTCTTGAGATAAACTTTTATTCAAATTAAAAATTAAAATGACACTAATATATAAAGTGGATATAGTTTTATTCTAAACATCACACGCCTCAAACAATCGTTCGGTGTTATTGGCTGCATGTATTTAAAATTCTGAACTGTTAATGTTATGCACATGTAAACGTGAAACATATGAATTGATTGGAGAGAAGAATATGAGGTGATTATGAGTCTCTACAGTCCAAGCGAAGCCAAACTAATATTGGGTTAGACGGGGCACATTAATTGATAAATAAAACATGAAACACTGGACAAAATCCACGAGTTTCAAATGTTTGGCGTCAATTCATGTTTTTGTTGGTATCATACATGATAAAGTGCAAGAGTCGAGTAGTTGCTTTCGGTCAAGAGCGGAGGGCTATTGAAAAAATATTGCATAATCATGCCCGACACACTATATTGAATAACATTCTTTTCCACACATATTTTATAATTAACGGAAATTTATTAAAAAAATAAATTTTTATATATCACATTTTTTATTTAATGACTTTCTTTTAATTTTTATTTTTAATAAATTTTAATTAATAATAAAATATATGTTTTAAAAATGTGTTAGAAAAGTATGTTATTTAATATATTGTTTCTGCTCTTCTAAACATGTTACACGCTTACACTTAATGATGCCGGCCTAGGAAATAAATTATACACGCGTTATTAATTAATAACTTGTTAAGAATTTATTGGTCTATCTCGATATTATGACCTTTACAAATAAAAATAATTTCGATATTATTTTTTGTGATTGAGAAATCAAATTGAAGTCAAAATTATTTTTTTGAAAGACCAAATTAATGGCATTCTTGTATTTTTAATTTATATAATAAATTACCACTTCCACTCGATAAAAAAAATGATATATTCATCTACAAAATTATATTAAAGTATAAATTATGTCCAAAAGTTTATTTCTAACATTCATTATTTGTGTATTTACTCTTTTGAAACACAACACGTTCAATATTTTTTTACTTACATCATTTTTTTTATTTTAACTCGTTCTAATTTGCATATAGCAAAGTTTGATTTAAATATTGTCAAATAAAATTATTTAATTTATACAAACTAGGGTATTGGTCAGCACTGTGCTCTTTTTTTTTTGTCAAGATGAAAAAACTGGTAATAAATGTGTTTAAATTTAATTGTATTTATATAATAAATTAAATGTTTAAAGAAACCTGCAAGTAATTGGTGTTTTAAAAGTTTATCTTTTATTAATTATCTAAATTTTAAATGAGTAATATCTAGTTTAACTATTTGTAAATTCATCAAAAAAAAGTTTAACTAGTTGTACTTTTATTATTTATTTTAAAATCCTTAAATAAATAAGTAATAGTATATACAGATGTGTAGAATAAATTTGCCTTGCAATTATATATGTAAACTATATTTAATGGCATATAAGGAATCACTCACCTCTTAATCCATATCAATATTAAATAAAAATATATAAAAATAAACACTTTTCGCTTTTGGTCAAAAGAAAAACAAATATATAATTATACTTAATTTTAGACTTCGTACTAGCTATAATATCCTAACTGTTGATTTGGGTTTCTCTAATTATATATATTGGCCATGCACTTAATTCTCATAGTTTTCCAATTGTTTAAATTAAATTCCTTATTCCAAAATTCCATCAAATGATTAATAAAATGTAATGAAAGTGTGATGTATCATTATTTTGTAATTCCTTTATATACAAATCAATGATATAAAGTATATAACTAGATTGAACAATTAAATTTTCTGTGATAACTGTTGGATGAAATTTTGGAATTGAACAATTGGAAAAGTATATAATTAGATTGAACAATTAAATATGGAAGAACCAAAATCACACATAAGTTAAAATATGGGATTAAAAATGTAGTTAAATCTTTTTTATATTAATAAATGTTTTGTGAATCTGAAGAGATGGAGATCGAGTGAGAAGGAATTTTGAATTTCAATGAAATGAGTTTTAATCCGTAATATAATATATTGAATTTTGTTAAAAAGAAGGAAAAAAAAACAGTTTTTTAAGTAGTGCGTGCCTGTAACTTGAGTATCTCAATGGAGGATTAATCTCATACTCAAGAAGGGTTAAAAATGTCTTAAGAATAAAAAAGGGTTCATGAATTTAATTTCTTTCGCTTACCGACAACAATCATGTTCCGAATCCGATACAGTTAATCTAATCCTATGGACTGTGGTCGTCGTGGTGTCTGTTTGTCACTTTTGCATGTATTTTCCTGAAAAAAAAAAATAGTTTAGCAGAAACAATTATTTTCAAGTCGAATTTGAGATAAAATTTTTAAAAGTATTTAAGATAATTATGTATTTAAAATTCAAAATCAAAACTAATAATTAAATTAAAATAAAAAAAAGGTCATATAAAAAAATTATACAATCATTCAATTACAACTCATTTTATATAATAAATTTATTTTTATAATAAATATTTTAAAAATCATACTAACAATTATATCTACCAAATAATTTCACGCCAATTTTTATACTTTGCTGCATTATATGCGTGTGTATTGTGTTGGCTAAGTGATTTAGTATCTCTTTAGCCTTAGTACATCTTTAACTCTCTCGGTCTCTTTGTTTTATATTGATTCATCTTTTAGTATTAAAAAAATTGAAATACTTAATAATATATTTATAAAAAATTAATAAAACTGACGTTAATAAATAGTATTATTTTAGAGTAATTGTTTTTCTTAATCAAAATAAAACCGAGAAAGGAGTACACAGCGCTCTGTTTTAATACATTCTTTTTGGCCTAGACAAAAAAACTCTTATACCGACAATTTTTTATGTTATTTATTTATATTCTGTAGGTTTAATTTAGTCTAATATTATTCTGGCTAATGCATTATGAATGTCTCTCCTCACAAGTGGTTTGTATCGCTTTCATACTCATGATATAGTGAAGGTCTCTCAATCTTTTTTGCATTCACGTGCTTATACATGTGTGAGGCGCACAATATTTCTAACTTAACTAATATATAACATTTTTCTAAAGTAGTTATAAATAAATAAAGAGGAAGTTGTTTTAATTTTTTTTCCTGAATAATATTTTCGTTTTATTATATATCAATCCCTCCAAAAAAGTTTGGGGTAGTAAATATTAATTTTTTTCATATGGAAAACGCCTACGTGTGTTGCATGAAAGGAAGAAATAAGAAAATTAAATTAAATAATAAATAGTGAAAATGAAAAAAAAATCTAGAGGACATATACAAGAAAAAGTAAGAAAAATAGCATTATAGTGATAGAAAAAGGGTAAAAATAGGGGATTGAAATGAGTTCCCCCACCCTTTATGTCTCCTCTTTGTTCACATCATTGATAAAAACAATTTCTTTTAAATATTATTATTATTATTATTATCCGTTGTTATTTTTGTTGATGAAGTGCATTTTTTAATAAAATGAATAAATTATAGTTTATTTCATTCCAAAAATAAGAAATTACAATGCATGAGGGACCAGGTTGATATTTTTTATTTTTATTTTTTGCAGTCCCGTAGAAAATGGCATGGGCCAACCCGGAAGGTGACAAAAATTTGGAAATGGACATCGAAAAAAGCGGTACATGATGCATCCAGAAAGAATGCAATTTAAACAAGTTTCAAATCTGGCCAGCATACATGGTACATGATGTAATATTTTGAGGATAACTCTATGCCAACCCCTTGGAAAAACCCTAAAATATCTAGGTAGTTCGCCTGCTCTCATCCATGTCCACATCTCTCTACATCAAAATCAATTCCAATAAAAACTACCACAACACAAATTAAGGCGCCAAAATCTTAGCACTTTTCACACCATGCATGTCCACCTTACAAATACACCCTAGGCATTAAGCCACTCTCAACCTAAACTAAAATCTTCCATAAATGTCAATCAATTTCTAATTCACACTTTATTATTAACTAAAATTTATTAAAAATTATAAAATTATGTGAATCACATCTTATATGAAATAAATATATATTTTTTTATAAATTTTAATTATTAAAAATAATGTGTTAAAGAATATATTATTAAGTGTGTTAAAGATTTTTTTTCTTTTATTTCTTAGCTACGTACGTTAGGACAAAACCACACAATCTATTTCTAGAGACCTTGGGAGAGACTAACGTAGAAGCATCACATGCCATACAAAAATATGTACATGACGTGTACTCTAAAACACCCACTCAATGTTATTGCTCACTGCATTATTTTCCTTTCCCTTGTTTTGTTTATTGCATAAACTTGCTTAGCTTCTCCATAGCTACAAGAACAATCACGACAAGTAGCTGGACCTAGCTTTGTCAATGGAAGCTGACAAATTGTCCCAAAACATGCCTACGAAGAAGCTGAAGACTAACACTCAAGAATATTGCAAGTCTCCCAATACTGAAGACAATGATGAAAAGGGCAAGGAGTACCCAGAGGAAGGGCATAGTGAGAATATTGGTAAGGTTGATGATGTTGAGGAAACTGGGCGTGAGAGGCTGAAGAGGCTCCGAGAAGAGGTGATGATGGAGAAGGTTAAGATACCAGAAAATTGGGGTCAGGAGCAAAAGTTGAAGGACTGGATCGACTATACTATGTTTGATGCATTGTTTGCTCCTCATAGCTTGATTGTCACTGCACGTGATGCGCTTATTGCTAATGGTAAAGCAAAGTCACCCAGATTAAGGATCTAGATCTAGATTAGTTAGTTGCTAATATTTCTTGTGACTATATCTATATCTATATCTATATATATATATATATATATATATATTAGTAGAAGTAGTGTTGTTCTTAATATATTCCCAGGCATTAGCTATATGCATGGCAGGAATAATATTGTTCTTAATATTCCCATGCATGGATCTGATTCTGATATTTCTTGATCTGGTTACTAAAACAATTTATGCTCACACTTGCTAATTATAATTTAAAATATGATTTTTTATACACCCATTATATGCTTAAATAACCAACAAAAACTAAATACAATTTTTCGTAACAAATTTATAAAGTATAGGAATTAATCAAAGAGCTAATTAACTGCACATTTGCTTCCTATTAATCTTAATATTCTTAATTAGTTTTCTTTGCTGACTGAATATTTATTTAGCACATGGTGGGAGCTACCCATGAGCTATATATATGCAAACTGTAAGCTAGCTAGCTAACAGGTCCCCCTTCTCTTGTCCAATTCCAAAGGTCCCTATACTATCTATGCAAAAAAAGAAAAAAAAAAAAAAGTTCATGTTCCTATAGATTGCTTTATGACTTATTCCTCCTGGAATAAATTCAAAACTATTCCCCTTTTAAGAATCTATGGTCAGTATGTTCATTTAGATCCACTTCATTTTGCGACAATGAAATTCAAAATCCCTCCTTTTACACACCCTAAATTCTACCAAACATTCATTTTGTGTTTAAATCGGATACTTTTTTAACAGAATAATTTATTTTTAAATAAATTTAAAATATTTTGTGATGAAATGGTAAAATATGTTGTTTCAAAAGAGAATTTTAAAAATAATTTGAAATTATAATATTTGTAATTAAACATGTAACAAATTAAATTTCACACACACAAAAATTTAAATATTTCATTTTTATTTTCTCTCAATTCTATCTCTTCTTTTCCAATCTCAATTCTATTTTACATATCATCTTTTTGTCTTATTTTGTTCTCTTTATATCTTCTCTCTCATTCTTCTCTTTCTCATTTTCTTTTTTCTCTTTCCTTTCTCTTTCTTCACTTCTTTTCTCCCTTTCTTCCATTTCTTTTCTCTCCTTATTTATTCTTTTTCTTCTCTCTATCGTACAAAATATTGATATTTGTATTTTTGAATTATTAGATATTTAAAACTATTTGTGAAATATTAAATATTATATAATATTAAAATTGTTTTTTAATTATATAATGTTTATTTTCATATAAATTTTTAATCTTTAAAATATATACTTAAAAAAATAAAATTTACATATGATGAAAATTAAATTGTTCTATTTAAATTAAGAAATTGAAATTTAAGAAGTTTGAATTAATTTATCCCAACATAACATTTAAAAAACGAAAGAAAATTAAAACCAAAGCAATTCAAATTTTAAACATTTCAAATTTTTTAAAATTTAAAAATTCATCTAAACATAACCTAATGTTGACAAATTGGAAATTGGAATCGACATAAGTCAAGACCCTATAGTGAAATACTTAATTAATATCAATTATAGTAAGATCAATTGTAATCATATCATTGTGATTGAACGTGAGGTTCTAAAGTAGCTACACCTTGTGATGTGGTGTGAATATTATAGTGATGGTCAAAAAAACCTTGAGAATGTCTAATTTATGTTATTCCACGTGTAGTCGGATGATTATGATTCTATGTCATGATTAAGGTAGCTTGTGCACTAACATTATGAGCAAACCATTATAATTTATCAATGGCCAATGTAGTGTACAAACATGTATACTTGATATCATCATAAAACTATTGGTAAATCTTACGATGTACGCGATGTAATTTAAACATGATCGATGAGTCATACGTACATACTTGAAATCACTTGAAAATGATTAGTGAATTTTATAAGAATTGACTTACATGTATAGGTTGGTGGAGTATGAGTTTCTAGTCTTACTATTCTATGGTTATAAATTTCTTGATGAAGATGAGTCAACATTTATGCATTGATTTATCGCATTTGATTGTTATTTGTAACTTGATATATCACATTAATTGATTATTTTGTTATGATTATATGCTAGATTAAGGTAAAAAATATTTGTAAAACTTATCATGTGGACACAAGATTTGACAGGTTGTGTTGGCTATTTCATCTCCCAATTTTTACTTCTTGTACTTTTTTTTAAATGTGTTTAAGCTAAAGAGACATGTTAGTGTTCCTATTAATTAAAATCACAATCTACCAAAATTTATAACTTTTAATAAATTTTAGTTAATAATAAATATAATATCAAAAATAAAATTTAAGACAAAGTTTCTCTAACCTCCCTTTTTCAACTAAGTATCATTTTTCCCACACTTCCATTTTCTTCTCCATTTCAACTTTCCTTCACCCACATCACAACATTCAATCGGAATAGAATCCACAATCTCATTGTTGATCATATCCACTTTTCTCTTTTCGGTTCTCTTTCAATTTCATGCTTAACAAAGAACCTCAGGTTGAATTTAAATTTTCACATTACTCAAAGATTGAATTCTATTTTTACAGATCTTTAATGGACTAAATCTATTATATAACCATTTACGAGGATTTCGTATCCACACAATGCAAAATTATTACTATTGTTCTTTTGCAAATTTATCATCATGTGCTATACAACAATAATCTATTTAATAAGTTATGTTCCACAATAAATGCTCCACGAAAGTTTAAAATATTTGTTGTATATTCAATTTTCTATACTGCATCAAAAGATAAAAACATCGACCATTTACACAATATAACTGTAAAGATCATCTTTTTTATGGCTCGCGGATTTGGGATAAGGGAAGGGGTAGGCATAGTGGGTTTCATTAGGATTGGATGTTGGAGGTATGGCCAGTGGGAACCTAAAATAAAAATGGGGACGAAGGTGTGTGTGGGTATTAGGGATGAAAATGTCTTTCGGTATATAATTTTGTCTAAATATCTATAAATTCTTTTATTGATTTTGTTTCCTATTAATCTGCATTTGGTTTATTTTTTATTTTTTTTCAAAAATCCTTTTCACTTAAATCCTTATATTTTTCCATACTTTCTTCTCCAATGACTTTTTTCCCGTCAACCTTCCACAATTCCTGTAGTTGTTTCTCAGTTTTTCCATTGAATTTTTTTTTAAACATTTCTTCTCTAGTGAAAATAAGTTTGTGATTTAATGGCAATGAAGACAAATAATATTCTCTCGTTTATGCATATTATATTATATATTTGGTTATGAACAAAAAATAAGAAAAATAAAGGTATAATAAAATAAAAAATACTAGAATTGCCTTTTCAAAATTTAATACATGTTCCAGAATTTAAGTTTTAGAAAGAAAGTTCTGGAACTAAAAACATAAATTCTGAAACTTACTTTCTAAAACAAGTATAAATTTTTAGAAAGACAATTCTAGTGGAATATAAATAAATCGTACACAATAAAAATGAAAACATATGACATGAACATACTTTTTGATAAAGTAATTTTTGTAATTGTAGACGAAAACATGGTTCATATGGTATCTTTTAATGTATAATATTTCATTAGGTTTGATATAATAGACACATCGTATTGTTGAAAAAATGCAGTGTTAAATAATAATAAAGATGAAATATAAAATTAGTATTTAAACAATAATGAAGATAAAAATAAAGCATAAATTAAGATTTAAAGAGAACAAAGATGAAAGGTAAAATTGGGATTCAAAGAATAATGAAAATGGAGATGCAAAAAAAGGATTTTTACTATTTTATACAAAAGAATATTCTTGGTAATAACAAATATAAAAAATATATATTTACTTAGTAAATTTGAATGTGTAAATAGCAAAAGCAGTTGGAAATAGATCAAACAACCTATCAAGAGTTCACAACTTTATTTGTATAAGACCTCACTTGAATAAGGTTTAGGCTTTTAAAATAATAAGGTCATGGTTTAAGTTTAAAAAACTTATTAGTCCTTATAGGCTAACCTCTTTATATAAACAATTATATATTTATATTATTTATAAATTATATATTTATATTATATTTAATTCATATAATTATATAATAATAAAAATTGTAATAAAATATTTTTTTATCTTAACTGCATTTTGTTTTTATGTTTTTTTATAATTGAAACTTAAGTCAACCAAAACATGCAGTAAACATAATACACGTTGTATTTTAGTTATTCGCTAGAGTACATTATTGTCATGCTTATCTGTGTAACTTTGCACAAAGGTTATGTGACGCTCTCTTATTTAAAAATGTTGAGTATAAATTGTAATAAAAACATAATCAATCACATAACACAAACTACAAATTGGTACTTTGATCCTTATTGTATGACAACATATCATAATTATTGTATGTGAGTTTGATTTTCATCTATCAAATTAATAACTTAGTTTGTTGTCTCTTTAGGTCCACAAGTTTAACATGTTTACAAGTTTTATTTAGAACATGTTATATAAATGGATTTTTAGGTAAAGTCATATCTTAAAAAATAACTTATAACAAATAAATAGGTTAGGTTGAAACTTAATAATAATAATGTATGTTAAACCCACATATTGTTTTCATCCTTAATGAATGTTTATGTAAAAATAATTAAAAAAAGAGAAAAATGTGAAAAGTAAAAATATGGGAGGCGAATACCAATCCCCATATGTTTAGTTATCATTTTGCTTGGAGATAGATTTTGTGGTTAATTCTAAGCCTTAGTTCAGATGGGATTGTTGCCTTCTAGTCCAAATAACATATAAATTCTTTTATTATATGTTTATACATTTTAATAAAAGAATCAAATCAAATAAAAATGTTATATATTATATATGTATATTAATTCTATTATATGGAAAATTAATTAAGAAAAATAGAGTAGAACAAATTGTTCCATTCCTCTTTACACATGTCAAATGTTACCATAAAATTATAGTTCTTAACATTGTATTTACTTTCCAAATAATACAACGACAAATTTATTTTATTAAATTATAATTTTCTTAAATAATGAAATAGATTGTTATTTCATTTCATTTTATTTTTTTCACCTGTATTCCATTCCAACGCATTCGGGATATTTATAAGAAATCAGCTCTGCTTTTGAAAAAGAAAACAACAAATAATAAATATGAAAATTAAAAAGGATTTTTTAAATTTTCTTTCAAAAGGGTCCATAAAAGAAAAGAGGCTAAACGTGGCACAGAGAATGGTAGGCACTGTCAGGAAGGGGAAGTTGTGGACCTGGGTCATTACCAGCCCGTTCATTTTTTTTATTGAAACAGAAATAATTTATTAAATTTTATCAAATTTTTGGAAACCGGCCCAGTCCGTTTCAATTCTTGGAAACCTGACCCAACCCAATCCACATCCATCAGTCCATCCTATATAGTTCTCCCTCCAGCCGCATGAAACGCTAGCTAGGGTTTCACCTGTGGTACTCTCTCTGCTACTAAGATTTTGCTATTCGATTTTCTTTCCCCCTCCCTTCGCTGATTCCAATTCTCACTTTCTTCTTCTCTCCATTTTTGTTTGCAGCCGTGAGATCTGTATCCGCCTAGCCGTTGATTTGGAAAGCCCAATTTTCAAAGATGAGGTATTAATTCTCTCGTTTTCTTCTTGTCTCTGTTCACATATCCAAGCTTGGTCACACGTCTTATTTTGAATGCAATGCCGTTAATCGTTTTTCATTGATAACTGATGTGTACTTTTTGCGGTATTTATTATGTTAGTGAAATTTGTTCGGTGAAAATGGTGCAGTTGAAAACCCTAGTTTTCGTGGTCTCTGATCTGTTTTGGGTGTTGATTGTGCAGTAAGCTTCAGAGTGATGCTCTGAGGGAAGCTATCTCAGGAATCATGGCTGATTCCAAGGAGAAGAATCGTAAATTTGTGGAGACCATTGAACTCCAAATTGGGCTGAAAAACTATGACCCCCAGAAGGACAAGCGTTTCAGTGGCTCTGTTAAATTGCCCCACATCCCTCGCCCCAAGATGAAGATTTGCATGCTTGGAGATGCCCAACACGTTGAGGAGGTAACAGGCTGCTCTAATCATCAAACCCTTATGTGATTTTCAGTTACGTGCAATCTTTTATGCTGTAGTGAACCCCAAGATTCAATCGTGTGCTTCATTGTTTTCCTAGATGTTTTACATTTAATGCCACCTTTACAGTTTATGGAGAAATTAGAGCTTGTTTATGTAAACTTTTCCCCAAGCACTTGGAGGAAAAAATAGGAAAAAAATGAACTAAGTTTTTCCATTAGTTAAAATTAGTTTATGCATAATCTAATTAGTAGAAGCTCTACCATGTTAGCTGCTCTAAAACCTTATTTTTAATTTATGCATAAGTTAATTTTAGTTTATGAAAAAAATTATTTCATTTTTTCTTCTTATTTTTTAACCTCATATAAGTGCTTATGAAATAAACTGTTAATTTTTACAGACTGTATTTGTTTCCTTTCTGTTTTGTGTGATATTTGATTTGATTTTAGAGGTTAATGATTGTTTGTAGTGGCTTCTTTTCTTGAATCATATTGAAATGACACTGCCTTTGTAATTTTGTAACTGCAATTCAAGAACAATGTAGTTTAATTAGGTATGATAGTGGTTATTTTATATTGTGTGTTTCAGTGTATTGTTTAATAGTTTGTTATGGTTTTGTTGTTACTTGTCTAGTTTGTTGTGTTAATATCTATTATTCAAACCTGCAGGCCGAGAAGATAGGATTGGACTACATGGATGTAGAGGCCTTGAAGAAGCTTAACAAAAATAAGAAATTGGTTAAGAAACTAGCTAAAAAATATCATGCCTTTTTGGCTTCTGAAGCAGTCATCAAGCAGATTCCCCGTCTCTTGGGTCCTGGTCTCAACAAGGCAGGCACGTTTTATAATTTGGGATTAGGATTTCTACCCTCTTGGACATTTGTTTATATTTTGATCCTTATACATCAGGCATTGCTGCCTTTTGTTAATCTCTTGTCACATTGTGCTATTTATTTTAATCACTAACTACATAAATATCCTCTTGATCGTGCTCTGACTATCACTCCCTTCTTTTCCATGTAGTGAACTGCTCTGCTTTAAAGAGTTGATATATTTTGTGTTTCAAGTTTCAATAATGCTTGAGCTGTTTTTGATATTTCTCATGACTTTGCAGGGAAGTTCCCTACTCTTGTGACTCACCAAGAATCTCTTGAGTCAAAGGTTAATGAGACAAAGGCTATGGTCAAATTCCAGCTTAAGAAGGTGCTCTGTATGGGAGTTGCAGTGGGGAATGTTAGCATGGAGGAAAAGCAAATCTTCCAAAATGTACAACTGAGTGTTAACTTTCTTGTCTCCTTGTTGAAAAAGAACTGGCAGAATGTGAGTAGTTCACTCTTCACGTTGAAAAAAATTGTTGCATTATTACCATCTATTTGGCTGCACTTTTCTTGAAGTTATATCATTATGGATTCATATTGAAATTAAGAAATCATTTAGTATAAAAAATATTAAATATTAGATGCAGGTTTGCCTTCAATTTTCATCTTATTATTGCTTTATCGTCACTATACAAAATGTGACCTGTAATAAAGGGAGGGCAAATTATGAAATGTAGTTTTAGTTTTGCAACTTAGTTGAACTTTCTTTTGCCTCAGATAACTAACAAAAAGTGTCAGTACCCGATTTCCAATTTTTGACTTATTTTTATTGGCTTAACCATTTGTGATAGTGCTGCATATGGAAAATTTTTTTGTTTCTTCAATATTTGATCTAGTTGAACCCTCCAATTGACTGAATGTTTTCTATTCTGGATTTCAGGTTAGGTGCTTGTATCTGAAGAGTACCATGGGGAAATCGTACCGGGTCTTTTGAGTGTCTGTTCTTAAATTCAGTGAATTTCTTATCGCACTTTAATATATTTATTATCTTGATAGGTGGACAGAATTTTTCCGCGTTCTACAGTTTTGTTGGATGTGTATTTTTTGGTTAGTATTTCTTGTTATTGACATGTTATGTTTCAAGTGCTTTGCAACATCGGATAATTTTAGGGGTGCTAAGTTTAAGCTGCCCGTTTTTTTACTCAACTCATTACGCCGTGCCCCTTTTATGCACCACATGAAATGACTATCTATCTCTGAACAGCTGCAAAATTGGGGTTTGAATCAGCAGTTAGACTTGATTGTTTTCAAGTTAGAAGTAGTTTTAAATCATTAAATATAATTAAGATATGAATCTAAATTAATTAATTGTAACTATAGATTTTACGTCAGAAAATGCCATATTAGGTGAAATTGATTCTGGTAGCTTTTCAATTCGGCATTTAATGCTGTGCCTATCTGCACACTACCTTTGGAACTTGTCTAATTTGTTGGGACTAACGAAATTAGTATTCATGTGCTTCGATTGTATGTGTCGTTTTTGTTGGGACTAAAAGCTTGTAGCCTTAAAAATGGATCGGGGGTTTTCTGGAGGTATGCGGTTTGTGTTGTTACTATCATTTTAGTTGTCGACTTATGACTGTACAAATTCTATTATGAAGGTTCAATTTTGTATGTTATTTGCTTCAATTTATTTTTGCGGGAAGTTGATTTAAGTAGTATTAAGAAATTCTTGTTGAAACAGTTGCTCAAAATAATTTTAATTCATACAAGATTATTTCTAGTAGATTAAAAAAAGAGAGGCGAGAATGTCTATTTATTAAAAAATGAATATATAATAACGAAACTTTTCAGTGGATGTGTTCCATTTTTCAGGAGTCTCAAATAAAAATTTTAGTTAAACAATTTTTTGGATTTAGGCCAGTGCGATAATTTTGTGGGTTTTAAAGTAAAGTTTTTGTAATAGTCTTAGTGTTAGATAAATTTGAAAGTAAAATCTGATAATAATAATTATAATCACGTATAACAAAGTAAAAGTTTACTCAATTAAAAATTTCATTTTATTACAATCTCATTGTGCATAGCCTATCCCGTCTCTATTCTAAAAATAGGCTTATAATTCAGTTGCTACAATCAAGGGCAAATTGTAAGGATACCAGTTTAAGCTTAATTATTTTTTATAAATAGTTTACGTGGAAGGTTTTTTCAATCAACAGTTAATGAATAATATTTTCTTTTTTCAAAATAGAGATAATACTTAAGCGATTTTTGTCTTGTTTTAATCCAAGAAAATATTTTTTTACACAAATGGTCGTAAATCAAAAGGAGCGCATTTATCTATCATTTATGTCTTTATTAATTTTATCATAGTAGTTTAGTTATATGATGTATATTTTTAACGAATTATGTGGTGTATAAAAATGTATGTTCTTCAATTTTAGGTTAAATATATAGTATATAATTTAATCACTGCAAGTGTACGCATTTTAGTTCTATGTGAAATGTTATCGATTTATTCTATTTATGTTAACTTTCTTATACAATTTTTAATTTGGTTTTGATTTAGTTTTTAAGTATAGTACATTCTTTGATGTTTTCAGGTAAAAATAAAATCAAGAATGTGATGACATGTGAAAACTAAATTAAGAATGTACTGGACGCATCTGACCAAATAAAAAATGTATCGCATCTCTACCAAATTGAAAATGTCTTAAGAAATTAGTAGTCAACCTAAGATCACAATAATCAAATCAATATTGTTTGTAGGTAGATACTGATTTAATCAATTTTTATCTTATTAAAAATCCGATACAGACAGACACACCTAGAATTCTCGTAGACACAGAATTCTCGTGGACGTGTATAAAATCTGTATAAGATGTTAATATTCTAGAATTCTCATGGACGCGTATAAAATTTGTATAAGACGGTAATATGCTCGATTTATTGCGTCTTTATGAATTTTAAAGCACATGAAGTTCGTTTTGCATATGGCCTTTATAAGAGGGATTCGTTTACAATTGTTCTCTGTTCCTAATGATTAGCAACATTCTTCCAAGGATAAAGGCGAGTATGAGTCCACAATCAAATAATAAAAGTACAAAATTTAGGTGTAATTTTTTTTTTGTGTGTGTTTTAGGTATTTTTTATTAAATCTAAAATTTCATTTCAATAAGTTATAATTAGTTATTGAAGTAAAATTATAAATTTTAATTAAAAATGACACTAAAATATCTAAAAATTATAATTGAATTTTGTCCATAATAATAATGTGAAGCACGAGCATGGAGCACGCGGAAAGTAGAAAGTGTGGATTAGTGGTGTTAGGCCATAAATGATTGTCGGCGGCTATTAGGGTCCTTATCTATTTGGGGGTCCAAGCTCATGCCCACGCCCAATCGGAGGCCCAAGCCCAATCAAGAAGTAGAAGGGCAAAACCCCATAAATTAATTGTTGAAGCTCTCACTGTTGATTTATTACACTCCGGCTTCTGCTCTCTATCTGTCCAAAATCTGACTCCTTCATCTTATCTTTTCAGTAACAGTAAGTTTTGCCTTCCTTAGTCACAACGAGTTAGTTACATGAAAATCGTGAATATAAATTGTTTTGTTTTTGCTTTGTTTTATGTTATCGGAATAGTCGGGTTAGGGTAACAACACACAGTGGTTGGTATATGTCGCAAATAGAACGCGCAATTGACGATTTGTGGTGGATACCACCGAAGACTATTTATTCGGATAAGTCATGGTTTATTTTTATTAGCCTAGTTATTAGGAGATGCGCACTAAGAAATGGAGTACTTACTCTATCCCAATTTGTGGTGTCAAGCTTATGTTTAATGCATATCAAGTGTTTGAGAATATGCACTCTGCGCAACTCGATGCTTGTATGGTTCACTGAGGGGTGATGGTTTTGATTATAAATTTGGAGCCTCGAGTGAAGAGCAAAGAGCCACTCGCTTGCTTCTTCTCATGGTGCTCCATAAATCAATTGCCTTATACAACACGAATGGAAATCATTCCATTTCACTGTGGACTTTGATGGCAAAAATTTAAACAGTTCACAATTTGCATTAGGATTGAATTTACATACCTTGTACCTAACTTTACTCTAGATATGTTTGTGGTATAGTTCTCTTTGTTTGCAATGAAATGTTCTACTCTTCTACATCTAAAAGTATATTTGGTTTTGAAGATTTTTCTTCCCAGAGTCCCTCTTAATTAGCCTTGCCCTGACCAAGCAGATGATAGTTGGAGGTTTGTGGAAAGGGGATTTGTAACAAGACATGTTGGAATGAGAAGAACTAAGCGCGCAAAACCATCTAAATTGTTCATTTATTGTTTGTGTATGTGGATGGCATGAAATTGTATATATGAAATTTTTTATGTTTCGTGCTTGTACAAGATACATGTTGCTATGTTGTGTACAAGATACATGTTGCTACGTTGTGCACGAGTGCACTTTAAAGGGCTTGAACGAGCCAAATCTAATTGTTAATTGCAAATTCATTCTCAAAAAATTATGCTTTAAATCAGCAATAGCAATTAGCATTAGGTGTACTTAAATCTTTGGCCAGCCTGCTGTTGTAATTAAGGTATAGTTATTCTTCTAATTTTTCCT
Source organism: Mucuna pruriens (assembly GCA_025330945.1). NCBI lineage: Eukaryota > Viridiplantae > Streptophyta > Magnoliopsida > Fabales > Fabaceae > Mucuna > Mucuna pruriens. The sequence continues at coordinate 3,188,457 of JAENHJ010000042.1, read as the reverse complement.
ACCAATCTTAACCTTACAGAACTTAATCTGAATCTAGGTTGGTTTCTAGTGTTAACTTTATTCATTGAATATGATATATTTTAACTCCTATGCTTTTTACTAGATGCCTTGTTAGTTCTAAGTTCTAACATAATAAATTCTCGTTTTCAGGGTAATCATGTCAACCATGTCAATTACGAATCTTTCCCCCCATTGCCTGTTTCAGACCGCAAGCAAAAACCGATTCAGCATTGCTACCAGAGTTAAGTGCCCTTCCTCTCTTGGGTCAGTGAAGAATGCTTCCCGATTTTTCGGCTTGAAGTCATCCTCTTCATTTGGAGTGACTGTCATGGCTGCTTATAAGGTTAAGCTCATTGGTCCAGAAGGACAAGAACACGAGATCGATGCACCTGATGATTCTTACATCTTAGATTCAGCAGAGGGAGCTGGACTTGAACTTCCTTATTCGTGCCGGGCGGGAGCATGCTCTAGCTGTGCTGGGAAGATTGTTTCTGGTTCAGTGGACCAGTCTGATAGCTCATACCTTGATGACAACCAAATCAAGGAAGGTTTTGTGCTAACCTGCATGGCATATCCAACTTCAGATTGTGTTATTTACACTCACAAAGAAGGCGATCTCTATTGAGAATCACTGGCCAGTGAGCCCTTGCTGGAGGAGACTGGGAAATTTGGGTTCTCATTTGGATCTGCCAAGCTTGGCATATTCACCATTGTTAATGTGTTGCGGATATGTGGACTGCAAGTCCTTTTGGATAATAATTTTTTGTTTGTGCCAAGAAGCTTTGTTATTTAAAATAAGATGAAATGAACCTTCTTTTGATCATTTTTTGGATGGTGCTATGCACACCTGCACCATTTCATGACCTCGTTTCACTTGGGAGGAAAACTTGTAAAATGGCTTTATGCAATAATTTAATCCCTATATTAAATCAAGCTAAAAGGGAAGAGGAATAAAGAGTTATTTGAAAATTGCTACAGCATAATTCACATTTATATATAAAATTAGAGTATTTTTCTTTTATGAATGACTTAATATACTTTCCTAAAAAAGCATACATGTAATTCTAATTTTTCATTTTAAATTTAACTTTTTAACCAATTATATACATATATATATATATATATATAATGTATTTTTAAGGTTTAAAAAAATTACTTATGTAGACTTCTTATAATTTTAAATATTTTCTTGAATATATAAAATATGCAATAATTTACTTTTTTTTTATAGTTTTATAGCAATAATAGGATGTGATTCAATCCAAAATAAAATTACAATTAATTTTAAAAAATCATAAATAAAAAATAATTAATTATTTTTGAATTATTTTAGACTATTTTCTTGTTATTTTTTATTAGATTTATAAACCAAATCAATTTAAATAGACTTGATATTTTTTAATATATAAATTATGTGTTTTATATGTAATATATATATATATATATGTAATATATATATATATATATATATATATATATATATATTCTTATTTCTTTGAGAAAAATTATAATGTAAGATAATAAATAAATTAGTTTGTTTCTTTTTTATCTTTTTAACAATAAATTATTAGTTTATTTAAATTTTAAAATAATTTATTTATTTTAAAAATAATATTTAATGAGTAAATATTTTTAATAATAATAAATTAAAAGGTCGAAAAAGATGTAAAATGAAAATGGAATTATTCAATTAAAATATTTTGTTCAATTTTTAAAAAAAAAATTCAAATAAAATGGAATTATAAATATTATTGTAGTATTTATATCAAATAATATAAAATCGTTTTAACATGTGGCTTGAATAGAATGATGCGTACACACGATGTGGTAAGCCTATCTCTTATAGGTTTATAAAAAGGGGAACGTTGATAAAAGGTAAGCCTTTTCTATAGGTATGATGAAGCCATTTTAAGCGTACATAGTATATAAAGATAACAGATTCTCATTGCTGAATCCTATTGGGCTATTCCTCTACAGAAAGGATACGATTAAATGATGGTTATATCTAATATCCCTAGTCCCCACCTAATAATAACTAAAAATTAAATTATGGTTAGGTGATCGAGGTTGTCCACATTTATTTATTACGTTACCCAACAGAAATTGACACTTTGGCCATTAGCATTTAGCAGCCAGTGGCCTTCTACATTCCCATGATGCTCGTTTAACTCCCAACCCCAAAATTACTTTTCTGTTTCCTCAAATGTGTTAATCACCATATCATACCTACATCTTTTATATATAACAAAAATAAAATTCACTTTATTAATCTCTAAATTAATAATTTCAAACTATCAATTAAGTGATATATATGATGAAAAAAAACATTCGAATTTTTTTTAAAGATTCAATTAATTAATTTATTAAAATTATAAAAACTAGTTAATTTAGTTAATAATATTAAATTTGTATTTTTAAATTATCACTAATATCAATGAAATACATTCTTATTTTTTACACATGTTTTTATTAATTATAATTCTTTTAATATTTTATAATTAATATATTTATTATTTTAATTTTTATTAAATATGTCAAAGTAAAATTTTTAAAGTATTATTTATATAAAATAAAGTAAAATTTAAAAAAAATTAAATCATTAATGTATTTTACTTATTAAATTTAAAAATAATTCATATCATATTTTTATAAAAAATAATTAATATTAACTTTTATAAAAGAAATCAAGACCATATTAAAAACTAAAAATATGTAACTGATGGATTTGATCTTTCCCTCTTGTTGGTTTTCAATCCATGATCGTGCCAAACAATGTCTAACTTTTTAGCCTATGATGATTGAAGTGTGTACACTTGAGTGGATTTTTGCGCGTCATTATCAACTTTTCATATGTACGCACGTCAAGCTGACGTTATAATTATGTGTATTAAATATATAGGCAAACGCCCATTCTTAGGCATATACGTACACATGCTATTCTCGTCTTATTTTTCACGATATTTATATAATTTATTTTAATCTCTTTTTATTATATTATTTATTTTATATGTTTTTATCACAAAATATTTAGAAAAACAATATTACTCTTATCGACGAACCTGAGAATATCATTTCAGAGTGGTAACCAGAAAAAATAGAGGTCAGAGCTTTGAGGGATTTAAGGTTTTTGCAATTTAATTAAAATCGAATAATTTTTTTAACTTAATATATGTGGTTGTATATATAATATATACAAACATGTAGAAAATAAATTAAGTAAATAAAATTAAAAACATATATATAAATATTTTTAATATATTTATTATGTTAACGAGAGAGTATCATATTTAAAGTATTTTTTAAGGCATGTTACGGATTTTTTTTTACCATAATATTGGTCTAAAGTATTCAGTAGTATTGTCCGTTACTAATTTTGGTAGAGAAATTTGACTAATTATTTTAGTAGAATTCTTTTTTCAATTTACGGTTTTTTATTTATAATACTTGAATTAGATATTTATTTAAAAAATTCAAATTTAATTGATACTTAGACAAATAACATGTTAATTTAAGAGAATGTTTAGAAGAGTTTTATGATAAGTTTATTTGAATTTATAGAGTAATAAAAGTGACAAAATAGATCAATCAATCACACTATCAATGTCCCTAAAATGGGACATGAAGCATTGATTTACTAACAAAAAATAATTTAAAAATGCATCTCGTCATGTTTAAAAGTGGGTTGGTCCATTAAAAAAAAATAAAATGTCAAGTTAAATTGAAAACATACAAAAAAAATATTAAATAAAAATATTAATTAATTTATTTAATATAACATTCATTTTATTTTACCCATATAATATATATATTTTGGTAGGTTAGACAAATCAAACCACCATTTTTACTTAGTTTAACTTATTTTTTCATTCTTATCTATTAATTTTACGAATTATTTTAATGATTTTTTTGGCATAACTTATTAAAATATATTTTTACTTATAATAAATTTTATATTCAAATTTATAACCTAAGTCCTCATGTAATAATAATTTATTAAATAAATATTTAATTAATAAAATACATCTTAAATAAGACAAATAAATGGAACTTTATGTAACAAAACAGTAAGACTTTTTTATTATTTATTATAAGTACTTGTTATCATACATTTTTCAACAAATAAAAAAAAAAGAATTAATTGAAACTTGAGTGTAGCGAAAAGACCAGTCTTCTTTGATATCAACTAAAATTCAAATATCCATTCAGTGATATCTCATATTTAATGATTGATGTTTAAATTACAATTTTTTTGAAATGATACGTGTGAGAAAATAATAAAGAAAAAGAATGGTAGGTTTTTTAGGATTTGATGAACTCAAGTCTATACGAAATTCTCTATCAAATATTTTATGCGACAGAATTCTTAAAACTTGATGATAAATATTATATTAGATTGTGACTATAAATTAAAATTCATATAATCAATTATGCATTGGTTTTTATTTGTTTTTAAAAGATCAATTCATCTTTTAGTACCATAATCGATTCACGTAAATTGATTGATTCAGCGTTTATTTTATAAATGTTTTTTATTACTTTAATAAATTAATGGGTAAGAACAAGTTGTATCAGTTACCAAGTTTTCTGGTTTGATAAGACAGAGTCGTACTGTTCTACCTTTCTTTTTATATGATGGTAGAATTTAACTTTGTTCGAGATATTATATATTAAAATAAGGGTTTTTTAAGTAAAAATTTAATCCATAATCGATCATTTATGAGAAATTAACTCTTTCCATTTGTTAACCAGCAACCAATGAGATCTATGTTTTTTGTTTTTCCTTCCAGAATTTTGATGGGCAAATTACAGAAACTATTTGCTCTTTTACATGGAGCTTTCTACGTTGTCCGAATCTCAAAGACTCAAGGCAATTCAAAAATATTCAGGAAAAAAATTATAAATAAATACAGAAAATGTAAACATACACTAACCATATAAATCCATATTATCGGTCTATATAATAAATAAGTTTTATTATTAGATCACCCATTATATTATTATATATCTAATATTATTAGAAATGAGAAAATATATTGAAGAAAATTAAATTTTAGATTAATTAAAAATAAAATTTAAATATAATATATAAATTATAAATAATTTTTCTTCCAAAACAAATTTGTAAAATTGAATTAAAATCAACTTAAACGAAATAAAAGACTAAACTTTGTTTTTAAAAAATTAACAAGTCAATTATTTTAATTCTTACATGAACTATGATTATCCACGTTCAAAGTCTAGGCATGGTGGTTACTAAGTCGGCGCTGGAGCTCTGACAGTGGGCCTTGTCTGTCAGAGGTTGATTGGTGGTGCCGTTTTGTCATTATATTTGGCAACTGTAATACATAAACAATGCTTGTACTACTCCATTTGAAATACCCCATATGAAATTATTTTAATTTAATTCATAATTTTGAGATTAAATTTTAAATATGTAATAATGTTAATATATTGTTTTTGAGTAATGTCCAAGTGGTCCTTAAATTGTCACTACAGTTTAATTTCTTTATCTTATTATGCGTCTACTAATTTATTTTTATGTATATCTTTTCTCCATCACATTTTGGTGATTTAACACTTACCTAATGCACGTGTTTCATTTTCTCATTAGTTTTCTGTAATATACGTCCATTAATTGTGATTTTTTGATGTCAAATTTCTCCTATCTTTATCAAATGCTTTTCATTTTTTCTTAAGTGACGACCTCAAAAAACACGATCACTTATTACTATTTATTCTTCCTCTTAGTACGTTTCAAACTTGACATCACCATGAATCTTGAAATTGTGAATTCAAACTTTGCTTGTTGTTTCTGTTTATGCTTGGATTTTGAAAATTCCAGCCAAGAATTGTTTCATGTGTTATTTTTTTTTAATCAAAATTGTTTAGATCGGTTGTAGCTAGTGGTGAATTTTGTATTTTGTAAGTAACGATTTAGTTTTGCTTTAATTTGTGTGTGTAAATTGCGGAGAAGCATAATGTTTCTGCGTGATGTAAAAAACGAGGATTAATTTCATGCCATATGTGCATTTAATATAGTATTTAACATGTCATTTATGTATTTTTATTAACGTTAACTGATACTATTAAATATAAAAATTAAAATAATTGACGAATATATATATATATTTAAATCTTACGGATAGTTTCAGTCTTTTAAGAACTAAACGACTAAACTTTTAGGAAGTAAAATAATTATTTGCTTTGTTTTCATTATTTTGGGGGAGATGGTGATATATACTGTGCAATGTGTTGTTAACTAATCAAAATATGATTGTTCTTTGACTTTTCAACTTAAGTTTCAAGTTTGGTGTGTGACAACAAAAATAAAAATTGAAATATAATACTATACGCCTCAAGTTATGGACCATGGAAATCATTAAGAAGTCCCACTTGAAGCATCAAATAACTGTTAGTTGCGTGACAAAATCATCTTTGGTTTTGTGGGTAGACGATAGTGATTAATGAAATAAAATAATATATTAGAGAACGAGTTTAATTTGTAGAAATTTAAATATTTTATGGTTGGATATAACTGTGGAGAAAGTTGGAATAGTAGCCTTCTAATAATTGTTTTTAGAAAACTTTAACCAATAATGCACATAATAGGATGATTGGTTTTATGTTGGTGCGTTACAATGTAGGGTTGGAGAATGACGCCAATTATCTGGAAAGTGGAAGGGTTGCTTTAATCAGAAGGATGATTTGAATAATCAATTATATATTGTTATTTTTAGATCGATATTCAGGAAACATTATAATTAATAAATGTAAACGAATCCTAGTAGCTGATCATATTCCTTTATTTTCACGACTTGTTTTCCCATGAAGAAAAAATAAACACATAATTGCAAATAAAATGAAATGGGTTTAAAAGGAGTATCTATGGAGCACTAATGCGATAATGCCTGAAACATCCACCAACTTCCCGTCCATTGCTACATACCAATATAATGCTTCTTTCCTGTGGATTTTAAAACTTTCTTTCGCATCGGAATGCTATGATTCTGGCAAGGTTTTACAATTTTTAATTTCTTACCTGCAAATTTTTGCTATATTAAAACTATAATATATCTGATGACTGTTTTAAGTAATATTAATTAAAAACTTAGTAAATAATTTTATTTTTATTTTTTCTATAAATATCCTTATTAGAAGCAATATTGTTAATTTCAAGAACAATCAAATACCAATATGTACACTTCCTTTAACAACAATTTGAATTTGAATTTATTATTTTATGGAAGATTAGTTGTTTTTGCTGGACTCACCCTTATTGATATAAAAAGTTTTAAATAAAATTATAATAAATATATTTTAAAGTATAAGAGAATTACTTTAGTAATGTTCTATAGAAGCTTTTCATTCTGTTCTTTTTAACAGAATAACTTTTCATTCTTAGTTCTTTAATGAATAAATCATCATTTGGTATAAAAAATGTTACATTAACTTTTTAAAATAATAAAATTATATAAATAATTTGTAAAATATTATAAATTATGTTTTATATTCTCTCTTATAATTAATAAAATATATCTATATATGTGGATACCTGTTTTTGTTCACATCTCCAAAGTACAAAAAGAAAAAAATAAAAAAAAGAAAGAAATGATGATGGGACTGATAGGGAAAGCGTGTCCTAGCGCACACACACCAATCTATCATGAGTAGATGATGACAACTGTCAGCTCCCTACTGTCCCTTTGCTTTTCACCGCGGTGACTAGAGGAGGAGTTAGAGGAGTTACCACTGCATTAAATAAAGTGTTATTGCATTAATTAAAGGGAACCTCGAAGGGTATTACCACATTAATGAAATCCTGCGGGAAGCTACTGATGGAAGATTTCTCGAAAAGATTGAGGGGAGGAGAAATTGGCCTATAAAAAGGTTAGTGTTGAAAGGAAAAAATGGCTGACTTTTGAAAAAACTGAAGAAGATAATAGAGAGAATTAATGGTAACACTAGAAAAGAAATGGTGGAGTTAGTTTCCTTGTGTGATGAGGACGACACAATTGGAGGCTAGGTGAAATTCTAAAACTACCTTTTTAGTTTGAATATATCATCTAAACCACGTCTTGTTTTGATTTAGTCTATAATCAAACACTTAGTCAAACACTTTAAAGAAGTCATCAGTACCCCTAGTTGGCTAGTCAATACCAGAACGACTTTGTCTCTATTCGACACACAGTCGGATCACAGATCTCACCCTAACCAACTCCTAGTCGGCATCTTGTCCCTACCAACTCCTAGTCGGCATCTTACCCTTGTCAACACCTAGTCAGCATCTCCTTGTAGCTAATTCAGCACTAACCTTATCATTTATCACATAAGCCTCAGTCAGAACTACGTAAATTTTGAGTTTTTCATTACATCAGAAGATACATAAGAATAAGAGGTAACTCTTGTCAAGTTTAAAAATTTTAAAAATATATCCTTTTCCCCTTCTTAGTCTACCCCACTTGGTTTATTCTTTAAAAGGTAAAAGCTATAGTTTAGAAGTTATAAGTTCATCTCATGTTTCTTAGGGTGTTAATATATTTCCTACGCATAATGGACTTTCATACTTAGATTCTAATTTCATATACCAGCCTTATTCATGAAATTCATTTCTCTTTCCTTAATAGAAACTTTGAATTTGTACTTCTTTTCTTCACTGACTTCATCATGACATAGATTATGACAATGTAAAGGTAAATTAATATATTTTATGTACCAAATTAAGATTACAATCACCACTTTAAAAATATTTGTTTGGATTTTAATTCATTAAGTTGTTAAAAAAAACAATAATTTTCGTTTAACTATTAGAACTATAACTATTGTTTAGGGATAAATTATGACATTATCTTGTATATATATTTTTTATTATTAATAAAATGTATTAAAATTAAAAATTTTAATAAAATCTACTCTAAACTTACTTTTCTTAAAATTTATAATTTATAATAATAAAAATGTTAAAAAGAAAACATTGAAAGAGTATAGCTAGAATTCCTCTGATAAATTTCAACAGAAATAGATGAGGAAGTGCCGCTAGCAAAGTTTAATTGCGGGCAATGTTTATGTTTGGATAAAGAATCGATTACGATTCATAATATTATTAAAATGGGATGCGACATAATATATGGATTTTATTCACATATGATGTATTTTAATAAAAAAATAAAATATGACATATGACAAAAAATTGATTTTATTAAAAACTAAAACAAAAAAGAACACGTTTCATTTTGTTTGGTATCTAGCAAACGTTTTAATAGTGGTTAAGATTTTTTAAAATATTAGTAATATAATTTTAATGCTTTTTGAATATTTTTTTTATTATTATATAAAAGTCATGTCACTAAATAACATGAATTTTTCTTGTATTAATAACATTAACATAACATTTTACTCAATAATAAAAAATAAATTTAAAATGTAAGGCATTAAAAACTAGTATTTTAAAATATTAATCAAGAATAATTCTAAAATTTTTGGATAAAATTTTTTACTAATCATTTTCTACATAAAAAAATAAAATATTTAATTTTTAAAATTTAGTAGATTAAATATATTTAGTTTTTATTTAATATTTTTTTAATAAAGTAATGAGAAATTAAATAAAAAATTTAACAATTATTCTTGTAGACAGATATGATTAAGATTGAAAGGAAAGTTATAAAAAAGAATTTATTTTGTGTAAATAATATCTGAAAAATGAAAATAATAAAGAATGAAAAATTTAGAAGAAAGCTCGATTTTCAGAAAAGTTGTGCGTAGTGCCCAAAACGATGTAAACGCGTAAACACGTTGGATGTGTCACTATGCAGAGGTGTCAACGTGCTTTCAAACGGGCGGTGCATAACACGTGGGCGATACTGTGATCCGCGTCTGCGTTTTACTTGCAACCATTTTATAATCTCAAAATTACAAGTGCTATTTTTTCGATTTTTTTTAAAAAAATCAATTAATTAATTAGCTGTTACCCTCTTACCATTCTGATTTATTTTTTCCGGTTTTACTTCTCCACCCTGTACTACTTTTTTTTTTTTTCAATTTTAAAACCAAGTATCACGTTTTTGGCGTTTATATAATTATTTATATTTATCCACAAACTAAATAGTAGCCCCCTTCCCCCAATTTTAGCTTCTAATATTTCATACATTTTATAATACTCGCTCTTGTCATAAGAAACAAATAACTTATAAAAACTAATACAAATAATTAAGTTTGTTAATTTTAATTAATAATATTATAAATTTATTTTATATTAAAATATTTATAAAATTAAATAATTTAAATGGTAATTATATTTAATGATATTATAAATGATTTTTCTCACAGATAAACGTTTAAATGCATTATTTTACTTGAAAGAGGAAGGACAAGTATATTATTAATAGATTTTATAATAAATTATTAATTTCACATTAAATTAAGAGTGTAAAAAAATTAATTCATATAAAAACGAGTCCATACTTATAAATATGATTAAAAATACACTCATTTATTTATTATATAAAACAATGAAAAAATGTATTATGCAATATGTTATGAAAATGTCAATCACCACGACACGTCAATCATGATAATATGATAAAATATTTTATTATAATATTATAAAACTGTTATCGTAATATTTAATCCGACATTTCTAAAGTGTTATTACTTCTCATTTGTAAAATAAAACATAATATTACGATGTTATAAAAGAAAAATACTATGAAAAATTTATAAAAATTAGAAATAACTAAACAATAATGTTTAAATAATTCTAAAATAATACTTTAATCCTAAATTTTTTAGAAATAAAAAATATTTGTGAAAAATTAAAAAAAGACTAAAGTGATATTATAAAATTAATAAAATTTACCAAAAAAAAAATAAAAATTAACAATTCCAATGTAATTAGCAGTATTAAAATTTAACATATTTAAAAATAAAATTGTAATGAATAGTTTAGCAAATGATAGCTAAATAATATTTTTACCTAAAAAATATAAGGAAAACTATAAATATTTATAAAATAATAAATAATTGGAAAAAAATAAAATTTAATGTAAATATAAATATAGAATTAATTGTTTTGATATATCATAATATCTATAATGATTATTTAAATAAAATAATGCCAACGTATTATAACGATAATTTATTTTTAACATCAACAAGGTCATTATAAATAGCTTGTTGATTTTTTATAACAAAATATTTCATTGTTCTCAATATTACATTTCATATTTTATCACAAATATGTACAACTTACTCCACCGTCCACCCCACAAAGTCCGTTAATTTGGCCCAATGCTAATGATCACAAACCTTACATCAGCGTAAAAAAGAAATAGCTCATTAAAAATAGTTGTTTACATGTACACTTTACACTATTATTTGATTATAAACCGTCCCGTGCAATATTTTTTTTTTAATTTTACAGTAATTATTTTAAAATTATATTTATTATTATTTTAATCAATTAATAATATAAATTTTGTTATATTGAAAATGCATAAAAATAAATTCAGAACAAAGACGTAAAAAGTAATATTTCATTTTAATATTGATAATGAATGAGAAAGGACAAGATGATATAATAGAAAAAAGAGGTTACATGATTACAAGTTAATATTCTCTTTGATTCCACTACCTTCATATCGGGTAAATTAAATACTCAAAAAATCCAAAAAGAAGAAGAAAAGTGATTAAAAAACGAATGTAAAGAATTAAAGCAAAATTGAGACAGCAATGGAATGAGATAGTGATTAAAAAGACATAGACATAGACATAGATATAGATATTTTACTTCGTAGTTGCGAATTCTGAGAAACATTGAAAAAATCTCACTATGTCGGCGAATTGGTAGAGTTTGATACCGAGGTAAGATTTTCATACACTGGTGTACGTGTAAGGTTAGTAGTGGATATATATAATAATCAACAATGACAAGCAAAATATAATAAGAGAGAAACCGAATTAGCCCAGTTTTCACATAAAAACAGAATAGCTTTGTTTATGTATATATATATGTACAAAGTTTGCTATGTGGCTAACCTTGGAGCTTCAAGCTGGAAGTGTGGTGGTCTTAGCTGGCGGTTATGCCCATTATCAGATCAGTAATGGCAACATGTTCTTTCTTCTTCACTTTGCTATTGCTGCTTCTCACTATTTCGGGTCTGTAATGTTATCTTCCACTTACTAGTCAATTTCTGCATGATTCCATTTTTGTGTTGTGGAGCAATCTTATTCTGCTCGGCAATGGACCATTCTAGCCTACTTGAATTGTAATCAGAATACTATTCCTTTTAGCTTCATGGAATGAAAGAGAGACCTTATTGTGTGCTCAAAGGAATCAACCATTAATTTAGCTTTCTTATTTTGCCAATTGGGTTGAGTATCTATTCTCCAACCTCCACATAATATAAGCCTTTTTGTTTGTCCAATATCTATTCTCACAATTTTAGATTTTTTTAACTCTTGTAATATTCTGATATTTGAAACTACGTTGTTGTTCAGATTTGTTTGTGCAAACCCGTGGCCTTAATTTTGGAATCAACTACGGGCAAATAGCCAACAATCTTCCAACTCCATCTCGTGTGGCTGTTCTTATAAACTCTCTGAATGTCAGCAGAATAAAACTCTATGATGCTGATCCGAATGTTCTATCTGCATTCTCCAATTCAGATGTGGAATTCATCATAGGACTTGGGAACGAGAATCTGCAGAGCGTGAGAGATCCTTCCAAGGCTCAGAGCTGGATTCAACAGCATGTTCAGCCATACATTTCACAAACAAAAATCACTTGCATAACTGTAGGAAATGAGGTCTTCAACAACAATGACACTCAGCTCACAGCAAATCTCCTCCCTGCAATGCAAAGTGTGTACAATGCCCTTGTCAATCTAGGACTAGCACAACAAGTTACTGTTACAACTGCTCATTCTTTCAACATTTTATCCACCTCATTCCCTCCTTCAAGTGGTGCTTTCAGGCAAGATCTGATACAATATATTCAACCCCTCCTTAACTTTCATGCTCAAATCAAATCACCCTTCCTCATCAATGCATATCCATTTTTTGCATACAAGGACAATCCAAACCAAATTTCCTTAAACTATGTGCTGTTTCAGCCAAATTCAGGATCCACTGATCCAAATACCAATTTGCATTATGATAACATGTTGTATGCTCAAATTGATGCTGTCTATGCTGCCATCAAAGCGCTGGGGCATACTGATATTGAAGTCAGGATTTCAGAAACTGGTTGGCCTTCTAAGGGTGACCCTGATGAGGTTGGAGCCACACCAGAGAATGCAGAAATATATAATAGTAATTTGTTGAAGAGGATAGAGCAGAAGCAAGGCACTCCTGCAAATCCATCTGTTCCCATTGATATTTTTGTATTTGCACTTTTCAATGAGGATTTGAAGCCTGGTCCTATATCAGAGAGAAACTATGGCCTTTATTATCCTGATGGTACCCCAGTTTATAACATTGGATTACAAGGTTATCTCCCAGAAATGGTTATAGAGTCTAAATCTAACGTAAGTAGACACATGACAAATTCAATACTTTACCTGTAAAAAGTTTCACCACTTCTTGTTTTTTGAAACTTTTCTAAAGTAGATGTATCTAATGCTCTCATTGCTATTGGTATGCAGGCTTTGTCCATCAATTTTCTCTTCTACACATTTATATGTTTGTTTTTCACTTGGGAGCATTCAAGACCGTGATCAGGAATATAACAAAACAAATAACTTTCTGTAGATCATTCTTTTGCAAGAGGAAGTTGTTGAAGGTGAGGAAAATTTTAATATTGTCCCTGATTTTTTTATTCGCTGAGTGTTGATATTCTTTTCTACCAATTACGATTTCAATAATTATTGTGATGTAGATTTTCTTTTTCATTCTTTGGTCACATGCTAACTAGTTCAGCTCCTGAACTTGAAAACGGGCATAAGAGATGGAAATTCTGGGAAAAAATTCAAAAGCGTTTTTGATTCCTTCAAGTTATTCTTTGACTTTTTGATAGTACTATGCCAAATATATAGTGTGAAAAATGATGTGATGGGAAAGGTATGGAACATAGCGTGCAAAAGTTTCTGCCTAAATGGTATCTCTTTAAGCAGAAGCTATCAAATGCTGTCCAATTAGTGCTTGTGCATGCAACAAGTGGACTCTTGTGCCGCTATAACCACCCCCAGAAAACCTTACTTTCTTCATTATTTTTATTAAAGAAATGGTGATGGGTCTCCATCTTCCTTATCTCCCACTTGCAATCATGCATGTGGATCATCCCGTGAATTAAATTGTTCTTGTCTTCAGCTATACAAAAGTCCAAATTCGGTTATATCAAACGGGAAAGAAAAGCCTTCAGGATCCTTCTTGCCAGATAACCAAACCTCATCAATTTTGTCCTCGGTTGTCAACCTTATCTTAGCGCTAGCTTCCCCTTTTCACTACTTTCCCCCCCTTCTATTCCCATTTGAGCTTTTGTAGGACCCTTTGTTTTAAAGTTAAGTAAAGCTGATTTTAATAGAATTAATTTTTAAGTATCTATTTTGATGTCAAGACTCATTACATTTGAATTGCTATTCACTTGAACTTGCACGAGTCTCGCAGACAATACTTCAAATTCAAATACAGTGAACCTAACCATGCAAGATATAAGGTTAAAATACTATTCAACTAATGAAGAGGTTAATTTCAGTTGTAGCATTGGAATGTCATCTACCAACTGTTGAGTAAAGAGTTGGGATATTCTATTATAGTATTTCTATTAGTGAGTGATAACTTGTGCTTATAGAATTAAAATTCCTTTGTGTGAACTATTCTGAGGTCAAACAAGGTGTTATGTTACATTATAAGGTATTGTTGCGTCTCATTTGCAACTTAGAAAACCTCACCAGGTGAGTGCAGCTGTGAGAATCTGAATGGAGAAAACTTTCAACTCAGGAACATGATTTACAATTCTGGTGGCGCCTCTTTGTTGGACAAGAATCATGTCATGTGGAAGATTCTACAAAATAGTCATAAAAATTGGGATGAGATTGACAGATAGGTGCAGCCACCAAAATTTCAAAGCTCAAATAGTGATGATTATTGCTAGCTGCTTCCACACCTGATTTTTGGTGCATTAAATTTCTCCTCTGATATTGCACCGAACCAATTATTTTTACTTTTATACTGTTCTAAACAAACAAGGAAAGAACACCACAAGAACGTGTTTAAATATAACTTGGAGAATTAATAACTTTTTAAAATTCTCTTAATAAGTTGATAAATACAAACAATTATTTCTTTAAGATAAATTTAAATTGAAAGTTTAGTTTGTGACATGGTGGTACAAGTTTGATTTTAATTTTTGGTACAATTTCATCTGTGTGATACTGATTACCCCACCACCCACCAAACACATGTTTGAGCAGATTTGGCAATAGTTTCATAAACTCTGATAAAGAGAAAGGATAGAAAATGGATTGAGTAAGAAATTTAATACAAATTCAGACATCTTGGGACGTTGCACCTAATGACAACAAGTACGCCATTTAATAGGTATCCAGTGTAGTAAGTCTATTTTGAAGGTTTTCATATAATGGAGCATGTATAGAAATGTGATATAAATTATTAAACTATTTTTTTTTCCAGAAGAACCTAAAAAATTAAATAAAATATACTGGAAATATCGCATAAGAATTTCTTTCGCTTTTGACACTTTAAAAAACATGTTTTGGGGAAAGGTAAATGCGTGTTATTGACTTAATATTGACGCATCTTTGCAGGGAGACAATGGCAAATCCAACACTTTTGGTACACAGCCATGGGAGCAGTTGTTCGAGGTCTAGTTCGTATTTTGCCTAAATCCATTCATATAATTTTTTATTTCACAGTTTAGCAATAATCAAAGGTAGAGCAAAGAATTGGATTTGTAATATGGAGTACACTGATTTTTTTGACAGAAAGTTGATATAGAAAAAATATTTTCTTTTTTTAGACAGAAAGAAAGGAGTACGTGTAGAAGAAAATGTTCAGTTATGACTTCCGTTTGTGCGTAGTTTCAGTCAGCAAGTTTTATGTGAAAAAGCTTAATTATGAGTTAAATTAATATTTCTGATTTTATTATGTACTTACAGATATTACCCATTGTTTATGCCAGTTATTAGCAATAGTACCTTTTAAATCTATTTAACAAAACTTAAATACAATACTATACTTTTTAATTATAATTGAAATTTTATCTCATTAATACATACATTTAATGAAAATATTTTATTACAAATAAAACTCTAGTTTTATTACATATCATATTGCATATGAGTTTTATCCATTTAAATAGTTGGGATAAAGAAGATTAATCGTGCAAGCAACCATTAGTAAAAGGTAAAAAAAAAAGAAAAAGTATAAATGGAGACACGGAAACTTTTGAATTATTTATCGATTGTTTTGTTCTATTTGCAGACATTATGTTCAGATTGGGAGGAACTTTTTTTTTTTTTTGTGCGTGCACGCTTAGATTGCAAAATAATAATGATATCTTTATCATTATTGCTCTATAGAGATTATATTATTATAAAAAGCTCAAAATAAGTTACATAAAATTTGTTGTGCTATTTTGAGGTTCTTTGCTTTGAAGCATTGATTAGATGGTGGACCTCATCAACCCCCACTACAATAGTGTTGGGCTATAAAGGGAGAAGCAACCAAGAACGTAGTACAAAAAATATCAATAGGAAATTTAGGGCCTACATAATTAAGAAAATGAAAGTTTACCAGCAGCTATTTGAATGATTGCTCTAATCTAGGTGGGTTGTGGAGCCGCACACATTAAGTTTAATCTATCATAATAGATTATTAAAAAAAATGAAAATTAAACCTCGCATTGGATATTGCACTATTGCAGACCAAGAAGTAGTAGGAAAACTTTTTGAACATAAAAACATGCCGTTTGCTAGAACTTTGATCATACTTGCGTTGGATTAAGATGTTACCACCTGTTGGGGGAATGGGAGCATTGGAGAGATTGTGATCAAAGACTATATATAAAGCTAAAAAAGGCTCCAACATGTAAAGTGAGAATACAGTTTAAAAGATAAAATTTCGAATTATAAGTGTTAATAGAAAAGTTAATGATTATGATAAAAAATATTTATATATATAATTAATAATTGTAGAATTGTTAAAACTTATTTTTATTTTTGTTTAATTTTCAGTTATAACTTTACATTCCCCACTTAAGAAAATCTCATATTATTACTTGGATCAGTCAGCTGGCCGACTGTCAAATGATCAAATAAGATGGTTAATTTTAACTTGACAAAGACACTTGACAGCATCATTGTAGGAACACATATTATCAGTACAAAACGCACATGGTAGGGATAAGATGATACTGCACATATATTGCAGGAATCAAATAACACATTGAACACTCCTCAATAGTCACGCAGCATTGGAGTAAAGACAAATACTAGTGACAGATAACACAATCCTCAAAAAATAGGAGAAGAAAGAAGACTATAAAAGGAGAAAAGGGATAAGCTAGAAGACTATGTCACACTTAATCACTACATAGACACTTACTTAAAAAAAATTAAAAGTCACGCTAATCATCTATCTACAAACGTGAACACTACTTATTATATTTAAATCCTGCTCGTCATATCAACTAAATTAAGCAGTGTCAAACAAACTTATTTAGCATGTGTAAGTTTGTAGTTTTATTACATATTCTTCAAGTTTTACATATTTTAAAGTTTACTTATTACTTTAATTTTTTATTTGATAAATAAATATTTAATGTGTAAGTTTGTATTGTATTATAATTTATAACAAGATATATTCTAAAATATATTTTCAACAGATAAGTTTTTAAACACCAAATGAATCAACATGAATATACTTATAATTTTATAAAATATAATAAATAAACATTTCAAAATTTAATAATTATACGAGTTGAATTTATTTTATTTTTATTTTAATATGTATAATTATTTCAATTATATTTTGATGAATTTTTAAATATAAATTCTTTTAAAAATTATAAATTAAAAAACCATGTATGAAATATTTATATTAATATCTTGAAGCATAGATGGTCAAGTATAATTAATATATGCCGTATGCATACTTACAGACATATTTAATATTGCAATATCCAACACCATGGTTTAAAGCGGACGCGATCTAAATCCAATATAACAGATTACAAATTGAAAACCACATTACATATGGGATAGATGCTCCAACACACTCAATCTACACTTTGACATTATAAAAGAAACCCCAATATAATAAATTAAAGTGCAATTAATTGTCAAGTTACACATATACAATTGATGTTGTATTTTTTTGTTTGCTTGTTAAATTATTTTTGTGTGTGAAATAAAAGAGAGGGGTGGTTGTCAGTTTTTTAAAGTCGAGCAACAAAAAAGACTACTGTAAAATTTACAATGACCTAACTATATATAAAAATCAAATTTAAGGTAATTTAATAACGTTATTTAATCTCTATTAATTGATTTTAATTTTAGCATTAAAATGTAGCCACTTTTTTCTTTCATTCGAAAAATATTGCACAGTCTACCTAAATATGTTAGCTAAGAATAGAGATCTGTAAATATAACAGACTCTACTTAAATAATGCCAATTCGTGAGGTAACTTATTTCAGTACATATGTGAAAATAGAAAAAGTTGAATTAATATAATCAAGTCAAATTATATTTCTGCAAAAAATATTTAGATTCGGTTTCCAATTCAAATCAATCTAAGCATGCACTTGGTTATTATTCAATATAATTATAGATCTAGATGACTAGATCCTTGATGGCTAAACTCTATAATCAAATCCTACCATTGAATTATACAATTAGACTTCAATAAAATTTTGCTGTCATACAAGAGTTGTCATATAGGTAGACTTTCTTTTTCTTTTTTTAATCACAAAACAAATCAAATAAAATACCAATTCTTAATACTTAGAAAATATTCTATTGATGCATGATGTAATATTTGGTGAATGATTAGAGATAATGGTTGTGCTCAAACTTTTTAAACTGAACTAAGTGAATGAATGCACTTTGGTTTGTTATTTATAATCCTTATATATATATATATATATATATATATATATATATATATATATATATATATATTTTTAAAACCATATTTAAAGAATTATTTATATGTTGAATAGCCGGGACAAAGTGCAAATTGTAATTTCATGTAGGTGGAACCGATGATGGGTGACTAAAATTGAGATAAATCCATGACCTGGCTCTGTGTTTATCTTTGTTCTTATGGGACAATTCTTGATAAGTGATACACAGATTCTTCTCAAACGATGCAAACAATACTTTACGTATGAAGTTATTTCATGTCCGCATGGAAGGTAAATATTTTACGTAGAAGGAAGTTAGATTTTTGGCTTTATTGTTTTCGTTGCCTTTCATTTCATTGTACACAAAATAAAATGTCATAGTTTCTTTCATCAGGACATTCCATTTTCTTGATCGAACGAAAAGAAGAATCAATGGTAACAAAGACTACGTTACCGAATAAAAAAAGTAACAAGAATAAAAATCGCTGAGCCAAGATTTTGAATTTTATTCCGTACGTACCAATAGTATTTCTTGAAGATTTTAATTTTCTGTAATTCAAGCTTTCCAGGAATCGCAATCTACATCATCCGATCTGAATCGGTAATTCAAATTGGCAGGAAAAATAAAAAAAAGAAATGCCATTAATTTTGCTTGGCACTATGAAATAAACATACTAATTATATTTTGCGGGTATTTAGTGAGAATGGAAAGAATAAATTTTAATTATTAGATATTTGTAAGTATGTGAAATTTTTATAAAGTTGTGGAACTTTTTTAACCAATCACATAACATTAAATCTTACGTAGTTCATAAGCATCATTCTCAGAAAATAGCACCTAAATTTGCAAACATCATTTAATTTTGCAAACATTATATCTATTAATAAACGTAGTTATATTATACTTATTCCACTAAAAGCCACCTGCGTCATTAACTGCATATATTTAACCATTTTGCTTACAACAAGCCCTTAATAAACTATAAGTATGTTGTTGATTAATAAGTTTGATATTTGGTTAAGGAAAAGTAATGAGAAACATGTGTGTGAAAGTGTGTATAAGTAAAAATACTCAAATTATATAAATATTGAAACAAAGTATTGGTACCTTGCACATCTTTCCCCCTCGTCTACAACTTTTACATAATGTTTAGAACTATAGGTTAAAAAAAAAAGTTTAAACACATACATACTTCTATATACGCACATTCACCACTCACCTACTTATACAATCACTTTTCTTGCTACAAACCCCTTAACCATATATAGGTAATATAAGTAAATTGTTGGTCAAATAAATGTAAATGAATGTGAAGTGCTCTGTGTGAAAGCGTGTTCCAGAATTACTCGAACAAAAATGAATATAACAAATCGTTGCACCTTAAATTTCTTCACAATCAAAGTCTAAAACAATCAATTGAATGTAGCACCAAAGAACTTGGAAATCTTGACGAAGAGCATCTCTCATCAATCATAAGATACAAGGAAAGGAAGGACCATAGTCATAAAGGATTGGTATGAAAGTGTAGCAGAACCCGTATAACGTGTGTCCTTCTCCTTAAATTTATCAGTCAGACCCTGAAAGTGCAACAACTAATTAGGACATGTATTTCATGGCAATGCTAATTTCTACATATTGAAATGAACAAATGATGCTCCAAAAAGTTTAGGCCTTCAGATTTTTCTTCGCAACGTTTATTGAATATATAGAATGCCCACCAAAATGTTTACTTCCTATGACATATTACATTACGAAGATAATGCACATGAATCTAACAGGATAGACATCAATGTCTCGAACCATAGCAAGAATATGTTTGACAAGTCATTTTAGTAACTTATAAAATATTTTGACTAAAATTCAATCAATTTACAAACTTTCCCTAGTTTATAAACTAATTTTATCTCACGCACCAGTAAAACAAACAACAGAACTGGTAAATTAGCTTATATCAATGGAAGTGATGAAAAAGAAACACAAACGAAGAAATAGAGAAATGAGAGGCACGCCCATAGCTTAAAAAGCTCGTTGAGTTTTACCTTAATAATCATCCCACACCTGCATATATCCAAGAACAGAACATGAGATAATACAAAGACATTTTCAAATACAACAGAAGTTAATTTAGCTCTTGAAAGACTTCAGAATATGAATTTGGTGCTCCAAACATTAAAATGGCCATCAAATAATTATTTTATGAGGAGATTGATGTAATAATATTTGGAGGATCAAATGAACGATCCAAAAGCCTTTCAATGACCAAAATGAAAATGGACTCTGTTGATAAAAATATCTTACTCAACAAAACTGTCAAAACCAAGTTCAACCCTCCTTCCACTTCCATCACCATACTTGGAAAGCAGAAGTTGTAGAACAGAGCCTGGCACGGCATAGCCAATACCATACAGAGCATCTCTTAGTTCTAATGGATCAATTTTCCCACTCCTGTCTTTATCATATCTCTCAAATATGCCCTACAATTCAAGTAACAAATTCACACGGGTGAACGAACTTCAATTGTAAAACACAAATTTTAAACCAAAGAAAGTTGATAAAAAATAAATTAAAAAATTTTTTGATGGTAAACTAGAATGAAAAAGAGACTCACTCGCCAATGAGCAAGGCAATTCCAGAGTGCTGTAAATTCCTTTGGTCCTGCGACGGCACAAGCAATAGGCAATTGAAAGAGTGGAAGAGAAGAAGAAAGAAAAAGAAAAGAAAAGTTACAAACCAAGTGTGAGGGGTTGTTGTGGATTGTTGAAGAGGGACATAAGGAGACGAACAGTTCTAAGGTTGAAGTGGTGAAATCCAGAAGAGAGAGCTTGCTGCAATTCACGCTCATCGATGAAGCCACTTCGATCCCTATCCACCATCTGGAAGCTTCTAATCACGTCTTGGGATGTCCCTGCTGGAAAACTACTCGAATATCCAAATTGGTAGTTGGACGATGAATTTGAAGACGGTGGAGCTTGTTCAGGCGCAGAAGGAGCGTACGACTCATGCTGAACACCATATCTACCATACCAAGAAGACATAGCTAATTACAGTTACAACCTTTGCACGACCACGCTCAGAGATATATATCAAATAAGTCCGATATAACGGTACTTTTTACTTTCGAGTTGGTAACTTATTATTATAAGATTTGACGTAATGACCCAAATCCACACACGCCACGACAACGTTATTTCGCCACACCGTGGTCAATATTGGTTTGCCACGCCATGTCCATTTCACCCATATTTATCCTAAACCTATATATTTTATAACAATGTGCCTCTTTTAATATAGGATAATTAATAGAATTCATATTCGTACGCTAAAAATTGATAATATTAACATCGCAATTCTGAATAGAAGGGAGAAGAGGTATTGATGGAAGCCAACCCTGAAAAGTTGAATTTGAAAGAGGCCCACACTATTGTGCTTATGCTTCGTGTCTAAGCTAGAAGCTTGCCGAATGCCGAATTATTGGCAGGCCGTGTTTGGCTATTCAAACGGACAAAAAATAAAAAGGGGAAAATGAGTTATAAAATGGTAATGTAAAATATATGGAGGACAACTCTTCCAGATAAAGTTAAAGGTAAATCCAAAAAGTATATGTTTGTGATAAACTCATAACAATTACTTAAAAAGATAGATATTTTTTTATGTTATTATATTTAAATAATTTAAATGCTGGTTGCTATATGAAGTGAAGTATTGTGAAACAAATTAACCCAATTATAATGTGTTTTTAGCATGAGTATATCATGAAAGGGCAAATAATCATTTTGCAGGGCCTTATTATAATTATGCATCTTCCGTCGTTATATTTCCATCAAAAGGCCACTAACAACACAATTTCCATCAACATTACGTGGCCACGGTCGGGTTATCCTGATTAAATCAGACCAGATCTAAAAATAATAATAATTTAAACTATTGGTTTAGTGTAAATTTAAAAATGATAAATTCGATTAAATTATTTCAAATATTAAATTAGGGCATATAAAATTTGAACCAATTCAAAATTATACTATTTTAAAAATTAATTTTTTATGTTACAAAATTTCATTATTTTATGTGGTGTAATTCTATAAATTTATAATTTTATGTTGTATAATTTTAAATTATGACTTTTAAGATTATTCTTCAATTTTATTTTATTTTATTGCAATTTATTTATTTATTTTTATTAAATGATGGACTTGAACCAATTCAAATATAATTAAATCGATTGTATTTGGATTATTATATATATGTATATATCCTTTCAACTCATATCAATTAACATTGATAAATTAAAATCAAAATATCAGCTAATGATACTTAACTATGCTCACCCCTGTTGACCATACCAACTGCTATATCGTCTAGTAGAAATTAGAGGTTGTACAAGTAGCAAGGCATCGCTATATACCAAATATTATGGCCACGTAATAATTTTGCAGTGCCTTTTTCCATCCACAGTTATAAGGCTTCATGTGTTTTGAGTCCATGCTCTTAACATATAGTCTCATTCTTAAAACAGGGAAAAGGAGACGCAAAAGGAACATAACCTCATGAAGTATGGTGTGAAATTAATATCTAAAATTTTCAAAGATGTTACATTCATAAGTCAACCAAACTTTAATCACACCTAAGTACATGTAAAATTTACGGGTATTTTTAAGATCAAATAAAATTCATGAATAAAAACTTTAAAAGTATATATTTGTTTTTAATAATATATTTTATTATATTAAATAAGAATATAAAAGAGATAAAGTTTTTAATGTTGAAATATTTGTAAAAAAGATCATGTGAATTAAGACACATCGTTTTTTTTTTGTTAATATAGTAGGTCAAAACTCAAAGTTAAAATTTATAAATTAAATTTAAATTAGGATTATTTATTTAATTTATCTAAAAAGTATCTTTAGTTTGACATAGTGTATCGATATTTAAAATTTAAAATATATTTAGATTGAATTAAATTATTGATAATATTTGAAATAAGAAAATAAAATTAAAATTTTTAATTTTCATTTATTTTTAATGTGAATATTTTTATTTAATAAGAAATAATTTTAAATATAATTTGTAAAGTAGTGATATTGCATGATAATATAAAAAATCACATTCCCATAAGGAACTTTATTCTTGAATAAATTAAAAAACGTGTTTGAATATATTTTAATATTCCTAAAAATATTTTTTAAAAATCAAAATAATTAAAATAAAAAATAAGTAGAAATGAATATTATAAATGTATTAGAAAATAATTCCTCACATTCTAAATGAGAATGTCACTTTCTTACCTTTCATCATGAGAATAAAAAAAATATTATTATTTTTTAGAAAATCAACATTATATATGAAAATAATTCTTTAAAACTAATAATATACATAAAAAAAATATAATTTTAATGGTAATTTTATAAAATAATTTTACATTATCATCCAATTACAAATTATTATTAATATAAATTTAAAATAATTATTCTAAAACTCAACAAACTTTCGTACATGGTAACGTGTAATAATTGGTATATCTCTAAAAATATTATATTTCCAAATTTATATTTTCGGAAATAAAATTTTAGTACGGAAATAAACAGTCTCATGATTATAAGGGTATTACAATTAGGAATTTTGGAGAAAAAGTAAATGGGAAAGGTGTGCGTGAGAGGGATTCAGAGTTACATGAGTGACAACAATAACTATAAACTTTTAATAAAAATTCACCAACAAGATTATTTTTCACGCTTTCAAGATGTTAGCAATTGAAGTATATCTTTTTAAAGGTTAAGATTTGAATGTATATGACCCAAATTTAAGGTGTTTTACATTTTTTTTTCTGCGGGTAACTTTGAAATAAAATAGGTTTTTGTTAATTATGCAACAAATTTTATTAATTTTTAACGAAAACTAATAAAAAATTATCTTACTTATTTTAAAAATTAATCATACCTGACTTAAATTATAGAATATTAATTTCCTAAAATGTATCATAAAGAGAACGTAAGAATTCTTTAGATGATCGTATGGTGCAAGACAAAATGGATTGAATTGGGGCTGTTGTAATTAGCGGTGCAGCTGAAATTCTTATTTCTTAATTAGGCAGCAAATCAAATTAATGTTAAATGTATAAGAAAAATATTAATAAGTATTTTTAAAATGTTGAGTAAAAAATTAAAAATATTTTTTTTATTAAAATGTTATTAATGCATCTTTTTTATAGCTCTTAATATAATTTTACTGTGATTTTAATAAAAATTATTTATTATTTTTTTAATTAATATAACAGGACATAACGAATAAAGCTATCACTAAAAGATAATGGTACTATTTTTTAATTTAACAGACACAATCTCACGCGTATTAATTATTACTTTAGGTAATAAATGCGCTATTAATAATTCATAATAAAAGGACAGATTTGAAGGAATAAAAATTTATTATTTAATATTATTGGGTCATCATCCTAACTATATATATTATACTACTATATTTTTCGAGGTAAAAAAGATGGTGCGAGAAGAAGCTAGTAAGGTAAAAGAAGAGGTTTTGTTAGAGGCTAAACATATTTTATGATTAAAAATGTTATGCTCTTTACCACTTTTAACGTGGGATACAGCAAAGTGATAAACAAATAATCTGCAGTGAGAGTTTGTGTAT
Source organism: Mucuna pruriens (assembly GCA_025330945.1). NCBI lineage: Eukaryota > Viridiplantae > Streptophyta > Magnoliopsida > Fabales > Fabaceae > Mucuna > Mucuna pruriens. The sequence goes on along the minus strand of JAENHJ010000042.1, from coordinate 3,162,735 downwards.
CTGTCTTTAGTTCTACTCTTGGTGTCCCTGTTGGTGTGTTTCTCTCTCTCTCTCTCTCTCTCCACTCACTCAAAACATAAGAAGCGTGATAAGTTATTCAACGCTGGACAAGAGAACACGCAACATAAAAAAACAGTTAATGATTCTCACGTCCCACATCCTAGAAACAAGACTACACTTTCCTTGAATCCAACTCCAACTCATAACTGTTAACCTTGGCATTTTCTGAGAGATAGGATCACAAAATCTTTGCTCTTTCGTTTTTTATATTCCAAGTAAAGGCCTCTTTCATTGCCAGCCATGACCGAGGTCCTCCATTTTGCTTCATCACCACCAACAACAAAGACAAGGACAACCTCAACCACAACAACCTCAACCTCTTCCTCTTCCTCTTCCTCTTCATTCTCCACCCATGCCAATGCCTTTCTCCGACCACACCTCTCTCTCTTGGCACTTCTTCTGACCCTTCTCAGGAAATCCTTCCTTCCTCGCAAAAACCTCATGGACATAGGCTCCCCCACTAACGTGCGCCATGTCGCGCATGTCACCTTTGATAGGTTCAATGGTTTCTTGGGTTTGCCTGTTGAGTTCGAACCTGAGGTTCCCAGAAGGCCTCCTAGCGCTAGGTCTGTTTGTGTCCATCCATGCTTATTACAACACTTCTTCATCATTCAGTTATAGTCACATTTCTAAATGCATCTTGGTTTTTATTAGTTTTAATATTTAAGAGCAAAATTATGCATTCTTTTTAGAGAAAATTAACAATTATTTAATCACAAATTACCATGTATAATAAGTGGGTTAAATTATATAATAATTATCATATCAATTATACTAATAATAATAATTTTTTATTGATTAATAATGTATATGCATACCCATTAAACTCTATTTTTAATGCTCATTTGATTTTAATTTATATACATGGTCAGTTTTTATACATGTTAACTAATTAGAAATAATGTTAGATATGACTTTTTCATGAAAAAGTCAACTTACTCACGATCGTGTGTTGTGAATGCATTTAAATTAAATTCTTTGATTTAGAGGTTGTGTGTGATTTGTTTTATTTATGTATGTATTTATTTCTTTACGCTTTTGTTTGATTTTTCACATGTAGTGCATCTGTTTTTGGAGTTTCAACAGAATCCATGCAGTTGTCGTATGACTCAAGAGGGAACAGTGTGCCAACGATTCTGCTGTTGATGCAAAAGCATCTGTATGCTCAAGGAGGGTTGCAGGTTGATCATCTAGATTTCTCTCTAAATTTCACATGATGGTGCTGGTTATTGGATTCAATTTGTGTGAAACTATAAAAAATGATAGTCCTGCTTTATAATGCACTACTCTATGGGGACTTTTTTGTTCATTTTACAAATGATTGCATTAATGGTCCTGCTGGGTTAAAAAATTGAATTTACTCTTGCAGGTAGAGGGAATTTTCAGAATTAATGCAGACAACGGTCAAGAAGAACAGGTTAGGGATCAATTGAATTTGGGAGTGGTCCCAGAAGGCATTGATGTACATTGTTTGGCAGGACTAATTAAGGTATGAGTATGACATTGCAAGTTGATTGCTTAATTCTGGCTCATCTGTTGGTGTACATGTTTATAGATGTTTGTTTGGTAAATTCAACTGAATGATCATGTTGACTTAAAAAACTCTCTTCTATGATATGATAAATACTTTTGCTTGAAGAAGAAATTATTGTTTTTATTACTATTTTTAAAAAAAGACCTTAAACCAATTTTTTTTTATAAGATCTAAGTATAGTAGAATCATTGGTGCATAGAATTGATTCAACATGTAATTGATTGGAGAAAGGAAACAAACATGTACTTGAATGAGACAAACAAACATCATTTCCAAATTCCAAACTGTATTGGACTGAATAGCAGCACCACATTGCATACCTAGATTGTTTTAATGGATACGATGAATAATACAATTGTCCAGCAATGCAATATTTGGTTTACAAACTATATGGTAAGCTGGGAATCTGGAACATCCTGCAGTTATAAAGGGAGGGTGTATTGTCACTCCTATTTGTTTATTGCATCTCCTTAATTTTTTAAAATATAAAAATTACTTCCTAATTACAGTATTAGTTTTTCCTTTTTAATTCAATGCTCGTTAATCCCAACAAACAAAACTAAACACTACAATACTAGTGTTTTCAATCTGTAAACTTTATGATCCTGTTGGAAAGTGGAACTGGAAACAAATGCCTTATGACCCTGTCGTACTATTTATTTGTCAAGAATTTTAATATCATCATGCATGTGAATCTTATAAATGATTTGTAAAACAATTTTCTGTTCTTCCTATAGCATATGCTGATTAATTGCATCCATATTCACCTCTGCTTCTGTCTTAACCTTCCAATTAATTTACTGCTAGCCACTAACGACATATCAATTCATGTCTTTAGGACAAATATAACGAGTTTCCCAACATATTTGTTTCAACTGCTGCTTCATGAAACTATAGAACTACTTAGATGGAATATGTCTCCTTTATTGGTGTAGTTTTGTCCTAGCAAGTAACTATCAGAATCCATTCCATAATCCCATTTAATTAAACTCTCGTACATAGCAAACTATATTTTTTATGAAGGGATATAAGGTAAATGCTACAAAACACTGCTTTTGTAGATGCTGCTTACAATGTACTCTTTGTGCTTTTGTTTTGGCGTAAAGGAGATGCAAAATGTGTTATTTATTACATACTATATGATAATTTATTTTGATATTCTTGTATTTTTCAAGGCTTGGTTTAGGGAACTTCCTACAGGCATTCTGGATCCATTATCCCAGGAGCAGGTAATGCAATGCCAGAATGAGGAGGAATGTGCTGAACTAGTGAGGCATCTACCTCATACTGAAGCTTCACTCTTAGACTGGGCCATCAATCTGATGGCTGATGTTGTTCAACACGAACATGTTAATAAGATGAATGCACGCAACATCGCCATGGTTTTTGCACCAAACATGACTCAGGTGTGTTTCCATAATTTTTCATTATCAAGTGATAGCAGGGAAGAAAAGATGAACCATATAAGTGCTATATATTTTCACTTTCTGCATTATTTGTTGGTATTGGTCATGGTCATTCTGATAATACTTGTAAAGATGCCAATGTGATAGTTGTTCTATCTGATAGTTGGTTTGAGTCAACGAAAATATTTGGTCTTTCTGATTGCAGATGGCAGACCCTATATCTGCATTGATGTATGCAGTTCAAGTAATGAACTTCTTGAAGACACTTATATTAAGGACAGTGCGGGAAAGAAAAGATTCTGTGGTAGAACCTTATCCTAGATTTCATTTAGAACCTTTTGATGATAACGGAAACCATAGACTTTTGGAGTCCTTCCAGCAAGAGACTCCTACAGAAAATGAAGAGGCTCAGGAAAACTCTGTTGAGAAAACTGCCATAGAGTGTTCCCCAGAATCACTCCAAAACAACTTAACTGGAGGAGAATCTGGCAGTTTGACAAACTCTTCTGAGGATCTTGTTTGCAATGAGGATTTGTATTGTGAGTTTCCACGCATAGGAAACACGGGAAAGAGTAAAACTGGTCAATCAAGTAGGTCAAATGCTAGAAAAGAGTCCAAAAAGACCAGAGGCAGCAACCTTTGATCCATCAAACAGTGCTTATTGAGAAAAAAAGGGAATTGGGAGTTTGAGCCACATAGATTAAGATCTGAGCAGATCAAAGCCTGGCTGTGAAAGAAGCACTAAAGTGTAAATTGATTATTTGACATTGTGTCATTGTAAGTTTGTTTATGTCTCAAGTTGCAAATTGCTAGGGAAGTTTGTGAAGTGGCTCTTGTATGTTTTTTTTCTTCTTGTGTTTGTTTAACTTATCTGATTTCAAGAATAGTACAATGATCACACTAACATTGTAATGAAATCTCATTCCCTGTGTGTTCATAATTATACAATCATAAATGCATTTCTGGTGCACTTTTGATTGTACTTCTGATCCTTGCTCTATAAATTTGGTTTCCTAGCAGCGAATGGCTGGTCCAATAAGTTTGGCACAAACTTACATAGCTAAGATGATAGTAATATGACATGCTAGTGGAACCTTTTTTTCTTGGACCATAATAGTGGAAACAGAACTTGGCTACAAAACTTTAATGGAAAAAATTTTATATGATTGATTTGGGAGTGCATCAGGTCCACAAAGGTAGACCAATGGCATGACGTTTTATGGAGGTGGGAAATATCAAGAGGAAGGAAAACCACAAAACTATCACACACTTAAAAAGAAAACGTTGCAAGCTACTTTCCCACCAAAACGCATCTATGGGTTTATTGTATGTACATTTCAATAATGGGACAAGGCCGTGAAAGGGAGGGCTAACTGAGAACCAACCATGTTTTCCTAGAAAGGAGTCGGCATGTATAAAGGACTGAATCGAATATTCCTCTCCCTCTTTCCACCAATGATAAATAACGATCACAAGTGGGAATAGTGGAACTAGAAGGCATGCATGCATAAGTTCTTGGTTTGTGGCAATTCTATTCTGTATATAGCCTTATCCTAGTGCACAAAGCTGAATGGGACTGCAGTGTTAAATCATAATTAGTAATATTTCGTAGGTAAGGTGCTATGACTCAAAGGACTAATCATTTAGGAAGGAGATCGGATATCTCAATAAAAACTTCAATTATTAATATTTTAAGTAACCTAACTCAAAAAATTAGTCCATAAATAAAAAAAAAAACTCATAACAGAAGGGTATTCTAATTAGTGAATGAAGCCATTATAAAATCCCTATTATTAGAGTAGAAAGTGCAAAAAAATAGATTCATGTTAAGGACAGATTGTGTATTATTGGAAGGAAGATAATACCGTATAGACAAAAGTTCTTGTGGACGTGTCCTGAATTGGCATAACTTTAGCCAATGCGAAGTAGATAATGTGGTACCAGGGGTCACATGACACTTGTACAGAAGCGTGCCACGTTGCTTGCAATGTTGAATCTAGCAGAGCCACTTGGAGAGTAACAAGTGAAATACACACATTTAATTTAAATGTGTTACAATTTAAAGATCGGAGAGAAGGGTGTGGTTGCAAATGCAAGTGCAAGTAGTCTCCCCCTTCACATCATGGTTCTCTGGACAGCACCATGGCAGGATCGAATCATTGCTCAAAATTTAACCAAGAAAGTTTGTGGTCCATTCCTTGTTTCCTTCCCCAAAGGGAACGTCTAATTGGAGCGCCATCTGCACAGTCAAGCTCATGGTTATGCCATTTTTATGTATTTAGTCTCACAGTTTAGGTTCAAGCCTACATGCTTAGAACATTTGTTGCTTCATGCAATCCGTGTATTACACCCCAAGACTGCCTCTATGTTTTGCAAGATACCAATTCATCAAGTCATTTCCATCGCCGTGGAATTAAGGGAACTTTCAGGTTGGATGGAACCCCCTTTAATATGGGTCAGGGTACCTAGACAACATTAAGAATACATAGCATACTAACAATTAATGATTTTTACGCATCTTATTTTTAAAAAACACCCTATCAATATTATATATATATATACTCTCACCATGTATTAAATGACATTTTGGTGTTTAAATTTTCTTTTATACTAAATTAGGATTTATTTTTGCTAACATGATGAATACAAAATAAAAAATACGTATTCTTCGTGGAAACAATTTGGATCAAGTCGAATAAAATATTTTAAATAATAAAATTCTTCTTTTAAATATTTAATATAATAGTATAGTACCGAAATTTAAAAACAATATTTAAGGAATAACATTTTCTTTGTTAATTCATATACGCACTTAGTGTAGTGTGGATCTGTACCTTACTTTTCAAGATTTTTTTTTTAAAAAAAATTATTGAATCTGTAATAATAAACAATAAAACCATATTAAGATATATCTGACGGTATAGGTAGTTACCTAGGATTTTTATGGCCACCAAATCGTGGCTAAGTTACGTAAGCATAACCACCCATTGGCCATTTATATGCCACAGCAACTGAAAAAGCAAGATACCAGAAACGAGAAGTTGCTACAACATATATAATAGCACCTTCCCCTTGATTTTTTTGAGCTCATGGTATTTTCGTGGCTCTTTACCCTTTTCCCCTATCCCTCAACTACCAAAAGTTAGCACTTAGAGCCTTCCTTTGTTTGTGTGGTACACAGTGGGTAGCAAGCAAGCAAGGCATGGCAACATGTGGGAGCCTGCAACACATCTTCGACACTCTATTGCCAGAAAACCCAACGCTGCTGGAATCCCTCTCGTGGAACCAAATAAAACCCAAAGAGCAAACCCCTTCCTTCACTGAGATATTTGGAGAACTCCATTTCAAGGAGAGTCCTATTCCTATATCATCATCATCATCATCATCATCATCATCACCACCCTCCACTCCCCACCTTTCTACTTCATCATCGACAGAGGTAACAAACTGTGGGCACAAAAGCAGTGACAGCTTCTCGTCCTTGAGTTCTGAGAGTTTGCACCTTTGCACTGAGGGTCTTGGCTTTGAGAGTTCGGATGATGTTGAAGACTTGAAGGATAATGGAATGAATGAGAACTGGGAAACGTGTAAGGAGAAAGAAGGTGTCAAAAAGTATGCAACTTCGGAAGGGGAATATTGTAGGAGGTCAAGGGTGTGTGAGTACCCTCCTCCCATTTCATGCATAGGGAGGAGTGGAAAGCCTTGTGTTTCTTTCAGGTCCTACAGAACTGATGGTAGGTTTGTTCTCAAAGAGATCAGGATTCCCACGCACGAGTTCCTGCATGCTTGTAGAGAGGATGGAAGGCTCAAGCTGCATTTTGTTCATCCTCAAGATCAACTTCTAGAAGAAGCGGAAGAAGAAGAAGAAGACGACGACCACGCAGTACAAAGTACAGATGAGGAGGAGGATGAAGAAGTGGGACAAGAAAATGATGATTCTGTGACTCATCATGTAAATGAAGAAAAAGAGATTGATTCTCAATTGACTAGTCACTCACTTGATGAAAGAGCAGAAAATTTGAATGTTTATTAAGGAAGGTTTACGAAAATAAGAGTAGGAAAAAAACAATGGAAGCACTGTTGTGTTGTGCTTTTCTACTCTTTAATATATTAGCTTTTGTCTCTTTATAACTCTTCTAAGTTTTTGTCTCCTGTGTTCCAAAATTGGTGGAGTAACGAGAAATTGCACTCTTGTAAACAAGTCAGGTCTGTTTTATTATGTTTCTTAATTATGGGAGGTGGAAACTCCGAGAATTTCACGTGAGACCAAACAAGAAGTAAGAAGGAGATGAGGAAGATGCCATCTAAGGATTATCTTAAGAAAAAAAAAAAAACTACACTATTATATTATTACATGTGGCATAGCTCGATCTATGAATTGAGCTGCAACATTTAATATTTTCAACCGAGTAGTTGTCATGTCAAAATTATTACATATATACCAGTTTCTGTACATAAATGTTAAAGGTCAAAACACAGCCATTTCCTTATACTTCCAATGAAATTATCGGAAGGCAATCTCAATACAGTATGCTCCGCTGATAACATTTTTTTTCAAGACAAGTAAATTTCTTAAAATACGGCTTGACCTAATTCAATTATTTAAAACTAATTTAATGTTAAATTATCTCACTTGTATATATTTTAATTAATTATCATATTTTTACTCGACGTGGAATCCTATCACATTCCGGAAATTGTACTTTCATAGTACCATTAGGACACTCTTTCTCGTACCTTCATCCTAATCAAATATGTGCCGATGGGAGGGTTGAATCTAGGTTGGGAATGACAATATTTAAGTCATGCAAGCACAAAGCACTTTTTCTTACCATAGAAAATATGAAGAAAAAACCAAGGGAAAGTAGGATAATCTAGATATAAATCAGAACCCGTAATCACAGTAATAGGGATAAGATTGTGAAAGGGACGACACACGGAAAAAGAAAAGAAGGGTACCAAGGTAATATGTGATCCGGGACCATGGTATTTTAGACAAAAATATGTGAATCTAACACAAAATAGTCTATGCTCTTATTGATCAATGCACAAATTGAATACATAATATATACCGAAAAAATGCCAGCGAGATTTAGCTTGTTCATTATGTGAGATCATCACCTCCAAAATTGTATTGAAGATTTTTTATTTTATTTTATTATTAATTTTAGCTACCATTTAATTAGTAGCTAAATCTTAATTAATTAACTATTAATTAATTAAAATATTATTTTTTCTAACTAAATTTAAGTTATTTTTATTTATACTTTTTATTACTACAAATTAGTTAAAAAATAACTATAAAATTTTAAAATTTCCTATAAATTAATTATGATTATTTTCTTAACTAATTTGCTACATATTTCATGCTATCATTAATATTATAGTAATTTTGTAGCTAATTATTTTTATTAGAAATTAGTTACAAAATAACTATTGATTTTAAAATTAGACACAAAATTATTTACTAATAAATTTTAAATTTTCTAGTAGTGGGAATAATATAATGTGATATTTACTTCTAGAGGTCTTTAAGAAATACCCTTTATCCGTATAAAAAATACTGTCTAGTTTCTTCTTGTTTAAATAGAACAAAGTCTTGGAGCAAATATAAAATCCTTTCAGCTCAAAAGTAAAGGAAAATATATTCACACGGAACATGTCAGATGGTTTTCTAAGTAATGCTATTTTGACAACACTTTCTCATAAAATATCTTGTAACAAGAGAAGAAAAAAAAAAGTGATAAAAGAATGAAATAGGATAAGAAATGTGATGGAAAATAATAAAAAAAGTATTGTAAAAAAATCAGGGGAAAATAGTATGACTTTTTTCCTTAGGAATGAAAAGCAAGGTGATCCAGAATGAAATTGTTGGTGGAGAGGATCCACATACATAGTACAAAGCTCCACAAAATATCTCTTTGACCCCCTTTTAACCCTTTTCAGTGTAAATTGATCCAACCTTGTAGCATAGCATGTTATATAAAAGATATATAGTGGACAAGAGGACCTTTTTCACATACCACCTGGTTAAGACTTACTGTTCCCAGCTGCTTGGAGGACTGAAGAAATAACATGTTTTCCTCTTAGGTATGTACATTCTGGGCAATAGTTACAGTAAGATATCCTGTGGTAAATGTATTAACTTTTTGTGAGAATAATTTGTTATTTATCTTCTGTGCATACAGAGAATTAATTTTTTTATTAGCTAAAATCCACATATTGTAGGTGATTGTTAGCTAAGATGTTCCGTTGATCGTAGCTCAATTATAACTCAATTGAACGTTTGTCTTAATTGTACCTTGCTCTATTTAATTTGGATAATGTTGTTGTACAAATTTTTTCGATCCAATTTAAAATAAATCAGCTCATGACATTGGGTTAAAATTTTGATATATTTTGTTTATATTAATAAAGACTAAAAACCAAAGAAAACAGGAAAAAAAAATACAAAACGTTCCATTTTGATCTGCCTGCAATCGGCTATATTTTCACGTATCACAATAGCTCAGCCAAAAATGCTTCGAAAAAAAATACGAGAAGCTAAAAAGAACCGTATAACCATAGAACAAATCACTTGCAGAAGCAAACAGCAAATTTAGAACACTGGAAAAACTTCCCTATGGAAATTGCATAAAATGAAACATAATGTTCATACATGTTACGAAACGATTCAAATGAATCATTTATGATTAAAGTGCGCTACAAAACATCAAATTACTTAGCTGATTGACTTTTAATTCCACATATTTATTGAATTGCATGGAATTAGCAGATGATATTTTTGTGTTATCCCTTGTTCTTGCCTTCTTGGTAAGTGATAAATGCTCTGGAACTTTGTAAAGGCTTAAAGCATTCTATAACAGTTACCAAATAAAATGTTTATTTATCACTGGACGGGATTTTTGCCATCTAATGTTAAAAGGACCTTATATAAATCTGGACGCCTATCACGGAATACCCCCCAACAATGCCTCATGGATTTGATCTTGTCCAAATCAAATTGAGCAATAAGAACAGCTTCCTCTTTATCATCAGCAATTGAAACAATTTCTCCAGTAGGTCCTACATGTTAAAAGGCAAAAATAGAAATAGAGAACTTATGCCTGCAGCTAAATCTTTACAAGTGTATGAAGAAATGAAGAAAAAAAGGAAAGGGGGAATGCTACATAGCAAGAAAAGATTGGTTAAAGGTTGATATGATTATGTGAATGTGGAAAAAGTATATCAACCTTTAAATGAAGAGCTTTCCCTCACTGGTCGGCGAGTAAGGCATGCTACCAAAAAGAAAAAAGTTCAGTCAAATTACCTGCTATGAAGGAGTTTCCATAAAATGTTATTGCACTTTTTCCATGCTCGGTCTCAATTATCTCCTTTCCTATCCTATTTGAAGCCACAACAGGTACCTGCATTTTTCAAAATTAATTGATCAAATATGTTGGAAAGTTTAAGCATTAATGTCAACACATGTGGTTAACCCTTGATATTTATAAATAACATGATCAAACAATAAATTTCCTTTTCTCTTGTATGTACTTTAGCATAATATATTTTGGATTTTTTTATCCAACAACTATTGCTGAAGGAGTTCTATATTATGAAATAGAAACAACTGCAAGCATGGCATATATACGCAGATATAAATGATAGCAAGATATGCATCTTATAGAAACACATTATAAATGAAAATATATGCGGATGGGAACCACTAACTTGTATACAAAACCTACCAAATTGGCCCCAGCATGTCCTTGCATTACTCGTTTCCAGTGGTCACGCGAGTCAATGCTTCCATCCTGAGGTTCAGACCCAATAGCAGTAGGATAAAATAAAATCTCAGCACCTTGAAGCACCATTGCTCGGGCTGCCTCAGGAAACCACTGATCCCAGCAAATAGCTGACATAAAAATTAATTAAAAATAATAATAAAAAAAGAATTGTTAACTTAAGTTTCCTAGCTGGAAGAAAGATGCAAAGTGCAGCTTCTAAAATGTGTTTCGTTGCTTTAACTAAGCTAAAGACAAAATTGGGAAAATATTTTTTATAGATTCAACATTTTTCTGTATGTCTAGAAATCTTGATACAACCACACTAAAGGTTTGAGTAAGAACATAATGCATAGTAATTATAAGTTCTTACCAACTCCAATTTTTGCAAATTTAGTCTGGAAAACCTGTTCAGCAAAAGCCTCAATGTTACATGATGCTCACCGGTCATAAAAAAATAAAATAAAACCAAGGTCATTCAAAGCAGTGAATATCAATTAAGACTATTTTAAGCACCCACCTTAAATCCAGTGTCACCTGGATTAAAATAGAATTTTTCCTCGTAGCCTGTAGGAAGATTGTTTGATGAGTTAGGATGTACACATACTAAATGACACATAAATGACCTGGACATTGCATACCTGGTCCATCAGGAATATGGGACTTTCTATAAATCCCAAGATCAGTTCCATCAGCATCAATTATGGCTATTGAATTATAATGCGCATTGTTTGCTTCCTCAAAGAAGCTAACTGGTATGACAACACCCAACTCTTTTGCAAGTTTCTGCATCCTATATTATGAACGTTGAAACAAGAATAAGGTTCACTACAGGATGATGCGCATAAAAGACAAAGCCAATATTTGTTCCTCTGCCCCTTAAACAGCACCATAATAAGGTTCCAGTCCATTGAGTCGCATGCAAGAAGTGGCTGAGAAGCAGATTCCAGAAGCCACTTTTTCAATTATTTTACCTGAGGATTGTGGGATGGTCCTTATATGGCTTAGCTCTTTGAATGAAATCTGCTCTTTGTGCCTGACAGAAGTAATAACCTTCAAAGAGTTCCTGAAATTAGTCATGCATCATTAATATGATCCAAACACACAACCCATCATGGTTTTCCATTAGAATTAACAAGTCCAGTAAAATTACTATCTCTACAATGATAGGATACGGAATCTATTTTTTTCTGTATGAACATCAAAAGTCATAAAAATCCGTTTGTCAGTCAGTACTTTCAAAGATAAATAAAATTCCAGCAAAAATATTCTGTCAATGTTAGCAATTACAGTCTAGAATCATGAGCATTATTTAGAAGTCAATGCAAAATATTTAGTGTAAGCAAACAATGCATATTAGATTAATAAATCATGCAGAAGTGGAACAGCAATTTATTCAAATCTAAATTCCATTTTGCACAAGCATATTGCAGAAGAACCATTCTGCTTCCTGTCTAACTATTCTCTCATAGTCTAACTAGATTTTTCATCTGGCGTATCATATAGTTTGACCCAAGTCAAAATCCTGGACCATAACCCGTTAAGATTTGTAATATAGTATTGTATGGTAAAAATAGTTATATAAAAGAAATACCATCATATAAAAGGTCTTATACAATCTACTCAGTGAATTATAAATCAAGGGAATTCATCTTCAAGTAAATTGATAACCTAACCAGATCTATGCTTCTAATCTACAACATCAATATTTGCATTGTTATGTTGAAGCTTGCTCCTCCTCATTTTGCTTAAAATAAGATCACTTTTAGTTGAAGTGGTTAACAAATAATCATATGGTTTTGAAACCCAATTAATGAACAAATGATCATAAGATTATATGGAATTAGATATTCTATAATTGATATGTTACATATGTGGGGAGCACTGTCAGGGAAGGGCATCCCAGGTTCTAAATATGCGCACCTGAATGAGAATGATGTTTGCACCCTGTTTGTGTGCAGCTCTAACTAGCCTGCACAAGAGCCAAAAGCATAGAAATTTCATTTCTGCCATTGATTAATCTACAAATCATCTCTTATATAATTAAACAATAATTAGGGAAGAAAAACTGAAATTCAAAAAGTTTCAGTTAGGAGCAGAAAAAGGAATCCAGAGGACAACTGAGTTGGGTTGCTTGATTCTCTTATCAATTTTTGGTTTGAAAATTTGTTTCTAAAACAATTCCACACTACTCAGTAATTGATTTCCCATTCAAAATCTATTAAGTTTTGAAAATTATTTACAAAACAAGTGTTTTAAAATCCAAAAAATAGAAACAGCTGGGAGATGTATTCTCATCTTCTTCTGTTTTCATCTTGTTTAACCTCTCCCTCAATTCCACACTCTACTTTGTGCCTTGCACCACCCTCCACCAGCTGTCTGAGCAACCTTGTTTAGTTGCATTTCGAAAACTAAAAACAGTTTTTGAAAATATAAATCAAACACACCCTTACTTAGTTTTTACATCTAAAAGACAAAACAAGAGATCAGGCACAATACTAATCAAGGGAAAATTGCACAGACATAAATCTCCCAAGCTACAAACATGGATTTAACTATTTAAGCACGGTCAGCGTTGTCTCTGTGTGTTAACCCTAATGAAAATTGTCAGATGTAATTCTATTGCAATGTTTCCTTCGAGTGAGAGCGACGTTCAGTGCATGCAAGAGCTAAAAATGAAATCTTTTAACCTGGGAAGCTCATAATAAAGTTGTGACCCTCGTGACCAAACAAGTTGGGGATTGAGAGTATGAATTGGGGTTGCAAGGGTGAACAATCAAAAACGAATTCAAAGTGGGAAAATAAGGAAAGAGGTGAAATTATTACCTCTCGGCAGTGGCGACATTTATTGAGACATCATCGGTGCATGCAAACTGCAGAGCGGAAACCACCACGTGTGTACCCTTCTCCATCTGCAGCAACAACGTAATTGGGCTCAGATTTTGTGAAGAAGAGATTATTGTCCCCTTATTCCCTTGCGAGAGAGCACTGCATAAAATAGAATATATTCCGCCAACTTTTCAGACTCCATACATACCCACAAGTGTGAACAAGCCTGTGATATTCCTCTTTTGTATACTTCACAAGTATTTGATGCCTGACAAAACTCAACTCTTCCTCATCCCTTCCGCTGTAATATACCTCATACTTACGTAAAAGTATATTTACACTACATATGAAAAGTTTAAAAGAAAATTTCGAGAATGTTTTATAATTATATTCTAAAAACATTATTATGATATATTAATATAAGTTAAGAAGTTTATAAAATAATATTTGAGGAAAGAAGTCTATAATTTATTACTAGTTTTCTCTCTATATATTATATTTTAAAATATTATGTAGTAGGTTGACACTGGCATTGAGATTGCACATATTGTAGAACTCATATAAGCAAGCGGGCCTTTTATAAGAAAAAGAAGAAGAAAAATCTACCCCCCAAAAAAATTAACTCGAGCCTCTTTTTTTTATAAATCTATTTGAGTAAGATACTAAATATAAATATATCTTTTAGTGAGAATTTTAATTTTAATTTATCATGTTGCGAGAGATTAACTTTTCTTTTATTATACTCAACTCTTGTTTGTATTCTTATTGATATTGCTTGTGGGATTTCAGAGCCTTAGATAATAATAATTGGTGATTTCAATTCCTTGCTTCACTTGCATTAGAGGAACAAGGTGTTTACTCAAGCCTTTTTAAGGTGTATGGAGATTTGTAAGCTCATTGATGTGGTTTCTAGGAATTTCCTTTTACTTGAAGTCGTAATGGTCTCTTGAAACGTTTGGACAAACTTTTGGTAAACATTTAGTAGCAACTTAAATTCCAAGAGGTTGTTGTATATCATCTTCCATGTTTTAAGTTAGACTACAAGCCTATCTTGGTTTAATTTTTTTAGGAGGAGAATGTTGAACAAAATTAGGAGACTTTCCACTTTATGACCTCTTGAATTACACATGATAATTTTTATATATTCATGGGAACCTTCTAGAAGAGGTTGAAATCTTGGAATTAACAACTTCAAAGGTTTAGAAGGGACCAGCAGAGGTGGAATAAAGAGGTGTTTTGCCATATCTTCACCAGGAAAATGAAGTTGTTATAAAGAATGAGTATCTCTTGAACAATCAAATGTATCTCTTTTGATCTAATGTTGGAGGAAGTGAATTTGGAAAGAATACGAGCAAGTACTTGCCCAAAAAAATAAATCATCGGTTCCAATAATCTATACCGAAATGACTTGTCTTTGGTGATTGGAATTCAAAATATTTCCATGGTATAACCTCCATTAGAAGGAAGAAAAATAAAGTGGGTGTTATTCACTATGAAAAGGGGAAATGGATAACTCAATTAGAGGAGTTGGAAAATTATGTTACTTTCTTCTACAATAACTTTTTTCTATAACAATTTTTTTAAACCCTTCTGCCTTTCTTATTCGTTCTAAACGGTTCAAATTAGACTACTTGGGTAGTGATGTCTCGAAATAGGAGATTTTTCAAGTTTTAGAGCCCTGGGACCAAACAAGTTATAAGCAATCTTTTGTTAGTCTCAATGGGATGTGTCGAGGGATGATTTATATAAGTTTGTCACTTCTATCTTCACACAACCCAATCTGGTGGAGGAGATCAACGAGACTTTAATCACTTTGATTTAGGTTGGTGGTAAAACTTCATGATTTTAGACTTATTAGTATTTGTAACATTTCTTACAAAGTCATCACTAAAATCCTAGTCCATAATTAAAATTGGTAAGTAAGACTTTATCAATGTAGTTTTATTCCTAATCGATAGGGGTGACGTTATTGTTCTATCGCATAAAGTTTTTTATTCTGCGAAAAGAAAGACAACGATGATGAATGATTATCAAAGTTGATCTCCAAAAAAAACCTATTTTTGTTGTGCATCTCTCTCTTTTTTTTTGTTAGTTTTTTAAAAATTAAATAATTCTTGTAACATATTTTTCTTAAAAAATAATAAATAATTTTGTGTAAAGAAAAAATAATGGAGTAAAAATTACATTTTAATTAGCATAAAAATATATTTTATATAATTTTTTTTCTACTCATCCAAATAAGTGAGAAGAAATTTTTTACTTCTTTTCTTTTTATTTATATTCATCCAAACAACACATTTTTTCCATTCTATTTCTTCTATATATCTATCTTTCTTATTTCTTTTCTATTTATTTTCTCTCCATTTTACTTCTAATCTAAATAAAGTATAAATGAATTATTAATTTAAGATAAGTATAACAATTTATTGGAGAATAGTAATTATAATTAATAACATAATAAATTATCACAATAAATTGTAACATAATAACTAACACAATAAATTATTATTCACATTATTAGTTCTAAACCATGTCTTAAATTAATTTCAATAACTAGCCCAATAATAATAACTTTGTCGGCCAAAACCTTTATTACATGAATAATTACTTTTACATATGCATCATACTTTTTTATTATGAATCAAATTTTAATTTATTTAGCTTCATATCAAGTATTATTCTTATAATCAACTCAAAACACTAAAAATTTTAGAAATACCTAGAGGTTATGCCAAAAAATTAAAAAAACTCTAATTAGGATAGTTACTGACAAAAATTTAATTTCTTTTCATTGTCAATTTTTCACATAGGAAATAGATATTTTTTTTAATTTTAACCTTTTATTTAAATACTTTAAAAGTTTTTTTTTAATTTAAGCAAATATATTTTTACCATCATCTTCTATTTTTTATAAAAAGAAAAATGGAAATTGCTCAAAATAAATCAACCTAAATTTATTTCTTCAGTGTCTCTCCATGACAAAAGAATAGCCAATGCAGAAAGTTAGTCCAATCGAGAAACTAAACTTCGATGTTCATCGTGCAAAATTGTATCTAAAATGTAAAACATTAGAAACATAAAAGAAACAAATCATGGAAGGTGATAGGACAAAAACAGAATTGGTGTGGGTTATTCATTTTTATGTAACTGCTAGTGTTACCACCAAAACCAAAACGAGTACATGTTGCCATTTTCAGATCAATAATCAAGTATATGCTTCATTAGGCTGATATCTGCTCATGCTAGCCAACAAATTTACACCAGGGTCACCAATACATAAACAAAACACTAAGAAGATATGCTTCACATCAAGATAGCTTTGTGCTATAGAGCAACATTTTTATTTCAACAATTTTTACAAGTTGTATTCCTGCATTTGATTCTCTCAGGGACATTAATTTATTCAATTTTTGTTTCAAGTTATTGGCAATTTTGCATTAAAAAAGAAAATTTTGACCGAAGCAGCAATGTTAAGCTCAAATGAGATCATTTTAAGTTAATGATAATAATGCCTTCCTTTTAGTGTGGTCATTTGTAAGTATTAGTTGCTTCAAATGAGCTAATACGTGAAACCTATTATCCAGCTGGATCTGATGTTTACAAAGCTCATTCTTGTTATTGTTTTGGTTGCCTGTAAAATTTAAGTTGTTAAAAAGCTAAAACCAAGTAGAATATGCTCTCTCTTTTTGGATAAAGAGTATAATATGCTTTTAATTCGACCCCGAAATAGCATGGTGCGATGAACTTATAGTCTTTCTTTTGTTTTATTTTCTTGTTCTTTTTAATGATGGAAGTGAAGATTGAAGGATGTATTGAAGACATTTTAAAAATATTGACAATATATCTATATCATTTTGTTCCTTGGAACAATTTTATACTGCTCAAGGAAGAGCTTTACTTTACTGCATCCAAAAAGAGATTATCAGCCCCTGTACAACTAGTGTATTTGATATCACTCAAATACTTTCTATACATACGTAAAGCCATTATCAAAACAGCAAACGAAGGCACGGGGTAGAGGGACAGGCATATACAAAGGAAATTATGAAGAAAATCAACACAATTAAGAAGATTATAATAACTTTTTCAATATTTAGTTCGAGGAAAATGAAACAGGGCAGAATTTTTTTCATTTTTATCTTGTTTGGTTTAAAATTTTAAAGGAGACAGGAAAAAGAGAGGACTTTCTCTTGAATCAAATTGAATAAGAAGACATGTTTTTCTCTCTTTCCTTTAATTAAAATTCCTATCTCTTCTTTTCTCCTTTCAACCTACATACATACTATTTGGGTTACTTTGTAGATAAATAGACACGATCCGTCTTGTGTAATTATGTTTAAATTTACTTAATTATAAACAACACGTACGAGGGTTCAAGATCAAAGTATCAAATTTATGATGGATGTGACCAGGAGTTCGGATTTTTTAAATTTATGTATATAAAAAATATATATCAGAAGAGATTAATTTCTTAAATAGATGTCAATATCTCAGAATTTTAATCTTTAATAAATTTAATAATTATGTTGTAAGATTATTTCTCTCTTACCACACATTTGTTTATACTTTGTTGCAAAATATTGATATATAAATAACACTACTCTATCTCATTTAACAGGTTAAAAAGAAAAAAAGAAAAAAAAAAACTTGTGTTGCTTTGTGATTGGACTTGGGCATGAAGAGCTACTCATGCAAACGGCCTTGTCGCTTACGCCTCTAATAATACCTTGATGCCTTCCACCAGCTAAATGGCAGAAGCAAAGAGCTGCAGACCACAATAAAAGTTACTTGGAAATCTCCATAGTTATTACAATACGATCGACAAGCATACAAGGTAGAAACCACTATAAATACATCATCGTTCACGAAATTGAAAGCACATTGAACTAAGTTTTCCTTGGCTAAAACTTAGAAGATAATTATAAGCATGTCTTCCCTGACATTTAAAGTAGTGACACTGACATTGACATGTGTTTTTGCCATGATAGAAATGTCAAGGGGAGGTGACCCAGACATCCTGACAGACTTCATAGTCCCTCCGAACACCACAGTGGATGGGAACTTCTTCACCTTCAAGGGCTTCCGTGTAATTTTGAACACAAGTCTGTCAGTGTTCAAAGTAGTGAAAGCAAGCAAGGCAGAATTTCCAGCACTGGAAGGCCAAAGTGTCTCGTATGCTGTTCTTGAATTCCCAGGTGGCAGCATCAACCCACCGCACACACACCCTCGTTCTGCAGAGTTACTCTTCACCCTTGATGGTTTCCTTCAAGTGGGGTTTGTGGACACCACCAATAAACTCTTCACTCAGACACTACAAGCTGGAGACATGTTCGTCTTCCCAAAGGGCCTCGTGCACTTTCAGCACAATGCCGATCCCCAGAAGCCTGCATTGGCTATATCCGCCTTTGGAAGTGCCAGTGCTGGCACTGTCTCAATTCCCACCACTCTCTTTAACACCACCATTGATGACACCGTCTTGGCTTTGGCCTTCAAGACCGATGTTGCCACCATTCAAACTTTGAAGAAAGCCTTTGCTACCTCCTAAACCATGATATTTAGGTTCCACATCGTCACATTTTGTTTGCTTTCTTACATAGGATTCTGGTTACCCTTGCTAGTGTTTTGCAGTTCAATAAAACGGTGTGTGTGAGATGCCAAATGCTTCGTCTATTTATTGCTGTTATTGTAATCGCCCCAAATACAATAAAGAACTTTCTTGTTTTACCAATTTTATCATTTCAGTTTTACTATGAAAATTATATGCCATTTTTATATATATAATGTAAACAACATTCAATATTGTATAAGGATTTTTTAAGAGGGTTGATTTTTTAACACGAATTTTTACATCCATTTTACTGTTCGGTAAAACAAAGAAAATAATTAGTTATTCTGTTTAAAAGAAAAAAAAAAATACCATTCTCTTTAATGTTGTTCGTTTAAATAAAAGAAGTATAATTGAACAAAAAAAAAAGAATTTATAAAAAGACATGTAGACCCTTATAATATAACCCGATCACCTTCAAACCCACGGCAAAAGAAGTGATTAATCGGTTATATTGGCTTACAAATCAATTTTCGTTCAATACAATGTCTGAATTGGCATCCAGAACGCAATATGGAGTTACTTCAGTTTACCTAAGTTTGGTTATTCTAGATGTCAAACGAAAATCAATTTTGATGTTACCAAATGTTTTCTTCTTCTTCATTTTTTTCACTCTGGTAAAAAAGATTTCTTTCAACTTCAACAATAGTTTGTCAAAAGTGAAAAAAGGGATAAATTGCTATAGCTTTTATTTTGATTGAAAAATACATTGCATCCTGTGTTATAAAATTTCTTTTTTTTTTAAGTAAAGTGCTATAAAACTAATTAAACATTTACCTTAATATTTTTTTTCCCATTTTCCAGCCGTAAATAAAATTAAAAAGGATAAAGTTCACTTTAATCCATTAATTATAATTTAATTTTAAACACGTCTGTCCTCTTCTTCAATTTGTTTTATTTGCTTGTCATCTACAATGAATACTAGCATTGCTTGAGTTTCTTCGGTAGTTTCTGAAGTTGACATGGTCCATTGATGAATATGAATAAAGTCTCATTCCCTGCAATTAGAAATTTTAAAATTTATTATAAAATAATTAGGTACAAAATTTTAAAATTAATAATTATTTTGTAACTAATTTCTAGTAAAAATAATTAATTATAAAATTACTATAATATTAATGATAACATAAAATAAAATAAGTAGCAAATTAACTAAGAAAATAATCTTAATTAATTTGTATTAAATTTTTAAAATTTATAGTTATTTTTTAACTAATTTGTAGTAATAAAAAATATAAATAATTATAAATTAAATTTAACTAGAAAAAATAATATTCTAGTTAATTAATAGTTAATTAGTTAAAATTTATATACTAATTTAAATGATAGTTAAAATTAGTAATAAAATAAAAAAATCTTGTAGTGTGATAGCTTAAAGTTAATTACACATGATGATTTGATAAAATTCCTTAATTTTATTTTGAGAGACAAATTCATACTTTGTTCAAGAAGAACTTAACTGTGAATGTTGGAGATTTTTACGAAGTGCATTAGTGTTTGATAGTGCTTGTGTTTAGGCCTGAAAACAGGTAAGGCTGGACTTCTAAAGAATATATTGCTAAGGGGTTAGGCACGTTACATGTACAATAAAAATTATGCTGTAACATGTACAATACTATTATGCTACTCAATAAAGAACGGTCTGGTGTTTGATATTAGAAGTACTTTATTCTTAAAACACTACTACATTAGAAGTACTTTATTATTAAAACACTGCAATTTCAAGCACAGCTAATAATTATTGATTCAATCGTTAAGTATGTACTCATAATCTATAAATATAAATAGGTGAGATTGGGTTAGTTGTTAATGTGAAAATCTTATCTATATGTATTTTTATTAACATTAAGATGTCTATTCTAGTTTTAGTGAACTCTCCAAATTCAAATCATTGAATTTTGTTTTAAACAAAGAAAAAAGGACACAGGAAAAGGAGTAATTTTTTAAATGTACAAATTAAAATTAAACTACTAAAATTATTTTTATAATAAACTAAAGGGACCAAAAATATCATTAAGTTAAATTTTTTATATTTTAATTCAATTATAAAGTATAATATTACAAATGTGTTGATTTTTATAATTATCGTTTTTACTAAATAGGATCCAATACAGTTTATTAATTTGATTCGACTTATATTGATTTAAATAGATTTGAATTTTTAAATTAGACTTAATATGTTTTAAGAATAATTCAAATTATGTTTCATATCAACCAAGTTCGATCTGATATTTTTTTTTAAAATATAATTTTTAAAAATTATATATTAATAATAAAAAATTATTTTATAAATATTATTTTATATAATATATTATTATATTTATAATAATATGATTTATTTTAAAATATATATTAAAAAATATATTTAATTTAAATTTTATATATTTTTTATTTTATTAAAATTAATATATTATATTAAAAATTTTAATTAATTAATTTTTTTTAGTGAAGTTAGAATTTAGATAAATGATTTGATTAAAATTTATTTCGAGTAATGATACCTAAGTCGGCTTCAGTGGACCCCTAATAAATATTATTTGTAATTAATTTGGGTAAAACTGCACGATAGATGTTGCCACCAAACCATTCAAACTTTGAAGAAAGGCTTTACTCCTAAAGCCTGATAATGGAAAAACTTGCGAATTTTTATGTTCTTTATTGTGACCACGTGATTGCTTTATTTTTATTTTTATTTTTATGCTTGAAAAGTGCGTGCTTGCTTTAATTTGTTACATATGCTTCTTCTTTTTTTTAATGTCTGTAGAACAGGGACAATAAGGTTTGAAGCATATGCTTCTAGTTACATCACTTACATGTCCTCCCTTTTATTATTTTTTCCTCCCCTCTCCCTCTCACTCATTTTGTAGTCCTATTAGTAGTTCTGTAATAACCCACTGTAATAACCCAAATTATATATATATATATATAAACTTGTGTACCAATTCCGGTACTAAAATATTATTTACATTTTATTTTCTGTTATAAATATGAAGTTATAATAACACTGAACTGGATTTTGGTGTTGAATATAAACAATAACATTATATTCAAGAAATACTAGCAAAATTTTCTATTTCACATCCTCATTCTTTTGACTATTGAAAAATCATAAATTTTAAAAGCACTAACCAACGAGTCTTTTTATTTATTTATGTGGCCAAATTTTATAATATCTAATAAATTTGAGTCAATAATAATATTTCAAGTGAAGTTAATATTTTTTCATTAATTAATTTTTATACAATAATTAACTCAATGTAAATTTTTTATAAATAAAAAATATTTATTAATTTTATCGATAACTAATTTTTATTCAAAAAATTTTAGGAAATTCTCTTTCTTTAATACTGCAAATTTTTTTGGACTCGACCTTCATACCCTATTTAAGAGATATAAGCACAATGTCAATCTTAATTATATATAAACATTATGTTGTTCAAATCTTTTGCATAGAAGGCAATTTTAGCAATGCCAAAGAATGACTTATAACATCTCCAAATCCAAATGTAGTAACTCAATCTGGGTTATTCACTCTGTTAGTTTGCTTTTTATTGTATGATAAGGTTGAATAATATTGACTAATTTTTTGTCTAATGATAAAATTCAAGTTTAGGATTAGTTAAGTGATTAAGATAAAGGAGGATAAGTATCATACTTTATTATAATTTTTACGTTATTTGTTGCATAGTCATTGGTCTATTGTATTTATTATTTTAAGAAAGAATATGGGATAGGAAGCATTTAGATAGAAAAAATTTATCTCATCTCTCGATACATATTATAATATATACATATATAATATATGATCATTTATATATAATAAATATACTAATATAATACTATAATATATAGAGTAATATATTAATATATCTATATAACAAATATATATATATATATATATATATATATATATATATATATATATATATTATAATATTTGTATTCAAAATATTATCTTAAATATATTTATAATAATTTTGACATGTAAATTTAAAAAATATTTTTAATTAAAATACTAAAATTAAATAATTACTATAAAAATATTTTTCAAAAATATATATTTGAAGAACAATTACAATTTTAAAAATCTTATATGTTTTTATAATTTTAAGAAAAGCAAGTACATAAATAAAATAATATTTTATATAATTTAGTTAAAATTATAAAAATTTATAATTTAAAAAATTTAATAATTAAATTAAAAGTTTTCTTTTCTCATCTAAAAAAAATTATCTCTTAGAAAATTATATATGTAGTTTAACAGAATAATAATTTTGTTTAAACATAATTTATGTTTCATTTTATCATTATCTGATATGTAGTAAATAAGAATGAAAATTTATTATGTTGTTATTATATCTTGTTATTCAATCATATCCTTTTGTATATTCTAACCGTTAAACAAATTCTAAATTTTTAGCTTATTTTTGGTAAATTTGATTTTATCTCTCTACTCACCGTAACTTTTATTTTAATTTTAAAAATATTTTTTAATAGTTAACCAACTTCGATAATAGTTACTTATAAACAATCTTGATAATTTGTATACTTTTCGCATAAAAAAAATCAAATAAAGGGTATTGATATTGATATGCAAGAAATCATATAGAAATTTCTGATGAAAAAAAGAGATTTGTACATTATAATATCTGTACGTGGGTATTTTCCCAAGCAGAGGGATTGAAAAATACTTACAGCTTTGTAAATTCATAATTTCAGTAAAAATTTCGTATCTATCACACAAATAAAAAAAAATAGATTGAATTTCATATGCAAGAAATAAGAAATTAGATTAGAATTAATTAGAGATTAAATTACAAAATAAAAACTAATTTTTAAATTTTATAAAGAGAAAATTTTCAGTAAATTAACATGAAGATAAATTTAAAATAAAATGTGACTACCTTTAGCCCTGGTTTTCCCACGTTGATCTCTTATTTACTTGCCACGCCCAACAATACTGAATAAGAAGATTCTATGCAATAATAGTAATGAATAACAATATTGCAAACACAAAAAAAGCACAGCCATTATTATTTCCTCTATCTCCTTCAAAATTCACCTCATCTTTCTCTAGCTCCGAACCCGAACCTAGAATGGATCTAAACGACCCGAACCGGTTCCGCAACCGCAAACCCACCCTCTCCTCGAGGGAGCGCTTCCTCGGCGTGCCATCCCACGCGCCGCGCCTCGATAACCCTTCCTCCTCTACAGACGACGACGACGACCTAATCGAAGACGACGTCGTATTCTCCAACAACGACGACTCCACCGAACCCTCCTCCTCCTCCTCTCCAATCCCCAACTACCACTACCACCACCACCATTCCCCCCACCACCACCACCACAAGGGCCTCGCCTTCGGTGACGCGTTCGGCATCCTCGCCGCTCTGCCGGAGAATGATCGCCTCTCCCCCAACGGCTCGCACCTCTGCCACCACAAACCCTCAGTCTCTGTCTCTCTCTCCTCCTCTTCCTCCTCCTCCTCCTCGCGCCTCATTCCGACGATCCCCAAGCCCCCGCCGGACCGGTCCTCCTCCGTCAAGTTCCACCAGTCCGCGCCGCTGAACGTGCCGGTTCTTCCGACGCGGAGGCGCCCCGAGTTCGACGAGAGCGACGGCGCCGCGGCGGCGGCGGAGGAGATTCTGCCGCCGCACGAGATCGTAGCGCGGAACTCGGCACAGTCGCCGATGCTGGCGTACTCGGTTCTCGAAGGAGTAGGGAGGACGCTGAAGGGAAGAGACTTGCGTCAGGTTCGGAATGCCATTTGGCGCCAAACAGGTTTCCTTGATTGATTGAACCAACGCTTTGTATTTCCCCCCTTTTCCTTCTTTAGATGTGCTTTTTTTATCTTTTAGGAAATGCTAAAACCCTAAAACCTCAATTGATTGTAAATTTGAAGGCCTGTTCAATAATGGCTGAGTGAGAACTGTATTATTGGTTAAATGGTGTTTGATTCATGGGATAGCATTTGTATATCTCTTGCTTAATATACAATAATTTTCTTTTATTTACAGTCTGTTTCCAATTTTAACATCAGTGATCCCTTAATGTGCCTCATTGCTAGATATTTAGATATTTGGCTGCTTTTTTATAGTTTTTGAAGTTTGTGTGAATCAACTGTATCGGATTTTTGGAATGTGTCTTTGTTTAAACCACATTATTTGCAGAGTCCTGTTGAAGCTATATACTACATAGTGTTTAGTAAATTCTAAGTCATTGGAACTAGCAAAAAGAAAAAGAAGAAAAATTGCTCCTTCAGACATTGAAACTGGGCACGGTAGCTCAGTCTTGGATGTTTGGTAATCCAAACACAGATTTGTCAGCACCTGATTACCTGCTGCCACTGTTTCAAAAAAAAAAAACTTTGAAAGTTTGTTTGTGGTAAAAGTATGATGCAATAGTTCTTTATAGTCTTTGTTCTAGTGGATTGAGGAATTAAGATAGTTACATTGTTCGTGTTATTTGTTTTATGGGTTCATGGTCTGACAGACCAGAAAGAAACCTGAGGATATGGAATTGGAGGTGAGTAAAGATTACGAGTTAGTTTATTTCCTCAGCAATGCATGCAGCCAACTTACTCTTTCAAATGTGTTCTATGCTTTTTTTAATATCTTGTATGATGCTCCCGTTAGTAGGAATAAACTGATAATTCATCCTTTAACATTGAATGTGATGGGTTCTTTTGTACCTCAAACTTGCGAGGTCCTTGTACTTCTTTTATCTAAATAACTAAATAATAAGTTTGACTAACATGTCGTTATTTGTGAAAATTATAACACACATACCCAATTTCTTTAAGTTATCTACTGTATCTTCTCCATTCAACCCACTTATTTTAGCTTTTACTGTGAGTACTGGCTATTTCCATATATGTATTCCATTCAAGCTTTCCCAGTGTTTGGATCGATAAAAGAAAAGCATAGTACAAGTGACAACACAATCTTTTGTTATATTTATTGTGTGGTGGTCAACGCACAACACAAGTAGTTTTGGAGATAGAACAGGGTCTTGTGCTTGGTAGTAGGTACAAAGCCTAATTGGGCTTGCTAGTTGTTCACAGTTGAATTGACGGGGTTTGGTCAAATTGATAAATATTTTGACTTTTGGTGTTGTGGGTGGGAGTTGTTTTTCTAAAGAACAAATATTTAGACATTTGTCCTGTGCTTCAACTTTTGCTTTCTGTCCAGTTCTTCATATTTTACCAAAGCAAATGCATCCCATGGATCTTTGGCTTTCCTTTGTTAACTTCTGAAGTACATATGCAGTGGATATTTTAGTCCAGTTATATGTTTGTGTGATGAAAAATACTTGATTAGCCACCCTGCTGTCTTGTGTTATGCTTTCTTCCATTTTCTTTCTTATCATCTGTCTGTTCTTTGTTTAAAAACTTTCAAGGTTTCTGTTCAACTCTCCCTCATATTGGGCTTTTTTTGGGTGAGGCTGGGGTGGAGATGATGTAAGTGAATATACTCAGAAGAGCTATTTGATGCTAGATGATACATGGGTAGCTTAGCGGAAGATTCAAAAATTTTTTAGACATTATTACACAGCAGGATAAAATGATTGTTGGTTTTTCTTGTGTGTTGTGAGTTGAACAGAGTTGTACACACTGGTCATTCCCCCAAACCAATATACAACTTAGCTGTCTTACTTTTTAAATTAAGGCAAGTCCTTTGTAAGGAAGGATATTCATTCCATTTATTAAAGGTAATTTAGGGTTCTAGCTGGGTGTTTGGCAAACAATGGAACTAAATTAGATCTTCTCTGTTGGAGCAGAATGAAGTTTCTTGCACTTTGGCGTTTGTCGTAATTTTACTCATTGCCTTTAAGTACGACAATTATTTTTTTTTAATTTAATTTTTTGTTAATTTTTGGAGTTTATGTTTATAAAATAACTTTTTCATTTCATGTTTTCAAATTTAAAATCTCTTTCAATTTTTAAGAATATATTATAAATTTATTTTTTATCACATAATGTATAAGACTATAGTTATTATTATTATAAATTTAATCTTGAGGTGTTGCTTTTTTTTTAAAAAATTACTTCTATATTATAAATTTAAAATACAAATTTTAGTGAGGGAGACTCATTTTCTTTCCACTTTTAATTAGACATTTAAAAAAAATATTTTCTTTAGATGTATATTTTACACATTACATTTGTAATTTGTTAAAAAAATTCTTTTGAATCATTTTAAATTATTCTTTTTATCTTTATTAGTATATTTTGATCTTTTTAATTTTATATTCCTTTCAATATATTATCTTCGAGTTTTATTTTTAAATTAACTTTTATAAATTTATATATTTAAAAATAATCTATATATTTAAAAATATTTATTTTATAAATTTTAATTATAATATAATTTATATATTTAAAGTATTTATTTATTTAAATATTTATCCAGTATAATATACAAGTTAAAATATTAGTTATTATTTGATTACGTATTCTCTTCCCTTTAATAATTAGAGATGTCAAAATGTATCAAATGGGTGGTTTTAATTAACCCAATACATCGGTTGAGTTGGATTGTAAATATTCAAGTTCAAGTTTATGTATGCATTTTTACTAGCTTGAACCATCTCCTATGGGTTAAGTCAGATTTATTTTTTTGTTATTTAAATATTTTATTTTCTTAAAATTACTAAAATTGTAAATAATAAATTTAACATTACATGGGTTGTTAAATTTTATTTTAGGTTTCATATTTTGTGTATACTGACACTTTTTTAATTTTTAACATTTCTTTATTGTTACAATTGATATATTACAGTTTATTTCTAGTGTATTATATTTTGTTATTTTGTATTACAAATGAGAATTTATACTTTTTATTTTGGTTTACAACAATAAAAATATTTTATTAGATAAAAGTTAATTTATTTTGACATTTAATTTTTTATATTTTAAAAAAATAAGTGGACCATAGATCAATTCATTTAGTACATGGTCTACTAAAGATTGAGTTTGGCTAACAAAATTTTAGTTGAGTTCAATGTAAAGATATGTTGGCCCGTAAGTAAACTGGAATTGATAGCCCTGATCAACTTTCGATTAAATAAATATAGATAATTTAATTTTAGAAAACTCCTATCATATCATCCGCAATGAGCACATTCAGCGTATAATTGATTTTGAACTTCAATATAGATTTTTATTATTATCTTGGATCACCGCATTTCGAGTATCGCACTGTATATGATTATGGGCAACAGAATTTATTTCAACGTAGTTGTATTTTTAATTATTTAAATCCTGTTCAACAAAAAAATCATGGATTTGGATATTATGATAATTGGGGAAATAGCACTTTTGTTTTAAAATGTGTCTTTATGGTAATTGTATAGGGATTTAATAGTCTCAATCAAAGCAAAATATGATTCACTTGACTAAATTATTCTCGTCTGTAATATTTAAAATATCATCACTTCATTATTATTTTATTTCGATTGATGAAAATATCAAGACAAAAGGATAAAAGTGAAATTTTTTTTTTAAAATTTTTAAAGCAATAAATGGTTTTTTAAAAACAGAATTTTAAACACAAGGGAGTAACTAGGTAGTTGTTTGCATTGTTTATTTTCCTTCCTATGTAATTTCGCTCAACATTAGCATTTCAAATGCTTCAATGCTTATGTAGCATCCAAATCTGCTCGGCTATGGCTTGAATGCTTCAATGTTTTAAAATGAGTTGGTCTGCACATCTGGATTGGTATATATTACAGTAGGATTCCATACAAAAGCAGTGCCTTTTTCTGCATAGTTAAAGAAAGTGCCCCCCGGTATTAACAATCCATGATGTTATATGGATAAAATTGTTCTAAGATTGAATTATACTCAAATAGAATAATAAAGAAAATTTAGTCAACAATTTCATAATGAGAAAATATTGTAGTAATTCCCTTACTCATAAAGCACAACAATGGGGCAAGTGAATGGTACAAATGAGGGTATATTTCATGCTTGATTACTAATATGAAATTGGTTATGATTAAATTAAGCATTAAAGCATCCCTACAATATGAAAGCCTAACGCATCACATTGTGTGGTTCCACTGCCATATTGAGCGGTGTAATCCTAGCTAGTTTTATAAAGGGACAATAGCTGATGCCCCTTCCTTTGTTTTCTTAATGCTTTGATTACAACAATCAAACTTAGTAATATGCTTCGTCTAATTGGTTAGCTTTATTTAATACTGTTGCGGTGGAGTAGCTACTTGCCCTTATACATTTGTAAATAAACACTTTATTCTCTATCACGTGCTCCATCTTTTTTCTTTCTTAAATTGGGCCATCATCAATGTGCCAATATACCCTCTTTCTTATCTTGCATGTGCATTAGGATAAATCAGCTCCTCAAATATTTCTAATTTCTCATGCACTCCTAATTTTTTAATAAGTTAGACGAGACAGCTTGCATAAATTCAATTCAACTTTTTTATTTTTATTTTCTTATCTTCTAAATACTGGTTGAAGAGTTTATTCAAAACAAGTTATATTCATTAAATGAAATCCAAAAGCTCCATTAACACAACCTTCTTAACCATTCCAATGAGATTGCATCATGCACTATTACTTGTTTAAGAAAGGGAGTAGCTAAGGAATTTAATACTAATGGCTAAATATACGTCTTTAAAATATTTGTTAAAAAAGTATCATTATACAATGTGAATATACAAGGTCAAAGGTCCATATAAGAATTATCTCTTATAAACATACAAGTTCAAAATTGATTTCACCCTCTTATTCCACTTCCATTCCATAGGATAATAATGGCTAATTCGATGAGTTAATATAATAGTTTAAGACGCACCTACATTTACACAATTAGGAAGTAATTTATCTAGAAGAATTACTTATGTTCGATTTTAGTAATATGTAAAAAAAAATCGAATTTTCTGCATATATACAAAATGAGATTAATATCAAGAAAAACCGTACGAAACCAAAAAAAAAAATACTTAATGGCTGGCTAGCGTTTTATTTTACTCCCCATCAACTCTGCTGCATATATAACAGATACTCGTTACTCAAACAAGAGCTCAAACATTTTTATTGTTTAAATAAATATTTCATTTTTTGTTCTTATAAATTTCCAGAGAGAAATTGAAAAAAAAAAAAAAACTGTTTAATTACGCAGGCACGGCATGATCAAATTCCTTATTGAGCGAGAAAATAGGCTTCAACAAGAAAACTGCGGTGAAGTAATAATGGTACGTGCAATGACATATATCGACCCAACATCCATCTTCCATTAGTAACAAACACGTGAGAGATGAGAGTGTGAGACGTGGTAGATGGGATTTCTTAATTTTTTAAATTAAATATTTAATTACTATAATATTCTTAAATTAAATTTTCCGACGAAACAAAGAAGTTGGTTGACTTATATATATAAATTAAAAAAAAAAAGTTGCTTGAGTTTTTTGTCCAAATTTTCTGGATGGGTATACTAGCAAACTTACAGGGAGAGAAGTATCTCAATGTTCTTCCTAACACTTTCTTTTTAAGATTTTTTTTTATTAGTTGAAATTTAATAAGTTTTACTCTCTTTTTTAAATTTCAACTAATAATAAAAAAATATTAACCATTTGTGTAAAGGTGGAAAGTGAGAGCATTCAATATTTACCATTAAATCAAAATATATGGACAAGATTAATCGCTGTGTTACTAAAATTAACTTTTCTCCCTCACTTATATTTTCTCTCACCCGCTTCCAAATTTATAAAAAATTATTACATTCATGAAATGAACATTTCACTTATAAGTACACGTGTAAACTCCAGCCAAAATGCCAAAAAGAATAAAACTTCAACCCACCTACATCCACAAACACCAATCCAAGGTCGAAAAGCTTAATTTAATATTAACATTTAACACCTGAATTTAAATTTTTATTGACAATATTTGTTTTAATTGAAGCAAAAGATTTTAATTTAATGTTCTCACCTTTCACTATATATATATATATATAACTGTGTGTCTGAAAAAAAGTTACAAAGTTAGGAGATTGTAACTTTTGAATGTTTGCCATCAATCATATGCAAATTTTAAGAAGAAAAATGCTAAAAATATGTTTTTAAATATTCTTTTAATATATTTTTTATTAGATATATAGATTTTATGTCTTATTTAATAAATATCTTTTCTAATTTTATAATTTTTAATAAATTTTATCTAATAAAGTGTGATGTATTACTCGTCGAGATGGGATTGACATGTAAACATTTTATTCTACCAACTTTTTACTTGGTTGCACCTTGATTGGTCACGTGTGTTCACGATTTGGCAATTGGCTATTTTTTTCAACTTTTGTACCACTGTTCTCGTATTAAATAGCAACTTTGTTATTTTTTTTAATAATTGGAAGCACGAGGACTTGTGAGTATAATTGTTGGAGGTCCATGCAGTTGACAGAAACAGTGGAAAAGTAAAAATAACTAAGCACACTACTTGTGTAGTTGGTGGTAAAGGTAACTAAAATTTCATGTGAAAGCATTCAATTAAAATGTTGCAACAAAATGTGGGTTGAATATTCAATGAGCAATAGCCAATTGATTCTTGTGCTTAAGAAATTTCAATGTCAAGTGCCTCTTACTTGTTTTACCATATGTATATCCTATCCCTTCACTGACTTTCCTATGAGTGAGTTGAAGATTCAGGTCACATTTATATATTGGCTTGTTAATCACCATGGTTGCTATGCACTTGCATAATTCTCCCCACTCTTGCTTGGAACCACAATAGTTTTTTTTTTTAATTTTCCAACAATAATGAGAAAAAATATATTATTATTAAAAATATTAACAATAAACTGTTTAGCACACTTATGAACTGAAATTTATTAAAAATTATAAAATTTTATAATCTCGTATCTTATTTAATAAATATTACTCATAAATTCATAATTATTAATCAATTTTAATCAATTAAAAATATTAAATAATACGTTATTATCACTCTTCATTATTATTATTATTATCTTTATTTTTATAAATATTTTTTTAATTAATTTACATAAATTAAGAAAGTTGTTGATTAAATTACCATCGTTGTTCCTATATATACAAGACTCTTTTCACTTCAATCTTTTCCCATAATTAATGAATTATTGGTCATCTTTCTCCATTTCATGAGATGGAATGAGTTTATTTTATTAGATTAACATTTATTGGTTATTGACTATAAAAATGTAAAATAATTAAAATTATCTTGGTCAAAAAAATAATTCAAAGGAAATTTTATAAAAAGAGGAACAAAGAAAAATTTCAAAATAATCTTAAATAAAATTTTCAACTAATAAAAAAACTATAAATTAGCTAAAACAACTTGTTAAACATAACCTAAAAAAATAACGAAGTTTTTAACACATGAATTATAAAATGTAATTAATAATTTAAATTATATATATTATCTTTCATATTAAATAAATTTTCTCTCATGCATAATAAATAATCAAAGATATAATAAACAATATTAATGTTTCATTTGATATTTTCATATATCAAAATAAAACAATTTTATTATCGAGAATATAAATTGACTTAGTATATGATTGTTCCGGCTTAACTTTACATTATTATTAAATTATAAATCATAATAATTTTATTAATTTTGATAATAAATATCCTAAATATTAATGTTTGATATTGTCATATAACAATCAAAATAAAACAATTTCATTATCGAGAACATAAATTAACTTAGTATATGATTGTTCCGGCTTAACTTACATCATTATTAAATTATAAATTTTGTTAATTTTGATAATAAATATCTTAAACACTAAAAATAATTTATTATATTTACTGCACATGCCCATTAAACTTAAACTTTTTTTTGCCTAAAATCTCAAACAAAATTAAACAAATGGATATGTATTTGGGGTGTGGATTAGCTACAGCAAAGATGAAAGTGGCGATGATGACTCATGACCAACCACTTACGGTTCATTAATATTGGGAGCAAGTTAGTTTCACCTGTCGATCTAGGCTCTCCCCCAAATACCATGGCAACACACAAATGCATGCTCTACATCCACAACTTCATGTTCTTAGGATTCCTTCTACCACAACATCTGTTACAACAAAAGCTACTTTATCCTACTTAATAAAAGCCCAATAAAGGTGCACTTGTACTACTTATTCATTATCCTAATTTCTTTTCTGTCCCCATTTTTTTTAATACAGTTATACTTATTAAAATTGGAATCACCCGGTCGGTTATTTAATTCAGAATTAATCAAGTACAAATTAATAACCAATACTTGCATATTTACAAAAATATTACTATTATTTAACTGTTTATTATGAATTTTTTTATTTTTAAGACATGTAACATGACTTTTCTAGATCTATGCTAATTTAAAATTTTGTTTAACATGATTTTCTTACAATCTAATATAATGTATTACTTATTATGTTATATAATTGATAAATTTGATAATAATTATCTAAAAATTATATCAAACATAATTTTTAATTCTTTGATAATATAAAAAATTTTATATTAACAGTGTATACTTATTAAAGTCTATATAAAGAGAACATATAATATAGATGCATACCCATTAAACTCTATAGAAAAAGAAAATATGATATAAATGATAGTGTAAAAGTTTTTATACCCAACAATGCATACTTACTAAATTTATATACAAATAAAATAAGAATTTTAATAAGATGGGTAACAACTTACGACCAATATTTTGTTATCAGAAAAACCTATGTTGAGTGTAATTTGAACCTAAATTAGTCATGGAAGATCCATTTCTGTTTTGAAAGTTATCACTTTTTTTTAAGAGAAAAGTACTATTTGACGTAAATTTAGACCTTGACTCAATATATGAATAACACATGTTCAACCACTTGAAAATTTAATTTAATTTATTTTCCAAAACAGGTTAATTAATCATGTAGTGTCTAGAGAATTAGGATCAGAAGGTACCTATTTTAATACCAAAAAAGAAGGTACCTATTTATTATACAACCATTAAGAAGGTATTAGCCTTACATAGTAACCCAACCATAAATCGTAGAAGTAGTAACCTAACCATAACTAGACAAAGTTTCAATATGCTTTACTAAATTAAGGGAGTTATATTATTATAATTCATAATTTTTTATTTTCTATTATATCACTTGCTTTAAATAAATAAATAAATAAATAAATAAATATATATATATATATATATATATATATATATATATATATATATATATATATATATATATATATATCGTAATTATAAAAAATTTATTGTACAAAAATATGATTTCTCAATTAAAAGTCACCCATTAAATAAATTGTTACAGGGCTAAAAGCATGTGTTGTTGATTAATTATTGGATATTTTGAAGTGATGCAGACTAGGTAGGATTTCTGGTCATTTGTTGATAACCCTATACATAACTAGAGTTGTTGACACCAACCACTATATCAGCTCTAGGTCACTACATTTAATATGTTTATGTCTCAAGCTGCCACTATATATAAGCTTCAAGTTATCTTCTTCTCTTCCAAGTTCTCTGGCTTCCATCCATAGCTGATATGGCGTTTGCTCAGGTTATCACAGCACTTCTTTTTGCTTTAGCTCTTGCCAGAATTGGCCCCTCAGCATGCCAAACGGTACAGGCCAAAGTCTCTTGCACTCACTGTTCTCACAACTACGATTTCTCTGGTCTGTATCCAATCTCAACTCTCCTCATCATATGGTTATAAATATTACCCTCTCACACTTACGATCTTCTCTCTCATTTCACTTCATAAAAAGAAAGATCATTTCACTTATATATGATTTTATATTATCATTAATTATAAATTAACATATAAAACTGTAAATGGATTTAATTATTTGTAAATATTTGAGTTCAACTCATTAAATGTTTTATTCAAGTTATTTGTTTAATTAAAGATATAAACTCAATTTGTCTTATTATTTAAAGAAGTGATCTCAATACTAATTAACCGTGAGTGAATAGTTTATTTATTTAAATTCATCATTATTATCTTTTGTTATTTATATATTTATTATTGAAATGTATAGAACTTTGTTGATGAGATTAAAATTAATTTTAAAGCTTATTTTCTGTGTATTAATAAAAAAGTTATGAAATTTTAATTTATTGAATTATAAAAATATAACAATTTAGGATATTTGAATTTGACGTGTAATATGTTTAACACATATTTTTATTTATAAATTATTATATAGTATTAAAATGTTTATTAAATATTAAATTGATAAAGTTACAAAATAATTTAAGAATTTTTTATAAAAGTAAAAATAATTAAGTTATTAGTGATTATTTTATGGTAGAGGTTTGGATAATTTATATAAATTCAAATCATATTATTATCGTCGTATGTATAAATTAAAAAATTATAAATAAATGACAAAATTTAAACTCAAGGTTTATTTTTTAAAAAAAATTATAAATTAAACACAAGTTGTCAATTAAATTTGTTAAATTAATTAATTAAATTTAAATAACTAATTTTTTATAAGTCAAAACTTAAACTATAAATATTCAAGTTGTCTCGACTTGTTTATACTATTATTAATATATACGATAAATTTATTAATTTTTATAATAATATTTTAAAAATTGTTTACACCATTATTAATATATATGATAAATGGGTTAAAATAACATTCTCAAAATTATATTTATCTAATTTCTTTTTCATTATGGGCGCAAATATTTGCATGGCGATTAACAATCCACAAATTATACCCTTTAACCAAAAGATGACGATGAAGTTGAAAAATAGTATTTCATAGCTTGTTAATTTGATAAAATTATAAACAACTTAAAACCTTTATACTAACAATTATTTTGAAACATAGGGACTAGAGATCGAGTATACTAAAGACAAATATATAGTGAACATTGATTCATCTCTTTCTTGTTTTCAGGCATTAAGGTGTCGGTGAAGTGTGAAGGTGTGAAAAACCTGGCTATGGCGACCACAGAAGATAACGGCTTCTTCAAGGTCGACCTTCCCTCAGACCACACAAAGCCTTCCTCTACGAACTGCTTTGCAAAACTTGTTGGGGGGCCAAACCACCTTTATGCCACAAAGAAAAACCAAATCACCCAAATCGTGAAGGGAAAAGAGAAAAACAGTTACACCATATCAACTCCTCTTAGCTTCTTCACATCGTGTCCCCAAAACACAGATTGCAATGCCGCAAACCAGTTCGGTTCATCCAAAACCTTCGATCTTCCTCTTCCTCGGGAGTGGGGTTTGGCACCAAGTAGCTACTATGTTCCTTTCTTTCCCATCATCGGAATACCTTAGTGTTATCGCCGGGAACAAAAAATATATGCCCTTGTTCTTTACGTGTTCATATATGCGTCGTGTGTGACGTGAAATAATAGCATATATGTGAAGTAATTGTGGTGTTAAATATTAATGCATGTTGTTGAATTCGAAGCTCGTGAGTTCTCAGTTGAAATTAAAGCAGATAAACATCGTGCTGCTTTTTGTCCATTTATATATGTCGGTAGCATAATGTTATGATATTCATATCAAAGCACTATTCTTAATATATAATAATGACTTGTGTAAAAACCGTATTCTAACCTCGATCCATAAAAAAAAAAAAAAAGGACAATACTATTATGTATAAAAAGAGTTTTTGCTCTCTCAGCGGTAACTACTTAAGAATTAATTTCTTAAATAAAGAGTCAATATTTTTCTAATAATTATGACTGACATATGGCAATTATTGGTGATGAATCAATGGGGACATGAGCATTAAAATTCTCCACTAGCAGGAGTATACGACTACAACAAAAAGGATATGGATTATTCGAACTATAGATGAAATGAAAGTGTTGATATATATATACCGATTTCTACCTATAATTAATTAAGGACTCGTACTTGCATTTGTGATACGTGAATCACTATCAGTGAAGTACACCGTATTAATTACTGTGTGGTATAGAGTAGGCAATTCGTGTAGGCACACAATTTGTAACTTTTTTACACTGTTACAAAACCTTCAAAGAGGAACTATGACTTATTGAAAGAATTTGTAAGTAACTATGGGCGTACGTAGAAATAAGGAATAAATTAAACTGAAGGTCTGGCACGTAGAAATTAATACAATATCTTTTTGTTCTGCATTACTTGCTGTAATTGTAAATGGCACTTTACGATCATTAATGAATTCTACAATATTGAGTACGTTCTTTTATTCTCCCTCCCACTTTAAAATCGATCGATGGTGTAAGAAATGGTCTTCAGCCTCTCCTTCATCATCATCTAGTACATGAAATTTGTTTCGATGTTTCTTATAATCGAAAATAGAAAAATTAGTCCTGAAGAGATTACTTTTCACCATGACTCCAATTAATAAAAAATTTTATTTGTAAGACTAAGAATATAAATTATTTTTACTCAAACTAACAACATGTATTTTTAACCTAATAGTATGAGTCAAGTTAAAATCTTAATTCAATTGTGATTGAGATTTTAATTAGTGGATAAGATCTTGATTCTAATTTATGAAATTAAATAAATTTGAATATTAATTTTCACTTTGTTTTAACGAGATAACTTGTAAACAATGCATTGAAAGTAATGAAGACTTAATCGAATATGAAATTCAACTAATACATTTTTAAAAGGAAAGATAATGAAATAATTGAAAAAAATGAAGGAATCATAAAATAACTTAAATTGTAAAATAAAAAAATGAAATAAATTGCACTTTTCATAAATGAAAACTTTAAAGACAGAAATGTAAATGTAAAAGTTTTTCAAAAAAATGTAAGCAACTTGAAAAATAAAGTTGTTGAATTCTAAATACTCGAAAAGTAAAAGTAAATATAAAGTATAGTGTTAGATTTAAAGATAGTTAAAAATAATTTTAAATATATCATATAAACTATACATAGTGTTAAATCAACAATGCAACCGTCAAATAAAATGCATGCATTGAATGTGAGTGAAAAATAAAGTAATAGATTTTTTTTTATTCGTCAAAATTAAATATAATATTAAAATATTTATAATATTCATATATCATATTTAACTAATTGAACTAGACTTCATTAATTCAAATAAAATAATTTTAGTTGTGCTTCTTTAATTTTTTTTTTTACCTAACAATTTAAGTTTATATGAATTTTCAAATTCTTTCAAAAAAAGTTTTAAAAAAATGGTTAAGTCATATAACTTGTAAATGATAGTGGACTAAATTGTCAAACAATCAACTAGGATGATCAACTTTATTTTGACAAAAGACTCCTAATAGCGTCGTCGCAAGAACTTAAATTATCAATACAAAACATGTATGCATAATATGGGTTAGACGACGTCATACGTGTGCCACAAGAGTTAGAGGTACAGTTGGCACGTCACAAACTAAATAAGAAAAAAGACTATAAAAGAAGAGGAGAAATAATCCAAAAAGACGAACAGAGTCATAGAGTGAAACACCAATGAAAAATTAAGAGTCGCATATGTAGTCTATCAACTGACATAAACAGATACAAAATCACATTAAATCATATGTGCATTGTTAAATTCAAAGTTGTTTCACATTCTTCTTATAATACAAAACAATAGCATGTTGAATCGGGTCAAATCGTACTATTTGAATCATGGATTTTAAATTTCTAATTGTTATGCTAAAGACAACTATGACAGAAAAGGAAACATATAGTAGGCAAATTACCATAACAAGAGGAGTATAATTTCAAAAGTAAAATCACTTTTTAAACCTAGTAACTAAATAAACTTATCCACTGAGAGTATGTTAGGCAAAAATACAATAGCAGTTCCAAGATACAGGAGTAAATATTTGTAGTTTATATGATATAGAAAGAAAATAAATTAAATCGAGGAGACATAAGAGACGAAGTAAGTACGAAGGTTGTGTTCGTCAGTCGTAAGCATCCGTTTAGATGGGCAAAGGGGTTGAGGAGAACTTCCCAACAAAGGATGTTTGCTCGTTCAAACTAAAATAATAATCTGTAAGACTCTAAATACAGCCCAATGAAACAATATTTTTGAATTGGGCTTTATGGGCTCACATCCTTCTTTGTCCTTTTTTACTGCGTTCTGAACCCGTAGCCATAATTAAATGACCAAGCAAAACCTTTCCTAGATAAACATGAATGGAGATTCCGCTTCATCAAAATAATTCACGGAGGAGAAAAAAACAATAAATAATAACTTGGTTGTTGTGCTATGATGTATATGAGAGTTGAGTATAAGTTTGACTTTTGAAATAAACATAACAGCTTAAACATAATTTTAAATGAATTAAGTTAAAATTTTCATTTAATTTGTTTAGGAATATAAGTCCAAGAAAAAGAGATAAATAATTAAAAAATCAATATGAACATATGTCATGATAATTATATAAATAAAATTATTATTTATTAAATATGTTTCTTTTCTTATTTAATTTAAAATTAACTCGTATAAATATCGAGTCTATAAAATTTGAGTTAGAGATGGAAAAAAAAAAATTTAACCCTACACAAAATCACAAATATTTTTTATATGGTAAACATATACACACTTGGTCTTTGTTTGGATATGAATGAAAATGAGAGAAAATAAATGGATAACTTTTTCAAAAAATTAGTAAATTTTATTATTTATTTATATGGTTAAAAAATAGGTAACAAATAAAATAAATAAAATTTTCTTTTTACTTATTTCATTAAATAAAATAGAAAAAGGGACAAAATAAACAACAAATACTAGTAAATTATTACCCTTTTGAAAATTTTTACATGGGTTTGTTTAAATAAACTTTTCAATAAATAGTTAAAAAATAAAAAATAAGAGAACATAAAATAAATTTTTCTCATAAATTTAAATAAACTTATATATAAATTAAAATCAAAATTTGAAAGAATTAAATGAGGAAGGTATAAAAGTTAAAATATATAAGCTACTTTAATATACAAGAGTTTTAACTCATTTTATTTTCTTTTTTTCCCATCAAAGATATCATCAATGAAAACTAATTTCTTTCTATTCATAAAAATCACTGAAGTGGTACCCCTTCCAACAAAGTCATTTTTATATGCCATAAATCAAAATTTTGACAATATTCTTAAAAAAACTCAACTATTTTATTTTATTTATTTATTTCTCTTATAAATACTTATCAATAAGATTTTGAAATCATCACCCATATTTTATCTCCATCTTTCTCCTTTTTCATAGCCGCAATATCATTCCTCTACATTTTTTTTGTGATGAGATCCTCGCCAGCCAGTTTTTTTGTATAACTAAAATCTTATAAAATATAAATTTGTTGATTAATCATTGCACAATATATAAGAAAGAGAATATGTTTAATATTATCACCAATATTAATTTTCACAACTACTATCTATTTGTGTTTTTAAAATATTAGAGATTTGAATTTAGATCTTAGGCATGAAAAAAATCATATTAAAAAAAATATTAACTAATTAGTGAACTTACAATTAAGCTTAACTCAAGCTAATTCAATCAAGTTTGAATTGTTGCTTATTTTTTTAATATTTATTAAAATTAAAAAAAGTTTAAAAAACTAAAAAAATCATTTCACAAATACTTTT
Organism: Mucuna pruriens; assembly: GCA_025330945.1. Taxonomy (NCBI): domain Eukaryota; kingdom Viridiplantae; phylum Streptophyta; class Magnoliopsida; order Fabales; family Fabaceae; genus Mucuna; species Mucuna pruriens. Next base: position 3,121,948 of record JAENHJ010000042.1, on the reverse strand, counting down.
TTTTTGTTTTCACACAAAGTTATTCTGTACATAATCTGCAAGCATAAACCACAAATAAGTCTAATCCACCTTCTTCATACATGTATATTGTTGTAGTTTAGAATCATAAAAATAATTTAAAAAAATATAAATATTTTAATTTTTATAAAGAATGAAAATGATGTTAGATAATTAAATATTGAAAATTCCACTATTAAATATCCAAGTTAATATTATTAGGAAATATAGATTATTTAGTTAGAAGCTAAAAAAACATACGACTTTAATATCAATATTTGATAGTGAAATTATTTTGTTAAAATTGATGTGGGTAGATAAAAAGTAAAAAATTAGTTTTGATATACTAATAAAAAAATTATTATAATAATTATTAATTTTAATTTTTAAAAATAAAAATAAAAAAAATATTAAAATGATCCCACAAACCTGCATTCAAATGATTAGTATAGAATTTAATTTAAATATTTCTATTTAATCTAGACTTTTTAATCCAATTCATACTTGACGACTCACGGTAAATTAAATAGTCTGTTTTTTCTATTCTATTCCCAACTAAACTATTTTCTTATAAATAAGATTACTAGAAATAAGATTCTTAAGAAAACTTTTAAATTTTCGTTCCTAACTAAGCAATTTTCTTCTACTAAATATAAAAAACTTCTATTTTCAACTCACATTCCTTCTTTGGAAATGTTAAAACGTTTCTTATATCAAACACCTGCTTAATATATTTTTTGTTATGCTAAGTTGCTAGCCCCTCTTATGGAAAATAAAAAATAAAATAAAAATCTAAGATTCTTTACTCCTTCAAGGATTTTATTCCACTGATCCTTATATTTTCTTTTGTTTCAACCAAATCCACACACCCACACATGAATTCAAACTCACATTCCCAAAACGACGAGCCATGATGGAAGCAATTAATTTTATGTACTACTTGATACCAGAGTTCCAATTTGAATACCCAAAATTCTACTACATAAAAATCAGTTGTGCATAGAAAAATGGTGATAGTTTTCATCTACTCTAGTACCCTCGCGAAGGAGTTGGGCAACGACTTACAAAGCCTTGGTAGTGTGAGTCATTCTCATTTTTTAAGGTATAAATTAATTAAAATCTAATATTAGGTGTAGTCTGTGAGGCAGTCACTTATGGATGATTCAGATACACCGACAAGACAGGAGTCTCAGTTTATCACCAAATAAACCAACTTCTTTATCAAAAAGGAGCAGACACGGTTACCACACGGGTCGTATACATCCAGCAGTCCAAATGCCTTTTCATTCATGACTTCAAGTCATCGTTCCCTCCACCAAACCATCAAAAGGGAATAACAAATACAAAACAAAAAGTAACAATTAACAAATGACAAATACAAAGCAAAAGCAGCTTTAAACTTGCACGTACCCTATTCGTCTTACATTGCTTTCATCCCAATTATAAAAATAACATTTATTAAGATTATTTTTATTACAAGGTATCTCCTGTATAACTTAATTTTATAAAATTGGGTGTAAAGCAATTTTATAAAATTGATATGAAAATCTGAAGTAAGCAAAACAAGCTTCTCGCATGTATGGTTTGATGTTGGAGGCAATTAACATGATTAATTTGAAACAACTCCATATTGCTTGTTATTTGTTCATTCTAACATTAATATCCACGTTTACTAGAAGGACGGATCTATAATGTATAATTACAGATTGTCTTTGTAATTTAAAATACATTATAAAAAGTTAGTCCATAATATAAATATTATTTCTACAAATTTAGATATATAAATATTATTCTCATTGTTGGATTATTTTTACACTCCCCACTATGTGGACAATATTTTCAAGCCTACGTTAGATCTCTTTATAAGAGGAGAAAAGGTTAAATTGAGTAGACACAGACAGAGACACACAAAGATCGAGAAAGAATGAATTTTCACAACCAAAAAAAGAGAAGAAAAAGAAAGAGTTCTACTTTCATCCCTACGCATATAAGCACGACGTCATAAGTGCAAACACTTGAAGAAGTGTTCATATATATAACACTTAAAGAATAACAAGTGCAAACAACTGAAGAAGGAAGAAGAAGGAAGAGAGTGAGTGAAGCTAGGAATTTTTATTTTATTCTAAAATTTAATACGTAGATAAGTGACTTAATTGTCTTACTATTGTTATTTTTTAAATTTGGTCTCCTCTCTATTTTGAGTGTGAGTGATATTTAAGAAAAAGATTAATGTGATGTTTTATTGTACTTCTGAGTTAACACGTATATGTAAAATCATGTAACATTTATATTAAATATTAAATATCAAATTAGTTAATATGAACTAAAATTTTTCAGTTAAAATAAGAGTTTTAATTCATGAAAAATAGAAAAAAAAAATTAAAAATAATAATAATATATGAAGTAAAAATACAATTAAGTAAAATTTATAAAATGTATTATTTAATTGTTGGAAGTGTTTTAGAAATCATATTATTTTTTACGGTGTTTGATCTAAAAAGTTGTTGTTAAACTGGCCCTGTAAATGATATCTTTTGGTATAGTAAATAAACCAATTAAAAAAAAAAAGAAAAAGCACAACGGGGTCGAATTTGAAGATTTTGTTATTGCTTTGACGCCGTGGTGAAAGGGGAAAGGAGTGACTGTGAATGATTTTACGTAACTAAAATCCGCATTTATGACAGCCAACACACAAGAAGCCAAACCTTTCTCTTTCCTTCTTCACAATTGGGTCCTCACTACATTAATCAGTGATGACTGTCAAAGTATTAAGGACCAATCCCTATGGTGTTTACGTAATTACGTGTTTACTCAACTTTATACTTATTCATAATATACCCTCTACCCTGTCTTTTTTTCCCTCTCTCTTTTGGATTTTATGTGGGACTGCTTTCTAAGTTCTAAGTTCTTTTTTACGTTTTCTTTACTTCAATTAACAACACTAAGATATTTAGATTACGTCACCATTGCTAATTTGCTATGTACTTTCCGTATTAACCCAGTAAGTTACTGGTTTATTGCTACTATATAGAAACTGATTGAGTATTAGGTTCAAAGATATTTAATAAGTTATCGGTCAATAACATCTATAAATTAAATAATATCTTGGAAACCATCTTAACAATTTAAATAATAATAATAATAAATCGTGCCTTAAACTTTGTACTCCCACCAACTTTATTTATAATGATAAGTATATATAAGAATTATATATTCAAATATATTAATATCTTGAAATTTAGTTTCAATCTCTAAAGATATTTCATTACTTTTGTGTTTTTTTTGGGTAGAGTTTTCTTTTTTCTTTTGGTAGACACTTTTGTTCTTTTAAAAAATAGTTTTAGTAGCTATTCCTCCCTCTAATTCTTTTTTTTTAAAGAATGTTTATGCCTTAATTTATTTTTTATAAAAATACTTTTACTTATAAGTAATTTTTTAAATTCAATAAATAACAAATCAAACACATTAATTTAGAATGTCTTGGGTTCTTTAGGGTTGTATATATGAAGAGTATTTTGAAATTTTTATTTTAATTATTTACGTTCATAAGTAATAAAAACTAAAGTAATAAATATATTATTAAAGAAAGAAATTAAACCAATTAAATAATAAAAATATTTAAAAAATAAAAATATATCTCATTAATATTAAGAATAATTTATAAAAAATATATAAATTTAAGACAAATTTAATACTACTAATTAAATTAACTATTTTTTTAATATTGATAAATTAGTAAATTAGGTTTTATAAAAAGAACCTGAGCCATGAGAAACTACCAAGTAACATTGTTAATGGTAAAAGAATTATTTAAACCTTATTAAACCACTTTTCTATTCTTGAGTAATTTTATATAATATTTTGGTTATCTTTTAATTGTCTTAAGAATAATATGGTTATTTGAATGAAGTTTTATTCAAATAAAAAATTTAATAATAAAATTTATATATTTCAAAATAAATAATAAATACTAAATAAACGAGTTATGTACGAAGATTTATGAGTAATGCTAGTCATGGTAACCATTATAATGAAGAAAATGATAACAACAATGTTAATTTCGATGACATAATGACGATAGAGACAAAAATAATGATAATAATAACAATAACAGTAATAATAGTGATAATAAGTGTAGTAACAAAATAAAAAATAGATGAGTGTTTACAACTTATTTAAGAAAAAATTACTCCTATATTTGAAAGTAGAAATAAATTCTTTTATTGATAATCATACTAACGTTGAGTGTCTTTTTATTCAAAAAAAGAAAGAAAAGGAAATTAAGTTTATTGTGGCATTGGACACATATCAGTCACTCACATGTTTTCTTAAAAATTTAGATAATATTGATCTTGAAATTTTGGCACTAGTCTCATGTTATTTCGATATTTATAACTCGATATATGCTTAAAACATTGCCCTTATGTCAAACTATTAGGAAGACATATCAACTTCAACTTCAAGCACAGTTTTACCTACTACCCATGTTGAATCTTATCAAACTCTCTTCATAAAAAATATAAATATATATTTAATATTTTCATAGAGACCATGATTACTTTGATATGATTTATAAAGTTCGAGTTGTGACTTAAACAAATAAGAAATACAAAATTTAAATTTTAATTTTGAAGTTGTGAAAATTTTCACTATTGTTATTTTTACTATTAGTGTATTTATACATTTTTCATTAATTTTAACAATTTAAAACAATACTCACATATGTTGTGAGTTTATCATAATTTTAAAAGAAGAGGGTGAAGTAAGCATGGGAGGAGTTGTCAAGGAAAACAATGGTAAGGAGATGCCACATAGTAAATATGAGGATGGAAGAGATAGAAAAAAGTAACTTGACACTGAGAAGAAGATGAAGGAGCGAGAAGGAAAGAGACGTTGACCAAAAAAAAAAATAGATAAAATTAAAGCAACAAAAATGAATAAAGAAAACGACACGATGATAACTAAAATACATGCTACAATGGTGACATGAATTTGAACTATTCAACTTAATATTTAACAAAAAAATCACTTCACAATAGAGAATAAAATCTTTCACCTTAAAATAAGTAAAACCCAAACTAAATAAAAATAGTTTTAGGAAATAAAATTAAATTTTAAGATATTCAAATAAACTAAAAACGTATTTATGCAATGGCATAATAAGTAAGATATATATAAAAGAGAAATAGTTTTTACTAATGTAATTTGTAATTTGATGATATTATAAAAATATTTTACACGGTTAATATATGATGAATAAAAATTTGGATATTCATATAATAAATACCAAAATCGTTTACTTTTATAAAGCTCGAAATATTTATTTTTTGGATCATTAGAATTATCCAACTCCAAAAATGGACAATTTTTCTGTATTATGACTAGCTTTGTCGTAACAGTATTACTTTTTTCAAAATTATGTAATTTACTGAAATGTGCACCGTGAGGATATGCCCCATATGATTGCTATTGTGTTAAAATTTAAGATTCTTGTCTTGGTCTTCGTCACTCTACCATGTTATATGTGCATGCATATATGGCGAGTTGAGGGCGTTCGGGTTGATTAATTTAGTCGCGAAAAATCTAAAATGAATGGGAAAAAGGATTCCATGTGATGTTCACTAGTCTTACTTTCACATGGCACGTGCGTGCTTCAATTTGAATTTCGAGTCCTAAAATTATATTAGTATAGGAATTCAATTAAAATACAATCATATTGTAAATATTTTTTACATTGACATTTAATTATAAATTATTAATTTTATAATAATTATTTTGAAACTCATATAAAAATGGTTTCTAATTTAATTTACCATATAAATTGTTTTATATTAACAATGTAGAATTGAGCTTTCAATGTTAGAAGGGTGGGAAAAAATGTTGTGGTAATCACACTATTTTGTTGAAATATATTATTGATATAACATTGTTTTAGAACACTTTTTATGTACACTTTGTTTTTGTTATCTCTTTACATGATATCATCAATCTTATTTCTTTCTTTTCTTCTTATTTTTCTTTGAAATTTTTTTTTTACAAATACAATTTCTCATTTCTTTTACAAATGGCTTGTAATTAAGTAGTTTATTTTTCACCTAAAATAACATGAAAATTAAAAAAATAAAACCGATAATTAACAATATAAACTCATTTTTAAGGATTCATTTGTTTAAGTTTTAATATAATTAATTTTAAACCATTAAGTATAACTGAGATGCATGTGCCTAAATTAATTTCATATATATATATATATATATATATATATATATATATATATATATATATATATATATATATATATATATATATATATATATATATATATATATATATATTTTTTTTTTTTCTAATAGAAAAAAACAATAGATAAGTCTTCCATGAATGAATATAGAAAATAATAAATTTAATTTATATATACTATCGATACACAGATTCTTTAAGACATTATTTAATTATAAATCATTATGGACCATTTAATAATTATTTTAAAATTAATTTAAAATAAAATTTAATTAATTAATAATATAAAATATTTATAGTAATAATATATAAAAATTAAACTAAAAAATAATCCTATAAATTCATAAGTTTGCCTTGCAACAAAAAAATGACAATATTTTATTTTATTTGGTTGGTTACGTCATACAAAGTACAAATTTATTAGCCACATGTATTTTAGTTTTGACAATGGTTGGGTGTGCCAAAACCATACTCTGTAACTTAAGTGATAGAATTAAGGATGTCCGATGTTTATATATTTTAAATCTTTGGATGATAACATAACTATAAAAATGAGATGAAAATTTTGATAAATCAATGAGGATCCAGAATAAGATGGTGTATACAAAGTGTAGTAGTAAGTTGAAGCTTCAAATGAAAATATCACCGAGAATTATTCACTACAAAAAAATCTCATTTTAGCCACGGCAATTAGCGACGGACAAAATCGTCGCCAATTAGCCACCGAATTAGCGACGGAAATTGAAAAGAAGAAATAATACAAATTTGCGACCGCTTTAGCGACGGAATTAGCGACGGAAACCTGATTTTTCTATAAAGAAAGAACCGTTTAATTTAGCGATGGATTTAGCGACGGTTTTTTAAATAAGGATAATGTATATAAGGCATATGTTAGCGACGGAATTAGTGACGGCAATTTAAAACACCTACAACGTATGTTTTGCGACGGAATTAGCGACGGAAACCTAATTTTTTTAAAAAGAAAGAACCGTTTTATTTTAGCGACGGATTGTTAAATACGGAACATGTATATAAGGCATATGTTAGCGACGGAATTAGCGACGGAAATTTAAAACACCTACAACTTATGTTTTGCGACGGTATTAGCGACGGAAACCTGTTTTTTAAAAAGAAAGAACCGTTATTTCAGCGACGGATTTAGCGACGGATTTTTAAAACACACTAAAATGTATATAAGGCATATGTTAGCGACGGAATTAGCGACGGCAATTTAAAACACCTACAACTTATGTTTTGGCGACGGAATTAGCGACGGAAACCTGATTTTTTAAAAAAGAAAGAACCGTTATTTCAGCGACGGATTTAGCGACGGCTTTTTAAAACACACTAAAATGTATATAAGGCATATGTTAGCGACGGAATTAGCGACGGCAATTTAAAACACCTACAACTTATGTTTTGCGACGGAATTAGCGACGGAAACCTGTTTTTTAAAAAACAAAGAACCGTTTATTTTAGCGACGGATTTTTAAATACATAAAAATGTATATAAGGCATATGTTAGCGACGGAATTAGCGACGGAATTTGAAAATACCTACAACGTATGTTTTGCGACGGAATTAGCGACGGAAACTTGATTTTTTAAAAAAGAAAGAACCCTTATTTCGGCGACGGATTTAGCGACGGCTTTTTAAAACACACTAAAATGTATATAAGGCATATGTTAGCGACGGAATTAGCGACGGAAATTTAAAACACCTACAACTATGTTTTGCGACGGAATTAGCGACGGAAACCTGTTTTTTAAAAAACAAAGAACCGTTTATTTTAGCGACGGAATTTGAAAACACCTACACCATATATTTTGCGACGGAATTAGCGACGGAAACCTGATTTTGTAAAAAGAGAAAAACGTTTATTTTAGCGACGGAATTAGCGACGGATGTGTAACATACGAAAAATATATATATAAGCCAAATGTTAGCGACGGAATTAGCGACGGAATTTTAAAACACCTACAACATATATTTGACTATCTATTACAAGTAATTAGGGTGTTAAAGTTGATTTTACATGATTTGAATGTAATTATTTATTAAATCAAGTAAAGTTACTAACTTTCTAATTAAAATTAAGTTAATTTTTAAATTTAACCAAATAATAGTATGTTTACTAGTTATTTATTAAATAATGGAGTTATTTGACTATATATTACAAGTAATTAGGATATTAAAGTTGATTTTACATGATTTGAATGTAATTATTTATTAAATCAAGTAAAGTTACTAACTTTCTAATTAAATTAATTTTAAATTTAACCAAATAATAGTATGTTTACTAGTTATTTATTAAATAATGGAGTTATTTGACTATATATTACAAGTAATTAGGATATTAAAGTTGATTTTACATGATTTGAATGTAATTATTTATTAAATCAAGTAAAGTTAGTAACTTTCTAATTAAAATTAAGTTAATTTTTAAATTTAACCAAATAATAGTATGTTTACTAGTTATTTATTAAATAATGGAGTTATTTGACTATATATTACAAGTAATTAGGATATTAAAGTTGATTTTACATGATTTGAATGTAATTATTTATTAAATCAAGTAAAGTTACTAACTTTCTAATTAAAATTAAGTTAATTTTTAAATTTAACCAAATAATAGTATGTTTACTAGTTATTTATTAAATAATGGAGTTATTTGACTATATATTACAAGTAATTAGGATATTAAAGTTGATTTTACATGATTTGAATATAATTATTTATTAAATCAAGTAAAGTTACTAACTTTCTAATTAAAATTAAGTTAATTTTTAAATTTAACCAAATAATAGTATGTTTACTAGTTATTTATTAAATAATGGAGTTATTTGAGTATATATTACAAGTAATTAGGATATTAAAGTTGATTTTACATGATTTGAATGTAATTATTTATTAAATCAAGTAAAGTTACTAACTTTCTAATTAAAATTAAGTTAATTTTTAAATTTAACCAAATAATAGTATGTTTACTAGTTATTTATTAAATAATGGAGTTATTTGACTATATATTACAAGTAATTAGGATATTAAAGTTGATTTTACATGATTTGAATGTAATTATTTATTAAATCAAGTAAAGTTACTAACTTTCTAATTAAAATTAAGTTAATTTTTAAATTTAACCAAATAATAGTATGTTTACTAGTTATTTATTAAATAATGGAGTTATTTGACTATATATTACAAGTAATTAGGATATTAAAGTTGATTTTACATGATTTGAATGTAATTATTTATTAAATCAAGTAAAGTTAGTAACTTTCTAATTAAATTAATTTTTAAATTTAACCAAATAATAGTATGTTTACTAGTTATTTATTAAATAATGGAGTTATTTGACTATATATTACAAGTAATTAGGATATTAAAGTTGATTTTACATGATTTGAATGTAATTATTTATTAAATCAAGTAAAGTTAGTAACTTTCTAATTAAAATTAAGTTAATTTTTAAATTTAACCAAATAATAGTATGTTTACTAGTTATTTATTAAATAATGGAGTTATTTGAGTATATATTACAAGTAATTAGGATATTAAAGTTGATTTTACATGATTTGAATGTAATTATTTATTAAATCAAGTAAAGTTAGTAACTTTCTAATTAAAATTAAGTTAATTTTTAAATTTAACCAAATAATAGTATGTTTACTAGTTATTTATCAATTAAATGGGTAATTTGACTCTATATTTAAAGTAATTACGGTATTCAAGTTTATTTTACATGATGTGAGTGTCATTATTTTTTAAATAAAGTAAATTTAGTAAATTTGTCTTTAAAATTAAGATAATTTCTATATTTATCTAAATAATAGTACGTTTAGTAGGTATTTATCAATTAAATGAGTAATTTGACTCTATATTACAAGTAATTATGGTATTTAAGTTTATTTTAAATGATATGAGTGTCATTATTTTTTAATTAAAGTAAATTTAGTAAATTTGTTTTTAAATTAAGATAATTTCCCACCTTAAAATTTTCCACCTTCTCCAAATTTTTAAATTAATTTTTCTACCTTCTCAAAATTTCCCACCATTTTAATTAATTTTCCCACCTTATCATTAATTCTGCTACCCACTTATTAATTTTCCCACCTATCAGACCCCGCACTACCCAAAATTTTCCCTCCATCTTATTAAATTTCCAACCAAAACATTTCCCGCACTTCCCAAAAATTTCCCACTCTTATTAACTTTGCTACCTATCAGTGTGAGTTTTCCTTTTCACTGTGGTGGAAGCCATACGAAGGTCAACTCTACAGAATAACAGCCCCCCCGTGTCTTGGTATAGTAATCTAATCTGACGGTGGAGCGTTTGCGCAGTACCATGATTTCTGGATGCCGTTGATAGCTGATCTCACGCTTAAAATCCACTCCTCCCATGATTCTTCCTCCCCTCGACATCCACTGGATTTGGTTCTGCCACACTTTGAACCCCGTGAGTTGGTTATCGTTTTCATATAAGTGAAATGAAATGAAATAAATTCATTCGGTATCAGAATCGGAGTATCTAATGCTGATTCTTTTTTTTAGGTAAGTTACAGGAATACTGCGAGGAGATTCTCGAAGCTGATTGGGAGAGCGTGCATCTTCGACAGAAGAGAACAGAGAGTACGCGTTGACGCGAAGTGCAGGAGATTTGGAGCAGTAGATACCCGTTGGAGTCATTTGAAAATGAGTAGAGTTCGGATTCGCAGGATTCGGGTGCTGTGGTTGTCGGGGGGAGTTTTAAGGAGAGCGTGTTTAAGGAAGTTGAAAAGCACAGGTTATTGTGCTCCGTCTTTGTAGAGTCGCAGGTCCGAGTGTGTTTTGTTATTAGAATTAGGTGAACTTCTTGAACTCTACCTCGATATTAAGAAATAGTTGGTTCGGTTAATACCATTTTTTGCATATTTACAGGCAAATATTTGAACTACAGGGAGATTCATAAAACGAAAATCAATATTTAGCTCTAAATGATGTGTTCATTCATTTAATGATATCTTCCTTTTTGCACTACGTAGGATGGCTTTATTGAAATGACAAACTGACTTGATTATGTATCTCTGGTGCAGGTTCTTGATGCTCTTTTTATGTGAATATGAAAAACCATTCAAGGTCCAGGAAGTGGCAAAAACTTGCTATCTTCTTACAACAAAGGTTTGTCTGCATATATTGTTTTCAACTGTTTCTTTAAAATAGACTTTTAACAGTTTACTTGTTGGTGACACTAGTTTTGAAGGCCCAGTACTAGACTAGTAATGAACAAGTTTTATCAAGGCATAAATATGAGGAAGATCAAGCTAGCTCTGAAATAGAATCCCTCAAGTCACGTAGCAGTGCTGCTGAAGCAAGGTTGGCTGCAGCAAGGGAGCAATCGCAGTCTGCTCAAGAGGAGGCTGAAGAGTGGAAGCGGAAGTATGGCAATGCTGTTAGGGAAGCAAAATCTGCTATAGAGAAGGCAGCAATTGTGCAGGAGTGCACAAACAAGAAAACACAATTGAGGGAAGTCGCTTTAAGAGAAGAGTTTTCTGGAACTTTAGCTGAAAAGGTAAGCTCTCTCTGATGTTCCTGCACTGCATTTTTGCAAATCTCTAGTTATCTAGCATTGCTTTTGCATAAAGTTCAATGTGATACAAAGATGACTGGCATCTCTAGTTTAAGCTTATTAATGTATATGATGAATGGGATGGAGAATGGAGTTCGTATTTATTTCCTCCTTGATTTATACAGGAAGATGAAATAAAGGAGAAAGCTGCCAAAATTGAGCATGCCGAGAAGTGTTTGACAACTGTGAAATTGGAATTGAAGGTAAGATTCATGTCTGCTAAGATAATTCAAGAAACTGTTTTATAAACTCTTCTGCTTGCACTTCCACCTTCACATGATTTTCATTCGATTAGACAGATGGAGTATTTGTCCCACAGAGCACTTAAAGGGCTCTCAGTAAGACAAGATTTAAAATGTTTAATAGTCTGTGTGTATTTGTTTTAAGATTCTTTCGACTGCGAATGGTACTTTGCATATTTTTTTAAGAGCATTTGATAAAAAGAACTCAGTTTTCCTGTTCAATGCAGGCTTGCATTGGAAAATAAAATAAAATAAAACAATGATGACATAGACCGATTTGTAATGGTGCTGGTCTTTAGCGTATGTGGCCTTAAATTATAACGTTTTTTAGTTTTTTTTTAATTATTTAATATATTTGTTTTATATTATAAAAAAATCTTGTTTTTAAAACTCAATGCATGGTCACAATTTTACTCTTGCTGGATAAATCTGATCCACAATTCAACCAAGATTTTTTTATCTTTCTAATTTATTATGTACTTGTTATTATATATTTCCATTATTTTATTAAAGCAAAATTGAAAATTACCTAAATTAATTATAAAAATTTGAAACCATTTAAATAACTTATTAAATAATAACTCATCTAAAAATATCACTTGCATAATTTTTCTAGAACTATTTTTATATTAAAATGATATTGATTAAACTTTATGTTACATAGAGTATTTTGATCATTTTACAAGAATTACAAATAATTTTACAAAATTTTCAAAATTTAATTTTATTATTCTAAGCTGAAAAATATTTTTATATTTTTTATTTTGTATTAATCAATATTATCATGATTACTAATTTTCAAAAACAATTATTTATTATTTGAATAGTATTTAATTATTTATCATTCTAAACACAATTATGAATATGAGAATTTTGAGATTCCTATGTGATTACTCGTAAATAAATTAACAAACAATAAGAATTAAAATTAAGGGGTTATATGTAATATTATTTCCCATACAAGAGTGAGGGTTGTTTAATCAATTACGATTCATGTACTGTCAATTATTATTTGACAAAATACTGCATCAGGAGTGTAATCAATTAACATTTATTGATAATTGATTATATTTTGAAGCTTGCTTTGCACAGTTTAGGAAAAAAAATGATTTCATTTAAGAAAATAAAAAATAAAAAACATAATTTATTTATTTGATAAAATAATTAATTTTTAAAATAAATTATGATAATAGATTATGAAATTTTAATAATTAAAACTACCATAATTGATTATTAGATTTAATAATTGATAATTATAGATAACTGAGTTGTATATCTTACAATGAACTGATTATTGTAGTTTTGGTCTTTAGGTAGGCATATACTAAAATAATGACATATCTAAGTTGAATCCAAGTTTTTAGGTAGGCTTTTTACTATAATTTTTTATAATCGATATCAACTATCATGTGATACTTGTATTGTTGAAATTTTGTAGTAATGTATTTCATGTAGATGCAACCAATAAGTAATTAAAATTTATTTGTATTATAAGAATGTTATAAATATATTAAAAGTTGTTTGTTTATACGCTTTATTGTACCTTGAATGAGGAAAGCAAAGTGAGTAGATATCGACAACAAAATCAACAAATGCAACATTTTATTTTACAAAGACTTGCGGTTGAAATTTAATGCCACCCCTTATCGCACTGGATAATAGTGATGGCCATGGTGATAATGCTTAGGATGATATTTTTAAGATGATGTAACAGACAATTATTTTCATAATGTTTAGGATAATTATGTTAATAGTTATTATGATTTTGAATATTTAGTAATCATTTTGATACTTTTAATTGTTAATGTTTTCATACATAATTGTTTATTTCAAATTTGTTATTGTATGTTATTTATAGTGTGATTAAATTTGTAATTATTGATAAATATTTGGCAGGTTCATAATATATATATTACTAAATCAATTAGCACCGAAAATTTCCGTCGCTAATTTTGCCACCGAATACGATTCGGTGGCTAATTCATTTAGCGACTAGGGTTTTACCCACCGACCAATTTCGGTCGCTATTTCCGTCGCTAAATGATTTAGCCACCAAATATCATATTTAGCCACCGAATTCTTAGATTTAGCCACCGATTTTGGTGGTCGCTAAAATAATTTTTTTTTGTAGTGATCTAAATATGATCAAAATGGTAGTCTCTCTTCAAATTTGGATTACCTCCTTCAAAATTAAACTTGAGATAATTTTTAATAGTATAAGCCCGAATATACTAACATGCAAATATAACGTCAAAAATTAAATAAAGTAGTATTATTGTAACTCAAAAAAAAAAGAAAGTGTTAGCACAAAACACAAATTTGTTCTACAATACAACAAATCTTTGAAAAGATTGTCCCACAAATGGAACAAGTGTATAATAAAACAATAATTATACGAAGTGTTTTTTTTTTTTTTTTTTTCAATTTCCACCTTCATCACACACACAAATTATATCCACTCACTATCAAAACACACACTAACAAACTGGCACATTAGGAGAACAAACACATACACTAATAAAGAACACACATTAATAAAGATAAAAACACAATATATGAAAGGGTTGAAATGGTGAGAATGGAGGGTGCAATAAAACATTTTATTATATTGGAAATGTTATACTGTTTATGAGTGAAAGGGCGCTGGAGGTATAAGAATTAGGTTTAACAAGATTTTTTATAATGATTATATAAGTAGCCAATATAAACAATGACTTTCTATATGTTTGTTCTCCTTTCAATGTAGAATTCTATCTAGAATTTGAAAAAAAAAATAAAAATGTATCAACTTTTTAAATTAATTGTGATGGAAAGTGACGTAGAAAGTTATTTTCTACATTTATTAAAACAAAATTAATCTAAAAAAATTAGTTTAGAATTTAAAAAAGCTTCAAAAAGGCTTCCACATTCTAGATTAATTGATAAAGAATTAACGTAGACAAAATTTTTCAGATCAATTTTTCATACAAACGATATAAAAGGATTTCTATATCAATTCTAGCTATATTTTAATTTAAAATATCCATCTCAATATTACAAAAATGTCACTGTCATCACTTCCTAACATACTACGTCAATTTATAGAGTCATGTTGAATGACAATTGGGAAAAGTATTTTTATAAGTAATGTTTGCATTGGTATGCAAATTCAAGGAATCAAATTGGCATGGGTTTTATTTTCTTGGTTGATGTATGCCTTATGTAACCTGAAGTAAAATGAGTTCATACGTGAACTAAAAATAAATAAGTGACAAAAATATTAACTAAAAAATGTTTTAAAAATTAAACATTTGTAATTTTTTATTTCTCTTTTATGGGTTGTTACTTGTTATTAATTAATTAAAATTTATAATATAATAAACATATCAGTAAAGCACTAAACAAACAATGAACAAAAATAAAGATCTACAACCCAACCTGTTAATCCATAAACCAAAATTGTTTAACTTGCAAATTATGCTGTCAAAGTTATAAAAAAACCACCTACATTTATATGGTTCATCTATTTTAGGATCCATGACCCACTCAGACTATAGGTTAAACGAATTATTGATGGATCTTGACATATAAATCCACCTCTAATTCCAAACAATTGGCCATAGTTTGGCATGAAAGATTATGACGAGTTTGACGAATTAGAAAAAAATGAGAATGGATCAATGGTGAGGACGGTGATTAGACGAAGAAAATGAAAATGAGTATAATGGAGAATAGGGTTCGATGGAGAAGAACAATGAATGACGATGTTCATTAAAAAATGAAGGACGCTCGTGTTTGTGAAAAGAAAAAGAAAAAGAAAAAGGGCAACGGGTGAGCAAAACAAAAAGGTTTTGTTTTATTATTAATTATTCATTCTAACAAAAATACAAGGAGAACAAACACATACAATTAATCGTAGATAATAATTTAAATTATTTATTATAAATTTAAAACATAACTTATATATTTGAAGATATTTATTTATTATAAATTTTAAGTATAATATGATTTATTATTAAAAACATTTATTCAATATGAATTTTAATTATATAAAATAATATTTATTATGTATAATACCATGATTAAAATAATAGTTTTTTTAAAAATTATATATTTGATCTCCTTTACTTTTAATTTTTAACTTCTTTAGAATAAGAGATACTTTAAAAGATAAAATAAAATTTTATTAAATAAAAATAATTTCCAATAAAAAATACAACAATAAATTATGAAATTATTAAAATTTATTTCATTAATTTTAAATTAAATAATTTTCTTGTAACGTAGAAGAACCAAGACCTAAACTACTAAGTATAATTTGTTGGTTTACTCGTTGATCTGAATTTGTAGGAGAGTGCAGCTGGTACATCGTTGGTGACATCATTATGGTACAAAATAAATTAATAAATTATTAGACACGAAAATTAAGGACTTGTTCCACCCCAAGATTCCCTGGCCCAGCAGATAAGATGGACGCATGGACAAATACAATTCGCAAATGAGGATATACAAAAATTTATAATTGGGTTGGGCTTAGAGAGAGAGAGAGAGATGACCAATTCAAAGGGGACAAAACCATCATAACATAAATATAAATACCCAAAAATAATGTAGAGAACAGTTTTGGGGGAGGGGCACAAAGACGTTTTCCTGCCCCTGCAACCGCGTGGAAGTTTCTAACCAATCTGTACTCAATAACTTTTTTTCTAATTTCACTCGGCGAATAATCTGTGCCCCACTCATCTCTAAACATGTCATTTGAGGTTCTCAGTATATATATCATGAACCTCATTATTCGAAAATATGCAAACGGTAACTTAGCATAAAAGAAGAAAAGAAAGTAGGATCACAAGATGGAGGATCTCCCACCAGGTTTTCGGTTCTACCCAACAGAAGAAGAGCTAGTAGGCTTCTATCTCCACAACCAGCTGCAAGGGAAAATATCCGAGATGGGCAGGGTCATTCCAGTCATTGACATTAATGGCATAGAACCCTGGAACCTTCCAAGTACTAACACGTAACTCATTCATCCTTTACTACTTTCAAACCCAAATGAGTTTGCTAATATGGTTTGGTTTGTTGTAAACAGCACTTGCAGGGGAACTATGTCGTGGAGACACGGAGCAGTGGTTTTTCTTTTCGCCCAGACAAGAGAGAGAGGCCAGGGGAGGCAGACCCAACAGAACCACCTCAAGTGGTTACTGGAAGGCCACTGGTTCCCCTGGCCACGTTTACTCTTCCGACAACAAAGTCATTGGCATGAAGAAAACCATGGTCTTTTACAAAGGGAAAGCCCCTACTGGAAGGAAAACCAAGTGGAAAATGCACGAGTACAAAGCCATTCAACACCCTCACCCTCACCAATCCAACACAGCCCCTCCAAAGGTATATATATATATATATATATACTAGTAGTTGCCGTTCGTTTCACATTTGACACAAATTCTCATGTTATTATACTTTTTGTTTTTCTTATATATATATATAGTTGAGGCACGAATTCAGCTTGTGTCATGTTTATGTGATATCGGGAAGCTTTCGGTCGTTTGATCGACGGCCACTAGAGAGGACAAGAGTTGGTGGGGACGGAGGTGCTGCTTCAACAAGTGCTCAACAGAGAGCAGCGACGGTGTATGGATCAAGTTCGTCGGAAACTTCCCACTCCGAAGGAGGTGGAGGAGGTGCTGCTCCTGTGTCGGAGTTTGGAGAAGGGACTAGTGCTACAGATTGGAATGCAAGTAATAGGGTTGAAGAACCACTTTGGGAATGGGAACAACTCAATTGGCCATGACCATGACCCCTAAGTCAACAACATGCTTAGACCTAACTAGACCTCTTCATCGAAGTAACCTCGTTTAAATTGTAGCCTTAGTTGGGTTCAGCTTCCTTCACCTCCAAGGGACATGTAACATAATCAATTGATCATTACTATTTGTTCTTTAGCATAGAATTGATTTTCCCCGCCAAAATAAGTTGGGTCTTGTGATTTTTTTTCTTTTCTGTCTTGTAACCATAATTAATCTCCTTTTTGACCCTCTGAATCTTTCTTTCTTGTTTAAGAGTTCAAATTTAATTATTTGACATGTGGCAATATCTTATTCAATGATGTCTACGTAAATGGTTCTTTCGTTCAAATTGTATCCACTTGATTCATTTACGTCGTGAAAAATTAGACCACTTCAAGACAGGTGATGTGGACGGTAATCATGGTATGCTTTCGATCGGGTCTTAAATTTAGGATCAAAACTTAAAAAAAAAAAATTCTGTCTCTTCAATCCATTCAAATAATTGAAACTATTGACAAGATTTTCAAATACATGCTTGAGCGGATTCAGATTTAAGTGGAATACGGGTAACAGTCAACTGATCTTACGTTTTCATATCGATGTATTGAAAGTTTCGTCAAATTCCCAGTGTTTTTCCTACATCTGGATAGGGATAGGATGAGAAATGCTTAGTTAGGCAAAGATTTTCAAATGCATGTTCTTTTGTTCATATTAGCGCATTCTTTAAACTACATATTCTTTTAGATTTTGTACAAAATGATTATTTCTCAACATATATGGATTGTGTACAGAAGTTAATCACCTAATAAAATTATTTAAGAAAGTGTATACGAATTGAGAAATTATTTGTTGGCAACAAAGTGGATAATTATTTATAAGTGGACTCCACTTTATTACAAAATAAAACATAAGTATACAACTCTCACCTATTAGCCAAAGCTAGGCCGATTTTATATCTTAAAAGTTATTTTCTTTTTTAATAGTAATTCCCCGTCAATGTCAAAGTTGGTAACGTCGCGCGTAAACCGACTTCCCATAAGGATTAAGGACAAACCTAAATCCGTCATTTCGTATAAAAAAAATTATTTTTATACTTAATATGTAGCATGATGAAATTAAAAGTACATGTACACAAAAAAATAAAGTTAAAAAGTATAAATAAATCTAAGATACACTCATATATTATGTATTCATGTCTTTTCTTATAATGATCAATTGCTCTCATTAGATTTATTTTAGAGTTTAAATATAACAGAATATCAACCTAATTTAGATTAGATCAATGGTCATGCCGTTAATAAAATAAATAATGTTGTATTGAAGATTGAATAATAAATATATATATTAATCTAAAAAACTAATTGTTCAAATAACAAAATAAAAGCAAAACCTAATTATATTTTTCTCACACACTTAAACTGAATTCCTCCTGCCCTTCCATTAAGATAACGAGAAATTAAATAGCAAGATTGTTCAAGGCCTAGTTTGGAGGATAGGTTGCTAGAGATAGTAAAATGAGCTGCCATCTAATCTGATCAAGTTAATTTAAATTCTTTTTAAATATTTAAATTAAAAAATAAAAATAATATCCAATCAAATGACACCAAATGATTTTGGATTAGTTTTTTGGAGGTCTAGTCTGTTTTATTAGTATGGATCGATCCAGTTTTATTTAGGTTAATTCTTTTAAATTTAGAGCAGTTCAATTTGATGAGATCTATCTGATTAGACTTTTTTTTTACTTCTAGTAGTGACTTAATCTATAAAGTTAGGAGGGACTTAAAAATTGAAAAAAAAAAAAAACAACTACTGTGTAGTATTTTTAATATTGTTTTGATAAATTAATTAAAATTATTATTTTATTTCATGTCTTATTTTTTATATTCAAATAAAAATGTTACATGTGACTAAAAAATACCACTTTCTTGATTGCTGGTTTAATTTTATAAATTCATATTAAATGAATTTTCAACTCAACGTGACAAATCAACAAATAAATGTATTTATTATAATTCACAGACTTAAAATATTTATTTTTTTAATATGATAAAAATACAATCTAAAATTTAAATTATAAAAAATTTAAACTAGAATTTAGTATACTAGTAAAGAAAAAATATGTAAGCTTTAAAATGAACAGGCTTAAAATGTTTATTTTTTTAATAAGATAAAAACACAAACTAAAATTTAAATTATAAAAAATTTAAACTAGAATTTAATATATAGTAAAGAAAAAAATATGTATGCTTTAAAATGAGACAATAATAAATAATAATTGAATGAAAAATGTGATATATTTTTTATATTTTTTTTAAACCACTTATTCTTACAAAACATATACAACGAAAATAAAGAAATACAATAACATGTGCTGATTGTATTTCTTTATTTTATAAAACATTAATTACAAACGATGAGTAATTTGATTATAGAGTAAATTACCAATTTAATTTTAAAAATATTTCCTCCTCTCCTCTCCTAATCGTTTTTAAAATAAAAGATTACATACAAATTCTAAAAATATTGTATTTTTTTTTACATACAAATATTTATTAAAAATTAATTTACTTTTGTTGGAGTTACTGGCGAGTAAAATACCCGGATAACCTTTTCAGCAATGATGTAAATTTTAGTTGACCATTAAAAGATACTAATTTTATCTTAGTAAATAATTAATTTGGTATTTAAATATTATTTTTTAAATAGTTTTTAAAATAATAAAATTATATTTGCTTAAAATATTACTTATATTTTATTAAAGTCGAGATACTAATTCAAAGGATTTAAAAGATTATTCGATCCTTTTTACTGTTTCCAACTTTGATTGGTAGGGAGAGGCACGGCGTGGCTGGCGAAGTTGAAAGCCGTCTCCGTGGTTCGCCGGCGAAGCTGCAGGCGGAGATCGACTCCAGGTTTTGCTTCTCTCAGTGAGTACTTCTTTTCTTCTCCTTCTTCTTTTTCTCTTCCACCGTGCCTTGATTCCGAATGCTGAAGTGATTTGTGGCTCTGTTTATCATTGTTGCTGTTGGTTCACAGTGCCAGAGGTTTAGTTCAGTAGGTACCCAACAACTGCAAGTGTATCTGTCATGATTAGTGTGTGTGATCCAATTATCCTATTTCATATTCTTCTATAGCAAAGCCCTATACCAAATACATGGGAAATTTCGGCCCGCTAAAAATGGGCCTGGGTATGCTACTCGCTAGCAAACATAATTTTAAAAAATGAAGTTCGTTCTGTTATTGACCCGTTAAATAATAAAATAAAAATTATAAAATTATAAAATGAAAATGTTATTAAAGAAAATAGTTTTAAGTTATTAGTAGTTATTATTATTTTTACTCATCCCCTAATGTTTTTAACTTATTATTCCATCTTTAACTCTTCTAACTACTTTGCGTATGATAATACTAACAACAACAATAAACTAACATCAATTTACTTAAGAAAATGAACTAAGCGGATTAACCCATTGGGCCGGGCCCATTATTATGTCACCCTAGAAAGCATCATATTGCGTGTCACTTCGCGATTCCTTTTTGTCTGCATTCTGCATGTATCTTCCAATTGCGAAACTCCCTTCACTACAGACAACGCAGCGAATCAGCAGCTTTCTTCTTTCTGCACAATTTCCCTGTACTTCTTTCCATCATTCAAATTGGAATCAGATACGGACCCGCAAAAATGGGCACTCGTTGCATGTTATTTTCCTCACCGCCTCCTACCAAGCCTCACCAACCCCTCCACTCAACCACCCCTGCATTCCCTCTTCCCCAAACCCATTACACAACATCAAGAAAACTCAGAGGCAGCAAGATCCACAGCACCAGCAAGTTCGGAAACTTCCTTGACTTGAAGCCTGAGCACCGACCCGAAGCCTTGGATTTTGACCTTCCATGGTGCCACCCTTCTGATCGCGCTCGTTTTGACGTGATCATCATCGGTGCTGGCCCTGCAGGCATAAGGCTCGCAGAGCAAGTGTCCCTCTATGGAGTCAAGGTTTGTTGTGTTGATCCCGAACCTCTCTCTGTGTGGCCTAACAACTATGGTGTGTGGGTAGATGAGTTTGAGAATCTTGGTCTTGAGGACTGCTTGGACAAAACGTGGCCTATGGCATGCGTTTATGTTGATGACAGCAAGACCAAGTATCTGGGTCGTTGTTATGGCAGGGTTAGTCGGAAGAAGCTGAAAGAGAAATTGATTGAAGGTTGTGTTGCCAATGGGGTTAGATTTCACAAGGCAAAGGCCTGGCAAATTGAGCACCAAGAGTTTGAGTCTACGGTTTTGTGTGATGATGGGACAGAGTTGAAGGGGAGTTTAATCGTTGATGCCAGTGGATTTGGTAGTACTTTTATAAGGTATGACAAGGTGAGAAACCATGGTTATCAGATCGCTCATGGTATTTTAGCCGAAGTGGATGAACACCCTTTTGATTTGGATAAGATGGTTTTAATGGATTGGAGGGATTCTCATCTGGGGAATGAACCCAACTTGAGAGTTAGTAATTCCAGGTTTCCTACTTTCCTCTATGCAATGCCATTTGATTCCAATTTGATATTTCTTGAAGAAACTTCCCTTGTGAGCCGTCCTGTGTTGTCCTACATGGAAGTGAAGAGGAGGATGGTTGCAAGGCTAAGGCACTTAGGAATTAGAGTGAAGAGGGTATTGGAGGATGAGAAGTGTTTGATTCCAATGGGAGGACCTCTCCCAAGGATCCCCCAAGATGTGATGACTATTGGTGGGACTTCTGGGATAGTACACCCTTCCACTGGGTACATGGTGGCTAGAACAATGGCTGTGGCTCCTGTTGTAGCTTTTGCTATAGCTGAGTGCCTTGGCTCCACCAGAATGATAAGGGGGAAACCGCTTCATGCTAAAGCTTGGAATAGCTTGTGGCCAATTGAGAGCAGGCTGGTCAGGGAATTTTACTCTTTTGGAATGGAGACTCTCTTGAAGCTTGACTTGAATGGAAGCAGGAATTTCTTTGATGCGTTTTTTGACTTGAAACCTCATTACTGGCAAGGGTTCCTCTCTTCGAGATTGACTTTAAAAGAGCTTGCTTGGTTAAGCATATCACTCTTCGGACATGCCTCAAACCCGTCTAGGTTTGATATTGTCACAAAGTGTCCTGTGCCATTGGCTAAAATGATGGGCAATATCGCTTTGGAATACATTGGATGATGATGGAAGGTTGTGAAATAAGTGTACAATTTTTATATTTCACCGCAGCTGAATTTGCATGTTGATTTGTTGAGTTAATATTAATCTGATAATTTAGCTGCTAATAAAAAAGATTTCAGTTCAGTTGAACGTGAAATAGACATCATCCACTCCTTGTGCACTTTTGTCATTTGTCTCCCCTGGCTATATAGTTTTATTAGGCTGATATCGGAGCCACTATTCCACTCCTTATGCACTTTTCTCATTTGTAATGTGTAGTGAGTGAGCTATGTACCAAATTTGACTAAGACATCAGCAAATATGGGGCAAATCCGTATGATAAAAAATATTCTAAAAATCTCTCATACATTCTAAATAAAATAAAATATATAACTAAGTGAGAATTCTTATTTTTTTTTCTAACTTTTGAGATTATGTTTTACCTAAATTCAAATTTTAAAATAATAAAAGAAATAGTTGTTAAATCTGTTGGACTATTTACTATTGGATTATTATTAAATTATCTATAAATATTTAGTTTACAGATTTTATGTTTAAAATGTTGAATTCTTCGTATAAGAGGTGTGTCCCTAGTGTATGAGACATATGATAAAAATCACACATTAACTAATTGATATAATCAAAAAATATATAAACAGTCGTAAGATAATTCTTAACTAATTGATATAATTAAAATAAAAAATATATAAATAGGTCGGAAGACAATCCTTAACTAATTGAAATAATTAAAATAAAAAATATATAAATAGTTCGTAAGATAACATTCAGAATTATTTTTTTAAGTTAAAATAGATTTAAACTCAAACTAAAAATGACTTTTTACTTATATTCTAAAATTTAACTTTAAAATAATTTTAAAGTAAAAAAAAAAAAAAAAAGAGAGAGTTAAACCAAGCTCAACCAACTGCTTTAACAAAACATAAGCTAGCTAAGGTGAGAGGTGCATGTAAGAAACAATTGCTGAAGTTTGAAACTCATTAGAACTGCATCGTCAGAGGAATAACTGTTATTGAAGTGGGAAAAATGATATATCTTTTGAACTCAGGTATCTCCAACTCCTTACCGAAATCTATTTAAATATTAAAAAGAATATATCATAATGATACAAAACTTATAAACAATAGTGTCATGCAAATTCAATGAATTATACCATTAGAAATTCTGTAAGATAAAAAAAAAAATCAAACATAAAATATATTTTCTAATATGAGAGATATTTAAATTTAATATCCTTTTTATGACTTAAAATTTATAATATTTTCCTTAAGGAAAAAATATGTTGCCCTTTAATATATTTTTTTATATAAATAAAGGACAATGTTTATTATATTTTGTAATCTAGCATTAAATCACAGTAAAGCAAAATTTATCCTAGGAGTGAAATTTGCCATGCATATTTTGGTGGTAAGAGTACTCGGAGTGGGGTGAAAGTGAAAAGCGTGAAGTGTTGAGAAGAGACTTGCACGAAACTGCAAGTTGCGTGTTTCCTTTTACTTTTCGCATGGATCCTTGATTCAGGTTACTTCCTTCCTTCCAAGTTCCAAGCCATGCGAATGAAGCCAATTCAGCTTCCGGAGCCGCCCAGCCCCACGGCGGCGAGGGGTACACCGGACATCTTTGAATCCGGCGTTCACACCATCGTTCGACGTGCCGTCGTCATCGGCAATGGCTTCCCCTCCTCCGAGAATCACAGCATCGGTTTGCTTCGCGCCCTTGGGCTCTCCCACAACCATCTCCTATACGTACGCACGCTATTTTCCCTTTCAATCTTCTCTCTCTCTCTCTCTCTCTCTCTCTCTACTGATCCATCCCTTTGCCGCAGCGCGTTACGAGGCCCAAAGGTGGAATCGACGATTGGCTCCACTGGCTTCCCCTCTCTCTCCACCAAAAATTTCATTATCTAATTTCCATGTTCCGCGCCTTCTCCTCCAAATCTCAGTACCTGCCTCTCACTTCTCACCCTAACGGCTTGTCCGCTATTCTCGAAGCTGATGCCAACCATATAGTCAATTTGGCTCGCGAAACTTATGAAAAGTATATTTATATTCCAATTCATTTGACTCTTAAATTTGATGTGTTAGAAATAATTAATCTGATTCATATTTTGATTCTTTTTTATTTCAGGGAGGGACCATTATTGGTGGTTGCATCTGGAAGAGACACAATTTCCGTTGCAAGTTCTATAAAACGTTTAGCTCCTGACCTTGTTTTTGTTGTTCAGGTGCACTCGCGTTTTATGCTGATTGATTTTGTTCGTCTAATCTTGCTGTGATATCTTGTCAAGTCTGGGTGGTGGTGGTGGTGATTAGATAAGCAATGTGATTCAATTCAAAGTTCAAACTCTGCTATATGTGTACTTACTTATCCTAGGTTTTACTTTGTTAAATTGCTGTGGTTTAGTTGGTTTTTGTTTCATTTGAAGCTGCAAGATGTAGTGAAACAGGTTAAATGCCTTAAAATTCACAAGAATGAAATTCAGCATGTGGTTGACAAATGTTGTTGTGACATTGCATTCCGAAATAGGAGTAACAACCTACTCTTTTGGCATGGCAATTTTCTGTTTGAACTTTCGGCTGTTATGTTAGTTCAATCTTGACAGGAGATCGAGAAGACTCTTTGCCTCTTCAATACTCTCTTTTCCTCGTGTCTAGAGCTTGTCTTGCTTTGCTTTATTTTCTTTGCATGTTGCTATTTGTCTTGATGTCTTTCCGACAGAAATAAACAATATGTCCTTGTTCCCAATAAATATTTGATTATCAATTAATCAGTTTCAACTTGCATTGTATGCAGCGGTTACTTATTGCATTTCTATATTTCTGTTGTGCTTATTGCTTCATTTATGCATTGGCTTTGATTTGTAACATTTATTATTATTTTTTTCCTTGTGGACAGATACAACATCCAAGGTCTCATTTGAATAGGTTTGACATGGTGATTACACCTCATCATGATTATTATCCTTTGACTCCAGAAGCACAGAATCAGGTTCCTAAGTTTCTTAGAAGGTGGATAACTCCACGCGAGCCTCCAGATAGTCATGTGGTATGTGTAATGTGCAGTATATGATGTGAATGCGATTAGATTTTACTATACTGAAGAAAATGCGATTGTACTTTGCTGTCAGCTATTGTCTATTGCTGAGGATTGTATATGTGATAATTTACATTAGGTTCTGACCTTGGGAGCCTTACATCAAATAGATTTTGCTTCACTTCGCAGTGCTGCCATTACATGGCAGGATGTGTTTGCACATGTTCCAAGGCCATTGCTCGTGGTCAACATTGGAGGACCAACAAGTAATTTCTATTATACTTATCCTAGTCATGTGTCCTAAATACTAATTATTTCTCGCAGTTTTCCTGTGGTTAAGTTCCAATATCTTATTATTTGGGATAAAGGACCAACAAGTAATTTCTCTTATACTTATCCTAGTTATGTGTCCTAAATACTAATTATTTCTCACAGTTTTCCTGTGGTTAAATTCCAATACCTTCTTATTTGGGATAAATAAATATATCATTGTAAGTGAAATGCTGTGGTGAATTAAAATTGTCAAGTTTGAGGAAAAAGAAGGACTAACAGTATGCTCTCAAAGGAAAAAAATTGTTAGGATTCAATTGCAAGGTATGTGACTTGAGTATGGGATTCTTATCTGGTGTTTATTACAAGGCCTTGGGCTCTCCAACTACAATGGCTAGCTTTCATGGTGTGATTCTCCCAGGGTTCTTATAAAAAATCCTGAGAGTTTAGCCAATTAGGGGAATTAGCAGAGGGAAGACAGAGTACATCACTAGAAACCTTATGAGAACTTTGCAAACAGTGGGCTCACATATTGAAATATATACATTTTACTGCACTGTAGTAATGGTTTAAAAGAAGATTGCACACCACAGGGGGTGGGCGACAATCAAAGTTTGAAGTTTTAACTGGTCTAATTGTCAGAATGATACAAGGATAAGGATTTATGTTTAGTAACTTCAGTGACAAAAAGATATACTAACTCACCTGATTTCCATTATATATACAGAAAACTGCCGATATGGTGTCGACCTTGCAAAGCAGTTAGCAACATCTTTGCTCAGTGTTCTTGGTAGTTGTGGGAGTGTAAGAATATCCTTTTCAGAGAGGACTCCACAAAAGGTATAGTCATACCATGAAGTTTGTTAAGCAGGGTATCATTGAACAATTTTTGCATCTTTGACACACACACTTTTTGTTCCCTTTATTTGTCTTTTAAACAGGTATCCAATATTATAGTGAAAGAACTTGGAAATAATCCAAAAGTTTATATTTGGGATGGCCAAGGTAAATGTTTGTTCAGGTTTAAATTAGATCATTTAATCAGATTTTTGAAATTTGCTTTAACAGATAGAATGTGTTAATCCCTGTCACTAACACAATTTTCAGAACCAAATCCACATATGGGGCATCTGGCTTGGGCCGATGCATTTGTTGTCACAGCAGATTCAGTTAGCATGATAAGCGAAGCTTGCAGCACTGGGTATGACTGTAAAAAGCATTTCTATGATTATATTTTCCTCACTTTGATCCCTAGATGATTTGACTGAAATTTAGTTTCTATAGAGTC
Organism: Mucuna pruriens; assembly: GCA_025330945.1. NCBI lineage: Eukaryota > Viridiplantae > Streptophyta > Magnoliopsida > Fabales > Fabaceae > Mucuna > Mucuna pruriens. The sequence continues at coordinate 3,094,332 of JAENHJ010000042.1, read as the reverse complement.
CACTGGTGCCAATTGATAAGTAGCTGATCCCATAAGACTTTGTTGTTATTGTTGTAAACTGATATATGTATTTTAATTTCTGATACCCACAGGAAGCCTGTGTATATTATGGGAGCTGAGCGGTGTAAATGGAAGTTCACACAATTCCACAAATCATTGAGAGAACGGGGAGTTGTTAGGCCTTTTACAGGGTCTGAGGATGTAAGTTGGAATTCTACTTACTCATCAAGTACATGGATTAAATTTAATATGTGGAAGCATGTTTGGAATTATATATGTTGTGTTGTAAAAAATTTGATGTTTTAATCGGTATATATTTCCTCAAATTTTCAGATATCGGAAAATTGGAGTTATCCACCCCTCGATGACACTGCCGATGCAGCTAAACGGGTTCATGAAGCGCTTGCTGCTCGAGGGTGGAAATTGAAGATATAGAACACAATTCTTAGTTCACATAATACCCAATTTTTATTGTATTTTTCGTAAAGACCGTAGCCATTTGTTGCTTGGAAGATTAAATATCAAGTTTCTTTTTATAGCACGAGTAGAAAATACAGATTGGATGTTCGTCATCCTTTCCACCATAGCAATTTTCAGTGATGAAATGTAATATAAGGTTAACTGTACGATTGCGGCTTGTAAACTGGGAGGAGAATTTTGACATTTTTGTGCCGATTGGTACATTTTAATAAATGAGGCGAATAAAAAATTTGTGCTGTAAACAAAATGTTCTGTTCTTTTGTTATTCTTCGATTGTTATCTTCTTTTCTTGTGATCCTTTTTAGCCTGTGTATATGGACTGACATTGCCAATAGCTGAGATTTTCAATTTGAATTAATGTAATTCTAAACCTTGTACTGACTTACTCGCGAAAATGTTGTAAATTTATGATAATTTTAAGAATGTACTGTGGTTCTATTTATTATAGGCATGGATGCAAAGTATAAACTTAGGTTTTATGTATGACCCAAAAATGACTCAATCTGCTTGTCTGACCAAACCCCTTCATATGTACTTGGTTTTTGGCTTGAATCCTGCCTGCATAGTTTTTGTTTGTATTACACTAATTATCGTTAGTTCATAAAATTAAGATATATGATATACAAATAAATAATTCATAGGTATATTTATTTATTGGTCTTACTTCCGTTAGTTTAGTCGGCGATTTTGTCACATTCGTGGTAGCAACGTAAAGGAAAAATGCCTTTGGTACACAAGGCTAAACACATAATTTTATTAAAAATATATATTTTTATTATATTAAATAAATAATATAATTTTAACAAATTTTAAAAAAAATACATCATTTTTTTTATTCAATTTACTTTTATATTATTATTTATCATCAACAAAATATTATTGTTTCAAATTGAACTTTACGTGTATGTTTATTTTTTATTAATTTATTAACCTTTTAATTTTAATTAGTATTTTAGCTTTATATTACATAAAATAAATAATTATTTTATATAATTATAATTATTTTATAATAAATAAATATTTTTAAATATATAAAATATATTTTAAATTTAAAACAAACAATTTAAATTATAATATTAATAGGCAATTGACAAAATTATATACATACGTATGTATATATATATATATATAATAAACATATAGTAATATGAGATGATGGATAAAAATAATTTTTACCTAATTGTGAAAGTGTGAAATGCATTTTTCAAAAAAAAAAAATACTAAAATTATGTGAGAGTGATAACTTTGTTTCTAAAGTCACCAATTTTAATTTATAGTATATGAATAGGTTTCTTTATCATTCTATTTTTAATTTGTTTTTTTTTATCAAGTTGAAAAATCAAAAACTGAATAGGAGCATTATCACATGTTCACTTCATTTCTGGTTTAAAATGAATTTACAAATAAAATAGATTAGAAAAAAAATAACAACGAAAAAATATATTCTATAATCACGTCATATTTTAATTTAAATATAAAAATATGATATAGAAAATAATAATTTTAATTATTTATAAAAATAATATAAAACACAATCATATAATATTTTTTTTACCCTCCATTCTTGCGGGCCTGTATCAGAAGGGCTAGTGTAAGCGCAAATTATACGTCACTAAATGTATACCTCTTTTGTGTTCTTGTTATGTCCTCAAATACCATAGGATTCATGATTTGTGGTCAAATTCAATACTAACACATTAAAACATTCATTTGGTTTGGTTCCTCATAATTTTAAGTTTAGTCCCCGTACTAGAAAGTTATAATTTTTAGTCCTTACACAGAATTTTGTATGACTTTATTTTGTGTATCACATTTGGAGTATTGTGCATGTTTGGATTAGTTTATTTTGTGCTCAAAATAGTTTATAATCATCACCTTTGTGAGAGTTTTTGAAAGGGGAAAAAAGCAATTTTTTCCAATAGTTTAAGCAAACCCGGACATGCTTGTAGTGTATACTTTTGAAGCGTGATGGTTGTAAAGTTTAGGTTTTTTAAGTTACTGAATGAAAGTTGATTTGGGAAAACACTTCCAAGAGATAAAGAGTAATTTATCTGTACTTTTGAAAGTCAAACACTGATATACCTATTAGGTATTGAATTAGTCAAGTCTCCCCATGCCACAATGAATGTTTATTCAACCTAAGGGTTCCTGACCAAAAATATGGCGTGTTTTGTATGACAGTCAAATTCAATTTTCAAGCATTAGTTGAAGCCCCCAAGGAATCCTGAAATTATTTGATGATATACCATAGATAACACACGAGCCATGTGCAACAAGTAGCTTTGTTCTTCTTAATGATTTGCTATGCTTGTCAATTCTTTTGCACATTACCATGGATTTTAGTTGTATTTTGACTATATAGTCTTTTAACATTTTCCTATGTACTGAGACTTAAAAGTATGATGTCACTTGCTAAAACTGGGAATGGATTAAACAATACTTCCAATGTGGCTCATGTTCCTGATGATCCATCCTTTGTAAATTTCTTCAGTGTATGTATCACTGTGAACAATGTTATTTGCTTCTAATAATTTCATTTTATCCATTCCTTTATTTCTAAACTTTCTTGACAAAATAGTGGAGATTGATAATTGCATGTATGCTTAGCTTGGTTGTGTCCTTTGGTTACTGGTTATTGGGTGCTTCTTTTTTTAATCATGTAACATTTTATGTATAACAGTTTCAGCTATATCGTGATATAGTCCTTCTTGCTGATTTCTATAACACAGGAACTGAATTTAATTTACGATGACATGCTGATAAAACTATAAAACTACGGCTTATTCCATCTTATGTTTTGAATTCTTCTTTCACTGCATGCTCCAATTTTTTAGTATCTCAGATATTATAAGAGACTCATTTTTACAAGTATCTTCTGAATTCAAACATCAGTTGGTTGTCCTTTTTTTTTTTTTTTTTTGCTGTTTTCTTTGCTAGACTAGTTTAGACAATTTGAACTTCATTTGGTTGTCAATTTTTTCAGCATTTTCTTTGCTGAACTGTAGGACCCACTGATGACATAAATTATTTAAGAAAGTGTATACGAATTGAGAAATCATTTGTCGGCAACAAAGTGGATAATTATTTATAAGTGGACTCCACTTTATTACAAATAAAACATAAGTATACAACTCACCTATTAGCTAAAGTCTAGGACGATTTTATATCTTAAAATTATTTTCCTTTTAATAATAATTTTCCGTCAATGTGAAAGTTGGTAACGTCGCGTATAAAAGAATATATTTTTATACTTAATATGTAGTATGATGGAATTAAAAGTATATGTACGTAAAAAAATGAATTTAAAAGTATAAAAAAATCTTAGATACTCATATATTATGTCTTTTCTTATAATGATCAATTACTCTCATAGATTTTATTTGAGTTTAAATATAACAAACCTATTGTAGATTATGTCAATGGTTATGCCGTTAACAAAATAAATAGTGTTGTATTGAGGATTGAATAATAAATATATTAATCTAAAAATTAATTGTTAAAAAAATAAAATAAAAGAAAAACCTAATTTTATTTTTCTCACACACTTACCCTGTATTCCTCCGGCCCTTCCATTAAGATAACGAGAAGGCAGGGCTATTCTAGGCCTAGTTTGTAGGGGCGGTGGCTTAACCCAAAGGTAGGAGGGACTCAAAAAATTGGAAAAAAAATCATCTGTGTGGTATTTTTTTTATATTTTTTAATAAATGAATTTAAATTACTGTTTTGTTTCATGTTTCATTCAGTGATGTTAAATGAATTTTCAATTTAATGTAACATGTCAACTGGTAAGGCACAAATTTAAAGTGTTTGTTTTATAATAATATAAAAATATAAAATAAAATTCAAATTATAAAAAATTAAACTAAAATTTAGCATATTAATAAAAAATAAAAATATATGTAAAAAGTTTATTATGAGAGGATGATGAATAATAACATAAAAATAAATTGAAAAAATATGATATTATTTTTTGAGATTTATATAAGTTATATATATATATATATATATATATATATATATATATATATTTATTTATTTATTGGGGATCTTATCTATTGTTTTATCTTGAAATTCATAAAATATGAAAACCAATCTTGTTAAATAGTAAAAAGGATTAATATTTTGGTTCATCACCTATAATGTTTAGAGGCCATATTGTTTTACACTAATTTATAGTCTAATTCGTGTCAAGTATACGTCAGGTCACACTTTTAAAAAAAAATAAATCAAGATTTTTATAAAAAAATTACTTTTATAAGTAAAAAAGCTATACTTTATGTTATTTTAAAAAGTTTTTAGGCTTAACAGATTTACTTGTATAAATAAAAATAATATTTTTTTATTAATATTATTATATTGAATTTGTATAGAGAAAATAAACTATGCATTATTTATATAAAATAATTTTATATTATCATTCAATCATAATTGTTATTTTAATAATATATTAAAATTATATATATATATTTTTTTTATATTGAACATGTTAATTTATATAAAAATAAAAAATATAAGATCTATAAATTTATTGAAAAATAAATTTATATCTTATTTAAATACTTTAATGTAAAATAAACTTTTAAAACAATTTATCATAAATATTAAATTAGATCTTAAAAATATGTTTATATATATAAACAAGATAAACTCAAATCTTATAAATTCCAATCTATCCATTCACTGTTATTTTATTCCTAGATCAATATATTTTTTTAATTTATAATTTTTCTTTATAGAATTATTTACTATTGACTTGTTAGCTGATTAATTTATTTTAAGATAGATCAAACTCTATATAATTTTTTAAATATAAAATACGTCATTAAATAAACTAATAAACTAAAATAGATTTAAAAAAATGTCAAATTAAATTATAACAAACCAAACATGTACATAAACTTTTCAAACAAATCAACTTTTTTAAATAAAGTCTTAAATAGTTCAACATATTTTCACTGTTAGTCACCTATAAATTTGTCATTGTTATCTTTCTTGTTTGATCACATGACATAATCCATTAGGAAAAAGTAGTTAGAAAGAGTCTCCTCTGAATGTTACATTGAATGTTTTACGCACTAATTCATGAAGTGTATTTTTTAATACATTAGAAATTGTGTTTTTTTTTTTTGAGGTACTAGTACAATAATAAACGTGGATAACCTTTTCAGCAATGCTTTAAATTTCACTTCACTACTCATATACTCATTTTTATTTTAGTAAACTATTAATTTGATCTCTTAAAAATTATCGGTCCTCTTAAATAGTTTGTAAAATAATAAAATTATGTAAATTATTTTTAAAATATTAAATATCTATCAATTTAATTTTTATATTAATATATTTTATTAATGTGAAGAGATTAATTTTAAAAAGTTAAATAATTATTTAATATAATTTTAATACTAAAAATTATTAATATGATTTGTTTAATTTAGAGAGTACTTAAGAAAATGAGTAATAATTTAGAGATAAAATCGATTATTTATTTAATCCTTTTTACTGTTTCTAACTTTCATTGGAAGCGAGAGGCACGCGTCGCTGGCGAAGTTGAAAACCGTTTCCGTGGTTCGCCGGAGAAGCTGCAGGCGGAGAACGACTCCAGGTCATGATATTTCGCTTCTCTCAGTGAGTACTTCTTCATCTTCTTCTTCTTTTTCTCTTCTACCGTGCCATGATTCAGAATGCTGAAGCGATTCGTGGCTCCGTTTATCGTTGTTGCAATTGTTCGCAGTGCAGAGCTTTAGTTCAGTAGGTACCCAACTGCAAGTGTGGCTGTTATATTACTGTGTTTATAACATTTCATTGTTTTTCATTAAATAGAATTTTTTTATTTCTATTTTTTCGTAGTTTTCTTAAATTAAACACTTTATTTTAATATTTTTATTCAGTATATTTCTCTTATTATCCTACTTTTTACATATTTTTTTCTTTCTTGTGAGACACACTCCCGGTGATTTCCATCAAGTTTACTCTTGTTTTTTTTTTTAAATTTATTATTTAGTCAATATTATAGAATCGTGTTAACCTCGTAAGAATTTTTTTCATAGTATTCTATAGTGAAGATGTGCGCCAAAGTAGGTAGGAAATTTCAGCCGACCAAAAAGGCAGCGGGGACATAGGTTAGTTAGTAGGTTGATAAAAAAAATGATTCAACTAAAAGCATTATAAAAAAGAATAGTTTTAAGTTTCTAGTAGTTATCCTCGCTTTTTCTCGTTCATCTACTGTTTAAAATATTATTCTATCTGATTCTTCTAGCTACTTTTACCTTGATACTAACTACTTTACCTTCGATGCTAACGACAACAAAAATTCTCCCAACATTTATATCTTTAAACTTATAATCTTAGACACAATACCATTTTTATATTAAAATAATATAGAAATACAAAAATTTACCTTTATTTTATTTTATTTTTATCTAATTTAAAATTAAAAATTTGTTAACCTGACGGACTAGCCGGCTCAAGCTTGCCACAAATTTATTTTATAGAGTAAAATATCTCGTGAGTTTAAAATCTAAGCTCAATTTACTTAAAAAAAAAGTTAAACTAGGGTGAACAAACCACAATGTTAGCTGGATTTAGTTTTGTCCCTTATCCAGTTTGAAAATTTAACTAGGTTTAAATCCAAACCTGAATTTGATGAAAATCTGAAAAATAAGAGATAAAATTAAATCAACTCAACCTTTTAAAACATAATATATTAATATTAACATTATATATAATTAAATTGTAAAATAAAAAATATAAATTAAATATATTTTATAATATATTTAAAATAAATAATATTATTATTAATATATAATTATTAAAAAATTATATATTTTAAAAAAATATATAAGAACAGTTAGAATTAACCAAAATATAATTTGAATTCATCCTAAAAAAAAATCTATATCTAAATTAAATTCGAATTGAACTACGTGGGGTTGGGTTATGCTACCCGTAAGTAAGTTATATGGAAAAACCAGTTGAGCTTACTTAAAAAAAAGTAGGTTAAACGGATATCCTCGATTTGCCACCCTATAAAGCATTATGTTGGGTGTGTCACTACACCATTCCTATTTGTCTGCATTCTGCATGTATCTTCCAATTGCCAAACTCCCTTCACTACAGACAACACAGCGAAGCTGCTTTCTTCTTTCTGCACAATTTCCCTGTACTTCTTTCCATCATTCAAATTGGAATCAGATACAGACCCGCAAAAATGGGCACTCGTTGCATGTTATTTTCCTCACCGCCTCCTACCAAGCCTCACCAACCTCTCCACTCAACCACCCCTGCATTCCCTCTTCCTCAAACCCATTACACAACATCAAGAAAACTCAGAGGCAGCAAGATCCACAGCACCAGCAAGTTCGGAAACTTCCTTGACTTGAAGCCTGAGCACCGACCCGAAGCCTTGGATTTTGACCTTCCATGGTGCCACCCTTCTGATCGCACTCGTTTTGACGTGATCATCATCGGTGCTGGCCCTGCAGGCATAAGGCTCGCAGAGCAAGTGTCCCTCTATGGAGTCAAGGTTTGTTGTGTTGATCCCGAACCTCTCTCTGTGTGGCCTAACAACTATGGTGTGTGGGTAGATGAGTTTGAGAATCTTGGTCTTGAGGACTGCTTGGACAAAATGTGGCCTATGGCATGCGTTTATGTTGATGACAGCAAGACCAAGTATCTGGGTCGTTGTTATGGCAGGGTTAGTCGGAAGAAGCTGAAAGAGAAATTGATTGAAGGGTGTGTCGCCAATGGGGTTAGATTTCACAAGGCAAAGGCCTGGCAAATTGAGCACCAAGAGTTTGAGTCTACGGTTTTGTGTGATGATGGGACAGAGTTGAAGGGGAATTTAATCGTCGATGCCAGTGGATTTGGTAGTACTTTTATAAGGTATGACAAGGTGAGAAACCATGGTTATCAGATCGCTCATGGTATTTTAGCTGAAGTGGATGAACACCCTTTTGATTTGGATAAGATGGTTTTAATGGATTGGAGGGATTCTCATCTGGGGAATGAACCCAACTTGAGAGTTAGTAATTCCAGGTTTCCTACTTTCCTCTATGCAATGCCATTTGATTCCAATTTGATATTTCTTGAAGAAACTTCCCTTGTTAGCCGTCCTGTGTTGTCCTACATGGAAGTGAAGAGGAGGATGGTTGCAAGGCTAAGGCACTTAGGAATTAGAGTGAAGAGGGTATTGGAGGATGAGAAGTGTTTGATTCCAATGGGAGGACCTCTCCCAAGGATCCCCCAAGATGTGATGACTATTGGTGGGACTTCTGGGATAGTACACCCTTCCACTGGGTACATGGTGGCTAGAACAATGGCTGTGGCTCCTGTTGTAGCTTTTGCTATAGCTGAGTGCCTTGGCTCCACCAGAATGATAAGGGGGAAACCGCTTCATGCTAAAGCTTGGAATAGCTTGTGGCCAATTGAGAGCAGGCTGGTCAGGGAATTTTACTCTTTTGGAATGGAGACTCTCTTGAAGCTTGACTTGAATGGAAGCAGGAATTTCTTTGATGCATTTTTTGACTTGAAACCTCATTACTGGCAAGGGTTCCTCTCTTCGAGGTTGACTTTAAAAGAGCTTGCTTGGTTAAGCATATCACTCTTCGGACATGCCTCAAACCCGTCTAGGTTTGATATTGTCACAAAGTGTCCTGTGCCATTGGCTAAAATGATGGGCAATATCGCTTTGGAATACATTGGATGATGATGGAAGGTTGTGAAATAAGTGTACAATTTTTATATTTCATCGCAGCTGAATTTGCATGTTGATTTGTTGAGTTAATATTAATTTGATAATTTAGCTGCTAATAAAAAAGATTTCAGTTCAGTTGAACGTGAAATAGACATCATCCATTCCTTGTGCACTTTTGTCATTTGTCTCCCCTGGCTATATAGTTTTATTAGGCTGATATCGAAGCCACTATTCCACTCCTTATGCACTTTTGTCATTTGTAATGTGTAATGAGTGAGCTATGTATCAAATTTGACTTAGTGTTCTCGGTAGTTGTGGGTCCTTTTCAGAGAGGACTCCGCAAAAGGTATAGTCATACCATGAAGTTTGTAGAGCAGGGTATCATTGAACAAATTTTTTCATCTTTGACACACTTTTTGTTCCCTTTATTTGTCTTCTAAACAGGTATCCAATATTTTAGTGAAAGAACTAGGAAATAATCCAAAAGTTTATATTTGGGATGGCCAAGGTAAATGTTTGTTCAGGTTTAAATTAGAATATTTAATCAGATTTTTGAAATTTGTTTTAACAGATAGAACGTGGTTAATCCCTGTCACTAACATAATTTTCAGAACCAAACCCACATATGGGGCATCTGGCTTGCACTGATGCATTTGTTGTGACAGCAGATTCAGTTAGCATGATAAATGAAGCTTGCAGCACTGGGTATGACTGTAAAATGTATTTTTATGATTAAATTTTCACCACTTTGATCTCTAAATGATTTTACTGAAATTTAGTTTTTATAGAATGCACTGGTGCCAATTGATAAGTAGCTGATCCCATAAGACTTTGTTGTTATTGTTGTAAATTGATTCATGTATTTTAATTTCTGATATTTCTTTTTAAGAATCAGATTTGTTCCTCCCACAGGAAGCATGTGCATATTATGGGATCTGAGCGTTGTAAATGAAAGTTCACACAACTCCACAAATCATTGAGAGATCGGGGAGTTGTTAGGCCTTTTGTAGGGTCTATGGATGTAAGTTGGAGTTCTACTTACTCATCAAGTACATGGATTAAATTTAATATGTGGAAGGATGTTTGTCTTGGAATTATATATCTTGTGTTGTAAAAAATTAATGTTTTAATCGGTATATGTTTCCTCAAATTTTCAGATATCGGAAAATTGGAGTTATCCACCCCTCAGATGACACTGCTGACGCAGCTACACGGGTTCATGAGGCCCTTGCTGCTCAAGGGTGAAAACTGAAGATATAGAACACGATTCTTAGTTCACATGATACTCAATTTTTTCGTAAAGGCCGTAGCCATTTGTTGTTTGGTATCATGTTTCTTTGATATCACGAATAGAAAATACAGATTGGATGTTTGTCATTCTTCTCACCGTAGTAATTTTCAAGGATGTAATGTAATAGAAGGTTAACTGTACGATTGCCGCTTGCAAACTGGGAGGAGAATTTTGACATTTTTAATAAATGAGGCGAATAAAAAATTTGTTTGTACTGCAAACAAAATGTTGTTTTTTTTGTTATCCTTCCACTTATTATCTGTTGCTTTTTCTTGTGATCCTTTTAGCCTGTGTATTGAATTGACATTTCCAATAGCTGAGATTTTCTTTTTGAATTAATGTAATGCTAAAACTTGGAGTGTCTTCCACACAAAAATGTTATAAATTTATGATAATTTTAAGAATGTATTATTGTGCTATTAACTGCTTACGACTGAATAATTTTATGTATAACCCAAAAATGACTCAATTTGTGTGTCTAATCAAACCCCTTCATATGTACTTGATTTTATGGTATTGTTTTTGGCCTGAATACTGTCAGTATTGTTTTCGTTTTTATTGCACTACTTATCCAACCCCTACACAAATTTGAGATATATGATATTCAAATAAATAAATAATTCACGTTTATTTATTGTTCTTACCATCATTCGTTAGTTTAGTTGGGGGTTATGTCACATTCGTGGTAGGAACGTTACAGAATCAAGGAAAATGCTTTTGGTACGATATGGAGCAAGTGAGTTCTTAACAACTTCATTACATACCTTATCAGAATTAGACTTCACAGAAACATAGAGCATCTTCAGTAACCAACCCCTTAATTGAATGGCTCAACCTTCTTTATGCAACCTCTATATATACGCAAGCAACAGATTCAAGATTACATACTACAAAAAAGGCATTCTCCTTCACCATATCCTTCAAAAGAGCACCTGCAATATCCGGTCGTGATGGAGTCAGGGAAAGAGGGTGTGGCATCAACAGTTACCAGCCCAGAATCCAAGAGGACCAGGAGCAATGGCAAAGGGAAAGCCATTGATGAGGCTTCTGCAACTGTAGTTTCCACAAAAGCCACCCCACCCCCTAGAGGTGGATGGAAAAAAGGTGTTGCAATCCTAGATTTCATCCTTAGGCTCGGAGCCATTGGTTCTGCTCTAGGTGCTGCCTTCATCATGGGAAACAATGAACAGATACTTCCATTTTTCACACAGTTCTTTCAGTTTCATGCTCAATGGGATGATTTTCCAGTGTTCAAGTAAGTTTATGTTCCATAATAAAGATGGTGTCCAAGGTTAGATATCACAACACTTTCTCTTATCTAGTGTAAGTGCAAATGATATGTACTATATGTATACACCACTTTTGTGTTCTTGTTATGTCCCCAAATACCATAGAATTCATTTGTGGTCAAATTCAATACTAACAAACATTAAACTATTCATAGAAAATGTTCTCTAGAGTTAGCTACAAGAACAAAAACTTGACTTTTATGTATGTGTAGAGGTTAAAACTTACGGTATTTTTGTATAAAAACTTAAACTTAAAATAGAGACAACTATAGAGATCGAGTGAATAGTTTAACCAAAATACATAAAACAACTCACAAATAGTTACACTTGTTAGATTTAAATATCATTATTTTATTTGGGTCTTTACATGCAGGTTTTTTGTGTTTGCAAATGGAATAGCAGGTGGATTCCTCATCCTCTCCTTGCCATTTTCAATTGTCAGCATTGTTCGGCCTTTTGCAGTAGGGCCAAGGCTTCTACTTGTGATCTTAGACATAGTAAGCTTGAATTCAATATAAGTAGAGATAATGCATTGACCAACATGTTTTGTTCTAACAATCACCTTACTAGAAAAAGAATTGACTACAATGTTGCAGTTTATGATGGCTTTGGTCATGGCAGCTGCTTCATCTGCCGCAGCTGTTGTGTACTTAGCTCACAATGGAAGCCAAGATGCCAATTGGATTGCCATTTGCCAGCAGTTCACTGACTTCTGTCAGGTTACCAGTGAGGTTGTGGTGGTTTCTTTCGTTGCAGCGATTTTCTTAATTTGCTTGATTGTGGTGTCCTCTGTGGCTCTCAAAAAGGGTTGAAAAGAGAAATTGGATGGTAATACTAATGCTGATGCTTGATACAATCATAGAAGTTACTCTTATATAATTATTATTGTAAACTTGTATGAGTTTGTGGTGTATAACTGATGTTTATTACATTAAAATGAAAGTTCATGTTCAAGGTTTGTGGTTCCAACAAATTCTACATTGCAAATCTTAGCCCAACCCTAAAAGCCCTCCTTAAGGTTTTCATTCATGACCAATATTTATTTCAACTCCTCTATTCTTAAATTTATTTTTATAGAGAATAATAAACAACAGAAATAATTCATTGTAATACACTATATATTTATTTATTTATTTAACAAGTATGGTCTAAATAAAAATGTAAAAATATTATCTGTTACTATTCAGGTCGACAGGATGCTATACCACTTGTCTATTTACTATATCATCGTATGAGATTTTATTTTGTTTTATTTATTTTTAATCATACCTAAGTGCTATCGAAATCTGTATACATAAATATTCTTTTTATAATTCATCTAATTGTAAAAGAAAATTAAATTCAATAAACACTAAACATTTTTATTCTAATATTTATTAACCAAAGAAATATTAAAACATCCCATGCAATTTTAGAAAATTGTAAATATATTACTAATGAGTGATAATAATTTTGAAAAAAAATTGAAAACATCACCGTTATTTTCTTCTTTTATTTTTTTAAGCTCATAACAAAATTAATACGATTTCCATTTTTTTCTTTCAGTAAGTAATTACATGCCGTGTTCATTATATTCGTAAAAGTAAAAACTATATAAATAGTTAATATATTTTTCATATGCGACATGGATATTATTTTAATTTAAATAAAATTTTAAAATAAATATATAAGAAGAGTACCATTACTATAAAATTTTAATAAATTTATATATTTTAGAGAAGAAAATTATAATAAGAGATTATTTCATTATGAATAAAGAATGTTTTATTTTACTATAAATATAAATTAAATAGATAAAAATTTAAAATTAAGAAGAAATTATAAAATAAAATTCTTGAATCAAGAAACATTTTTTTAATGTCTATTAATTTTATATGCAGTATTAAAATTTTAAATTATATAAATTGAAATTGAATAACATTATAATAGTTTTAGACTTTTGTTTGTTCTAAAAAATATATTTCTATAATATAATATGAAGCATTAAGATTTAAATTCTAATAAGGAAAATGATAACCTTCAAAAAATATTTTCATTCAAGTGTGAGTAATCAGAAAATGGGTGTTTAGAAGACTTTATGGGACATTATTTAAATTTATGAAAATAACTTCTAATTTTATGTCTTTTTAGCATATTTAAATAAAATTTTTAGTATAACTTATTAAAATAAGTTTTTTTTAATTTAGTCAAATAAATTTTATAATCAAATATATGATATAAATCCTCGTGTGATGATAATTTATTAAATGAATGTTTAATAAAATAATTTACCCCCAACAGACCCTCATAAATAAAAGAAATTTATTAAATAAATATTTAATTCAACTATTTTTCCAACACACCCTCGTAATATAAAAGGATTTCGAGTGAATGAGAGAATGAAAAAAAAAATCATTAACCAATACTCTTAAGATATTAATTAAAAACTAAAAAAATTATATTAAAAAACAAAAATTTCAAAATAAATAAAAAATAAAACTATATGATGAAACATATTAAATTTTCCTTTATAAATATACTTAAAATGCTTATTAGTGAATATTTAAGGTTTTATTTGGAAAAAACTAATATTTTTATTTCTTATATTTAAAAAAAAAGTTTAATTTTTATAAATTATCCATGTAAAAAAATTTAACTGATTTATAATTTTAAGTTAATTATTATAAAAGTTAATAAAATAATTATACATGACAATTTTCTAATTTAATTGTAGAACAATATAATTTGTTTTTTTTTACTGTCAGTGCACATGCTATTTATTTCTTATAAAATTATTATATAACTTATACTTATTTATGAAAAATTATTTAATTAAAGATATTTTTAGTAATTATTTGAATAAGTACATATAAATTAATTATTAAGTTGTATAGATTTATTTTTATTACTCTACATTTTAAAGAGTTAGTTATTATTTATTTAATACTTCATTCAAATGAAAATAAAATAAGATTAAAATAAAAAAATGATATGATATAAATTATTTTAAATTAAATTGAATAAGATTGTGTTTATATTTTAAATAAAATGAATTAGATGATAAATTAAAAAACTGGAGCGAATTTTGTTTTTTTGTTTTTTTTTGTCCAAAATGGGTTTAATTCAATCCCAGAAAAAAATTGTATGATAATAGTATTTTTTGATTAGTTAAAAGGTTGTTTTGGTCATTTAGCAAAGATTTTCTTTGGGAAGAAGCTGAGTCTGATCAACTCAACCTCAACCTGCTTCTTCTGCATTGCGTTGCTCTCTGTAGGTTCGAGAGACAAAGAGGACCCTAACCCCAAATTTTTAGGGTTTGATACAGAGAGAGAAGCAAAAATGTCTCAGAACGGGAAATTGATGCCGAATCTAGACCAGCACAGCACGAAGCTTCTCAACCTCACTGTTCTCCAACGAATCGACCCTTTTGTGGAGGAAATTCTCATCACTGCCGCACACGTCACCTTCTACGAGTTCAACATCGACCTCAGCCAATGGGTTCGCTCCTTTTTCCTATTTCATTCTCTTAGTTTTTTCATTCTCTCCCTAATCGCTCTCTTTTCGCTGCGATTGCTCTGCAGAGCCGCAAGGACGTCGAAGGATCTCTCTTCGTTGTCAAGAGGTTCGTTTACTTCTTATTTTCTTTTATTTTTTAATATCATCCGATTCATCTATCCAAATGTCTGGATTCGAAGTTTATTTTATCTTTTGTCTACGGTTTTGTTTAATTTCAGGAACACGCAACCGCGATTTCAGTTTATTGTTATGAACCGTCGCAATACTGGTCAGTGACTCCGTCTACTTGCGTTTCTTCTATTTTCATCGTTTTAAAAGTGGAAAAAAATACGGTGTTCGTTGGAACTGGGCATGGTGTGCAATTAATGTGGTTTTCTGGATTGGTTTTGAAAAGTTATCATTTGTTTGTCTTGTAAAATGTATTGTGTGTGTTATATAATAATCTGGTTTTAGTTAGTAGGTATGCACTTAACCTTAAAATTATAGGATTGGGGCTTGGGTATTGGCTATCGGCATTCCACACTCAGCATCTTGCACTTGATATTGTGAGTATTGCGAATTAGTAAATGCGTAACTGTAAATGTCTTTTAAGCCTTGATTTAAGGATGAAATTGATTCTGTGGTGATACTAGACTTGGTGGTGGAGAACTGCCTAATGTCCATGCGTGTAACTTGCCTTTTACCCTTTTCCATGTTGGCATAAGCAGAAAATTTGGTGGAGAATCTCTTGGGGGATTTCGAGTATGAAGTTCAGGTTCCATATCTACTGTATAGAAATGCTGCTCAAGAAGTGAATGGTATCTGGTTCTATAATCCACGTGAATGTGAAGAAGTTGCTAATCTTTTTAGCAGGTATTGCTCTTCCTGTGGATCGAATTATAGAAATGCTACCTGTCTAACGTGAATATAATTTTTTTTTCATAATGCTAAATTGTAGATTTTGGCAATTTCATTTTTTTCATTTGAAGTGTTTCTGAGTAATTAAAGGAGTATTGTGCATGTTTGGATTACTTTATTCTGTGCTCAAAATAGTTTATAATCATCACCTTTATGAGAGTTTTTGAAAAAAGAAAAAAGCAATTTTTTTTACCAATAGTTTAAGCAAATCCTGACATGATTGTTGTGTATTGTTTTGAAATGTGATGGTTGTAAAGTTTAGGTTTTTAAAGTTACTGAATGAAAGTTGATTTGGGAAAACACTTCCAAGAGATAGAGTGTAATTTATCCTGTCCTTTTGAAAGTCAAACACTGATGTATCTATTAGGTATTGAATTAGTCAGCTCTCCCCATGCCAGTTCCTGATGAATGTTTATTCAACTTAAGGGTTCCTGACCAAAAGTCCAAATATGGTGTCTTTTGTATGACATTCAAATTCAATTTTCAAGCATTAGTTGAAGCCTTCAAGGAATCCTGAAATTAGTTGATGATATATACCATAGATACCATATAAGCTATGTGTAACAATTAGCTTTGTTCTGTTTAATGATAAGCTATGTGCAACAATTAGCTTTGTTCTGTTTAATGATAAGCTATGTGCAACAATTAGCTTTGTTCTGTTTAATAATTTGCTTTGCTTGTCAATTCTTTTGCACAGTACCAGGATTTTAGTTGTATTTTGACTATATAGTCTTTGAACATTTTCCTATATACTGAAGACTTAAAAGCATGATGTCACTTACTAAAAATGGGAATGGATTGAACAATACTGATACTCTATTATGTAGATGATTTTCCTCGTAAAGACTGCAAGAAAATGTTTAAAATATTGGACATATACAAAGAATGGGAAAACAAAGATTTAATTACCTGCTCCATCCATTACAACTATTTCCCAGTAATGTGTCCGAGAAACTGTAAATGTTTGGTGGAGAGAAAGGGTAGTGGAGAAAGAGGAAAACATTCAAAGAAGTCTCCCTGTTTCTCTCTCTCCTTTTCTTCTTATTATAGAAACAGTTTGCAAGACACAAGTTTGTTAGTGATGGCTTTAGTTGTTGATGTTAGCATAGAGATCTAGATTTATTTGGAATTTGTAAAATAAAATAATGTATCCATTTCATTCATGTATATTTGGCTAATTTTCAGGATCCTTAATGCATATGCCAAGGTTCCTCCAAAGTCAAAGGTTTCTTCTACTAAAAGGTAATAATATGCTTTTAACTGGTTTTAGTGTCTTTGTGCCAGCATCTACTTGCTCCCCCATGAATGGTAGGACTGGTTTAATCCATGATATTCTTTTTTTTTTTTAATTCTAATCCAATTTCCAACTTCTTTTAAGTATTCATATCCATGTTCCTGACAAATGGCATGGGTTTGAAGTGATCTTGATGGATGTGTTTTTCTCTCTCTAGCATTTCTGTTTATATATAATGGCTATGCAACTTACACCTAGTCACGTTATCATATAATTGTATTCTTATTTTGGTTGGGAAAGGGGATAAGTTCCTTTATTTGCACATTATTATTTCGTTTTTATAAATTTGTATACATTGCTGTTGCACTAGTCTTTTCTTGGTGTTCTACCAATGCCTGTTTCAAAGGCATTTGCATTGTTTTTGATGCAGAAATATTGGGCAGCATTGTTGCTTCCTTAGTTCTCTTCTTTTTCTTTTTATTTTTTGTAGGCTTTGGAGAATATTTTACCCTCATTGTACTATTCTCACTTTCTCTCTGAAAAAAGGGCATTTTTCTTGTGTCACCAATAAGTGATTATTATATAGTTGACAGCTTAGCTAGCATACCTTAGACAGTAGCCATTTATTTTTGTACATTGTATACTTTGAATTTGAGTAAATGAAGTTCTGCTTACACTTATTGCAGTGAGTTTGAGGAACTAGAAGCAGTACCAACTATGGCAGTTATGGATGGTCCTCTTGAGCCATCATCATCTACTACTTCCAATGTGGCTGATGTTCCTGATGATCCATCCTTTGTAAATTTCTTCAGTGTATGTATCATTGTGAACAATGTTATTTGCTTCTAATAATTTGTTGTTGCAATCTTTTTATCCATTCATTTATTTCTAAACTTGACAAATAGTGGAAATGGATAATTGCATGTATGCTTAGCTTGGTTGTGTCCTTTGGTTACTGGTTATTAGGTGCTTCTTTTTTAATCATGTAACATATTGATGTATAACATTTCCGCTATATCCTGAAGTCTTTCCTGCTGATTTCTATATAACACAGGAACTGAATTTAATTTACAATGACAAACTGGATAAAACTATAAAACTATGGCTTATTCCATCTAATGTTTAGAATTCTTCTTTCACTGCATGCTCGTATCTATAAGATATGATAAGAGACTCATTTTTACATGTATCTTTTGAATTCAAACTTCATTTGGTTGTCCATGTTTTTGTTGTTTTCTTTTCTAGACTAGTTTAGACAATTTGAACTTTTTGGTTGTCAATTTTTTCAGCATTTTCTTTGCTGAACTGTAGGAGCCACTGATTTTGGTGCTTCATTTATGATCATTTATATGTAATTTTAATCAAATTGATATTGCAATGATTGTTTTTCTTGGTAAGTTAAATATTTGTTAATGAATTCTGATGAGGTTAATATTTCCTGATTCTTTATATTGCAGGCAGCCATGGCTATTGGGAATACTTCAAATGCTCCAATTACTGGACAACCTTATCAGTCTGCTGCTACAATTTCTTCATCTTCAGTGCCAACTCATGCTGCTACACCCACTGTGCCAACCTTACAGATACCCTCTCTTTCAGCATCTACTACTCTAATACCCCAGCATGAAGCTCCTGAATCCATCAGCAGCATTAATCGAACCACTAAACTTGTGAAGCCTTCGTTTTTCATCCCTCCCCCTTCTTCAGCAGTGGTGATTCCCCCCGCATCTTCATCCACACCCACGGCCCCTCCACTTCATCCTGCTGTTAATGTACAACGCCCATATGGTGCTCCACTGCTACAGCCATTTCCACCTCCAAATCCACCGCCATCGCTTGCTCCTGCTCCCTCTCCAAATTATGGTCCAGTTATTTCCAGAGAAAAGGTTCGAGATGCTCTTCTGGTGCTTGTTCAGGTTAGTTTACTTGCTTGGTGCTTGCGTATACTATTCTGTGTGGGGAATACAATGGTCTTAAATGACTGTCATGAAGAGGATAATTTTGTACGATCCTGTCATACTATTTCTTACTAGGGACAGATTATTATTATTATCCTCATTTTTTTTTTTGGCTGTTTGGTAGGACAATCAATTCATTGATATGGTCTATAGAGCGCTGCTGAATGCTCATCAATCATGACTTTCACGAGGTGTTTAATTATCAACTCGCAAGATGAATTGTTTTTTGGGCTGAATTACATTTGCTATAAATTTAGGCCAGGCTTTAATATGTCCTAAACTTTGAAATGTTTCAGTCATTTTCAATTTGTAAAATTGGTTGTGCATTGTGATCATTTTTATCTATAGCTAGTTTCCTGTATGTCACCGTTTTTTAAACAAGACATTGCAATTTAACTGCTGTATCAGCTGTAATAGTGACGTGACATGGCAGGAAATGGTGGGAGTGCGGATGAATGGTAGCAATTCGGAACTGATTTCACAAATTATGTTGATCGACTGAAACAAATCTCCAAATTATAGGTGGTGCAAAGGGGTTGTTATTGAGCCTTGTTTATTGTGTATTTTATTAAATTGTTATATGTCAAGAAGACTTTGTATAGCACCATTGGTCAGTGTTTCAAAGAAAATGGACTGTGCTGCATAATGCAAGTATATAATCGCCCCGATCTTTTTGATGAATTACGAGTAACTTAGAATCATTCTTCTGATGACAAATCAGTTCTTGCTTCCTCACGATATTGCAATATTTGTACGTCTATCGAGCAAAACGGGAATGGATAGATCTTCTAGAGTGACTATTATTATTATACGAGATGTTAACTCTTCAATAAATTTTAATAACATAATATGTCAACCCTGCAGTACTTGACCATGATCGACCGCACAAAGAAATCTTGAAGATCCTCACTTACAAATTCTGGTTTAAAAAAATGTTTGTTAATAAAATCAAGGGATGAAAGGATATAAACAGAATTGGCATGCAAAGCACAAGTTGAGTTGTACTTCTTGACTTATTTTTGTGAATATTTGAGGAACAGTTTCACTGGACAGGTTGTCTGCATGCTGAAGGTACAAGCAACAGCATTGGGAAATGATATTTTAATTACCATTTTAACATTTCATTAAGCAGCTACTGCAAAGCAGGAAAATTTAAATTTCCTTTCTTTTTTCCCCCCATCATCCTCCTTGGTTTATTATTTTGTTGGGGGTGGGGTAGGGAGTGATCTCAATCCTGAGAAGCAACATATGAAGGAGCATCTACTACAAAAGCAATCAAATTTAGTACTAACATGCTCCTGAAAAATGAAAGCCGAGGCTCAATTGTATATGGTCCAAACTGTTTGTTAATCCAGAAAGAAAATAACATGCTCCGAACTGTTGTTTTGACATTAAGGAACTAATTTGGAACATACATATAGTAAGGATTAAGGTTAAATCATTACGACAACGGACCTTGGCATGCGTCCAAAGAAAGCTAGATTAGAAAAAGTAGGTTGGTCCGGTTGTCAACTACAATAACAAGTTAGTGAGACTGTTTTTTAAAGCATTGTGCAAAGCAATAAAGGGAGTGTCTACCTGCATCGACAATGTTATCAAACAGTATCCACTACAAGCCAGTCCAATTAGCACAGATACAAGCAATATTTCCCTCTCCAGCTACAATAACAAAATAATAAAGAATCAGCAACTTAGACAGCAATTTAACAACAACAATTAATCAAAGCCTACACGTCTTGACCTAACAAAGAACCTACTGAGATTCAAGATAAGTATCATACAGGTTCATATTTCAGAATGTTCAGTTTCTTCCGTCTTGAAACATCTGTTAATATGTGAAATCTTGCATCAAACAGTATTGGATAACTGAATAATAATTAATAGTTTACCGATGAAACAAGCTGCACTCGAAAAACATTTAACAAAACAAAATATGTATTGAAAATTAAAATAAATCAATTTCATGTCCAATTTTCCACTAATGTGCCCAGGGATGATAGGTAACAAAGATGAAAAATTGAACTACTTACATCTTTAAACAAAATAAAATTAGAAACATACCTTAGTAGCCACTTTCTTGTTTATTGGTGCAGACTTGTCACCTAATACCCACTTTTGGGTTCTAGAAAGTTTCAAAAAACCGCCATCACTATTATACTCTCCATGATCTACAAGTATTAGAAGCATTCCATATACCAATGCATTGGCTAATCAATGAAATCATGTACTTGAGAATATGCAATTGGAATGGTTTAAAATGAAACAACCAGAGGAAGCCAACTTTGAAAAATACAGCACTACCGTACAAGGAGTCCGCTACACCTGATTTATTTGCTGAGAAGGGTTGTTGGTGAGATTGCTAATATTAGAATCAACAGAACTGGTGAACTTTCTATGCCATAATATATCAGAAGCTCTTTATATAAAATCTCCATTTAATTCTCTCTCCTTGAAAAATATTTGCAAGACATCCTCATCTGCATCATTCACTAATAATCAAGAGTTTCAACCAATTAGCTTTCAGTAGCAACAAGGATAGAGAATGAGATACAAAAGAGGATCACTAAATGATGACAGAAAGAAGATATAGTTAAATAAAGGGCCAATAGTGTAAAGGCAAGCAAAGCCCTTCATGAAGTTAGTCACTCTCAATGAAAGTAAACAAAGGAGATGAGATTAAATGAAGAGAGGTGGTAACCTGAAGGGGAATAGGAGCAGCACTTGAGACCTTAACCAATGTTTTAGAGGAAAAAGCACGCAATGCATAAGTAGTAGGGAGGAATTTAATCCTTGAAAGGGTATCTATAACACCAAAATGTCCAACCTCATTCATCACTCCTTTGCCCAATTGTTCATTATAGTGGAAGCAACGCAAAGCAAAAAATCAGTTGTTTTTTTTTTCTTTTTTTTTCTTTCAGAGACAACATGTATTCTCTGTTCAAGATGATCCTTTTCAAATCATAAGACCATTACAAGTAACAAAATGAATTATGTTACAATAATTTCGTCCCAGTTGATATACGCGCCCATGCTGTAGCAAAATTTCAGTTTAGTTTTGCTTCTTTTATCAAAGGAAGCCAGCACAAACATCTTAGCAACCACTTTAGCAGATTGGTGTGAGCGACTGTTATTCAACTCAGTTGTCACTTAGGAAACCAACATTATCTAGACAAATTCTTTTAAATTTTTATATTACATTTTTAGTTGTGATTGTTTTAAAAAAAAATAGTGAGATTTCAATTATAAATATTTTAAATATAAAATAAATTACTTCAGTAAATCTCTTGGTTTTACTTTTATTATATTTTTAATACACCTTTATATTATAATACTCCTACTTGTGAATGGTTTTAACTTTTTGTGCTATATTAAAGAATGATATAAGTTTTTCTTAATTATTTACTTTAAAATTTCAAGCTATTTTCTATTTATGTATGTATACATTAATTTAATTTAAATATATTTTTAATTAAAATGTTAATAAATTTGAAAAAAAAAACTTATATAATACAACTATTTTTTGGTGCAACATAATACAAGTATTTGGTAGTGCTTAATTTATAACTGGCATATAGTATTTAAGAAATTAATAATGTTATTTATGATTATTTTTATATTATTTTTTAATAATAAAAACTAAAAGATGATATAAAAAATAATAAAAAGTCTTATTTTCTCATTCTTTTCAACAAAAAAGTGAAAATAAGGTTAAAATATTTATTAAGAAAAATTAGATTTATTACACAATAAAGATATTTAAATATTATTTTGCACATATTTGTACATTTTTAAAGCTTGAAATTGCCTCACCTTTTACAAGTTTTTATTTTTTCATTAATATAAAAATTTAATTTGAATGAACTAATAGCATAATAGCATTTTACATTTTTATTCTATCCTAGATTATCATACGCGATAAGGATACTTTTGTAATAAATATTTCAAACGTCATATCTAAAATAATTTATAGGCTAAACATTTTTAGCCTACATGAAAAATAAACTAAAAAATATAAAGTCTGATACGTAAGTATAAAATATATATTGTAAAATATATACCGATAAAATTTTATCTATCAATAAACAATAAGATTTTTTGTTTCTAAAATAATTAGGATTCTTTATAAAAGAAATTCATTTTTTTATTAAATTGTTTGATAAAAATTAAAATATTAAATTCAGTTTTTCTTAAAAAATAAAGAGTAAACCCATATTATTTTTTTAAGATTATAAATGTCAATTACTTTAATGATTGATTTCATAAAAAAAGTTGTTTAATTTGATTCTGAATATCAGTAAAAAAATAATATGAAAAACTAAAATAATTTTTTTTAAAATCAGATTTTAAAAAAAAAAGTTTAAGACCAATTCGAAATTTTAGAATTTACTCGTTTTATTATCAAAATTAATGTAATGTATATTAACGTATGTTTTAATTAAAATCATCTAAACTTAATTTAACCACATATTTTTTAAATTAATTTTACCAAAACAAAGTGAGGAAAGGCAGGGTTTTACTTCATATATATAAATATTGGTAGGGTTTTACTTTTATGATGCGATGAAGTAGAAGGACGAATTTTTAGGTTAGAAGTTAGATTACGCTTAGCAGTTGCAAGTTGAATGAGTGTGTGTGTGAGAGAGAAGAGGCAATGACTCGCCTTAGCTCCGATCAGGTCTTGAAGGACAACAATGCTGCCGACCCAACTTCCGTTACCACTCTTCACCTCACTCACAAAGCTCTTTCTGATGTCAGATTCAATACCCTTTTCTTTTCTGTGCCTCTTTCCAGTTATAACCTCCAAAAATCTTAACTTTTTTAACTTTGGAAATTACCCAGATAACGTCCTTGGCCAACTTCATAAACTTGGAAAAGCTTGACCTCAAGCTCAACAATCTCACTTCACTTGTGGTACTTTATTTTTTCTCACTTTATTATTATTTTTTTTTAAATATCCTTTTTGTATTAAAAAAAGTTGTTGACTTTTCTGATTGATTTGTTGTGCATGCTACACCAGGGGTTGAGATCATGTGTTAATTTGAAGTGGTTATCCGTTGTAGAGAACAAATTAGAAAGCTTAGAAGGAATTCAAGGACTTACTAAGCTCACTGTAAGTAGCTCTGGGTTTTATTTTGTTAGTTTATAGTTTAACTGTCAATTCTGTGTGTAGTTTATTTTTGAGTGGCTTAGTTAATAGTAAATTTAGGGGCAACTTGAACGGTGTATTTGTTGTTAATAGCTTCTTTGGTGCTCTTACTGGTGTGTTAGTGGTGACTTGTGAGATCAGTGGTACATCTCTTTTCCTTTCAACAACTAAAATCTTTATCCGTGGAATGTTACTTTTTATTTCTAGAACCCGGTGTTTAAGATATCTTGTCTCTCTCTAGGACTAGGTTGTTCAAATTGCATTGGAAAAACAATGTTGTATGAATTGTAACCTCAACTCCCTAGTATCACGACTCCCCCTTTGATACTTATTATGCTGGAATTATAAGTACAGTATAGAATTGTTCACTTGAGACAAACAAGCTGCTTCCTTTTGGTGGTCTCCGTTACTTGGTTGTAGTCTGTGTGTATCTTATATGTTGTTCTTGGAATCTGATTACTGTCATTAAAGATTTTAGAAAGAGTGGCGTTTTGATTAGTTTCTGAAACAATGATTCTTCTGTCTTTTCCTTGATGTGCTTGTTTTGTTTGTGCATGCATATGCCATGAACTTATTTCTTGTCAAATAATCTGCCTATGCTTAATTCTTCTGATAAAATTCATCGAGTTTCATGGGGATTTAGGAGTCACTTTTATATGTATATGTGAACCAGGTGCTAAATGCAGGCAAAAATAAGCTTAAATCTATTGATCAGGTCACATCACTTATTAGCATCCGAGCACTGATTTTGAATGGTGAGACTTTTTACATGATCATCTATCTGCTAACCACATCTATTTTGAAGGTTGAACTTAGAGCAATGCATAAAATATTAGTACTGACTACTGAGTATTTCTATTTATTTATATCTTTCACTTTTCTGCGCTCTTACTTTTCTTTTTGGTTTTGGCAGAAAATGAGATTTCCTCCCTTTGCAAACTTGATCAGTTGAAAGACTTGAACACTCTTGGTATGATTAATTATACCTCAAGTTAAAAGTTCTGATGCTTTCTGCCCCTACATACTAGGATAAGATGTGGTTGTTGTCTATCATTTTTAGTGACTGATACACTCTTGGTATATTTTGTTTTTTATTTAGTTTCTTAGTTATTATCTTCTTATTCATGAAGCAAAGTTTACATGAAAACAAGAATATAAAAAGCCTAAAAACAATCAGAATGAAACAATTTACGAATTGGCAAGTACTTTCTTGATAGACCCTCATACGTAAAGGAGGTTTAGAAGCACACTTCTCATGTTGAAAAAGGTAAGGGGCATATTACATGATATGGAAGAAGTTTGTCTTGACCATTCAATCTTGCTTGATCAGAATTATTTCATTTCTCCTCTTACACTCCCACTTGATATGCTCCCTCAATCTATATTATATATATACATATATGGAAACCAATACTACTATACTTGTTGATTTACTTCATGTCTATTTTTAGTATTGTATGTTTGAAATGCATAGTTATTTTTGGCCAAATAATATCTCATCGACTCATGATGGTTTGACCTTGAATATGTACAAAAACTGAAAAAGTGTACATAAATGTACCGAAAACCTTGAATAATCTTCAAATTTCTCTAACTTCTGCAGTTCTATCAAAAAATCCTATCCGAAAAATTGGCGAGGCTCTGATGAAGGTGAAATCTGTCACAAAGGTAAAAGGTGCCCCAAGATGTTTAGCCGCTTTGGTGCTTATTTCATTATTGTATTCCTATTGCTCATGATTCCTTTCCTGGTTCCAGCTTTCCCTCTCTTATTGCCAGCTTCAGAGTATTGACACTTCACTCAAATCTTGTGTCGGATTGAGCGAGCTCCGCCTTGCTCACAATGAGATTAAGGTGTGCTTTAAATATGTTACTTTCCTTCTTTATTCCACTACCACTGACAAATTGTCATTGGATCCATATGCTCATATATATTTCATGACTTTACTGCTCAAAATTCAAGAATTTTGTTTTATTTTGTTTGTAACATCTTTACTAAATTTTGGATTTCAGTCTCTCCCAGATGAATTAAAGCTAAACTCAAAACTCCGGAATTTAGATTTGGGGAATAATGTGATCACGAGATGGTCTGAACTCAAGGTTTGATGCACGTATCTGGAGTTTTCCCTTTTTCCAACATTTGATAATTGCTGAGAACTCCCTTTACCATGTATTTTCATCATTTATTACAACTATAGGTGCTCAAATCGCTCACAAATCTGAGAAATCTTAATCTACAAGGAAATCCTGTTGCCACAGTCGATAAAATTACAAGAAAGGTGATCTCATTGCCTTCTAATTATTTGTGAATTTGCACTTGATTATTATATTTTATCCTTACCATGGGTGTAACGTTACAGATTAAGAAAGCACTGCCAAAACTACAGATATTCAATGCTAGACCAGTAGATAAAGGTACCGAGAATAAGAAAGGTGACATAGTTGATGGAACTCATGATTTTTCAGTAGATCAGGCTGGTCAAAATTTGAGAAATAGCACTGAAGAAAAGAAGGGTGCAAGATTTCATCCAACAGATCAAAATGAAGAAGATCATCTTGACTCAGGAAGAAAATCAAGCAAGAAAAGGAAGAGAACTGTTGATGTATCCAAGAAGGAAGTCAGGGTCCTTGATGACGAAAATAAAGGTCACAAAAAGGATAGGACTGATGGAAAGAAAGACAGTCTTATAGTTACTGTTGATCCTGACATGGAGATTAAATCAACTAAGAGAAAGGTAAAAAAGGATGACAAGCCCTTGGACAAGGGTTTTGCTCTTGAGGAGAATGTTAGCAAGGTTGAGAAGAAACTGACAAAACGAAAGAATGAGAAACAAAGTGAACTTGATGTTATTGATGATGCAGAAGCTTCATTTGCGGAACTTTTTAAAATCAATGAAGCAGAAGATCTGAATCATGAGGATGAAATGAAAGCACAGGACAAAGTGTCTAAGGATGTGAAATTGGTGGGTAGCACAGTAACCTCATTTGCCAAACGTAAGAATGCTAAAACGCAGAATATGGAGTCTCTATCATCTCCAGTAGCAGAAATTGGAATGGGAGGGCCATCAACATGGGGTGATGAGTGATAATATCTTGACATGTGCTGATGCATCAAACCTTGATTACAACTTGATTACAAGGAGTTGAGGACTAATTTTGAGTCTGACACTGCTGTCAGATTTCGAAGCAAGCTCTTTAGCTATTTTCTGCTTCTGAGTTCCTGGGTATTTTTCAATTCATTTTTTTTAATGAGTTGATGCAACCAGTTAAAATGTTTGAATTCCTTGGTATTTTCTGAAATGCAGTTAGTAATTGTTGTTTTACCTTTCAAAGGGAGCTCTATGTTTGATTTGCTTGTAGCATGCAAAGTAGATTTTGATGGTATTGTTTATTGTACCATGAACAGAGAATTGTAGTTGGTGTCTAACATAATTAGCAAATATTAAAAAGAGAATTTAAGCATTCTTGTTCTCTACATCCATGTATGATTAGAAGATATTTTCTGTGCTTTAAAGTTATTCCTTTGGTTATAATCTTATTTAGATATTTATTCTTCTTACACAATTGAATTACCCCAAGTGGCACACGTCCAATTTGAAGATGTTGCAAAATCTAGATATCTGTAACTGTAATTGTCAGAAGAAACAATATTGACCCCAAAGTGCTGTTTGAATTGAAGGTTAAATTAATTTTATCTTGCAAATTGAGTTTTTTTATTCCAAATTGAGTTTTAAGGATAAAATTGAAGTGAAATTTTGTTTATAGTTGGATTTATCTGAAAACTACAAAAAAAGTTTTTTCAGTTTTATTTTTTGAACATTTATGTTGGAGGCCTTACTGAAAATCAAACACATACTGAATGTATAATGTATATCCTCTAAATCATACTTTGAAGTTTAAACCCCTAACATGGTGGGAAATCAGACTAGGTTTTGGTAGGCAGATCTATAATATAATTATTAAGTTTGAGTTTAATTTGCTTATCTATTATTGATATTTTTTAAGGTATGACATGAACTATTTAAAAGTTTGACTTAGCCTATAGTATATTTATATGGCTTCTTTTATTAAATATCTATAATAATTTGGTAACTTGTTATAGTAGAACTTAATTGTGTAAGAACACTACTAGCGTGTGATGTGTGACATGCTGTTTATTAAGGTGAACAAAAGTATAAAATGCAAGAATAAAGGTGTAGGGAGTAAGCACATGCTGTTTATTAAGGTGAACAAAAGTATAAAATGCAAGAATAAAGGTGTAGGGAGTAAGCACGGAAAAGCTGCCCAGGAATAAGGTATATTGTGCTTTGTGCTTGCAGTTTGCAGCAGTTGCAATTATGTGATTTGTATTAGCCTATTAGGTTTTCATTCAATTTAGATAATGTATAGAAAACAAAACTAATTTTAATTATAAGTATTTTATTGAAAAAATATTAATAATTATATATGTATTAAATATAAATGAATATATATATATATATATAACATTATATAAAAGGTTTTTAGATATTTTTAGACTAGCTTAAAATGGGTTAAATAATTTACATTAAACTTAGTTTTGTATTTTTTTTAGATAAATTAAATAATGTACATGCATGTATTATACATGTATATAATCTAAATAATCTTTTATATATTTAAAGTAATAAGGTGAGGTATAATGTGTTGGTTGAGGAAAAAGAAAAAAAATTATTTTTACAATTAGAAAACATATCTTACACTTAGAAAATAAAGGAAAAGAGAGTTAGAGAAATTTTGGAGATGTCAAGGGAAAGGAAGAAAGAGCTAGAAAAATTTTTGATATTATTAAAAAAGTTTTAGGAATTTTCTGTAATTTAATTGTTATGTTTGATTTAATAATTTTTGGAAAATACAGTTTCCTTTGGAGTTTTGATGAGAAAATTGTGTATTTTAAAAAGATTTATTTTTTGTTAAAACTCAATTAAAGTTGTTTCTCTTTATGAATATTTTAATTGTGAGAAGGGATTTCATTTTAATAGGGGTTTGAGAATTCAATTGCCTATTATTAAATTAATTAAATTTATTATCATCAAAGTTAATCATTACCTTCCGAGAATGAATGATGATAAACATTTTATTATGGGAATAGGCTAAAAAATATTATTTGATATGAGACATCTAATTTGTTAAACATATCTACATCAAATATAAAATATGAGATACTTCCTTTTGAGATAGAGAGGCTGTGAGATGTTATTGGATGAATGTAAGCTTAATAACCTTAATGAATTTGAGACTCTATTTTTAGTTTTTAAAACAAAAAAAAATGTTAATCTCAATCTCTCGTTCTAAAGCAGAACTATCTAAGGATATTATTTATAGGATCTAACATTTAAAAGTGTTATATATATGATTTAATATTCAAATTATCAAATCAAAATTTATTTAAAAAAAATGAAAACCTAATAATATTTTTGAGAACGAGAAATTCATATTATCACTTTCATATTTTAAAAGATTTAAAATAAATAAAAAATTTAGAAAAACAAAAATCAAATTTAATATATCTTAAAAGGATGAAAATATATTTTATTTTATTTTTTAATCAAACTTCTTGAGTTAGTTGCTTGTGCACGTTGGTTGTCCAAACTCTGTCATAGTCAAAAGTAATTAATTTATTAGGACGAAGACTATATGCATACGCCTGTAAACAAATTGAGTTGCATTTGTTTAGTCTCTTTTTTATTTTTTAATTTTCAACTACAGCTTCCACACCACTAGGCCTTCAACTGCATAACTAGGAAGAGGACCGGTAATATGATATACATATAAATTAAAATTTCATATTTTAACATTAAGATATATTTTAAATAGTTAAAAGTAGTTTTTTATTAAAATAACATTTATTACATCATAATAAAAATTTATAATAATTATACCTAATGAGTCTTGTGCAAAAAAATAGAGAGAAGACATTTAGTTTATGTACAACATATAAATTTATATTTTTCTATTATACATAACATTTTTTCTTTTTCACGTTACATTTACAATTTTTATTCCCTTCCTACCTTTCATATTCAGCAGGTTGATGACTTGGATAATAGGTTTTAATAAAAGTTTTTAAGTCTTATTTAGTATGTAAAGTGGTTGAGTAAAAAAAAATTATAATAAAATAATATTAGTTGTAGATAAATTAAAATGTATTCTCTATTTTTAAAAATTATTTTATATTAATTTTAAATTAAATTTATACATTATATTTAAGATTTAAATATTAATTCATGTATATAAATATATCACTTTTTTTAGTTCATATAATTTATTTTTATTTTTTATCTTTATAAAAAAATATTTTTAGTCCTTATAAAATTATTTTTTCATTTTTAGTATTTGTAATCAACGTAATACTTTTGTTCAGATAGCAGCACTGATAACACCATCATTATGTATTTGTTGACTTTCCGTGTAGAAATTATTCCAAAGAAAAAAAACTATAGAAAAAAAATGAAAAAACAATAATTTATATATTAATTTTTTTTTGTTAAACAAAATTCATATGAACGAAAATAATTGGAATGATTATCCATTAGTGTGCGAGGTGTTCAAACTTGCTTGGCACAATATAATTGCCTGTTTCCTGTAAGTGGAAATTAAAAGGTTTAGTTCCAAGTCTATTTTGCAGCATTAAATTTTAAAAGCGATTGAAGATAGATATGAATACATGAGAAAAGGCAAGGCAATGTACCTATGCTATTGTACCCAACTTGAACCACTTGCCACCAATGGTACGAGAACAAATTAAAATTTTCTGTTTTCAATTTGATAGTTTTTTTCTTAATTTAGAAAAATTATAAATTAAGATAAACCATATGTAACACCTATCACGAAAGGAGCACATATTGATCAAGGATTGAAAATTTTCTCCTTGTTTTGGTAAGCAGAATCAAAATCATGTGCAAATTGCAAATGGATCACAAACAGGAGGAGGCAGCAGAAAAAGAATGTCCACCGTCCAACTAGAAATTAACCAGTACAAGCAAATTGCATTCCTGTATCCTAACATCTTCCAACCTATATAGTGACGTAACACCTAGTTCACAAAATCACACTTTAAATCATTTTCTTAATAAATATTTATCATTTATAATAAAACAAGTTAAAAAATACGTATATAAATAAATTATTCTTTTAGATAATTAAAACTAACTTATATATCTTCACATTTTTTATTTAATTTATCTACAAATATCTATAAACTTAAAATAATTTATTTATAAGTCAACGGGATGTTTGGTAGCTAGATTCGTTCAGTTTTTTAATCGTCTAAGTTAAAAATATTAAATTCTTATGGTAGGTATAATAAGAAAAACTCGAAAAGACTAACATTTTCATATTTTTTATATACTGTATAATAAAACATTTCCATGAGAAGAGATTGACGGTGGAAATTCAAACTTTCATAAAGATAAAAAAAAATTAATTTCTTAATTATGATAAGTGTTTTTAAAATAATTTTTGTCAAAATTAATAAATTTATTATACATATTAATCAATTATTTACAGGTACATGCACTATGCTAAAAAAAAGTTAAAATCATGATAACATTTTTTTAACATACTAAATACATTTATAACATTCCAGTATTATGATGATCATTATTCCTAACAAACATGATTTTTAAGAAACATTGGTAACATTTTGCTTACTTTTGTTGTAAATAATTGCAACCCTATTTCATATAGGATAATGGACAGATCATCATTAGAATTATTCAAAAGTATACAAATGAAAAAAACTGTTATAAAACTTATAACCACATAGTTGGTATATAGAAAATATAGTCATTTATTCATAAAAAATTCAAAAATACTTCTTTTTTAATTTAGTTGTTTGCATTCGGATAATGTTTCCATGTATTATTCAATACTTTGCACAAATTAACTTCACTAAACTGTTTAAGATATAAAACTTATTCTCCCATAAAAAAAAAATGCAGCTGAAAGTAATTTCATGTTAAATTTTCTATCAACATACAAACACGTTTCACTCATGTTTAATTTAGCAAAGAATATGTTAGTATGAATAATTGATAGTAACATATTCTTTGGTTCAATTTACCAAAGAAAAATAATAATATAAGCACAAGTGCATGTACATCCATTTTAAAATATATGAGTGGAAAATTTTCAAGGATCCAAGAACAACGACGGCTTTTTTTGACCTGTTAAGATGATGCAGATAACGTTTTTGATAAAGTGGGGTTCAACAATTTTGGGCAAATTAACTAACAAAAGCTCGATCATTGGTTAACTTAAAAGAGGGAGACATGCACAAAAATGGAGATATTATATTGGAAATTTGTAAGGTTACAAGGGGCGGCTTAATTATTTGTACTGTTGGAAAGTCTAGATCTACTTAGCCTTGATTTATTGAAAATGGTGATACCTTCATTAATTACTACTTATGAACTCAATTAGGCCGACCCAAAACGCTTACTTATCATCTTTGACTTTTCATTGGTCCACACCTCAAACTCCGGCCTCAGCCTGGCACGTTCACACCACTACCTTCAAAATTTACCAAACTTGTCAAATTCTGTGTTGTGGCCAGACTGCAAACACAAAAATAGGGCCTCACATTTTTTATTAGTTTGCTTGTTTTTATTAAATATATTTTACTAGAGTGAATCCTTAAGTAACTGAATGAATATTTATTTTTAATTGTCACAACCTAAACATTACAACAAAAAAATCATCATATAACAACTAAAAATTTCTGTTGTTACATGTTCGGTCACATACATTTACCGCCTAAATTTGTGATTACCAAAAAATAATATAAAAAAATTAATAATATAAAAAAATTAATTAATCTATTTAAATAACTTTCAAATTAGTCACTAATAGAGACCAATATTATCTGTCATTAATTATCACTATATTGATGGTTGCTAATTAACAATCAGTTGATGCTAATATTTTTGTCACTTGGGAGAAAATATTAGTGATTAATGATATGTGATTGTTAATTAACATTTTTGCAATCAATTAGTATTGTGTGTAAATTATTTTTCCTTCTTTTAACAATTGAATTAGTAATGACAAATTCGCCTCAATTTTTAGTTTATTTAAAAGATGAAAATATATAGTTTACCTTAACGATCGTACATTTATTTAGTTGAAAATTTTTATTTGAGAAAATTAATATTTGATCATTTCCATTCTTTAAAAAATTATTATTGCTGTTATTGTTATTATTATTATTAAAAAATAGTTTAATTTTTTTTTCAAATTTATTACTGTTAAGTATTAACAAGAATAAAAATATTAAATATACATAAATTGCAATAGGAGATGAAATAGATAATTTATTAACAAACAATAACATTTACCGTATATAAAAATAATAAAAGTAGAAAAAAAAAACAATTTGAATGATATCAAATGGCTAATTCTCAATGTAATTCTTTGCAAGGGGTGGAGATGGAAATTGGATTGACAGGTCTTATAAAACAGTTTAATTGTTTTTTTTTTTTTAATTATTAGAGTTATCCAATTGAAGGAAACTTAAAATATGAAGACAAACATTTTATACTGTTTACAAGACCTCTGGCCTTGAGAGTATTTAGTTCATCACATTTTTGAGATTAAGTATGAACTTAGTTTGTTAAAATATTTATTACAAATTATGTTCAAGGGAATAATTTAATTTAAATAAAGAGTTTCATTTATAATAAAAAATCATTTATATTTTCTAATCAAATTTACTTCTAATAATGTTAAAATATTTAATAAAATGTATTAACTAAAGTACAGAAAGAGAATTCGTCAAGCTAAATTATACGTTTACTCTATTAAATTTCACCTTATTTTTGCATTTTTCTAATGACCATTAAGTTTATTTTCATTTGGTTGAATAAAGTATTTAAGCCATGTTTAGATAAATTTTTTTTATAAGTACTCTTAGAGAAGAAAAAATAAAATAATTT
Source organism: Mucuna pruriens (assembly GCA_025330945.1). NCBI lineage: Eukaryota > Viridiplantae > Streptophyta > Magnoliopsida > Fabales > Fabaceae > Mucuna > Mucuna pruriens. Next base: position 3,059,900 of record JAENHJ010000042.1, on the reverse strand, counting down.
TTTATAAATTAAAATTAACTTATATATAAATTAAAATCAGTTTTAAAAATATTAAATAAGAAATTTTTTATAAATGAATTAGTTTTTATTTCTAGAATAAATTTATTTCATTTTACTTTTATTTTTTCTTCTATAAATATTTTAAAAATTTTCAAACACGACCTTACTATTTTTAGTGTATTAGTGCATATTGTAATACATTCACCACTAGCTTCAAAATTTACCAAACTTGGCAAATTCTAGTGTATATATATCTTGCCAAACTAAAAATAGGGGCCTCACAGTTGTAATCTGTTTTCTTGTCTATATTTGTGTTTTATCTATGCAATGTTGCAAATATTCAGTTGGATTTACTAAAAAAAAAATCGGATTAGATTGTTTTTCGAAATCCTTTGATATGATGAAATTTGTGGTCTTGATGAAGGTATACTAACTACAAATCAATCTTCATTATGACTACATGTCGATGTAACAAACCACAAGTATGATATATCCTATAAATCACTGTCTAAGAAAGCGTAACGGTTTATTGAATAAATTATTATTATATTTACTTTCTCAAGTTTAAGTTTTCATTTTGTTGATTTTTTAAGGGAGGCGTTGCCGGGTAACTCAATTCCGTTATTTATTTGCAGAACTATAAAAATTGGACTTATGCACGTTGCGTTGAGTCGTTGACCCGCATTCTTAACTCTAATTTGAATAAAAAATTGTATATATTTATTAAATACCATAGGTTTTAGTTGGCTTATATCTGTTTGCTAGAACAAATTATTTCAATCAATGACTTTCAAGGTTTAACAGTATTTTATTCGATCTGATAAGAAAAGATGAGTTGAGTGGAAAATAAGTTATAAATGTTTTTTATGAAAAAAAAAATTTATAGATTTTACAAAGAAATAATTAAGACAGAACTTTTATGCTTAGATAAAAAAATATTTAATTATCATCACATTCATACTATGATAGAATGGTTCTAATCTAATAAAAATAGTAATAAAATCAAATAATTTTTTTCCTAATCCTTCTAGATTAGTGGTACAAGAGTAGTTTTTTATTTTGTTTTGAATACAATAGTTGATTGAGCAATCAAGGATAGAATTAAAAAATAAAAGAAATCCAGAAACGAAATAGCTAAGATGGTTCGGTAGGAAATTTGAATGAAATGGAAATAAAAGGAAAATGTTTGAATAGTACCACGCTGACCCGACTAACAGCTTAAAGCGAGTCTTGACTGTACTCCCAACCCAACTTGTTTCCCTTAAAAAAGTCACCGCAACACGACTCTATCTAATTCCTCCCAATCCAAATCCCTCGTCATTACACATCATACACACCCTTCAACTCTGAATTACCCCCATATATAAAAACCCATTCCCTCTTTCTTAATCTCTCACTCATCACTTCTCTTATACATCCATTTCATAATATATATATCCATCCTTATCCTTCTCAATAGAACAAACCAATTATACTTTGTTCAACTTCCACTCCATCGTAATATTATGGACATCACCGCCGTCCACTCTGACATCATTCAATCCCACATCCTTAATCGCCTCGACGGCCCCACCCTCGCCTCCGCAGCTTCCGCCACCTCTCATTTGCGCCGCCTCTGCACCGAGCAACACCTCTGGCGGAATATCTGCAGCGCCACATGGCCCTCCCTCAACGACCCCCTCGCCGCCGCCGTCATCGCCACCTTCCCCGCCGCCCACCGCTCCATCTTCTCCGACTCCTTCCCCTCCCTCCACTACTCCCCTCTCAATCTCAATAATTCCCACCAAACGCCATCGCCGCCGGAGGAACTGATCTCCGCCGTGGACCTCTACTACAAGGGTAAACCCATCTATTCGCGCGTCATCCGCACAGAAATCAACAAGGGGTGGTTCCTCTGCTCCCCCCTGTGGGTGGACCTCCTGGACTCCAACGAGGTGGTCCCCACTCCCATCAAGTTCGCGCAGAGCGACGAAGACGAGTGGCTCAACCACCTCCAGGAGAATCTCGGCCTCAGCTGGATCATCATCGACCCGACCCGGAAACGTGCTGCGAACCTCTCCAGCCGGCGCCCGGTGGCGACGCGGCGGCACTGGCTCACGGGGGAGCTGGAGGTGCTGTACGCGGTGGCGATGGAGGACGTCGCGTGCGTTGTGAAGGTCACGTGCTGCGGCAAGGTCGGGGGCGCGATGCACGTGCGCGAGGTGAGTCTCACGATAGAGGACACGGACGGAAGGCACGTCATGGGGAGGGACAGCGTCGTAATTTTGCAAGCGGCAATGGAAAACGGCAAGAGGAAGAACCTGGACGCGGAGGAAGCCAAGGAAAGGTTCGAGAAATTCTGCGTAGCCAAGACAGAAAAGAGAGAGAGGAAGATGAGGAGAGACAAGGCAATGGACATGGTTGCCATGTTCGTCGCTTTCACTCTTTTCGGGATGCTCTTTTGGTTCATGGCCTTTGCTGTTTGACCAAAACTTACATACCCTGTTCCAGCGCAACATTGTTTGTGTTTCGGGGTTGGTCGCACGTGCGCAAGCTACAAACGGAAGAAAAAAAAAATCAAAGTAAATAGTACAAAGAGAGAAAAAGGGAAGTTAATACTTGACACTGAGAAAAAAACAACATATACGACACAACATCCTGTGTATCTTATTCCAGTTTGTTAATTCATTTTTTTCTTTTGACCTATACCATGTTACCTATTACCTAACTCGGTTATATATATATAATTTTTTAGCTAACGGTTTTGATGTTTGCACGTTAAAGTTATACATTACTATTGGTTTGCAACTTATGTAGCATGGGTAAAGCATATGTTTAGTTTGCAACTTATGTAGCATGGGTAAAGCATATGTTTGTTTTGGATTCAATTCACCACGATTGCGATATTTTCGTGTTACGAGCCACTTTTGACAGAAGAAGACAAGTGGTGAACTGGTGTGCAAGGAACCAGGAATCATTTTCCTTTCGTTAATGCTGATCATGATATTTATGGTTGTGGTTCTGACTTTAAGGTTCGAGGCATTCATTGATGAATATGTAGTTTGTAGAGTTTGAAGATTGAACATGATCGAAAATATCAAAATAATGTGTCAAAAATAAAAGGTTGTGTGCAGTGGAGTATAGACAGTGGCATTCGAATTAATTGTTGTAGGCCTACTTAACATTGACCTTTCCCCCCCCCCCTTTGACAACTGGTTTATTCAGGGTCAGGGGTATCTATAAATGGTTAGATAGATCAACCATCACGTGCTCGTATACAAGAAAAATAAAATCAACTGATCAAAATATTCTAATTATGAAAAAATAATGTACTTTTATCTAATAAAAAAATATTTCTTAATTTCTCAAGTGACTTTAGACCATTTATTCACAAGATTTTTAAATAAATCAATCATTAAAAAATATAATGTAAATCATATTATAGTATTTAAATTATGAAAATTGCTACATAATGCTTGTATATTTAATAAATCATAACTTTAACATGGATATATTATCAAATTGACGGATTAAATATACAGACATTATGTGATATTTCTCGTTAGGATAGATATGTAAATTTTTTATATAAATTTTATTAGTTAAGTTATTTCTTAAAATTTATAAAGTAAGAATAAGTTACCTAAAGAAATATATTTTCAATAAACGCACATATAATTTTTATCATTTAAACAATAAAAAATATACTTCAAGTAAACTCATTAATTTCAAATATTATAAGTGTTAATCACTTTTTTATTTATAAGAATTGAAGATGAAATTTGAGAGCTTGCATCACTTATCTACTCTATTCAATCAACTAAGTTAGACTCCAATTATAAGTGTATTTTAATTCTTAACTTTCCAAATCTTTATTTAGTTATTGTATTTGTAAAAAATTCATTACTTTGATTTTTTCTATCTCATTCTTTTATTGAGATAAACAATTAAAGAAAATGACTTTTGGAAAAGTCGGAAACTAAATAAAGATTTAGAATTATCAGGAAGTTACGTTTATAATTGGGGACTAATCTAAAATTTTAGTCATGTATTTTTTTTAACTTGTTAAATTAAGCACGTTAAACTCCGTTTTAGGAACAATTAACAGACCCCACATACACAAGACTAAGACTGGCCCAATATGGCCCAACCAGAAATCCATCGCTGGAAATAGCCACCATTAAAGTGATAAAACCATCATAATGGTAAACGGGGGAGGTGTAGTGTGTTCGGATTGGTCCGCTGGATAAGTATCTTGAGTCAGCAACATAATTTTGTTAACCAGTAATTTAAAAGTTTTTATATCCATACTCCTTGAATTTAAAGAATTATTTTAATATTATTAAATTTTCGTGACTCAACTCACTGTACATGTAAAAAATATAGGTTGGATTGATATAAAGGTATTAATAGCTATTTAAGGGGGTTTACGGTCCATAGTGCATGATCCTGTCCAACTTAAAAATATTGTCTCATGAAATATACATGTTATCTATATATAAAAAAAAGACAGTTAATAGTATTAAATAATCGAAAAAAGATAAAAAATAGCTCGAAATGATTTAGAGAAAATTATATAATTAGGATGTAAAACATATATTCAAATGAAAGAAAAATAAAATATAAAAAACATCTAACTGAGAAAGTGGAAATTTGACATTATCTACTTAATTTAATATGAGAGTCATTTAAAAAAAAATTTAAATCAATTTCACTTACCTGTATTGTAAGTTTGTGTGTGGTTTGGGTGAATAGGTATAAAATTAATTTTGATTAAAAGTGATTTTGGTATTTATGGTTGAATGTTTCTTTCCAAAAAGTAACTTCGATGTAAATTTACTAATTTAGCGTTTACTTTTTAACCTAATACAAAATTTGGATGACACTGTTAATCAAACTAAATTTTGGAGACAAGAAAGAATATATCTAATAATGATAATTAGAGCTGGATGGTGATGTCCTAATCAGAGCATAACTTATTTTCTGTAATAACTATACAAATATACATTTACTAAAAAAAATGAGGAGATAAAATCATTTTTATTACTTCATTACGCAAAATCATATATACACATTTAAATACACATTTAAATAAACACGAGTAAATTGAGGAATGGATAACAAGGCTAGTAAAAAATATCTAATAACAATAACAAAATCATACTGTTTATAGAAATTAAAAAAGCTATATCCGTTTGAAATTTAGATTCAGAAATTGAAGAAACTCTCGCTGCTGGTGAGTCGAATTACTTTAAGTTAAAATCTTCTACACAGTTATTCTTAAATTCTTCATTTTAGACCTATGATGCAAGCAAAGACTAACCTTTACTTTGTTTAAGGTATTCTTCTGTTCGCTGTCAAGGTTAACTTCTGTGCACAAAAAAGTAACTTTTTCTTGGGTGAAAGTTTGCATCAAATAAATGAGAAAAATATTACATTATCATCTAATCATATGTTTAATATAAAAAACAACAAACTGATAGTATATAATAATAAGTTGTAATTTAACCGTATTGAATGATTATTAAATTTTATAAACTATTTAAATTTTTCATATTTTAATTTAATCCCAGGGGACTATACATGGGAGTTAATAAAACAAGTTTCATCTTATTGATAGAAGGTGTTGTAGGACTAGTTTAGTTTATGTAAAAGTGAATTATCTGTCATAAATAAAAAAGAAATCACTGAAAAAAAGGAAGTGTCAGGATCAGGAATGGTAGAAAGCAAAAAGAAGAAGACATCACCGTTGTTAGCAAACGGAAGTGGCAATAGATGTTGTTATTTAGAGAAGAAGAAATAAGAATGAATGTGTGAGTGGATTAAAAGAAAAAGACGGTGGCAGTGAGTTTGGAGTGAAGAGAGGATATTTTATCAGCAGAAAGAGGCGGCACGTGACGAGATGAAAATGGAACCTCAGCTTACCTCAGCTGAGCACTACACACATTCTTGGCCGACTCTCTCAAAAGCTCTACGACCACGGCAGAAGCATGCGTGCCACACACCACACTCCAACCATCCCATCCCAGCCCAGCCCTGCCCCCAAGGAATAACTCCTCCAACCGCAACCTACTTCGCTTATAACTATGAATCCCCTCCACCTTAATTAACCTTAAACCTTAGTTACCGTTTATTTTATTATTGTGTCAAACTGATGATGGAAGGGGTTTCGAGGGAGGCTCAATTGTCGATTGCCGCTTCCTCCATGTTTCCCGGCTTCAGATTCTGTCCCACCGATGACGAGCTGCTTTCTTATTACCTTAGGAAGAAGTTGGACGGTCATGAAGAGAGTGTTCAAGTCATTTCTGAGGTCGAGCTTTGTAAATACGAGCCTTGGGATTTACCAGGTTAATACTATTCCTCTCTCTCTCTCTCTCTCTCCATTTTTTAATCCAAGCTTTTCCTTCAATATTTGGATCCCACTTCAAGTAGAGTCTTAAATTTATTCTCACAAAATTAGCTAGTAAGGCTAGGGGTGGAAAGTTTTATAAGCTTCTATCATACCCGACATTATTGGCCTCGTTGTGTGGATAACATAGGAGGTGGTCCAATAATGAATCTTCAGATTCTGATATCATTTTAAATTTTGGGCCTAATGATCTCTACAAACTCGATTTGTACGAGGAGGGATGTGTAAGCTTTATAAAAGCTCTTATCTTCACTATGGTCAATTAGTTTTGGCATAATTAGAAGGAGAGGTTGTAATTGTTGATTAGTCACAGTTGATGCTGAAAGATAGGAATTCAAAATGATGTATGTGGGTGGGTGAGAACTTGTTATTTCTGTCTGCAAGTAAGTCAGTGGCAACTAAATCAGAACTTGTCAACTTTATATTGTGGTGGTGGACCAAGGTTTTTAATTGCGGGCCGTTCTTGATATTGTAGGAAATTATGGATAAATGTGATTTCAAATTTACAATAGCTATCACGTTATTGTTATTGTGGAGAGTCCGAAACCTTTGATGTTGCAGTTGAAATTGTGTTCGCTTACTGTTATTTAAAACCTCTGAAACAAATATTTATTTATGTTTGTGGAGAATTTCCTTCCTTATGCAAGGCTCAAGGTGAACACTGGAATTGCATCTAATTAATGCATTGCATGAATTTCAAGTGGGGCTCATTATATGCCCCCTCATCATGTTGGACCCCTATGTGGACCCCTATGTGAAACCCACACATGTGACTGACTTCTCTGTCATGAGATGATTCAATTTGGGTGCAATGTTAAAATTGTTAAAATTGATTTTGTTTCTTGTTTAGTTAGTAAGGAACATGATAATATTATGCTATGCACGAGAAAGAAAAAATTAAATTTAATCAGTCCTACGCAAATAATGATATGTTTTTACTGCAGATACTATGTATCTTTCTGTCTCGTGACATATTGTCATGTTCCAAAATAACACAAAAGGATCCCAACTATAACTATTGGAGAAGTGTTTATTTAGAAACTTTTTCAGATTTGGGAAAATTTTCAAATAATTATTTTGTTTGATAATTTGACTTCTTTATTAGAATTGAAGATTTGAATTACTGATAAAAATTTAGTGTTTGAATTAGCAGTTAATGTTTGTTTAGTATAAACTGAAAATGAATTTAGGAGAAAAAATGTTAAATACATTAGCTCATGGCTGTTATTGAGTTATTCAGCAACATGTTTTTTTTAATTAAATAGTTAAACAACAATGATCTTCTTTTGTTAAGCCTTTAGTTATAATAAAATAAGTAATGACTTTCTTTGGTGCAGCCTCATTGTAGAATTTGATTTAGTTTTGAATAATAATTGTGAGTTTAAGGTTTGTTGCATAATGTTTTGTGACTGGTTGAACATTCAAGAAATATGTAGCTCCCAATTCTTGAGTTGTTTCATGCTAAAGGGAAAAGAGACCATGCAGAAAGAAACCAAGATCTGAAGTTTCTGTTTGGCTGTTTGCATTGAAAAACTGAAATGAAATGTTGCAGTTGTCCAATGTTATTCAAGCTTTCTGATATCCATTTTCTAAATAAATCTAGAAAACAGAATGTAGTTAAAAATTGTTATGCATGCTTGGATCTGCCACCAATTTAACAGAAATATTGAAACATTTGACTCACTAATACTGGTTTGGAACCAGCCAAATCATTCATTCAATCAGATAACGAATGGTTCTTCTTCTCTCCCCGTGGAAGAAAGTACCCAAATGGTTCACAAAGTAAAAGAGCTACTGAATCTGGATATTGGAAGGCCACTGGCAAGGAGCGTAATGTGAAGTCAGGTTCCAATGTTATAGGAACGAAGCGGACTTTGGTGTTCCACTTAGGGCGTGCACCTAAAGGGGAGAGGACTGAATGGATTATGCATGAGTACTGCATCAATGACAAGTCTCAGGTGAGTGGGTAGTTATTATATTATCCCAATATCTTCTTCCTATAAGTAAGTCACATTCATGGATTCTAAGTTGTATGTTTGTTGTAAGTTATAACTGACAAATAATGTATTATGATATATGTTTCAGGATTCTTTGGTCATTTGTCGCCTCAAGAGGAACGCAGAGTTCCGTTTGAGTGATGCTTCGAATAGAGCTTCTTCAAGTCAAAGGCACCCCGTGCATTCACATGAAAGTGGTTGTGCTATCTCAGAAGGTGATATTGATCAAAGGGGTGTCTGTGAGCAAGATAAAGAGGTTGGGTGTAGCTCCAAGAGGAGCAGTAGCAGTTATGGTTCTCCTTCAACAGAGCAAATAGAATCTGCATCCGAATCGAATCTGCGACCAGCAAACGAAGCTACTTTGACAGAATCTTCAGGTCAACAAAAGGTATACTACTAGATTCAGCTCTAATTAAGTTTCCTTTTCAATAAGTAAGAAGGAAAAATAATTTAAAATTAGTTTATGTATAAGTTAATTTATAGAAACTTTCTCATTTAACTTCTTTAAAAATTGATTTTAACTAGTGAATATAAAAGGCTATTGAGAAGTTTATCCAAAGTTTAACTAGTACTGCATTGGCTAAAATATGAATATATTTATATTATAGGAGGTGTATGAAGAAGATTGTTATGCTGAGATACTAAAGGATGATATAATCAAATTAGATGAATCATCAATCTTGGAAGAGGGTTACACAAGACCACAGGATCCTGCACAGGTGCATCCTGCACAAGGCACGGCACAACGGAGAATAAGATTAAGGGTTGGGAATTCAAAGCATTCTACGGCAGTAGTTCGTTCCCCAAGCAAAATGCACATGTCAAAGAAGGCCTTCTTAGTCAGAATAACCAATCGTTTGGTGGTATTTGCTTTCTTATTTTTTACTTTGATAGTCTTATATTTTGGTCTCTACTGGGTGGACTCAAGTGAAGTATTATGTGGGAAATTTTCGGGTATAAATTATGATTAGTGCTACGCAAGCGTAGGCAATTTGTTAAACTGGTTCTTTCCTAATAGTATGTTGCATTAGTCTCTGAGATTTCGTGTAAATGAATGATGGACTCGTCTGCACCACACGATTTTTTTTAACTCGAAATCGGGGTTTGTAGTGGTGGTTTGGGAAGGATAACGATTCATTCCCCCCGATATACATAATTTTAAATAGTTATAATAAAGTTTAATAATTAATATTTATTTCTCTCCATGCACACAGAAAAGAATTATTATTAATTAATAATAATTAATAAAGTTGAGGAGGTTGAACGTGTTGGAACTTGGAATCCGCGTTGAGTATGTTATACACGACTTGTGTAGCTAGATGTTTCCTAAGCTTGATGATGATGGTGGAATGCCTGGTCTTCATTCTAATCTTACATTACATGACCTGGTGTCTGGTGGGGCGCAATCTTGTCCTGGTTTGCGCAGCTCCTTATTGGGACTTCTCACCTTTTTTATTTTACTAATTTTTAGCACCATTAATCGGAAAAACCGGCAAGTAACTTCCATTTTTTGCGAAACTTGAGTGCTCTTTTTTTTGGTTGTCACAAAATTAGTGAAGAGTTTTCATTAACTTTCAATATTTATCGAAAAATCTAACCGGTCATTTTTGTTGAAAGTCGATATTTTACTTAAATCTTGAAGTTCCGTTCCATTCAATAACAGATTGGTATTTAAGTGTCTATTTGACATTTGGTTGAAAATGGAATTGATTTTAAATTAATCTGAATAACATATTTGCATTTACTTATTTCATAGTTTACACTTTACTCAAGTTCGATATCCATAAATTATATTCCTATTTGTGTTTTATCTTTTTTTTTTCTGTAACCAAGAGTTAGAAAAAATAAAGAAAAATATAAAATAAAATAAGAAATGTCATAAAGAGAGATAGAAATAAAAAATTATAAAAATCAAAATTTGTTTAATATAAAGCAATTAAAAATATATTTAAACTAATATAAAAATATATATTAAAATAATAACCTCAATGTTTTTCATTTTTTATGCAGAGTTTTTAATGAAAATAATTATGTTCAAATTTAATTAATTTATTTAAACATGTAAAATCTAAAATTTGAATTTTACTTATTAAAAATATGAAACTTAGTTTAGTTTGATTTGTTTAACTCAATTATAATTTAATTATTTTATTTTTATTTATAAAAATATTCATGAAGTATTCTTAAATTAGTATTTAAAAAATGGTTTTATATTAAAAGATGTGCTAAAAATACTAAAAAGATAAAAAAAAAATCAAACATGAAGTTTATGTAATAATAACTTTTTAAGATAAATTATGTCCAATATATATTTTTTATATAAAATTAACATTTTTTTTTATATATACTCATAAAAAAATAGAACTAATTTTTTTTATCCACTACGTGTCTTAAAATTAGTGTGTTAACTTACTAGTCTACGGCAGTACGGGTCATCTATGTTAGAATTGCGCTGTAGGGTAGCGTTGGGTGTTCCCAACCGTAACGAATCACATCCTTCATCTTCCGTAAATGGTTGACAGATACAAGAAAAGTCGAAAGTTGAAAAAAGAGAGAAATTGAGTTACAGTGAAGTTTTAGGTTATACTTGTTGCCATTGCTGGTAAACAATTTCTAAGCTTCCAATTTCATTTTCCCCTAACCTCGCACTCGGAACCCGTTACCTATCGATAATGAATTTAGGGTTTTCTCGCTCACATCCATCTGTAAGTCTTCTCCTTCACACTGCAAACTCAATTGCACTTCTTTGCTGATCATGATTTCTGTGCGATTCCACCACCCATGTCCTCAATCAAGTAACCCTAATTTCGATTGCTGATTTTGGGAATCATGAATTGAAGTAATTAAGTGTGTGTTTGTGATTATTTGATTTTGAATGTTAAGCAGGTGTTCGCTCTGTAATTAGGAACCATGTCGAGGCCCATGTTGCTTGTTTTCTTGCTGATTGTACTTATAATCACCTCACAGTTCGAGTGGAAGCAGCAGCTTGTGGCCGATGTTGACTCCAACCCCAGCGTGTCTCAGAAGCAGCATCAGATTTCTAAGGCTGAAGAAACCGTAAAGGAGAAGGTCTCGTGTTCATGCTTAAATCTCTCTGTTTGATATAATCAGTAGCTCGAGTTGTATGATGTAGCATCTGTTTCGTGTGGTATTGTTATTTGGGCATTTGTCTACACTTTTGTTTAATTCATGCTGCTTTTTATCTTGCACCATGCTTAAGGTTACATTTCAATTAAAATTGAGTTAAGAAAATTTCCCAGAATACTGTGATATAGGTGTTAGAGATTATAACATTTATGGTTACAGTTTATACGCTTACTGTCCTAGATATCATATATTTGTTTAGATGAGTTTGTGTGCCTGCTTGTATGTTAGCTTGGATCCATTCATTTCATAATGTTAAACATGAATTTTACAGTGTCAGTGGGCTTACAGTGCACAACCATGTTCCTTTTCTTGTTCACTCATTCTTGAACATCAAATCTTTTTTTAGATTTTTTTGGAGGCATGAAGGGGAGTTTGGCGTTCACTTTTTGAGAAATGTTATATGTACTCTTGTTGACTAACCCCCCCTCTGGCCCCTTAAAAAATTAAGAATAAAACCTTGAAAATTTGGTTCTGAGATAGTATGTGTCCAGAATTTTATAAATTCCTTGAAATCAAGACAAGTGATCTGGGTTTAGTAGCATGCAAGGAACCTGTAATTAAAATAACACAAATATGTAAAATGCTTCTTTGCACTTTTATTATTAATAATAACAATGAAGGAGCTGTCCAGTTATAGAGATCTGGAAGCTAAGAACAGACTATATGTATGAAGATGAATGCAGAAAGGAAGTGGTATAGAGGAAGAGAGGGATAGCAGAATACTTTCCATGAGCACTCTGTCACTTCCATTCATTTAGTGCTTTAACCCTCGTTTCATTCAAAATCCCTCAGGACGGTGTAGTTGCTTTCCTTTCTGAGCTCCTTCTCAGTCCCTGAATTCTTGGATCTACAGCCAATGGTCTGTCCTTGCTTACTTCTACCTCTGTCCCTAAATATAAGACTCTTTTAACCATAGTAGTTAATAGCGGCCGTAGCGGCCGCTATAGCGGTGGAGCAGAGCAGAAATAGTGGTGCGCGACAGTGGTGGAGCGGTCCGCTATTGTCCACATGATGGGGAAAAGTCGAAAATGCCCTCATGTTTAAAACATTAGTGAGGGCATTTTTGACTTTGTGTTTTAGAGTTTCAGTTTAAATAATTTTTCAGTAATTTTAAGTAATTTTTTTTCTTTAGTTTTAGTTAAATGGACAAAATATATTGAACTGAGTTGTTGTAATAATACAATTTGTAATCCCCTTTTATAGGGTAAATATCTAAGCCTAAAAGAGGAAATAAAGAAACTATATCAAGAAAATACGAACCAAATAAAAATCATATCAGAAAAGATACAGGAAATCAGGAATATATTTAACACTCCCCCTCAGGCTGGAGCATATAGATTATATGCTCCAAGCTTGGAACATATAACTTGTATTTGTGGTCCCCTTAAAGACTTAGTGAAAATGTCAGCAAGTTGATTACTTGAATTGACAAATTCTGTACTTATTTCTTTGGCCAGCAACTTCTCCCGTATAAAGTGACAGTCAATCTCAATGTGTTTGGTTCTCTCATGAAATACAGGATTAGAAGCAATGTGAAGAGCCGCTTGATTATCACAATACAGTTTCATTGGTTGGACATCAGTAAATTTCAATTCTTGAATAAGTTGTTTTACCCATATCAATTCACAAGTGGTTGAAGCCATAGCCCTATATTCTGCTTCAGCACTAGAACGAGCAACAGTATTTTGCTTCTTACTTTTCCAAGAGACCATATTTCCCCAATAAATATGCAAAAACCTGTAGTAGATCGTCTATCAATGGGAGATCCTGCCCAATCGGCATCACAATAACATGATATATGGGTGTTTCCTTTATCTTCATATAGCAAACCCCATCCAGGTGTCTTCTTGATATATTTAAGAATACGGAGGATCATTGTCCAATGATCAACGCAAGGTGCCTGCATAAACCGACTTACAACTCCCACTGCAAATGATATATCATATATCGAGGTCTAGTGATAGTGAGGTAAATAAGTTTACCCACTAGTCTTCTATACCTCTCTGGATCGAGAATAAGGTTCCCCTGTTTTATCATTAGCTTCATATTTGGATCCATGGGATTTGTCAACCTGGCTTGCAATTACTCATACTAGTCTCTTGTAAGATATCAAGAGCATATTTTCTCCGAGAGATAACAATGCCTTCTTTGGATTGAGCGACCTCTATGCCAAGAAAGTACTTGGTGGCCAAGATCTTTGGTCCGAAAGTGACTAAATAAGTCTTTGCTTTAATCTGGAAATTTTGATATCATCATTTCCTGTTATGACAATATCATCCACATATACAACCAGATACACACATTTAGCGAAAGAGGAATGACAATAAAATATAGAGTGATCTGCTTCACTTCTTGTCATCCCAAAATTTTGAACAACTTGGCTAAACTTCCCAAACCAAGCTCTCGGAGATTGTTTAAGTCCATACAAGGATCTACTGAGCTTGCATACTAACCCAGACTCCCCGAGCAACAAAACCAGGGAGGTTGCTCCATGTATATTTCTTCATCCAAGTCACCATGTAGAAAAGCATTTTTGATATCTAATTGATGAAGAGGCCGGTTGCGAATAGCGAGCCATTGCAAGTAAGAGGCGGATAGTAGTGATTTTAGCCACAGGGAGAAAAGTGTCTCCATAATCAAGACCATATACTTGAGTATACCCTTTTGCCACCAATCGGGCTTTGAGGCGATCTCTTGTGCCGTTAGGAGCAACTTTAATAGCAAATACCCACCTACTGACCAACTGTCCTCTTGCCCGAGGGAAGAGGAACTAACTCCCATGTACCACTTTGTTCCAAAGTGCCTGCATTTCGACTATCATGGCTTGTCGCCATCCAGGATGATTAAGTGCTTCACGGACAGATTTAGGAATAGTAATGGGCGAGACAGAGGAAACAAAAGAAAAATACAAAGGAGATAAACGATGATAACTAAGGTAAATAGGATGAGGATTACGAGTGGAGCGAATACCTTTCCAAGAAGAGCAATGGGCCAACCAATGTCGAATCATGGGAAGGTGAGGATGGAAGAGGATCCGGTGTGGGGTCGGTTGAGGTAGAGGACATGAATCAAGTGAATCTTCACATCTTTGGGGTACCCATCTCTTGTGTCTGCTTTGACATGTAGACATTGAAGGTGGAGATAGTTCAACTTGAGAATGAACAGAAGAGGAAGGTGGGAGTATGTCTTGATTATGTGTTTCAAGGGATGACGACTCTGGTGGACTAAGATATGGAATTGGTAGTGCCTGTTGGATAGAGTCACAATCATCTTTAGTGAAGAACATAGTTTCCTCAAAGAATGTAACATCAGTTGACATATAGTGTCTTTTTGTAGATGGAGAGTAACATTTGTACCCTTTTTGAAGACGAGAATATCCAAGGAACACACATTTGATTGCTCTTGCAGAGAGTTTATCACGACCTGGAGAGACATCATGAACAAAACATACACAACCAAAGACTTTAGGAGGCACATGATACATTTTATCGTTAGGGAATAAAATTGAGTGAGGGATTTGATTCTCAAGTGAAGCAGATTGCATTCGATTTATTAAAAAACAGGCAGTAAGAATGGTTTCACCCCAATGATTAGTAGGGACATTTGCACTTAAGAGTAAGGTGCGGGCAGTTTCAACTAGATGCCTATTTTTTCTTTCAGCTATACCATTCTGTTGAGGAGTATGAGGACACGTGGATTGATGTAAGATTCCTTTTGAGGACAAATATGAGTTTAGTTCGGAAGAAAAATATTCTTTTGCATTATCACTTCTCAATATTTTAATGGTTTTTCCAAATTGATTTTCCACTTCTTTAGAGAAGGACATTAGGATGGACAAAAGTTCAGATCTTTCTTTCATCAAATAGACCCAAATAGACCCAAGTACACCGTGAGTATTCATCAATGAATGTGACGAAGTAGTTAAAACCAAAAGATGTTACTCGACTTGGTCCCCAAATATCTGAATGGACAATAGAGAAAGGCGAATTACATCTTTTGTTGACTTGGTTTGGGAAAGTGGATCTGACATGTTTGCCTAATTGACAGGACTCACATTCTAAGGTAGACAGTTTATTGAGACTAGGAACCATTAACTTTAGCTTTGCAAGACTAGGGTGCCCTAAACGATTATGCAAAAGTTTTGGAGATACAGACGCAAAACACGACGTAGAGGGGTTGTTGGATAAGTAATAAAGTCCTCTTGATTCATGTCCTTTGCCAATCAGCTGGCCCGTATTCCGGTCCTGTATAATAAAGGAATCAACATAAAAGGTTACTGAACAATTCAAAGAACAAGTCAATTGACTCAAAGAAATCAGATTGTAAGGACATTTGGGAACGTCTGTGTGAGTTTAAACTAATTGACGAGGATAGAGAAACTTGACCAACTCCCCGAGATACCATTTTGGAACCATTGGCTAATGAAATGAAGTGAGGAAACTTAGGTGAGGAGATAGAAGAGAACACGAGTCATTACCAGAAAATGTGATCGAAGCACCTTGAGTCAATTATCCATGGACCTTGATTCCCCATGGAATGAGAAATGCAAGTAGTTGAAACACTTGGTGATGCAGATGATTGGGCGTGGTTGTTGGACTTGAACCTTAGGAACTCTTGATACTCTTGATACTCTTCATCTGAGATTAATTGAAAACCAGTCCTTTCATTTGAAGGAATATCACTCGAAGATATATTTGCTGTTTTGTTTGGCCAACCAATTATATCATAACATCTATTTTGTAGGTGTCCTTCTTTTCCACAATGTGAGCAGATAAGATTACCACGACCACCTTTACCATTTCGTGACATTCCTCTAGTACCATGATCACTTCTTCCTCTACGAGAGGCTACCATAGTAGAGTTTTCAGCAGCAATACCATTACCTTTCATTATGGTAGGAACGAGGCCCACGAACAGAACGGCGGCGACAAACAGTGGTAGACAGCAGCAGCGGGCGGTGGCGGCGATAGACGGCGGCGGCAGACGGCAACGGCGGTAGGCGGCGGCGGCGGGCTGTTTTGTTTGGCCAACCAATTATATTATAACATCTATTTTGTAGGTGTCCTTCTTTTCCACAATGTGAGCAGATAAGATTACCACGACCACCTTTACCATTTCGTGACATTCCTCTAGTACCATGATCACTTCTTCCTCTACGAGAGGCTACCATAGTAGAGTTTTCAGCAGAATACCATTACCTTTCATTATGGTAAACGAGGCCGAAGCGAACAGAACTCCAAACAAACAGTGGTAGACAGCAGCAGCGGGCGGTGGCGGCGATAGACGGCGGCGGCAGACGGCAACGGCGGTAAGCGGCGGCGGCGGTAGACGGCGGCGGGTGGCGGCAGACGACGGCGGCAACACCCCAAACAACAAGCCTCAGTTGTGGGCACAGGCAGAGTTTTGCTCTGCTCTGATACCAAGTTAAATGGACAAAATATATTGAACTGAGTTGTTGTAATAATACAATTTGTAATCCCCTTTTATAGGGTAAATATCTAAGCCTAAAAGAGGAAATAAAGAAACTATATCAAGAAAATACGAACCAAATAAAAATCATATCAGAAAAGATACAGAAAATCAGGAATATATTTAACAGTTTTCTTTTTTCTGTTTCTATTTACTGTTTTTACCTATACCAGTACCCCTTTCCTTTCTCTCATTTCAGCAACTCATGCTCTGCTCTATTCTTG
This sequence comes from Mucuna pruriens, assembly GCA_025330945.1. Taxonomy (NCBI): domain Eukaryota; kingdom Viridiplantae; phylum Streptophyta; class Magnoliopsida; order Fabales; family Fabaceae; genus Mucuna; species Mucuna pruriens. The sequence goes on along the minus strand of JAENHJ010000042.1, from coordinate 3,042,675 downwards.
TTCCTGTTTTTTTTTTTTTTTCTGTTTCTATTTATGCTTTTGAGTTTATATATAATATATATATATATATATATATATATATATATATATATATATATATTAATTTTTAATATATATAATATTAGAATAGCGGCTATCCCGCTATCCGCTATCCCGCTATCCCGCTATCTCAGTTCGGGGGTTAGCCGCTCCGCTCCGCTATCTAGGATTAACTACTATGCTTTTAACTAATTCACACCCATTAAGAAAGCTTGTTAATTTAGTTAGTAACATTAAATTTATTAACAATTTGTATTATTTTTCTAAAATTACCCTTAAAATTATTGGGACTCATCATCTCACTGTTTTCACTTAATTACTTTCTACCCAATTAATTAATGTATGTTAGTTGTCTTCTCCAATCCTCATAAGAGAGAGAATGAATCTATCTTATTAATTTATAGCATTTAATGTAAAGTAATTAAGGGTAGTTTGGTAAAAAAATCATTAATGCAAGAAACTATTTGAAAAGAGTCTTATAAAAAGGGACAAAGAAATTTCAAAAAGTTTTACATATAGGGACGGAGGTAGTAACTGATTCCACATGTGCCTTGATGTGGCTCCTGTCATCTAATTCTTCTGAGTCCATCTCCAAGCTGGCATTTCCACCAGATGGCACCATGACATAGTGTTGATGGAAGTTATATACTGCTTAGTTTAGATACCAATTTCAACTGGTGCTTTTTGGGTTTTAATCTGATTGGTTGCTTTCTAAGAAAATGAATGAAACAGTAACATGGTGGCAAATGGCAATTTATATAAATATATTTATACATCTTATCAATTGTTAATTTAATAAATTGCTTTATATGGTAACCTGTAGCTTTTAGGGAGTTGTATTGTTAAGCCTTTCTTGGTCTTTTGCATATTGCCAAGGAAGATTTTGGTAACTTTTCGTATAAGTTTCCTTTGGATTCATTGGGAGTGCTCAGGTTCTGCTCCATATAATTCTTTTGAAGTAAAACAAGTCATCTTTGTATGACAGTTTTATGCATTGTTTTATCCCGAATGTTCTTTCTGTGGTTTGTGGGAGGTTCCCAACTTCCATGGTTATCATTCTGTCTTAAAAATTTGCATGTTTATACTTTAGACAGTTATCACTGAAAATAATTCTAATGAGTTGAGAATCCACATTCAGATCTTCGATCATTTGAGGGAATTTTGGCTGTATAGAGCTACATGCCAATTAAAAAGTTGTCTCACACTGTGAGATTTGTGATACATGTATGGGCTTAGTTTTGGATGTCTAATTTTCAAAACTAATGCACATGTAGAAGATTTATTAGTGGTTAATGGAGTATCACATTCAATGGAATAAAATGAGCTGTTTTTTTCAGCCGATCAATTACCACCAAGATAGAATCCCTCCCATAAGATTTAGGGAATCCCTCAATAAGTCCATAGATAGATTTTCCCAGACCTGATTGGGAATTGGGAGAGGTTGAAGTAACCCAGCTGGACTAAGAGCTTGGTACTTGTTCTTTTGGCACCTCACAGCCCTGCACAAATTTCTCACTGTCCTTTCTCATTCCCTTCCAATAAAAGTCAGCTGCTATTCTCTTATATATTCTGATTACTCCCAGTCGACCACCCCAAGGAGAAGAATGAAATTCATCCTATATGAGGGGAATTTTGACAGACTAGGAGGATAAGACCTATCTGTCCTTTTGCCATAAACATCCCTTAGATACCTTATGATTAGGATGAGATGTAGGACAATTAAATTTTGTACCATTACCCTCAACCTGTCATCTTCCATTTTCTCCTAAATCATGATCGTTGATCATTGAAATAGCTTGGAACTCGATTACTCATGATAAGGCACCCACCATCCTGTTTTTAGCGTCTGATTTTATACTCTATTTCAAAATCATATCCAAGCAATTTTAAAACCCATTTGTGCTGTTCCAACTTCCATGTCCAAGACTTTCTGCTCCAATAAGAATTTTATTCTTTCTGCTCAGTTAATGAAATGATTCCCCCACAAATGTCCAGGAACTTCCTTGCTGCATGAGAATCACTCCAAAGCCCAAGCAAGAAGCATCAGTTTCAATTTCAAATGGTTGATCAATGTTTGGCCTAGCCAAAGTGGCTAGCTCCTCCATGGCAGCCTTGAACTCTTGAAATGCCTTTTGAGCCTCCTTGTCCCACCTAAAATTTTTCTTTTGCAGCTGTGTGAGTGGTTAACAATTAACCCGTAATTACGAATGAGTCTCCTATATTATGTCCCCTAATATTCCCAAACTATGGATATCCTTAGGATTAGGTGACTCCTTCATAATTTCCACCTTATTTGGATCAGCCTTGATGCCATTTGATGATATTATGTGCCTTAAATATTCCAATTGAATCACCCCAAAACAGAATTTCTTGTTATAATTCACCCACAAGCAATTGCTTTTGAGAATTTCAAAGACTGTCCTCAAGTGGTAGAGATGAGCATTCTGATATAGAATATATAGCAATATATAAAAAAAAAATACTAAGACATGCCTTCAAAAACTAGGATGGAAAATTTCATGAATGCTTGGAAAGTAGAAGGGGCATTTGTTAACCCAAAAGGCATCACTACATATATAGTGTCCTTCATGGGCTCTAAATGTGGTCTTATGTATGTCACACTCCTTCATACAAATTTGATGATAATATGATATCCTGATTTGAAGTCTAGTGTCCCTCATGGTTGTATAAGTGACCTTATGTGTGCCACATTCCTAAATACGGATTTGATAATATCCTGATTTTAAGTCCAGCTTTGAGAAGATAGCAGCCCCCCTTCCCAATTCATCCAACAATTCCTCAATAAATGGGATTGGAAATTTATTAGGGACAATGATATTATTGAGAGCTCTGTTGTTACATAAAATCTTTAGCTTCCATCCTTTTTGACTAAAATGAGAGGGCTAGAGAAAGGACTTACAGTAGGATATATTCATTTTGTAGAGCTAACATATCCTTCACAAACTTCTCAGTTTCTCCTTTTTGGCTATGGAGATAATGATATGGCCAAATGTTAGGAATTTGGGTTCCTTCCTTCTTCAGCACAATTGCATGGTCACGTGGTTGTTGTGGAGGCATTTATGTGTTATCCTGAAATAATTCTTTAAACTCCTCAAATAGCTACTCAACCCCTTACCCTTTACTTCTTGATGAAACAGTGCCATCATTCCCAGCTCAATGTAGGAAGCCTCAACCTCAATTTAAACTCCTTCCTCTTCGCTTTGAGAGAAGCTATGGACAATGCTGGATATCCTCTTTACATCCACTCCTCCATTTACTGCTACCCTTAATTAAAACTTGCTTCTGAAAATTGGCCATTGGACAATGCTGGCCATTTACCGATGCCCATTGGACATTGCCCAACCCTTCTATCCACTCATAACCCAAGACAACGTCAACCCCAGCCATGCTGCTCATATGCAATTGCATGGTTTTCCTATCCTCTTCTTCAACATCTTCCTGGCTTTGCTTCTTCTCTTCCCCCAATGACAGTACATGTAGCTGCTTATTCTGATACACATGACCTGAAAAAACCTGTTCTTCACACTGGAAACACTCCCTCTGCTGAATCTTATCTTCCATATCATCCACTGTTAACTTCTTGAATGCTGAGTTTCTGTGATTCCCCCATTGGAAGTCCTTGCTTGCCTGGTTGTTGTGTTGCTCGAGGACCCCCTTTCCCGTCCCCCTCTGTCTCATGTGTCCCCCTGTTCTAGTCCAACCAGCACCTATTATTGGGCCCAAACTGTTTTGTTGTCCAGTTTCTGACCCAGCCCAATATCCAACTCTGATCTTCCACCTGTTTAGTCAGCTTCATCAATGTCCCCCGGTCTCCTGAACTATGGAGTCAGACTTCCACCCATATGTCATCAGACAGCCCAAACATGAATGCCCCTTGAGCCCCTCTTTGTCAGCTTGTCAAAGCAGAGCAATGAGCTCAAACTGCTCCTATATTCCTTCACAGACTTCGTTTGCTTCAAACTTATTAATATTTCATGAGTTCTGAAATTGACCCAACAATGCTGTCTTGAAGGTGAGCCATGAGATGCACTCAATTCTTGCTTTCCCCTATTACAAACAGTTTAGCATCGTCCCCTCCAAACAAATGGCAACTGATGCCACCTTCTCATCATCTAGCATTTGGTTGGATATAAAAATATCACTCAGCCTGGTATTTCCATCCATATGGATCTTCAGCGGTAAAATAAGATACCTCACTTCTCTGCAGTATCCTTCCTCTTCACCTGGTATTTCCATTTATTATTTTCCAAGCCTTTGTCCTCTGGTCCATCTGCTCGATCTCTTTTGAAATGAGCCAGGCTCGCGCACAGATCTCCCTGCACTTCTGTCATTCTGCAAAGCTTCAACTTGACCTTTTATCCTCCCATTCAGCTCTGATACCACATTAGAAGTGATTAGTATCATTTACTGAGAAAAACGGAGCCAAGCTCCTTACAGCAGTGAAAATCAACTAGAAACCAGAAAAGAAAAAATTCCGAAACTGTCTTTCAGCAGTGCACTATACCCTTATCATCCAAATACCAAGATATTCCCCTCCCCCGTCCTATCTCCCTATTCTTAAAATCTGAATGACACCTGTCCTTTTCAGTTTTGATTCCTACCCCCTCTCGACTAACTACTTTCCCATTCCGCCCATTTCTGTTATCCTCATCATTTCCTACATTCTTCTCATCACCCACTGAACCGAGATTACCATTGGGTCACCGTTTCCCTCTCTGCTTATAAACGTGAATTATGCGCCTATCCCTTTAACTCCCAAAATTTTAACAGAATATTGGTTGGCCAATAGGGCTATACTATTTTAATAAGATATTTACTGATGTTTTTCTTGAAATGGATGTTCCTTGCTGCAGATTATTTTGGTGCAAGAGAAGAATATTCGAAGATTGAATGAATTAGTGCGGCATCTCCAGGAACAACTGCAGCAGTGTAGAGGACGCAATGGAACTATAAATGGCACTGTAAGCCCTCTAGCTGAGCGGATTCTTGAGCTTGAGCGACAGCAAATTTTAGAGGATTAAGCAAGTGCAGCAAGTAACGGTAATGAAATTCATCTTTATGCTCAAGCTGTAAAGTTGTTCCTTAATTCGTTTGGAGGGAACGTTGTAGAAGATTTGCTCCCTGTCTGAATTACGATTTTGAACTCTATTTCAATGAAAAGTGCAGTGTTGGAATCTTGTTTAATAAGTTGTTTAATGGTATAGATGTATTATCTTATACCGGTTCGACCGTGTCTGTAGTTTAACATTTTCATTTTTCTCTCTTGATTTCTACTACTAGTCCTTTTCGCACATATAAATAAGGAGATTTTTAAGTAAACACCTTTTTTTTTAAATCATCTGAGCTTTGTGAAAACACAAATAATTAGGAAACACTAATAAAACATGAAGGACTAACTCCTATAAGTCAAAAGGTCACTAATATTTGCGAGGATTTCTAGTGGGATGACAATCCTAGTCTTGCTTTTGCAAGGGTGGAAAGTCGACTAGTTCAATAATCCTGTAGGAAATTAATAATAAACCATCTAGAGTCTAGATAAATTTTATAATGTAAATACACAATACATCAGGTTTATATATACAGATATATAGAATTTAAGACTAAATTGTGTATGCATCAACTCATTCTTTTTCTTCCGGAAGGTAATTGCTAGAGTTGATTTTTTTGGTTCGAATACTTGAAATTAAGTGCATGTTCCTTAAGGGATTATTTTGGAAAAAACAATTATTTTTTTCCCTCTAAAATCTCTCAAAATTAGTAAAAAATGATTATTTCTTTATATTAAGTAAGATCAAACACACTCAATTTTATCCAATATGAAATTAGAGTGCATATTTCCAAAGAAAATGAAGAACTTTTAGCTAGCATTACATGAGTAGTCCAATCTTATAACTGAATCCAATCTTATAACTGAGCCACCTATTTCGAAGCTCAATGCAATATTTACCGATTAGTCATGAACAATAATTAAAACAATATAATAAATTCTCAGAAAAAATATGACTTAATAAATTCAAAATTTTAATTAATTTTAATCTATACTATAAAATAAAATACCAAATTCCCCTTTAACTAACATTGTTATTATTATTTGGTGTTGTAACTTCATATTCCTCGGGCTTTTTTTCCCTCAAAATTACTTTATCAATTACTCATTTGAAGATTTTTTTTGTCAGAAACCACAGGTATTTTTATGGAAAAAAATTCTGTTATTTAATTCATACGTTCGATAATACTTATTTGAAGATTTAAATATAAAATATAAATGCTTCTTATTCTTCGATTACGACAATATTAAAACAATTCATAACTATAAAATGCTTAATTAACTTCTCACTATATATTTTGTTTTAGAGATTATATATATAATATTTTTTTATAAACCAATTTTTTTAATATTAATAAGAGGGATTTTGTGGCTTAATTACACTCTTTTCAAATTATTATCATGAAAAATCACTTTTTGTTTTAAAGTTTGATACAATATAGGATCACAAGTCTAAAATTCAAGTTTTTGAACTCAAAAGATAAAATTCACCTGAAAAACTCGATTATTTAATTATAAAAGGGAGTGGTCGGGAAGTAAAAAAAATCATCTTGAAATTCTATAGCTTTAGTCTCTTATACTCTCTCTTCCCTTATATTTATCTTTAGTTTCAGCGAACACCTTTGGGAATAGTACAAAGTGGAGGCTAAATCCTTTGACTAGTCCCAGACAAAAATTGTAATGTCGACATCACCTGTGTCGCTTGTTTGCAACTGAAAGATATGATGAAAGACTCTGATACCAATTGATAAAAACTTTGGGAGAACCACACTACAAAAGTTAGCAATTATAGTAAGAGAACCCCAAATCTTATAAATTCCACACTGGAATCCTGTTCTCACACTTCAATGCTGATGTCATCACCTACGTCATTTGTTTGCAGTTGAAAGATTGATAAAAATTTTGACAGAATCACACAACAAAAACTAGCTATTATAGTCGAAGAACCCATATGAGTTGGCTGTGCACTAGCCCTTCGATTATATCTGCATGAACACTATAATGCTAGCATTATCATGCATGCTGCTTGTTTGTAGTTGAAAAATATGATGAAAAACTTTAATACCAGTTGATAAGAACCTTAAAAAAATCACATAATAAAAGTCAACTATTATACTGGGAGAGTCTAAAATTTAATAAATTCCACAATACAATCTATTTTTACAATGTGAGACTCAAGTCTCATGCCACCTTGTAATATTAGTAATGCATGAAAACAAAAAGATTAATAAATACATAAAATCAGCCAATATCCAAATAAAAATGACGCCCAGCTAACACATATGCACATACACACAAGCATAAATACAAAACATAACCGAACTTTAGCTGTATAACTTTACAAGGCTGCTTTACCTCTCAAATTAACCATTGTCTATGTCATGATAGACAAAACAAAACAAATAAAAAAAAAATATGAATATGAACGTGGCAAAGTTGCAAATCCTAAAATGGTTGATTGTGAAATTAGAGTTTGATCATAGGGGTAACCCTGAAATGACATGATTTTAGCTTCAAGCCTCTGACGGGCAATCATTAAACGTAAAAGATTTTTTTTATTATTATCAATGAATTAATTATTCAACTACTAAAAGTCCTAGGCTTGTTACACATTAATTTTTTGTGTAAAAAAGCTGTGAAACTGTAATACAGAAGCAAATTAATATCTACTCAAAATGGGAAAGGACAATTATTTGTCTGTCGGAAGTTATATTGAAATTAAATGTGTATGCCATGGCCTGGGCATGTTAATAATATCTGGGTCCTATAAAAAGGATACTGTAGCTTCTGTTGTATTATCTGTTTATTGTTTTACTTTTTTTTTTTTAGTCTAGGAGACGAGTGAAGTTGAATGAAAATATTAAATTCCTATTGTTTATTTGAGAGGAGAAAAAGATAGGAAGGAAGAAATTTTTATTGTTTGTATTAACTTTTTATTGTTTTACTTACTTTTTGAGTGTAGGAGATGAGTGAGATAGTATAAAAATATTAAATTTTTGTTGTTTATTTGAGAGGAAAAAAAGATAAGAAGGAAGAAAGTTTTCTTGTGGCATAGTGCATGTTGCAGAACAAAAGTGTGAAGTGAAGTGATAGTCATGGTTGTATCCAACGGCCATTTCCCAACAAACTTGCCAATTCTTGATGGCAAGAATTATGAAAAATGGTGTATCCAAATGAGAGTGATGGATATTGTGAAATATGGGTATACGAAGATTTGGGCGACAATCCAACCTAAGGACAAAAGTCAACTTATTAAGAGGCAAAGAAAAAGGATTGCAAGGCAATGTTCCTGACCACCACTGCGTAGATTCTGCAAATTTTGAAAAGATAACATCAACAACTAGTGCAAAGGAAGCCTGTGACATTCTTGACAAGTGTTATACAGGAGCAAACAAGTTAAAGAAATTCATATTAGACTTTCGAGAGACAATAAGAGCTTATTGCAAATAGATAATCATGGGAGTACTATAGTAGAATACTTCAACTGTTCTTGCTCTTACAAACTTGATAAAGTTCGTATGGAGAAAATCTTGGGGGCATCAGTTCTAAGATTTGATCATATTGCAGTGGCAATCGAAGAATCAAATAATCTTGAGCTCTGCATGCTAAATTAAGTGGAAGAGGTAACAACAGATACAAGATAGGGAAGGAAAAATGGAAAAAACACAGAGGAAAGACTTTCAAACTAGAATTCTATTCCAAAATTTGAAGGTGCTTATCAAAGGCAAGGAAGAAACCAACGCAACAAGGGTGGATTTTGAAATAAATAAGGTCAGAGAAAGATTTGATAAGAGGAGTATACACTTCTATGTTTGCAAAAAATAGGTCAAACTTTGTATATGAATGTTACACTAACGTTGTGTTTGGAGGGTTAATTTTAAAATTTTAATAAATTTGAAATGCTTGAAATTTAAACTATTTTGATTTAAATTTATTTTATTTTTAAATATTTTATCTAAATAAATAAATTCAAAAATTTTAAATTTTAAATTCTTAGTTTAAATAAGACAATTTAATTTTCACGATATGTAAAATTTACTTTTTAAATATATTTTAAAATTTTGAAATTTGAAATTTGAATATTAATATTTTAAATATTTAATAATTAAAAATTATAAATATTTTATATTTTTACACCAATATTAATACAGAAAAGAAAGAGGGGGAGAGAAAAAGATAGGAAAGAAGAAAAAAAAAAGGAAAAATAGTGAAGAAAAGGATAGGAGAGAGAAAAGAGTGAGACAAAAGAGGGGGAAGGATAAAGAGATAGACAAGAGTGTGAAGAAAGAGAGAGAGAGGAGAGAGAGAAAATAGTGTGAAGGAAGGAAAAGGGAGAGGAGAAAGTGATAAGAGAGGGAGAGAACAAAGAGGAAGAGAGAATTGTGTGAAGAAAGAGAGAGAAAGGAGAAAGAAAATAGTGTAAAGAGAGAAAAAAAAGATATAAAGACAAGAGAAGAAAAAGAAAAGGTGAAAATAAAGAATTTGAAACTTTTACTTTTTTTTTTAGTAGAATTTGAAATTTTATAATTTTAGATAATTAAAATACTCTCACAAATTACTAGAATTTCAATTCCTTTTTAAATTATTTATCTAATTAAACAACACATTTCATTGTAAAATATTTCAAATTTACCAAAAAAAAATGAATTATTCTCTTAAAATTCTCTATCCAAACACAAGGTAAAGGAAAACAAGTGAAAGAGAATGAAGTTTAGATGGCACAAGGTGGTGATGTTGATTCTGATCACATAAGTTCTTCCTTATGGAGACAACATCATCTATCGGTTGATATTTATTGATAACATCATTGTTACAACTAAAGAGATAGATAAGGTTTTGATTTAGAAAAAGAATGAAAACTATTCATGCATAACAAATGGTCTCATGTGCCATAAATGAAGAACAATAAGTCTTGGCTAATTATTATAAAGAGGCTTGAAATAAACAAGATACACACAAAAAGAGAGGTTCAATTGTGTATGTGATTTTAAAGCATGTTTTAAAACCTTCTCTCAATGATGTATAATTTCAAAATAAGATAACAAAGATAATGAAGAGATAGACATGATTACATCGAATATTTATCTTAATTTACTCTACAATTTAAAGTTACAGTCCCTTTCATTTAAAGTTGACTTACAAACAAGTATTTTAAAGTTTTTTAAAGATTGTATAATCACTTGTTATCTACTATGCATATTCCAACCATACCAAATATTGTTTAGCACTAAGCCTTTTTAGGTTTTTACATAAAAGTATAAAAGATTTTACAAAATATTTCACTGAATGAGCATAAACTATTTAAGACAAAATTTATTAAAACAAAGAAAAGCAAATATATAATGAAGTTTAGGATATAAAAATAATGCTTAAAAGCATGTTTAAGTGAGATAATGTCTAAAAAAATTTTTATGTACGAATATTACTTGTATAACTTTGTAATTTTTTTTCGTCTTCTTAGTGTATATATATATGTATATGCATTAGAAAGTAGATAATTGTTTATAGTTAAAAGATGAAAATCTAAGTAATAAATGGTCGATATTTCTTCTTCACATAGTTTCTCCAATTCTTGTCCTTTTCCATTGGGGAGATAAGGTTCAACTGATATTTTTGACACTTTTTCTTTGGCAAACTTTAAAAACTTGAAAGGAATTGGACTTACTTATCACAGGTGAATTATCCAATTGAACAAGATTAAAAATTCGTGCAACATGAGTTACTAAAATAAACTGCCTCCAGGATTTGGAAGGCGGGTTCATTTTTTTTTAATATGCAAAAGAAAATGCATTAAAAGGAGGGGAATCAGAACCATAGCACAAGCAGTGCCAAGATGCAGTACTAAGTGTACTATCACAATTGAAGAGATCTGCCAAAACCAAAGGGTAGACCCCTAGCAGAGCAAGACAAAGACGACCAAAAATAAAAGGCATCAAGTGTCACACCAAACCCAGACATATGGAGTTGTCGATAACGGACAACAATACTTATGACGGATAGCAATAATGGATCATGGATGGATGAACCATGAATATGGAAGCAGCAGAATATAACAATTATAGACCCCTCACTCCAATGACTGGCATACATAGACCAAATATAGGACACTTAATAAGTTTATCTGCAGTATACAAGTTTCCCACATGGAAGGAACGTTCATTCGCATACACACGCAGCGTAACTACAAAATTATGTGGACCGAAATAGATAATGGAACATTAATCTAATATAGAAAGGAATTTGAAGGTTTTGTATATGATTTTTTTAAAGGTACAAATATTTATTGAATTAAGAAAGATACCAATCCCAGTACAAGGGGTGGTTACATCATGTATAGTCTTGCAAGACTCCAATGCTAAAATAGAGAGACCAGCTAAAAAATGTGTGTAATTACATAGAACTCCCTAAATAATTTCCACCAGTGGCGTGAAACCACCTAATAGGCATTAGACTTCAAGCTCAATAAAAAATAGGAACTGCTATAGAGACCCAGACTAGTTATATTGAGTGTTTGTAACCTGCCTATTCCCACAATGCCAAAACGGGTTGTCTCATCTGACCTAGTTTGTGTGAGTGGGTCAAAAATTCTATCCTGTCTCGCTTGTAGGTTGGTAAGCGAACCTACATTAAAGTTTTTTATTTTATAATACTAACTTAAATTTTAAAAAATTAAAGAATTTAAAGGAGTAATTTCTTAGCCTAAATTTGAATATAAATTATATTATTAAATAAATTAATTTTATAAAACAAATTAACAATATTAACAATTAACAAATGTGTACTTTGAAGAAACTAAAATTTTAAATAAACAAATTAATATTAATTATATTGACTCAAAAAAATCAACATAATATCAGTATAATTATATATATTTGAGTTGAGAGAGACTCGTTAAGGTGAATAAGTTGATGAGATGAATCACCTAATCCATTTTATCATTTTTATTGAGTTAGGAGACCTTCGGATCATACCCAACCTGGATTGTTACTCTTACTTGTAGCCATGAGTATTTACTTCATCAAAACTTCCATCATAGCATAGTATCACATATAAGAAGGTTTTGTATATGATAACTATAACTATTCAACCAAATGAAGAAGCAATTTATATATAGGTTAAATATATTTTTAATATTTTAAATTTTGACAAAGTTTGTTTTGATTTTTGAAGTTTAAAATTTGAACTTTTTTATCTTTTGTTTTGAGAAATAGAATAACAACATTAGGTTAACTATTAATAACATATTGAGATCATAAGTCATGTATCATCATTTCGCATGACTTAATAACGACGTTATGCTACTAAAACTAAATTTTTACATTTTAGAAATGCTAAAACTGATTTTTAACCTACTTAGTGAGATTAAAATTGAATTTTTATCTCTTTAAAATGATAAAATATATTTTATTATATTTATATAAATAAATCTTAGGTAGCAAAATAGAGAGAGGACTTATGAGTATTACATTAACATTTGATGTGATGACAACTGTTCAACCAGAGAGAATCGTCAAATTTGGCAATTTATGGATCGCATTGGTTTCACCAAATCAAAATATATATCATGTACTATATTGTTGGAGTGAGTAGCGTTTGTGATTCAATATACCCAAGTTGATAGATATTTCTGCATCATTCAATGAAATGAATAAATACGGATCGGAGACTTTTTAGTCTATGCTCAATTTAAACAAACACGCGTGTACGACAATCTTGTGTGTTAATTAGAACAAAGAAAAGGAATAGTGTCTAATTGGATGAACATGTAACTTTCCCAATTAATGAGATGGTAGCTATCGCAGCAAAATTCCATCGCATTCACATATGATCGGAGCTGTTCCTGCAAGCTTCGTTGGTATAATTTTCTATCTTATTGTTGGCTCCTTCACTAACCGCATCTAAATTTGACATTTAAAGTCAATTTTGATAATTAAAGTCAATAAGATACATCCACCCTGTTTGATTGGATCACTTTTCCTCTCAGCTTCCTTGCTCTTCAAATCCTCCATATAAGGATCCTTTTCTCTATAACAAAAACAAAATAGCCCTTTGTAGCTATTGGCTATTATTGCCAACTTCCTCCATGTTAAACCCCTAAACTTATATTTCTGGCTCTTGTCCTGTGATTCTTTTCAATTATATACATACAAGGTGTTAATTCTTTCTGACAAATCTCAATTTATTTTAACTGTCTTATTGCATGTGAATCTGGAACCTTTTCTATTTCTTTCTTGTTACTGGCGTACATAAAACTTTTATACTTTATACTTGTCATGTTGTTAGCATCATATTTATTATAGTTATTGCGATCAGGATTCCAACAAGGAGAGAGATGAGTAAAAGAGCGAGGAGTCCTAAAGCGGAACTTGAGCTGAACTTGTCCCCGCCACGAACTGTAAACACATCATTGACATTAGCTAACCCGACATCGGAGTTTTCGAATTCATCATCATTATGTTTGTATTCATCGGATCAGGACTCGTGCGTGTCTTCTGAGGGTGATGAAGAGATGAGGGCCATGCTTCTCGTAGGTTGTCTTCGATGCCTCATGTACGTTTTGTTTTCAAAGGATGATCCCAACCCCAAATGCCCCAAGTGCAAGAGTACCGTGTTGCTTGATTTCCTTAATAACAAGCAAAACACCAACAAAACAATCAACTAGGGAATGCAACTCTAGCGGAGTTACATTGTTAGGGTAGCCAAATACTTCCATAGAGAAGATTTGTTCTTCCTTTTGTAGTTATTATAAAGTTTATTTTGTATGTATGATAGAATTAGAAAAATAAAAATCACACCATATATTTAGGATTCTAATAATTACTTTATATTTTCATATATTGTCCCCATAATCAATTTTTTTTATGGTAATGGTAATTTTATATATGTAAGATTAAGTTTCAGAATTTTGTGTAAATATGCCTAAATAAAATTTGTAAGAATTATTGGTGATTGAAATTTTACTATTTTAGTCTTTCAATTACATTTCAATGGGTGGTAATTAGTCTCTAAATATTTTTTTAAAGTTAATTAGTAATTGAAATTTCTGTTTGTAATATTTCAATTAGTGACTGAAAAATTAGTCTTTAAATATTCATATAATTTATTTTTATTGAAAAAGGCCAAAAAGGACATTCATATAATTTTTTAAAACCTACTGAAAAGTGAAATTCTGTCTCTAATTTCATTTCAAGTAGTGATAAAAAATTAATTTATAAATAAATAAGTAAAAAATTTTTAAGATTCATTACCGTCTGAAATTTAAATTTGTAATTATATTCAATTGACGACAAAAAAAATGAGTTTCAAAATATATTTTTAAATTTCATTAGTTTAGTCTCTAATTACATTTCATTGAATGACAAGAAATGTCAGTTTCTAAATAAATAAAATTTTGTGGTCATTAATTAGTGATTAAAATTTTAGTCTCTAATTACATTTTAATTAGTAACGGATAATATTGACCTATAAATTTTTTAAGGGTTGTTATTGGAATTGCATTTCAATTGTTGATCTAAAACTTTGATTGCTAAGTATTTATATAAAATTTTTAAAATATTAGTGACTGAAATTTAGTCACTAATTATATTTTAATTAGTAACCGAAAATTTGGTCTATAATAATAAATAAATAATTTTTTAAAGGTCATTAGCAACTAAATTACAGTCTCCAATTACATTTTAATTAGTAATAAAAAAATTGGTTTCTAAATAAATCAAAAAAAATTTAAAGCAATAAAAATATCAATCTACAAATTATTTTATTTTTAATTCTAGTTTATTATTTATAAATTGAAAATTTTAGTTTCTAATTACAGTTTAGTAGCTGATATTTTCATCACTAAAAACTTAATTTGTAATTTTTTTAACATAATATTTTAGCGATCAATTTAGAGATTAACTATATTTTAATTACACTTAATCTTTAAATAAATTTATATTGAATATCTAAATCAGTTTATAGTTATTAATTTTCTAATAGTAAAAAAAAAAGAGATTTAAAGGTCAACAAAGAATAGAGAGTAGCAAAGAGAAAAGAGATAAAATTGTAATCAAAGGTACAGGCAACAGCCAATAGTTTGTGTGAGAGATAAAAGGAGAAAAATAGGGGGAGAGAAAAGGACAGAACGGTTTTGAAATATGAAATATTTTTTAGAAAAAACTTGTAAATTTGAGGGAAATAATGAAAATATGAAACCTATATCTTATAACAGAGGAACAAAAAATAGCAATTCCTTATAAAACTATTTTAAAAGCCCAAGCTTTGATGGTGTGGTTATATAAAGAACCACTAATATATGAGTTGTAACTAGTCACTCAAAGATATACAGTGGTTAGGAAATGCCATGATTCAGCATGCGTAGTAGTCTGTTACAAAAGCTCCCAAAAAAAAGAGACAAACAAAGACATGCTGTAAGCATAGAAAAGCAATATATATACCAACAGAAACAAAGTCACAAGAACGGGCTGAAAAACATACAGCAAACCCTTGCTACAACCATCATACAACTATGTTCACCGGATTTTCATTTAGCTTTGACCCAAGTTCCTTATTAATCTATCTTTAAAAAGTTAAAAAATATCTCCTAAAAAAGTTAATTTTCTTTCACACTTATGTCTAATCTTGAGTTTTTAAGCAAGATCTTATCTATGAAAAAAAGTACATTTGGAAAAGCTAGTTTTGTCATAGTTTAAATATTCCCAAATGAAAAAAATATTTCTCTTCGAGGATAGGTACGTTCTAAAAGAAAAACTTTGTCCAACTCGTTTTACGTGCTTACTGCTCCAACTTTCTTTTGCATATTGAAGACCTGTTTCTGGCAATTTTGCAGGGTACTGTACACCATTTAAGTGGTTTTCGACTTTTTGTTCCCTGCGTCAATTGGATCTGACTTCGAGGTTAATTTCATTCGGAAAAATTTATCATTAAAAAATTTAAAATTCACTATTAATAATTTTGTGACTAATTTTAAAATTAATAATTATTTTATAATTAATTTTTAATAAAAATAATTAATTATAAATTTATTATAATATTAATAATAATATAAAATAAGTAATAATTTAATTAAAAAATAATTTTAATTAATTTATAATAAATTTTTAAATTTTATAATTATTTTTTAATTAATTTATAATAATAAAAAATATAAATGACTATAATTTAAATTTAGTTAAAAAAATAATATTATAATTAATTAATAATTAATTAATTAAGATTTAACTACTAATTTAAATGATAGTTAGAATTAATAATAAATAACCTAATTTTTAATAATTTTTTATTATTAAAATTTATTAAAAATTATAAATATAATAAGACTTATTTTATATTTAATGAGTCTTTTCTTATTTTATAACTTTTAATAAATTTTAATGTAAAAAATAATGCTTATTCAAAATAGTATATTAAGAGATTGAATTGGAGATATGGCAACACAACAAAACCATGAGCTAAAACTCCACATCCATGACCCTCAGTTCCTCCATATCACACAAGTCAATCTCTGCCTCAGCTAAAAAGAAAACACTAACCCACATTACTCCCTTCAATTCCTCAATCACATCAAACCAAACCACTATGACCACCCAACTTGCCCACTAAACTCACGTGACCACTGCCAACACAGGGACCATCAAGTACCAAATGGATTGTCATAATAATTAGTAGTGTGAAGAAAATAGTTTCTTTTTTATATATATAAAAAAAACTAAACCCAATTATATTTTAAAAACAGTTTAATTAATTGAATCTTTTTAAAATGTAGTTGGATTCTAGTTTTTTTATTAAAATGATTTGAATTTTTTAGACCAATTTAAATTGAATATATTCATTTTCACTCATGATTAAATTTTTTTTTAAAACCAAATCAATCCAACCTACTTTTTTAGGTATAAATAATAGGTATCTTTTGATCTTGTTAAACCCTAAACAATAAAGCTTTGTCACTGAGTATTCAACCTGTTGATTTATTTTTATAACATAATTTGTTTCATATTTTTTAAAAATAGTTGAATTTTTTTAAATCAGTATAGTTCTAAAATCGGTGGAGGTAGATTTTTTTTTCTCACCCGTAATAATAACCACTCATTTTACAACCAATCAACCAAACCGTCATTGTCGTATTGGGACCAACAATAACCGCCTAAACAGTGCCATGAAACCATCACTACGCTCAGCTGCTGTTTCCTCTTTGTTTTCTTGGGTTGTTATGCTACTTGGCATTTGCATAGATCAAATTAGTCCACTGCTTTAAACAATTACAAAACTTAGAAGTAGTTTCTTTACTGTTTTCTAAAAATAAATTTTTATCGTTTTTTTATTTTTTTAAAACATAAAATAACATTCAAAATTAAGAAACAAACGATCCGTGAATCTTTACCCAGTCCAAAATTTTACTGATATAAAAAAGAAATACACACCCGGGATACATAGATCCGGTATCCACTTTGGATAGAAAAATGTTGCGCGTTTCGAAAAATAAAGTCAAATAAATATAAAATTTTAATTAATTTTTAAAATTAATGTTCGAAAATTTTGTCAGCGTTTTCTTTCTGATACTATAGTATCTCTTCTTTGGATGTGTGATTAACCACGTCTATAAATTAGTTAACACATTTTATGAGTAATTAAGAATATATATATATATATATATATATATATATATATATATATATATATATATATATATATATATATATATATATATATATATATATATATGTACAGAGGCCGGCGGCGGGAGTGTATAAAGTGAAAGAAATTTTTATTAATTTATTAAATTATTTAATTACAAAATGGTTAAATGATTAAATGATTAAATTATTAAATTATTAATTACTAAATAATAAAATTACTAAATTACCAAATTATTAAATTACTAAATAATTAAATTACTAAATTACCAAATTACTAAATTACCAAATTACTAAATTATTAAATTTCTAAATTATTAAATTATTAAATTATTAAAGTGACAGTTAAAATTGTCCCAATTTTAAAATAATTTATTTAATTATAATATTTAATTATTTTTTTAACTTTTCAAAGTAAATCTATGTTAGTAACAGTTAAAAATTGCAACTATTTGTATAATTCATGTGTTCCTATAGCATTATTATTTATAATTGGACGTGAAGTATTTTTAAAAATTGAAAGATGAAATTAAAAAATTTTATAAAAGAGAGACTAAATTGAAAAATATAAATAAACTAAATAAGTAATTTAGCAAACGAAAAAATATATTCTAAGTATGGTTATGGAAAAATGAAAAAAAAATATTTATTATTTAGTAAGTTCATAGTTTTAATAAAAATTATTTTTTTACAGTAAATATTTTGTATTTATTTTATAATTATTAAAAAATTCGGAAAATATACGAATGATAAGACAATAAAAACTAAATAAAAGTACAATTAGCTGTATCAGCTGCATGTGTATAGGTACATTGACCTTTTGTTTATTTTATTCCTTCTTATATTATAAGTTCAGTTACTCGTTTTTATATTATAAATTTAAATAAAATATTCGTTGCTCAAGATAAGATGCATTTGTTTTTGAGAAAAAATGCAAAAGATTTCAAGGTTAATAACCTTAAAAAAAATTATACAAATTGAATCAATAAATAATAATAATAACAATAAAAAAATTAGGTGACAAATAAAAAAAATATCTACTATACTAGTTGAAATGTAATTATTTATTTGGGACATCTATCACATGATTTGTTTCATAATAGATAAGAGGATAAGTATAGTAGATCTTAAATAAGCAAATTTTTTAATAACTTATATTAAAAATTATAGCAAGAATACCTCAAAGTATATTATCGATAATAAAATTAAAATCGTTTGAGAATCTAATTTAATATAAATATTGATAAACTCTCTATCAAAAATAAATATTAATATTTTTTTTAATGTTTCATAATTCAATCAAAATAACGTAACATGAGTAAATATAAACTAAAATACCTAGAATTATAATCACAATCTACACGTAACTTTTCTGTTAATTATATTTACTATCTGTGTATAATATTATTCTCGCAAAATGTTTCATAAAATGAATATATATATATATATATCATTTTTTATAATTTTATAACATAATAAATTAATATATTTCTTCTTAATTAGAATATATTTTTTTTTAATTCATTTTTCAAATATTTAAATTTATTTAATAAATTTAATCATATTAAGATATTTATTTATTACTAGTAAAGTTATTTTTCTAATCAATTCAACCAGTTTTTTTTCTTTTAAAACTGAAATATTTAAAAACATGTATCTAATTCTACATTTTAACAATGAAACAAATCACTTAAATTAATTAATCTCTTCTTCAGAATACTTTGAATTTAATTTTTAATATTTTATTCATATTTAAAAGTACACTTGTAATGAACCAGGTACTTTCTAATATTCTAAATTTGAATAATCATTTCGATGGAGATAATCTATTCGTATACTCTCCTTTTAACATAACCACATGTCTTTCTATTTTATAACATATATAAAATTAATATTTTTAATTAGTTGTTTAATTAAAGAAATTTTACTTAAACTTTTTATATTAAAGCTTAAATTTCTTCAACTAATATTAAACATGATAATATTTGTAAATCACAAGTAAAATAGTCTTCAATCAATTAAATTAATTATGTATTTTTTAAATAATATTTTAAAAGCATATATTTTGTATTTTAATTTATACTTTCATATATAAAAATGTTCTACTAATATAATTAAAACATTCTTTCCTTACTTATTTTTTATTAATAATATTTTTTATCTTTAATAATATTTAATAAATATAAAATCTTGTTAATAATATATTGTAACATAATTTAAATAGAATATTTATTAAAAATATAATAAATATTATTTATTAATTTTTGTTACATTTTTAAATGTTGTTAAAAGTTATATATATATACAGTAATTCTTATAATATATCTGTAAACAATTAACAAAACACATCTCGTCTCGCAGTAAAGTTATCATATATATATATATTTATTTATTTATTTATTTATTTATTTATTTATTTATTAGTATTAGATAACATTTTAACGCATACATTCTGCTAAGATTTTTGCTTAGTTGAGCATAAAAGTACTTTCAGCATTTTAGTTGCGTCGAAGTTTAACATTGATGTTTGTACTCTTAGAAACTCGATCACGAACCACATTTTAGTCAAAGCAGTTCAAAGTTTATCAAAATCAACAATCCTATCATATAATACTACAATAATTTTTTGATATTGCTACTAATTTTAGCTATCATTTAAATTAATAGTTAAATTATAGCTAATTAACTATAATATTATTTTTTTTAGCTAAATTGAAGTTATATTCATTTATACTTCTCATTACTACAAATTAACTAAAAAATAACTACAAATTTTAAAAAATTTACTACAAATTAATTAAGATTATTTTCTTAACTAATTTGCTACTTATTTCATGCTACCATTCAATATTATAATAATTTTATAGTTAATTATTTTTATTAAAAATTAGTTACAAAATAACTATTAATTTTAAAATTAGCCACAAAATTATTTTGTAACAAATTTTAAAATTTCTAGTAGTGCAACAAATTATCACCATAAATTGTCTAAAATTGTAATTACAATACATTATTCTCTAATTTTTATTTAATTTTTCTTGTTGTGATTAATGATTATTCTTTGTTTATTAGTGATTCAACAATGCTAATTTGCCATTTGTTTATTTACTGATATTTTCATATATTTTATAAATATGTTTATGATTTAAATTGATAAATATTTAATTGTTATTTTATTTATTTTATTGCATTGTAAATATATAAGTCCTCATTATTTTTTGTATATTTTAACATTGTGATTTATTTTATTTGTTTTATATTATTTAATTTATAGGATAAATTAATGTGTTTAAAGTATTGTGATTTACATAATTAATTTTGTAATTTTAAAAATGTTTTAAACTGGGACAATGATAAGTGTTACGAAAAAAATTTCATTAAAAAATATGCATGAAGTATGATTTCTGTCCAATCACATTGTATATATTTTTAGTTAAATTTTCTTTAAAAAAAATCTCAGTCTTACCCGTCTGTTTTGTGCAACTTGTACATTTTTGTTTTGTACGAAATAGCATCACTGTTTGGATTGCCACCTGCTTTGCTAGCAGACATGACGGTTTTCCTGAAATGT
The DNA here is from genome assembly GCA_025330945.1 of Mucuna pruriens. Taxonomy (NCBI): domain Eukaryota; kingdom Viridiplantae; phylum Streptophyta; class Magnoliopsida; order Fabales; family Fabaceae; genus Mucuna; species Mucuna pruriens. Next base: position 3,021,365 of record JAENHJ010000042.1, on the reverse strand, counting down.
TAGAAACAATTATTAATTTCAATATCTACTTGACATTAATTTTGGTTTGTTATTATATGCAATAGAAATCAATTTGATCGTTTTCAATTATGCTGTCGGCAATTGCATATCAGTTTTCATTTTGGATTATTACCAACAACTGAAATCATTTTCACAGTTTAGGTTATTGTCGATATTTTTCATAATGATTTTTCAGTTTGGATAATCAACATGTAATTATTTTTAATATGGATTACTGCAGCAATTGTAATCCAATAGGCAATAACAATAATCAATTTCATTGTGCAATTATAGTCAAAGTTGCAACAATTATAACCAATTTCATTCAAATAACAAAATAAAATTCAAAACACAAGAAACGCATTAAACTTAAACTCTTACATCATATTACTTCCATTCCAGCTACTTTAACAAAAGCTAAACCATTTCCTAGCTATCTATGTCCTCTTGCTACAACACCTATTTTAGTAGTAACAAAAGAAAAAGAAAAACGCACAATATTATGACAAATTTCTCACACTTTTCTTTGCAAACTTTTTCAATCTTGAAGAGAAGATTCATCCTCCAATTTTTTCTCCATTTCCAGCAGCTAATTGTAGCACCAATTCCAATAACAATTCAAGCAAAATAATGGCAATTGAACACATCATTCTACCAAAAACTTTTGTGTAAAATCTTATAAATTAACCAAACACAACTTAAATATAGATCAATACCTTCAACATAGGCCAGAAAACATGTATAGAAGAAGGGGGTTTACCTAAATTCTTTTCAATTTTGAACCTGCATGTGCACAACATATCTTGTAGTGACAAAGTCGAACCTTATTTCTCTGTTTACACAAGCATTTACCATGTGCCTTCGACGTACTCCCTTCTTTCAAGTTTCAACCTTTGGTAGATTCTCAGACCGGAAAATCAAGTTAGTTTCATAATAGCGGTATTATGTACTTTTTCAAAATGGACATTTAAATTTATTTATCTTATATATATATATATATATATATATATATATATATATATATATATATATATATATATATATATATATATATATAATTGTATAGTTGTTTTATTAATTAATTTTTAGAATTTAAATATATTATGCTTTTATAAATAAACTGAAATTAATATAATTTATTTTAAAATTTAAAGTTTGATTTTTTATTTATTTAAAATAATAATATTTTTATATATTATTAAATGATACATTCATATTTAATTTATAATAACAGTATAAGTTAAAAAAAGCTTAATTTAAATAATACGAAACATAAATTATAACTCAATTTTTTTTAAAAAATATAAATTGATATATATATATATATATATATATATATATATATATATATATATATAGATAAAAATGATATCTTAAAATTTAATTTTAGTCTCTATAAAATTTAATATTTTTATATTTTTATATTTTTATATTTATTATTTCAGTCTCTAAACAAATGTGCTTTTATTAAAATATAAGAACTAAAAATATGTTAAATTTTTATAAAAATTAAATTAAACTCTTTGTCGCGAACTAAATCGTGACGCGGAATCGTGGATTAAATTGAGGTTCGAAGCTAAGTCTCTTCCCAGAAGGAACCAGGCGCACAAAGCTGAAACTAACTCGGCCAATTGGAGGCCAAGACCGACTCAGCTTCATGGGAGTCGCCACTGGTATTTTTTTGAGAAACGCCAGAAAACCTTAGACGGATAGGGCTGGTCCTTGAATCAGAGAGATGAGTTCGGAGGTTGGTTACGCGCAGGGGTCACAAGGTATCTTCCACACGCCTATCACATGATAATTACCCAAACTAGCTGCATGAAAAGGAAGCAATTCTCACATTTGGTTTATGCTTTTCCAAAACTGGAGTGCTTGCGCAGGATGATTTTGGAATATTTTTGATTTTTTTATGGGTAACTTGACAAGAGTAGGCCTCTTGCTCCTACGTATCTCCTACCGTAGTGAAGTCAAAGTTTACGTAGTTCTAGAAAAGTTATTGAGATATAGAGTGAGGGTTGAGACCAACTAGACTCAACTGAGCAGGTGCCGAGATTGACTCGGCTTAGTCAAGGGTGGAGACGTGCCAAGAAGGGAAATGGAGCCGACTCGGCCCAAGAGGCCGGGCTCGACTCGGACAACCAGTTAGGGGGGATGCCGATGACAAGTCGGCCGGATCCTACATCAAGCTGGTGAAGCTGGAGCTAGAGCTGGTATATTCTTGGCCTAGATGGAGGCAACTTCAGTCTAAACTCAGCCTATGCCAATTCAGTTTAGTTGGGTGTATACTACATAGCTAGCCTGATAAATCACGACTTGAAGGGTGCTAAGTCATCTTCATGGTCATACATATGTGTTTCAGCAACTAACCTGGTATTAAGAAGTTTCGACGTCATTCTCTTCCTTCCACTTCTCTTCTGGCGATTTCACTTGGGTTGCCTCACGAATTCACTTCTAGGCTTGAGTGGAGCAGTGTTTTCCTTGGATTTTTCTTTACCTTCTTTTCACCAAAGATTTCTCAACCTTTTTCTCTTTGTTCCGAGGTCGTTATGTGTCAGGTTTGGTTGCATGCGTATCTCCACGATTTCCTTCCATGAGTTGCGAGCAATAACCGTATCAGTTCGTGGCACGCCTCCTGCATGCGGTTACCTCCATGATCACATATCCTTGTTTCGTGGGTTGTGACAAATCTGAAGCCGATGGGGACGCAACTAATTGTGGGATGAGGTCGGATTGTATGGGATTCTATCCTACCAGGATAGATTTGAGGTCCCATACTTAGATATTTTAATAGACGAAAATCATATTAAATCTAATTTTTAGGTACTATTTAATATAAAAAAAATTACATAGTTAATTAATTAAAATTATCATTTATATAAATTTTTATTCAAATATTATAAAATTTAACAAACCTATAAAAAATATAATTTCATTCTTTCTGTTAAAAAATAAACAAATACTTTTTTTATTAAAATAAAAGAAGAAAAAATATATTAATTTTTATAAAAATAAAAATTAAATTCTTAGATATTTTAATAGATGAAAATCATATTAAATTTAATTTATAGGTACTATTTAATATAAAAAGTTTTACATCATTAATTAATTAAAGTTATCGTGACATAAATTTTTAATTAGATATTATAAAATTTAATAAATTTATGACATATATAATTATTGTTATTAAACGATAATATAAAGTATTATTTTTATATATTGTATAAAATATTTTTACAATTAATAAAAATTATTATTGAAATAATTTTAAAATATTTATTATAAAAGTTAATAAATCTATCCTAATTTTAATATATATATATATATATACTCTCACATTTTCTTCTAGTTTATTGAACTAAAAACAGATATTGTTCTGTTGTGTGAATATGTAATTATCATTATATATAAAAAGTATATACTTTAAAAATTAAATACAAATTTTTTTATTAAATAGATCATCTTTCATCCTGGTCTAAATATAATAAATGTTTTAAGCTACATGAACTTATCAAAAGTTGATGACATTATGTTATTCACTTATCATATTTTACCCGAAAAATATTTGAGTCATTTATCTTGAATCTTGTAGTATGAATGTAATGTCATAATGACGATAATTAAGTTGAAATGACAGTGATGGACATGTGACAGCAACTCCTAACTACGAAGGACAACTTATAGCCCATGGACAGTAGCCTAGCATATGCACAAAATATATGAATGGTGGTTGACTACATAACGACAACTACGATCATGTCCGTAAATTTTAATAAGTATTTGAATAAAAAAAAATTGAATAGTATTTTATCTTTTATTTATTTATTTTTTACTTTTTCTCTTTTGATTATGTTTAATTTTATCTTTTATTTTTAATATTTTATATTACACTATTTAGGTTGACTATTATACTTTTTACGATATTTATATTTATTTTATAAATTTAACATTATAGTGTAATATTAATAGATAATAAAAATAAAATTTATTATTTTTAAATGTTTTTATATTATATTATTTATCTTAATTATTTTATTATTTTTAACATTATATTTCAAAATATTTTAATTATTTCACTAATTAACTTCATGAAAGTATATACCTCTTTAAGCATAAGTTGTTTTTATTTTATTTTAAACATGATTGGAAATATAACTTTTGCTAAAAAGAATTGTGAAAATTTTTAAACAAAGTTTTAAAAGTATGTATTTTATATTTTAATCTACATTTTTATATAACTTTTGTTTAATCAGAAAGTAAACTACTAATAATATATACTGAAAATATATTTCTTTTGCATCAATAATTTTTTTTTAAAATACCTATATATCATATTAGTAACACAAATACACATTATTTTAGTTTTTATTAAATACAAAATTTGCAATAAAAACAAATCTAACATTTAACAAATGAGAAATCATGTTGGTTATGAAAATAAATTCCACCAACATATACAAACAATCTCCCTGATTTTCGGTCAAATGGGTAACTTTTTTACTTCATTCTTTTTTTAACCTTCAAATAACTAATAACTAAACTAATACAATACATTCACATGCATTGGTATAGTTTTATATCGTTTTCTCTTAGGTAATGCGTGACATTTTTTTAGAATTTAATTAAAATATATTTATATTAATATAGTGTAAATTTTTATATATATATTTCCATCTAATAATAAATTATCATATATAATAAGTACTAAAATTTATAATAAATACTGTAAAAGACATATTAAAGATAATTTTCTATTTGATTAACATTGTAAAAATATGTAAACATTACATAAAAATTAAAAAATCATTTTTTTTAATATATCCTTAAGCTTTGTTTGGTTAGAAATATAAAATAATTTAGTTTAAAATTTGAATTGTAAAAAATAAAAATCTAACTTTTTTTTCTAAAAATTATTATTTTTAACTTTTTTTTTCTTCTATTTTCTTCTTTAACCAAATTAGAGATTTTTTATATATATTTTTTCTTTTATTTCTTCTTTAACCAAACTAGAGAAAATATAAAGTATTATCCATTCTTCCTGCATGTATTCTCTCATGCAAACACAGGTTACGAGGAAGGGAGTAAGTGGAGCAGTCTTGTTTCATCTAACACTTGGACTCGTCCTTTATAATTTCATGTACATGAAAGTCAGGTAATAATTACGCCAACAATACACGTGGGGGGCATAGCTAAGGCCCTTTCCTTTCTGGGTTAATTGGTCTGGCAAATGCCAGGTTTGTTATTTGACTTCATCTTTCTGAACTGAAAAAATAAATTGAATTGATGGCATTTTTTTTACTTTGGAAGTTATACAATTTTACAAATTTTGTTTTTAAATTATTTTTTTCATATTTTGTCTTTAAATTTTTAAAATTCATATATTTTATTTTATTCAATTTTATTAGTTAACCGATGACGTAATACGTAGTGTTAACGTAAATAATCAATGTTACAGTTGACATAATAAGAAAATTAAATTATATATATATTTTAAATTTTATAATTTTACAAATTTTGTTTTCTAACTTCTTTTTACATTTTGTCTTTAATTATTTTGGACATTTTATTTTTTGACTTTCAAATTTTTTGGTCTATTTTTGTAATTAAATATTTTATTTTTAGAATATCATAATACAATTGAAATACAAAATTCATGAAGTAAAAAAATAAAATACAAAAATATAATAAAAAATAACAAAATATGTTATAACAATATTATATATGATTACTATTTTTTATTTGAGTAAAATATTCTTTATCATTATCTTCTTGGGACAAAATACTATTAACACTCACTATCTCTAATTCATTAATTTTCTCTTTCACACATAAAACATATCCCTTCTATCATACTCTATTTTGTTAGTAGTGGATTAGAGTTTTGAATTTTGTTGAGTGAATCTGTTGTTGTGTGAATATAAATGCTTATAAAAATAAAAGAAAGTATGAGAGAAATGATATGTTTTGTGCATGAAAAACATATAACTAATCAAAGATGGTGACAACTAATATTGTACTACTAGAAAATTTAAAATTTGCTACAAAATAATTTTGTGGCTAATTTTAAAAACAATAGTTATTTTGTAACTAATTTCTAGTAAAAATAATTAGCTATAAAATTACTATAATATTGAATGGTAGCATGAAATAAGTAGCAAATTAATTAAGAAAATAATCTTAGTTAATTTGTAGTAATTTTTTTAAAATTTGTAGTTATTTCTTAACTAATTTGTAGTGATAAGAAATATAAATAAATATAACTTCAATTTAGCTAGAAAAAATAATATTCTAGTTAATTAATAGTTAAGTAGCTAGGATTTAGCTACTAATTTAAATGGTAACTAAAATTAGTAGCAAAATCAAAAAATTCTTGTAGTGTTGTTTTGATAGGTAGACAGAGTTTTTGCATAACAAGTTATATAAAAAAAGAAAACAATAAAAAAATATTTTGCTCAATCATGTTATTGCAAAATATTTTCCTTTTTTCGTTTGAAAAATATTTTATATTTTAATTTTTATTATTTTTCTCTATATGTAAAATAGAGAATTGCAATGGAGGTGCGGAAATTTAAAAGCTTGGTATCAAAATGTTCTAAAAACAATTGAGAATGGAATATGTAAAAAAAATTAGGAAACAAAATTAGTAAAATTGTGAATGTTTAAAAACAAAATATATAATTTAATTTTCTAACCACATAAGCTATAATGTAAACAATCCTTTGAACTGTTATTTCATCCATCTATATTAATACTACTGACGACGTCATCGGTTAAATACTAGAATCAAATTGTTAATTAATGGTAATATAAAATATGCAAAAAATTTAAAAATTAAGATGAAGTAAAAAAATATTTATGATTAAAATTCATAAAATTGTATAATTTTAAAGCAAAAAGTATAATTATGCTTAAATAATATTTAAGGACACGTATATAGCCAACTTTAACCGTGTCAAATTTGTCGGTTAAAACAAAGCATCGAAATTGTTAACTTCTTCCTATCCTCTGACCAAAAAAAGTTGTAAACTTATACTTCTTTATTATTTTGAAAAGGTGAATAGTAAATCCCTAAATTCGAATTTATTCGTAGATGATTATACACAATTTTAAATTGTCACAATTATTTATTTAATTATAATTATTTTTAGTATAGATCACAAATATCTCTAAAAAAAATAATCTTATTCAAAATGAATAGGAACACTGTAGATCACAATTATACTAATACATGATCTAATTTATTTATCATTCTTTTATTAATGAAAAATAAAATAATTGTGTGATAAATTTTTGTAGAATTTGATTAGAATGTACTAACAATGATAATATTTATCTACTGTCATTCAATTATTTTGAATATATTATTATATGTGTCTAGTCAGTTTATTAATTTTTATAATAATTAATTTAAAAATTATATTTAATATATTTTTTTATTAGTTGAATGCGTAACATTTACACTACTAAAATCTTTAAACTAATGAAAAATTAAACTCATTTTTCTTGGACAAAGTCACATGAAACTTTGTGTTATATATATATATATATATATATATATATATATATATATATATATATATATATATATATATATATATATATATATATATATATATAATTTAAATCTTGGTGGAGTACGTTATATTTATTTAATATCTTTCAAGAGAAAGACATAAACTTATGAAATGAAAATAATATGAGAAGATGCATTCATTACAAATAAATTATATATATACACCAAAATATGAGCACTATTTGTATGAAATTCTCAGCATTCATTAATTGAATAATTTCCAATCCTCCAATAACATTTTTCTATACTAAAAAGTTATATTTCTACTAAGTAAATAACTATCGAATGCTTTTATATTTCAAATACATTAAATCTATTTATTTTTATTTAATATTACTTTTATAAAATATTTAGAAGATTTGTAGAAAAATATAAATGATTCTCGTTAATTTTTAAATTATAATTGTCTAAATTTGATTATTAATTTTTAAATTATAATTTTCACTGACTTTATTAACGAACTTTAATGTAAAAATATTTAGATACCGTTATAACTGCCTCGTAGTTAAGCTTAGGTCATTGAGAAATATTGGTATTTAAAATTAAAAAGACATGGACGCATACAAAATTCCACAGAAACACGTTTCCACCGTTCATTGTTCCGCACCAGATGGAGGCATAGCGTTACACTACCATCTCCTGTAAACTCTATTTACTCACTCTCAACAAGATACGAACCTTGAAATTTTAAAAGTAAAAAAGGCATAAAAAAAGCATCCTAGAACGACGAGAATTATTGTTTTATTCCTACAAAGTCTCCTCTTGACTCAATTATCTGTCTTGAAATTTTCATCTTTGAAAAACTCAAGAAATACTGTACTCTTGCACTTAGGGCACTTTGGATCCACATCTGATAGCATGACGTACATGAAGCATCGAGGACAACCAACGAGATCCATGGCCTTTGTTGCTGGACCGTTTGCATGTTGCATCTCCTCTTCAGCATCCCGGGAAATTACACTTGTACCCTCAATCGGCATCTTTGATGTATATGATACCGAAGAAGATGATGTCGAATAAAACTCTGGCCATTCACCTGATAATGATTCATCTGCCTCCGGCGATGTGGGCTTGTTCGGCTGCCCCAGTTCCGACTTTGGACCCTTTCTTTTGCTCATGATGTTCCAAGCAAAATAACTCTTCCTCTATGTCAGTCTATGGGAATAATTTAAATGGTCTAAACTCTAAAGAGCAACATAGAGAGGGAGTTAGTTAGCAATTAGCAAGTCATAGAGTGAAATAGTGAGTGCGGAAACCAAAAACAGATATCGTGTTGCCACAACAGAAACAATTTTTCGAAGGAGGAATTAAGCTTCTGGAGAGAATGTAAAAATCTCTTGTGGCAATATAATAAAAGGGAGTTACAAACCAAAATATTACATATATAGAATGAGAGCGTCGGAAGCATTCAAAAGGGTGTTCAGTGGGATACTTCCCGGGATCCGACAGCTAAATCCAACCTTGTTTTGTTATATCAACATGTGACAACAAGTTCGGTGTCAAATCAAAATTGCATGCTGGAGGGTATGCAAGAACCAAGAAGGGTTTGTGTGTGTGTTTGTTTGTTTATTGTAAATCTTTTCAGTTTGAGTAGCACTTCACAAGGAAATCGAGATTCACATATTCAGAAGTTGTACAAGTAAATATGAGAATACCTCAAAAAAGAACCAGGCGGCAAGAACCAGAATTATTGTAGTGGGGGGGGATCAGTAGGTAAATTAAACCGGTCACAACTGTATCGTCAGCAGAACAGCACCATATTCGTACAAAGTTAAATGGCGTTGAGTGAAGCAATAGAGGGCCACCATATATAGAGGTTGAAAAGTAGAATGCAGTGAACAAAATGAGAATTTATTGCCCTTAAAATGTCAAATTTACTTTGGGCAGTAAGAGAAATTATTAGAACATCGCATATTCATAGTCTCGGTTAATTTTTTTTAGGTTGATGTAATAAAAAATTTAATTCATAAAAGTAATAAATTTTAATTATGTGTCACATAAAAAATTATTTAGAAATAATATAATCTTAAATTATGTAATCATTTTTCTAAAAAATGCATGTTTTAAAAGATTAATATTACATTATACGTACCACAGTTTAATATACGTTCAAATATTGAATAGGACAATATTTGGTAAGATTTACGGGGCTTCATGAATTTTTCCTGTGGAATTAATTTAAAAATTGTTAATAACAGATAATATATTTTAATTTTTTTATTAGTTAAAATTTATTAAACATTACAAAAATTTGTAAGTCCCACTTCATATTTATTGAATCTCATTTATGATTTATAATTTTTTTTTATAAAATTTAACTAATAAATAATATATTATCAAAAGTGTGATAAAAGTGTATTGCTAGCCTTTTTCGTTAACTCATCTTGACTTAAAGTTAATTTTAGATGAATTTCAATTTTACAAATTAGATATATTGTATTTTGAAAATAGATTCTTATCACTTTAAATAATTATAATTGGACCAACGATAGCCATAAATCTATAAAATGATATTAATTTTTAACTTAGTATGTTGGAAAAAAAAAATGAAAGAAAGAAGGTAAGAAAATAGAGAGAATAAAGAGAATGAGGGAGAATACTTGTATATTTTTATATATGGAATAGACTATTTAGATTAGATCTAGTAACTAGAGGTCTATGACTAATCCTATACATCATGATTTAGCTATTATAATTCTTCAATATTCCTCAATGTGTCTACTACTCACGAAATGTGAGAAACAAATGAGTAATTATCTGTTTTTAGAAGAAATCGAAGAATTTTTTTGGAATCCTACAAGAGCTACTAATTCTTTTTTCTTTGACAGATGGTCCGAAATAAAAAATTATAGCTATAAATTATAAACAGTAATAATGTATAATTAGATATAAATATTTACACATTAATATTCAAAACACTCACCTTGGATCTCCATTATTTGAGAATATGCCTCATTAAAACCTTACTAGAAAAATCTTATGGAATAAAAACTCAATGAAGGAACAAGACTACAACATTCATCAATATGTTATCATTGCCTCGTTAAAAACCTTATTGGGAAAACCCGATGGAACAAAACCATGGCGAAGAAAAAAAGAATACAAAACATATTTATCCCCCCTCACGCACACAATAATCTTTAAGACGATGAGGTCTAATCTTATGTATCAATTTGATAGTGACTTTGTAAAGAGATTTTGCTAGTTTCTCACATGGTCAAACTTGTTGAATATTCATATAACCATTCTTTTTTAAGATCATAAGTGAAAAAGAATTTTGACAAAATATGTTTTGTTCTATCTTTTTTAATGTGTCCTTCTTTCAATTGAGCAATACACGCAGCATTATCTTCATATATGATCGTTGAAGACACATTTCTTAAAGATAAACCACAAGTTTCTTGCACATGTTATATTATAGATCTCAACTTAACATATTCGCGGTTTGCTCTATGTAATGCTAAAATTTCTGCATTAGTAAATGATATGGTTGTTGTAGTTTGTTTCACAAACCTTTGTGAAATTGTTCTATCAACGCATGTAAGCAAATGTCCTTTTGTGATATACCTTTACGAGGATATGATAAATAATTTCTAAGATAAAGAAGTATGTACTTGACTTAATTGCAATATCTTCAAGTATGTGCAGAAAATTATCTTGTCAGTAAATTGTCAACAATGTGTCGGTGCGCGTATAATTATCAACATATTAGTGCTTTGATAGCATAAGATATGATTCTTCAAGACTAAGTAGCTCATTATTTTCTTGATGTTTGAAAGGATTTTTGCTCCCTTCATAAAATTATATGGACAAATTGGATCGTTTTTATATCATTCTTTTATCAAATATTCACTAAGACGATTAAATCCTTCTAGGAATTTCACATCATCTAGATTATTTTAGTCTATAGTGAGACTTCCTCAATTTGATTGAGTAATGTTCTTAATAACCCTTACAATATGTTTTGCACAATTTAAATCCTTCAAGAAATTTCATATAAATGTCATTATCAAGTGAATAATATAAATAAGTTGTAACAACATCCATTAGTTATAAATTAAGCCTATCATGTTAGACTAGACTAATTAAGTATCAAAGAGTATTTGCATCCACTACAGGTGAATCTATCTTATCAAAATCAATGTTTGATAATTGTGATAATCCTTGAGCAACTTTCATCCATTTCATTTTTTTTTTGCACAAAAGCTTATTTGTATTAAACTAGTTTTACATCTTTAGGTGTATAGATCATGAGTTCAAAATGCTAATTTGTTTTACATTTTTAGCTGTACAAACTATAAGTTCAAAAACCTATCTGATCTTACATTTTTATAAATGTGGACTACAAGTCTAAAAACTTAACTGGTTTTACATCTCCAAATGTATGGACTACAGGTCGAAAAACCTTTTATTTTCGCTTGACAAGCGAATCTAACTTTGCCTCAATTGAATCTTTCTATTTTGGCCAATCATTTTTTCTACAATCATTAATAGACTTTGATTTTTTATCCTTAATATTACATTTAGTACTACATTATATGCAAATACATTGTCAACATTGACTTCATTTTGATTCCATTGTATTCTGTTCATGACATAATTTGATATTTCATTACTTTCACTAATTTCAAGTACTTAAGTTTTTCTGGAACTAAAATATTAATTATGTTAGAGGAATCTTTTGGAGTTTTCATATCCCTAATTTGACCATCTTACTTTTTATCTCATTTTCTTATTTGAGGATTTTATCTTTGGAACCAACAAATCTATCATACTTCAAGTGTGTTAAGACTTTTTTAGAATGCTAGATTGTCCAACAAGGAAATCAAGTTTTATCAAAGCTTTAGCAGTTAATACATTTGATTTATCAATTCTTTATGGCTAATAAATTATATTTTTGAACTTCTAGTTAATATTATTTTGTATGAGGATCAAGATAATGATAATTTATTTCAACTAATCTCTTTTCTCAACGAATTATTCTCTCCTACTAATGTTGGAAAAATCGACAATCAGCAAATCAAGTCATAAATAAATCTCTTCTTCGTAATTCAAGATATTTTATAATAAATGAAGATTTATACTCAACATATATTATCAATATTATTTGAGGACTCATCTTAGTGTGTTGAGGTGGAACAATTGAAACACAAACAACACATCCATAAAATTCTTCGATAGGAAGTTTACTTACTAATTGCAAAAGAGAGAACTTGTAATAACTTGTTGGCTTTATGTGATTAACATTATAGTATATTAGATTGCATGCCTCAAATAAAAATTTGAAGTTTTGATCTCATAACAATAGTCTTGCAATCAATTTTATAAAGTTAATAAATGAATATATAATTCTATCTTGAACAAGCAATTTTGTCAACATCTAGCCATAAGTTGACAACAAATATATATGTGATGAGTAAGAAATCTTAGAAATGCCTAGTCGAAAGTTAATAACAAATAGACATGTGACCATTTAGCTAATCCATCAATTAAAATTATAAAGTAACTAAATGGTCCTCATGGTGGATGTATTTTCTATAAATATGAGAGGTTCATTCTAATTTTTTTTTGTTGGTTATGGTGAAATTATAAATCTTCTTTAAAACAAGCACTATAGGTAAATTTATTGGTTTAAAGAGAAGACAGTCTAAGAAACCTCAATATTTTTCATGAAAACTTGTTTTTTTTAACTCAACTTGAAATATTTTAAGATAAATTTAGATTGATTCTTCAATGAATGAAAAATAAGTTGAAAAAAGATAGAAATGAAAACAGAAAAAGAGAGCGGGAGAAAATAATATGCTATAGTTAATATGATGAAAAAGAATTAAGGATATAGAACAAATGTAAATTGAACAATAATGTTAAAAAAAATGGATATCTGATTGGATAAAGAGTTATTGCAAACCTGCTTACATGAAAATGAATTGAGTAAGGGTAGCTGTACTAGGGTTTTGGACTTAACCACCACGGAGGTAGCTAACAAGTTCAAAAGAAGCAAGAAAAAACCCCAAGTCAATAAATGCATTTCGGGACTTTTTCCCAAGCATAGTATAAATGATTTTTTTTTTCTGCGGATGGTGGAACTCAAAAAGTATTTTTCAAATAATATAAATAGATAACGGAGAGGTCAAAATTGTTTAAGAAATTGATAATGATATAGTTGATTTATTAAAATATTTTTTAAAAAAACTTTAGAAATTGACACTAGCATTGTCAACTTTATTTTTTAAAATTTTTTTTAACAGAAATAGACAATATCATTTGTCAACTTCCTTCTATTTTTCTAAAAACTTTTATATTTTTGAAATTTTATATTGGTATTATTGACTTTTTAAAATATATTTTAAAAAAAATAAGTGTACTCTTCTATTTATATATCATCTGTTCAAAATTTGTATAAAACCTCACAATACTCTTTTCCATCTATTATGATACGGTAGTTGATGAAGCAAGAATATTAACATATTTCGTACATAGATTGTCGAGGTATGATATTAGAATTAAATATTTTTTTATTCCTATAAAATGATTCAATTATAATTTTGGTCCTTATAAAAAAAGTTATTTGTTTTCCAATCTTCTATAATTTAAAATTATTATTTTTAATTCTTATAAAATAAACCATTTGATTTTTTCTCAGTAAAATATTTTTTTTTATTTTTATTCATTCAAAATTCAAAATTATTATTTTTAATTTCTGATATTTATTTTAAGATAAATAAATAATAATTATTTTAAAAATATAAAAAAAAATCTAAAAATATCACATATTGAAAATGTACTAAAGACACTAGTGGACATCATCTAAGTTAATCATGGTTGATGACATTCTATTAATAAACACATAAACAATTAATGAATATCATATAATAGTAGAAAGCAAAAAGAATGATTTTAAATTTTTTAGAGATAAAAACTAAAATAAAAAATTATAAAGAGTAAAATAAAATCTATTTAAAAGAACCAAAAACTTATTGAAGTATATTTTTTATTTTATTAACCTATGTTATTTGTTGCACTAATGATTATTAAATATATATAATCATCTAAGTTTAATATAACAAATAACATAAGTTGATAAAATAAAAAATATCATACCTTAATTATTTGCGAATATATAAGTTAATATTCTTACTTAGATCAACTACTTAATCATAATAGGTGAAAAAGAATAAATCAAGAGTTGTTAAACAATTTTCACATAGGTGATATTGATGGAAAAAAACCACTCTTTTTATGGGAAGGTAATACGATACTGGAAATACCAATAAAACATCACCAATGTGGTGACACAATGTCATGGATATAAATTCCCCTCACTTGCAAGAATCTCTAAAGAGTAACTACAAATAAGAATAATAGTAACAGTGAGAAAAATCACACAAGAGAGACCAATATTTTTAACGTGAAAAAACCCCATGAACGTGAGAAGTAAAAATCACGGGTCGTCCAGACCAAAGAAATCAATTCAGTATAATAAAATAAGGATACAAGAGTGTTCAGGTCAAGTATTTAATTTGTTCATACAACCAACCTGTACAAGCAAGCAAGCAAACAAAACTTGCAGATGAAGAACAAGATGAAAAATAAAAGAACCCAAAAAATTGAGCTACTATGCGAGCACGATTTCTCACATCTCTACTTTTTTCTCTTTCCTTTTTCTCTCTCCTCTCTTTTACCTTGTGAAAATCCACTCTTTCTCAATCTCTTGTCTCTTGTGTCTCTCTAGTATCTCTTCAATCTAACCCCTTCTCTTATAAAGAGAAACCTAGCGGACTTGAGAGTATTGGTCTTTTGTCCACATAGTTGGGAGTTCAAAAATAACGCATCAGATATAAATAGAAGAACACACTTAACCTTCTTAAAAAAATTAAAGGAAGAAGATGATACCATTATAAATTTTCATATTAGAAAAAATTTCATATTATAAAAAAATTATAAAAAGAACTATACATATGTAAAGGAAGTAAACAATAAGATTGTCAATTTCAAAATAAAAAAAAATAAAGGAAATAATATCATTATTTATTTTCATGTAAAAATAAATAAATGAAGTTGACGATGCTACTGTTGATATCTAATTTAATTTTTTTTAATAAATTGACTACAACATTATCAATTTCTTAAACAATTTCTACATCTCCATGATGATTTACATTATATGAGATAATATTTTTTAAGTTACATCATCTGCGTAAATTCTTTTTCAATTTATATTATGCCGGTAAACAAGTCTTATTTCAGCATATAATTTTTTAACTGCATTCTTTTCAAGTAACATTTCGATTTTTGCAATTAATTTCTCTGAACTTTGCAATTGTTGATAAATTTTGTTAATTAACTTTGTCAATTTGATTAATTCCATATTGCGTCAGATTTAAATCAAAGATTAAATTGAATCAATACTTTGTGCACAATTTCTTATACTTGTTCAAGGTTTATAATAAAGTTTGATTCTTTAATGATCAAATCGAATTTGGTTTTTTATTTATATTTTCATATCAAAGTGTTAATAAAATTAAAATAAGTTAAATATGATTCACTATTACACAATGAGACTTTTAAATGGTTCCTTTTCATCAATTTTTAAAGAATCAATGTAAATAAAATGTGGTACTATTTTTGTAAATATTGCATGTTTTCAAAATTGGTATAAAAAATGTTTTAAATACTTTTATAAATAATAACACTTTGTCTTTTTTATTCAAAATTAGTTTCTTCTACGAAAAATTTATATATGTTCCAAATCGTACACACATTCAAAATCTCAAGTAATTGATATCTTTATTGGTGTCACCATCCAACCATATTTTCATGGGCACCACCATCCCCTTATTACACCTTCATAACTATCTTTCTTAGTCATTTTTATTCTTATAAGGTAATATTTTCTCCTCTAGATTCTCTTTATCATTTTTGTTTGTCTCATTTTTTTGTTTATCTTAAAAGTGTAGATTAGCAGAATCTGTAAATGCAACACCAGATCTGCATATATGTAGAATCTACCTATTATAGGAAAACATTAACACAAATACTCGCAAAGTTTCCTGTAAATAGGAAATTATTATTAGCCTATATGTTATACGAAAGCGGAAACATAGATCTATAAATTTTTTTGTTTTAAAAATTGAACTTCATATAACATTTATAAAATAACCAATATACAAAGTCAAATTTTTTATATAACTTATTCTACATCAAATCAAAACTGATGTAAAAAGTCAATTTAAACCCATATAAAAAGTCTTTCATACACTAGTAATTAACTGTTAAATATGATTGGCTTATTAGAACGAAGGTCATGATTGTCACAAGTCGAATGAGGTGTCGGTTGTTGTCCTTTCCAAGGTTTTTTTTAATATATTTTTAAAATTATTTTTAATTTAAATTATTAAATAAATTTGATTATAACATTGTACTTAATTTATTAGTAAGATTATACAATTATATAAATATATATATATATATTAAATTTTATTTGGGAAGTTTTATAACTCATTTAAAATGTTATAGGAAAAATTAATTTGTATTTGCACAAAATTCAAAAAAGAATACATTAACATGAATATAAAAAAATAGTATTACTCATAAAAAAAATATTTTGATTAAAATGACAGTGATGCCATCATACATTCAATTAAAGATTAATTTTTTTAGTTTTGATTTTTTTTATGCATATCAAACGAACTTATTGTCTTTTATTCACAATTTATTAAAAAATAAAAATTATTTTTGAACGGTTTATTTCAATCGCAAAATTTATAATTTTAAAAGAAAATTACTTTAAAAAATATTGTATTAATCTTAAAATAAATTTAATTTTTGTGAAAATTAATTTAATAATAGTGGTCTTGGTTTTTCCCCTAAATTAAAGATTCTAAAAGAATATTAATAAAAAAATAATTTCCTATTAGAAATATTAAAAATTTATTTTTTTACATGCATGTAATGTTTATAAAATATTATTAATAATACTTGAAATTATTTTCATTATGAAAATAAAAAAATTTTAAATTCAATTTGATATCAACTACATTACAGTTGAATAAATGTCCATTTATAGGTAAAAATGTTAAAATTGCTTGATTATTAAATTTTAATTCATAATTTTACTGTTTAAAAAGTCAAAAGAATCAAATATAAATTTATAAATAATATTACAATAAAACTCAAACATAAATTTTGCTTAAAGGCTCAAAATATCTAGACATAACTCTGATTAGAAATCTAAGTGAACTTAATTTTTTTTAAGTTCTCGATACTATCATTTAAAATCAAATAGGGAATAAATACTAAAATTTTGAATTCTAAAATTTTGAATTCAAGTACAGATCAAGAGGCTAGGTGTCATCAGATTCCCATAGATCAACAGAGAACCTTTGGATGTAGCCAAGTCAGTAAGGAAGGGACAAAAACCCATGTCCAGCTCAGATGCTATTGGACAAGAATCTCACACGTCCTTAGGAAGTGAGATCCTTTGACCTAGCCATGTCAGCACCAGGGGACAAGAATCTGCATGAATCAACTCTCCCTAAAGTGATTATCGAGAACGACCACAATCGCGCACAAAGTTTAAAGTACATGACTCAAAGCACATATGAAAACAGCATGAAGAATAAGGAAAAAGATCAAAAGGCTGGAGTCTGTTCACGTGGTCAAATCAGACACACCTACGGCTCCAAACGTAGCCTATAAAAGATCCAAGGGACAAAGGATTAGAGGGTCGAGAGTTCTAGGGTCAAAAGAAGAGGTACTAGTGTGAAACTTCAGATTGAAAGAGGAGAGATGGGAGATTTTGGAAAAGAAAAGTTTGTCTTCACTGTCATGGAGAAGAAAGAGCACAAGCTATAGCTGCTAATAGTCCTTGGCAGAGAGAACAAATCAAAGCCGAAAGTAGAAGAACTATCTGGACCTTTGGAGACCAGGTAAGTCTTCCCATCTCTGAAAGGAAAGCATACTCATAATATAAAATAAACATTCATGTTGTCAGGTCATTCTCATGGACACTATCAATTTAAAGTAATTCATTCAGTTGGCATGTAGTTGGTATTAGCTTGGACTGAGTCGGCCTTGGTCCTCATCTCCGTGCATGATCTTAGAATATGCCTCGTTTGACCGGTCTCGGCTTTATAGCTGAAAACCGTGGTATATAATACTTGCATCCAGATACATCCGGCCCCAAGTCGATCCATGCATCTAGTTTCATCCGGCACTGAGTCGGTCTTAACCCTGGCCTAGTATCCTTGCTATTGAAGCTACTGGCCATTGTCCATTGTCCTTCTTTTTACAGCTATCCATACACCTAATGGATACTTCACACTTCTTTGTTAAAGTTATTATGTGACAGGACGCCTAATGGATAGCTCACACTTCACTTTTAAAGTCATTCAGGGTCTGGATGCCTAATGGATAGTTCAGTCACCATGTTCCTTAGGACGCCTACTGGAAAGTCCACACTTCACCTTTAAAGTCATTCAGGACTTAAACGCCTAATGGATAGTCTACACTTCTCTTTGAAAGTCATTCCAGGTTTGGACGCCTAATGGATAATCCACACTTCTCTATTAATGTCATTCTATGTCAAGACGCCAAATAGATAGCCCATTTTTAGGTTGTTCAACCATTCCCCCGTGGGTGCCTAATGGATAGTCCACTCCTCCTTCACTTCGTCATTTGTCCAAAACTATGTGAACTTTTATTCCTTTGACCAAAAAGAGGTATGTAGGAGCAAGAGGCACACTCTTGTCAAGTTATGCATCCCAAAATACCTAGGTCCTATCTATATGTGTCTTCCTCCATGAATTGAATCATTCATTGAAAAACAACAAATGTGAAGGTTGTCTTAGCTCATGCGGTCTATTTGGGTAACTATCATGTGATAGACGTATGGGAATACCATATTATCCATGCGCGTAACTGACTCCTCAGTCTCTGATTCGTTGACTTGCCTTATCCATCCCTGGTTTCAACCATTTCCATTAAAATACAAGTGACGACTCCTATCAGAGCCGAATTGGCCTTGGTCGATCCTCCCAGATTAGCTGAGCCAGTTACAGCCCTAACATGGCGGTTTCGTCACAAGAATGGATTCGACTTCCATTTTCAAACCAAAAATTTCGATACTACGATTTTCGTCCCGTCGTGATTTAGGTCGTGACACATGAATATTTCTTCTTATTTATTATAAAAGAAATTTTTTTTTCTTCGTCAAAACAATAAAAAATATTGATTATATTTTTCTATTTTTTCAAATTCTAATTGTTAATGGGTGGATGATTCAATTATAGTACATTCTGTTTTTTCTCTTTAAGAAAGATTGAATTCAAATTTTCTGTATAGAAAAATAATGGCTAAAAGAACTAGTTTCTCCATGTTATAAATGTTTTTAATTCAAATAATATAAGTAAAATAAAAATTCAATGGAGGTTGGTTTGAAATATAATAAATTTTAATTAATTTTATTATATTTGATAAATTAAAGTATCTTTTATTTAATAAAGATTTTGTTTTCAATCATTTTTATTTTTTTATTAAGTTTCATAAAAAAGATTTGTTTAAGAAAAAATATTATTAAATAAAATTGATATAATAATTAATATAATTATATATATATATATATATTTGAGAGTGAAAAAAATAGTGTTTTTACTGCTTCCATTTTGTTATGGTTATCGAAGCAAGCCAAGTTGAGGATGCAGCAGACAGTATCAGTGGTTTTTGTTCCGTACGGCAATATGATGAGAAAGCGATGCAATTAAGTGATTTGATGAATAGAAAGGAAGATGAAGAGTGTGTATATAGGCAGAAACTGAAGTTGGATCTTGATGGTCATTATTATCAGAAAAACCAAGCTCCAGAATGGTCATTATTATCAGAAAAACCAAGCTCCAGAACCCACCCGACAAGTCATTTTCTGCCAACAGAGGGACCACCACTAAACCATCTTTGTGTATCCATCACGACGCCCTGCAGCTCTTTCCTCCTTCACCTTCCACTTTCTTTGCTTCCACTTGCAGGTTAGCTTCAACTGAATGTCTTTTTATTGCTTTCCTTAGTTTCTTTGCATGCTTGTTATGGGATAAAAGTTTGCCACTCAAATCTATATATAAAAAGTTTTTTAATTAAATATTGTATAAGATTCACTTGGGTTATTCTTATAAGTACTCACGTTGAATTTTTAATGCACCTAGTTTATGTTCAAAAAAATTAGGTAATATATTAATTAAAAATTGATAAGTGTTACGACCTAAATCGCGACGGCGAAAAATTATATGAAACAAATTTCGTTTGGAAATTGGAAGTCGAATCCACTTCTAGGATGGAACCAGTTATGTAGAGTCGGAACCGGCTTGGCCAATCTAGGAGAATCGACCATGCCCACATTCGGTTCTGCTAGGAATCGTCACTGACATTTTAAAGGAAACACCGAAAACCAGAAATGGATAAAGACAGGTTTGAATAAGGAGTTGGTTACGCATAGAGATAATGTGGCATCTCCACACGCCTATCATTTGGTAGTTATCCAAATAGACTGTACGAATTACACAACCTTTACAATTTTGTTGCCCTTCAAATTTATGGAGAATGCATTTACACTTGTTATCTTTCAATGAACAATTTGATTTATGGAGAATGTGGAGTTAGCTGTTTTAGGATGAATAACTTGACAAGAGTGTGCCTCTTGCTCCTACGTACCTCTATTGATTAGAGGAATCAAAGTTCACGTAGTTCTGGAATGACAAAAGGGTAGACAGAGTAGATTATCCATTAGGCGTCTATTAGGAGAACAATGGGACAAATATGAAGGTGGACTATCCCCTTGGCGTCCTGTTATAGAACGACTTGAGTGGAGAAGCATGGACTATTCATCAAGCATCCTGGCATAGAGTGATTTTCAAAGAGAAGTATGGACTATCCATTAGGCGTCCCGACACAAAGTGATTTTCAAAGAGAAGTATGGACTATCCATTAGGCGTCCCGACACAAAGTGATTTTCAAAGAAAAGTGTGGACTATCCATTAGGCATCCATGGGAAACGTGGGGATTGAACTATCCTTTAGGCGTCCATATCGTGAATGACTTTCAAGAGAAGTGTGGACTATCCATTAGGTGTCCTGACACAAAGTGATTTTCAAAGAGAAGTATAGACTATCCATTAGGCGTCCATGGGTCGGGGTTGGCCCGACCCAGTTAGAATATTAGACGGGGGTAATCAGTTTACCCTAATTTGTGTTTTGCACGTCAGACAACCAGACCTAGAGGAGAGAGAACGCAAACCTGCAAGGAGGAGAAGCTAGAGTGTTCAGATCATCCCAGAATCGCATCAATTCTTCTTCGTTCATCATCTCTAAGGTACGAGGGAGATTGGTTCTGTCATATATGAATGTGGGAGGGTACGAGTAGTGAGGGCAATCCCTAAGTCCCTCTAGGATCTAAATTCTCTATTTCGTTTGATTATTATGTTTTAAAAATATTTTAATCCGTAGAAAAGATTCGTCAATATGCTCTGTGGTCTGATTAACGTCTTGTCCTAATGTGATTTTTGTTGGGAAACTGTATAATTAATTGCCCTAATTACTTGATTCTTGGGTTGTTTATGGTTGTTCATGATTTCAGGCTCTTGTGTGCAATGATGAAACTGGGTGAAATTCAATGGTGTTTTATGTGCGTTTCTGTGCTTTCTGGTGAATGATTTATAATAATGATGGTTAAATTAATATGGTTGGGTATGATTGTGGACTGTGCGAATGATTTATAAATAAATCACGAGAATGAGAGTGTGGATGAGAATGTATTGAGCATGGACATGAGAGGCATGAGATGCATGAGAAGCCAGACATGGTTATAATACCCTGGTCATATGTGGTGTTTAACAGGGGGACTAATGATGGGGGACAATCATATGCATAGGCCACAGGTGGTGTTTAACCATGCTGCACGCCGACCCCATAGATGGTGTTTAACGGTTGTGTGGAATGTCTTCGCACGGGTCATAGGTGGTGTTTAACTGTGCGACACACTGGCCCATACGGGGTGTTTAACAGTGTGGCCATCATTAGTGATAACTAAGGGGATTGAGGAGGTTCGCCCATGGTGTGGAGTTCCGACTCGAGACTCTTAGGTGTGGTGATGACCATATGCATTGTGCGAGCATGTGCATTTTGTAAAGATGAATGAACTGTGATTGATTTTGAATGAATTAAATGTGATTGATATATGAGCATCTGTTAACTGTTAGTAATTGAGTACGGTAATGGGTGGGATTTGGGGCATTATCTGCCTTTATATATGATTGAATGTGATTTCTCGCCGTACTTTCTCTTGTTGTTTTCTTTTAGGTAACGTTTAGGGCACTCATGGTGCCAAGTTTTGAAAAGGCGGGGTCTTGTTCTGATTAGTGTGACATCGGGGTTCTAGAAGTTAGAATAGTTGCTCTATGCCTTGATGTTTGAATGACTTATTTTAAAGATGATGATGACTTTAGTTTCTCAATTATAATGTTTAGATCTAAAACCTTCTTGAAAATTTTGTGCCTACCTTTTAATTACCATGTGAACCTTTTATCCTTAATACAAATTGTACTTTTTTTTGTTTTAACTATTATCCTGTCTTCATTTTATTTATTTTAATAAGGCAATATAAGTATTCGGGGTAGAAGGGTGTCACATTAAGCATCCATATCTTGAATGACTTTCAAGAGAAGTGTGAACTATCCATTACATAGGATGCAAGATGGGCAATGACTAAGTGTTTTGACAGTAAATGCACTAGGTTGGGATTGAGATCGACTCGGCACCGGATGCGACCAAATGCAGGGGCCAACTTGGCTGGTGTATTTGGATATTGAAACTAATTTGGTTAACGAGCTAAGTGTGGTGGTCTTTGGCTATGCAAAGCCAAGACCAATCGTCTGGGATGTATTATGAGATGACATACAAAGAGATGAACTGAGACCGACTCGGTTCGAGCTGATGTCGACTACATGTCAGCCAACTATTCTACTTTAAATGGATAGTGTATGAGTGCCCTCATAGCATGACTGTCTACTTTATGTTATGAGTGAAGTGAATTTTCCTTCAGGGCTTAGGAAACTTACTTGGTCTCCAAAGGTCTAGATGATGTTTCCACTATCAGCTTTAATCGATTATCTCTACTAAGAATCTGCAGTAGTCACAATTCATGTGCTTCCTTCTTAAATTCTTCTTTCTGAAACTCTCTTTCTCAAGAAATAGATCCTTTTCTCTCAATCCTTAGTAGTAAATTTTCACCCCTTCCCCTTCGACCCCTGTCATTTCCTAGTGAACCTTTTATAGGATTCGGTTGATGCCATGGATGCGTCAGACTTAGCCATGTGGGGGATACCTCAGCCTTCTAATCCTGATTGTTAGCATCACCAGTCCCCAAGTTTATACTCTTTAGGACTTGTGTCTGATCGTGACACGTTCCGCTCAGGTCATGACACATCTTCCGACAGCCATTTCAAGGGTAGCTGACTTGTCCATGTTTTTGTCCCCTTGTGTTGATGTAATTGGGCCAGGAGATTCATGCCTTTGGGATTGGTGGGATTCTTGTCCCCTCTCTTGCTAATCTGGCTACATCCAAGGGTACCCTAGGGGATCTGGCTCGGGACTTCTTGGATTTTGTGAGGTTTTGTCTCCTTTGCCGAGGTAGCTAAACTTGTGGCTTTCTGCTGACCTAGCCGGCTCTGTCAACGTCGTTTCAAAACCATCTTGGACCTCTCTTGGGCTGAGTCTAAGGGTCTTTCATAGTGTATGCTATTTTGGGCCTCCTTTTGATTAGATTGGGTTGAGTTCGAGGACCTCTCTCAAATGCAAGCTAGTTCAACTCTTCCTCTTTACTGGGCCAGGTATGGATCCTTTTTATAAGGCAAACCCAACTTGGACTTCCTTCCTTTCCTTAGGCTAGACTT
This sequence comes from Mucuna pruriens, assembly GCA_025330945.1. Classification (NCBI taxonomy): domain Eukaryota; kingdom Viridiplantae; phylum Streptophyta; class Magnoliopsida; order Fabales; family Fabaceae; genus Mucuna; species Mucuna pruriens. The sequence goes on along the minus strand of JAENHJ010000042.1, from coordinate 2,996,862 downwards.
GGGTCATTTCACCTAGGCAGACAAGTTTGGAGTCCGACAATAAGTTAGAATTTGTTAAAGCTAGTTTATTGAATTGCTATGTTTAATAAAATTATATGTTAAATTGGTTGATAAATGTAAAATAACATAAATAAATATATTTATATGATATTTTTAATTTTATTTTATATTAACTAGAACAGTTGTTAAAATTTCTTAAAGTGACTATAAAAATATTGTATCAAAATAATTAATTAATGTTAAAAATAATAAAATAAATAATATAATGGTTAAAATAAATATTGTAATATAAAAATTAAAAATAACATAAAAAATTAAATATATAAAATTTTTCAATATCAATATCTTGAAGTATAATGATGAAAAAATAAAATAAATATTATATAGAATATAATAATTAAAATAAACAGTGTAACATAAAAATATTTAAAAAATAAAAATAAAAAAATTAATCTATACTACTACATATATAATTTCTAGCAACATATAAAAAATTTACAAAAGTATAAAAAAATTAATTACCTAGTCTTGATAACATTTTAGTAAATATTGTGTCTAAATCAATCCTGATTATTACAAATATTTTATATTTATTAAATATTATTAAAAATATAAAAATATTAATAATATTTTAATAAATGTTAGTAAAATGATAAATATAATAATATTATTATTTATCATTATCAATATATTATGTAATAAAAGGATAAAAAAATTACGTAAAAAAATAAAAATAATAAAATCATATCTTATATATATATATAAAATAAAAATTATATCTTATATAAAAAAAGTAAAAATAATTAATAGATATTTTAAAGACAAAAGAAAAAATAAATATAAAAAACTAGAAGTTATTACATAGTTAAAAATACTACTTGAATTAGTAAATTAAAAGACATTATAAACTCTTAAAAAAATTATTTATCAAAATTTACTTATAAATTTAAATAAGTTTTTTAGCTAATAAAAAATGTTAAAAGCTAAGTAAAATGTTGTGCTAAACAAGTTCAAGGAAATATTAAGACAAATTTAAAATAAAATAAAATAATTTTGATATTATTTTTTATCTAAATTTAACACTTTAATTTTATATTATATTATATTATATTATATTTTATATATATATATATATATATATATATATATATATATATATATTATAAAGTAAATATATTATACATTTATACAATGCTTTTTATATTTATATTTTCTTCTTTGGTACATCAGAAAAGATATACAAATTGAAAAAAAAGAATAACATGTTATATGTCATATGTCATATTGTTTAATTTTTCTAAATAGCTTGATCATAATCCTTAAACTTTCAGGATTGATTTACACGTGTATATATATATATATATAAAATTAAAAAATATACAACCTGCTTAACAATATTTAAGAGAAATTATTCCTTTTTTTCTGAATATGATATTATGGCAGAGTCATAAATTTCAAAACTTCTCTAAAACTTATATAACCTGCGATAAGCCGATAACGGGTAAAAGCTTCTGATTCATATGCGTCATATCAGTCACAGATCCACAGTAGAAGCCATCAGAAAGGTACATTCACGGTGATAACTGATAATAAATAAGTTGTGCCAAGTTATCTACATGTTGCAAATCCTACAAGATTTTTTTTTATATATTTTTACTAATTTTAATTATTATTTAAATTAATAATTAAATCTTAACTAATTAAATATTAATTAATTAAAATATTATTTTTTTAGTTAAATTTAAGTTATATTTATTTATATTTTTTATTACTATAAATTTTAAAAATTTATTATAAATTAACTAAAATTATTTTCTTAACTAATTTATTATTTATTTTATACTATCATCAATATTACAGTAATTTTATAACTAATTATTTTATAATAAATTTTAAATTTTATAATAATAAAAAGACTACAAATTTATTGAATACAAAAGAAATTTACCCATGGCCAATCAACAACACAGGCAAATAAATACAAAGAAAAAATATATTTAGACATTTCAAATGTCATACAATACTTAGAGAGAGAAAAAAATATATAATAAATATCATAATATAATAAAAAGTAAAACTAAAAAAATGAAAAATATTGATGAAATATTAAAAAAATATAATAGAAAATATATGGTTTACAAGAAACTGTCTAGGACTCTTGAGGAAGTAAAACCAATCAAAACCACTTATCAAAATGCACTATTAAAGCTACTAACATCTATCGCAATAACATATATGATTTTTATCAAAATTTAAATAATATTACGGATATATAAAAAATATTTTCTATTAATTTGAGTAATATTTTAACAAAATGTTGTATCAAATTCATGTCCTAAAATGTCATTAATAATATTTTATATTAAATAAATATTATTAAAAATAAAAAAGTATTACTAAAAAAATATAAATAATTATTAAAAATGATAAATATAGTAGTATTTATCTATCTTATCATCTATATTATAAATTCAGATGTTTATTGTTTAAGATAAGATGATTTTTTTTATGTATTCTCTGTTAAATTATATATTTTCTCATTTTATAACACATAGTAAACTAATATTTGTATTTCTAATTAGAAGATAATTTTTATGTAATTAATTTGTTCAATGTTTAAATTTCTTTAATCGACATTAATCATAATTAATAATATATTTTTAATATTTTGTCTAACCAGTAATTAAACTCTTAATATTAGTAATCTGGTATATTATATTAATAATATGATGTGCAGATAATATATGTGTTTCTTAATTATATGATTAAAATCATTTATTGATATGATAAATCATATTATTAATACAGATTTTTATATTAATAATTTAAATTTTATTAGATTCTGACTTTGAGTTTAGTCCTTCATTCAAATATATGAAATTCAAGTTATACACTACTAAAAAATTTAAAATTTGCTACAAAATAATTTTGTGGTTAATTTTAAAATTAATAGTTATTTTGTAGCTAATTTCTAGTAAAAATAATTAGCTAAAAAATTACTACAATATTGAATAGTAGCATGAAATAAGTAGCAAATTAACTAGGAAAATAATCTTAGTTAATTTGTAATAAATTTTTTAAAATTTGTAGTTATTTTCTAGCTAATTTCTAGTAATAAGAAGTATAAATGAATATAACTTCAATTTAGCTAGAAAAAAATAAATTTCTAGTTAATTAATAGTTAATTAACTAGGATTTAGCTACTAATTTAAATGGTAGTTAAAATTAGTAACAAAATCAAAAAATTCTTATAGTGATAATTATGCGCAATAGTACATGGGGTGGGAAAACATCAATTATTGCGAATGGGTTAGTGGTTACCATCAAACCAAAGCCCCTCGCCATTGCTTTTCAATTTTTATTTTTACCAGATTGAAGGCCTCCGTCCTTTCCTTTAATTTCAATTTTGAACATCAAGTCAAATAACAAAGGATTAATGTTTAGAAAAAGCTAATAGCCAACTTTAATCATATCTAGTTTGTCGGTTAAAACAAAAAGAAAGCATCAAAATGTTAACATTATTTTGGAAAAGTGTGTATCGAATACCTAAAGAATACCTAAATTTGAACTTAGTTTAATACTGCCCTAACAAATTTTTAAATTGCCATAATTATTTATTTAATTATTAGTTATACAAATGTAGGTAATCTGATATGCCTACATACCATTTAGTTATTAACGACAAATAGAATAAATCTTTTGTGCTAATTATTTTTATGACAAAGTTATGTAACATTTTTTTGTGTTTATATCTCTCTTTAAATATATTTATTTAAATGTTGTTGAAATTTTACTTACACTACAAGAATTTTTTATTTTGTTATTAATTTTAACTACCATTTAAATTAGCAGCTAAATCCTTGCTAATTAACTATTTAACTAGAAAATTATTTTTTCTAGTTAAATTGAAGTTATATTCATTTATACTTCTTATTAATACAAATTAGCTAAGAAATAATTATAAATTTTAAAAATTTACTACAAATTAACTAAGATTATTTTTTCAATTAATTTGCTACTTATTTCATGCTACCATTCAATATTATAGTAATTTTGTAGCTAATTATTTTTACTAGAAATTATCCACAAAATAACTATTAATTTTAAAATTAACCACAAAATTATTTTGTAACAAATTTTAAATTTTCTAGTATTTAATATCTACGGTGAAAGACATAAACTTCTCAAGTGAAAATAAAATTATACGAGAAAATGTATTCCAAACAAAGAAATGATGTAGTCAAACATGAACGATCTAGCTTTTACACGTGATTCTCACATTCATTGATATTTAAATTTTAACTGTGTCTAATTTTAATGGGCTTTGATATAAAAAATTTCACATACCATTATAATCACTACAAGAATTTTTTTATTTTGCTACTAATTTTAGCTACCATCTAAATTAGTAGCTAAATCCTAGCTAATTAACTATTAATTAATTAAAAAATTATTTTTTCTAGCTAAATTGAAGTTATATTTATTTATAAATCTTATTACTACAAATTAGCTAGGAAATAACTACAAATTTTAAAAAATTTATTATAAATTAACTAAGATTATTTTCCTAATTAATTTACTACTTATTTCATTCTACCATTCAATATTGTAGTAATTTTGTAGCTAATTATTTTTACTAGAAATTAGCTACACAATAATTATTAATTTTAAAATTAGGCACAAAATTATTTTATAGCAAATTTTAAATTTTCTAGTAGTGAATATCTCGTAATTAAGCTTAGATTCAAGGAAAATACTGGAATTTAAAAATAATTAACGTTGTGTGGAAACCCAAAACTAGTCAACAACTTGTGAGAGAAAAAAGAAATAAAAAGAAAATTAATAATATAATAAAAATAATGATATTAAATATATTTATTTTCAGTTGAGGGATTCATCTATCATTGTTATTTAAAAGATATTGATGCATAACGAAAAGTAGATGTATCTTACCGCCGTTCATGTCCATACAATATGGAAGAAGTAGCTCTGAATAATCTTTTTTATTGTAGAATCACTCTCAACAAGATAGGATGAACCTTTAGGGTCTTAAAAATAAAATAGGCATATAAATAAACATCCTAGGACCAGGTGAACCGTTTTATTTTAACTCAATTCACAGTCTTGAAGTTTTCATCTTTAAAAATTTCAAGAAATACTGTGCTCTTGCACTTAGGGCACTTTGGATCCACGTCTGATAGCATGACGTACATGAAGCATCGAGGACAACCAACGAGATCCATGGCCTTCGTTTCTGAACCATTTGCATGTTGCATCTCCTCTTCAGCGTTCGGGGAAATTATGCATGTACCCTCAATCGGCATCTTTGATGAATATGATACCGAAGAAGATGATGAAGAAGAAAACACTGACCACTCACCTGATAATGAACCAAAAACCTCCGGCGATGTGGGCCTGTTCGGCTGCTTCAGTTCCGACCCTGGACTCTTTCTTTTGCACATGATGTTCCAACAGAGTAACTCTTCCTCTATGCGAGTGTTTGGGAGCAATTTAAATTGTCTAAACTCTTAGAGCAACATAGAGATCGAGGGAGTTAGCAATTAGCAAGTGATAAAGTGAAATAGTGCGTGTCAAAACCAGAAACCGATGTCATGTTGCCTTTAGATCGAAATTAAGTTGAACTAAAACAATTTTTCAAGAGGAATTAATCTTCTCGAGAAAATATGAAAATCTCTTGTCGTAGTAACATATAATGAAGGGAATTACGGGACTAGACAAACCAAAATATTATTACATGCATAGAATGACATGATCAAGGCTGATTAGAAGAGTTGAGTAAGATACGATCAAAATAAATTTTTTATATAAGTGAGAATAATTGTTATCTGATTAATAAGTTTTATAAAATTAAGTTGTAAAATTACATTAAAAAAATTATTATATGCTCTGATGTGATAATTTTGACTAATCTTTATATAATATAATTAAAAAATTAATAACATTTAATATATATAAACAAATCAGACCAATTATAATCGTAAAGCATGTAATAATTTAAAGGTCGTACACTAGAGGGGTAGTTGAGGGGATCCGAGATCTAAATCTTCCCTCGTTGTACTATAGCACCAATGTTAACAAGCTCTGGAGTCAAATCAAAATTTTATGCAGGGGTATCTAGGAAATAAAAGGTGTGTGTACTGTCTACTGGTAACTTTATCAGTTTGAGTAGCATCGCACAACGGAATCGAAACTTCGCTTATACAAAAGCTTTAGAAGTAAACAGGAGAATACCTAACAAAAAGAAGCAGCTGCTGGAGGCAAGGGCAGGAATTATTGCGGGGATGGATTGGTGGGTGGATGGATCACAATTGTCCAGAGCAACAGCAGCGTATATTTATCAATTTGGTGTTGTGTTGTGTTTAGCATTATAAGGCCACACTATATGTAGAGGTTTTGAGGAGGACAATGCAGTGAAGAAATAAGAGAATTTATTGCCCTTATAAATGTCCAATTTATTGCCCTTATAAATGTCCAATTTATTTTGTGCAGAAAGTGGGGTTATGTGCACTGTGGAGAAATTCTCGGATGTCAAGGATAATTGTTTTTTGAAGATTATTATCGCATTAATATTTTGTACAGGGTTGTCTATGATCCCTTCGCTCTTATTATTTACCCCTTTCGATCTACAGTTAAAAGTTACTTTTGATGAAATTGTTCGAGATTTGAAAAAAAAATAGATTCAAGTTACATTATAATCATTTTAATTTCGTCTAATATGTTTTATATTTTTTTAATTTAAACTTTTTTAATAAATATATATTTACATTAAGATTTCTTAGTTTAACCTAACATGATATTAAATTCTTGTTGATATTATTTATATTAAAAATACACTTTTTTTTTTACTTAATTATATTATGTTTATAAATCGAATTCACTTAATTTCCTCTAAAACTGAATTACTAAGCATTGATCAAATCAAATTTGAATCTAAAAGAATGACCTATCAATTTTGAATTGGGTAAAGATTAAGAGAAATCTGTTTAATCCATCGAGAGTGTGAAATGGGTTGAAGTAAAAAGAAAAATAAAATGTGAAGAAAAAAAAAGAAAAACAAGAAATGTGACAAGTAATATAATAAAAAGAAGGGGAAAGAGAAAGAAAAGTAAGATGACATTATATTATATTATAATAAAATTTGATTATACAATGTGATTGTACTAATAAAATGACATTATCATATGATAAGTATTATCATTGTATTAATAAAAATTGATAGGTAATCTGTTTCAAATTATCTGTTAGTTTACAATATTAAAAAATTAATGACCAACTTACGATAAAATATGGAAACATGGTTAAGGACCATGCACTTGTCATCTTCATCCGACCCAGACTGCAAGATCACATGGGTAATGCATGAGTCATTTGACAAGTGGGGGCCGGAAACAAGGAATTGCCATCTTAATTTCCGTAATATTTGTCACTTTTTTTTTTAACTAGTCCCGTATATTGGAAATTTTAAGTGTGACTATGAAGCATTACATTGGTTCAAAATGGATTATTTTAGACAGTATTTCTTTTTGTCCTTTTAGAAAGCATTACAATGTACTAGTATATATAAGAGAATAGACATACATATTTAATTCCTTAAGATTTTAGTTAGGTAAAGATGTTATGTCATGTTCATTCTTCTAATATGTTATTTATGCAAGTTTTTTCTATTCTTAAATCCCCTAACCTCCAACAATTATCAGTTGTGGAGTTTTAATGTGAATGCTTCTGCTCGGGACGGAGTACACTAATGCAGTTAATTAGTTTGAAAATCAGCAATAACAAACTCTTTAATAATTTTTTTTAAAAAGCATGAAGTGTCAAGTTGACTCGTATAATATACTTCTAAACTCGAGAATAAGAAAAGTGAGATAGAAATTCTGAATGCTTGAATGTATGTCACTCTAAAAAATATCTATTTATATACATGATAAGTACAATTTACAAGAAGACAAATTGAAACTAGCATGAAATCCTAAGAGATGAATTTAAGCATGCAATTAATCTTGTGATACAATATATTCTAATTGTACAGGAAAATGGAGCATAAATTATATTATATTTGTAACATTCTACCTTAAGCTGAATTGTAGAGATCAAAAGCATTTAGCTTGTTATAGATATAAGAAATTGTTGCCTTGTTGGTTCTGTAACACTTTTGATGAGTAAATCAACCAATAGATCATGTAAGTTAAATGCGTTGATTATTGTAAAGACGATCTTATCATGAATAAAATAGCAATCAAATTCTCGGTTTGGTTTGTTCATGAAAAAGTGGGTTAGATGCAATATGAAGACTTGTCTGATTATAACAAATTAGTGTCATAGTATTCTCACAAAATTCTAACTTTTTGGTCTGTTGTATTTTAGCTATATTAGTTCGTATCTAGTGAGAGTCATAATTCGTTATTCTGTTTCAACACTAATCCTTGTATCCACATTTTATTTCTTGCTTTTTTATAGAACACAATATCTAAATGTGTATATCTTATCAAAAGGAGACAGGACCTAGCCTGCATCAATTTGGGCAATTTACAAACCAATTCTGACTTCCCTTAAGAAATAAAATCAACAGGTTGCTCATATATATCTCCTTAGTCAAATATCCATGAAATAAAGCATCTTTTATATTTAATTGGTTTAAAAGCCATGGATTCATGGCTTCCTTGGAAGAAAAGACCCAAACTGAAGCTTTGCACTGGAAGAAAAGGTATCCACGTAATCTTTTGCCCAAAAGTTAGAATTAAAACCTTGCTCTCAAGTCGAGCCTTGGGATGTTCCTCGGTACTATTAAGTCTTATTTTTATAGTGAAAGCAGGATGTTCAAATATAATTCAAATCTGAAATAAAATTATAAATTGATAAAAAAAATTGAAAATTTTTGGATTGTTTTTTTTTTCAACAAATCAGATCAGATTGAATTTTGGTTGAGGTTTGTAAAGCCAAACTAATACAAAACAAACTGATATTTTTCTATATATATAGGATATTATATATTTTATATGTAACTTTTATATTATTTTTTTTGTGTGTTATCGTAATTTTTATTATATTTTTTGTGCATATAATCAACATAGTGAAATTATATATATTTTGTTTTCCTTAGTTTTTATTTTAAATATTATATATATTCTCTTTCTTTAAAAAAAATATAATATGATAATTAATTGATTAATTATCATGTTTTTTTTATTTTTATATTTTTTAATAAATTATTAATATACTTACATTTAACAATAATTTACTTATTTTAAAAATAATGTTCAATATTTAAATTAAATTTTTTTAATAATAATAAATTAAAATATTAATAAGAATACAAAATAAAAACTGAATAATCCAATTCATCACAAACTATCTTTTATCATATCATATTAAATCAAATTAAAACAAAAATCAAAGCAAACCAATTCACACGTTATTTTAATCTTTTGAATCAAATGATTTTCTACTCAAACATCCAAACCGATCCGCCAATCCTCCCGGTGAAAACCCCATCAACATCCCACATGATGTTTATCTAGAGCTAAAGAAACTAGAGACAAGAGTATGATTCAATTTCAAAGTTTGCACTTTCTTAATTATTATATGTATAAATTAAATTTTAATTTAAAAATTAATACGATAGAATTTTTATAACTTAATTTATACATAAATTAATTTATAGATAATTTTTTTTTTATCTTATTTTCTTATAAATATTTACAAAAAATTATTCAAATAATTAAGTGACAAAACATTTGCATGAATAGACTTAGCATCTATTTTATACATGGCTATGAAAACCGAACTGGACCGGCCTAATGAACTAAGAATCGAATTGTCATCGAGTTCAAATAACCCTTAAAAGTGCAGAGGTAGCTTTCAAAGTGGTCAAAAAAACCGGTGAACCGGTTTAGAACCGAAAAGACTGGACAAAACCGATGGTTCATTGGTTCTAGTTTTTCTTGAAAAAATAAAATAAAAATCCTCAAACGACATTCTTGCTATGCCTATTCCCTTCGCCCCATAGCGGAACTCGTTAGCCCAAGCAGTTAAGCTCGCGATTCTCCCTGTAACCTCCAACTTTGCTGCAACAACTTTTTTCTTTTATCATAAAGGAAAACTGTGCAGTGGTTTTCTTCTCTTATTGAGAAGTAAGCTTTTCTTAATAAAAATATCTTAAAGTAGTAAGGATCTAAATGTTACTTAACAAGTGAGGTAAAGATATTATAATAATTAGTAAGAATTATGTAAAAAATTATTATATTAAAAATTTTAAATTATTATTTAATTATTATCGGTTTAATCACAGTTAAAACATTAAATGTTAAACTGATTAGTCTAATTTTAAAATCATTATTTTATGTAATAAAAATTTATAACTAATAAATATTTTGAATAAATAATTTTTTTTAATAAATAAATATTTTTAAACATATAAATTCTATATTATATTTATAATAAATAATTTATATTATAATACAAAATATTTAATTGTTGAAAATTTTTAGAATATTAAAATAAAGATGCAAAATATACATAAAAATATAAGAGTACAAGAAAAATCCTAAAAATACTCATCGAATAAAAAATCTTAAAATTCTTCTCGTTGAAGATAATTTCTAAAATTATTCTCATTCAAAATAATTATTTTAATTTATATATTTACTAGTATTTTAACTAGTATAATACACTAGATAAATATTTATTTATATATAATTAAAATAAATAATATACAAATTATTTTATAATTAAAATTTATAATAAATAAACATTTTTAAACTTATAGATTTTATTTTAAATTTATGGTAAATAATTTATTTGTGATATAGGGATAATTTTAAATATTTAATCATTTTAAAAATATTAATTTTTATTTAAAATAAAAATAAAAAATAGAAAAGATAAATAAATAAATAAAATCAACTATACAAGAATAATAATAATTCTTAAAATCGTTTCATTTCTAAAAATATCATCGTTAAAATGTAATTTTAAAATAGAAATAAAAGAAAAGAAGTAAAGAGCAATTTAAGAAGATCAAGTAAAATGATAAAGATAAGATTTTTTTTTCATACTAAGTTAGGTGACATGATATGAAGAATAATATGAGATACTGAAGTTTGGTGCTAAAAAAATTGTCTTTAAAAACTAAAAGAAGAAAAATGTTGAAGATAGAACTCATTACTCTAATAGCATGCATGGGAAGAATAGATCATTTAACGGACATATGTTTGGAAAATATATAATATATAATTTAAATGTACTGACAGTAAAAAATATATATATTTATTATTACTAAATAATTGGTAATGTGTATTTTTTTAATAATATATCATAATTATAACAATTATTTTGTGAGCATTTCAAAGAATATCACAATTTCTTCAACCCTCCAATTCTGGTACCATAACTGGTTTTGAACCCTTAATTTCTTAAAACTCTAGTTCTGGTACCATAACTGGTATCAGAGCCCAGTGTTCTGATTTTGATTTTTATTGTGGGAGAAATAGTTAATCATGAACCCAGTATTCTATCATTACCAATTTAGGAAAGCATTAAGAGCAGAAAGGTTAGAATTAAAAAGACTTGCTACCAATAAGGAAATTTTATTTCAACAAAATCCAACATATTATATTGGGAGAATGGTATCTTCCCGAAGGCTTATCTACTTACTAGAAAAAGAGATATCTTATTTGATAGCTTGAGAACTATTATTACTCTTGAGAGTTTCTGTTAATTAGATTAATTTCATTAAGTCTTCTTAGAAACGTAGGTCATTTAGAGTTTTTCTAGAGTTCATCGTGTAGCACTGAAAGGTGTGTCAGCTTCCTTTGTATAAGTGGTCCCGGCAGTAAAACCTAAGGTAAGGTAGTGAGACCGTTGGTCAGCTAGACTGGATAGGAGGTGATCCCGGAGCATGGAAACTAGAGAAAAAATTAAGATGCCTAACTTTTTAAGAACATTTAGTGATATGAGTCTAAGAAATAAAAACAAACAAGTAGTAATAAGAAACCCTCAGTATCAACAAGAGTCCTCTAGCTACAACAAGGATAAAGAATTACATATAGCATAAATAGAAGATACATTACATAATTGGTCAATACCGATAGTCAAAAAGAGTGAAGTGTATAAACAACATAGAATATGGTCAATAAGTCAAGACGAAATACATGTAATGGAATATAGTTATCCAGGCACTAAAAACAACCAAACTATTAATTTATTAGAACAAGAGATTTTAGATCAACATATAAAAGAAGGATATAATTTTATCCATCTAGGATTAATACAAGTAGCTGCAAAACCTAATTATAGATTAGGAATAAATAGTCCAATATTAATGATACCAAGAGATATAAGGCTTAAAAGGTTTGATAACTCAATAATTGCAATATTAGAAAGCAACCTTCATGATGGCCCTGCCTTTTTCAATTGCTATCCTAACTTCTCGATGGATTTGAAAAATGACAAAACAAGTAATGCAATAAAATTGCATGTAAAACTTCCAGATGATATAGTAGATGAGTTGTCTGGTCCAATACAAATAATTTTTAGAATTTATTATAAAGTCACAAAAATTAACTATAATTTTAAAGCATTGAGATCTTCTTCGAAAAAAGAAACTATATTAGTTGAGGCAAATCTTAGAAAGTCCTCAATACAAGTATCAAAGAGATTGAGTCATAGTGAGGTCATTAGCAAAATTCCAGAAGATTGGTTATTAGAGGAAGTAGTATGTGAACCAAAGGTTTACAATACTCAAGTAAGGGATATAATACAAGAGGGTTCTAATATTAGGTTAAGAATGAATAGATCCACTTCATTAAAAATTAATGAACCACATATGATCTTTAGAGGACAGCCTACAAGACACTGAGTAGACAGTGCCACAATAAACTTAAACATGAGAGGAATAGATACCAATAATACAAAAATAGCAAGGCCTGTATATTCTGAAAAATCAGAATCACCACAATATTCGCCTATAGCTTCACAAGTACTAAACACTTTAACCCAAGAAACCCCTTTTGAAATAAACAAGAAATGGATTAGGAAAGACTTTAATGCTGGATATAATAAAGAACAAAGGGATTGGTATTTTACGACGTTCAGTAAGGAACAAACTGAGAAATTTAGAGAGATGTATTATGCTTATATGAATAGGAAAGAAATTAATGTATATTTCTTTGACTAGTTTTCTAGACATTGTAAAAAGAATATAATAGATTATCCTTTTGGAAAATAAATTAGTACAATAGGAAGAGTAGATAACAATTGGAAAACATTAGACAATAAAATCATAAGGGCAGAATATCCACCTCAACAAGGGCTAAGGATAGAACTAGCAAATCTAGAAATAGAAGCTAGTCCATATAAAGACATTAAAAAGGACCTAGATAAGTCCGTAGAGAAGTCAGATATTAAGAAATTACACTCACAAATGAATTACTCAAATACTGTATTAGAAGTGATGACAAAACAATTAGGGAGAATTGAAACCCTAAATCAAGTAGAAAATGCTAGTAGTTCAACAACTACTAAGGGTAAACCTCCAATAAATCCCATATATAAATTGATAAATGTTCCGCAAAAAGATTTAGAGGCTATAAGATTAAATAATGATCCTGATTTAAAGATAGAAGAGATTAGACAAAGGTTAGAAAAATTAGGAATGGATAGACCCTATGTTAATACTATAGAAATCAATAAATTAAAAGCTTATCCAAAAGCTTAGAAATTATTACCCAAGACCATCCTTAACTGATGTCCAATATGAGGAAAGAGGAGACTTAGTTCAAAATTCCTTTTCAGGAAACAAAATTTCCGAATGGAATTTAGATGGTATGAGTAAACAAGTCATATTAGATCTAACTTGCCAAATGACAATGGCAGCAACAACACACAGAACCAAAGGCTGTTCAGACAAGTCAGCCGCATTAGTCATCATACAAGAATTTACTGACCAACTAAAGGGTTGGTGGGATAATCTTTGTATAGAAAATGATAGGTTAACCATATTGAATAGCGTCAAGAATGAAACCAATCAAGAAGATGCTGTCTCAACCCTTATCTACACAATTATTCAAAATTTTATAGGGGATCCCAACGTATTTAAGAATAGAATTGCAAACCAACTAACTAACCAATATTGCCCAACCATGTTAGATTATAGATGGTATAAAAATACCTTCCTATCAAAAGTAACATTAAGAGAAGATGGCTTTGCCAACTTTTGGAAAGAAAAATTTGTAGAAGGATTGCCAAAATTATTCTCAGAAAATGTTAGAATGAACTTAGAAAGACATTATGACCAACCCATAGCATATGAATCCTTGACCTATGGTCAATTACACAATATTATAGTAGAAACTGGCATACAAGTATGTACCGACTTTAAATTACAAAATAAGATAAGGAAAGAAAGTGTCTCGAGCAAAAGAGAGTTAGGAACTTTTTGTCATCAATATGGGGTAAAGCCAATGAGGGCCCCTAGTGCCCATCATAAGAAAAAACAAAAACAAAAAAGGTCTTATAACATATCTTATAAGCAATATAGGAGGTCAGCTTATAAAAGAAAAAGAGTCAACAATAAAAATCAAAATCCCATTGTAGAAAATAAGTAAAGGCTTAATAAAAAAACAAAGACATAAGAATATAAAAAGAGAAGTTAAGTACTGGAAATGTGGGAAAGTATGACATTATGCAAATAAGTGCAAGGTTATGCAGAAAATTAATCAGTTAGAAGATGAAATCCTAAAAAAGAATTTACTAAATATCCTAATAAATTCAGACAATAAGGAATCTTCTAGTGAAGAACTAATAGAATCTGAAGACAATTTAGAGTTAGAACAAGTAGAAACCTTAAGTACATCCTCGTCTTCCTCTGAAGAAGAAGAAGATGGTTACTGCCTTGGGGTTGGAATATGTAAATAATTGGTAATGCGTATTTTTTAATAATATATCATAATTATAACAATTATTTTGTATTAAATAATTTCTTTTTCTATATAACTATTTTATTTTAATTTTTTATAATTTTATTTGGATACTTTAATAAGTTAAATAAGATATTATTATTAATTTAATAAATTTATTTGTTTTATATTAAACAATATTACTAAATATAATTATACTTCTATAATCAATTCTTTGTAATATTCCTTTTAGTTTAATACTAAACAGGTTATATAATGTTAAAATTAAAAAGGTTATTTTAGTTACTAAAATATAATATAATTATTGATTTAATAATTTTTAAGTAAAATAAAAAAATTAAAAAATTTATTATTAATATTATTAAAAGGATTTTTAATTTTAATTAAAACATTGGATGGTCTTTCCCGGGCTTTACTTATAAGATATTTCATATCTACATGTATTTTTTATGACGCTTCATTATTCACTTATATATTTATTAATTTGAATGCCAGATTTTCTATACTTAACAAATGTTGCAAGTTTGCTGTAAGACAAAATCACAACAATCTTGCGCATCCACCGCAATGAGATCACTTTTCATACACATAATATCATATAGCATTGAGTAATATGAATTAATTAACCAGTATTTTGAAGTTTAAATTTTAAACATGAAATTACCTAAAATATTTAAAAAGAAAAATTTTAATTGATTGGATGAGACCATGTATTTTGTGAGTAAGTAACAGTAACAACTAACAAGGTTACTTCTGGAGAGTATTTATGAAATACGGCCCACTTACCGTTATGTCTGCGTGCCTCATCCTTTCCGTACAGTATAGAAATAACTAGGTCACGCCAACTATTCACATTTAATCAGCGATTTTAATTCGCTCAACAACTTTAGTAGTTTAGTTGGTCTTCGTTTTCTGATACGGACGGTGTACCGGCCG
The DNA here is from genome assembly GCA_025330945.1 of Mucuna pruriens. Classification (NCBI taxonomy): domain Eukaryota; kingdom Viridiplantae; phylum Streptophyta; class Magnoliopsida; order Fabales; family Fabaceae; genus Mucuna; species Mucuna pruriens. The sequence continues at coordinate 2,980,990 of JAENHJ010000042.1, read as the reverse complement.
CCGACGATGATGTCAGGTGGCTGACCTAACAGGAAAAGGTTGTGTCTGACACCTGAATATAGTCGCTTCTGTAAAAGAGTCTATATTCATCAGTCGAAGGCGTCGGCTCCACTCCCAATGAATCAAAGTCAGGGGACGAACTGATGCTATATAAGGAGGAGGGAACAAAAGAGAGAAGACGAAGTTCTTGAAAAAGGAATAATATTCATTCCTAAGACTAGAACATATTAGGTTAATGGAATACATTTTTTCCTAACCTACACTTGATTACTACTTCAGAAACGTGTGTATTTTTTTTTTAAGTTTAATTAATATGTATTATATGATTATAAAGTAATTATTCTAAAATTAACAAATTTATTTTATATTGTAAATTATTATTAGATGATTGTGTAAAATTATTTTTTATTGTAGATGTATAATTTGTTCTTTATTTTTAATATAATTTTTATTATTAATTAAAATATTTTAGAAATAATAAATTTTTGTGGATTTTGATTTGATAGCTAACACTTAATGTTTTGCCGATAAAAAAATACTTTATTTCTGGGTTTTTTTTTAAACGAATTATCTTAATGTGGTGAGAATGTTTGATTAAATTTTTTTAACAGCCCACAGTGTTAAATGGAAATATGTATTTTGGTTTTAAAAATTTATTGTACAGTTTTCAGAAAAATAATCATTTAAACTTTCTAAATATTGTGTTGAATAATAAAACAATAAGTTGTGAAATGAATTTCGTTACGGGCTTCATTTTGTGGATTACACTTTCTTTCATATATAATAAATATTAGGAGAAAATAATTCATTTGACACTGTCCATTGTGATGAGGAAAGAAATATTATGTATAAATAAATAATATACATTCTAATTGAAGAAAGAATTATGTTTCAAGTTTTTCTATTGTTATAAATTAATCATCTAAATTAAATTATTTGGCCTGTGAACTAACATAGTGGCCAGCTGGTGAATTTTCAATTTATTATTTTTTTAAAGAAAGATAATTCAGTTGCACTTACTATATTAACAATTTCATTAACTTTTAATATTTGCTGGTTGAATATATACTTTATGTAAAATTAAAAGATATGACATTTTTTATGAATTTAATTTTCGCATCGTAAGTGTAAAGATTTTTAGAATCTGAATGAAACAAAATTTGTCTTAAATATAATATTTAAAATAATTATTATAAAATTTAATAAAATTATTATGATACATGATGAGAAGATACTGTAAAAATCTTTTACACTTTCATTCATTTAATTAATTTTTCTATTTATATAATATGTTTAAATAATCTAAATATAGTTTATTTACTGATTATGTCGTGCATTTCACAGGTTTGATTGAGAGCCAAAATTGACTTATATTTAGTTTTTTATTATTATAACTTAATCAAAATATTTAACCCGTACGTTACACAGATTTAATATCTAGTTTTAAAACAAATAAGTTCGTCAATTGTTAGTTTTATAAGAAAATTTAAAAATTTATTAAACATAATTAATATATAAGTAGAGTTATGCAAAACTTGGGTACCAGATATTTTTGTAGAGTGGGTTTAGATTCTTTAGAGTTCATACCGTGGAGTTTAGATTTTACTATTGACCCGTTTATTTATAATTTTTATAAAACAAAATTGTTATGTGTTTTAGGGTAAAGATGCATCCACTTAAAAAGCAATTGCAGAGGATCTTAACATAACAGTGGTCCACCCGCTTTTATTTCAGAAACAAATTAATGTCAGGCCATTAAATATTAGTGGGCTTTGTGCCTTATTATAGTATTATTTATTAAAATTGGTGAAATAATAATAAATTTTTAATTAATATTTATAAAATATATTATAATTTTCAAGTAAATGTAAAGTAAACAAAAACAGCACTAATAATAAATATAAACAATACTATAGATATAAAAAAAATAAAAAACAATAGTAAGATAATACTATAATCTTAATAAAAATAAATATAAAAATAAAAATTAATACATTAATAATATAATACTCTAAAATATAAATAGTAAAAAAAAGAATCTTTTAAGAAGGAAAATAAACATAATAAAAAATTACTTAAAGATATAAATATATTATAAAAATGAAAATTTTAAAATATTATTTAAAGGTATAAGTTTTATTAAATTGATGAAAAAATATAAACAAATTTATTTAAATCAAAATACATAAATTTTATTGGGTAATATGTAAAAACTAAAATTTACGAAATTAAATCCAAAATAAGATTCATTAAGATTAAAATAATCTTAAAATTAAAATTATTTAGAATAGAAAAATAAATATTTCTTGGTAATAAAAAATATTATAATAAATATTTAAAATTCAGCAAGATATTTAAAATATGATAAAAATTTTGAATTATGTTTATAATATAAAAATATGTATATATATTATAATATAAAAATAACACTTATAATTAATATAAAAAGTAATAATAATTAAAATAATAAATTAATATTATAATCTTTAAAATGTTACTATGGTAATAATAAAATAGTCTAAAATCTAAAATAAAAGAAAATAATATTATAAAAATAAGCATAATAAAATCCACATATAATAATAAATTATTATTATTACAATAGTCCAAAATCTAAAATAAAATAAAAATAATATTATAAAAAATAAACATAATAAAATCTACACATAATAATAAAATATAATAAAAAATAAACCGTGCATCGCAAGTATACGAAGCGTCTAATTGATCGTTACTCTCAGAACTTAAAATTCAAACGGATTTTGGCAATGATGTGTCTCACGTGCAGCTTCTGCCACCTCTCTGACAACCAAAGGTTAGAAGACCAAAATCACGAAGTGGGACCCATCATCATTTTATTTTTTTAACTTTTCAATTCATATACTAATAATGACCTTAATTAATAATAAAATAATATTACTTTAAGATTTATTTTATTTTATTATTAAAAAAATTATGCTTATCTTTTTCTGATTCTTTAAAAACACTTATTTTTCTATATTAAAAATGTGTATTGTCATTTTATTAAATAGAACATGAAGTAAGTATTTCTTTATTAAAAATTTATCACCAAAAAAAAAATCTTTATTAAAAACGTAAACAATGTGAATGTTACTTTATTTGGAATGAGTATCATTTAAAAAAAAATCATCCAAAGTGAGTCTAATTTTTCTTAATTTTATATTTTTATTTTTAGAACAAAATAATTAACCCTAATTATTATAATTATAATTTTGAATTTAACTAAAATGTTTTATTCTGGTCTAAATCAGTTTAAAAACCGATTTTGCAATATAATTAAATTAGTTTACTAGCCGATTTTACAATAGAATCGATTCTACTCTCAAAACGGATTTAAAACTTATCTGTATTACACTAGTTCAAAATTGGTATAAAAATGGTTGACCAAAAATTAAAAATCAAACCACTTTATCAAACAATAAACTGATTTGAATTAAAAATCAAACCATAAAATAGTTTAATTTAATTTTTTAAAAAAGAAAAACTAAATGAAGCCTTGGCCCCCTAAATATTTTAAGTATATTTATATTTTTATATAAAAAAATTTATATAGTCTCCCAATCCTACTTATTATGGTAAAATAAAATAAATTGAATGTAAGCATTATTTTCCTTCCCTCACACGCAAGCTTTTCTTTCTCAACCTTTAAGTTTTATGTTTTGTTTGAATAAAATTTTTTGAAAGTACTTGGAGAAGAAAAAAATAAAAATAAAATAAATTTTTTTATAAGATAAAGTTAGTTTATGTAAGTTAATTTACAGAAACCTACTCATATTAGTTTATTCGAAAAAAAAAAATTCTACAAATTAATTTATTTTAAATTAATTTTAGTTTACGATAAAATTTTTTTTTTTTTAATTTTCATCTTCTATATGTATTTATGAAAAAAAATTTTAAACATGTTTTATATCTTTATGCTAGTTGTACAGGTTAGTAAATTATCTCTTATATTAATATAATTTTATATATATATAACTTCAAAAATAATTTTAATAGAATTATTTTTTATCTGTATTTTTTATTATAGTAAATATCTCACAATTACTTTTAGAATAAGTTGATTTATATATGCAGTGAAAAGTGATATATTTATTTCAAGAATAATTTTAAAAGAATTATTAAAATTAAATTGCAAGGAAATGATGTAAATGAATTACTCTTTCTATGCACACGTGGCCATCAAAAAGTAACAATTCATTACAAAATTGGCATACTGGTAGTCGACACTCACATATATATATATATATATATACAGGGAGAAGTCACTTCTCAATTAATACTTCCATAGGCAACACCATCGTCTTGGAACACAAAACATGCCCATCATTTAGAAGGAAAAGTACATTAGAAAATCGACATATATAGTAGTTCACACACTGGTATTATCTATATATAGTAGGTCACTTCTCAATTAATACTTCCAGAGGCAACACCATCGCCTTGGTATACAAAACATGCTCATCATTTAGAAGTTACAGTACATTACAAAATTGACTACCATGCTTTAATTCCTTACAGAATTTGTTGCCTGAGCACATTGAAGATATAAAATCATTTCTAAGCCTGAGAATCTGACAATATTATTAAAGGATTCGTTTTACTATGCCATTGTTATTATTTCTGTTGTTAGTTGGCAGTTTTGTCTTTCCTGTTTTTGATTGTTTCTACCTTCAACCGCCTTGTCTTTCTTCTTGTAGCTTTATAGCAATTTTTTATAAATAGGTTTCCAGAGTAACGACAATTAATGTTCAGTTTATGAGTTTTCTGTTTTCTCTAATAACAAACATTGGGATGAAATCACTGCCTTATGCTTAATAGTGCAATTTCAGATATAACTCAATCAATACATATATTGGGATGAAGCATTTTAAAGTAGAATCTTGTCAAAATTACACATTGCTATGACTACCATGTTTAACAACTGTAAAATAAGTCTATAAAAAAGAAACTGTAAAATTAGTGAGCCGTTAAGGTCATGATATGTTGCAGAACATGATATGTTGCAGAAGCTTCATCAAAACAAAAAGAAATGGGAACTTAATTGACAAATCGTGATATGCATGTAGTTCAATTCTTTATTTAGAGGAAACTATCAATTTTATCATTAAAATATCACCTTATCACTCACTTCATTTTCTTAAAATTTAGAGAAATAATAAATTGTCTCTGACAAGATCGGAGCCAAAATTTAATGTTTAGGAGACCAATTACAAAATGAACATATCATACCAAATATATTTACATAAAAGATAAATTAAACATTTTTTAAACACTCGGTGAGTATAAATGACAATGACTAAATTCATACGCCACCAAAAAATCTTAATAAATTAATTTATAATAAAAATTAGTATATATGGTAAGCGTGAATTCTTATGAAAATAAAATATTACCTATGTTCTAAAAATTTATTAAATTTGAATAAATTATAATACTCACTAAATTAACTTTTATGATAATAGTAGTTTTCTTAAGGTTGTACAACTTTTATGATAATAATAATTTTCTTAAGATTATACAACGTGCATATCATCATGCACTCATATCAGAAACACTAAAATTTTACAAATAATAACAAGAAGAATAAAAAGAGACAAAAAAATATATATATAAAAATAAGATGATGATAAAAGGGTAAAATATTTGTTGATATATCTTAAAATTTAAGTTGTAAATTCCTTATAAATTGTTAGTAAGTTTAATCCATTAACAAAGATTAATAATAATTTTTAATTTTCAAATCAAGGAATGCTATTAAAGTTATCTCTTTGTGAATGCAAATATTAATAACTTTTAGAATAATAATAAAATATTAAAAATAAAATAAATAATATTTAAATATTTTATCTGTAATAATAAAAAATACAATTATCTCTACAATAAAAACTAAAAAAATAGAATATTTTGTTGATAAATAAAAAATGCAAATAATATTTAATGTTATTATTTATATAATCAAACTTCCTAAATAAAAATAATTATATAATATATATATATATATATATATATATATATATATATATTAGAAAAACTTCAATTATAAAAAGTCAGAGCGACCAAAGCCTTCCAAGATTGCATGTTCGTCCAACCTTGTCCCTAAAGTTTTTTGTTATATTTGTTACTTTAGTACTTACTATTAACCATTGTTATAAATACATTAATTTTTATTTAGATGATTTTCTCTATTACGTGTTTTATAAATAATATTTTATCAATTAAAATATTTTAATTTAATTCTTATAATAATCGGTGCGAATTTGAGATGTTTTTATTCTTAAAAATATATCAATTTTATTTCAACTAAATTCTTTAAATTTTTTCTTCTTTTTCCACACCAATTCAATTTTGTCGCTTGATAAAAAAAAAAGCCACAAATAACAAGGTTTGAGCCTAACATTTGAGCATTATGTTGACAAAGAAAAAAGAATGCAAATATTCATCCCAAATAACATGGTTGTTGAGCATTGTTTATTGTATTATTTTTTTCTATTTTAAAACCTAGTTTTTTTTAGTTTATTGATTTAAGAATACAAATATTCATTAATTTAAGAAATGCAGTATCGTGAAAAAGGTTTTGAACACGCTTTATATGCATACTAAAAGTAAATACTAACCAAAATAAACCATCATGCATTATTTTTGTGCATAGTAAATATTTATGTAAATCTTCTAGTATGTACGAATGAAAATAATACCTCGTATCAAAGTTGATAAGTGAGGAGTCTTTATATAAATGTCTAGCTACATTATATAATTTAATCTACTTGTTTATCTTTTAAGATTATTGTGCAATACTAATCATCATTTGAATATTAAGATAGAAGACATACTTTTCCTTTTCCTTACTCCTTTTTCCTTTTCAATTTATTTGGAACAATGGAATCAATTTTAATATTATTTATTAAACAATTTAATTATATATTATTAATAACAAAATAATATCATATTTAAAATATGATAAATATATTTAAAATAATATAAAGATATTTAAAATAGTAATAAAAATAGTAATTAACATTGATAAGTGTAAAGAGAAAAAGAGACATCCAAATAATTTAAGAATATAAAGATTAAATTGATGTATTTTTAAGAGTATTTAAATTTGGGGTTAATTATTATAAGGATTAATAAATTGATGTATTTTAATAGATAAATAACTATTTAGTACTTAATAGTCATAAAATGATTATGTTAAGGACAAAGACTAAATTGACATATATAAAAAAAATTAGTAACTAATCACTTTTTTATACTTTAGAGACAAAATAGGAGTGAAGACGATATTTCACAGATATAGTTGAGAATTTACTTCCTTGTATAAAATACATCATAATAAAATATTTATCTAATGTCTATTGTAATGATTCGCTATCGCTACAAGGATTAAACACTATAACACGTGGAAATTATTTTTAATAAAAATATTGTATTTAATTTACTTATAAAAAGAGGGAAAAAAATTTCGTGATATCATACATAACTTATTCTTATGTATAATGACATATAACATTTACTGAAAGTATAAAGAACATTAACATCATCATATTTTAGTTACATATGTAGGTTATGAAGACGTATGTGTCACCTAACACTTACATCAAATTATCCAAACACACACAACTACTATAGCGAGAGTCCAAAAGAGGAAGCTCTACGAGCACTCAAACCACAATGTGAGGTGCGTGTATCATCTTCTTGGAAGCCTCATTATCTTCTCTCACGAACACGTAATTTGAGATTATCGTAGTCATACACATATAACACATAGATATAAGGATGAGCTACTGTAAGATTATCTTCACATCTAAGTGACAAGGTACTAAAGCAACATTCATTATATACACAATTAGAAATAGTAGAGATGATATATATATATATATATATATATCATCTTTACTATGCTTATACAAGAACAATCATCATTTCAACAACCAATCATCATCATTACATCAAGTTCAAAAAATCAAAAAAACATATCTTTCCTCTTTCAATAATAAGATCTAATTATATTTGTGTGTGAAGAGTGAAAATAACAATATATAAGTCAATAAATTTCATGTGTCTAATTAAGGAAACCGTCTTATAACAGACGTGGTAGGTTACTAACACCTTCTTTATGCATAATGCACCCTCGAACTTGAAATATATTTTCGTAGACCAATCTTATCCCTCCTAAAATTTTTTGACGTTTTCCTTAAAAACATCGATAACAATTCCATTACAAATTCATTTTTCTTTCCTCGAAAAAAACTTTAATTTCTTTTTCTATTTTTCTTCGTCTCCATCGCAATTACGATTGTAATATCTTTTAACTAGTTTATAAGTTAGTTTTGTCAAGTATGGCCATAATCTTATATATTTTTTAATATATTCTTCTCATCTTTACTTTAAATTAAATTTATATTAAAAAATTATTAAAAATTAAAATAATCCTATATCATAAAATAAATTATTTATCATAAATATAAAATATAATTTATATGTTCAAAAATCTTTATTTATTATAAATTTTAATTATATAACATAAACATTTAGCCTACTAAAATACTATTTTAAGTAAATGTGCTAACTCGTGCTCACTTTTTACTTTAGAAAGAATATTTTAACAAATTATACCTTAGGCACATATTTAAAAGCACATATTTAAAACATCAAAGTTATAATTTTTAGAAAATAAATAAGTGTAAGTTAGCAAATCTTAAAAAAAAAATTATAATGTATACTCACTTGTATTTTTTTAGAAAATTAGTATTTTAAGAAAATGAAAGTTATAACTTGTTAAAATATTTATTTTAAAAATAATTAAATGTACATTAAGAAATTCATAATTCAAAATAAAATATAATTAAATTTAAATTTAAATTTGAAAACAATAACACTTTAAATTTGAAACAATATATAAGATCTTAAAATATTAATCTTATTCTCGTAAAATACGCATGACTATCCCCGTGTAACAAAAAATATAAAAAATAAAGAATGTGTCATATCATTTGTTATATTATTAATTTTATCTCTTTCCTTATAAATTTGCTTTCTCTGGCAGCCTAATGAGTACCTGACTGAACCCAACTTCTAAGATTTGTCCTTATAGATTTGCTTTTAGTATGAAATCAAGGTGGGATTTCGCTATACTTCTCTAGTATGACATCACATGATACATTGGAATCTAAATTTAGGCATATGGAAAATGAGTGATCAACCACTCTTCTGCCATCTTTAATTTGTAGGATGGAATCTAAGTTTAGGCACATGAAAAATGAATGATCATAGCTAAATAGCTTATAGCCTAATACATAATTTGTAGGGAATTGTACACAGTTTGCACATGGATGGGCCACTGACTGAGTTTTTGCCCCAACAATTTACCTTAAAGGTACTTCCCGCATTGCTTATTATTTAATAATTAATAATGACAATGCCATTTTTTTGTCTGTAGATTATTCCACCACATGTAGTTGATACTGTACTCACAGGCAATGCTTGAAAAAACATTGTCAGTGTTATAATTTAAAATGTTAGTTTTACTCATTTTTAAAATAAACTAGTAAAGTACTTGTGCATGTGCACATGTAGCATTTGTCTTTTCACATGTTTTAAAATTACTTACGTATATAATTATTTACTATAATTATTTAATTTATTTTTTTATGTTAGAAAAGATATACCATTCTCTATTTGAATTGAAACTGCTCAGCAATCATGACAATTAACACAAACAAAACATACCTAGTGTGATCAAGAAAAAAAATAGACTTTTTTATGTTAAATTATCTAAAAAGGAAAAAAATAATAAGGTATACAACTTTAAATTTTGATGAATTCAATAATATATCTTTTTATTAAATTAAAGGTGAGTTATTTTTGTACTTTTCAAATAAACTCAATTTAAAATTTTAATTAAATTTGAATTCATTTTATTAACAAATATTTTAATTTTAAAAAGCATACAATAATCATATTTATGTAACCATCTTCTGACTGGATGTAATTTTTTTTACCAAATTTAACACTAAAGTAGGACTCAAATAATTTTAGAATAACCGTGTTCTTTAAAAGCTTTAAAAATCATCTAAAACAATTGAATATGATATTTCATGTATTGTTAATGTCTTTAATATTTAGAATTTTTCTGAGATTTTTTTCCTACAAAATATGAAGTATAAAATATGAGAATCCTACTTAGCAATACATTTTTTCTTTTAACTGGATTACTTCTAATTCTCTCTCATAAACTTCACTATTTCTTGGATATTATTAATATGTTTTTTGATTGGAGAAACTTATTATTATTATTATTATTATTATTATTATTATTATTATTATTATTATTATTATTATTATTATTATATATATATATATATATATATATATATATATATATATATATATATATATATATATATTAGACTAGGCAAGAAAAACAGGCAAGAAAAAAAATCAACTAGACAATTTTTAATTACCATATTTTCTTTCACTCCGATGGTTTTGACTTTGTTAGAGATACTAAGACTGCCTTTGGTTCCAGGATTCTCAAAAGATAGAAGTGCAATAGATGGAAGACTAAGAATTTTATGATCCTTCCATTATTTCAATTGTACAATAGCAAATGATAGAAAGAATATTAAGCGGGTCTATTTTAAAAAATAATCGGTTTGAAAAAAAACAGGAGAAGCAATTTTTCTCTTTTTTTATTTTTGTCTTGAAATGTTTTTTTCATTGGACCAAGTATTAATTTTGTTTTGGATATCTGTCAACAAACTTAAGAAAATTTTACACTTCAAATATGAGACACTGATACTCTCATTAAAAACATAGATTCTATTTAATCGTGTGAATGTAATGGTAATTTAATATGCTTTATACATAATTTAACAAACTCTCCACATTTTATCATATTGTTTTATTAAAAACATTTATATTATATATATTATTTTCTTTTTATTAAGAAAATTTATGTTATATATAATGAGAAAAAATAATCAAATTACACCGGTGTAACTTATACTAATTATATATATCATTTAATAATTTTATATAGAAGGTGAGTTTAAATGATGTAAATGTTGAATTATAATTTTATACTATTTTGACAAATTTTATTAAAATTGAATAATAATAGAAAGGAAATCAAATAATAAAATTTTTAATATATTTTAAAATATATATATTTCGAAATGTATATATTTAATTAATTTGATTAATATAAATGAAGTATTAAATAATTTTATATTAATATAAAATTTTATACATAATTTATTAAAAAAAACTATTGATTTAATAATTTAATCGATAAAATTAACATTTTATATAAAATTATTAAATGATATCTCATTTGATCTTTTTATATATATATATATATATATATATATATATATATATATATATATATATATATATAAAAAGAATTAAATGAAACCGTGTACCTTACACATTTTTACTAAACAACTTAAAAAACTATTTCATTTTCTATTCACTTTTATACTTTTATTTTTCTAAATATCTCATATCATTTGTAGAATTAATATTTTGTATATGAACACTATATATAAAATATTCATTATACATGGTTAGAAGTAAATTTGAAAATGGCATAATATTTAGAGTACAATGATATTTTGTTGTGATTTCTTTTATTTATTTTCAAGAACATGGCTAGTTATGCGGCTGTTTAATCTTTTATTTTTCCAAAATCTCAAAAAATTATTAATAATTTATAAAATCTTTACACTAAAACTTATTTTTTGTAAATAAATCTGATATTTTAAAATAATCAGATTTAAATTCATTTTAATTTAATATTTTCACTCCATACCTCATTATTTGTTTATACTAATACATTAATTTATTTCAACAATTCACTTTTTACATTAAAATTTATTCTTATTCTCGCATTCAAAGCTGAGTATTCCTATATATTAAATAAGAATATACTGTGTTTATTACTAGATGCAATATCTATCCATGTTTATTTGAATATGAAAATAAATAATTTAAATAGGTATAAAAAAAACATGTTAAGAAATGAATTTTTTATCCATTTATAATTTATTATAAACAATATTTTTAAGATAATGTGTAATTAATATATAATATGGATTATTAAGGTTTTTCTAATGAAGTTATGATTAAAATATATATATAAGAGATTACAACTATTAATTTAAATAATTTACTAAACACCTTATTATTAACTAAATTAATTTTGGAGTTTAATAATTATAGTATTACTCTCATCTAAACATAAATAATTGTTAATATAATTTTAATGTGATTATTATACAAATTTATCATAAATGATAGTGTGTAAAACTATTTTAAACTTTGGGTATCATTTTTTATCTTAATTTATAATGTAATTTGTATTTTTTTTTACAAACGGAAAATGCATGTCTCGTTTTACATAACAATAAAATTCGCAATATTTTTTGTGATGTAATTAACTTAATAATAAGTAATAAACTTATATAACTTTGAATTTTTTATTATCTATTACTATTTACATGATTTATTTTTTGTTTTATTTTAAATTGTAACAAATAAATAATTAAGATATGTTTGGATAAATATCTATATAAATACGTATTAAAAAAATATAATTTTATTTTATAAATTAAATTTATTTATGCATAAATTAAAAATATGTTTTTAAATAAGTTAATATTAAAAAATTTATACAAATTAGTTTATACATAAATTAATTCTAACATATAAAAAATTTATTTTTTTATTATTTTTATAAGTGTTTATCAAAAAGTTTATTTAAACATTTTCAAATAAATTTAAAAAGTATCCTTATTCAGTTATTCCTTTGGTACTTTGATTTAAAATTTAAAATTTTAAATATATTAGGTCGTGTACTTGATTTTTTTTAGTTTTATTAGAAGTATTTAAAAAAATATGAAAGTTAATGACATATATATACTTGTAGAAGGGGGGTTATCTTAAAAAAAAATGCGTGTTAGGATAACTATTTTTATTTTGGGATTTGTTACGGAAATAATAACATTTAATAGTTATTTTTACTTTTATTTTTTACAAGATGTTCTACTTTCTTTTTGTAATTTTTATTACGAAGATAAATGACATTATTTTTTTTATATAAATACTTTATTTTCTTTTTATAATTTTATTGTGAAGATAATTGTGTTTTTTTAGGCAAAATATTTGTTATCATTTATTTTCATTCTTAACCGTCTTTTCCTTTTATAATCTATCTTTTATTGTTATTTTAAATTATTTTAAATGTTATAAACTATTGTATTAACAATCAAATGAATCTGTTAAAATTTCTTTTATATTAATTTGAGAATTAAAATTTATTTATTATTTGTTAATGGAACAAACATGCCAGTACAGTATAAGAATTTAATATATTGAGCTTTTAATTATTTTTAAAATCATTTTTGAAAAACATATAATTATGAGCATTTTATACAAATTTTGATACTTATATATTTGATGGGTGAACTTTAATTTTTATAGTTCACGTTTCGTATTATTCAAGTCTAACTCCATTTATAATTGAATGGTTAAAATATTAGTTATTTTTAAATTTAAATCAAATTAAATATTTTATAGTTTAATTTTAATTTGATTTATTAAAAATACATAATAAAATAGTTTTAATTATATAATTAAATAATCATATATAAAAAATTATTTAATGTATTTACAGAGATTAAAATATTACTTCCCCGTTCCATTTTGATTTTATATTTCATGTTTTTATAGGTTTTGGCGTAAACTTACCGGATTAAACCAATTAAGAAATATAATTAATATTTTACACTTCATACAAATTATTGTACAATATTTTAATATATCTTTTGTCTTTAATATTAGTTAAATTTTATTTTATTTAATTTTTTATATTCTCATTTCATAATAAATAGGTAAAAACATAATAGAAAAAATTACTATTTTATTAATATTGTAAATGACAATCAAAATAAAAAATATATTTTTGAAGCGTTAATCAAAATGAAGCAGAGAGAATAATTTAAAAAAAATTAATAAAAAACTACTTATGTGATAAATTACTTCCTTCATTTTAAATTGATTAAGTTGTAACATTTAAAAGAAATCATATCAATGGAAGATTTCAGTTTTTTTATTAAATATTAAAAAATTTATTCCAATTGTCTTCTAATACCATTGTCATGTAATAGTTGATGGTACATTTAAGAAAATAGAAAGAGACCGACTAAACATCATAATAAAATTATTTCACTAATCAAGTTATCAATTAAATTTACTAATTATTTTTCTAAATCTTAAATATCAATTAATTTGAAATGAAAAGATGGAGTATAATTACTGAAAATCTCAAATTTCCACTCTCTGCATTACACTTTATCAATATTTTATCGATCTTTGATTTACTATAAAAGTGTATTTCACATTATCTCCTTAATTAACCAAAATTTTTATTATTATATCACCATTTAAATTATGCATTATAAATTTAAACTATAATTGATATATTTAAATTATTCATTTATTATCAATTTTAATTTTTATTGTAATATAATATAAAGTTAAATATATTTTAAGTCTTTGTAATGTTTCTATCTGATTTTAGTATATGTAAAAAAATTATTATTTTTAGACCTTTGACCTTTTCTTAATATTTTTTTTACTCTTTATCACTTATTCTAATTAATTTAATCTTCATATGACTAATAAAATAAAAATAATATTAATTAAGACAAATAAAATAATGAAAAATATTATTTTTTAACATATTATTTCTTAGTATTATAATATATTTTTAATATATTATGAATATTAATTTTTATTATTTTAATATTGTTTTTATTATTTAATTAACTAATTTATTTTTATATTTTAAAAAATTATAATTTATTTAGACACTTATAATTTATTTTTAATATATTATTTTTTATGTTATTTTTATATTTCAATTCTTTAATTTTGATTGATTGTAGTATAATTTATTTTTAAATATCTAATTTTATTTCTAAAGTTAAAAATAAATTAAAATATAATATATAAAAATAAATTATATTTAGTAAAATAAGTAATGAACTAAAAATTAAAACAACATTAAAAAATAATATAGTAAAAGTAAACTAAAAATTTCTAAATAAATTTTAGACATTTTAAGAAAATACATGGTAAAAGTAAAACAGTGAATTGAAAGGTAAGAATAATATTAAGAGCAATAAATCACTATTCATAGTATATTAAAAATTCAAAATAAAATAAAATAAAAATATATATAATTATTTTATTTATATAAAATTATAAATAAATTACCTAATTGAGTTGTTTACCTAAAAATAATTTAATCATTTTTAGTTATCTTAATTGATATTTTAAAAATCTTTTACTCATATTAACATTAAACTAAATAAAATTACTGGTAAGAATTAAAAAAAAAACAAAGACATTTAAAAATAATAAAAAAATTTACAAATAAAAAAATCAGATAAAATCGTATTTTTATGAGCTTAAAACATATATAAGCGTATAATATATATACTTAAAATTATTTATTTATTACAAATTTTAATTATATAAAAACAAATATTCAATAATAAAACATTAGTTAAGATGCAATACCAATAATAATTTTTATACAAGTTTTTTACTTTTGAATTACTTAGTAAATATTTTTAAGCCGATGGATGACATTTAGCAAAAGTTCCATGAATAATAAGAATAACACTGTAATACATAATTATTATTGTTTTAGAAAAAAAAAAAAAAAAAAAGAGAGGGATTACGATATGGTGTGGGTGTGGTTGTAAAGCATTGAGTGAGTCAGCAATGGATATATGTTGTTACTTGGAAGAGTCAAAGTATTTGGACGCGTTGAACTTTGACAACAGTTATACAGTCAGTAGCCTTAATATAATAATAGTATATATGGCATACCCCACCTTCACGTACGCACCACTTACACTGAACTTACCCGCCCACCGCTTCAGGCAAGCACACCCTCACGTAACCCTTGACGTTCCCCACTTTCCAAGCAACACTGATTCCTTTTCATATAAAACTCCCCCTTCATGATTTCACAGCAATCGAAACAATCCTTGGCTTCACTCTTCCTCTTTCTCCTCGTGCTGTTGCAGAAACGATTCCAAATGGGCCTGGTGGCGGACGAAGATCCCAATCCCAATCCCAATCCCAATTCCAAGCCAATAGTGATCCGCGAGGTGTGGGCCTCCAACCTCGAATCCGAATTCCAGATCATTAGCGAACTCATCGACGATTACCCTTTCATTTCAATGGACACCGAATTCCCGGGCGTTATTTTTCGCCCCCACGTGGTGGACCCCACTCACCGCCGCCGCCTCCAACCATCCGACCACTACGGCTTCCTCAAGTCCAACGTGGACGCGCTCCACCTCATCCAGGTCGGCCTCACGCTCTCCGACGCCCACGGCAACCTCCCCCACCTCGCCACCGCCAGCCGTTTCATCTGGGAGTTCAACTTCCGCGACTTCGATGTCGACCGCCACGCCCACGCGCCCGACTCCGTTGATCTCCTCCGCCGCCAGGGGATCGACTTCCGCCGCAACGCCGCCGAGGGCGTCGACTCCTCGCGCTTCGCGGAACTCATGATGTCGTCGGGACTCGTCTGCAACGATGCCGTGAGTTGGGTCACGTTTCACAGCGCGTACGATTTCGGGTACTTGGTTAAGATCCTGACCCGACGGACCCTACCAAACGCTTTGGAGGAATTCTTGAAGACCTTGAGGGCGTTTTTCGGAAATAACGTTTACGATATCAAACACATGATGCGCTTCTGCGATACCCTCTATGGCGGTTTGGACCGGCTCGCGCGAACCCTTAACGTGGACCGGGCCGTTGGCAAGTGCCACCAGGCCGGGTCTGACAGCCTGCTCACGTGGCATGCGTTTCAGAAATTGAGGGATCTTTATTTCGTCAAGGATGGGCCCCACAAACATGCCGGTGTGTTGTTTGGCTTGGAGATAGCTTGTTCCAGTTGAGAAACTCTAAATATGAGAAAAAGGATATTATGATACATAAATAAATATTTCATTCATTATTTTATTTGTTGGATAAATTATTCTTCACTTCTAGATTACGGAATCGAGGAAGGTCTGAGCTCGCATAACTTAGGATTACGAGATAGAATTGTGCCACTACTGCCTACCACCAAGTTAGCCTTCACCCTCCAATTCATTCAAATTTTGGGGCTACCGTTGGTTCCACTTTTATTTTTGTTTTTTTTTTCTTTAAATTTTTAGTGACAATTAATTTTATATTTTTTCTTGAGAAATGAATATGCTTTGAACTGCATGAGATGTCATTAGTAATTCAACGTTTTTCTTTACTTTTTATTATTTTAATATAAAAATATTAATTTAAAGGAGTGCTGTTGGTGCCCCGTGTTTTATGGCATTGCAATTAGGGGGCTGTTTAGAAACAAATTTTTTTAGTGCGTGTATATTATTTTGTGTTTCATCACTTGTATATTTTATGTAATTTATGCCTTTTAACTTTTTACATTCTAAAAATTTGTTTTTTCATTCACAAGATGTGTTTTTTTTTTTTAAAGAAAAAACAAATGTCTCCAACGAAACGTTATTTGATATCATAAAACTATCAATTAGAAATATCTTTTCAAATAGTGTAAGTACTAACACAATTATTGATTCACGAACGCTCCTAATTATAATCATTCCACTATTGCCTTTCTCTCAATTTCTCAACACCATTGTTATATTGTTATCATTATATTATTATTATTATCATTATTACTATTATTTTTCTTAAAAAATACAACATATCATGCTTTCATTATCTTCAAAATTTAACAAAATAACTGTTAGTACAGTGAAAACGTGCGTACTTGGTTGAAGTTACCATGGGGGTATTTATAGGTAAGGGAACAAATAATTTGATGAGTTTTTCCTCATAAGTTTGTCACATCTTGTGGAGAATGTAACTTTATACATTAAATATGTTCATTAAAAGTTTGTTGATTGGCGATTGCATGATTGATATTAACTTATGTTATGTGGTAGTTATCTTTGAAAATTTGAAAAATGGATGTGATATGTTGAGTTAAAAATAGTCCTTTTAAATTGGCTTAATCCATTAAATTAGGTTTTAAAAAAAAGTTTGTCTAGAATTAATTGTGTTTGTTTTTATCTTGATTATTTTTAAATTTTTAAAAATTTAAGTTAAAAAAAAAAACTAGACCAACTTAATCAACTATTATATCGAGTCACAAAAATGTTAGTTTACATAAAAAAAAAGTTTTTGTTTTGTTGTTTTGATGGATTATGTGAGAGTAGTCCATTTGTAAATTTTAAGATAAATAAATTAGTTGGTTGATTAAGATTTGATCAAGTATTCAATCCTATTTTATTCAAAATAATTATTATTATTTATAATAAATTTATTTATTTTATAATAATTATCTTAAAATTAATGTCAAAATTATTTTTTAATTAACTGATAATATAAAAATATTAACATTTACACTAATAATATGCCTATTAACATTAGTAATTTTATTATTTATATATAATTTATATTATTACCTATTAATGTTATATTGTCAGCGCAGAAGATAAACGATCACAAAATTGTTATAGTTTAATATGACATTAAGATCAAATCTTCAGCACGTAGTTAAATAAATTATAAACAATAATAAAATAGAGATTTTAAAAAATAGAATAGAGAATTATAAAAAAAATCTGTATTTTTTGCAAAAGGAAATTATCCTTTACATTTTATTTTTCTTTTATTTTTTACGTTATTTTCTTTTCTTAGGATATTTAACTCTTTCTGATTGTATTGAACTTTACCGCATTTTGATCATTAAACAAATAATACTTTTAGAGAAGAAATGGAGTACTATAGACGGAATTCCAGCGAAGACGTGGTCCACGACCCCGACCAAAGTATAATTGCCGACAATTAAATTTTGTTTTTTGTCATGAAATCTATGTATAGACATCTGTTCCGATATTCAATGCATACTAACGTCCACCCACAAGTCGATGGGTCATGGGCTTGCAGGTTGTTTCTACATTTAATAACCCCAATTGTTTTTTTTTTCCTAAGTGTCAGCAATCAATTCAAAATATATTAATATTTTTTTAGAATAAGCCCAATTCAAATAACAATGATTTGAAGTAATTTACACTATCTTTGAAATCTAATACTCAGTTTTATACATACTAAAATTCAGAATTACCAATTCTTAAAAAAAATACACTTAATTTCAAGGGAATAAACAAAATTTCATTCTTATATGTAGATACAAAATTATCCATATTTTATAAAATGCTTTGTAGAATAAGAAATACATATTTTATAAATTACTTTTCAGAATTATATATTTTTTTGTTAAAACATAATTTTGGAATTTTTTAAAAAAAAATATATTTTAGGAAATTTAAAAAAGATGAAAATGAGGTATATTTATTAATAATGGAAAGTATATATAATATTTTTTATTTTTTTGAAAAAATTGATAAACACAAAATCAGATGCTTCCTTTTTTTACCTTTTAAAAATTAATAAATAGTATTTCATTATCATACTATTAATACAAAGTATCTAAAAAATTATTTTTTTAATGAAAAACTGACTGAATATCTCAATTACGGATTTTTTATTCATAATATTTGAATTTAATATTTTTTCTTAAGGTATTTGCATTAAGTTTTACTTATACTAATGTAATGTTGATAATTGAAACTGTAAGAAGGAAATATAAGAAGAAATAAAAGATATCAGAAAGTATTTGTAATACGAAAGTGTTGAAATATGATTCTACTTGCTTCTTTTTTTTGTGGCAAAACTAAGTAGGAAAATATAGAAAACGAGTACGGAATACTACCGGCTGTTTCATTTTCATAATTATTTCTTCAAGAAATAAATTTGTCTAATAGAACACAAACGGTCCCAATAGAATAGAAAAAAAGAAATTCATGGAGTGGGAGCAATAAACTTTTCTGCATCCATGTAACCTTTGCTCCTCCGTCAGGTGACTTAATTGCTATTTAATATATTTTTAAAATTCAAATTATTAATTACTTTTTAAACATTCCTTTTATGTTTAAGGCTTTTATATTATTTTTAAAATTTAATTACTGGTAATTTAAAATTTATTATTTACAATTTTTTAAAAAATATTAAAATAAGGAAATATTTAAAATCCTTAAAATAATAATATGATTTTCTCTCTGTATATAAAATTATAATAGAGCATTTTAACTATTTTCTTCAATGATTTTAGAAAATTTTCATTACCTCTTATTTCTTTTAATTTATCATTTTTAGTGTCTTTAGTTATAAATTGATTTTTAATATATTTCTAAATATTATTAATTATTAAAATAATATTATATCATAATATAAAATATTTATCATAAATATAAAATATAATATATTAATAAATATTTATTAAATATTTTAATTATAATATAATTTATATATTTAAAATTATTTATTTTATTATAAATTTTATTTATATATTTATTATGTGCATTGTTAAAATACTAATTATTATGATTGTTGTAAGAGTTTATCATAACGACTATGCATACTCAGTTTAATAATTTTTATATTATTAATTAATTAAAAATTAAGTTTGATATGATTTTTAAGGTGGTTATTTGGAAATTTTAAAAAAATATTTAAATCAAATCACCATAATAAGAAGTGGCATAAATTATTTTAGAAACTAAAATTGTTTTTTTTTTTGAGGTGAACAAAAGTTTCCAAAGTCAATAATGTCTTGGAAGTTTACTATAGCTGAATCAAATAATAACAAAATCGATAAAAAAAAAACAAAAACAAAAAAATCTACCTACACGGCTTGAAAAGGAAAAGATCCAAAAAAAATTAGGAGAGGAGTCAAGGGTGTGTTTGATTATATTTTTAAATTTTTTTAACTATTTTATAAAATAGCTTTTAGAAATTAAATTTTAGATAGTAGGGTTGAGCAAAGAAAATGAGATAGTGTAGTGAAAAATATGAGTAACAAAAATCAGAAGTAAACAACAAAAATAATTTAAAGGTGTTTTAGTTTTTTATTTTAAAATCTGAAAAAGATGTATTACTTTTGAAAACTACTTTTATGAAATGATTTTTTAAAACTAAAAAAAATAAGAATCACATATTTTTCCAAATTAGAGGACTGATTCCAAAATAGTGTCCACATGATTGTATAAAAAAAATTATATTGTCATTAGATTATAAATTATAAATTTGTTTGATTTTATAATGAATATTTTGAAAGTTACGCCTACCATAATTAGAAGTAGTTTGAGTCTTTGAGAAAAAAATGTATCATTAAAGTAAATTGAAAATTTAATATTTTCAAATTATTTTATGCCAAGAAGGTTTAAGTGACAAAAAATAGCATAAAGAAGTTTAGTTAAATCCTTAAACTGCATACGGTAAAGTGTAATTTAGTCCTATATTTTTTCATATTTTATGCATCTTATAGCTGTTCATTTTTTGTTTTGTTTTCTATGTGTGTCTTTTCTTTGGTCCAAGATGCAATAAAACAAAGATCCAATATGGGCCTGTCAAGATTTTAGGCCCAATTTTAAACTTGCTTCCCTTTCCCCATCCCTAAATTATCTTGCCAGCTTTATATCAAACTACTATGCTACGGGTACCCCGTGATGATGGGAAATTTTTTGTCTTTATATTTTAGATTACATGAAAAAATAACATAACATAAAATAGGATAAAATTTTAAAGCGACATTTTACTTTCAAATTTTAATAATAATATTTTAGTTTCAACTCAATCAAAATTCTCTTATTAAGATTATTCTTATTTTGTTTATAAATCAATTTAAAATAAATTTTAATGGTCATGCATAATTTCTATTAATAAATCACTATTGATATGATTTTAAGTAATTATTGAAAAAGATAACGAACTTATCATACATTGATTTGTGATTAAATAATTGTAAAACTATTTTACATTATTGGTGTGTTCTTGTCAAAGAGTACAAGTGATGCAAAGTTATTCTAGAGTCTGACAATTCAACCCCCCTCCTAAATGTCACCTGGTATTTATAGCAAGGGGTGATGGACTTGTGAGAATTCGTCAGATGGGTAACGTCCTAACTACCTTATAACTAACTAGTGGACACGTTCAACACGTGGCGAACCTCTTTTACTTCACCCAATTTGGACCTTATTGGGTCGAAGAGGTTCCTATTAGTGGATTTGAGCCAGGACGATTGGCGGTACATGGTGCATAGCTTGTTTTCTCCTCAATATATTCAAAAGTATATTTATGAATTAAAAATAATAAAATATATAAAAATAGTAATAAGTTGAAAATTAAAAAACAATCAAGTTAAATAGAATAAGTAAAAAAAATATTGGTGCTTAAATTATATTATAATTTTATAACACATTGTATATTTTATACGCAAGTATATGAACGTAGTTTCTTTCCTTTTTTTTTATTTTACTTATAAATAGATTTTCTTTTATGCTTTTTTTTTTGCTCTCTCGTGTAAAGTCTTTTTTTTATATATGTACTTTTTTAACATATTTTTTAAAGGATATGATAAGAATCTTTATTTAATTTATAATATTCCTATATTTAAATACCTTCCATGTAATTTAATTTACATAAAGGCTAAAATACAATTAGACGAATTTTTGTATTCAAAATTTTATCATCTTCTAAAGTTTTGTTTCAAAGGAATTTAGTCTCGGTACTACTTATAGTTGGAGGAATGAAAAAATTGAATTATAGAATATTTATCTTCTATGCATACTGTTGAGTTTTGTGTAATTTAAATATTGATATGTTTTTATATAAATATTAATATGCTATATTGATATTAATAGATTTTCATGTAGATATTAATGTCCATCTTTAATATAAATGTAGATATTAATGTAGATATTCATGTAGATATTAATATGCTATATAAATATTAATATGCTATATTGATATCAATAGATTTTCTAATATGTTAGATGACCATAACTAATAACAAATAAATTAATTTGACTAAAGATTTATAATTTTAAAAATTATTTTGTCAATTTTAAATTCCAGAAACTAATTTGATTAGCTATCGTATTTTGAAAAAGTAAATTAATTGGTAAGTTAATTATTATTTTATTGATTATTTTATCATTTTATTAATTTTAAGAACCAAATTATTTTATCATTATAATTTTAGAAATTAACTTAATAATTTTTATTTTATTTTATCTTCAATGTATTGATTTTTTTTAATCTCTTTACCTTATTTAATTATCATCCATATACACAAATAAAACTAAAAAGAAAAGTAATCTAAGACAATTGAAATAATTATTTTTTCTTAGTTGGGGAGATAGTAGTGAGCACAATAGAAACTTCCTCTCATTACTATATTATAAATTAAAATTAGAAAATTCTACTTTAAAGAGTGAGATTTTTACTTTCTCATTCTTTCAATTAGATATTTATTAACATGTTCTTTATACAAATTTTTGAATTAGCAAAAGATTTTCTTCCAACCATTTCAAACTATAAATATTTTAGCTTTATATATATGTTTAATTTTCTTAATTACCTTTTAATTTGTTGTTTTTATGTTTATTTATAAATTGAATTTTAATATATTTTTTAAATATTGTCAATAGTTAAAAGAAACTTTATTTTACAATTAATTTTTCATTGTAAATCAAGTAATATAATTTATATATTTAAAGATATTTGTTTATTATAAATTATAATATAATATAATTTATTACTAAAATATTTATTTATTATGAATTTTAATTATATAAAAATAAATATTTATTTTATGTAATTAATGCACTAGTTAAATTTATAATTAATATGTTGATTTATATTAAATTTATTTTGTAATTTCTTAGTATGAAATTCACTATTACTTATATCTTATTTATGATAAGATAGATTAGTGTGTGAAATATTTAAGATTTAGATTAATGTAAAAAACAATTAAAAGGATAATAATTAGTAATGTCTTAAATTTTTAAGTGAACAGATAAATAAAAACAATTTTCTTTTCTAAAATTAACTGAGAAAATAAAGAGAAATAGAAAAAAAAAGTACAGTCGTTTATCCTTTAAATTAAACATAAACCAAGAATGTTTGAAGGGAGATAAAAATCTATTATTTAACAAGAGTGGGTTAATCAATAATCAATATTTGTAAGGGCCATATATATATACTGTGGAAAGAAGCTCTGGTGTGGGTAATTACTTGTTAGGTACGTTAGGGAGTAAGATTTAAGGAGAGAAAAGAAGATAAATTTTTTACTTTTAAATTAAAGGATTATATAAAGTTAATAAAAATAAACAAAATGTTATCATAACAAAGACTTGATTCATCATTATGATATGATATAATAAGATATGATAATTATCTTATTTTATTATAATTAATTATTTATTGCATCAATAATTTTATTTTTATCTTATTTTATTATTCTAGTATATGTTTTATTTTGAGAAGTTAAAATATTAAAAATTATGCTACTTAATATCTTAAATGTGAATTTTTTTAAAATTAGTTCCTTAAATTAATTCCTTAATTTTTTTAAAATTAGTTCCTTCAAGAATAAATCGACAAATTTTTAATATTTTAACTTTACTTACCATTCATTATATAAACTATTAAATTGAGGTTTACACAATGAGTTTAATAATATACCAAGGAAAAGTTGTAAACTGATTAACTGAATTCTGAGCTTTACACTAAAAATGCATTAGTTATTTACTGAAGAAAGATATATATACATCCTTGATTCCAGGGATATTTATAGTTATTTTCCCCTTTCTCTTTTACAGCTAAATTTAAAATCTCAAAACTGAATAAATTTTGAATACACTCCTTCCAACCCCACATGCATAACAGTTAGATAAAGGAATAAGTGAGAGAGATGATAAGTTTGAAAACGTGACGTTTGCATGCAACATCTTCCCACGTGCCAATTCAATGCCCTCACGTGGTCTACACACGTACGTTCACGGCCGAGCTAGCTAGCTAGGTAGCATCTGCAACACAACATTCACCGACTCTTACGAATGATCTGGCTCCTGCGACGCGGTTCAGGAGCTCTACCACTCATAAAATTCTTCTTCGGGAACGCTTCTTCGCAGATCTCCATGAACGCTTCAACGATGACTTGGTGATGACACGTGGCGTTCAGATGCAGGAAGCACTCGAGAAGCTCCTGAAGATCGGTTTCCGCGTAGATCTCTCTTTCTAAGATCATTTGGAGCATGGAATCTCGAAAATCTTTGTGCGGGTCCTGCGACTCCTTCTCCACGGCGATGCTGTTCGCGAGTTTCGGATTCAGTTTTCGCGTGCTGTTGTGGTTTTGGTCTGTGTCGGGTTCGGAGACGGTGGTGGAACTGAAGTCTCCATCTTCATCGTCGTCGTCGCCGCAGTTGTGATCACCAGAAGTGGTGGATGAATTGAGGCTGCTAGGGTTTGTATTTTGGTAAATAGAAATTGTGGGTTTTGGGATGGGTTCGTGTACGTCAGAGGATTTCGGGTTGCTACATCCACACCCTCCATTTGCTTTCTGCAGGACTCTCATGAACCTTCTTTTGTTAGAAGACATTAACCTATTAATATTAATAATCAGCCAATACCACAAGGATTTAAATTGGCGTAGCTTGATATTGTCAGAAATTATAGACAAATGCGATCAATATGTCGCAATTGTGCGTTGTAATCCCATAAACTCAAAAAATCTTTACGTTAGTGACAGATCGTTTAAAACCTTGATCGATAAGAGAGGACTATTATGATGAGATAGTGAGATAAAGAGAAAAAATGAGAATGGAAGAGGAAAGTTGGGTTGTTGATTGGAGTTTATGGGGAGTGTTTGGGAAGAAAGGCTTTTAGGTTTATAAAAGGGTGGAAGGCATAAAGTTTTGAGTTTGGGAGTACGAGTCCGAGTACAAAGGACTAATCATGTGAACGCTCTTTCGGGAGAGACTCTCATGAATAGATTCTTCTTCCGCGTTTATTATTAATTACAATATTTTTATTAAAAAAATATTTCATTTTGATTTTTTAATTGTTTCTACTTTCCTAATTAGGGCCTTCCATAATAATATGTCAATTACGGCATTTTATTGCAACAAGCTACTCTCTCTCTTGTATTTTTTACAACTACCTTTCTTTGTTAATCACAACATATTCAAATTATGGAAACAAAAAATCTCTTGTTAATACTTGATAGTTGGAAGGCATAAATCTTATTATTTATTATATTTATGAAATTCTTTGAATCTTATATAACTTGCGTTATCCTCCATCCATCTACTTCACCCAATCAATTTTATCCAGTTTTTTTTTTTTTTTTAAATGTCTTGTCTTTACACACAAAGATAAATTCAAATTAATAATCTAGTATAAGATGGTTTCTATAATTTAGAAATTACTACATAGAATAAATGTTTATTTTATATAATTAAAATTAACAATGAATAAATATT
This sequence comes from Mucuna pruriens, assembly GCA_025330945.1. Taxonomy (NCBI): domain Eukaryota; kingdom Viridiplantae; phylum Streptophyta; class Magnoliopsida; order Fabales; family Fabaceae; genus Mucuna; species Mucuna pruriens. The sequence continues at coordinate 2,954,495 of JAENHJ010000042.1, read as the reverse complement.
TTTAATTTACAAATTAGATTATAATTTAAATTTATAATAAATAATTTAATTTGTAACATAAATTTAGTTTTAATTATTTTTTAAAAACTATTTAAAATTTAATTTAAAATAAAGATAAATCAATCGAAGATAATAAGTAAAATAGATAAACAGTTTAAAAAATTAAATATATAAACAAAGATAAAATGATGGTAATTTGAAATATTTGAAAAAGTTTGTTTAGCTAATTGTAGTGTGTGAAATGCATTTTAACTAAGAGAAAAAAAATAATATTAGAAATATCTATTAAGATAATGAAGAGATTGAGAATTTAAATTCATCCAGAAAGTTTGTATTCTAAATTACCATATAAAAAATAAATAAGAGTAGATGTTTAGTTAAGAATTAGCCGTTTCATTTCGAAGTAAGCTATTTGAAATTCACCAAATGATAGACTTCCAGAAGTAAACGACTGAAGTTTGATTTTATGATCAAACTACATCTGATAAGGATAAGAGGATGAAGCTATTTTTCTGCTAATGTCAAGTAGTTTGTGGTACACTGGCATTATTTTGCTACACATAGGGTAAATTTGGCCTTGCTGACGAGAATAAAAAAATATTTATCATTTATTCAATATTTGAAAATCATTTTATTTTACCTCAGTATACAAGAAGATTATATATATATATATCTCACCGTATGTATATATGTATTAGTAATTATTACTTATTTTTAATGTGGACGTAAAAATGTTATTAGTAGATAATTTATAAGTATATTAGTAAGTATTTATTGAGTTTGAAAATTTAACTTGATTCTTTGGATTCTAATTTATTTAAATTTTCTAAAAAAAAAGTTCATTTTCCGTTAAAATTGACCAAGTGTTATATTTAATTGGCTATGCTATACTAAAGAAGACTTTAATGTGACATTCAATAGTATTTAAAGGCAACATTCAATAGTATTTAAAAGCATCATGTTTTCAATAATATTAAATGAAAGAAAGTAAAGAAGACTTTTAATACTTTCCTATGACATTGATAGTATTTAAAAGCATTATCTTTTTCAATAATATTAAATGAAAGAACAAATGTGGTGCTTTGAAAGCGCTGTTCAAGAAATAATGATAGCAATTATATAAGAAAGTAGTACTGTCTTTACATTCAACGTTAAGAAAAGATTCAGCATCTGAAAGCAGGGTGTTCATATTTCTTACTCTCCTTTCTTCTCCAACTTAGGATGTGCTAGAGATTGACAAAATTTGACTTTAGTTTATTTATTAAATTAGATTAAGATATGATTTAACTCATTAACTTACACAACTCACAAGCCTTGCACAGCAAGTAAGGGTGTACCAAAAATTCAAAATCAACTGACTCGATTAAGAAAAATAAAATTATTTTTAAAAAACTACATCAAATCAAACTATTTTAAAATAGTTTAGTTAACTGAATAATTTAAAAATGTGATTTGATTCGATTTAAACAAAACTGAACCATATATAAATAAAATATAATAGTCAAATCAAACTAATCTAAAAAAATTCGACTTTTTAAAAAATCCAAACTGAAATACTCTTCAAAAATATTTTAATTTTTTAAAAAATTTATTTTTTTTACTCCTACCACATTGCTCGGCATTTTGATGAAATTCCTGTTATAATAGGTATAGGCTTTTGAATCCTAATATTATATATAAAAAATCAATATTAAAAAACATTAAGCATCTAGTAAGCTTATTTTAAATAAAAATTAATTAATATTTTATATATATTTCACATCTATTTCATAAAAAAAATTAATATAGTTAAAAAATAAGCATAGAACTCCTCTTATCATCACATTTATTTACATTAGAAAAAACTTAATAAAGTTAAAAAGTCAAAGCATAGAACTCTTATTATCATCACATTTATTTACAGCAACATTGATTTCATCCATAGGAAACGGGGCAATGAACCTTTCATTTTGCACTATATACAGGGTCGGAAAACTAACCCATCTAAAGTGGGTCACACCCAATTTGTTTTTAAAAAATTCATTTGAAAGTATGAACTAACAACTTCTAATTCGATTTACATCAATAACCCATCTATTTTTGCTTTTCAAGTTAAAAATATGGTTAGTTTTGAAAATACTTTAAATTTGCATTTTCCTCTTTCAATCACCTCGACCTAAATATAGACCAATCTTTCTTTATTTTTAGTAGTTAACATAGTGAAATGCATTTTTCTTTGGTCCTTATCATTTCAAGATTAATCCCTTTCATCATTTCTCAAATTTTTTATTTCAATCTCCTCAAAGAGCAATTTAATTTTTGCATCAAGTTTTTCATAGACCTCCTTATTCCTTTTTTTTCACTTCAAGTTTGAGCATTTTTAGTTTCTCTTTAACATAAATCTTTGACCTGAAAAATCAAAATTTACCCAAAATTCTTTCATTATTCTTGTAAAGTCCTTATCACTAAACTAAAAATTATTGAGACGAAAAGGTTTAAATCTCTAATTTGAACTAGCATATCTTAGAAAAGAAGAGTGTGATTTGAAACATGGCTACATAAAGCTCATTGAAAAACCTCGTCCTAATTAACCAATTTTTTTGAAAAAAACGATTCAAACTACTCATTGTTGAACTACATATTATTGAGTATAGCTTTAGCAACTACCTAACCATTACTTACTAGATTGATACTTAAATATTTAAATTTTAAATTGACGCAAAAGAAAGAGACAAAAAATTTTGTTTGAACTCATGTTAAAATTTAAAGATGACCTAACTATTGCTTAAAAAAAGTTACCATGTCCATCCCAACTTAATAGATGTTTTAACATTAAAAATATTTTATATTAATTGATGTTTTAAATTTTAATGAAATCTTCTATTCTAATTTTCCTCTCATAAATATTATTGTCTCGAAATATTTAATAATATATTTATAAAAATTAAGAAAGAGAAGATATTTTAGTACATTTATCCCTTATAAATACTATTAGTTTGAAGTATTTATATTTCTTAATTTGTATAAAAAAATATTAAATATCAATCTTTAAAATGAGTGGAGGATTATTTAGGGTCGGCTCACCGATCCCTCATTGTACTCGGCTATTTCGGTGGTTTATTGTAGCCAGTGACAAACTCAGTTCCCTGCTAAACATGTATTGGATTTTCACACTTAAATATTTTTTTATGCAAGAACTTGGTGGCCTTTGATAATCTTCGCGAATGGTGGAAGGACAAGGTCAGGTTTGATCGTAATGGTCCTACCGCCATAGCCAAGTACCAGGACGATAATGTTGTCCCCGGGAAGAACGATGGAGCTGACTCCATTGGTCCCACGCCTCATACCTTGCAAGAGTTGCAGGACACCACCTTGGGTTCTCTCTTGTCGGCGCTTATGCAGCACTGTCTCCCAATATTGCCAAGATTTGCAAGCTCGTGAGGCAGTCGAAGTGCCTTCAGGATAAGATGACGTCGAAGGAGAGTGCCACCTAGCTTGCTATCATCAACCAGGAGAAAGCGCTGACTCATGAGATTTACCCTGACTATCGCCCTCTATTTAACGGCAACGGTAGCGGATCCTTGGTCATGAACGACGGTAGCGAGTACGATGTTGTCGAGGAGGAGGTGAGCTTTGATGTTGTGGAGAACCGGAAGCCTGAAGCATTCCATCCTGACCTCATGACTTGGGATAGAGAGAATGATGGGAAGGCTACCGATTGTCCAGGGGGATGTTGTCACCAACCTCAACTTCATCCAGAAGAGGAAGATTTCTAGTGAATTCACCTCCATGATGGATTAGAAAGTCTACACGTACGAGCATCAACAATGTCCTTATGATGAACTTCGCTTGGGTTTCCATGACAGGTATGCTAGGGACAATCATTAGCTCAACTATATATATAGAAATGCTTCTGCTGATTATGCTGCTCGTGCTCCCAATTTCCATGCCAATGAAGTTAAGCCAGTCATATTCCCTCACTGTTCTTTCTGAAAAAACTCCGAACCCTTCTCTCTTCGTTCCTCCCCTATTTATATCTTAGTCGAGATGTCTTTTGTCTCGTCATACGTCATGAAGTATCAATCAATCAAAAAAGAAACTTCCATGACAAGGAATAATTAATGTTGAAGTGACGTCAGTTGTCCTATCAACTCGTACAAGGTGTTCCGTCCGTTCGTCCATTGAGCTGACCGGGTATTGGCCGACCGTATCATAGCCCCTTGTAAGCTTAGTTTGTAGACTCATGCTTGCAATATCCGCATACACGGTCCTCGGTTGGCTTCCTTCTCTCCCCTCCTTGTGGCGACGTTTGGTTAGTGCTCATTTAATGTCTCCTCGGGACCCTACGCACCCCTTCACTTGTCATAGTAATCATTGGGGTGCATCTTTCTAGGAACAACGTTATTTCTTTTTCTTGTGATTACTCCTAGAGTTGCTCTGGAGACGTTCTCTTTCATCTCCCTCTTCGCATCCATTTCTCCCTGTTGGACTCTCTTTATTTCTGTCTCTCATTTGCCTACAACTTCCTCGACTCCATGACTAAACCAGATAACTTTTCTATTAAGCCTTTTCTTCTTCACTTTTGTGCGTCTTGTGTGTCTTGACGTTGATTTTTAAGTTTTCCCCTTATTCTTGCTCGTTTGGGGTACCCGTGACTCTTATTGCCCTTTCAGAATCCTTGTCCAGCTAGGGTCTGATACTAACCCTTGCTTCTTTTATCCGCAGGAAACCTCTTCGAGGATGCACCTGGTCCCTCCACTCAAGGAGACCAGTCTCCAGTTGAGGCTACTCCTGACGTTGAGCCTGAAGCCCAGTAGGGTGAACAGACGGGTTTGAGCTTCGACTCATATGATACCTACCCTTTTAAGATATGGTATCGCGACGATACTCAAGATTCACTGAACGAAGATCCCCAGGCTTGGGTGGACCCTGAGGTGAGGAAGGTGCCCTCTGTATTAACTCGTTCAAGTACTCTTCTGGGCATGGAAAAGGCTATATGCCAACGTGGTCCTTGGTCTGTCTCTGTGTCCCCTAACTGTCATGGAGAGTCGGTTAGTACTACCCTATCAGTTGAAGGGAAACCCTACTTTTATATGTATGACACTTTATATTCTAAATTGGGTGTAAAGTTGCCCTTTACACATTTCGAGCGGGCTATCCTTCAAGCTCTCAATGTGGCTCCCACCCAGCTTCATCCTAATAGCTGGCCCTTCGTGAGAGCCTTTGAGCTCCTTTGTGATGACCTAGGAAAAGCTCTTACCTTAGGTGTTTTCTTCTGGTTCTTCACTGTCAGGAAAGCTGACAAGGTAGGATGGACTTCTCTCAGTAGTCATCCAGGCATAAATTATTCAAACCTTTCCTAGAAAGTTACAAATCTTTCAAGACCCGCTTCTTCAGTGTGGTCCCTAGTGACTCAGGTCCTAATTTGCTGCTTGATCGCACCGGCCGACCATTCTTTCCATTATCTTGGACACACCAACCAGCTGTCTCAGTGACCGTCCGACGAAAGGACTTGGAAGAATGGGAGGACGCCTTTGTTAGAGAGTTAGAGGAACTCCCGCTTCTTCCTAGCGCTGACATTATTAAGGGCGTCGGTCGGTGAGATTTTATACAAATGTGTATTCGTACAAGTGACATTTACTAACTAGTTTCCTTTGCTTGCAGGTTATTCTTCCCATGCTCTTCGTGATCTAAAGAAAAAAGCAGCTTAGATGGCCGAAGAGGAGCATCAGTCATCCGCCTCAGCTGAGCCCCTTGCTGCTGTTGAGCCCTCTCCTCAAAAAGGAGTTTCTAAAGAGACCTCCCGCACACTATCCATAGTGGTTTTGGATCAAGTTACCCATCCATCCTCACCGGTTGTCCAAGAGACAAATGAGGATTCTCCAAGGGAGTCAGATGGTCGTCCCAAGAAGCGTCAACATTTAGAAGCTCCTAATACAGTTGAGCTTGTGGAGACTGATCTCCCTTCAATTGATTTTAGGTGGGATACGCTCTTGATCGGGCATCCTCCTAGTTCTTCTGTCTGGGGACCAACTTCTCTCCTCGGTCAAGCTATAGACAAGGGTTTGGCGTCTTCCTCTGACCATCATAGAGTCAAACAGCTTGGCGTTGTTGGCACTTGTAACACTTTGCAGCAATATGCTGCTTATTCTTTGGTGCTAGCGAGGGCGACAGAGAAAGAATTTGGTAGACTAGAGTCTCAAAATAAGTCTTGTGCTGAACATGCTCAAACACTGAGGCTGACTTCCTTAACTTGTCAAAGGCTTTTTTTGAAGCTGAGGTCAAAGTTAATACCTTTAGGTCATTCAATGCTGCTCTTGAGGAGGATTTGCAGAGGACCATAATAAAGAATAAGGAGTTGGCTAAGGCTGCATTTGACATGGAGCTATCAAGGGAATCTGCATATGCCGAGATGGATGACCTTAGGCAGAAGAATAAGGATCTGGAGGCCTCCAACCTTTGCTTAAGCGAAAAAATAGCCTCCACGAAATCGCTACTGAAACAGGCCATGCTGGATATCCAGACTCGTGATCAAACTATCTACACCCAAGATCAAGTGATCAAGACTAATGAGAGAACTATTATCAAGATGGTGCGGACATAGTTGAGCAATATGAGGTTGGGTTTGGCAGGGTATTGGAGTAAGTTCGTTTTCTTCATCCCTCCATTGATGTTTCCGAGACGGATCCCTTCAAAGAAATCGTTGACGACCAGCTTATTTTGGTTCCAACTCCTCTCGGCTCTCCGACTTCTAAGTGAAAATATGTTACTTCTAAGACTTCTTTTTTGTAATATGTCGTGAATATTATGTTACCTTTTTCTATTACTTCGTTATTATGCTCGTTTTAGTTTCAATCGATTAACTTTCTAATTGCGATATTCTTACGTTAGTTGCTATCGTTTCGTGTCACGTTACTTGAACGGTGGGCGTTACGGAACGAAGGCCCGGGCGGAATATATGTATTTGGCTTGTTTTCGTTTGGCAGCTTTGTTTGGCTGTCCTCTTTTTCTCCAAGTCACGAAGTAGTTTTCACGGCCGTCCATTATAGAACTTGTAAATTTCATTCTTCGGACCCCGAATCGGTCTCTATGGTCGTCCGTTTTGGGTCTTGTAGCTTGCGTTCTTCGGACCCTAGATCGGTCTCTATGGCCGTCTATTTTGGGTCTTGTAGCTTGCGTTCTTCGGACCCCGGATCGGTCTTTATAGCCGTCCGTTTTTGGTCTTGTAGCTTGCTCAAGTCATTTCGTTCCCAACTTCCTTCATTTTGCTTGTTTAAGAAATTAATGTCTAATTACATATTTACATATTTGACTTAACTGAAATACCTTCTCAAACTGACTGTGTTCCAAGTGCGCGGAATTCTGCGGTCGTCTAGGTGCTCCAAACGATATGCTCCCCTTCCAACACTTTCGGCGATTTTGAAAGGTCCTTCCCACTTAGGCATTAGCTTGTTATTCTTTGCTCTCAGTGTGACCTTTCTCAACACCAAATCTCTTACCTCGAAGTCTCTGTGTATTACCCTCTGGCCATATCTCCTTGCCACCCTTGCTTTGGCTGCATACTCCTTGATGTGCGCTATCTCCCGTACTTATTATAGTAAATCCAGGTTTACCCTCAACTCCTCCTCATTCATGGAACTAGCTTGATTCCTAGTCATCGGCATTATCTGAAACTCACGGTATTACTCTTTTCTTGTTGGTTGTAGGAAAATTTTATCGAGCCCCACGGTGGGCGCCAATGTTCATTTTGAAAAAACTTCGAACCCTTCTCTCTTCGTTCCTCCCCTATTTATACCTTAGTCAAGATGTCTTCCGTCTCGTCATACGCCATAAAGTATCAATCAGTCAGAAAAGAAAACTTCCATGGCAAGGAAAAATTAATGCTGAAGTGACGCTAGCTGTCCTATCAACTCGTACAAAGTATCTCGTCCGTCCGTCCATCCATTGAGCCGACCGGGTATTGGCCGACCGGGTATTGACCGACCGTATCACTCACTCTTTTGTTCAACCCAATGCACCGTCTCAGATTGACCTCACTGGCCTTGCAATTCTCGAACATAGCTAGATGAATGATTAGTGACCTTATGACAATCTACAACTCAAATATTTTAGAAAACAAGAACATTAATTTGGTTGGTAGATAGTCATAACCTTCCTCATACCTGCATGTAACAACAGGACAATTTTTCTCTGGTCAAGGAATGGTCATGTAACTCAAAGGGAACTTCTTTGCCCGGGATGAAGGTCAATTTGACCGCTTCAAGCCCATCAACATGAACATGAACACTCATTCACACAAGCACACACTCCTTTTAATACCAACTACAACAATAATAGTGTTTAACTCTCTTGTGATTTGCCACCTTTTGAGTTTGATTTTAAAGAGGACCTACAAGGAGTAGGAGTGGATAGCCTGCACAAACAGTAACAGGTTTCAATCAGGTATTTTTACTGGTTGGTCTAAGGTTATCCGTCCAACTATTTACACATAACATTTAATGTTCAGAGAAGGTGCTACCTAGAAAGATTAGATATCATTCTCATCAATCGACAAGGTTAATAAATATATTTTTTTTCAATATTAAGAAAAGAAATAAGAAATAAATTACAATTAAAGAACTTATACTGTTTACACTCCTATACTCCTTAATCGGTAGTTACAAAGTGAACACTAAGTATAGATTATGCGCCTGAATGAAAGGCACCGAAAAATACGTTTCTGACTCTGGTATTAAGGTCGTCTCCACCGACATTGTTATTCACGCACCTATACCCATTTGCAATCCTGATAAGTACCCGATGCTTCTACAAAAGCATGTCACCACAATCACAACATCTGTTAGCTTTGTGATAAAAAAAAAAATCCTGTAGAACTGTTGCAATTTTATTTTTGCTAACACTTGTAATTTTTATCTCTTCACCTGTATAGCTTTCACTTGCCTATTGTAAAGCTTTTTAACATTGCAAATTTCTTCTTTAACCAGTATAGCTTTAATTTTTAATAACATCTATAGGTTTTTTTAACGGTGTGATATTAATTACACTTAAATATGATTTTAATTATATAATTTTAACTATTTTTATTATTTTAAATAAAATTTAATTCATAAAAATTGATTATATTTAAATTATTTTGTTGTGTCATATATAAAAATAATTATAATTTAATAAAAAGATTAGTGATAAAACGTAAGGATGTAAGTCACTTGTAGATCCATCTAGTAAAGTTGTTTAGAATGATTAGATTGAAGAAGAGTGAGTTGCTTAAATTGTAGAAATTATATATATATATATATATAACATTGTGCAATGGTAAATATCCATTTAAAAATTCAGAAAGGTAAAAAATGAGCTTCTAAGAGATTTCCATAGGATAAGAGAAAAGTTTCACTCTTAATTGCTAGATGAGAATTGAACAAGGGGTGGAAAAACTGTCGTCTTTCAAAGAATATTAAAATTTAAATAAATAAAAATATTAGTAATAATATATATATATTAAAAAAGTCTAGCGAACTAACTCTAATTGATGGATTAACTGGACTCGGTAGCTCGTTAGTCCATTGAGTCCAACCCTTACTACTCCTAAATTGAATGACCACAACAATGACACGTGGATCAGGTCCACATCTTCCTGGGCTCAGTGCTTAGATATTGTATATAAAATGGGCTTATGCAGAATAGCGGTGGGTCACAACTATGGCTAGTAACAGAAATTGTTCGACTGTGTTATTACGCTCTGACCCATCAAATCCGCACTACATTCCAAAAGGAAACGAAAAAAAAAAAAAGGGAGAGGCAAAATATAGGTAGATAATTTTCTTTAGAAGTTATACTTTTCATACTTAGAATTATTGTTGAGACTATAGTTTTGGAAAATTTGCTCATATTTTATCATGAATAACAAAGTTATAGAGCATCTTCTTAAACCAAACCAGGATGTATTATCCACTTATCTTTTTGGTGTAGAGGATAGGTCTCTTTTCCAAGAATTCTTTCATTCCACAAAGAAGAAATGGTGGAAGTACAAATTTTCACTGCTTTAATTTGTAACCATATCTAGTGTCAAAGTTTTGCTTTCTTTGGCCCACTTTTTTTTCTAGTGTCTCAACTGTTGTTCTGGATTTAGCAGTGGTGACAAACAGATGGATGCCAAATAGATGAAGCCACTGACATTGTGATTACACCAAAACAAAAAAGAAGAGTGTGGTTTTCTCAAATAGCCATTAAATGTACATGAGGCAACAAGCCAACTGATCTGCTCCCTGTTCAGATCATGTTGCCACTCCTTTGCTAGGTCTGTCCAAATTCACTTTATTGCTCCCAACATTTTAATCACTTCAATCTTTCAAAGGACAAATTAGCCGCGTGTAGCTAGTTCCATAAATTTATGCATTTCATGTTAATCTTTAATGCAACTTTTTTATTGAGTAGAAGTTTCAAATCTAATTAAAATATAATATAAAAAATACTTAAAAAACTGTATTTAGGTTTTGTTCTTCTTTCAAAGAATTACGTGAAAAATAGTTTTATTTCATTTTAATATAGTATTAGTGAATTTTTTTTACACTATTAACTAATTTAAAATTACTTTAAATATAATTTCTAAATTAATTATTGCAAAATTAATAATTTAAATTATAAAATAATCTATAATTAATATTGTAAGCAAACATGCTTATATTTCTTAGTTTCAATAGGACTCCTTACGAGGGTTGTTTCTATTTACTATTATCTAAAAATAATCAAGTTATTAATGACTCGACGAAACCAAGAAATAACTTCTCACGTGCAAAATTATAGAAGGTCCCCTTTAAGATCAAACAATTCCATCAAATTGAGTATGATTTGTATATGTGATAGCATCTATTATACCAGGAATATCAATGAACCCTATTATTGAAATTACTCATGATACCTTTTTTAACTTCTAGAATCTATTTTTTAGTTCAACTCTTATCTTACTAACTGGAATCAAAGAATTAGTAGATTTGTTTCGCCCAAACATTCCAATTAAATTCGAATCTAAATGTGTGATTAGAGAAAAGAAAAACATAAATCTAATACACAATAGCAAGACAAGAAACATCGACAATTCTCTTATAATACTTGTTATGTCTTTTAAAAAATATTAAATGAAAATAAAGTTATTTAAGTTTATAATATATTACATATTGACATTGGACTTTTTCACATTTCTTTTCTTTTTTTAAAACTAAAATTGAAAACATATCTTAGAACAAATCCATATTCTCAAAATAGAATTATATAATCTAAAATTAGTGACTTTAAAATGAATTTTCCCTAAATACAGAATATATATGACATGATATTTTATTATTTTTATTATTAAATTAATAAATATTCTTAAAATTTTAGTTAATAAAATGCTAATAATAATATTAATTGAGCTTTATTATTTACCTATGTAGATGTACAAAATCTAAGTGCAAATATAGTATAATATACAGAACTTTGGAAGACTAGTGTTATTATTCACTTCCAAAAACATATTTGTGAATAAAATGTGCCCGAAAATATTATGTACAACTTTAACTAATGTTGCTTAAATTAAATTATATAAAACTAAAAGGTGTATGTTTTCTTTAAATTTTATACATATGATTTGGATATTTTAAAACTACATTAAATCTATCACATAACTCTTACTTACATATTTTTTTTATTTTTCAATTCTTTAAAGTTTAATTAAATTAGTTAAAGTTGTGACTTTTTTTTTTTAACATAAATTAATTTGTATTTCTTAACTCTCAAAGGATCACAAGTCTTACTTTCACCAGTTTAATACTTCTTTTATTTGAGTTTTAAAGGCCATATGAAAATTATGTGCAAGTATGTTCAAGAGTGTGAAAATTAGGTTTATAAATTTTATATTTGAATAAAAAAAAACTTTAGAGTCGTAATTATCTTACTTATATATTATTTTATTCTTTAATTCGTTAACAACACGAAACTCGAGCAACAACGAATTAAGGAAGGAACTAGGTAGAGCAGGTAAAGGGAAGAAAATAATCAAAATATGGACCAATTAATATTGAAAATTCTAACCTCCGATTCTCCAACCGCACACCAAAGACCTAACTTATCCAACATGTGTATAGTATATACCCCATATCAAAAGGTAAGTGGAAGTTGGTGGGACAAGTTCATCCATCTCTCCTTTTAGAATCAGCAGGAACTAACTTTTTGTAAAGCTTGAGGTAAAAGAAAACCACGATGAATATTTATCTTTACTCAAAATCATATGCACTTCATTATGTCTATCACAACGAATGACTTCAAAAATCTTTTAAAAAGTGACATTTACTCTAAGATATCCGTGTGCCATGTGGTCCACACAATCCCACATCGAACACGACAATGTTCACTCAAATATACCTTGAATTTAGTTACTCTTGCCACATATTAGTTTTCATTGTTGGTGTCCTATTTGAAAGAGTAAACGACAACAATGATAGCAACATCGTACAGACGGCGAATTTAACTAGGAATTTGAATCACAAAAATGTAATGTAATTTTTGTGGGAAAATTATATAATTCTTCTACTTCCGCGGTCAAGCAAGAATTAATCCCTTTAAATATAGTTCAGAATATATAAGCTATTTGAAACACTCTGATTTCTCTCCCTCTCAAACTTAAAATAAAAATAAGCTTTCAATGATATCATATCACATGCCTGAGCCTGATCCATTGTTAGCGTTGTGGGAACGGACACATGATCTAAAATATATGCGGTTGTAATAATTAAATTACATTACAAATTTATATTAATTGACTGTACAAAAACTGAGTTTTCATTAAACTGTTGTGTTTTTATATATTTTTAGAAGTATAATAATGAAATGTGACTTTAACTTGTTACTTCTCTCGGCTAAACTTTTATTACATACAGTTTATGTTATACACCAATTAAATAAACTTTATAGTTGGAACTGTCATCGCCTAAGAAAAAGGTTCTTATAAAATGTAATTTGCGTTAAAAAGGGATTAACCTTCACCTGGGACGAACATGCATAAATAAACCCTAAAACAACTTGTAATTCATCAAACCGTCTAGAGCATAGTGCGTTTAACTTCAAATGAAATCTCCTAACTTGATAATGTTTTTAATATATTAAAAAAACTAACAACATTCTTTCTGATACATTGTTTATTAATAAAATTTATTAAAAATTAATAATTTTACCGACAATAAGAAGTATTTCTGACACTCTCGCCGCTGAAAGGAACAAGTCCCCAGGAGACCTTGGTCAACTGCCTTGGCAACTACGCCATTCCATTAAATTCGATTCAATTTTCGTCTTCCATGTGCAAATCCCCGTGTCAAGGAGAAAGAAGAAAAATAAAAACAGTCGAAGAAAGACAAATATTAACTAGTGTTTTAAAAATATTAATTAAGAAATTAAAAATAAAAAATTATTAATACATCTCACTATAATATATTTTTGATGGAAATTTTAATGATTTTTTATCATTAATAACTAATATTTTTTAAACTGCAGTTAATATTAAGATCCTAAACATGTGATACACTTTCCATATTTTGATTCACGTTGTACCGTCCAATTCCGTATTAACATACTTTTAGTTAAATATTTACATATTTAACTTCATGTTTAGATATTAATTTTGAGTCGAAAGAATTTAATTAATTTTCATAGAATAAAAATTTATACTAAATTCTATTACTAACATAATTTTAAAATCAAATTCTACAAACATTTATGCAAAAGTTAAAAGGAAAAGTATATTTGGAGTTTATTTATGACATTTTTTGTCAGTAAAAGTTAAAGGAAAAGTATATCAGACTCCCTTTTAAGAATTTAGAAATCAAAAATTAAAATCGCGGCCTAAAATTAAACAGGTTCCAGTCAAAGCATGCATTAGAACGAACAGGTGAACAATCAAAACTATCATTTTCAAATTTCAACTATTCTCCAGGACTATCCCTTTCAACTTTGGATTTATTGTTACATCTTCCACTAAAGCTTTGTCCATCCAAGAAAACAAAACCCATTATTTAAAATAAAAAAGAACATTTTTATTGCGTTTTGTGAGAAGTTAAAAAATAATTATACGGTCAAAATTAAACTACAATAAGCATGCAAGGAGCTGGTGCAGGACGAACAAGAATTGTTGTAAAAATTCACGTAAACATTTTCATATTTATAAAAGTGAAGGAGACTTTATTCAATTACTCTCGCAAAAGAAGAAAAAAAGAGAATATTAGTTATGAAGAGGGTGGTTGAGAGTGATTAAGAGAAAGAAAGAACTATAACAACTACTATAGCAATGAAAGCATATTACTTTGCTTACATGCATATAACTAAAGTGAGATTTAGCAGTGCTTACATGCATATAACTAAAGTGAGATTTAGCAGTGCTTACATGCATATAACTAAAGTGAGATTTAGCAGTCTAGATAAATAGATACTAGGTAGACCTAAAAAATACATTACTACACATCAACGATGCAAGATTTGAAAAGCTGAAGCTTCACCGCCGGAACGGCGACTCCGATGGCGTCATCCCGGTCGCCGGCGAGCCTGATATACGCGGGGCAGTTGATATCAATATGGTACCTCCCGGAGATCCAAGTTCCAACTTTCCACTTGACCCTGCCGTTGAGCTTGACGTTAACCAACACGCTCCCGGAGGTCTTGTCCTGCTGCAGAATGTTCATCACGTAGGGGGAGAGGGGGACGTAGGCGCCATAGAGGAAGGGCGACCAGACGGCGGAGTCGCGGTGGCCCTGGTAGGTTGGCGGCAGCGCGGTGGCGAGGGAGACCTGCTGGCCGCGGTAGGAGGCGTAGGCATCGAGTTTGGTGTAGTAAATGCCGATGCGGTTGTTGGGGTTGAAGGCGGAGAGGGTTACTTGCATGGTTAGGGTGAGCGTGCTCGGCGTCGGGGCCATCGGGGAGGGCGTGAACCCTGTCGAGGAGAGGTTGAAGGTGTACACGGTGGCGTCTTGGAGGACGAAGCGGGGTTTCGTGGGGCGGAGGATGAGCCAGATTAGAAAGATTATGAGCAGTATTAGGAAGATGAAGCCCACTATGCCCGCCAATATGAGATGGAGGAGCTGCCTCCGCTCCTTGTCGTGGTGGTTGCACTTCGTCATGCTTACCCAATAAACTAGCTAGTATGTTGCTTTGCTTGTGCCGGAATACTCACTCTCTATGTGGAGAATGTTTCTTGCATCAACTATAGGTTTTATAGGCAACTCAATAATTTTATGGGTAGAAGAAAGAGATAGAAAGTGTGAATGGATGAAAAAATGAATGCAAGATATTTATTTCAGGGAAAGAACTATCATTTATTTTCAACAGAGACATGATGAGTTTGCTCTTTCTTCACATATATGTGTCAAAAGCTTGTAGTATATGGGAAGTTCACTCAATTTTAACAAATTTCAAGACTAGTCACTCACCTAATAGAGTTTGGCTTGATATGGATTACAATGAAAATCTAATTTTAATTAAAGAATAATATAAAATAATTAAATTATTATATTGAATGTGTTGCTGAGCTTAATTAATATATATATATATATATCAGTGATATTTTTCGATAAAAATTAATTATTAATATAAAAGGAATTATTATATCTAAATTTTGTGCTACATTCAATTCTCTATTTCCTTTGCTAAGATAATTTTTAAGTTTATGTTATATGATAATAACTCTTTACTCGGTACAGTTTGTGCGTATAATATTTAGATGTGAATGTATTGAAGTGTTAGTATTTTTTAACCTTAGTTACTAGATTAATATTTCCACAAACACTGTTCTGCTATTAACACCTCATGTGTGTGTTATCTTGATCATTGGTTACTAACTTATCAAATATAATTCAATAACTAATTAATCAGATTAAAATAAACTTATCGGCAATGTCTGACGTAGACATTCATAATTTAGCTTTACTTATATAATTAAAATCCCTATATATATTTGTGTAATTGGTAAGTTAGGAGTTCAGAAGTCTGGCTAACTAGTAAGATTAGGTAAAAGAAGTTCACCTTGTATTAGAGTACAGCAGCTGAAACAGACTGTTCTGTAGAAATTTAGGCATGGCACAGTGGAGGGTCCCTCTAATAATTAATAACTAAGAAGTATATCGTGGAAATGTCAATTATGACATAATCCTACATTCCCCACCGATATAGGGCTGTACTTTGCTCGACATACTATTTTGGAAAACAAGAGTTCTGAGGTACATCACATGAGTTAGGAGGGTCAATTTAATTTACCTATCTATTTCCATTTCAGATTTTTGTTCCATGTTATATAGACAATGTATAATGTATTGCTGTGTGAATTATTGGGCATTTTAAAAGAATTTTAAGCTTTTAAGGGAATAGTCTCACATTGGTTAGATAAGAAACTCTTTTAAATTTATATATCACCATTCTCCTTTAACTTATAAAAGGATTAAAGAAGGAAGGGTTTGTGTATGCACAAATTTGCACTTGCTATTTGGAGAAATTAGTTTTATTTTAAATTTCAAACTTATCTTTTCGAGAAACGTTCATATCTTATAGGTTATCTTGATTCTCATTTTTTCCTTACACTCTTACTGGGTTAACAAACTTATAAACTATTATTCTGTCACCTAGATTTGTATTTTGATGAATTATTACTGTAGGTGAATAAATCTTTGAAGATAGAGCTTTTACAACTCTCACATTATGTGCTTTTACTCTATTTTTCCTACATTTATACACGGCTATTGTTCAATGAAAAACATGCTTGAATATATCCACTTGAAACTAGCTTTGAACTTACATATAATTGGTTGATATGTCATGGGTATCTTATGAATATTAGTATTTGAGAGTAATCTGTCATCATCCCTCACCATTTTTTAAAATAAATAATATGTGTCTTTTATTTAAGATAATTTTGTTCAAATTAAATAAAATTATCATAGATGTAAAATTTTCTTTTAAATATTTAACATAATTTTCACATCATTATGATTAAACATGAACAATCCCTATTAATTGTTCCAGTCTATGATGATATCTTGAACAACCAATTTGATAGTTTTTATTCATAAATTTTATATTCTTCATAAGTTAATTTTTTAAGTATTCAATGAGGAGATGCACTAAAATTTAAATTTAAAACCTGATGTAAATTATTGGAATCTCTTACTATTAAGCTGATCTACTGGATTTTTTATAAGTTAATTAATACATGAATATAGTTATATATTCTGTGAACAGAGAGATAGAAATGCTTGACTTTGCAAAACACTGGACTTGATGTTTAACAAATTTTCTGTCAACTTAAACCGGAAACTCTTAATTGAGTACTTACACATTAACATTATATCATTTTAAACACATTTTTAATATTTCTCTTTCATAATATCATATTATTTATCATTCTTATATTTTTCTCTTTTTTCCCTCTTGTCATTTTTGAGTGTTAAATAAATATGTCATCTCCGCAAATATTTTTGTTCTTAATTTGAACCAGACGACAGAATCAATAAATATCGACAGATTTATTTGCAACAATATGAATCAAAATCTATACTCTGACATGTTATTAGAAAATTTAAAATGTTATTAAATAATTTTATGATTAATTTTAAAATTAATATTTATTTTATAACTAATTTTTAGTAAAAATAGTTAGTTACGAAATTATTATAATATTAATAATAATATGAAATAAATAATAAATTAGTTAAAAATATAATTTTAGTTAATTTGTAATAAATTTTTAAAATTTGTAGTTATTTTCTAATTAATTTTGTAGTAATAAGAAGTATAAATAAATATAACTTAAATTTAACTAAAAAATAATATTCTAATTAATTAATATATAGTTAATTATTTAAAATTTAACTACTAATTGATAGTTAAAATTAATAACAAAATAAAAAAAATAGAAAATTACTATGACAGGCTGGTCATATAAAAAAATAACATTGTTACGGATTTTTGCTGTTTTTATTTTTGAATATCTAGTTACAAGACAATTTAAACTGTAACCGAATTAATTATTATACTTACTGCCACAAACTTATGTTAATTTGTAAAGAAAACATTATTTTAATCCAGAAAGTGAGTTCATGCAGAACTAAACTACATCGATAAAACTTACAAGGCAACTAGATGTCAAATCAAGTTAAGTAAAGGAATCATCATTATGGATCCCAAAGAAAGCAAAGCACAACTTGAACATATGTGGATATATGCACATGGAATTTGTCAATTTAGTGTATTATATGTGCATGGAATTAGTCAATTTAGCATGCAGAGTGTTCGTAGTATGTTGTTGTCATGAAAGGAGGTAAAGAAACTTCTTTACTAGGGAAGACAACCAACACATTCTCCACCCCCAACGAAGCATTGACATTGGATCCAGAGCAGAGTTACTAGGGGCATTATAGTCACAATAATTTCTTATGTGAAGCTTCATCTTATCGATTTCATTTTTCATCTTATCATTTTTTATGATTTTTTTATTTGTCGTTTTAAAATTTTAAGATTATATTAATTATTACTTTTCAATTATAACTTTGTAAGAAAAGAGAAAACATAATAATTTAGAAAATATTAAAATAATAAATAAGAGATAAAGAACATCTAAAAAATTATATGTAAATTTAATGAAAGTGAGAAAATCCATTACTTTTCTTAACATTTATTAGTAACGGTAAGTAAAGTTAAATACTAATTAGGTTGAAGAAAATAAAATATAAAGTTTTTATTATTTCTCTTATTTAAGTGTAATTTTATAATAAGCATAAGGGTTGGCCCACTAGGAAGATAAATAATTAGTGTCCTCTTATTAGTATATACTCTAGACACTCATTTGGAAGGTCATTCCCAAATCAGCCAAATGTAAGTGAGAAGTCTAATCATGTGCCCAAGGTATGACCTTAATGCTCTACTAATATTAAGGCATGAGATGAGATGTATCGGTTATCTGATCTGATTTTTTTTATTTTTATTTTTTAAGAATATAAGTATCTTCTATGCGAGAAAATTCTGATGGAATAAGATAATTGAAATTAGTCGGTTAACTGATTTGTTATCATATTCACATTGACTGTTATTGAACATGCACCTCTACCTCTTTGTTCTCCCTTTTTACTTTTTTTTTCTATACATTTTTGCCTTGGAATTGGAAAGAAAAATAAGGAAGGGTTAAGGGCAGAGTCAAATCAAGGGATATTCATTGAAATTTCCAGTCACATTCAAGTCCATACCGATGTTACTGGTGTTTGGAAGGACACTCATTGGAGGATATGCACATAGAGATAGAATATTGCATCCTTTTCCATGGATGCTAGGGATTGTAGCCTTAAAGGGGGGCCTTTTCCCAACACATGGATGAATGAAAGCGTGAAATCCAAACTGTTTTGCCTTTTGAGATTGGATGTAGTGGATACTCTATTCTAATCTCATATTTGGTCCCTAACCAAATTTGATTAGATAGAGATAGACACAAAAGCGAACTTGTGGGGCCTATGACAAGCATACGATGATAGTCCTTAGATTAGGTTTGTGATATTATTATTATTATTTTAAGGTGGTTGGAGGTGGGTGATGGATAAGTTTGGGAAAACAACCGCTTAGTCTCAGATTTACCTTATCTTTCAAGGTAGACATGTAGGCCTTTTGGAATTTTTGTACGCAAATCATGTCCTCCTAATGCATGGCCACTTTCTGGTCACTTTCTACATGACTCGTTAACGTCCTCACTCGCTGTGTTTTAATTATGATATTATACTCCATTCATCGTTAACTTGACTGACTATACATCATTTTTAGTTGGAAATCACAAATCACAATGAAAGCTCTCCTTTCCTCGCAGGTGCATTGCATAACTGAAAGCTCCACTAAGACTTTGACAAGTTTAACATACAATGCGTTTTTTTTTTTTTTTCGCTATCTTGGTCTTCCACCAAGATAAATACGAGCCTTTTTCACAATTGGTAGTGCATCAAGTAATTAGTTTAATTAATTTTTAAATTATAATATCAATCAATTTAATCTTTAAATATTTTTTTATAACTTTAAAGAATTATTATATATTATTTTATTAGGTTAAAGCACCATCATGAAAAGTAATTGACGAGACATTTTGGTCCTTACGAGGTAAGGATAAAGCCTTTTCTAGTGGGGTTTTTTAGACATCTGCTTCCAAGATGTTAGGTCTTCCTCTAGATTTTATTTTCATTTTATCTTCAATTGAAGGAATCTTAGAACGTGGAGAAGTGCAAGTTGAATTTTCTTTGAACCTTCGGATTGCATATCCATTATGCAGTATACCCCACTATGTCGGGGTAATATAATTAATAGATAATTATATTATTTAAATATATAATTAAAGTTTAATGTTCTGATATATGTATATAAAAATATTTATTAAAATATTAATTGCTTAATTTTTAAAATTTGGAGCGATTAATCTCTTAACTCTAGATTAAGAAATATCCGGATCCACTAAAAAATATAATGGAGCTCCAAACGACTAAGGCCTGGGCTTAGGTTTTGTGAGCCCATTCATTCCAGGGAAGTAATGGGGAATACAAACAGATATACTTTAAGTCGGTGACCAATTCATGTAAATCCACTTTCAAATAAGCATGTACTTAAAACTTCAAATCCGAATGATGGATCTGCAGATCTGCTAGCAGAAGAGTCCACATTCCTACTAATTATTTTTATTACTTGTAGAATTCTTTATTTGTGTGCTAACCCAAGAACAAGCCCAAATGACATTTTTTTTTTTCACTTCTAAAATGACCTTTTATTTCAATTTCTTTTTTACAAATAAACAAGTTAATCTGCGAACATGCAAATGAAATTCAATTAAATTGCAAGTTTTGCAAACGATCCTACTTAGGCCCACAATTACATGACCAAGAGCTCACTTATGTTAAACATAGCAGTTTGGAAACTAGGGCTATATATCGTCCTCTATTCAGCACGATACAATTCGGGCCTGGTTACACTCAAGCCATGACGTTAAACTCTCCAATCCATGATAACCCTCATAAGTCATAAGATCATTCAAACATTACACCTTAAAAGACACTCAAGCCTAACGGGTTGGGCATCTTTCACTCTTACACTCTCTTGGACTGGCCCAAGTAGGAATCACATGTCCTGTCTCAGTCTTCGAGAAATATTTATATAAACAATACCAGATGATCCAAAAATATTCGGAACGAATAAAAAGTAGAAGCCACGTTGGAATAAAGTAAAGGCAATAACATGATAACCCTTTACGGATGAAAGATTCCAATTGCCTACAATAAAATGGAGAGGAAAAGCAAATGACACAGAGAAGGTACGGCACTTCAATCCATAACCGGCAGCACCTTAGGAACAAACCAAACCTAGCGTGCGTATGCATGAATAGGACATGATGAATGAAAGCCCAAACCAAATTGTACTATTCCAGCTTATCTATTAATGTGGAGATACTACATGTGCACTATGCATTCATTTCTATTCATAAATGAATACAAGTATGGGGGTGCCAATCACTACCAAAATTTGCAAGAAAAATGAGACAATTGCCAAACCACCTCCTAACCTTCAAATTTATTTATTTTTTAAATGAAAGAAAAAACCACTTATTGGCTGGTTTAGCATTTCACTTCATTATTTGCAGTAGATCCCCGCTTCGTAACAACTAACCCGCAAACAATTTTTTCCCCCTAGTGTTTCACATTTTACACAGCACAACGATGGACAGAATATTGTATCAATAGAGTAAAAAAAAATCCAGAGTTTTAATCAAAAAAGCATTTTATTTTATCTATTGAACCAACTGCAATCCAGCAGTAAAACTAAATGAACAAAGATTGATGAATGACAATGCACTTCTTGATCACAATATCTAATGGTGAGTAGAATAATCAAAGTTCAAAGGACATTTCTTTCTCCTCGCTCAAAATAAGACATGAAAATATATTATCAAATTAGCTACTGCCAATCGCCAATGCCACAATAAGGGCTGCGATTCAGGCTGGCAATTGCTCACGCGATAATAATATAGTAGTACAAGTCTTTTATGCCACCTAAGTGCAAATATTGTTCATGACAGTGTAGTCAGATTACTGCAACAGTGAGATTTTATATTTTGTTTGCATGTCTTTCAGATTCTTCCGGTACAACTTAAATTTGACCAACAGGGGACTGATCTACCTTTTGACTCGGTATCAGACCTCAAATTAATCTCAGGGCTTCTATGCTACATTAACCATGCATTCACCTTCATAAATTTTCAAATTAGCCATGCATGGTAATCAATATTTATGTGAGAAAAAAAAATAAACAAGAAAAGTTCCAGAAAGATTTTCCACATTCACCCCAATGCCTTGCCTCAGTATATGCATGAAATGT
Source organism: Mucuna pruriens (assembly GCA_025330945.1). NCBI lineage: Eukaryota > Viridiplantae > Streptophyta > Magnoliopsida > Fabales > Fabaceae > Mucuna > Mucuna pruriens. The sequence goes on along the minus strand of JAENHJ010000042.1, from coordinate 2,932,118 downwards.
TAAGAGAATCAGCAATACCTATCTGTACACATGCTTTTTCACAAGATTACACACTAATTTATATTCCAAACCAATGACCATGCAGCAGACAAATACACATGCTTTTTACAACAATCATGGTTCCTACAATCTCCAAATTAATAGCAAGCGAGATATTAGTAGTCAACTAATAGAAGTAAACAGACACAAGTGACAGCCATCCCATATGATAACTGTCAACATCAACAGGTTAATGAATCCGTCCTTATAGTACTAACCAAACCCCACACGTAGATCCCAAACTGACACCATTGACACCCCGTGGGCACCAGCCTGTACCACTAGCATCCAGGATCCAGCAAAGTAAAAGGACAAACCAAGTCCTACATGACATGCCAATTCAAAGACCTTTCTACACTACAGTAAATGACTAGCTAGCCTGTAACTTGGAACAACTGTCCTCATCATCAATGCTTTGCTAGGATTTTTTTATGAAAATGATCTGTTTTTACAGGGAAACAGAAAAATTGTTTCGTTTAGAGTCATAAATCTCTTAAATAAGTACCCAATCATGAAAAGGCCTTCAGTTTGGACTTTGGATGGATACTCAGAAATACTTGCAAAGAAAGGAACTCCCCTAACCCAACATATTTCTCTGAGATATAAACGGTGACAATACCAAAGTTTGTTATAAATATAATAAAATGTCCACAGCATAAAAGTGTAACAAAAAAAGAAAAACAGAAGGAACCCCAAGCTTTGTTTCTTTAAGAATATTTTACTATGATAAACTAAATTTGTCATATGGCGATCTCGGAAACAATACCAAGGAACAGACAAAACAAGAACTAGTGGACAACAAGTTTCTTTTGCTGGTTATATATGAGTGACCAGACAAACAGGCTGTTAAGCATTCTGTAGCAATAGACACCTCAACTCAAAATGGTAAAGACTAAAGACCTAATATAGCCATCAATTCAAAGAAAAGTAGATGACAGTCGTGTTTAAAAATGAACAAACGTGAACAAAGTTTGACTTCTGGCAGATTAATGAAACTGTTAGCTTTTTTGTGATCAGTGTCCAAAGATCAACTAGTGAAGCCAAACAACTTAAGATTTATGCAACAGTAAGATAATTGGTGGTTATACAATAGTTTACTTGAAATCACTTCATAAGACTGGAGTTGAGCAAGAACTAAGAAGTCAATGAATGGTTTGTCATAATCTAAACAAACCTCGTCAACAGAAAAGCATCAGTTAGTAGTTAGTTCAATCTTTTCCCTATGCTTCAAAAAACTGCATTCCAATTCTTTTGTGATTTTTTAAAAAATAAACTTGTTTAATTGATTAAAAACATCGTTTGAGTAGAATAATAAAGAGAAGTGAACGATATCCAATAATATATGACTATTTGCCTCCTTTGTTGTCTCCAATTAACATACAGTTGCAAACTTGCACTGATTCGAAGCCAGGCAAACAATATAAGGTGTGATAACTATATACAGTCATAGACTAACCAACAAAAATCCATTCAAACCTAAAGCAAATTGCATAGATATAAACCGTTGAAAGCGTCAATAGAACTAGATAGAATCAGAAAATAAATTTCCCCGCATTCCAAACCTAGGGTTTTCAAAAACATCACCCGCAAAGAATTCACGTCCACACCTGACATTCCCTATCCCCGCCGACCAATTCACCGGAAGTGGCGTTCGAAGAAACGCCGACGGGGACTTTCAGGCAGAGAACCTTGAGCAGCCGCGTCCGGAACCTCCACGAGCCGGAGCGAAACGAAGAGGAAGCGACGACCTGAACGTCGAAGAGAACGGAGCCGCGCGTCCTCTCGTCGTTGAGGTCGTCGATGACGCGCGGCTCGAGGTAGGCGCCGGAGGCGGTGAGAGTGGCGTTGAGAGTGGTCTGAGAGCGAGTGTCCTGCTTGAAGGGCGCAAGCTGAGACTCGGCGATGTAGTTTTTGTGGTAGAAGACGGAGGAGCGGAGGGCGTTATAAGTAACGGACATCTTCTTGTTGCCGTTACGGACGAGGAAGGAGAGGTGCCACGTGGCAGAGAGGGATTGGGCGGAGGTGGAGAGGTTGGAAAGGGAGAGAGTGTGAACAGTGAAGTGAGGGAGGGAAGGGCGAAGGACGAGCCATGTGATGATGAGGATGACACCGAAGACAACGGCGAGACATATCATGGTGGCCAGGAAGGCGCGGAAGAACGACCGGGAGGCGTAGGACCGGGGAGGAGGGTAATTGGGGTTGTAGTATTGGGGGGCTGCGTAGGGGTATGCAGTTCCCGGAGGTGGCGGTTGGCCGCCGTTGGGGTGGTGGAAGGCCGGGGCCGGGTAGCCGGTGGCTGGTCTAGAAGGGTCTTGCATTGCGGTGCTGTGCGGTGCTGGACTGAAAGCTTGCCAGGTTGGTGGGATTTATGCGTTTAGCTTTTCCGACTTTTAATTTTGGCTTTTACAATGGCTTTCTCATTTTTGCAGAAAAGGAGAGGTTCTCATTGATTGCTACCCTTTCATTCTTTTCTTCTCCTAACATCGTTTTCAAACCATGTATATTAAATTTTAGAAAAAAGCTAAGTTTAAGAATATATTTTATTTTTTTGAGACTATATATTATTAATGTTTTATTTTTTAAATATTAAACGTTAATTTTAAAGAATAAATAATAAATAATATATACCCTACCCTCACCGTATAAACCCTTATACTATCATTTAATCTAAATGATTTTTAATTAATTCACGATATAAAAACTTCTATACGTAAAGTTAAAATAGTATAATAAGTTTTTTTTTATGTCATAAAATACTGCTGATAAGTAAACAAATTCCTAAAACATATATTTGTTTTAAAATATAGTAGTTGAAATGAGAGACGTTTCATTTCAATAACGGGTCATTAAATATCAAGTTTTATTTGTTGAGTATAATTTATGCATTGTGTAAAAAATTATATTCTCAATCACTCAAAAATTATAGGAGGTATATTTTTAGTAGTTACTATAAAATTAACCAATTTATTTGATATATATTATAATTTATGATTAAATAATGATATTTTTTTACATTATTAATGTATATACTATTTATTTTTATTTAATTAATATAGCTTAATTTCAAAAACAAATGTATCTTGAGTTTATCATTCTAGTTTAATGATAGTAACGGTCATTAAATATCAAGTTTTATTCGATAGAGTATAACTTTTATATTTTATATGTTGTTAGTGTAAAAAAATATATTGTAAATAAATATGATAGGTATGATTTTTTATTAATTATTAGAAATATTGACAAATTTATAATACATAATAATTTATAATTTAATACTAATAATATAAATTTTTTTACCTAGTCACACTTGTTTAATTTTTCAAAGCAAATCAACTTAATTAGTTTAAATTAGTATTTTAAGTTTATCGATTTAGTTGAAACTAATACAAGTATTTGAGAATTATCCAAATTTATTATTTTCTTCTTATAGTATCCACAACTCTGCATGTAAGTACGGTTAATTTAAGAAAAAAATTAAATATATTTTTAGTCTCTTAAAATATTACAGATTTTAATTTTAGTTTTTATATAAATTTTATTATTTTTTAGTTCGTATAATATTTTATAAAAAAATACACATAAATGTCATTATATCCACGTCTAAGATCAATTAAGATAATTGTCATCATGTTAAAATATCATACATATTCAAAAAATTTAAAATTAAAGAAAAATTAGGGGAGCTGGCCCCAACCCAACCTCTAAAGTGATTTCATCATTATTATTAAAATTAAAAATTTATCGTCCACAATATAATTAAATAATAATATAAATTTCTTATATTATCTTAATATTTTAATGAAATTCTAAATTTAAATGCTCAATTTTGGATGTGAGGATATCATTCATCGTATATTTTTCGCCTAATGATTTGTGAATTTTTATTATTATTATTTAATACGTATCTATGAATTTATTAATACGATCTCTCAAGATTGATTTTAAAAGTGAAAAAATATTGGAAAAAAAAATTAGACAAATTTTATTTTTTACTCACTTTTAATAAAACTTATTATCTTAATTGTTTAAAATCAACTATTAGAATTGATCTTAACCCAAAAAAGCTCATTAATATATGCTTAAGTTTTTTTAAATTTAAATTTGTTTTTAATTATTGACTTAAATATTTTTTTGGTTTTAATCTTTATAAAATTATTCTTTTTAAAATGATCATTGTAATTTTTTTCTTTTGATCCTTTTATTTTGTTTTAGTCCTTTTAATATTCTCATTCTTTTGTTTTTATTCTTATATTATGTGAATAATTTTTTTGGTTCCTATATTTTTTAAATAAATTATCTCAAAATTAAATAAATACTATAACAACTAAAATAAAAAATTAAATAATTACAAGAATTAAAATAAAAATAAATAAATTTTACAAGAACTATTTTTGAAAGACTAATTTTACAAAGACAAAAATAAGATATATTATACCAACCAACAATGTATTTATGCTTTATTTAAAAAAAAAATATATGCACTAACTGTCTAAAGATTTAATTAATTATTTTAAATTTTTATAATAAAATTTTAGTTTTTATCATATATCTCTATTACTTACATCATCAAATTATTTTTTTGAGTTTAATGGACTTTTATCAATTACGACCAAATAAAAATTACTTTTAATGTGACCTTTAGGAGTATAAAAGAAAAAAAGTCAGCGTATATATACTTTTTCCCTTTTTTTTCCTACTTTTTTATATAAATATGAAACAAGATGTTGTACATACAAGCCATAACACACCAACATATTATTTTGTCTTTTAGAGTTCTTAAAAAGGTTGATGTCTCACAGCTTGATTTAACCTATTTTCAAGTATTTATATATCAGTATAATTTTAAAAAAAGAAGAAGAAGAAAGAATTAGAAGTGATTTCCCGCAAATGAAATCACGTCATATGGGCTAATGCAGTGCAAATCTTCGATTCTTTTTATTTTATTTTATGCATCCATTTTTTTGGGGGGTGCAATCTTCGATTTTTTTTTGTGCAGGCAATAATGGATATATGGAATTTTGTTTACATTTTAATTCATTATTTTCAAAGCTTAATTTTTTAATTTTGAATTTAAAACTTATTCGAAAAGGTATGTTTTTTAAGTGAGCGTTTTTAATTTGGTATTATATCCGAAATCGTGACAGTTGCATTAATGTACATTTTAATTAACATTAATATATATTTTTTAAATTAACGTTAATGTCTGGTTTTAATATTAATTCACGTTTTTTATATATACACTTGTGGATACTTGTTCTTTAATTACCCGGAATAAACGCTTTTAATTAACGTGGGTACATTAAATTTTTGTTAATATTTTCTTTCCAGTTTTGTTATCCCGCCTTTTGTAAGAACAAAAATCTGTTATATATCGAAGACTTGTGCATTACGTTAGAAGTCTTTAGAAATATTGTGGCTATTAATCGTGTTAGATCTTGGTCCAACTTTCCAGTTCAAGGGTTCATAATGTTTGCCTATGAAGAAGACAAGAGTTGAAACTCAGAGTGCGAATCTCAGAGTTTGGTTTATGTTCAGTTTGAAGTCATACGAACCTCAAGAGCGCGAATCAGAGATGCTGATGTTGGACAGAGAAAGTGAGTTGATTTTGTGACCCGGTTGATTCGTGACTCATGAGGTCCATGACAATTGACAAGCAAAGCTAGGCCAATAATGCTTACAACTGTCCAAGTCATACCCCAACAATGTAGATTCTGGAAGCAGCGTACACTCTACGAGTTATGCTACCCAAAGTCAAGTTTTGGCCCAGACTAGTTATTGTCTCTTAATAGCAACAGATAATCTTGTAAAGGAAGGTGAAGGACTGATGCAGTGCGCGTTGAAGATGGGTTGACATATGGGAAAGGAAGAAATAGTATAACACATACATAGAATATAGATGGACGGCTATTTTGGCTTATAGTATAATGGCAATAAATAACCATGAGGTACCGGTGGTTTTGAAAATGTAAAATAATGTGACATTTTTATAATTTAAAATGAAATGAAAACAATAATTTTTTTCTCAAATTAAACCGAACCTCAGATTTTGTATTTGCTTTATCTACTTTGTTGAAATAATTTCATTATTGATAAAGCACTTGACTTCTACTAGTTAATTAAAGTACAGTTTCCGTGTCATTTGATCAATGTTAAACTTTTTAAAATAATTCTAAATTCTCTTAAGATAACTTTTTAATAATTTTCTTAATTATTAAAGAAATAATAAAGTATAAGTAGAATATATCATTAGCTTAATTTTTTTCTATTTGCTTCATTACAGCATAATTGCAGTAGACCATCTAGGGAGAGCACTGATGGAGGCACAACAACAATTCTTAATAAGGCTTGGCGAGAGCATGTCCACACAATTGACCGTAAGTTGATGTTATTCATTCGTATGGTTACTATTTACAACAGCACAAAAAGAACTAAAAGAATTACAAAAAATGAAAGAAGAAACGATAAAGCCTGTTTGTTCTCTCAATTCAAGTGGCACTTGAAAAGCTATGAAGTAGAAAAGTAATTGAAAATATCAATACAAGCAAACTTACCATGTAAAGAAAACCCAATTAACAGCGTCCTCCACTTTCATCAATCATCAATCCTTTTAGACTCTTGGCTAACCAAATTGCTGTCTCCCTTGGGGAGACTTTATCTTTTCCAAAGGGCTTCAGAACAACTGCAAGTTCCTCCAATCTATTTTGTTGCAGCAAATCTGCAGACAATTCTAACAGTTCTTCAAGTGCCTCAGCTCTCTGTCTGGAAGATTTAACATCCAAAATTTCCTTTGCCGGTGTTTCCTCTTCAGCTGTTGGAGTGTTATATTTGGTATACTCAGAGGAATCAGATTTTGAAACAAGTGAATCAGGGTTTTTCACATCTTGTTCCCTAACACCAGAATGATCAGAAAAACATGATTTCATGCTCAACGAGTCAGTGCAACTTGATGATAAGTTATGAGGATTACTCAAGTTTCTGATTTCCATATTATCAGAAATATTTGACTTCAAGCCAATCGCTTCAGAGCAATTAGAAGATTTTATGGTCAAAGGAGTGCTCACGTTTCTCATTTCTAAATCATCCCTTACAATGTTGATAAACTTACCAACATCTACATTTTGAACTCCCATCTCCACAGATTCCTTCACTGGCTGCTCACTCCCCACCCGGTAACTGCTATGGCGTATGACATGAATGACATCATCAAAAGCTGGAGGAAGATGGCCAACAGCTGGCCTTTCTGGTGCTGAATTCTGTAAAACTGTTTCTTTCTCTTCTTGCAAAACTTTCTGGCTTGAAATTTTAGTAGAGATAATAAAAGGAGCAGTTTCATCCCCTGAAGACAGTCTTTCCCTCACCATGAATTTGTCATCACCAGTGGAGATGCACATAAGTTTTGATAGGCTAACTTTATCAAGCCTATTATTTGGCTTGCTTGCTGGACCAAATTCTTCACAAACAGACTTTTCACCAGAAATGGGGAGTGACTGTTGGAGAGACTTGATTGAAGTCATTTCCTTAGAAATATCTTGAAGGTCTTCGATTTCTTCTGTGACTTCAGCAGAGGGATCTACAGATCTATTATCGCACCTGGAGCCAGCAGATGTAGTCCTCTGATTTATGGTAAAACTATCATCAGAAGCAAACATTACCTCGGCATCTTGAACTGAGTGATCAAGAGTTAAACTGGGACTTGCTTTCTCATTACTAGTAGTTATATTCTGAGAATGTAGTGTAACCACAGGGGTTTCCCCAGACAATTGTTCAGACATCTCAAAATGAAAATAGGATGCAGGTGAACTGCTATCAGGACGTGATTCCACATTTTCAGTGTGGTTTAAACTGTCATGATCAGGAACTGTTGATTCACTTAAGTCAATAAAAGTGGTTGCAAAATCAGAAAGTTCAAATCCTTGAATAGAGAATGAAGATGAGACAGAATTGCTGCTGTCTGTTTGCATTCCTTTGGAACTGCTTTCAAAAGTCTTCAAAGGCTCTCTAGTAATCTCTCTAGAAATATGGGGTAGATGACTGTTGGTCAACTGATGATGGCTCATCTTAGGCTCCCGAACCATTTTATTTGGACTTGACTTTCCAGTATTATTTGCTGCATTTGGAACATCAAACCCAGGCTGCCTCACATGTACTGGAAAAGAAGGTGGTTTAAGTAAGCTTGGAGGAGTCTTTTGCCTTGGCTTGGCAGGAACTTCACGTCCTTCTACTTGTTTGATAGGACCAGATGGTGGAATCACATTGTGTCGAGGTTTAGTTTTTGGTGTGGATTCTATCATCGGTAGCTGCCAGCATGTATCAATATACCAGAAATAAATTTCAACGTCATGAGGAAAAATTTAAAAGTAACTAATAGTACAGTATTGCATTTATAATGGTAACGTACCTGATGCTTTGAAGTATGTGATCCTGGCATTCTTTTTGCAGAATCAGGAGGTGCTTTTGAAGGTGCAACAGTTGGCACCTCCAAATTAGGCTTCAAATCATAAGCACCAAAATTGGGTTTGGGCAATTTGGACAATGTCTCGGTATTTATTTTAGGTATTGATACACCACCACCCTTTATGCGATTGCCTCTTATGGGAGAACTTGTCTCTCTAAGTTTTCCATTTTTTAATGCTGTCACTACATTCTTAATTGTTTTTGGTTGCTTAGATACAACATTAGAATGGTGTTCATTATCAGATTGTTTCATCACCTCTTGCTCATCTGTTTTGGCATTGACTTTGTTGGAGTCATTTCCTTCTTCACCAGGCAGGAGATGCTCAGAGCCATCATCCTCAATTGATGTCAGGTCTATTTCAGTGATTTTGTCATCACACTTTTGCACTGCTTTTGCAGTGTTTTTCTCATTTGACATCAAACTATCTTTGTCAGTACTTGAACTACTACTGCATTGACTTTCTGGCCTATTTTTTCGAGGATCATGGACAGCAGAAATTGGCTTTTCAGGAGAACTGGCTGTTGGAGTACAGAAAGATGAACGAAATTGATCAACATAAGGCTGCAGATAAGGGTGCTTTAAGATTTCAGATGCCTGCAAAAAATATAAAATGAAATTGTTCAGGATTAGCAACAATAGGAAACCAGTGTAACACTGGAAATAAGATCACTCTCAAAGAGAGGCTTACTGTTGGACGATGCTCAGGATTTTTTCTCAGCATGCCCTTTATCAGTGTTTTCCTGTAGGTATGAACCAAAGTTTAAGATTTCCCGTGCACATACATGAGAAGGGAGAATTGAACTATAACTTATCTATATGTATATATATAATAAGTTACTTTGGTTAGATGTTAGAACACTTGGTTATTATAAGAAATTAGAACAATAAAAATAGAAATCTAATCATATTTGAATTGTCAAAATTGAAAGATAAATGCGTATATTTCTTCCAGTCTCAAATATAAACAAAAAAAAAACTCATGCATCGGTCTTAAATATAAATAAATTTCAACTAATTTCATTTTATTTAGTGAAAATATATCTAAAATACTCTTCATTTATTAAAAATTCTGCTTATAATAACCTTTTTATTTTTTATATCAAGTTCCAATAAAGAATAGTTTAGGGAAAATAATTATTTTTTAAATAAGAATAGTAAAATTAAATAATGTTAACTAACTTTCTTAATTGACGTGTATTAGTTTTTTTGCATAGAGACCAGAGGAAGTAACCTTTTAAGTAGTCATACGAACACTAATTTTTAATCTTGAACATTAATGTATAATTTTATGACCCAAATTTATAAGTTAGCATGTTTTTTTTTATAGATCCCAATTTGAAGTTCATAGACGATGCATATATTCTTGAGAATAAATAAAAATTGGAGTGCACCCACACAAGCACATGCGTATACTAGTTAGAAACTAGGGGCATAAACAAATCGAGCATTTATGATTTATGTCTGAGTTATGAAAATATAAATGATTGCTCATGATTGACTCACTTAAATGAGTCAAATTTAAAACTTGAGCTTCATTTAGCATTTTAATGCCTTTTTCCCTTTATAGTTTTTTGTAAGTTTATTAATTTAAGCATTTACCAGATATCATTGTGATGGAAAGTGAAGTAAAAATAGAAATAAAATATAATTTTGCATTTACCAAAATTACTCAAGACTTGAAGATGAAATCTTTAATGATGAAGGTAATGAAATTTTTTTGAAGGATGATGGTCACTCATTTAAAATATGATTCTTGAAATTGAAATTAGCTAAGTGGTAAATATAAGGTAATAATAATAACTAAAATAACAATTCTCCAAGTAAATGTAATAAATAGAATTACAAATCTCTAGGTAATACCATATGCAAGCAATTAATGTCAAGTCTACACGGTTTAAGCTTGGCTCATTTAAACAATTGAGCCTAAATTCAAGTTTGAGTTTGTTTAGCTAAACACATGAGATTGACCAAGCATTCGACGACCCAAACTCAAATAATTCACAAATAACTTAGCTCATTTATACCCCTATTATAACTACATTTTTCTTCCATACAAACCTGACTTCACCAGGGAATCCTGAGTAATCACTTACTTTCTATTAGCATAATGATACTAGAAGTAGATGAAACTTACAAAGATGGGGAATAACAGGGAGGCAAAGGGCCAATAGAAGAACGATTTATTTTGCTTATCAACCCTGCCATATCCTGAAACAAGATTTACCATGCTTATCAAGTAAGAAAGAAATGACAAAGTGCACTCACATACATAAATACATCAGACAAGAAGATTGGGTCCACAACAAGCTTAAATCTAGAAGTTTGAATTTCATCGCAGATATCAGAATAGAAACAACCATAAAATAGGTCATAAGGAGGATACTGGTAGGGGTAATTCTTCAATTATGCCTAGGTTTTTAAAGTTTCATTCCTTCCAGACCATTTTTTTTGGTTGCACAAAATCGTATATTTGTTAACTTTGGTCAAGAAAAGATACTTTGTTCAGATCAAACTTGAGGATAACATATTACAAGAATTCATAAAATATTATAGCATCTATAAATACTTGAAAATAAGTAAAATATTATAGGAACTCTCAATCAAAATTTTGTTATTTAATTTCAATTCTTCTGGACCATTATGCAAATCAATACCTTATCCTTTCTGATGCACAAAAATGCAACTTCACTATCATCGATGCACAAATGAGATATTACATTCATATATGACTTAATGCTACTGCATTAAATGAGACAACTGATTTTAGCATATCTATAATTACTATAAAGTTAAAAAAAAATCAGTGGAAAACTTACAAAAGCTTTAAAAGCTGGGCGATGAGCAGCCATCTCATATATACAACACCCTGAACAACAAAATTACATTTTAGCTGTAGCAAAACCAATATCAGATATTTGTCGCATGAAACACATACCTAGTGACCAAATATCAGATTTGAATCCATAGGGAATGTCTGCAAGTAGCTCAGGACACATATAGTTGGGTGTTCCAACCACCTGCACACATATTTACAGCAATTAACTTCCACAACCAGTAACTGCACATTTATGAAATAAATGCAATGCTAACCATATGGTACGAATGTCATATTATAAACCTACAGTAATTGGAAATTATTAAAACATGAATTCCATCTTTCCAAAAATATGAGAGCTGATAAAAATGAAGTAGTTAATTACGACATAGTCTTCCAGCTGAATCAGATTCAAGTAGAAACTTTATCACTGATAGTAAAACCATTGGTCTTACTTATCAAATCTGAAGTAAGGAAATTAATTTAATCCCCTCAAACAACAATCAATTGTTCTCCACATATTTTATTTTTGATGTAGTATTAAAAGAAGTAAATAAGAAAAGCTTGTGAACTATATCAGCAATGGAGAGAAAGAGAAGGGTATGCAACTGAAGATTGCTATATGGCTACAGAGGAATGCCACCTTTGCCTATTATAGAATATTCTCCATCACTACTGACACATTACAGGTTATCCCTATGGAACTAACATATACCCACTTTCAAGATATATAAGATATGCATAGGTGTAAATGTCGTTGTGGTCAACAAAACAGAAGAAAAATATTTGTAGTAATTAGTATTACAAAGAAAAAATTTAAAAATAATGGAAGAATTGGAGGCACTATAAAGATCTCAGTATACTGAAGAAACTTATTTGGAAGGATTTCAACGCTATGTATACAGTTTTTTTTCTTTCACCTAATAAATAGGCTTGCACGTCTATTTATCCAGGTTTGATGTCAATTTTTGCCTTGGCTAAAGTAGATATGTTTTATATGAAAAAAAAATTTCTTTTACGTGAAAAAAATAATTGAATAAGCAAAATTCTTTCTAGCAGCCATGGCATAAATTTGGTTTAAAATAAGAGTTTTGGTGAGAGTTTAGACTTAACATCAGAGTAATAACAAAAGAATGGGGATTATGGTGTGAAGGAATAAATCAACCGAACAATCAGAGCAATTTTAATTAAGCATAATTGTGAAGGTCGTTATTAGCTTATGACTAATGGCTTACCAAATAGACTCAATGCCAAAAATAGTAACAAAATGAAGTTTTCTGTTCTCATGGACAGATACTCTAGGTACTAAATTTGGTAGGGAGATGCTACAAAAATTGCATGATTATATGTAAATATGAATAGGTATTTTCAGAGTGCAAGTATAACTAAATGTGTCCAACTGAGGGAGCCAAGCAAGGGGAATGATGTAAGGATGAAAAACCCTAAGCTCTTAACTTGGTTGAAGTGCTGCTCAGCATATGATGTTAACATGTAGTATTCAATAATGCTGTAGAAACTTGTCAGATTTAAGTGTAGCATGAATCCTTACATCCTTTAAACAAAAAAGAATGGATTCAAAGAAGAAAAAGAAAGCAGCAAATTCCCATTTCTCACATACCGAAGAAGCCAAATCATCCGCTTTTAGTGTCTTAGCAAGCCCAAAATCCCCTATATAAATGTCAGGAAATTACAGGCAAAATTCAGGATGAAAACTTCATAATTCTATCCCTAAAGTAATCAACTACGGTAGATTAACTCACCTAAGCGAACATCCTGATCCTTGGTAAGAAAGATGTTGGAACACTGCAGGTATAATTTAATATATTTTCAAATGGAAGATTAAGGAGAGAAAAAAAAAAAAAAAAGCCATGTTACCATAGAGTTTGTTTCATCTGAGTAATACCTTTAGGTCACGATGTAACACAAAATTTGAATGCAGGTATTCCACTGCCAAGAGTAGTTGAGTAAACCACTTGCAGAGTTTCTTAGCAATGTCAAACACTTCCAACGTGAGCAACCAAAAATACTCAAAACATAAATATAAGGTTTAGGAAAATCAAACATATCTGTGCAAAAATACCTCCTCAGGAAAGTAAACCCCATTTGATTTTTTCATCAATGCAGCCCTGTTAAAGATTTAAAGAGAAAACAAACACAACAAAATAGTGAGTAATCGGGCATAGTAGCATACACAACTCCTGAACTTCATATGACACTAGGAAGTTCACACTTCACAGGTATTATCCAATACTCACATGTCTCCACCTTCACAGTATCCAGTAACAATGCAAACATAACAACCCTACAATATAAGCAAAACACGCTTAGCCAAAAGTATAACCGTTATTATAATATAACAATTGAAACGGTGCGGTTTGTCTCACTTTCTCAACCCAAGCCTCTTTGAATTCCACAATGTAAGGGTGCTGGATTCGAGCAATTAGAGCCATCTACAATTCCCAAAACAGTCCACAGCGGTCAAATCTCAGAGCACGAAGCAAATCAACAAACCAAAAACCAAAACCCTACCTCTTGATGCGCAGATCTTCTGCACCGTTCAGTCTGCCGCGCGAGCCTGATTTTCTTCAACACGTACCTGGAAGCCACGAACCAAACAAAGCGTTAGTTCTCAAAATTTGAACAAACACAATCGAATTACAGACTTAGCCAAACGCAAGCGAGATGCAGAATTGCAAATGGCGCGCACTTCTTCTTCTCCGCTTTGTGGTTCACGAGAATCGCGGCGCCAAACGCTCCGCGACCGATCTGCTCCATGATCTCGTAGTGATCCATCCGAGACTCCATCGCTCTCTCGATCCAATTGCAACGAACCGATTTCGCTCCGAACGAAATTCACTCTCCGACCTCCGGCGACGACGCCGAAACCATTTCTACATTGCTTCCGCAGCGGAATCACGCGCGAGGTTAACGTTTTCTGGTTGTTCTCATCCCTAACTTAATGATAACAATCAATGCGGTACTTCGGCTGCACTCAATTCTCTCTCACACACTCTCGCAATGCCGTAATGATAACAATAATGTCAACTGCGCAGCGTAATTATCTTGTGCGGAAATTACAATTATGAGGTTCCTTTTTCGTGTGACGAACACGAAGAAGAAGAAGAAAAAAAAAACAGCTACTCTCTCTCTCTCTCTAAGGAGAGGAGTCTAGAGAGAGAAAGAAAGAGAGCATGTGGAGCATACGCCGACAGTCACAGCTGGTCTACCACACTGGCTTTCCACCCTTCGATTTTTCTTTATTTATATGCATATAGTAATGTACAGTATTTGCGTATTTATTAGGAGGATGAACTGGTGAAGTAATTTTTCTTAATTCTTTGAGAAGTAGTTATTAGTACTTTTCTAAAATTAAGCTGAAACGTATTCTACTAGACTTACATAAAAATTAGATTAATTTCACTTTCAGGTTCCGTTAACTTCAAAATTCAGCATCCATTAATGGCTATTACCATGGGGTGTGTCGCCATCGTGGGAGAAATACCGGTTTTCATTGTTAATTACCAAAACAGAAGACGTCAATTATGTGTAGAATGTAGCACAGTAGCAGTCTGAAACTAGAATTGCAAGTTTGCAACCGCACCGAGAGGAAAATTTTAGTGCAGTTAACGAATCAAATATTACAATCCAAAAATTTTGATGCTGTGCCTGAAAATACGATTGCTCCAAAATTTTTTATGTTAAAACACGATTACGTACCATTTTTTAAAATCTTGCGCGACATATATATTTTAACTATAAACAGTTATATTTTTTAATTTATTTAAAACACTTGTAAAATTGTATGAGAAAATTTGATGAATTTTACTAAGAAAGAAATAAAGAAGAAAGAAAAATTGGTGGAACGTAATTTAAACATACATTTCTGTCTTACACGCTGGATAAAAAAAAACAAGAGATTGGGCATCTTCTAAATAAATTTTTTCATTTAGTATTTTAGGGTGGAGAGTATGCATACAAATATTAATTTTAGAACAAAATGTCATTTAATTTAAAGATTAAAACATGTCCAATTAAATTTTTTTAAAATTAATAAAATATAGTTTGAATTAGATTAGATAATTTGATTTTTATCAAAATATTCTTATATATTTATACTATTTCTAGTCCTACCTTTGAGAAATAGATAGAGAATTCTTATTGTTATACTTACAATACATTAATTATTATTTTTTATATATTTCATTTATTATGCAGTCTATTAACAAGTCATTATTATCTATCACAAAGTGAATAAATTTGTAAAATATTTTGAAATAAAATTTAAATTTACAGTATTATTAATTAAAACAAAATATTTCAACTATTTTGATTGATGATTATAAATTTAATATTTATCTTTTATATATAGAGCCAATGAAGTACTTAAGAACATTACAATTTGATATTTTTTATTATTAAGCCAAAGAAGTGTCAAAGGATAAAAGTGTCATATTCGATGGCTCGTAACATTGAAAATGAGTGAAAATTCAAGAAAGTAAAATGTGAAAGTTAAAAAGCATAAAACACGGAAGTATACATGTGAAATGTAGGATAATACAGTTTCAAAAACACCAAACTGAATGATGATCCGAACTGATCAATTATACAAAGAATGGTCTTTTTTTTTAAATAGCAATTTTAATCAATTTTTATTTATTTTTTCATCAATTTATGGTTTTTATTTGAATTTGATTGGATCTTAACACCCCTAATACGGGCCATAAGGAGAAGAAGGAAATTTTGAGTAGTTTATGACAATGTTAGTCTTTCAAGTTGACAAGAAAAATAATAAATTTTATTATAACCAATAGTTTTATTTTATTATATTAAGCGGCTAAAAACTTCATCTAACATAATTATATTTTGTTTTTTTTTTTATTAAACCAAACAAGTAGATTGAGAATTTTAATTTTTATTTTCATTCAAATAACCTAAAATTTACCCACTTTCATTATTTATTTATTACTTAGTTGAATTTGTTGTCCTCCATGTATATTATAATTATTTTTAATCTACTAAATTCTAATTATACAAATTAGATCTTTCAAATATTATAATAATATAATTTTAATCTCTATTAATTTTTTATTAAATATTTAATAAATTTTATCAATTAACACCAAGAATCCTCAATAACAAATAATATAGTATTACATGTCATTTATTATGTGAATCATTAATATCACATATTTTATTCTGTGAATGTTATTTCAGTAAAATATATTAAATATTTAATGAAACTAGTATATCATAATCATATAATTAAAATACTTTGAATACTTAATTTATATTAGAAAATCCAATATCTACAATTAAAATTTGAAAAACTAAATTTATATAATTTATGATATATAAAAGACTAAAAATATAATTAATTTTTTTTATTATTTTTCTTCTTTATTTCTTTGTTGCCAATTTCTCTTAAATTACATCCGAACAAAGTAAGTTTACAATTTTAATATTTGAAATTATTGAAACATAACCTTAAAATAAAAATATTTATTATTAATATGACTATATATTAATTAGATGAATTATATTATTTATACAATATTTTTATAATATTTTATATAACATTACTCACATCTTTCTCTATCCATCACATCACTCATCTTATGCAACATGTATATCTTATATATCTTTTTATTATATAAAAAGTGTCCACACTTATTGTACAAATACAAATTTTCTAGTTAGATTCACTTATTAAATCGTTGGAGTGACGGATGCAAAAAGGGGAAGGCATATTTTATCTAAAATAGTTGTAAGCATGAGAAATGCTAGAACATATTTTTTTTTATTGTTTTGTTGGTAGAAATATATTAAAAATTATATATTTTTTTTAAGTCTAAGTTCTTATTAAATAAATATTTTTAATTTTATAATTTTTAATAAATTTAATAATAAAGCATATTAGAAAAATGTGTTATTAATACTTCTTAGAAAAAAATGTTAAAAACATACTGTAACATACTTTATATTATTAATTAAAATTTATTAAAATAAAAAATCATGTGAATCTTAATTTTTATTTAATGGACTTCACTTGTAATTTTATATTTTTTTAATAAATTTTGATTAATAAAAAAGATACGTGTTAGAAGGTACATGATATTAACGCTCCCTCTTATACAATATTCCATGACAAACATATGATATTAGTAAAAACAGATACAAACACATCGCTATGTATACATAAGGATGATACTATATTCATAAGGTAAGGTGCCAAAGATAATTAAAAAAGTAAAAAGAAGAAGCATATGGTACGTTTTCATTTCTTGTTGAAATCACCTATCGACTTGAACACATACTAACTTAAGGAAGAGTGTCCTCGTAGGGACCATACCCTCTAAAACAAAAAGGCACGACAGAAATCTACAGCACTGATCGAAGACAATAATGAAATTTCCATTCCTTAAGGAAACACCTTCTCTTTACAAAATTTAGTGTTTGTTAACCCCAGTTATTAGACTTATTTGAGTAATAGAAACTCTTAATTCCAGCTATAAAACTTTTTGAAGAAGTTAGTGAAGGAAAAAAAAAAACAAAGTAGAAATTGAAAACACAATCAATGTGAGTTCTTATTCTCTCCTTATTTCTCTATAAATATCAAAATCGTAGGTTCTTTGCATCGACTTTTTTATGTTCAAATTTTCTACTTTCTCAAATATCTAAATTATTATTATGAACATATATTTGGTTTAGGGTTTAGGATTTTACCTTTCTCAGGTGCAAAATTAAAAGTGTAAAACCTCTTTATTACCAATTAATATGAAGAGAATCAAACATAAAAATTATTTTGGCCACCTTTTATTAAATGTTTCTTAGTCCCGTCCTTGAATCTTTGGCCAGCTCATATAAATTTTTGGTGATAAAAACAACACATGTCTCTTTGCTCTAGATCATTTTATTCTGATTTATTTTAATTTTTTAATATGCTCCTTCTCTTAGATTTTATCCATATAAAACGTCAGACATAAGTAATAATGATAATATTGATGCCATTATTTATATATAAAAATATAAAGAGTTTTTCATTTTATTATTATTTTAAAATATTTATTATGATTTCAAATTATATAATTATAAATATGAGAAGCTTCGAATTAACACTCTTCCACTTTGTTAAACATTATATGCATTAAAATTTTCATTTATTAAAAATTTAGCATATGACTAGTCTTTATTGATATAATTTTTTGTTTAACCAAAATTAACATATTGGTATAAACATTGCAGGTTTATACTGAGCGTATAACACATTATTCTAATAGATAATTTTATTACTGTATATCATTAGTGTATTAAATGTAAATATAATGCATCAGATAAGATTGTTAACAAAATAACATGAATAATTCTAACGCTTACCATTTTCTTGGTTAATAAACTACGTTTAACTGTATGTTTGGTAAAAGTAATTAAAAAATTAGCTAAAACATGACAATTTAGGTAGAAGTTAAAAAGTTAGATAGTATCGTGGTAGCTAAAAAATATTAAATTAATCTAATAAATTATAAATGTTTAGTAAAATTGTTTATTAAAATAATTGATAAAATAATAAAACTGTATACATGTTTATACAATTTTTATATAAATTTTAATTTATTTTATTGATAAAATATATTTTAGAATATTTTAGTTTTAATTTTAAATTAATTTTAAATACTTGTAATTTTTTATTTATAAATTAATTATTTTAAATATATTTTTTAGTTTCAATTTTTTTTCATGTTGTGTATTTTACTATTAATTTTATACTATATCTTAAGATATTCTTAATCAAGTTTAAAATAAAATAAAAATAACATATACATAAGGACAATGGTTAATTAAAATATCTTAAAATATAATATTAAAATAATAAAATAAATAATATAATTAGTGTAATGGTTAAAAATAATCAATATAATATGAAAATCAATAAAATAATAAAATAAAAAAATTATCATCTATCATTTATTACTATTAATATTTTGAACTATAATATTAAAATAATAAAATAAACAGTATAATAATTAAAATAAATAGTGTATTAGAAAATAAAAAAATAAAAATAAAATAACATAAATAAAATCCCATTGTTAACAAGATAAAAAGAGAAAAATAAAATAAAATTCTACTTTATATAGAAAGGGATAAAAAGAAATTCAATAAATATTTTAAAAATAAAATAAATAAAATATAAAAAATTTGAAGCTAGAATTTTAATAAACATAACGTGAAATGACATATAAAAAATTGTTACAATTTATTAAAATAAATTTATTTATCAAATATTATTAATAAGATTAAATAAGTTTTTTAACTATTAAAAAATTAAGAAACTAGGTAAAATTATTTGTCAAACATATACTTAATTATTAGAATTATATATATTACTTATGTTTCTTAGTTGTTAATATATTGTAAAATACAAAAGTTTAATAATAATGTATTGAAAGTATAAAATAATAGTTTTATATTGTTATTTAATTATAAATGATGTTAATACGATTTTTAAGATAATTATTATAAAAATTAATAAATTTATTATATATAATAATTTATAATTAAATAATAATATAAAATTATTTTATCTCGGATATGCATAACCTATTTGGTTGAAAAACATATTAAAGGTTATCAAAACATTACTCAATTTAATTACTACAGGTTAGATAGATAGACTGACTTTTACTTGAACTATAGAATATAGATTGAATATATGTATATTTTACCAGCTATATGTATGACCTGATTTGGTGGGATATCTTAAACATTGTGGTCCTCTTCCTCGAGTCGAAGGTAGTGCCATTAACTGCATTAATCCATGCCTATAAGCCTATTCTTTCATTTTCATTTTTTAGGTTGGTGGCTTGCTAGCTGATGCATAGTGATCCATGAAAGAAGTGAATCATTAATTGGTTACCTAACGTAACATATCATACAACACCTTGATGTATAATTATATTCAACAAAAACAAATATTGAAGACACCTGTGTGAAATCAGATAAATTATTAAGAAATTTGGATAAAGTATTATTATTATTTTTCATAAATTAAAAAGTTTGAAATATATATTAGTAGAGACCATGGGTAGATAATGATTTTGGACTATTTAATAATTTTTTATGAAAAGAAAAGTTAAAAGAGAGAAAAATATGGGGGTAAGACGGGAAGAAAATAAGAATCGTGCAGGAATTAAACGACGCCTAGGACAAGTTGGCATCAACTGCATCTGTGCTCATTAAGAAATAAGGCAGAACCAAAAGTTTGGTCCCTTCGACACTCAATGCACTAAATCACATTTAAATATGTAAAATGAAAAGGTAAACATGTTATTAGTTTAAACTAAATACTTAATAAACAATCCATTTTTAATTAATAATGACTAGACTTTTTATTTTATTTTACAAGTTCATTTGCTTTGGCATCATATTAAAAAAATCATTTTTTTAATTGTACTAAAGATATTTTTTCAATTGATAGTAAAAAAATATTATTATTTTATATATAAATATTATTAATGAGTTTTATCTCTTTCAATAAAATCTTTCTTTTATACATGATTTGAACTCCTAACAATATATTTTAAAAAACTCAATTATTTATCCCCAACCAGGCATAGAAACTAACATTCATGTAATATAAAAAGTATATATATATATATATATATATAAACTCAAGTTTCATAATAATTATGAAAAAATCTAAAAAATATTACACAAATAAAAATAGGCGAATCTGTAAGATTAAATTAGATAATTTATTTTGTATATTGTTTTATACATGATAACTGATTACCTACCCTGTTATCATTCATATGTAGCGACTAATCTCCTCCTACTCTACTTAGGATCAAAATTGTCTTCTATGCTCAGTTGTGTAAATTCGTGTTTCACAAGGCACTGTCATGTTCTAAGCACCTCAACTGCTCAAGTGATTAATCAAGGTTGGAAGGTACTGAAAGAGGCTACGTTGTTTCGTTGTTTTAGATAAACTAAACTGTAATTAAATAAGTTCCTATCAATTGGGCCTATCCGTACCATGCGTATCACACGCCAGACATTTAATGGAGTACTTTGTCTCTAACGCGCGATAAAGCTAACATACATGAAGAATGCGTGTACAGATAAGTATACTGTTTTTAATAAAATGGAACGAGACAAATAAAAAATATGCACCAAACGGCCAAACCTAACTAGCCATTTCAAAACTTGTTATCTAATTAATTTGTATTTACGTACTTGTTAAGGGTGACACTAATTAAAAATGAAGCTAGATTAAGTTGGATTAAAACTCTTCCATGAACTTTTTCATTTCATACAAAAAACATATGACATGTGGTAATAATGGTTTGTATTAGATTTCTTCAATTTTTTTAAAAAGAAAATATTAGGTGAATACCATTTATTTATCTTTTAAACCATTCATTTAGTAATTAATATGTGTAAAAATAGTTGTTTTTATTTTAAAAATTTTAGTATATACCAAAAATATTTTAAAAAAAGACATCTACTCGGTACAACAACTGCGTATTCAATAAAATCATTAATTAAATTAAAACCATCTATAATAATTATTCACACGCTCAACAATTTACAAAACATTAAAAATAAAGAAAAACTTTGAAATAAAAGTATTTGTGAACCATCTCTTTAAAAGCATATTTCGATAGACCATTAAGGCAACTTACCATCCCGTTTTCCTCCCCCAAGAAAAATAGAGTTCGCAATATTTTCCCAGGAAAGAAAGAGTAGAACGTAGAGAATAGAAAAAAACACATCTATTCGGTACATTAGTTGCATTACCTCAAGTTTTTACAGAGAGCGCGGTCCATCTTATTCATATGCCAACGGAAAAAAAATATAATATTAATAATAAACTGGTGGTTGCTGCCACGAGGAAATACAATACTTAAGCGTCATTGTTGTAACAAAAACAGCTGAGCCAATACAACTCCTACCATAGACTAAACAAAACATAGACCCCTATTCTAAGCTGCCTCAAACTACGAAAAAACAAACATAGAACAGGATTATACACTAATCCTGGAAGGTAGCATTTGATAAGAAACTCGGTGAAGAGACAACCAATCACATGTAAGCGTCAAGCCTAGCTCAACACCAATTGTTATCTTTATCTATATATTTTATTTTAACTATTTCTTCGGTTCATTTAAAATTTCTAACATCTGTTTTATAAAAATTATTATATAATCTGAGATTTCACGTTTCTCAATCAGCTGGATTACGTTTACTTTGAAAATTAGCTGAAATCATATATACGCAGTGATCTTATACTATACACTATTTTTTTCATTGATTAAAGCAACTAAACACCCAATTTGTTCAAGCACGCAGTTGCATAATAAATTATCGCCCATGCTTTACCTACTTCTTATGACCGAAAACTCTTGTGGAATCAAAATAAATGTGCGCAAATCTGACTTCTGAGTAATTGCCGTAGAGATCCCCCACCTCTTATAGCAGTCATAGCATAGCTTAACAGAGACATCTCACACCACAAAAACAGACGCAACATGTTTTCTATGATTCCCCACACTGAACACAACTTGTCTACATCCTCATTTATAATTTCTCTTTTTTCCAAGTTACCCTTAGTAGGTAATCTGTTTTGTAGTAGTCTCTGAAAAAGGGTATATACCTTGAAAAAAGAGAAAAAGATTCAAGATAGGAAAGTGTAGATAGTATAATGGGCTTAATGTGAAGAATATGAGAGGGTAAAGATAGGGAAAAACTCATCAAAATAAGTGAATTTATATTAAGAGTGAAGACATTATGTTTATAAGTTTATCTCACTTATATATGGTTTAACTTATTTTTTTATTTAATATGGAACTTTCAACTCATATTTTAGCATCAACACAAAGAAAGACAAAAAAAAAGGAAAGATGTCAATTAAGATATATACATAATATAAGTGTGCCTATATTATTATTCTTGACTGGTTTTAACACCAACCTATATTTCACAGTATTTTGTCGCACGCGATGAGTCAGCATTATTTATTTAACCACCTTGATTTTTGTTGAATTAAAATATTTACTTGCTGTCTTTTTAAAAAAATTACTTCGTCTCATTCGTAAAATCCACTCTTCATGGTATTCCAAATAAGTTCGATAAAAATAATTTCTCTTTAATTTTCCCTAATAATTTAAAAGAAGTACATTGTTGTTAGTTTTTTGTTTTCAAATATTTATTCACTACTTCTTATATAAATATTAAAAAAAAAGAAATGAAGTAAGTTGGTTTTTGTAATTTTTAATAATAAAGGAAAATATATAAACATATTTTTCAAACAAACCAAACCTTAATTCTTGATGTATTTGGTAATGTGAAATAAATAAAAATAATATATCAAATGGTCTTTTTTTTTTTTGTACATTAGTTGTAAAAATTTCATGAGTTATAAAATACTAACTTGGACTTTAAATGAAAAAAATAAAATAAAACTCTATTTAGTTGTAAACATTACCAAATTACATGCTCAAGCCTTCAAGTATCTTTAAGGCCTGCAAGATTTGCTACAGGTTGTTGATAAATGGTTGGTCTAGATCAAGTGAGAAGGTGGTACAAAGACACTTTAATGTTCAATTGAGTGTATAATAGGATAACTGTAAATGAGAAGTATGTATACCTAAAAGACTCTGTAAGTGCTCTGTTCATAGAACTCGACTTTGGGTGAATCACAATTTATGACATTTATACCATAAAGTAATCTTTGCAAAATGTGAGTTTTCTTTAAGTACAAAATATTCTGAGTCTTCTGAGAAGTGAATAGGTGTTTAGGATTGTTTAGTTCAAGCATATGGAACAATATGTAACGCAAGTTTATCAATAAAATAAACCTTGAATCCATGACTCAAAAGATATATTTGCCAATTTATGCCACGCTTAAGCCTTGTATTACATGCTAGACTGGGCTAATTGTGTTAACATGAAACATTACGTAAAATAAGGTTTATTTAGAAATATGTCCTCCCTTTTCTTTTAATGGGCACGTGCAAATTATAGCACAAGCAAAAATTTATCAGTGTCCAAAGAAAGCATGGAGAATGCAAGAAAAGAGAGCGGTGTTTCTGGTTCTTTTATGACAAACCACTCTTTATTTTCTTTACTTGCTGCAGACATGTACCTTTCCTTTGTTTGGTTGTACTTAAGTATAATATTTAAATTCCGATCTAGATAGAGTACCAACTTACCAACGCCCAAATTATTGGGTACAATTTCAATTCTAGTTGGGTTTTGACGTCAACCTTTAATGGATTATAAGCATGAAGAAATGGTTTTGTATACGTAGTTTCAAATGTGCACTCAAGTTGTATATTAATAGCCAACTAATACATGATATGCGGTTATCCTAAATAGTAGTATAAAATAAGTGTGGTCAAAAGATTCATATAGTTATTTAAAGATAAGCCGCGCAGTGTATAATTTTATGTGTTCAGATAAATATCTTAATTAAGCATTTAGGTAATAATTATTTTTTTATTACACAAGAATTTGATCCTAAAATGAAATAAGTTAAAAATAACTTATAACAGATAAGTTCAAATAAACTTTCTTTTATTTGTATAAAAAATGTATGGCATAGAGAATTTTTGGCATGGAAGAAGGGCATTTTCTACCCTCCTATGGTTTAGGGATGTTAATTTGTTTTGAAGTTTAAGCAGAGTGTTTCTGGAAGTGTAAGCCAAAAATTCTGGAGACGATTGAACTCATTGAAGTGTCTTACAAATCGCTTTATGGACTTCCCCTGCAAAGGACTGTCGTTCTTTATCTACTCACTTAGTGCACTTAAATTCAGGAAACAGTATTTTGAAATTCATAGGGATTCGTCAGGGCAACGGTTGAGACATCCTTTGCGAAAATATTTCTGATGAACAGGTTATATCACATTTACCTACCCAATGGTGACATTGTTACATCTAGTACTACATATGTAATAGTAACTGAAGATGGACATCACATTGCTTATGTCTATATTGTTGATGCCACTGTCCATAAAAATCATGTACCTAAAAATAGGACCATCACATTTGATCAATACAGAGAAGATAAATTTGATCAAATAATTTCTCTATTTTAACTAAGGCAGAATCAGTAAACACTAGCCAGTCCAAGTTAAGTGGTTAAGAATCCAGTTAGATTTTTCCAAGAGCATTAAATGCAAAATATACGGACACACTTTTGGTCGGCCAGTTGATTATACCTCCTGGCCCTTAACCAACCGGCCGACAGGTGTGTCTAGTGAACAATCCTCTCTATGAAAATTTTCTAACATCTAAAGGCTAGTGGAGTAGTTATAACTGAAAAAAATTGTTTGGAGTTGAGGCCTATGCAGTAATGTTCTAAGTTAGTCTCAGCTAACATGTCATTGATGCTTTGCCTAATAGTATTGGAAGTGTCTTTCGATTTTACTACGTTTTAGAATAATAAAAAAAAATCTTAAAACACTAAACAATAAGTTCAGCCAACATGTAGAGTAAAGACTGCATTTGAGTTTTGATATTTAATTATTAAGCCAATATTTGAAGTAGGCCTAATTGCAATTCAACTGCGAAGGTCTTATTTCACTAGATGAAACTTCTTCCAATCACCGCTATCCTTCTTGGCAAGCAGTTGCTGGAAGCAACATTAGTCCAAAGAACTAAAACACAAAGGACAAGAAAGACCCTCACTTGATTGATTAACTCTGATGGTAGTGTCTAATTGTCTATATTCCTGCTATGCTTTGTCCCGTTGAAGTACTTTCTGTCGTTTTCTGTACGCATGATAAGCGTTCTGTGTACATTATCTGCTAATTTGGTATGCAGAGCCTTTCTGCTCCTTTATTGTTTGAAAAGAATGAAGCATGCTGTAATGCTGGTTCTATTCGCTGGCTCAATCATAAATCACATCTCTTCAATTTCAATTCATAAGCTTTCCTAGTTTTTGACCTCATACTGTCTTCATCAAAGGAGTGTTAGAACTTCAGTTGGTGTCAGGATTTGCATTATAAATAAACTGTTACTCTGATAAGAACTTGAAAGTTGAACTAAAACAGTTTTATTGAATCAACTAACTGAAAGCACTCTTCTGCCTCCTACCTCTTTCCTTTCGATTCCACAAAAAGTAAACAACATAGAAGTTTAAAGAGCCAACTAAAAATATGAAAACGAACCACACACACACAAAAAAAAACTATTATTCTATGCAGACTCTCTTCAGTCACGTATTATTCTATCTAGCTTTGTCATGATGCTATTCTCGTAAGGTTCTTCGCAATCTCATGAATACAATTGATTCTGGTGTCTGTTTTATTGATTTTGGTTAATCAGACTAGTCTCACATCCAGGAAAAAATAGAAGTAACTACAATATATATATATAATAGTCCCAAACTAAATTTATTTAGACCTCGCACTTCACAATTTAACAAATCAATAGCCTCTTCTTATTATGGGATTTATTATTGGAGATATTGTAAATATATGATAAGAAATGGTAGGTAACTTATTAAGAAGTTACAAACATCTAAATATCTTATTAGATTAAGTGGTTACAAATATTTAAATATCTCATTAGGAGATAGTGAATATCGCATATTATTTAGTTATCTTTTAATTTGTTATTAATTATAATATCTTTAGGTAGTTGACATTTATCCTATAAAAAGGGAGATTAGGAATTGTATGATTCAATTCAACTAATATACGGTTTCTTTTACTTCTAATTTGGTATCATAGTTCCAGATCTTGGGAACTCTGTTTTCGCTGCCTCACTTCAGTGAACTGCTACTCTATGATGAGATTCACACGTCGGTG
This sequence comes from Mucuna pruriens, assembly GCA_025330945.1. Classification (NCBI taxonomy): domain Eukaryota; kingdom Viridiplantae; phylum Streptophyta; class Magnoliopsida; order Fabales; family Fabaceae; genus Mucuna; species Mucuna pruriens. Next base: position 2,904,995 of record JAENHJ010000042.1, on the reverse strand, counting down.
CGAGACTAGTCAAAATTTTTGTTGTTATTCCCAACTGTCGATGATAATGACAGAAGACAAAGTCATTACCTTGGAACCTAATGAACTTCTAAATTTGGTGAATTCTTATCACCTTGACGACCGCAATTATCTACAATAGACACAATATATCCGTACTACTCTTAAAGGACGCAAGAAGTTGAGTTATATTGAAGGAAACGACTCACCTAGAGATGATCCAAAGTTTGAAGCATGGGATGATGCAGATTCTCTCATTATGACATGGCTTTGGAACTCCATGACTCTAGAAATAAGTCGAAATTATATGTTCTATTCCACCGTATGTGAGATATGGGAGAATCTCATTGAGACATATTCAATAAAAAAGAACTTTGCTGCTTGCTATGATATTGAAAGCAAAATCTTCAACTCTAGATAAGGAACCCTCTCCGTAATAGAGTACTATGGGACTCTGAATGGATTATGGATTGAGTTGGACCAGTACCAAGGATTGAAGATGTGTAAAACTGATTCTATTACATACACTGAGCTCGTTGAAAGGGGGAGAATCTTTAAGTTCCTTCATGGCTTGAATTCTGAATAAAATCCAATTCAAGTTCAGATTTTAGGTAAGAAGCTCTGAGGTATTTTTTATTCTACGAAGTGAAGAAACCTGATGATCAGTCATGTTTGATAAAGGAAACTCCAACACAGAATCTACAATGATAACAAGAAAAGGTCCTACAAAAAGATAAACTTCCACAGGAAAACCCTTCACAAAGAGTAGTCGTGGAGAATACTATACATATTGCAAACGATCAAGATATACCAAGGATACTTGTTACAAGCGTTATGGAAAGGAGAAAGTTCTTGAACGAATGGGTGGAAATAAAGGCTCAACTCAAATGTGGGTGAATCAAACAATCTCCAATAAGGAGAATGTAGTTGAACATCCTTCTACCTTGCAACTTGACCAGGATATTCAAGCCTTTAGTAAGGAGGAGATGGACTGCCTTCGAGCCCTCCTAAACTCAACAAGTAAGCCTCTTGGCTCATGTGGTTTGACCATGAATGGTAAGAGTTTCTTCAATATTTTTGGTTCAGTTCCACAAGCATTTGGATCCTTGATTTTGGAGCAACAAATCATATGACCTTGTTTCTGTCATATTTTACATCATACCTTAAAAGTATCTAAAAAGCAACTCATTACTGTTGCTAATGAAGATCATGTTCCTATTGCTCGATCTGGCAACGACCAACTTCACTCCTCTTTATCTCTACACAATGTTCATGTTTCAAAACTAGCTAACAACCTTTTCTCCATTTATAAACTTATACAAGATTGGAACTATGCAGTGACATTTTTTCGTTCTCATTGTGTTATTTAGGAACTTACAATGGGGAGGACAATTGGAGTTACTAAAAAGCAGGGTGGGTTATACTAGTTACAACATACAAAGATAGGTAACAACACCAATAAGGAACAATTGCCTTCTAGTCAACGGGCAACCTCAGAAACTTGGATAGCTTCTCTAATTTGGCTTTACCATAAACGTCTTGGACATCCATCGTTTGGGTTACTTAAGACAATGTTTCCACATTTATTTACAAAAGAGTTTGTCGAGTTTTTCAAGTGTGATATTTGCCAGTTTTCGAAGCACCATCGTGCAACATTTTCTCTTAGTAATAATAAAAGTCTTGAACCTTTTGACCTCATTCATTTTTATGTGTAGGACCAGCTAATAACTCTATATCGGGGGGCTAAGTGGTTTGTATCGTTTATTGATGATTGTACCCATGTGACATGGATATTTCTTATGAAACATAATATAAGGTTTGTTAAATATTTGTCGATTTTTTCCATCTTGTCAAAAATCAATTTAATAAATCCATTAAAAGACTATGGTCAGACAATGGTACCGAATTTGTAAATCTTGAGTTCTCCAAGTTTCTTAAAAATAATGGTGTGGTTCATGAACTGACATGTGTGAATACTCCCCAACAAAATGAGGTTGCAAAAAGGAAAAATCGTCACCTCCTTGAGGTTGCTAGAACCCTCCTCTTCCAAATGCCTATTCCTAATGTATATTGGAGAGAAGTTGTCCTAACTGCTACCTATCTCATTAACAGGTTACCCACTCGGGTCTTAAACGGTATTAGTCCAATTAAATATATGTTATCCTTATTTCCTTCTTCTCCCCTAATGTTAAGCTTACCAAGTTGTGTCTTTAGGTGTGTTGTCTTTGTCCACTCTCATAATCCACATCATAGGAAGTTAGATCCTAGAGTTTTCAAATGTATTTTCATTGATTATCCTTCAAATGAAAAGGGTTTTAAGTGTTATCATCCTCTGAGTCATCGGTTCTTTGTCTCAATGGATGTTACTTTTCATGAAACACAATCATACTTTGTTTATCCTCCACTTCAGGGGGAGAGTTATCTAGAAGTCGAGCTTGTCATCGAGTCATTACCTTTTCCTACTCAAGATGTTCAAGTTCAAGTTCAAGTTCAAGAAGTCATGAAACACACTCTAGTCCTAGAGCAAGTCCAAATGTCTGAGTCGGATGTAAGTATCCCTAATAACTCCATTGAGGAGCAAGTCCAATTGTTTGAGTCAGAGGTAAGTATTCTTGATAACTCTATTGAGGATGTTACTGATGACATGACTATTGCTTTGATGAAAGGGAAACGATCATGTGTCAAGTATCCTATTTCTCAATTCGTGTGTATTGACCATCGTTCTGTACAACATCAAAGTTTTATTGTTGTCATTGATGCAATCAAAACACGTACATCAATACAAAAAGCTTTGAAAGATGAGAATTGAGTTCAAGCAATGAAAGAAGAGATTGGGGCGTTAGAGAAAAACTCAACTTGGGAGATTGTTGATAGACCCAAAGACAAAAGAGTTGTAGGCTATAGATGGATATACACTGTGAAGTGTAAATCTGATGGGACCCTTGAGTGATACAAAGCAAGATTGGTTACTAAAGGGTATACACAGACTTATGGAATATATTATGAGGAAACATTTGTCCCTATAGCAAAGATGAACATGGTAAGAGTTATTATTTCCTTAGCCGCCCACTTTGATTGGAACTTGCAACAGTTTGATGTTAAAAATGTCTTCCTTCATGGAGACCTAAAAGAAGAAGTCTACGTGAAGATTCTCCCAGGATTCTATTCTCATAATGAGAAGAACAAGGTATGCAGACTCAAAAAGACATTGTATGGACTTAAACAATCTCCCCGAGCTTAGTTTAGAAGATTTGCTCAAGTCATGATATCCCTAGGATATAGGCAGAGTCAAGGTGATCGTACTCTCTTTATAAAACATTCTCCTGATGGTAAACTCATCCTTCTCCTAGAAAGTTGGCAACACAATTTGAAATGAAGGAGTTAGGAAAGCTGAAATTCCTTGGGACTGAGGTTGCATATTCTAAACAATGTATCTTTATCTCACAAAGGAAGTATATACTCGATCTCATCAAAGAAATAGGAAAATTGGGATGTAAGACATCAGGGGTACCTATTGAACAAAATCATAGGATTGGGATGAGGAAAGTTCAATCATAGAGAAATCCTAATATAAAAGATTGGTGGGGAGATTGATTTACTTATCCCACACTGGGTCAGATATTGTCTATGTTGTTAGTGTGATCAGCCAATTTATACATGATCCTAGGAAAAGGCACCTTCAGGCAGTTGAAAGGATCCTCCAGTATTTGAAGGCAAGTCCAGGAAAAGGACTATTGTTCAGAAAAGAAAGAACATTGTCCATTGAAATATATACAAATGCAGACTATGCAGGATTGATTATGGATAAAAGATCCACCTCCATATATTGTATGTTTCTGGGAGGAAATCTAGTAACTTGGAGGAGCAAGAAGCAAAATGTGGTTGCTCGATCTAGTGCAGAAGTAGAATTCCAAGCAATTGGTGCAAGGTATATGTGAAAGATTGTGGATGAAGATTATTCTTGATGACCTCAAAGTAAAATATGAGGAACCTATAAAGTTGTTTTGTGACAACAACTTAGCTATAAGTATTACCCATAATCCAATTCAACACGATAGGACAAAACACATTGAGATTTAGAGACACTTCATTAAAAAGAAGTTAGATAGTGGACTTATAGTTATAACACATGTTCCTATAGGACTCCAAGTGGTAGATGTTTTCACCAAAGAGTTTCCTGCAACTAGATTTCAAGAACCCAATAACAAATTAGGAATGATTGATATTCATTTACCAACTTGAGGGGAAGTGTTGGAGATATTGTAAATATCTGATAAGATATGGTAGATAACTTATTAAGAGATTACAAATATTTAAATATTTTATTAAATTAAATAGTTACAAATATTTAAATATCTCATTAGAAGGTTGTAAATATCATATATTATCTAGTTATCTTTTAATTTGTTATTAGTTATAATATCTTTAAATAGTTGACATTTATCCTATAAAAAAATTAAAAATTATATAATTCAATTCAATTAGTGTACAAATTTTTTACTTTCAATTTTTATTATGTAACAAAATTTAATATTATTATTTTCTAGAGCATGCTTAGGAAGATCACTAACTAAAACAAGTGAGCAGACCTTTGGTGCAGCGGCATACACCTATATATATTGTCATTGATCTGCTATATGTATTATGTTAATCTACTTATACTTAGTTTATATATAATGCTCCTCATGTTATAGTAATTTTCTTTCCTATTGCATGGATGGAATACATGTTGGAAATTAGCATTATCCTTTTCATATATATAGGAATAAGTCATTAAGTTGTAATATCAAATGTGCAAATATTTTTTCTAAAACATTAAATTTAAAGAGGTAAAATGGAGAGATTTACCAAAATAATTATACTTTTTTAAAAATAAATCTCCAAAAATAAAGATATTTTGAAACATATTACCAAGCTAGGATCACCTTAATTTTGGAGGTCTACAGTGGAACAAACAGACAAAAATCCGTTAATAATTGATCTTTTTGACAGAAATTTCAGGGAGCTTAAAATCTAAAAAAAAAATTATTTAAACCGACACGAGTGTCTTCGGCGGAAAAATAAAACATTGGTAAATATTCTGAGGTAAAATATGATGAGATAGTTGCAAGAAAACCTTGAACTCTTCTAATTTTCTTATATATCTATCTACGCCAAAGCACACCAAAGCACTACAGGTTTACTTGATTTTCTGATTGGAAATCACAAGGATTAAAGATATTTTCCATCAGTGTGTTTGTTTTACAATAAAATTATAGTTGCATAAATCCCAAACACAATAGCACGATTCTTGAACATGGTTGGACATATTTTTAACACAATTCATCACAGTTGGATGAAGATAAACTTTCCTGTTCCCTCCATATATGTCCATTGGATAATAATTAAAACAAACATTGCAGCGTATCTTTTGATTGAGGGAAAGCAATTATATAGTGAGTATATTTAATTGAAAGAAAAATAAAGCGAAAATGACACAAATAAAAAATATTTAAGTTTTGTATATTTGGCTCCATTCTCGTCTAATTACAGATGCTATAGGATTATCATGAAAGACGCTTTTACAATGGTGATCTTATTGCGTGTCCAAGTTTCAACAGATTAATAACTTGTGTACATACATAAATTTAAATAATAAATATTTAATTACATATTTAAAATTTAATTATTAATCAATCATAATACAGTACAATATTAGTGATTGTAAAAAAAGAAAGGTTTTTATAGTAATTATTAATATGTACTGCACCGTTTTGAAATATCATAAGTATAAATAAATAAAAATTGTAAAAAGAGGAGTGTTTTTTTGACACATTCTCAAAATATTTTAATATATTTTTATTAGTGAAAATTTATGTGAGTTCTATTTTTAAAATGAAACATATTAAATAAGAAATAAAATACATATATTTGAATTAAAAAATTGTTTTTAGTGATTAATTTTTACTAAGAAATTTAATCGATCAATTTTAATGGAAAATTTTAACTATATTTATATTTAAAAATTTAGAACTATTTATAAAAAGAAATTCAATTCATTTTTATTTAAATCAACGTAACGTTGGTGATGCACATATTTGATTAGACTTACTGCATTTCATCCAATGAAAAACTATATTAAAAAATAAAAGTTATTATATAATATAAAATTATCATAGACATAATATATATTATATAAAAATGAGTAAAAATCATAACTAATCATACAATAATTTTTCTAAAAAATAATATTGAAATATATATATATGCATGTTAATATATTTGTAATGAAACCCACAGGATACATGGGAGCATAACTAGCGAAGCAAACAGAGTTGAAGATGGCCGACAAAGAAGGTGATGTTGGGAAGGGTGTCTAGATTGGCTTGCTATCGTCATAATATATAATATAAAATTTTGTACCTTATCTTAGATCTTAGAAACGTCTTTTTACTGCAAACGCATCTTCAGCCCCACGAAAATCTCACTTTAGTGCCAAAGATGCCACGAATCACATCAATCAGTCAAATATTTTCTCTTCACTATGACTTCATCTTGTCATTGGATAAATTCAAAACCAAAAATGATACTCAAATGTTTACTTGCCACCCTGTTTCTACCTAGTAGCCTTACTCCCAATGGTACAACCAATCATGACTACTTTTACCTTAAACAACTCCTGCCACACCTTGCAGTAACAAGAGAAAAGTCTCAGCACATAAATAAATATTCAAAATATATATATTACCACAGTTGCATTGATACTAAACCCCAATTTCATGGATAAAAAGTTAATATATAATTGATAGAAATAAAAAATCTTTAAATAAGTTAATATATTAATTAATCTAAACAAATCTGCAGACCAACCAACCTCTTAGTAAGCGAAATAAAAAAGTTGAGTTCTCTGTTAATTTGTTTCATTAAATTAAAAAGAAAAAATATATAATTACGTAAAATTAAAATATATTTTATCTTTAACCATTATAATATAATAACATAAATTTAATTTGAATATATTTGTGTCATTATCATACAAACTCCCCCCTTCCTTTCCATTTTCTTCCAAAATTTGAGAGGAAATCTGCAGCAAATTTCACTTCTTTTTTCTTTTTCTCTCTTCAATTCTCCACTGTTCTAAACAGTGTACTTTTTTTTTTTTTAGAATCGTGTTTTTTCCCTCACCTTGTTTTTTCCTCACCATTTTTTTTTTGCTAATTAAGGAAAAGGTGATTTCACATTCGATAAGCAAAAAGTAGTACAGCTTAATTTGCAGAGTCAAATTAGTGTACTGAACTATTAAACTAAGCTAGAGTGATTCAATAACAAAAGAGAGATGTACCTTGTCATTAGTTTTTTTTTTTCTATACAAATCATTAGATTTTTGTGCATAGTACAGATTGATCCAATAACAGACAAAATGACAACTCTGTAGTAGAAAAATAAAAGGTAAACATATTCATAAATTTTGATTTGAATCTTTTACTTAAATGAGATTATTATATTATTATTTTTATATATTGAAATTGAAAACAATATTAGAGATTTTATCACTATCACACAATTTATTTAACCAATTAAATTAAACTCTACTTATTATTATATTATTATTTTGTTAAACAGAGAAACATACTTTTATGAAAAGATATAACTACTTCTTGTAAAGTATTTGGATAACATTTTAGTTTTACTTTAGAAATATAAAACATTTTTTACTTAGTAGCTGATATATGCACTTGGTAATTATTTCATATAATTTAGAACTATAAACATATTTTAATACACAATAAATTAATTTAATCACATAAATAAATAAAGTGTGCTTGTACACAGATTGTACAGCAGGAAAACCAGACGAGGGAGGAGGGCCTCAATCTTCGTCCCCGAAAAGAGTTGGAGAGACTCACAAGAGAAATATGACGTCGAGGTTGATATTTGAAAAAATATCATTAATGAATAAATAAATAATTTTTTTCATTGAGTATTACTATATTAAAGTAATAAATTATTTATATAAATTTTAAAATGTTGAATATATATTTATTATTTTAGTTTCTAACTTAATAGATTTTGATAAAATTTAGAACAATTTAAAGAGTTTTATAATATTTGAGAGATTATTTAACATAATTTTTACTATTTCTAAAGTTATTTAAGTAATTTTTTATTTTAAAGACTACTTAAAATATAATATTACTTAAAATATAAAATTTGTACTTTATTCTAATAATATTATATATTTAAAACTTATGTTTAGATTTTTTGTATAAAAAAGATTGATGGACACCATATCATATTTAACACCTGGAGAGAAAAAATTTAAAAAACATAAATATGATTCATATGAAATGTAATATGATGAAACGAGAGAAATAGAAGAATACTAAATATTATCAAAATGTTTGATATATAAATATGTTTATATTTCATGACTTTTTTTTATATTACTTATTATATCATATCACTACTTTTTTCTTAACATTTTCCCCCTCCAATAGCCTTATTGTTTGTTTGAATGAACGAAAAGGATAAAGTTTTTAAATTTAGATAATTATTATTTTATTATGTGTATTATATGTGATAAATATTTATTTTATATTATTATAAATAAATATTTTAAATATATAAACTATATTATAATTGAAGAAGAAAATTTTAATTTTTTATTTTTTATTTTACCAAATAATTTAAAAAATAATCTTTTTTGTATATTTGTTATCATTTTTTTCGTTAAACTAAACATACTCCGTATGTTGGTGTGTACTAAATAGAAATTGATCCTCAACCATGGGAAAAAATAACTTCAATTTCCTCGAGTTCTCACAATTTATTATTTTTATGATTTAAAAATCATTTCACTTTATATTATGTTGATAAAAAAATTTGAATAATCAAATTTCATGAAGTGATAATCTCACTGCAGAATATTCATTATCGTACTTCAAAAAAAGTAATTATTTTTCACATTGATATTTACAATTCTATATATATCGTTTATATAAAAATAGTATTTTTTGGTAGAAAAATAATTTAAATTAGAAAAATACACACCTTACGAAGCTAAATAATACTACTAATCTCAACAATAATTTATAATAAAATTTATATTATCTACTATAAAAAAAATATAAAAATCGAACATAAATCATAATGTGAGTGAAAAAACTTAATCAAATGTGTCAACTCTTATTGACATATATAAATATAGATAGGGTCGAAGTAAAAAAATAAATAATAAATTTTAATTAATCCTATAAATAGAATAAGTAAAAAACTTAAATCATTATTCTGATTAAATAAAAAACCTTAAATTAACCACTATTACAATTAAAATAATTAAAAAAACTTATCCTAATTACATTAAATTAAGATTAATTATATTTTTAGTTAGCGCATGAATGATTTTATTATTTTAATTATTTGATTTTAATCTATATATTTGAAAATAATAATTTTAATTTTATCATTATCTTATTAATAAATAATTAAATATTTTAGTATAAATACTAAATAATTTAATATAAATTTATATAATTTATATTAAATAACTTATTTCATAAAAATATAAATAATTAACCCTACATCGATTTTTTTTCATAAATTATTCAATTAAAAAAATAATTGAATGATTTTATCACCTCAAAATGTCAATTAAAGATTAAATAGTAAAACTAAAGTTACTTACTTTTAATAAAAATTGAACAATTAAAATTATAATATTATAATTATCAATTTTTTAAATATATATTAAATGAATAATTAAAACTAATGACGAAAAATTTAAATAATATATATAAAATCTTAGATTAAAGTCTATAAATATTTATATTTTTGTACTATTTAAAAAAATTGTAAAAACTAAAATTACTCATATGAAACTAAATAAATTAAACTGACGTCAAACTAGATAGATTAAATAATATAAAATTATAAATAGAAATATTTTTATTACACATACAACCGTGTATTTTTCTATAATTTATAATACCACTCTCACACAAGTTTTAATAAAAATATTTTGATTATTGATTTTTAATCAATAAATAACTGTGGATATAATTAATGATCCCAAAAATAAAAATCCAATGAAGTTATATAATCAGAAATTTGCACATTCAGTTCTGAATTATAATTTTTCAGAATAAAAATAGGAAAGCATATCCTCTTGGCATGATATATATAGATGAATTGGACATTTGCGTTGGCAGCTGCCAGGTGATTTTTATCAGGTGGCTCGACAACCACATAAAGACGGCGCTGTCACAGAGAGAGCAGTGGTAATCGAATGTGTTTTGCAGTAATTAAATCTTTCGCATTACTCTCTTTAATCATTTCTTTTAAAATTGGCTGCATGAGCCATCATTCAAATCTTTGAATCACACCACTATAAATACCTCCATTACCACACTCTTCTTCACCTCACAACACTTGCATTCCTTCCTTCCTCTATACAACACTTTTCTCCAATGGCATCAAAGCTTTTCTTTACCACTGTCCTTTTGCTTATGCTGTTGTGCTTGCTTCTCACTAGGGACCCTTCTGGTTTGTCAATCTTTTTTTTTTTTTTCCAACTGTAAAATTATTGTGTGTTATTGTTTTATTCATGTTTGTTGCTAGAGCATGAGTATTCATAAAGTTTTTGTTTCCTGGCAGGTTGCAGTTCTGCATATGAATGCTTTGGTGCTAATGCAGCTGCTCTTAGGGACAGTCCAAACAGGAAGGTCTGTCACTCTAACATAGGCTACATATATGTGGTTCAAACTCCAAAGGGGTTTTCTCTCACGTGACTATTGTATGATCATAACGTGAGAAAGATCTTTTTTGGTACATATACATTACTATAACTTTATCTCTGTTGGTGTAGGTGCTGGCTGTTTTGAAGGATAAGAGAACTACTCTGAAGGCTAGTATGCAAGGATCATCATCAAGCATCAAATATGCTGAAAAGCCACTCAGTTGGGAGTTGAGGAAGGTTCCTTCGGGTCCAGACCCACTGCACCATAACGGTGTCAACCCCAAAAAGCCTCAAACCCCTTGAACTTATCTCATGGAACAACCTGTTTCTGTGCTCTTCCTAGTATTTGTTACCACCGTCAACATCTACTTATGGCATAACTTTTTTCAATAAGTATAAATATAAATATAAATATATCTTTACCTTCTCTTTTATCTTCCTTTAATGTAATTTTTTTTCTCTCTCGTTCCTCCACCCCATTATCATGTGTATGTTTTGACTTGTAGTAGAATATGTTGTCTAGTTTGTGTTTTCTCATTTAAGTTATTTAAGCAGTATTTAAGACGCACTCTTTAAAGGCTGGAATTAAATCTTAAGCGAAAGCAAATTTAAATTTAGTTAACTAAAACCAGTGAAATATGGGGGACATTGCATTTGGACTAAAGGAAAGAAAAGGAAGAAGGTGCTATTTATCATATAATTTTTCATGTACTAAAATAAAATATTATGGGCACAGCTAATTCATGGATTGGACAGGAACAACAGTGACATGATGTGTTGTGGCTCCTTTCGCCCGAATACTACAAAAATATGTATCTGCAGATATCCTTCTGCAATAACTAACCTGGAGCTTCTATTCATATCTATGCTCATGCTGACGCGCGTCAGTTAGATATGACAGCAATGTCACTAAGGTGACGCAAGCGAATCATTTCCATTTTCAAAAAATACCCAAATATCCAACGCCATAAAACAACGTGAACAAACCCAATAAAGGGACCAAAAAGTAACTGTAACCCAAAACCAAATTTAGTAAAATATTCTCTCACCCATATTAACTAAGACATGTATGTTTAAGAATTATATTTATTCATTAAATATTTTTTAAATGTTATTTTTTCTTTAGTTCTCTCACAAAGTCGATAACAGTCACTGTTGTGCATATGATTTGTTAAGGTGATGGCTAAACCTCACGAACTCGTGTCTTTTTACGCTACACTTCTCGACGCTTGTTCTTCCTCGAAGCACTTAAAGAATCTAAAACGAATCCACGCTCGCACCATTGCCTTAGGCATTTCACGCAATGATTTCATTCGAAGCAAGCTTGTGTCTTCCTACGCTTGCTGTGCCCAATTGCACGAAGCCAATGTTCTCTTTTCCTTCGCCATTCGCCAACCCACTTTTCTCTTCAACTCTCTCATCAGAGCCCATTCCTCTCTCAACTTGTTCTCCCAATCCCTCTCCATCTTTCGCCAAATGGTTCTTTCCCATAAATCTTTTGATCGTCATACCTTGCCCGTTGTGCTCAAATCTTGCGCTGGCTTATCGGCTCTGAGGCTCGGGCAACAAGTCCATGGGGCTGTTTTGGCTAATGGATTTGCCTTAGATTTGGCAAATTCGAATGCTTTGATAAACATGTATGCCAAGTGTGGACACCTGGCCTGTGCACGCAAGGTGTTTGATAGAATGTACCAAAGGAATGAGATTACGTTTTCAACTATGATGGCGGGTTATGGAATGCATGGGAAGTCTGGGGAGGTGTTTGAGCTGTTTGATAGAATGGTGGAGGCGGGGGAGAGGCCTGATGGTTTGACTTTTACTTCGGTTTTGAGTGCATGTAGTCATGGGGGGTTTATAGATAAGGGGAGGGAGTATTTTGAGATGATGGAGGTAAGGTTTGGAGTGAAACCAGGGCTGCAACATTTTACGTGCATGGTGGATATGTTGGGAAGGGTTGGCCAGGTGGAGGAAGCAGAGAAGTTAATTTTGAGAATGGAGGTCAAGCCTGATGAAGCTTTGTGGAGTGCCTTGTTGGGGGCCTGTAGAACTCACGGGAAGGTTGAGGTGGCTGAGAGAGTAGCAGAGAGGGTTTATGGAGGGCAACTGAATGTTGCATCGTCGATTTGAGTTTATTGTATGAGGTATTTGCTCATGAGAGAAGGCAGGCATGCAGCTTAAGGATATGCATATTTCCATGTATCTTGGATGGCCATACTTCTAATCTTGTATTCATTCTTTTACAACCAATTGATCGTGTCTTTCAAATTTATTTACCAGTTAATGATAAGCAATTTAGACAGGTGTATATAGTATGCAATTGGTTAGTTCTTTTAATTTTTGGGAAAGAAGATTTGGTTGTTGGCAATGCACATCTAACTGATCCGGAGGGAAATGTCAGTTATCTTCAAATTTCATGGGATACAAATGGTTTTGCAATTTTTAGTTCTGGCGTGTTGAAGATGGTTGACTTTTACCCACTTAAGACAATGAATGGAGCGTGGTTGCATTATTTAGGGGATAATCAGTTCGAGCTGAGGATTTTTACCCTTCATAAAATAAAAATAAATTACCCAATAGTTATTAACGAATCTGATGCACCAAATGAAGATGATGATGAATTAGAAAACAAAAAGATCATTAGGATGAAGATGATTTTGAAGTTGAGCATGGTTGGACCCGTGTCGTATCAAGATCTGATGCTCAAGGACGCCAGACTATGGTTAGTTAATATTTGTTTAAATTAGTTTGAAGATCACGATGGTTGATGATTGGAATTTATGTATTATGCAATTCATTTTCTTGTAGGTGGTCCCTACAAAATTTGTTGACATTGTTGCTGCGGCTGATCAAAGTCACTTTTTTATTCATCTTGACAATTCAGAACAGATCTGAGTGCAAGCTTCGTGGTGGTAAGAGAAGGGACAAAGATTAATATTGGATGGTACGAGTCTGTAAAGAAAAATAAATTAAAAGCTAGAGATGTTTTTAAGTTTTGGTTTCTTCTAGATCATTATGATCAATTTTTAAGGATAATTAGAAAAAAAAAATGGAGGAAATACATTATGTTTACAATATCGACAATCAATTTTAGATGATATTTAAAACAAACTTCACATGTTCCAGAAGGAGTACATCTTTTAGATTAGTTCTTAGCAAATTATGCATATCCAACATATTCTTCGTTTTTCTTTGAGTAGTGAGATACACTTTGTTTATGTTACATTATTATTTATTTATCAATAATTTTTAATAATTTTATGACTTAAGTTAAAAAAAATTACAAATAAAAATTCATGATTATGATTATTCTCACACACTTTGGTATAGTAATAAAAAAGACTGTTTTTAGATTGGTATACTTGTAAAAAGAGTACATTTGTATGATCAATTACTTTTTTGAACTGAATTAATAGGTCGTTACGTAGCTGTGAATGTGCAACTCAATTACAAAATCTAATCAACCTCATGAGATTCTTTTCCAGAGAATTCGGGAACATAACCACATAATTGCAGCTCAAAGGACAGAAGCTCCAATGCTGCGTAAATATGGTCGTTCTCCTCATGAGATTTATCACCAGCCACAAATTTGTGAATGCTGGAGTCAATCTCAATGGAACTAAAGCCTGGTTTCTTTTGTATGCCACGCTCCTTCATTCTTCTCCTAACCTTGCTTGCACCATCCCACTTTCCAACCGCTGCATATATGTTAGAAAGAAGCACATAATTGGAATCTCCCCCAGGGACCAACTCAATAAGATAATTCATAACGTTTTCAGCCAACCCAATGTCCCCTTGAGTCCTACAAGCTGCAAGCAATGACCCCAAAACCACTTCATTTGGCTTCATGGGCATATTCTTCAACACATTCAGTGCCTCCTCTAACCTCCCCGCTCTACTATAGAGATCCACTAGGCAACCATAATGCTCAATTCTAGGCGCAATTCTACGAACTCTCTTCATGTTTTCAAAGATTCTGAGTCCCTCATCAATTAGTCCAGCATGACTGCACGCCGTGAGAGCACCTGTGTAGCTGACTCCATCTGGCTCAAACCCTTCTTTCTGCATTGAATTGAAGTAATTCAGAGCCTCATCCGCAAGCCCATTAACAGCAAAACCCACAATGATCGAATTCCACGTCACTAAGGTTCTCTGGGGCATTCTATCAAACACCTGACGAGCAAGTTCAATGCTTCCACATCGAGAATACATGTCTATCAACGAGTTGGAAACTTTAACATTATTCCTGAAATCTTGTGTCATCACAAGTCGGTGCACCCACAAGCCGAGACCGAGTGTCCCCAAGTTGGCACACGCAGCAATGATAGCAATAACAGTCACATGATCAGATGCCACACCAGCAAGCTGCATTTCTCGAAAGCACTCCAGAGCTTCCTCGTGGTAATCTTTCTTCACAAACCCACCAATTAGCGCAGTCCAAGAAACGGCATTCTTTACAGGCAATTTATCGAACACTTGGAGGGCATCTTCGATTTTCCCATTTTTCATGTACCCATCAATCATCGTGTTCCAAGACACCAAATTTCTGACACCCATTTGATTAAATACCATTCTAGCGGAATCCACACGACCGCATTTAGCATACATGTCAATCAGCGCAGTACCCACCATGACATCGTTCATGTCCAAGCCCAGTTTGCGAACATGTGCATGTATGGTGATTCCAAAGGAGATAGTAGCACGTGAGGGATAGTGAGCACAAGCAGAGAGTAACGTGATGAAAGTGATGTGATTGGGTTCAATGTCAGCTTCTCGCATTCGCAGGAATTCGGAAGCAGCTTTAAGCAAATGACCAGTTTTGCAATAGTGAGCTATGGAGGATGTCCATGCCACAACGGGGTCGGTGTGTCTTAAGGAGAGGCTTTGATTCTTATTGAGGTTAGTGGCAGAAATTGTGTAATGAGTTTCAACTGAAGCTGATTTTGGAGGGTGAGGAAGCTGAGTTGGCGTAGCCGTGCACGCAGGAAGGATCATTCTTCTCGCCAATCAAAATCTCCTCTCTGGAAGTACGCTTCTACATTTTTTCAGAAGGAAGATTTTAATATGATTGCTTTGGTAAATAAAATTTATAATTTGCTCATTTTATTTTTCTAGCATTAAGGTAAAAGGAAAAGAAATATATTATATCATCTTCTTTCCTTTAAAGAAGTTAAGAGAGAAGCACGAAAATAATAAAAAAAAAAACTTCTCTATAAATATTTATAAAAAATTAATTTTTTTAAATTAAAATAAGTTTGTGTATAAGTTAAAAAATAATTTGTGAAAAAATTAATAAATTTTTTTTTATAAATTAGTTAATATATAAGTTAATTTTAATTTATAAAAAAATATTTTATTTTTTTTTATTTTTTCTTCTTATAAATATTTATGAAAAAATTTATATAAACATGTTAATTGTATAAATAAAAAGGATTTTATTACTCTCCTTGTAGAAATAAATATAATGAATAATATGATGGGAAAAATGTAAGATGGCGGTAAAAAAAAACATAATTGCTATAATTGATATGAATTATTATAATGATAATCTAATAAAAAAAGTTGATGTTTTTGGTTGTTATTTTATTTTGTGAGAAATGTTAATACATAATGTATGTATACTTATAACTAATCATTAAATTAATGACTTTTAAACTTTATAATATCATAACATTATTAAATAAAACTTTAAGATCAGTCATGAAACCTTCGAGATAAAATTATTGTCTTTAAAATTATCATTCACCAAGTATTTTTTTTATGTGGATCGAGATCTATGTTACAGAATAATTATGCATCTCTCACACAACTGAGATATTACAAACATGAGGTGATATTCTAATACTCTAGTAAATAAATAATTTTAGCAGAATGATAATATATAATAAATATTTATATATACTCTAGTAAATAAATAATTTTAGCAGAATTATAATATATAATAAATATTTATTTATTATGATGACATAAATTGTATTTATAGGAATTTCAGTCCATGCCTCTTCGTTTCTTTTTCTGTGTGATAAGGGCAGCCCACTGTACCGTTAGTTCCTCTAATTTTTGTTGTTCTTAGGGCCTTCGGCCTTCTTTGTTAAAAAAATAAAAATCTTAGATGGATTAATTTTTTGGCCCAAGACCTAAGGCTTATAAAAGATAATATTTCTCCATTTTAATATATAGTAATTTTACTTTAAGCCAAGGCACGACTACTGTTTACAAATCCATGTTAGAATCCTACATTTAACTTTGATCAATCCATAAAACTTGCACTAATGTAATGTGTTGAACACACTCCAGGGCTAGCGTATTAACCCAATCCGGAATAAGTCCATAAATAAAATTTCTATGGTGCAAGTCAATAAATAAAAGAGAAAGTAGGCTATCTATATATAATATAAAATAATTTTATATTGTCAAATTGTTATGATAAGTTTTTTATTTTTTATAATAATTATGTTAAAAATTATATTAAAGATAATTTATGATTGGATGAAAGGTAAAATTATTTAAAACTATCAGTTATTATTAAACTCCAAATAAAATAGACCTATATTATTTTATTGGAGTCAACATGGAATTTTATCTAACAATAAAAAAACTAAAAATATATTATTTAAATGTATTATTGTTAATTCAAATTTAATAATGTAACGTTCAAATAAAATCATAAAAGACAAAATTTAGATAAAGTTCTTTAAATAGTTTTATTTTATTATTATTATTCTTTAATTAGAGTCGTAGTTTTATCTTAATAATTCAAGTAATAAAGTTTTGCATTAAAATAAGCGTAAGCCAAAATGAAATTTGAATACTGGTTGGAAACTAATATCTAAAACGCTTAAAAAGTTACACCTAATTTTTTCAAATAATAAAATCCTGTTTCATTATTGTCTTGTTAACACTCCAAAGAGAAAGACAAATTTCTTTCATTTCTTCTTGAGGGATATAGTCATATATCAGATAGGTACAAGTACAAGTAGTGTGTCACCATATTTAATTTTTCCATGTCGGCAGAAAATAGTAGACAAGTCTTGGTATAGATAAAGTAGTTTTCTAAGCATTTCAATACAAAAATCAACCTCGTATGATAACACAGATAACATAGATGAATATGACTTGTCACGCAAACTGATTACTATCAAATAAAAATTGATTTTCCTGTATACAAGGCCACATAATATATATTTATCTACATCCGTATGATATTTTGAAGTATTGCAATGTCCAAAAGCAATAGAAAGACCAGAGACATAATTTTTGCCTCTTGGCTGCAGAAACAGTCATGGAGTCATGGTGAATCCAAATAAGTTTTATAAAGGACACAGAAAATGCATTAAAGTAACCTAAAAAATCATCTTGCATCAGCAGAAGTAAAAGAGTCTGCAAAGCCAAAAGGCCTGGCTGCAATACTGCCTCTGCTGTTTTCAAGACTAGAAGCATTACTAAACTCTTTGCTTTCTGCTTCCTTCCAAATCTGCAACATTTGAGGAAGTGGTCTTGTGTAGTCAATGCCAGAGTAGTAATCTAATTCATCATCAACTGGTTGCCATTTCTCCACTAATGCTGCAAGGACATTCACTGCATGACTCATATCTGGCCTGTAATGTGCTTCCCTTGCAGTGCAATGTCCAGCTAATTCAGCTACAATGCCTATACTCTCAAATATCTCTTCAGTTGCTTCTAGTGCTGGATCAATGGCAGCCATAAGCTTCTCTTTGCTTGATTTAATTCGCCAAAACCACTCGGCCAAGTACCGGCTTTCCTCTGGCCGGCTCTCGTCAAGTGCCACAAGTCCAGTCAGAAGTTCCATCAACACCACACCATAGCTGAACACATCAGCTTTTGTGGTGATTTTCCCCATCACTGAAACAAAAGGAAACTTGATTATTTAGTCTGCAAAGCTAGGTGCACCAAACTGAGAATACTGAAAGACCTAGAGAGGATAAGACATCACACATTTCTGAGTATGATGCAATTGTCTAAACTCAACTATTAGATAAGGGATACAAGGATCCTATTGCTTATAAATTTTGGAACATTATAACATGCATGCAATTAGATATCATTTTCTTGTTAACTTTTGGTTTTTCTAATGCAAGCACAATAAGAGACCTTTTACACAATACTAAGATGTTTTCATTGAAAGAACAATGTAAATGAGTATAAATTAACAGAACATAGAGAGAGTAAAGTGATTCCGTTATGCAGTTAATGCTCAATTTCTACAATTACACCATGGTCAGAAGGAAGAGGTGATTTTAAGTAAGGCCATACCTGCATATTCAGGGGCAAGGTATCCAAATGTTCCAGCAAGCTTGGTTACTACAGACTTCTCACTATCTGGGGCATGTTTCACCAAACCAAAATCTGAAACTTTAGCCCGAAAATCATCACCTAATAAAATATTAGAAGACTTAAGGTCTCGATGAATGAAGGTCTGGCGAGCAAGAGTGTGAAGGTATTCCATCCCTCTAGCAACATCTAGGGCTATTGCAAGCCTCTTTGACCAAGACAAAGGCTCCAATTTCAAGCTTTTCCAATGAAAAAGATGCTGGCTTAGAGCACCAAGAGACATGTATTCATAAACCAAAAGTCTCTCATTGCCTTCAATGGAATACCCCAACAAGGATACTAGATGCCGGTGCCGGACCTTGGAAAGAACAGCTATTTCAGCTTCAAACTCCTCCAATGCCTTACTGCTAATTGCCCCATGCTCCATTCTCTTCACTGCTATTTTTGTCCCATCTTCTAGTTCCCCCTTGTATACAGTTCCAAACCCTCCATGGCCTAGCTCATTTTCTGAGGCAAAATCGTTGGTAACCTTGCGTAGTACTTGTATAGAGATGACAAGGTTGCCGTCCTCAATCATGTGAGAGTTTTGAGTTTCACCACTAATGTTACTCAGAGAACTTGTACCAGTCTTTGTTGACAAACTTCCAGTGGCGTTTGAAACTGCAATTTTAACCATGTTATCCGGATCAGATGGATCGCGAGGGTGAACCACAATGGAACTTGGAGCATCCAAGGAGGCTTTTTTGTTCTTCCTGCAACAAGGGAAGAAATAAACAACGAAAAGAGCTACAACAGCAAATACTGCAGCTCCAACCACTATTACTACTGTTTTGAGTCTTCTCAAGTCATTTGGTTTTGATTGATTTGATGTTGAACTCTGATCTGGAACAAGTGGCTCATGAGAGGATGAAGGCTGTGATGGGTTTTGTGCTGAAGGTGGGCTGCCAATAGGCATGGGACTTGAACTTCCTCCAGTTTGATTATGAAGTAGAGGGTTACCCTCAATACTAATCTTCACATCATTATGAAATTCTGGGAATGGAGGCACAAGATTGTTATAACTTAAATCCAACAAACTCAAAGATGTTAATTTGGTAAAATTAGTGGGAACTGAGCCGGTTATGTTGTTTCCTTCAAGCCTAATTTCAAGGAGTGAATCTAACTTAGCAAGTGAGGGACTTAGAGTACCGTTTAGCTTGTGTCTAGGTAGATTGATAATAGATACCTGTGACTTGGAATTGCAGCTCAATCCAAACCATGACCCTGTGCTGCGTGTGCATGGTTCATTACCAGACCAATCAGAAATGAGAAATGAAGGGTAATTCAGCTTATCCAGAAAATCCAGCAATGCAGTAACTTGAGGAGCACATTCAAGCCCAGGCTCATGTTGACAAAATAAATTGTCATCATAAGACACATTGACAGCCTTAAATTTTGGTATTGGACCCATTAGCATGTTGTTATTTAACACTAGGATGTCAAGGTCCATATGTGCTAGGGACTCTGGAATCAAGCCAACAAGTTGATTACTATTGAGATTGAGTTCCTGCAAGGAAGTAAGATCTCCAATATTCTGTGGAATTGGTCCAGTGAACTGGTTTCCATGTAGCCAAATCTGTCTAAGGAAAATCATTGAAGCAATAACATCAATAGGACCAGTCAATCCACCACCTTCTTGATCATTCAACCACAAAACCTGGATTGAAGATTGAGCAAAAGTAGCTGGAATGGCACCAGAAAGCTTGTTGCCTGAAAGCCTCAGATTTGTGAGGGATGGCAATGTGCCAAGAAAATCCGGCAATGGTCCAACCAAGTTACAATGCACCAAAGAAAGATTGGTTAATTGCACTGATTTTTCCAAATCCATAGGAAACGACCAACCACTACTTACATTCAGTGGATTTTCTTCCAAAGACAAGACCCTAATGCTGCTAAGTCCATCAAAGAAATCAGATGGGATTGCATCAAATGCATTGTAATCCAAGAAAGCAAATTCCAATTTGGATAATCCACTAAAAGAAGGCAACATGCCACTAAGGTTGTTGCGTTGGAGACCCAAATTGTAGAGTTCTGAGAGTTGGTTAAAGTTCTGAGGCAATGACCCACTAAGACCAAGATTCTTGGCCTGAATCTGATTGACTCTATCTCCAGAGCAGTACACATAAGGCCATGAAGGAGGACCACAGGGATCATCTCCCTCCTTTGGCCATTTCAAAAGCTCTGGATTCTCCAACCCTTTTCTGAAATCATTCAAAACTTTGACATCATTTGGGTTTGTATCACCATAACTCATTGTAACTATTAGACCAAAACAAAACAAGATGAAGACTTCTTCTATGTGGATACCTTCCATTGTTAGCCTAGTAAAAACAAAACAAAATAACAAAAGACAGTATCAATATAGGAACTTTTCCAGTAAACAAAATCACCAAAATGAGACACTAGCCACAAGACCCGGAAAAAATGAGAAGCTTAGAAGTTACTCTAAAGAGAAATGGAGAATGGAACATAACATAGAGTGTGAGTGTGAAATGAGTGCTTTCAGTGCTTGGTAGTTTCTCTTACCTAGAAATAGGCATAAACAAAGTTGAGAAAATGTTGAATGGCTCAGAGGGAAAATTGAAATTCCCAAAATTGAGAAAAGGACAGGTAGGGGAATGTGGAGTGTCTTCAACTTTCACATTTCACGAAGGAAGGAGCCCTAAACAATGTGTCACCATGACTTTTCTCTTCGGTTTTTTTCTTTTTGCCTCTTACGATTGGTTGGGTGTGATTTCTATTAAAAAAATTGGGAGACACTGTAAAAGGAAGAAAAAAGAAAGAAGTTAGCAATGATTTTGTCCCATTATGTGGGGTCTTGCTTGGGATTTTTTTTATTATATGTTATGTTCAGTTTTCTAGGCACCTAAATCATAGGTACGGTATTTTTTTTACTATAAATCTTACTAAAATCCAATTCGAGGTTACATTCTGAATGCATGCGAAATTCTATTGAGTCTGTAAGCTAAAACTCATGGTCAAGGCAACATGCTCATGTGGTTTTCTTTTTCCGTCGGCATGCATAAAAAACATACGGTGGGTCCCACCTATTAGGAAACTTCTATCGAATGTGAAGCTTTGACAGTGGCGCGTGAATTTAGGAAAGTTCTCCGCTAATGTCGGTCCGTAGATAATTGCTCAAGTGCTAGATTATTTTTTTAAGCAAATTAAATTACTCACTTGTTGAAGAATTTTTCACTGTTTTGGTCTTTTGGAGACTACGTGCTTTTTTTTTTGTCTTTTGGTTGGTTGAGGCCCCTTGCTTTTATTGCTTATTGCAAGGAAAATACTAAACCTATCAGATTGGAGCAGATTGGGGGTGGAGGGAAGAAAAAAAAGTGATCCTAAGTAATATAATATAAAAAGAAATGAGAGATAAAAAAAATAGGTGAAAAAAATATGTGTAAGTTTGTAATCATTATTATTGTGATGCATAATAATTAAATTCAAATTTCTGAGCACTCATTTAATCCTAACTTTAATCGAAAAAAGTTGTTTTTGTTTGAATTCAAGTTTAAGTTTTCCTCCACTTTATAAATGGGGTTAAGGTTAAAGATGTAATTGAATTTTCCCCGCAATATATATAATATTAGAGTTATAAATTTTATTTTTATGCTTTTATTATTTATAATTATTAAAATAAATAATTAATTATTTTAATAGTTAATAATAAAATTAAAATTTCATATTTTAATAAAAATTTAATTTAAATTTTACGTTTATTATTTTAAATATTTTTGTTATTGATCAAATTTTAAATATTATTTGAATTAAAATATATTTAATATATATATATAATTCAATAAAAAATATAAATAAATTTAATTTTAAAAAAAATGTGAGACAATTTTTTTGCAAACTATTTTAAATTTTGTAAACCTCAGTAAAAATGAGATTCTATTTAAAATTTTTATCCCCACTTCTTTTAAACTCAATTTCAAGGTCATTCTCACTCCATTGTCATGCCTTACTATAATGTATTCTATTTTCTACATTGAATTTAGAGCTCATTTGATAAAATTTAAGCAAATTATAATTTTTTAGCATTAATTTGTTTCACAATTAACTCTTCGATTCACCCGTTTAGCATTTTTCAAAAAAAAAAATTAAAAAAATTGCTTTTACATAAAATTCATTTTATAAACTTTCGTTCTTATGTTTAAGGAATATCGAAGTACTCCGTACTATACATTTTTCTATCTCTATCATTTTTTAGTTTAATGTATTTTTTAGGATAGGGGGGAAGTTAAACTATTTTTAATGAAAATGATCATAACAACTATTTTTATTATCTTTTTATTAGAATAGAAATTCGATGAAATCTTAACGTAAAACTCGTGCTTTATAACAATTAATATTTTATAATTATTGTCGCTGGTAATAATTACTCACATAACTAATTCTTCAATATGTATACATTTGATCAAATAATACAAGTTGATCAGTGACTATTTGTAAAGGTACTGTGGATGTGAATTCAGCTTAAAATAAATGAGGTTCTCTGCCATTAACATGGCCTTTGGGAGTAACCAAGTAGGTCTCAGAAGTTTAATCACTGACTTAATAAATTTTTTAACAATCTTAGTTTATTAAATTGCTTGTAGACTTTTCTCTGGATAACTGAAAGTTTAGGGAGAGAGAAGGTTAATGTCTCATTTTAAGATCAAGACATATCATAAGCTATAGATAGAATTTGCATGATACTATACAAATGACTGGGCAATTAAAGATTACAAACATAAATGAAACCCAAGATTTACAACTTGCTCTTGTTTAATAAAACTTCATCTGTTTCCCATGTCATTTATGTGTTAGCAGTAGTTAATTATCTATATGGATATAAGAGACACATATTTGCTTTTAGGATATCCACTAAGAGAGGTATATATTGAGGCATTTTCTGAGCTCAAATTAAAATATGAGTGACAAATCAAAAACATAAGAAGGATGTATTGTTGCTCATACAATTAATGTAGCATTAAAGAATGGCCCGCTTGCAATAAATTAATCGATGCATGCATTGTTTAAAATGTCTCTATTATGCTCCTTGGAATAAAGACCTACACATGCATATGCTAACGAATGTTGATTCTGTATAGACATATGGTGGAAAACGAAAGAGATTTTGCACCATAGCACATGCTATTGTAATTTAACTGGAGGTTGGAGTTTAGAGAAGTTTTTGCGCTTACTAGTACAAGACATTGCAACTTGGTTAGAGGGAGGAATTTTGAGTTACTATAGATATTTATACTTTTATAATATGAGAAAGTTTACTTCACTATAAATATATTATCTCAACTTTAAAATTATTATTCCTAAAATATGTTACTTTAGTTTAGCATCCAAAACAACTCTATCTTATACTAAAAAAAAATAACAAATCACCTAAAAATACTATATGAATGAGCAAAATTGTATAAGGCATAACTAATATCCATTAAAAATTATAAATTCACTAGACGGTTTTTTTTTTTAATATAATTTTTTTCATATTCAAACCTCGAATTCGAATCTTTGATATCTTATTAAGAAATTCAACTAGTTACCATTTATACTGATCACTATTAATTTATAAAAATATTTAACATACATAAAACACAATTCAAGTTGTGATTATTAAAACAATGTTGGGTTATGAAAATTCTCTTCGTTGTGAAGCATCCAACCATGGCATAATATGCCCAAATAGTAAGACCCTAGTGACAGGTTTAGCACTATCAGTATATATTTAAGCATTAAGAGTTATGGATCAGAATCAAGCAGGGCTAGCCTATATATAAGGCGACTTAAGTCCTGTTTTAGGATTTAAAAAAAAAATAATATTAGTATTTATATAATTTTTTATTATTATCTGGTCTGGTACAGTAGTAATTAAGATATTTTTTTCTTTAAGTTCGTTTTACACATAAAAATACATTGGGCCGGCCTTGGAATTTTAACTTTTACTTTCTGTAAGATCTCTTGGTTAACATAGGTTTTGACCTATTTGAAGGCTTATCAAACTTGTTCTGAAACCATAGGTTATTATCACGACTGTTTTGACCTATCAACATGTAAAACGAAGAATAATGTTATTTGTATAATAAATTTTATAATAATTAAAAAATAAAGAGAAATAAGGGAGTGCTGAATAATATAACAAAGAAAGAAAATATTATTATATAATTCATTATACAAATAGCATCGGTAAGAAAACAAATGGCTGGACTCTTTTTTAAGCGTTAGACTTATGAATTATGATGAGAAGTTTCTTCTTTTGACGGTGAGAATCAAAGAGATAGTGACCCCATTTCCCCCAAAAAGTGAAAAGAGAGAGTTGAGTTGAGTCATGATGAGTGTGAGGGAGAGAAAGCTCCGAATAAAATCCAATCTTCACGCCACTGTCGGTGGCGCCAATTAGGCACACTTTTCCAAGCCTAACTAACTTGAAAATAGTATCTAATTGACTCGTGAGTGGAACTGGTTTGTTTGAAACATGGTCTACTAATTAGGTAAAGAGAAACCAGTTTTATTAGTGTTTAGGCTATGTTTCTGGTTTGAGACCATCTTCATTGATGTAAATATAATCATGCTTTGTCAAAACAAGCTAAGTATACTCATATCCCTACATTGCGTGCAATGAAAGAATTCAACCGACAACGTTTATTTACACCTTTTCTACGGTCTCTCCAACATCAAAACTGCATCAACTGTAATGGTGTAACTATATATATTCAATTAGTGCCACTAATAGGCATCCCACTAATTGCGGTGCACCTTTACTTTTTTATGTGCTGCAAACTATCCACTTCTTAAATATTTATATGCCAAAATAACTGATATTTTTACACTAGTTATTTTTATATTCATACTATACCCTGTTATAAAATAGTATCGCTTATTATGATAGCTGTCAATGAAAACATTTGGCATGAAAATTAAAATCGAATCTTAATCACAAAATCAAAATAGACAGACATGATTAAAACAACAATGTTGACAATCCCTTGATAGTTACATGATAAATATTAACCCTTCTTATCTCTAATAATTTTTTTTTATCCTAACCAACCATTAATTGTTGCATAATCAAGATTTACTTTACACATTCAAACATGACATAAGGTTTTGGAGGAAGTAGTATCTCATGAGTCTCTCCACAAGGGCACTTTATCTTTTTGATAATTCTTTTTAATGGCTTCTATAACCTTGACAGGAAATGTGTCGTCCTCTGGGTAATAAGCAATAGGATCTGATAGTAGAGGCATTGGTAGGTTGAGAACCCCCTCAAGTGTTGCATGTAAACAATATGCAGAATATGTGACTTGATATCCACCTTCCTGGACAATTAGAAGGCGTCCATCACTGTGCCTTGTTGCAAGAACATGAACAATCCGCCCAATTTCTCTATAGCCCTCTAGTGTTAAGCATTGCCTTCCATTGGGATCAAACTAGGATATAATGTAGGTAAATGCAGTTTTTTATTAAAGAGTAAACCATCAATAATTCCTCGAACTAAGAAAAATTCAAATAAGTTCATGAAATTTTCATTCGTTTCATCTAAATTTCTAAACTTAAATATTTACTATAATTTTAATTTCTAAATATATGATAATATTATCACTTTAAGTTTTTTTTTTTAATTTTAAACTGATGTGATCTACTGATTAATCTTTTAATAACTCATTTGAAATATTCTTAGTTTCAGAAACTAACATAACAACACTATATACTTTCATATACTAAAATGATAGTTTATTCTCAATAGAATAACCTTGAAGCAAACAAAAAAATGTGAATCATGTAATTAGATTATTATTAAAATTGCAACGCACATTAAATCACAGTGACTAGCACGAAAATATATGCAAAGATTTTTTTTTTTTTTTCCAATTTTAATGTGAAGGAAAAATTATGCTGGTTAAAGGTTTCAGTTGAGGAAGATAATTGGCGCAATTACTCTAATTGTCATGCAATCAATCTTTGAGTGATTGAAAAGGAAAGGGGCCATTTAATTATGTATAACATGCTATAATTTGTCATTAAACTAAAGTCTACTAGTAAAAGGCAATGATTGGAAGGACCGCCTAGTTATAACATTGTCCATTTGTTCTAGGGATTAGTCCCTTACAGTAATGAGTGTGAGGATACCCTGTTCAAGACCATAAAAAAACACATCAAATATCAGCCCTCATGTCCTTTTCATATAACCAGTTAATCACCCTCACATTAGAGCTATATATTGCTATATAAATTATGAAGAAACTCACATGTAATATTTTTTTAAAACAAAAAACTAAAAAACTATTGAGAGATTTGGTACTTCCAAATAACCACTTACTGAAACGTGATATATATACACAGGAGATTATCATATTAACAGATCAAAGTAACTTGACCAGTGGGAGTAGTCGTGGCCACTAGGGGGGTCTGTTTGCTTTTTGAAGGGTATCATATTTTCAAAATTCAGCAAAACACCTGTGTCAACTCTTGGATTGATGGAGGGTATCAAACTCTATCTTGTTTCTACACCCATTTTATTTGTTGGATTCCATTACATTTTATCTTATCAGGTTTTGATTTATCTGAAAGCATGTAAAACTTAGCAATAAAATGCTAAAATGATCAAAATATAAATTGGGAACCGCAAAAACTGATAAACAGAATAACTTACTGCACTAGAGTCTTGCCCAGCAGCCAAAACTATGATATCAGGTCCAAACTTTTGAATTGATGGAACGACCAACTCATTGAAGGCATATACATATCCCTTGTCCCCAGTTCCGTTTGGTAGAGGTATGTTCAAGTTATAGCCATAACCTTCTCCTTCACCTAGCTCATCAACAGATCCACTTTGCGGATGAGATGGACCCCATGTTCCATGGTTCATATGAAGAGAGATGGTAAGAACTTTATTAGATCGATAAAATCCCTCTGCCGTGCCATTTCCATAGTGAACATCAATATCTATAACTGCAACCTTCTTGCACCCAGAATCTAAAGCCAATTGCACTGCTAGACCTGCATTGTTAAGGAAACAATAGCCATCAGCCCGAGAAGGCTGGGCATGGTGACCAGGGGGCCTAACCAAGGCATAAGCAACTTTTCCATGGCCATCCAGTAAATGCTTCATTGCAGAAAGTGCAGTCCCAGCAGCAAGAAGTGCAGCATCCCATGATCCAGGGTTCAAGAATGTCCCAGCACAAAGCATCTTCCCCCCTTCTTTATCAGCTTCTACCAGTTCATTTACGTATTCTAGGAAATTACAACATTTTAATTCATATCACGCACTGTTTCATATCAAATCGCAAAATAATGTCCAACACAATTATAGATCTCTGAGGAGGGCTAAGATCACACCTATTCACACTTTTTTTTTAATTAATTAAAATTTATTGAAAACTATAAAATTATGACTGGAGCTTGTTAAATAAAAAGTAAAACTCACAAAATTTTATGATTTTAATAAATTTCAGCTAATATAAAGAATGTGTTGTTAATATTTTGTACAACACACAACTTAAATGCAGTTTTTTACGGGTTTTTAAGGTTGTTCTCAGTTGAGATTCACTTTGGGAATTTGTGCTGACCTTATGTAAAAATTTGTTATGAAATTATTGAAGTGAATCTCAAATTCTAACAAGAGAATAACACCAAAAACATTTAAGCAATTGTATCTATAAGTTTGGTCGTTTCTCATATATCTATTCTTTTATATTATTCTTGTCCATATCTTGATTAACTCACTTTTTATATGCTCTTTCTTTTTCCGTTACATAATGATTTCTACAGAATTTTTTTATGAATTCAACATGGTATAGAGCTTAAAATACACACTCTACTCAATCAACTAAACTAATTTTGTTAAAAGAGTGGGATTAACTCTTTTAAGCTTATACAGTTTTTTTCATATTTACATTATTATTACTAAAGAAAAAGAGACACATGGTCTAAAATAAAAATGACAATGGAAGTAACATAAAGTTACGAATGAATTGTGAACTTTACCGTATGAATTAAGGAACAAAAATATGCTATGATTTTGTAGAATATGAAGGAGTAAAAGCGTAAAAAAAGTAGATACCAAACCAATAATATCCCTTTTATAAGATTATAATGAGTATATTATTATATTTAAATTTAAATTAAGTCATATTTTAAATTATAACAATTACTATATTTTAAATTTAAATTAAATCCTATTTATTTTAAGTTGTAACAAATGCTATTGTTTTTAAAATATTATTGTTATAATTATATTATTATCTTCAAATTTAAACCAAATTAAATTATGTTTTTATATTAACTTGATTTAATAAAAAATATAATAAAGTAATTTAAATTTATATAATTTTATCTGGTACATGAGTTAAAATGACATTTTAAAAAAGAAAAAGAAAAGATCATTTGTGATCGTCCGTCCCAAACCGAAATGGAAACCCTAAATTTGGCTTGCAATGTTAGGAACAGCTTGTGAAAGTGACAGGATGATAGCAATAAAGGCATGGAAATGGAAATGGAAATGGAAAAAGAAGGGGGAAAGGAAATAGTACCAGGAGTGTGAAAAGAAAGAAGCTCAGGAATGAGAGCAGGTCTACCAATGTTCCATGAAATGTAAGGGGAGATAGGACCCCTTTTGAGGATAGACACTATATTCCTTACTCTGTCTGAGTTTTCAGGGTGCTTCTCCAACACCTCTAAGAACCCTGGATCCATCCCCGTGTCAAACACACCATTCCCCGTATCATGCTCAACCATTCCTTCGTGCCAAAAAACCTCCATTTGCTTTCCCCGACCACATGCTGCACCTGCATCATCCATGCTGCACCTCCTTTACTGTATTCCTAACTGGGCTCACTTTTAAGTTGTCACCTGTTCTGGGCCCAATTTTGTTTTTTTTTCAATTGGAACCTATTATTAAGCCCAACCCATCTTCCCAATCGCCCCGATTATATAGATGCAATAATGAAAGTTAATATCTAATGAACACGTTAATTTTGAGTTTAATTTATACGTACGTGTGAAAAAATTACGCTGTCAATTAATAAAAATCATTCTAAATATGATTTTTAAAATTTGAGTTTGATTTTAATTTAATTTTACAAAATTTACTTGTAGGATAAGTGTTGTTTTTTTATTTATATACTCTGTATTACTATTTCATTAATTGATATGAAACTATTAATAGTAATTATTATAAAAATTAATAAATTTATTAGAAATTAAAATTTCAAACACGGTACATCGACGAAGAGCAGAAAAATTAAACCTATAATGAAGCGAAGCGAATTTAATTGTTAGGTTCCATCTCTCTCTCCTATAAAATAAACTTCTCCTTCACATGTGATATGGTTTCCTCTTATAAAAAAAAAAAAAAAAGAAGACCCTTTTTTGAGTCATGTTGAAGATGGGAAAGTTTCTCAATGCCTCAATGGTGTGTTACAGAATCACCCTAAATTGTTCCATGTTATTGTTGGGGGAAGAGCTGAATCTCTTTGGCTGAGGATTTTGATGCATCTCATGCTCGCATGCTGCTTGGTTCTACCTCTAATGAGGCCTTACTTCACAGGTTTATGGATATGTTTTGAGCTATGAAGTACCAATTTTCACCTGGACATGGCCACTCAGACATAGTTAATGTCTAAAATATATCACATGGTGACAAAGCATTTATACATAATCAACATGATAAAAATTTTAATTGAGATATTAAGATTTATATATATTCATCTTTTAAAAAAAATTATTACGCTTTACAATTTTTATATGATAAATAGTTTTATAGATAGAAAATTAAGAGGGATTATTTCACAAAGCAATCTTTAAAAAAAATCATGATAAAAAGATGAATCATATCTCTTGAAAATTAAAACAACTAGTTAAGTCATAAAAATGAGCCTTACAAAAATATACTGCGACTTTCTATATTTAAATATAAGTGACTATTTTAAAATTAATTAATTAATTTTTCTCATAAGAGTATTTAACAAGTGTTTAACCAAGAATATGTATCAACTCATTTTCTTAGCTCGTGTTGAAAAGGTGTTTGAGCTAAAAATAATATTTTTTAGATTGCGACACAATAGAGGAGTGTCCTAGGCGTATCCGATAAATGTTATGTTTGAAAAGTGTCTCACAAGTGTTGTGTGGGAAAATTGTCTAACATGAGATTTTACATAGGTTTTGAGGTTCTTTTATTTTCTTTTAATCTGTTGTGTTATGTTTTATGGCCCACTGTTTGACAATATCACGGCTTTGTGTTTTGATGATTAGTTGTTAGATAAAATATTGATTTTCACGAGCAATGGATTATTGTTCTAGTGGGAAGAAAGGTTGTTCCCAGTGAGAATTATAATGTTGTTGGTTTGTTTTTGTTATTATTGGGAGTTTTTGTTTATGTATAAAATATAGTTATAATCAGAGCTTATGTCGTGTTTGGTTTATTGTTGAGTAAGTGAGCTGACCTTTCTCATCATTACTTATGGTTTGGATGATTTTGTAGATGCATTTTCCTGGTTTATAGTTTGAGTTGTATATTGATGAAAGTTACTAATTTGATTATTGGTTGTAATTTAAGGTTCTATTCCTATTTTTGGCATTTGAAATTGGCATATAGGATGCCCTTTCTTTTGATTGGTTTATTTATTTGGATTTGTAATGATTTTGTGTGTTTTATCATCACAAGTGTGATGTGATTCGTAACAATTTTTTTCTCTCCTATTTCAATCATCCCAAGGTTTGAAGTTGTTATTAGTGATTTTTTTTTTGTTATGAAAAAATTGGAGGAGACAGAATGCTTAGAAAAGATTCTACACTGTCTCAACATCAATAATCAGAAGTGGTGCAAAATTGGGGTTTGAAGGAGGCCACACCCCTTTTTGCTTAAGAGTACTCCAGCCGTGGGTTCAAACACCCATTTAATTAGCCCCACCTTTTAGGTATATATATATATATATAGTCATGTTTATATTTGTAAAGTAAAAAAGTAATTCTATAGGGTCCATTAATCTACCAGTGAACCTTTAATACAAATATATATATTATTACAATTAGTTCTTTATTCTATATGCAGCATTATTGGCAGAGAAGATTTTATGTGAACTTATTGTCATTTTTGGAGCAAATTATTGAGATTATCACGAGTTTACTTAAAAAAAACAAAACAATATGTTGTTTTTCATATTTTAAAGTGTAAGCAATTTGAAATATTAATAAGTCAAAAATTATTGTTAAACAATCCTTTCGTCCATTTTAATCAGTTTTTTCTAGTTCGGTGGAGGCAGTGGTTATGCTCTGATCTTGACAAAGGAGATTGAGATTCATATAATTGAAGATAGGCAATAGATGATATGTTTATTTTATTTTATATATATATATAAATTATTTTTTAATTATTATATTATTATTATTTTAATATTATATATCACGATATTTTAGTCATTACATTTATTAATGTAATAAAAGTATGACTTTTTATTTAAGTGTTTGTTATTTTTATTTTATTTTAAATTTAATTGATAATATTTTAATACATAGTATAAAATTAATAGTAAAAAAATACATGAAAAAGAACATAATAATTGAAACTAAAAATGTAATTAAAATAATTAATCTATAAATAAAAAATACAAGAGATTAAAATTAATTAAAATTATAAAATTATAAATATCTCAAAATATATTTTTATTAATAAATAAAAATTAAAATTTATATAGAAATATTACATATACATTTCTATTTTAGTATTTTATATTTATCAATTACTTCAATATATAATTTTATTAAATATTTGTAATTTAATGAGTTTGTTTAGACAATTTTTAACCAACTATTCTTTAAAAATGCATAATACCAAAAAAACATGATAATTGAAACTAAAATTTGTAATCAAAATAATTAAATTTTTAATTAAATTTTGAGTGTTCAAAATTAATTAAGAAATTATTCTCTAATTACTCTGAAATATTTTTTATTCATAAAATTAAGTTAAATTTTTATAATATATATATATATTTGTTTTATATCTATACTTCAATTAATAATTTTATTAAATACTTAAATTTAATAAATTAACTTGATAACTCCAACTTTCATGTTCTTAATTAGCTTTTTCAACTTTTGAGTTTTGAAATAACTTTCGAACTTTTCGCCTAATAGCTTTGAAGAAATGTACCAAAAATACAGCTTTAAACAAAAATTTAGGTTAAAGACAAATGGGACCACTTAAAATATCAATTTAGAATTCCATAATTATTATTTTTAAGAATCAAAATATCGTAGTAACATTTTATTTTATTTTTTAATATTAATGTCAAGGATTTTTCGATAAACATTTTATTGTTTTTAATATTTATTATGTGTAATTTATCTTTTTTTTAGTTTGATGTAATATAAGCTTATAAGTAAAAAAATGAGAAAACATAATAAAAGTTGATATTTTTAACTCAAAAAAAAGTTACAAAAAATCAGTATATATGAGTATACAAGACGTTCAATATGGTCATGCATAGTCACAAAGAGAGGCATGACGATCGTGGTCCACTCTAAATGCTCGCGCGCAAGCTCACTACAAGGCCCACTTCATACATTATAAAAGGAAACATAAATGAACATCTAGAAATTCTAGAGTTTTAGTATATGAAATTATAACTCTGATGTATTTTTTAATTTTTTTTCTCTTAAATATGAATGGTTAAATCCTTTTTTTGTTATGATGTAATTTGTAGTTGAAACTTTTTATTTTGAAATTGGATGTGAATATTTTTATTTTATTTTGTGTTAAATTATTTTATTATTTTAATATATTTGTTTGAGACTAATCAAACTATACAAATCATAGTCAATTAATTGATAGCAAACATATTTTCCAAACTTCTGATTTGATTAATTATTTAATCTCATTCTATGTACCTAATGTTTGTTTTTAATTGCATGTCTATATGACCAACTAGGGTTGTAGTTTAAAGTAGAAAATATTGAGAGTCTAAATCAAGGACTCTCAGAATAATTAAGAGGTAAATCAGTAACAAAGAATTAACTAATCAGTAACAAAGAATTAAGTTAAAGAAACTTGCATGAAATGAAATGAAATATTAAGAAATAAAATAATACAAAAAAAATTATAACTTTTCTTTTCTCTTAAAACTTAAATTTTAATTTCTTTACTATTTTATTCGATTTTATCATTATCTTGATTTACTTTAAAAAAATTTCTAAAAACTAATAATCACATGTATAGCATTTGTACTCAAGTCCTTATTACTGCTACAATAAAATATGATTATCCTTAGGCACATTTCAAATTACATAGAAGAACTTTTTTTTTTTTTTAAATAGTGTTGCAAGTGTACGTTGAATTGTATGCAGTGTCACGTAAATCTGAACTTATTTACATACAATTATGGTGATTAATCATTTTTTTTCAGAAACTATCATGATGATTGAAGTAAAGTAAATGCAACATTACGTGTGCATTGATTTGTTGAGAATATATGTAGATGAAAACGTGAATATATGTGGTGGGAATACACTTTGTTTAACCTGTAAGTATTTAACTAGTCAGAGAAGAATGAAGGGAGAACAAGAATAGCATTTTACAATTTTACTTTACCTGATTTAAAATTTCAAAGACAAGGAAAGTTAATTACATTTTGTTAAATATTATCTATTATTAACTGATGAAGGTCAACTTACGCTATGTGCAAATTGTAATCCAATGAGAATATTTTTCTTTTCTTATATGTCTCTAAATAACGCAAGCTGTGACAAAACTACGAATTGGATCAAACTACAAGTATATCATGTTTGAAACACATAAGATATTATTAGACCAAGATTTTTAATGTAATTAATAATTATTTTTAAGAATATATTTAAGTATAATTATTTATAAAAAAAATTTAAAAAAATTATTTTATCTTATATATAAAATAATTTTAATTTATGAAAAATTTATTTTATTTTATTTTTCTATAAATATTTATGAAAAAATTATTCACATGTATCTAAATATTTTAAGACGTTTCTAGAACACTAGGCCATGCTTATCTAAGACATTTGCATACAAAATTAAACATGATTCCACCATACCTCTTCAACAAACTGAAAAGTATTGTAGCGCAGGGGTGTACATTCAACTTCAAGAAAACGGATAGTGTATTTCATCTTTATATTTTTTAGGTCAAAATAAAAAAAAAATGGTCTATAATAAGTTAAACAACAACCAACTTTTTCAATTTAATT
This sequence comes from Mucuna pruriens, assembly GCA_025330945.1. Taxonomy (NCBI): domain Eukaryota; kingdom Viridiplantae; phylum Streptophyta; class Magnoliopsida; order Fabales; family Fabaceae; genus Mucuna; species Mucuna pruriens. Next base: position 2,869,732 of record JAENHJ010000042.1, on the reverse strand, counting down.
TTTATTAAAAGTAAAAATAAATCATCAATTTAACCTCTAAAATATTATTCTCTATCCTAGATATTCTTTAAAATAATAAAATTACATAATTAATCTTTAAAGTATTAAAAAATTATCGATTTAGTTCTTACGTGGGTATATTTTATTAATATTAAAAAATTAATTTGACAGAGTTTTCAATATTTGAGAAACTTATGATTTTTAATATTTTAAAATCATTTATATATATATATATATATATATATATATATATATATATATATATATGTATGTATTACTTTAAATACTATTTAGGAAAAAGTAATATTTTAGAAATCAAATTAATGATCTGTTGTAAATTTAATGCATTTATGCATATTCCATCAATATATATATAGTTGAAAAAACAATATTGGCACTTACAAAAGTAGCATAAGAATGGAGGACCAGTAAGTAATCAGTATGACAATTCTGATAACTAGAGTCAATTTTGTTCGAAATAAAATAGTTATTTAAGTTAATTTAACTTATTTTGTCATTATTTTTTTATCTTGAACTTAGTATAATTAAAACATTAATTTTAAACTAGTTATTTTTGAATTTATTTTAATTTTATGTAAATTCAAGTCACTTTTGATCATGGGACTAATATATATAACAAATTATGAAATTATTAAAAATTCAATAATAAATTTCCAATTAACAATTATGAATGCACTTTACGGGCTTATTACACCCCCGGAGGAGTCAAATAAGATATGAAGACCATGGGTTGTTTTATTGGGAGAAGGAGGATAGAAAAATTGATGTTAAATTAAATTACTAATAGAAACTATGATTATTTGATGTAACAGCTTTATGACCCTACAACTTAATTTGTTGACCAATTTCAGTGGTAAGTCTTCCTTCTCATCATTGTGATTAGTTCCGATATTTTCTTCTGATTAATCTTGATCTGATCACGATCACTCACCAACAGTGATAACATGAACAGAACCATCATGAGTGTCAGAAATTGGCTGCACTACTGTTCCTCGATGGAGCGATTCGGAAGGCACAAAATTTGCAAGGATTGCTAGTTCATCAAGAGCTTGACAAATATTGTCGACGCAAACCACAATATCAATTAGTAGTGATGCCACCGTTGCTGCTGGTATTATCTCCAGATGATCAGCTCCTTCCCATGGGTTTGTTCTTAGAACAGATTTAAGAGATTCCGCTGCGTTTTTAGCATTCGTTACATGGGGATTTGGCATTGATGACTTAACCATGTGTTTAAGCATCAATGATGATTCCTTAAGGGCCTTCCCACATTCCATGCTAATATTTGTGCATGATTCTTGAATCCTGCTTCGGAATTCGTGTGGGGTCTGTAGGGCAAACCACAAAAACAGTGTTAGTCTAAAGTAAATTTTGAGAAATAATTAATTATTTATTTATTTATACAAGTGAGTTATATGTTAAATTTTGTTGTTAATATATGTTAAAAAGCTAATAAAAAATCATACTTGCTCGATGCGGAGGAGGAAGACGCTGAGAGCTTTAATTCTGTAAGCGCACAACCGGATTTGGTTGCCAATCTTTAAGTATTGCTTCCATGGGTGGCGAAATCTGAAGCGGCCATGGCAAGGTTCCCATCTTGCCAAAACAGCCTATGCATGTCAAAAGTGAAACATACAAGATTAACGAGATGAATTAATTTATCTTGTGTGAAAGAACATTTATTGTTATTGCTGTTAACCATTGTTTCTTCGGTGCTTTTTGAAGAGAGGACACTTTCATATCTGTGGAGAAATGGCTTATTCTCACCCACGCTCGCTTCTGCTGTATTCTCTAAATTGTTGAAGTATTCATCTCCAAATCCTGCATGCGGTTTGTCATGTTTTCATTAGTTTTAAATCTCATTTAAATATGATACTAGTTTGATTTAAAATAAATATGATAAAAAGCATATTTGTGAGAAAAAAAATCATGTCACCTTTCATATATATATATATATATATACACACGCAATAACTTTTTTATTTTATAAAAATTCATAATAAATACTTTTTTATTAATACATCTAAAATTTAAATTTTAATTACTTTACTCTTAATCGAACCTGAGTGCTCCGTATGAAAATAACCAAAGATTGCTGTCTAAATTAACGTGAAGCATATACCGAAAATGCGTGCGTGACTAATGCTCTATTATCTTACCACATCAACGTAATTTTATGTAATATAAAGGATTATTGAACCAATCTGTGAAGGAAAAAAAAAAAAAAAGATCTACTAAACCTACGTTAGCAGACAGGACTAAGAGGCACATTTAATCAAATCGATCAAGCAGGAAAATAGTCAAAACTCATTTCTAAAATCAATTCCATTTCACATCAATCACAAAGACCAAACCTAAGAATTTGGAAGCATTTTCTTTATTTATATATATATATATATAGTCGAACGGTATATATGTACACATCATTAGTTTTGCCCTATACAGTACTTCTATTAATAATGGTCAGTTTGGTATACCTCTCTTCGGAATCAAATTCTCTACCCATGTTTATTCCCCATTTGTTGTTTTTTTTCCGCGGTACATTTAATTGGAAGTCAGAAAAGAAGACCAAGAAACGAACATAGACAAGATATTTAAATCCCTCCTTGAGAATCAATAAATAAATGAGAAAAAAAAGGTAGTCACGGTCTTTGTTTGGAATAAAATTTGTGATAAGTCTTTTGTTCTGTTTGGACTTGTATTTTGAGTTTTACCCATACACCGATTCAATGCAGGTTTCTGAATTGAGAAATTCTATTTTTACATCTCTTTTTATAATTATTTCTACAATTAAGAAAGAGATCAGATCAGAGAAAAAATATGAGATAAAATGAGCAATGATATATATTAAAAAAAGTGTGTTTGATTTAAGCAGCGCTTATTTTTTATACTCTTTACATATGAATGTCTTTTTAAGTGAAATTCAAATTTAAACTTGTGTCTCCTCTTTGTTACTAGAAAAGAGGGTGGGAATAATATTTTAATTTAAAAGATTGAGGCATGAGAATAATATTATTATTATTTTAGGTTTGATAGCACCGAAATAAAATAACATTACCTTCCAAAAAGTCCGCGAGCTTCTCAATATTGGCAGCAATTAGATTATGGAGATCGTGGCCAATCCAAACGGGGCATATGCAAACACATACCATAATAGCTATACAGGTCCCAATGATGATTGTTAATAACCTCTCTTGTGCAACTTCTAACAGTTCAGTCTCTGTATTCTTCGAAAGAGATACTAAGCAGAAGGTCAATACGAATATTAACATCCCATAATCGTATCTCGCCTTCAGTCGCGGGAAAAATCTCATATATGTCACTATTCCAGCTGCAAATTACACAAAATAAGTCATTTCCTCTGTGATTAAATTGTTCAATAAATTAACCTCAGACTCATTCTAAGCACAAATTAATTATTTAACTAATTACCTATGAAAAAGACAGAGATTGAACTCAGTACAGACTTCCCCTTGTCCCCACTAAAACTTGCTATTCTACGAGTTGCAACACCCAGAGCACCGGCTAACCCCGTTGCCAAAACCCTGTTTAAACCTTTTCCTAGTGTTGCACCTGAAAAATGTTTCAAAACATACCTCATACGTCAACTTCACATCATATCATTTGTTAACGTAAGTATACAATAAGAAGAGTTCCTAATATCAACATTTAAGTTGACATAGTAAAACTTGACTGAAATATTTAAGTACCGTTTCAAGTTTTAAATCTTCTACATAAAAAAAATAACTGAAAAATATTACAAAACATAGTTCATACATCAAAACATAGTTCACTGACAAAGTGGAAAGATATTTAAAAAAAAAAAAGGCTAGTTAATAGTTACTCACCTACAGAAAACTCGAGGACAAGAACGACAGTGAGAACCGCCCACATTATGTTGTCACCAAAACCATAGAAAGAGGGACGAAAATGTTGCAAAATAGAGATCAATATTAGTGCGAACCCGACCTTAAAGGAGTGAATAACTCGTCTGGGGTCATCTTTTCCAAGTTTGATTACCATCTTGGTGAAGTTGACTAACTTAGCCCGTGATTTCTCGGGTAAGGTTCGCCATGTATGAGTGCAGCCTGTGGTGTGTTCGGCATCTGCTGGTAAAACCATTTTTTATTGCTATTCTACGAAGATTGAATGATTGGGAATACAAAAAGAATGCATGCTTGGTAAGGTAACTCGGGGTTTATATATATATATAAGGACTAAGGAGTAGATCTAGAAAATGTACTGGCGAACAAGTTTGACACTGTTAAAAACACAAGCATTGCATGTTTCGTGACGTTAACATAGAGTGGACTAGTTTTAGTGTGAAAGAGGTTCGTGTACGATGCACGTGATACACATATGAAACAATAATGTTGATGGTCATTGTTTGGGGATGGCACTGAAGTGGGTTAGCGTTTTTTTTTTTTTTTTTTTTTATTATTATTATTATTATTATTATTATTTATTTATTTATTTATTTATTTATTCGAGGGAAAGAGTTAAGAGATCATGATATCGAAAGGGACAGAGAATTGGCATAGTCATGATTTATGTCCCATAGTTTAATCCAGTGGACTAGCTAATTTTAGAAAAAAGGTTTATTAATTTTTATTAGAGACTTAAATCATATATGTTTCTTTAATTGAAAATTTATTTAAAAAATAAAAAACTGATATTTTATTTTACTCACCACTTTTTTAATTGAGAATAAGAAATGGACGGAAAACTTAAATACTTCAATAAATAGATGTGGAAATTAAATGTGATACGTTTCTATACTTTGTGAAGATTTATTAGATGGAACCAATCTAATAAATATCGATGACTTTCTTAATTATTATATGGAAATTAAAGTGTGAATATTAGATGGAAATTAAATAGAAATGAGGACCTTTCTAATATTGATTGAGTGTTGTTGCAACTTCGTCACAGAGAAAATAATTTTAACATTTGAGTTTCTTTCAGAAAAAAGAATATAAAATCTGGAGTTACCATCTATGTCTTTAAGAAAAACGACAGAAAATCTAAGATTGGATAAGACTAGTTTTTCGAAATCAAATTTAAGGTTCTAGAGTCAATTATACATAAGAAAGGTATGTATTAGCATCCTATCACGTTCGTCCTAAGATAGTTACCTTAATTAGACACGCGAAATTATTATAACTTCTAAATTATTATTTTTACCTTTCAAACGCAAATAAAAATATAATTTATTATTGTGAGAGGAAGGATATATATATATATATATATATATATATATATATATAATATTTTTTTAACTTGACAAGAGTTGTCTCTTGCTCCTACGTATCTTCAGGTGCAATGAAAAATTCAAAATTTACGTAGTTTTAGAGAGTTAAAGAAGATTGGGTTACTTACCTTGAAGGAAGCTAATGTCAGCTATGTGTCAGCGAGTGCGAAAAGGGAGGTGAAATTGACTAGGAGTCAATCAACTAGGTAAGGAATATGCCGATTTCAAGTCAGCTTGGACTTAACGAGACCGAATACTAGTTGGACATTGGCGAACAACCAAGGAAGACTTATTAGACTGACTATAAGGTTATGTGAGAACAAGGTTGTGTGAATCAGATTAGAAAGGACTAGCCTGTTCTTCTTCTCTATTGTTGCTATTGGAACCTCTCTTCTTTGAGCAATATCTCTTTTCTCTTCACCAGTATATTGGGGACTCTGTTAGAAATTTATAATTTCTTTTAATCGTGTGGGCTTTATATTTCAAATACAATTATATAGCTATTTATTTAAAGTAATTATAATATTAAGTGATCAAATTATGTAATAAAAAGATTTCCTGATAAGACTTGATATGGGCTTAACGAGTGAATACCAAGTTGGCCCGCGTTAGGGGATAATGGAAACCCTATATGTAGGCTAACACATCAGGATATGGTCCCAATACACCAAACCAAAAACACATTCTCTATTCTCCCCATCTGAAAAGAGAAGTTAAGGTCCATGAGGAATTAAGGCGGTTTGGTTGAGGAAAACCACAAACTAATGGTTCTCAATCAGATGGAAGACAAGTGGTATCAGAGCCACCGTTAACATTAGATCATTGGGCTGAATAATAGGTTGTATAAATATTTTGTTTATATGATTTTAGCCAAAATATAGATACCATTGCAAATCGTATTTTGGAACCAGTAACAGAATCAGTACTAAATCTAGTTTTAGTGGATTTTCAACTGGAATTCCAGTACATATGAATTGCAAATTTTATTGCAATTTTCTCACATTTTGAATGAATCCAACCATTTTTCGGAGCAAGGAGCACGTTCTGCAATTGGTACCGCTGATCATTTTTCAGCAGTTCATGGATTCAATGAATTCAATTTGTGGTTTCTAAATTTCAATTGTAATTGTTGAATTTCTGATTTAAATTTTCATTCGGATTCAATTTTCCAAAATCGATTTCAATTTCCATTCGGATTCAATTTTTGATTTGCATTTCAGCAATTTTCGATTGAAATTTAGTTACTGTATTCAGTAATTTTCGAATGGAACCGTGCTATTTTCGGTTACTGTTTTTGGATTCAATTATTAATACGTGATACGTGGGTAATTGAATTCCTGATTGGAGATACGTGGGCGCTGCACTGCAATTGAATTCCTGGAATTTTCGTTTGGTTTCATTTTCTGTCCATGCCATGCATTTAATTGGGATTCAATTTTTGGTTTTAAATGAATTTAATTTCTCAATTGGGTTTCGCTTTTGCCAATGATTTTGCATGCAATTTGGTTTCAATTTTGGATTCAACCTGAGTTGGGAAATTCTGGAGATTTTGGAGTTTACGCTCCTTTAATTCGAAACTGGTGTAGCCAAGGATTTTCGGTTTCGTTTTCACTTCTGGAGGATTTCAATTTGAAATTTCCGTTTGTAGGCTGGATTCGGTTACTATTTCGCATTTCGGTTTCATTTTTGGTTTAAATTTGGATTGGAGCAGTTTTCAATTAGGAGCACGATTGCCTTTTTTGACGTTTTGGATTGAATTACAGCGATTTCAATTTGGCTTGGATTCAATTTGGATTTTGGCGTTCCTGGATTCCTTTTTGGATTCAATTTGGATTTTGGCATATGCTCCTTTAATTGATTTTCCGTTTTAATTTGGATTTTCCGTTTGGCTTGGTGGATTCAATTTTAATTGAATCCGGTTTCAATTTGGACGTGATTTATGGCTTCTGGAATTCACATTTAATCTGGATCCAATTTCCGCAAACCAAGGGTGGAAATTATAAATGTTAGAAAAGTAAAATGGTGCTAGGATTCATACTCAGGTTATAATTATTTTTTTTATATTAATAATAATAATAAGTAAATTATGGTATAAAAGACACATAAAGTACCATATAATTTGATGAATTTTAGACCCTTCTCATTCATTTGGGTAGTCTAGTAATTTTTAAAAAATTAAATTAATTGTAGCAATAAATTGCCAACGTAATCCCTGTCGTGAAAATTGATTTAATTTAAATTACATAGACGTATGAAATTATTTATGCTGATCGGCCCAACAGGAGACGCAGTTTGGCAAATAATAACATACATGTGATAATAAATATGTGACAATTATAAAGTTTTATTGTTCAAGTGAATAATAGTCGGTCCAACGAAAGACTATTATTTGACAGAACTAATTGTCAATATTTGATTATTGCGTTGAGAGTACCACTTGCAATTAATTCTACCAATCCACGATTGAGGATTAATGGTGCGCTAGTATCTTGTTTGGGTCTTTAAATTTATCATAAAGATTAATTGTGTTTTGTACATTCAATGTTCTCTTTTCAATTGCTGCTATTAGTGTGGTCAACATATCTGCTCAAGTTAATAGTTCAAGAATAGTATCCTTGAACGGGACAAATTTCAAGGTATGGAAGGAAGTCGTAGCAACAGTACTCAGCTGTATGCGGATTCTGATCTAGCGCTTTGGGTAGAGAAACCTATTCTTATTCTGGATAACCTTCAAGAGGTTAAAATTAAGAAATGGAAATGTTCTAACCGAATGTGTCTTATGATCATGAAGCGCTTGATTTTAAAAAGCGTTTTAACTTTATTTTTGAGAGTCAAAAGGTAAAGAAAATACTAAGGAAAAAGAGGTTCTTTGAAATGAGATTGAAAAGATTCGTTTTGCTTTAACCTCTCGTAATAAGAAAAGGAAGAACATTAAGGATGTTGTGGAAGGCTGTTTCAATGAAAAAAAATTAGGTGTCGAAAGAAATAAGGATGTCTTAAACTAATATATACTGAGATATTTGTGGTCCTTTCCCTACAACCTCATGGAATGGACAACAATATTTTATTACATTCATGATGATTACTCTAGATGCGGTTACCTATATCGATACATGAGAAGTCTCAATCCCTGCAGACGTTTTCAAGTCTTTTAAAGTTCAAGTTGAACTTCAACTTGGAAAGAAAATTAAAGCCGTCAAATCGATCGTGGGTGGTGAATACTATGGTAAATATGACGGATCGGAGAACAACGTCCGGACCTTTCGCTTTTTTTCTTAGAGATTAATGGAATTGTTCATAATACACCATGCCGCACAAACCTAGCATGAATGGTGTGGCGAGCAACGACGAAACCGGACTCTTAAGGATATGGTAAGAAGTATGATTAGTCATTCTTCTTTACCAGTCACTCTGAGGAGAAAACTTTTAAAGACCATAGCTTCACATCCTTAATAGGGTGCCAACTAAAGCAGTTAACAAAACCCCTTATGAACTATGGATTGGCAAAAAGCCAAACATAAATCATTTTCACATTTGGGGTTGTCCAGCTGAAGCATGCCCTTATAGGTCGCATGAAAGAAAACTGGATTCAAGAACAGTTAGTTGTTATTTTGTTGGCTATGCTGAACGCTCTCGGGGCTATAAGTTTTATGATCCCACATCAAGATCATTTTTTTGAAACGGAAAATGCGAGGATTCTTGAGGAAGTTGAGTTTGGGAAGGAAGAGAACATAAGGAATGTTGTCTTTGAGGAAGAATCTTTGAGGAAGAATCTATCAATGACATTGGTCAAGTCCTTGTGCCTATTACAATGACATTGGTCAAGTCCTTGTGCCTATTACTGTTCAAGAAACAACTCCAGTAATAGGAGACAATGTTCAAACTATAGTTCCTGATATTGTTCCAGAACAAGACTGTGATAAGGTTCTTCCTCAACCACCAATAGAGCAACCTCAACAACCTCAACAAGTGCCGTTAAGGAGATCCATTAGAGAGAGGAGACATGCAATTTTAGATGACTACATTGTTTTTCTCCAAGAACATGAAGATGACATTGGTTTGACAGAAGATGATCCAATCAACTTCTATCAAGCTATGCAAAGTTCTAACTCTCAAAAATGGATTGATGAAAAATGGATTGATGCCATGAAAGATGAGTTGAAGTCTATGCAAGACAATGACGTTTGTGATCTTGTCGAATTACCTGAAGGCGTGAAACTTATTGGTTGTAAATGGATATTTAAAACCAAAAAGGATTCTATAGGTAATATCAAAAGATATAAGGCTCGTCTAGTTGCTAAAGGCTTTACTCAGAAGGAAGACATTGACTATAAAGAAACCTTTTCTCTGGTATCTTCAAAGGATTCTTTTAGAACCGTAATGGCACTTGTAGCTCATTTTGATTTAGAGCTACATCAGATGGATGTTAAGACTGCGTTTCTAAATGGCAACATTAATGAAACGATTTATATGATGCAACCTAAAAACTTTGTTTCAAACAAAACTAAGTCTATGGTATGCAAACTAAAGAAATCCATCTATGGCCTAAAACCGGCTTCTCGTCAATGGTATCACAAGTTCCATCAAGTCATTACCTCATATGGTTTTGAGGCAAATGTAGTTGATGATTGTGATATACTATTTGCTAGTAGTGATACAGGCTTGTTGCTTGAAATCAAGAGATTTCTGACGAAGAATTTCGAGATGAAAGATCTTGGGGAAGCTTCTTTTTGTGTTAGGCATTCAGATACTAAGAGATCGTTCTCAAGGTATCCTAAGGTTGTCACAAGAGAACTATATCAGCAAAGTCTTAAAGAGATTCGGCATGAAAGATAGTAACCAAGAGACACCCCGATAGCTAAGGGAGACAAATTTAGTCTAAAACAGTGCTCCATTAATGACCTTGAAAGAGATGAGATGCAAAAGATTCCCTATGCCTTAGCAGTGGGGAGTCTAATGTACGCTCAAGTTTGTACTCGTCCCGTGTTGCTTTTATGGTAGGAGTTTTGGGCAGATATTTAAGTAATTTTGGAATGCAGCATTGAAAGGCAGTTAAACGCGTGATGCGTTACTTAAAGAGAACAAAATGATACATGTTTACTTATCGGTAGTCTGAAGGTTTGGAGATCATCATGTACTCTGACTCCGATTTTGCTGGATGTTAAGATAGCAAATGCTCCATGTTTAGATACATCTATATGTTGGTTGGAGGAGCCATCTCTTAGAAGTTTGTTAAACAGACTCTTATAGCCTCTTTGACCATAGCTATAGAGTTTGTGACTTGCTTTGAGACATCCAATCAGAGTTCAAAATAAACAAATTTTCATAAAACATATAGGAACAAGTTTTATGCTAGCTGATCCATTGACTAAAGGGCTAATACTTAAGGTTCTTTGAGGAGCACACTGCTCGTATGAGTATTATTCCTTAGGGTACTTTAGTTCAGTGGGAGCCTATATGTTTTATGTTTCAATTTGAACAAATTAATTGTTGTTTATTTTCTGCAGAAATAAAGTTGATGGTTTAAATTTATATTTTGAACTCGCTTATGCTTTCTTGTATATAGTAATTATGTTACAAGAATTTGGATTGATCTCCATAAAGATTAAAAAAATAAGGACCAATTGGAAATAGACATGTTTGAGATCACATTGCATGTAATTTCCATGCCATTCATCCATATTTGATCTATGTCATTGAGTATATTAATATGGTGATCATCGTTATTTAGTCACGCTTGAATAGTGATTAAAGATGCAATGGTTCCATTATTAATGTACAAGATGGACCAGATTGTATAAAGAGGAAGTCTAAAATAAATAGCATACTGGCGCGCCTAAGGAATTGAGTAATATAATTGTTTGAAGAAAATATGAAGTCCAAGTGGGAGATTGTTAGAAATTTATAATTTCTTTTAATCGTGTGGGCTTTATATTTCAAATACAATTATATAGCTGTCGTAACCTGATGTCACGACGGATAGCCGACTCTCTTCACCTATGTCAACCGAGTGCCTCTCGGCTGTCTGGAGTCGCCACCTACGTTTTTCTGGAACCTAGGGAAACCTAAGGAAAGGCAGGTCTGTCGTCAGAGTTATGGATTCGGGAGTTGGTTACACGCAAAAGGGGGTACAGGGGCCCCCAAGCATGTCTATCACTCGATAGTTACCCTTGGTTAGCCATATGGGAGAGGATAAGCGTTTGTATATGGGTGACATTCTTGGGTTCTTACATTTAGGACTGGCGGTTGTGGGGTGTGGGGTCATTGACTTGATAGAGGTGTGCCCTCTAGGCCTACGTACCTCGGCTGCAGAGGGTTCAAAGTCTACGTAGTTCTGGTGTCTAGGTAGGTAAGGGTTAGGTTGCATTGGATCTCGTCATATTTGCCGAGTCGTGCTCGGCTGGGGGATTCAGGTTCCATTCTGGGTCGGCGTATATCAGGCTAGGTGGGGTTCAGGGGAGGATCATGCTTGGTAGTACGAATTATATTAAGCTAATTAAGAGGAGAAAGGGAAGTCGACCAACCTGGACGTCGAAGTGAGTGGGGCGAGCCTGGTTCGTAGATCGATACTTGACTTGCCTCTCGATCTAGACTTAGGGCGCTTCTTCCTATCTTTAGCAGTCGTCAGTTTTTCCTCCTTTCTTTGCCTTTCTTGCGATTTCTTCCTCTCTTCTCGCCGTGGCAAGGGTTTATATAGGCTTGGGTTGTGACTTCCCTTGGGCCGGAGGGTTATTATCAGGTTTGATAACCGAAATCGTGGGTGGTTGAGGTTCCTAATATTTTGGGTGGTTGAGGTGTGGCTTTGGCTAGGATTCACTTGGTCTTAGTTGAGATCCGGATATGGATTCGAATCGGTTGAGATTCTGATAAGGATTGGAAGGCTCGTGGACTCGGTCTCGGCTGAGATTCTCCTGAGGATCCGGGTTGGTTGAGATTCTGATATGAATTGGATAACTTGTTGACTCGGTCTCGGATGAGGTTCACCTGAGGATCCGGATCGGTTAAGATTCTGATACGGATGGGAAAAATCGTTAACTTCGGTCTCTACCGAGATTCTCCGAGGATCCTGGATCGGTTAAGATTCTCGTCTACTTTGGGAAAAAATCGTTGACTTCGGTCTCGGTTGAGATTCTCACGAGGATTTGGTTTAGGTTTGATTGGGTCAAGGTGGAGGTCCGGGTTGACCCGGGGTTGACTCTGGGGTTGACTCTGGGGTTTTGGCCCATGTTAACTGGGCCGGACCGATTTGGGGTATGACAATGGCCCCCTCTTTATTTAGGTTTTTCCTGAAAAGGCTGTAATCCTTTTCTTGGATAAGCGTAAATAAAGATAGAGGTGAAGATGGGGGGTGGTTGATGTTTCAGTGAATATTTGGTAGTGGGCAAGGTATTACTAGTTGGTACTCAGCCTTCCAAGTTTCACAAAGTACTTGGCAGCAAGCAAGGCACACACTGGCTGGTGCCCAACCCTCCAAGTTTTACAAAGTACCTGGCAGCAGGCAAGGCACACACTGGCTGATGCCCAACCCTCCAAGTTTCACAAAGTACCTGGCAGCAGGCAAGGCACACACTGGCTGGTGCCCAACCCTCCAAGTTTCACAAAGTACCTGGCAGCAGGCAAGGCACACACTGGCTGGTGCCCAACCCTCCAAGTTTCACAAAGTACCTGGCAGCAGGCAAGGCACACACTGGCTGGTGCCCAACCTCCAAGTTTCACAGTAGTACAGCAGCGTGGCACACACTGGCCGGTGCCCAACCCCAAGTTTCACAAAGTACCTGGCAGCAGGCAAGGCACACACTGGCTGGTGCCCAACCCTCCAAGTTTCACAAAGTACCTGGCAGCAGGCAAGGCACACACTGGCTGGTGCCCAACCCTCCAAGTTTCACAAAGTACCTGGCAGCAGGCAAGGCACACACTGGCTGGTGCCCAACCCTCCAAGTTTCACAAAGTACCTGGCAGCAGGCAGGGCACACACTGGCTGGTGCCCAACCCTCCAGGGTTCACAAAGTGTTTTTGAGTTTATTATTATATTTTTGTGATGGTGGCAATTTTTAGGCTTTGGCGAGGTGAATGGGATATGGGGTTATGACTGGGCCGGCTTATGCGTGGGAGGTTGCTAAGGATACTGCCTACGCGAGGATGGCCGAGATGAAGACGGCCCACGGGAGATGGCTGGGATGGAGACGGCCTACGTGGGGATGACTGGGATGGACACGGCCTACGTGGGGATGGCTGAGATGGAGACGGCCTACATGGGGATGACTGAGTAGGAGACGGCCTACGTGGGGACGGCTGAGTAGGAGACGGCCTACGTGGTGCTGGCTGGGATGGTGTCGGCCTACGTGGTGCTGGCTGGGATGAAGTTGGTTCTGAAGTATGTTTGGGCCGAAGATTTTTGGGCCCGTTTATTATTATTATTATATTTTTATATTTTTTTTATTTTTTAGATATATATATATATATATATATATATTTTTTTTTTTTTGAATTCAGGCAACTGAAAGGGTGCGCGTGGGGGAAACGCGCCTGGTTGCCCTTTGGACACGCCTCCTCGTGTCCTGTGCAGCATTGACGGCGAAGTGGCGCCATCATTACACCGTTCTAGGGGAGTGCGCTTGCAATCAGGGGTCGCAGGGTTTCGAGGGAGGGGTTAATAGGGCTGGAGGCGCGTTTCTGTTCCTCATTTCTGTTTCCTTCTTTCCTTTCTCTGCTGCTGTTCTCCTCTTCGTCGTTCTCCTCTTCGTTGCTTCTTTCTTCCTGCGTTTCATTTTCCGGATTGGTACCAGGCTTTCTTCTACCTCCTACCATGTCAGGTGCTTCTTCTTCTTCCTCTTCATCTTCTTCGTCTTCTTCGGGTGAGGCTTTAGAAGTTATGCCCGTTGCTGTTGCTAGGGGAGGGGTTATATCAACCCCTATGCCTTCAGGGCCCCAGGTGGGTCCTCCGGCGTGGGTCCATAAGGACGTGCTGGAGAATGCGTCGGAGATGTCTCGCTCCGAGGTGGAGTCTCTGGCGCTGGATGGGAAGTGGGTCCGCGATTCTCATGTGGGCTCGTTGGAGATGGTGCGCTGTAGGGGGCGGGAGCGCGTGTGCGATGTCGCCAAGGAAGGGGAGGCACCGTTCGTCTTCATGTACGAGACGGTGTTGGCGGATTTGGGGGTGGTTCTCCCCTTCGAGTGCTTTGAAGCGGACGTCTTGAGGGTGCTAGGGATAGCCCCTTCTCAACTGCATCCCAACGGCTGGGCAGCCATTCAGGCTTTTAAGGCGGTCTGTTTGGCGCTAGGGATTTTGCCCACTGCCCCCGTCTTCCTGAGTCATTACACTGCCCGAGTCGGCCCATCTGTTGGGTGGGTCTCGTTGACTCCTCTGCCCAACTCGGGTCTCTTCACGTCCTACACCGCCTCCTACAAGGGCTTCAAGAGTCGGTTCGTGAAGATCAAGGCGGCCGACGCGAGCCACTTCTGCCTCGACCCTCGGCCATTGCCATTGTACTGGCAGGAGCCTCCAAGGTTCAAGGGATTGGAGAGGAGTCAACTCCCCCTGGAGGCTAAGGTTGATCTGCAATTGTTGGACAACCTGCCAAGGGGAATGAGCTGCCGAGACATTGTCTCGTGGATATCTTCCAATAACGCTACCTTGCGTCTGAAGAGTGAGTCTCTCTCTTTTTGGTTGTTTTTGGAGTCGGCCTTGCGCCGAATGTGCTGATGTCCTGTGTTTTGGTTTGCAGGTATGTTGAAGAAACAGGGTATTGATATGGCCGAGTTGATTAAGAAGGCCCGCCTTACCAACGAGGCTAGGAGTTCTGGCCAAAAGGCCTCTGGTGCCGAGACCGCTGTAGCTCATGCTGAGCAGAGGCCAAAGAGCAAGATGGCCGAGATGGGTTCGGCTCCCGTGGCCGAGAAGGAGGCGGCCCCAACTACAACTGAGAGTGAGGCGGCCAATCGGAAAGCCGACTCGGTCTCGGCTCAGGAGGCGGCTGCTAAGAAGGGGAAGTCTACTGTTGCTCCTTCTTCTCCACCTGTGTCTTCGCAGTCTCAAGGCAGGGTGGTGGTGACAGCAGGGCCTGGCATGCCTCTTGGGGGCCTGCCTTGCTATGTGGCCCCTCCTTCTGTTGGCTCCATGTGGGGGCCCGGGTTTGATATGCGCAGTCTGCTTCCTGTTAGCCGCATACCTCCTCATGATCGCGGTTTGCTAGTATCAGCTGGAGTGGATAGTGCAGCTGATATGGTGACTGCCTATATGGCCCGCTCCATGGCCTCTGTGGAAGTTTGGAGAGGTATGCTGCGGAAAGCTGAGCAGATAGTGCCCAAAGAGGCCATTTCGAAGAAGGAGTTAGAGCAGGGCTCGGAAGGCCGAGGCCAGTCGTTGGGCTGAGGTTGAGAAGATGAAGGAGGCTAGTCGGAAAGCCCGTGTTGAAGTTGAGGGTTTGAAGGCCCAACTTGCTTTGCTTCTCGGCCGAGTCCTCCTTGCAAGACAAAGGTCTCCTCATCGGAGGCTGAAGTGGCTTCGCTGAAGTCTACACTTTGCCGATTCTCAGTCAAGGGTAGTGGAGGTGGAGGCTTCTCTTGCTTCGAATGGGGAGGCTTTGAAGGCGGCGAGGCTAAGGCTGCCCGAGCCGGAGGCGGTCAAGGCGAAGG
Organism: Mucuna pruriens; assembly: GCA_025330945.1. Taxonomy (NCBI): domain Eukaryota; kingdom Viridiplantae; phylum Streptophyta; class Magnoliopsida; order Fabales; family Fabaceae; genus Mucuna; species Mucuna pruriens. Next base: position 2,853,825 of record JAENHJ010000042.1, on the reverse strand, counting down.
AGGAGAATGCTAGTCTTGCGAGAGGGTGGCTTGCTTGGAGGGAGCTATTGTGGAACAACATGAAGATGGCTTCAACAAAGCCCTTAGGCGGATAGCTTTGTTGGCCCCGATTTCGACCTCAGCCGTGCATGATATGGCTAAGGGGCGTTCAAGACGGGAAATTGATTTCCCTGTTGGATTGAGCTTGTAATTGTAAAGAAACTTGTTTATTAATGAAATGATTTTTGGCATTTTCCTTGTGTTTTGTTTTTTTGTTTTATTTCGCTTTCTGTTGATTGTTTATTAATGGCGTTAGTTGGATTGGGGTATTAGTCTTGACCTGGGGTTTGGTTATAGTATACATGGGGCAATGGTAGTGGGTTAATGGGTTCGATGCTTGGGACTGGTGTTACAAGCAAACAATCTCTGTGCTAGAAACTGGAAAGGGAAGGTTATGGGCTAATGGGATTAACTCCTACAAGGAATGGTGACCTCTGAACTTGGCTTAGTGAATGGTTTTTGGCCATTATTCGTCAAGGAGTGGTGACTCGGGACTGAGAGGAAGGCGGTTTTTGGGTCTGATGTGTGTTGACTCTCTCACACTCGGATGAGAGTAAAGAGTTGGTATGGGTTGGTAGGTGGTTTTGACTCAGAGTCGGCCTTGTGGTAGAGTAATGGTATGATAAGGGGCTTGGGAAGGCGGATTGAAGATGTGAGGGATAATTTGTTGGATTATAGATGGGTGGATAGCCTGCCCTTCTAGACTTGGCTTAGTGGAGTAACAATCTAATGTTCTCTAACTCGTTTTAGTGGGTGATTCCGACTCTGACTCGGTTTTGGGGAAGGCGGGTTTGAGGATGAGAGGGAGGCGGTGCCGAGTGGTTTTCGGATCTTTGGGGATCCGAGACCGACTCGGTGCCGCGGTGGACTGGGCCCTGTCATGGTGACCCCTCCTGGATTTTGGAAAACTACCAGTCTTTCGACATGTTTAGAAATGTATGATGATTTTAGCATATCTTAAGCAAAGGTAGGGAGGAGAGAGAAGAAAGAAAAGAAGGAGTCTTATTATTTTGTTGAAAAGATTACAATTATTGTCTGACTGATTAGGAAATGAAATAAAAACTACTTGAACTATGTTTCCCTTGATCTTCCGTCGTCCTGGCAAGGGTCTTCATCTACCGCCATATCTTCTGGGACACTTCAGGGGTAGAACATTTTAACCGCATCTGCATTGATGGGGTGGGCTAGGTCTTGTCCCTCGGCGTTGGTTAAAATCAATGCTCCTCCAGAGAAAGCCTGTTTCACCACGTATGGCCCCTCATAGTTAGGTGCCCACTTACCCCTTTGGTCTTTGATGTTGGGTAGAACCTTTTTTTAGCACCATGTCTCCTTTTGGAAGACACGGGGGTTTTACCTTCTTATCGAACGCTCTTTTTATCCGCTGCTTTGGTATAGTTGGCCATGGCACAAAGCGGTGAGTCGCTTTTCCTCGATGAGGTTTAATTGGTCGAAACGTTGTTGAACCCACTCAGTTTAGTCCCAACTCGGCTTCGGCCAAGTACCATTTAGGGAGGGTATTTCTACCTCTATTGGTAGGATCGCTTACATGCCATATACTAGCGAGTATGGGGTTGCCCCATGGATGTTCGTGCGGAGGTACGGTATCCATGTAGCGTAGGGTAACATCTCGTACCAATCTTTGTAAGTGACCACCATCTTTTTTATTATCTTTTTTCAGATTTTTTATTGGCCGCTTCTCTTGCTCCGCTCATTTTGGGACGGTAAGGTGTGGAATTGTGGTGGGTGATGCGAATTGCTCGCAGAGTTCTGTCATCATCTTGTTGTTGAGATTGGTGCCATTATGCGTGATGATGTGAGCGGGGAGGCCGATCGACATATGATGTCCCTCTTGATAAACCAGATTATCGCCTTTACGCGAATGCAGAGGGATAGGAGGATGCTTCTACCCATTTAGTGAAGTGGTCGATGGCTACTAATATGAACCCGTGCCCGTTGGATGCTTTTTTCGATGGGGCCGATCACGTCGATGCCCCACATGGAGAATGGCCAGGGCGCGGTGAGGTTGTGTAGTGTGGAGGGGGCGTTGAGGCGGTTGGCGTATATTTGGCATTTTGCGCATTTTTAACGTGTTGGTAGCAATCTGCCTCCATCCAGGTCGATAGTAACTTGCTCGGAGTATTCGGCGAGCTAGGGCATGTCCGTTCCGTGGGTGCCGAATATTCCCTCGTGTACTTCCTCGAGAATTTGCTTAGCTTCTCGTTCGTCTACGCAGCGGAGAAGTGTCATATCGGGGTTTCTTTTGTAGAGCGTGGTCCCGCTTAGCAGGAAGTTAGAAGCCAGGCGTCGCAGAGTTCGTTTGCTGTTCTCGGGGGCGTCCTCGGGATATTTGCCAGTCTCGAGGTACCTCTTTATGTCGAAGTACCACGGTTCCGTGTCATTCGACATTGCTGTTTCTTGAGAAAGATATTGGCAATATGCGGTTTGTGGCTGTTGTCGGACCTGGATCACCATTTCCTGTCCCTCGTTTATCCGTACCATGGCGGATAAGGTGGCGAGGGCGTCTGCCGTTTGATTCTCTTCGCGGTGGACGTGGCTGAAAGTGATCGCCTCGAATGCTGACATAATTTTCTTTGCATAGTCATAGTATGGGATCAACTTGACATCCCTCGTCTCCCATTCTCCACGGAGTTGGTAGATAACTAGTGCCGAGTCTCCGAAAACCCTAAGTTTCTTTACTTGGTGGTCTAGGGCCATTAAAAGTCCCATAGTGCATGCTTCGTATTCGGCCATGTTGTTGGTACAGTCAAAGCCTAACTTAGCAGCGAAAGGGAAACACTGGTTGTTTGGCGAAATTAGAACGGCTCCGATCCCATTCCCAACGATATTAGAGGCTCCGTCGAACCACATTGTCCATTCGTCGCCATGTTGGTCCTGATCTACTGAGGCGGTCATGAGATGCTCGTCTGGGAATTCATGGCTCCATGGTTCCGTGCTTGGCGAGGGGTGGTAAGCGAGTTGGTCGGCTAGGGCGCTCCCTTTGACGGCTGTTTGGTTTACGTAAAGAATGTCGTATTCGGATAGGGCCATTTGCCAACGTGCGATTCGTCCGGTGAGGGCGGGCTTTTCGAAGATGTATTTGACCGGGTCGTTTCTGGCCACTAACCAAGTCGTGTGGGCCATCATGTATGGTCTGAGTCTTTTGGCGGCCCAAACGAGGGCACAGCAAGTCCGTTCGAGTGCTGAATACCTTGTCTCGCAGTCGGTAAACTTTTTGCTCAAGTAGTAGATGGCGTGCTCCTTTTTACCGGCGGCATCTCGCTGACCTAGCATACCGCCCATGGATTCTTCTAATACAGTGAGGTACAGTATTAGAGGTCGTCCGGCGTGGGTGGTACGAGTACTGGGGGAGTTTCTAGGTAGCGTTTGATTTTCTCGAAAGCTTCCTGGCATTCTGTGTCCCATTCCCTTCTTTGCTTCTTTCGCAAGAGTTTGAAGATAGGGCTACAGGTGGCTGTTAACTGGGAAATGAAACGGGATATGAAATTTACTCGTCCCAGGAAGCCCCTGACTTCTGCTTCCGTTTTAGGGGGTGGCATTTCCTTAATGGCCCTCACTTTGTCCGGGTCTACCTTGATACCGTCTTCATTGACTACGAAACCGAGCAACTTGCCTGTTTTTACTCCGAAGGTGCATTTGGCGGGGTTCAACCGAAGTTTGTACTTGCGGAGTCTGATGAAGAGCTTTCGTAAGTCCTCTATATGTTGCTCGATTGTTTTTGACTTTGCGATCATATCGTCCACGTAAACTTCAATTTCTTTGTGCATCATGTCGTGAAATAGGGCTACCATGGCTCGTTGGTATGTTGCGCCCGCGTTCTTAAGTCCGAAGGGCATTACCTTGTGCCAAGGTCCCCCCTACAGCGTGATGAACGTAGTCTTTTCTTGGTCTTCTGGGAGCATCATAATTTGGTTGTAGCCCGAGAACTCGTCCATGAATGAGAAGAAGGCGTGTTGGGCGGTATTGTCGACGAGGATGTCAATGTGAGGTAGTGGGAAGTTATCTTTGGGGCTGGCTTTGTTTAGGTCCCTATAATCCACGCACATGCGTACTTTTCCATCTTTTTTTAGGTATGCGGCACTATGTTGGCCACCCATTTAGGATAGTGGGCTACTTGAGGAACCCCTGCATTCCATTGTTTCTCTACTTCCTCCTTGATCTTGAGGGCTACCTCGGGTCTCATCCTCCGTAGTTGTTGCCTGATCGGAGTAACTCTCGGAAGTAGGGGCAATCGATGTTCAACAATCTGTCGGTCTAGGCCGGGCATGTCTTGGTATGACCAAGCGAAGATGTCTGCGTATTCTTCTAGGAGTTCGAGGAGTTTGGTCTTGGATGCTGGGGGTATTTGCCTGCCTATGCGGATTTCCTTCCCGCCTATCTCTTTCTGCAGGCTCACGCTTTCGAGATCCTCTACGGGGGCCTCGAATCTTGGTTTTTCCCAGTTTCCGTCCCGCTCTATTTCTTCCAGGGTTTCGGCTTCAGCGTCGATGTCCTCGCCTGGTGTGTCAGGCAGGTCAAGTTCTTCGTTTCCTAGGCGCGAATTGCTGTTTTTGGTTTTTTAGAGAAGATTTTTAGCGTGAAAGGGAGGGGAAGAAGAAAGGAACGGAAATGAAGACATGCTAAAATTTATTTGGAAAGTTCGGATGGTTTTTACAAGAATGATATGAAAAAGAAAGCAAAAAGACATCAAAACCAAATTACATTTCCATCAGGTCTAGATCTAGTAGTTCCTCTGCAGTCCAGTTGGTGAGTTCTGCCTGTGTAGCCCGTACCCAAGGTGCTTGGTCTTCGTGCCCTTCTGCGATTGCCGACACGCTTCCCCGTATGAAGTAGGGTCCTCGAGTGTTCCCATAGGTGTCGCTTGCCTGGTATCCTATTCCATATCGCCCGGGATTTTCCGCTATCTGGATTGGGGTGGGTGTGCCTTTTGTCGATTGGGGGCCTAATCCTTTGCCCGGCTGATATCCTTCCTTGATCATGATTTGTAAGGCGGCGCTTTCTTGAGGAGATATGGTGTCCCCAGGTCCCCGTCCACTATCGATCTCTAATGACTATAGGGAAGTTTCGAGGGCTTCTTCGTCTCCTTCGATATATTCTTCGGGGCGGGAGTGGTAATAACGAGTTCTTTTTTCCCCTGGACGCTGATGATGCGATGATCACTGATGAATTTCACTGTTGGTGGAGGGAAAGATGGAACAGGCGCCAAGCGGCTGTATCCAAGGTCGCCGAGGAGGCAGCTATAGGCCGGGCGGATGTCCATGACTTGGAAGTCAATGTTGAACAAGACTGGCCCAATGAGGAAGGGTAAGGAGATCTCTCCCATGACTTCTCTTTTTGATCCATCGAATGCTCGTACTATTATGGAGCTAGCTTTTAATTGAGCGTTGATGAAACGAGTTTGTCCAATGTTGTCTTGGGGAGGACATTTAGGGAGGACCCGTTATCTACCAGGACTCTAGCGATCATGTAACCCCACATTTTACCGAGATGTGAAGTGGCTGGTTGTGGCCCTTTCCTCTTTGGGTATCTCATCCTCGAAAAAGGTTAGGTGGCCTTTCTTTGGTGATGTTATTAACCAAAGTGCCGAATCTTTCTCAGAAGTTATGTTATGAGCCACGTGAGCTTCCTATAGGACCTTCGGGAGGAGGTTACGGTGGGCCTCCGAATGAAGTAACAGGGACAAGAGTGAGATTCGTGCCGGGTTTTGTTCATTTGGTCGAGGAGCTGATGCTCGCTCACGCCTTTATGATCCTCGTGAATTCTTCGTCCTCTTTTTACGGTGTCGGAACGGGAACATTGGGAGTTGAAGGTTTCGGCCCTCGGAGAGCTTCCTGTGTAGATGCGTCCGCTTCTGGTGAGGCCTCCTTCCTCGGCTATGTTAATGACTTCCTCATGGGTTCCAATTCGGAGGTGCTGGCTCGTATAACCAAGGTCTGCAAAAAGATGGTTATTCTGATAAGTTGGCTGAGGCGTGATATTGATAGTGAGGGAAGGGCTTGTCATTTGTATCGGATCGTAGTAAATGATGACGGGTTCTCTTGGGGGTTCCTGCCCTATCACTGCGACTTGGGGTATGGTCTGCTTCCCTGCCTCCTTGACGGGCGCGTGGTCTAAGGCGTTGATTGATGCCCCCTCGTGGGGTGGGAGAGGGTTGGTACTTACATTGGGCTTGTTTGCTTCTAACTTGAGCCACCCTTGTTCCAGGAGGTCTTGTACTTTGTGTTTGAAAGCCCAACAGTTCTCCGTGGTGTGGCCTGGACCTCCCTCGTGGTATTCGCATTTGGCAGTTGGGTTGTAATTTCGGGGCACGGGGTTCTAGGGAATGTAGTGGCACGGTTGAGATCATCCGCTTTTGGAGTAGTTGGTGGAGGAGGGCCGTGTATGACATTGGTATGGGGGTAAAGTTTCTCCCCGAGGCGATTTGTCCCAGGATCTTGGGCGTTTGTGGCCTCGGCCCTACGGAGGAGTTCGAGGTCTGGGGAGAAATGATGATCCCTCAAGGACTGAGGGTTATTGGTGTAGTGTTTGGTCCTCCGCCTGATCGGCATTGGCTTCCCTTTCTTCTTTTCAGCAGGAACCTTCTTGGTGAGTTGGTGGGGGGTATTGGTGAATTTCCCCGCTTGATTCCTATCTCGATTCGCTCCCTACGGTCACTAAGTCCGCCAAAGTTGGGCGACACTTCCCCACGTTTTATCGTAGAAGGGGCCGGCAATGTTTCGATGAACATAGAGACCATTTCCTTCTCTGTTAAAGGGGTTTGACTTGTGCTGCCAGCTCACGCCATCGTTGTGCATAGTCTTTGAATCCCGGAGTCGGGTTTGACAGGTTCTGGAGACGGATCGGTCCGTGCCATGTCCTCGTTATACCTGTATTGGCGGATGAACGCCTCCGCGAGATCCCTCCAGGTTTTTACTTGTCCCTTCTCTAGGTTGACGTACCATGTTAGGGCGGGACCAGTGAGGCTATCTTGGAAGCAATGTACCGGGGATCTTATCGTGGTGGGCGTGGGTGCCATCTTTCGGCAGTACATGGCTAGATGTACCCGAGGCGTGAACTTCCCTTATATTTCTCAAACTTGGGGGTTTTTGAAGTCTCAATGAGGACCACGTCGGGCATTAGACAAAGGTCCGGCCATCTAGGCCGTGGCCCCTTGCCCTCAATGAGTCGGACCCGTTGTTCCAGGGAACTAATCTTCTCCCCGGACAGGTAGCCTCGAAAGGCCTAAGGGTGATCCCCCATTTGGTAGAGGAATAGGGGTAATGTGCGAGGCCCGCCGTGACTTGAGCTGAGGGCCGCCCTGTTTCGGTTCTTCCAATCTTTGGAGCGTCGGGTGTTTCCATCCTAGGGGCATCCCATATTGCGGGGTGAAGCCCGGGGGCGTCGGGGTTCCCTGGGTGGCGGCGTTGGAGGCCTTATGGTATCGACGAGAAATGGGTGGAGGTACATTTCGGGGAGAAGCTCGAACACCCTATTCAGCCGTTCTTTTATCTCTCCCATGTTCTCCCTTATTTGGCCGACCTTCCGCCTCTAGTCTGAATATTCTCTTGTTCTAGCTCGCCTATTGCTTGCTCCATGTGGCGTACGGGCTCTAGTGCGATCTTGGTGGGTCGGGTAACGTAGTTGACCGGATGTCGGTGAAGGGGGAGGGAAATTTTAGCGAAAAAGAGGAAAGCAGATATACATGCAAAGATGTCCAATTAAAGGTTTTATTCAAAAATGGAATCGCCAAAACACATAAGCAGTTCCCAAAATAGTATGTGGCCTAATCTAATCAGGGGCCGTGGGGTCCGAGCCCTTAGCTGATCATATAATTCCCTACAAAGACCTAGGAATCCCGTTATTTCCCTTGGTAACTTCATGAAGTCGGCCATGCCCTCTGCTGCTTGAGACCTCGGGTATGTCCTTTAGTGCCAAGTTGGCTAGGCTTGCTAGTTTGAGGAATTTGTCTTTCCAGAGGCAGCTTCTGCCGTGGCCGCATTTACTTGTTCTTCTGCGCTGTCGGCTATATCTTTACATCGTTGCTTCCACCCTTCTTCCGCTTTTGTTTGAGGCTCGGATCGTTTCCTTGAGCCGGGGCTTCTTCCGCCTCCCTTTGGCGGGTTTGGGCCGCTCCGATAGGATTTTTTTTCTTTCTTGCTCTTTCAGAGCTCTTTGAGAGGTTGGCCCTTGTGAGTTCTTCTTCTAGAATGGACAATTTCCCTTGAGTCGGTGGAGTTGCTTCGGCTGTTCGGCTTTTTTCTCGCGTGCCTCTAGAAGTGCCTTCTCGAGCGTTCCTTGTCTTTGGTTACTTGGTCACGCCCTTTTCTTGTGCACATTGCTTGGTCGGCAGCTCTAAGGCAACTGCTGACCCTTAATCGAGCCTCGTGCTCTACCCCTGCCTTTTGATGATTTCATCATTTACATGTCTTTCGTGGTAGACCTCCCTGCCTCCTCGAAGTTTTTCGCTTTCCAGTGTGCCCTTTCGGCCTTTGTCCGATCTAGGGATCTTTTTGAGCTTTTCAACTTCGAGGGTTTCCCCGGACTTCGCACGGTTGGGTGCTGATCCCGAGATAGACTCTTGTCCCAAGGGAGTTTGAGTTCTTTGGCTCGCTTTTTCTACCCACTTGGTATTCTCGAGGGCCCGCAGCCTTGAGTTTTTCTCAAGTTCCCTCTTGGTTGGATTGTTCCAAGCACGTCAGATTTTCCGATGGTGGACCCCTTCGCACCTCGGGCCCCGTAGTAATCTAAGGAGTCATGGCCTTTTCTGATGGTGGGACTATTATTGGGTAGCCTGCCTGTCGGATTGCTAGTTCTGGGTTGTAATTGATTGCCCCTTGCATTCCTAGTAAAGGCACGTTTGGGTAACCTTCACATTTGATAATGACGTGCTGCCTTTCATTCCATGGTAGGTACCAACGGATGGATCTTTCGGTTGCTTTTTCGAGCCTTTGAGTCCATTCCTCGTTATTCATGGAGGGCACCCAACACCATTTGAAATTTTCTATGGGGCAAATGGTGCGGTGTTTGCACTGGAAGAGATGAGAGGTCATCCAAAGGTATAAGAGGGGGGTGCAGCCCCTTAAGACTCCTCGCCTCGCTCGCCAGATTGATGGAGAGAGTAGTATGTGTCTGCCAGATCTGCCATGGTGGGGTTTTCCCCTTGTTTCTTCTGGCCAGAATACTTCCATAGCCTGGACGGCCCACATGGTTTTTAAATGTCTCATGGAATAGGAAAATCCCATAAATTAATAGTCCTAGAGTATTGATGAAGGTGGGCCAATCTTTTACTAGTCGAGATGTTCAAGCCTTTGTTCTAGGTAGGTCCCGGGAGACCTTCAGTGCCATAGCGTTTTTTTTATGATTGGGACCAGATCCGCTTCAGAACTTTAATAGGCGGGCTATGGCGCCCTGTGATCGGGGGGCTGCTCTTGGTGGAAATATAACGTTCCTTCTTCCAGGGGTAAGCCAAGGAGGCGTTCATACTCTTCTATTGTGGGGGCTATCCGAAGTTGCTGAAGGTGAAACATCTGGCCTGGGTGGTCATAGTACTGCACTGGGCTTCTAGGCTTCGGCTTTCAATATCCAAAGAGGTGTAAGAGATTGCCATGTACCTTCTCGAAGCTCGACGCCATTGCCCTTTCGATGGCTGCCAAGGTTATGGAGGTGTGTAGTTCCCAAGACTCGAACTTGGACGGATATCCTACTCTGCTGTTGAGGATGTGTCTGGTTACCATTTTCTGAAAGTTCCGTAATTAGTCAAGTTGTCATACAAGCACTGTGTGTTTGGTTTAGGTAGGCAGGCCGACTTGTGCGGGGCTTAGATAGGTTCTGTTTGAAGGAATAATTGGGTTGCTGGAGTTTTGGTGGGTATGATTCGGACTCGGATTTAGGGCTAGATTTGGGCTTAGATCCGGTTTTCTCTAGTTTAGGATTCAGGCTGAGTAGACTTGGCGGTTGGCTTAGATTTGGACTCAGGTTAGATTTGGGTTTAGGCTTGGTTTGATATAGGTTCGGTCTGACTTGGACATGGGTTTGATTTTGACTTAGGTTTATTCGGCGGACTCTGGTTAGGGTTTACTTGATAGACTCTAGTTGGTAGACTCGGTTAGGGTTTACTTGGTAGGCTCTAGTTAAGGTAGACTCGGTTAGGGTTTACTTGGTAGGCTCTAGTTAAGGTAGACTCGGTTAGGGTAGACTCTAGTTAAGGTAGACTCGGTTAGGGTTTACTTGGTAGGCTCTAGTTAAGGTAGACTCGGTTAGGGTTTACTTGGCCGGCTTGGGCTAAGCTTTAGGACTCTGACTAAGGTTTATTTGGCTGACTTAGACTAAGGTTTATGACTCGACCAAGGTTTATTTGGTCGACTTGGGGCTAAGCTTTATGACTTCTGACTAAGGTTTATTTGGATGACTTAGACTAAGGTTTATTTGGTCGACTTCTGCCAAGATCTATTTGGTTGACTCCTGACAAAGGCTCATGGCTCTGACTAGGGTTGGTTTGAGCCGAGGCTCATGACTCCTGCTAAGGTTTATTCAATAGGCTTTCTAGAAAAATCCCGAGGTTCTCACACATGAATTTCTAAATTTCTCACCATTAGGCCCCCGGGTCTATGGACTCCCTAAGGTCTCCAGCACGATCAGGATCAATTTCTAGATGTTGCTGGTTCCCTCAGTCATCAGCCCTAGGTGGAACTATCACGGTCACCGCATGAGAAATCTCCAAGAGGGTACCGCCACACGCCCGCACTCCCTAACTCTCAGTGTCCGAATAGGATCAAGGCCATGGATGTATTTGCACTCTACCCCCTTTTTTTTTGAAAGACTGCCCCCATGTGCACTCGCCCCACAATAAAAAGAATAATAGCGTAAATATGGTCATCTATCCTATGATTTCATGCAATGCATACGAAAAGACGAATAAAGCTAAAATCATGCAAGATATAATATCGCAAGCATCTTCCCTCCCTGGGCAAGGCTAAACTAATAGGGCTCAACTCTCTTTATGGAATCCCCAGTGAGTCGCCATCCGTCAGAACCCGATGTCACGACGGATAGCCGACTCTCTTCACCTATGTCAACCGAGTGCCTCTACTGTCCGAGTCGCCACCCACGTTTTTCCGAACCTAGGAAACCTAAGGAAAGGCAGGTCTGTCGTCAGAGTTATGGATTCGGGAGTTGGTTACACGCAAAAAGGGGGTACAGGGGCCCCCAAGCATGTCTATCACTCGATAGTTACCCTTGGTTAGCCATATGGGAGAGGGATAGCTTTGTATATGGGTGACATTCTTGGGTTCTTACATTTAGGACTCAAGGTGGGGGGTGGGGTCATTGACTTGATAGAGGCGTGCGCCTCTGGCCCACGCACTTCTACCGCAGAGGGTTCAAAGTCTACGTAGTTCTGTGTCTAGGTAGGTAAGGGTTAGGTTGCATTGATCTCGTTATATTTGCCGAGTCGTGCTCTACTGGGGATTCGTGTTCCATTCTCGGCCTCATGATATCGAGCTAAAAAGGGGTTCAGGGAGGATCATGCTTGGTAGTACGAATTATATTAAGCTAATTAAGAGGAGAAAGGGAAGTCGACCAACCTGACGTCGAAGTGAGTGGGCGAGCCTCGCTCAGAGATCGATACTTCGACTTGCCTCTCGCCCGGACTTGGGGGCGCTTCTTCCTATCTTTAGCCGCCAGTTTTTCCTCCTTTCTTTGCCTTTCTTGCGATTTCTTCCTCTCTTCTCACTTCGTGGCAAGGGTTTATATAGGCTTGGGTTGTGACTTCCCTTGGGCCAGAGGTTATTATCAGGTTTGATAACCGAAATCGTGGGTGGTTGAGGTTCCTAATATTTTGGGTGGTTGAGGTGTGGCTTTGGCTAGGATTCACTTGGTCTTAGTTGAGATCCGGATATGGATTCGAATCGGTTGAGATTCTGATAAGGATTGGAAGGCTCGTGGACTCGGTCTCGGCTGAGATTCTCCTGAGGATCCGGGTTGGTTGAGATTCTGATATGAATTGGATAACTTGTTGACTCGGTCTCGGATGAGGTTCACCTGAGGATCCGGATCGGTTAAGATTCTGATACGGATGGGAAAAATCGTTAACTCGGTCTCGGCTAAGATTCTCCTGAGGATCCGGATCGGTTAAGATTCTGATACGGCTGGGAAAAATCGTTGACTCGGTCTCGGCTGAGATTCTCCTGAGGATTTGGTTTAGGTTTGATTGGGTCAAGGTGGAGGTCCGGGTTGACCCGGGGTTGACTCTGGGGTTGACTCTGGGGTTGACTCTGGGGTTTTGGCCCATGTTAACTGGGCCGGACCGATTTGGGGTATGACAATAGCTATTTATTTAAAGTAATTATAATATTAAGTGATCAAATTATGTAATAAAAGGGCTTCCTGATAAGACTTGATATGGGCTTAATGAGTGGATACCAGGTTGGCCCGTTAGGGGATAATGGGAACCCTATATGTAGGCTAACACATCAGGATATGGTCCCAATACACCAAACCAAAAACACATTCTCTATTCTCCCCATCTGAAAAGAGAAGTTAAGGTCCCATGAGGAATTAAGGCGGTTTGGTTGAGGAAAACCACAAACCAATGGTTCTCAATCAGATGGAAGACATTGAAGATTCTACATCAGTCTCCAACAAATGGATCCAGGTATTTAGTTGTTTATACTTTCTTGTTTATAATTTTGATGATCTGATATAACGGTAAAAGATTATAAGGAACTCTAAAGATTTAGATAAAGATTTCCAACAGACTCTGCAATGGGCTTCCTTACTTCTTCTTTCTTACTTAGATTCACTAAGGAATCTCTCAATGTCTACACTCACTCTTTTCTTAGGGAATCCTTTTGCGTCTATTCTCTCTCTTTTTTCGACCCTCCTTTTTCATTTTCTCTTCCTTTTATAACCTTTGAGGTCACTTCCCCTTGGCTCCCTATCCACTATTGCGTTCGTCATGATAATGTTGGAATTGTTCATGGGGTAGTTTGCGTCTCCTAGGTCAACCTACATAATAGTGAAGGTGCAGAACAGAGCAAGTGTAGGGATGGTTGATGGGGTGTGTAGGCGGAGTGGGGGAATCAATGGAGAGACTTCTCCAGTACTTCTCCATCAATCTCTTTCTTTTCTATTTTCTTCCTTTTTTATTTATTATTTTTTTGGTTTTATGCATTTCTTCTTTTATTCATTTATTTACTTTTATTATCATTCTTGATATGGATAGATTTTGGTATCTACAAATGGGTTGTAAACAGTACCTAAAACAAATGATGGAGGATTAGGTGTAAACAGTAAAATATCTAGTTAATCATTTAATTTAACATTTTTAGAAAAGTGAAAATGGTATATGTTAGTGGAGGAGGAATCACTTTGAAATAAAATTTTAATTGTAAAATATGGGAAATGGAATATAATTCACGTGGAGAGAAAAAGAAGAGGATTTAAAAAAAAAGAAAAATAATCAATTTGGTGAAAACACTTAAGAAAAATTGAAAAGAGGGATCCATGAGAAGAAGGCTGGTTAATTAGAAATGTATTATTAGAAAGGTTGGAAACGGAGGAGACACTTTATTTTTGGTTAAATATTTGGGTTAGACGGAAAATAATAAAAAATACTTTTGGAATATTATTCTCAATAGATAATAAGGAAGTTAAAGTGAAAGATATGGTATCTTTGGAGAGATGAAAAGTGAGGGTGAAATTTGAGACGGGGAAGAGAGCTATTGTAACATTAGTTGTCTATGGACATGGAAGGCAGAACCCACTAGTAAATATTCAGTAAAATAAACCTAGCTACAAGCTAATTAATAATCATGACCGTCGTCTACGTAGGAAATTATACAATATCAGGTATAACATGTCTCTTTTAAAAATCAAGACATTTGCATGGAAGATAATAATAGATTGAATTTCATGAAAATCCAATTTACTTAGAAGTGGTATTATATATAAATCAAAGAGATCAACGTTTGTATGTCTTTTGCAAATGTAAAACACAATCAACAAAAAATTAATTATTTGTTTTTTTCCTGTAATGATTCATATAATTTGTCAAAGATTCTATTTGTGTCTAGGAGAGCATACATCCCACTCCCATGCTCAAGTAAAACTCTTTTTGGGTACATTGAGATGGTAGATAAGAGGAAAGAGATTGAGTTTTGGAAACCTATTTGATCAATATGGATACATAGAAATCAATGGTAGAAATGATCGATAAGGGTGAGAAATGAATTAAAGCTAGGATCGATGAAAAAAGACTTCTACGTCATTTTATAAGTGGTGGGTAATATAATTTACTATTAAGTTTGTCTTGTTATTTTTAAACACAAAATGATGTAATTGACAAGAGTACTTCTTATGCTCTGCCCTCTAATATATTTGGTTATGCTTGATCCAATTTTTTTTCTTTACTTAAAATGTACTTTAAAGTTAAAGTTTAAATTAATTTTTTTTAAAATAAAGTAGAAGTTGTATGATCATTTTTACTTCTTTTTAGTTTCAAAACTCCTTTTAAACTAAAAGATGTTTGATAAAAAATTTTAATTTCTTTAAAACTAATTGTCTTGCTCAATAGAAGAATATATTCATAAAAAAATATTATGTAAAATTATTTTAATCAATATTAATAAAAACTAATTTTAGAGATGATTTACAAATAATTTATTATATAATATTTAATAAATAAAATTAATTATTAATTATAAAAGATAAAATATTTGGACATGTCTATTTACTAATATTTTTCAAGATAAAAATAATTTATTTAAACAGAATTTATTAATGTCGAGTTATTCTAAAAAATCAATAAATAATCCAAAAAATATTTAATAAATATATTTTTATAATTAAGGATTATAAAAATTAACCACATTAAAAATTTAAAAGATTCTGACATCTAAAATTTTAAAATAAAAATTATACATATTTTAAGAGATCAAAATTTTGTTGAACTATATTTTTATTTATTTATTTTAGTAATTTTATTTTATTTCATGTAATAAAATTAAAAATAATTAGTATTTTAATTTTTTAAAATAAAAAATTTATAAATAAATTAAGGCATCACAACAAATAAATATAGTCTAAAATAAAATTGAATGTATGGGAATTTAATGATAAAGTACATATTTTGTCAATATAAATAATTATATTCTTCCACTACAAGATTTTTTTTGATTTTATTACTAATTTTATCTACCATTTAAATTAGTAGTTAAATCCTAACTAATTAAATATTAATTAACTAGAATATTATTTTTTCTAACTAAATTGAAGTTATATTCATTTATACTTCTTATTACTACAAATTAGTTAGGAAATAACTACAAATTTTAAAAAATTTACTACAAATTAACTAAGATTATTTTCTTAGCTAATGTGCTACTTATTTCATGCTACCATTCAATATTATAGTAATTTTATAACTAATTATTTTTACTAGAAATTAACTACAAAATAACTATTGATTTTAAAATTAACCACAAAATTATTTTGTAACAAATTTTAAATTTTCTAGTAGTTTTCTTGCGGTTATCCTTTCGTCTATTTTATTCCCTTGTTAAAATATACGCCTCCTAAATTTTTTTTGTCCTGAGATCTCCAATAGAATGATCAAAGGCAATTGCAAGAGGGTGACACTTACAATGGGAAAGTCGGTGAAGTACTCAAATTGAAATTCTGTAAAATAAAATATAAAAAAAATATTTTAAGATGAGTTGAAATTCAAAGAGGAAACTAGATGAATAAGTTTCGTGTGAGTCGGAAGAAAATTTCTCCTACTAAATTAAAAACTCATTTTTTCAAGTTTTGTTCTATAAAAAATGAATTATTTTTTAAGTTTTTTTAAGTATTTAATTCAACTTCTCTTTTTAACGTGAAAATAAGCTTAGAAAAAACTTGATCACAATATTTGCTTTATAAAAAATGTTGACATAAAAAATAGAAACAGTTTATTTCAATTCTTGATTAGAGAGTATTTATATCTGTCTAATATTAGTGAGTATATAATATTAGAGAGGTTACTTGTGTGTCAATTAATTAATTTCATGATTTTTCTGCCTAAAATATGCATACATAATTTGTATACGTGTAAGTGAGTTTAATATGAAATTTTTTTACATTATCAACTCAATTATCACGTTTAAAGTATAAAAATTAACAATTTTACCTAATAATTTATAATTGAATGATATTTAAAAAAAATTAACTGTAAATATATTCTAATTAAATTCTATTTAAGTTCATATTTATGTAATAATATCTCAAATGTTAGTTAACTAAGTGTTTAAGGGAAGCTATACCTATATCCAGTGATACACAGATAAGATTCAATTATTTTTCAACTATATCTTCAGCAATTATTATTTAACAATTGACAATTTTTACATCAAATATATTTTTTTTAATTTCCATATTTTATCACAACAAAATTACTTAAAGTGGTGAGATCCTTCTTAATTTTTTTTAAATTGTCTATGTAGATAATTCTTTACTCTTTACTAGTCACTTGACACTTCTTGGCCCTTTCCAAACATTATATTTTATGCTTTGTTTATATTAAACAATAAATGGTGCAGAAAGGATGGGAAAAACACTGATATTATTGTTTCAAAAATTAAAATTAAAAGATAAAATTTATGTATAATATTATAAGTATTTTTAGTATTATTTTTCATTTCAAATTAAATTTTTATTTCAACAATATGTATTAACCTTAATTGTAATTTTAATATATAAACTATTGAAATAAAACTCAATATTAACTTTAAAAAAATAACAATAAAGACATCTATAGTACTCTACTATTTTTTGTCTAAATATAGTAGAATAGGAGGAAGTGTATTTCACATACCCGTCTATTTTCTCAAATTTTCTTCCGTCCAAATGTTTAAGGGAAATAAAGGATGGTAATTAAAACATATAAGATTTAACATTTTTAACAACAACCCTAATTAAGATATAATGTGTTTGTAATATGGGAAAATTAAACATTATAAATTTACAATTCTTATCATTATATTTTTGTAACTTGATTAAACTTCTAAAGAGAAATGGAAGCTTTTCTTTATTAAATCATTATCCATCGAAGAAACGATGTATGAATTTTATTTCACTCAATCCCTTGTTGTCCCTTCCATTTTGTTATATATCATTTTATTTTACTCGCCATAAGTATCCAATGCCCTCTTTTTATCTATATCTTTCTTTGATATATATATATATATATACCAATACAAGAAGGATGGAAAATCTGGGTAAAAAAAATCCTTAAGTGCTCTTAGAGTACATTTCAAGAATTGTTTATGAAATTTTTAATCTTAAGAATTAGTTATTTCATAGTTTTAATATAGAAGTAATTGATGTGACATGTATAAGAATAATTTCTTATATAATAATAATGCAGATTTTTTTTACTTGTATGAGGTAAGACAAATCATGCTTCTTCAAGCATGAGATCAAAATTCAATTTTTAGGTTTGTATATATAAAAGAATATTTATGAAAAAAAAAAAGTTTCCTAATGAGTTTTCATATTTCAAGAAATTAATATTTAATTTTGCTAAAGAATGTAATGAGTTCACTTTCCCATCCAGAAAAAAAAACTTAAAATAATATTATGCTATGAGAGAAATATAAAAGTACAAATAATAAGGCTTACGTAATTATGCCAGATTTTACCTCAAACAAGCTTATTGTATTTCTCGAAGTTAAGGCATGAGAGTTTGATTTATTTTCCTGGTATATGTCTTTCTTTAATGCATGAACTGTCCCATTAAAAACTTTCGAGTTGGCTTAAAATTTGAGTGCATTTACTTAAAATTATTTCTTAAAAGAATTGTTTTTTTTTATGAAAAAATTAATTATAAAAAATTATAAGATGTGTGCATTTCTTTTAAAAGAATAAGATTTAGAAAAGAAACAATTTTCTATTTTTTTAGAAACAATCTTTACCATGTTAATTCCAAAAACAATTTTTTTGAATACATGTCTATTTATATGTACTTTTTAAATTTCTTATGCCTCTACCATGTACAGTAATATGGTAATTTAATTATTTTTTTGGAATTGCTTTTTTTTCTAATCTCTCACGTGATGACTCATTAGGGAAGGTTCCATATATATATATATATTCTTTTTACACATGATTCATAAAATATTTGTTGTTAAAAATAATTTTTCTATAGTTTTCCTTATTTATATAGATTTTATGAGTTTCTCACTTAATTCCTAAATAGCACAAAATTTTAATTAATAATAAAATTATTTAATAAGGGACTTATTTAAAAATAAAATAAAATGGTAAAATCACTAAAAAATATAATAACAAAAAATTTAATGAAGAAAAAAAACACATTTTTTTGGAATGCAGGAAAAAAAATCTTATTTATAAAATAATTATGTTCATGTTTATGTTTAATTATTTATGAAGTAATTTTTTTAAATAATTATTATATTAAATAATTGTTTAACTATAATTGGACTTTTATGGTTATCTATTTTAAATTGTTAATATGTATAAAAAAAAATACTTTTTCTAAACAAACATGTTAATTTAGAAGTGCTTTTAAGGTCTTTATTGTAATTTTATAACAAAAAAAAAATCTTCTAGACTATCATATCCAAACAAATTAAAAATCAATTTTTATTTAAAAAACTGATTTTTATAATTTCAACTAAACATGAATTAGCTTATACTAATATAAGAATTAAAAATAAAACTATTTTAAAATAACTTTTTTCTAAGCACAAACGAATAAGCCCTTTGTAGCAAGATCTTTACGTATAGACCAATGAGTTTGTTCTAAATAGAATTGCCTAGGCTATCATCATCTATAAAATTTTAAGATATTACAATAAAAATTCAACACAATTATAATGATATTATTGTTGGTGTTTACTTAGATAGATTAGTCTGATATGTTGAAAAGGTTTATTTAAATCAACCTAATTTTTTAATTAAATACATTTTAGGAGAAAAAAAACTTTTATCTAATTTATTCAATATAAACAAGATTTATGTTAAACTATACTTACTGTGAGACAGGTCATGGGTCCCTAATACAAACCTATTTATATCTCAAATCCTATTATAATTATTGTGTCATGACTAAAATTAAGATAGGTTCACTGGCGCAGTGTTCATATACATGCACGTGATAGTTGATGGAGACTCAAAGGTAAAGTTTTAGTTGATTACGGAATAAAATACCTATATTTGTTTTTTGGTGAATTAAAAATAAAAAATACCTATACTTGATTATACAGATCAGTCCTTTATTTAATGTGAGTGAGTAAATACATTCACTTTCAAATTTGTTAACAATTACAATACATTTCAAAATAAATTTAATTTGATAACTACACTAAATTTTCAATATAAAAAAAAAAAAGATTGTTCTTGATTCCTCAGCAGTTTGTAATCCATCTCTCACTACCACGGTAAGCACGTGACAAGGAGTGAGCATGTTTTTATGTACTAAAGGACCATCCTTTTAAGCTATTGTTTCACATGAACCTAGAAATTTTCAAAGTGGTCCATCGTTTTAAGCCACGCTAGAGAGATTTTTGCGTGTTCACAAACAATATAATTTATACACATTTATAATAGATGGGATCCACAACCTAACTTAATATTGGTTAAGAGTTATAAAAATTGGTAAGAGTTGGCAAAAATCAATAGTTTGATAACTAATGATAACTTTGAACATTACTTTTATAGAAGTGTTATAAAAATTTCTAAATAGGAAAGTAGGACTCAAACTCATTCCAAAAAAAAAAATGTAAATTTTCAAACTCATTCCTGGCAATAAATGGATTCCCTATATTTTTATGGAAAGGTAAGAAACTTCATTTGAATATATATGATAAAAAAATTTGTAAAAAATAATGAAATAATCAAAGTGCAATAGTTACGTATATAATCTGGTCTTCTAAGTTCATGTTCATAGAAAATGTGGAATTTTTGTAATTTTTTATTGTATAGAAAAACTTGTAATTTTTTTTTAAAAGGTGGTTGATATTAAAATATTTATATTAGATCAAATGATTATTCTATAAATTTTTTATACTAATAATGATAATTTTGACTTAAAAAATTCATATAATATGAGTTTTCACGTATCACTAATAAATGTAATAAATTTACAAAATGGTTAATTTAATCTAAGAGAGATACTTTAAGGAAGCAAAATAAAATCTATTAAACATAGGAGGTCATGCTAAAATAAAAAAAATCAAATAAGGATTAAAATTATATTTTAGTCTTTAATATTATATTCTAAATAATAGGTAGTATTTTTATTATCAATATTTATATATTTTATATTCATTAATTATTAGTTTATTTTTTATTTTACAAGGCATATAGTATTATTCTTTTACTAATTTAAAGTTTCAGTTAACTTTTTTATTTTCAAGCTAATTTATTATTTAATATGTTGTATATATATATATATATAATTATTATTAGTTCAACTACAAATAAAAAATAAATTATAAATTAGTATTTTATTGGTTTAATGATCAATTCATCATTAAAAACATTGATTAATATATTAACACTACAAAATGAAAAGTGTTAACTCTTTTTTTTATGTATGCACTATTTTTATATAACAAAATTTAGACACAGTATTATAAGTGTTTTTGATATTGTTTTTTAACCAAAATTAAAATTTTACTTCGTCAATTTGTGTTGACATTTAATAGTATTTTATTAAATAGATTATCAAAATAAATTTTCACTTCTAATTAAAAAAATAATACCAACAACACTTATAGGACTGCATCTATTTTTTCTTCTTTTTTATACTATTTTAGATATATATTAATTTTTTTATTATCTTTATATATATATATATATATATTATGACTTTACAATTTAACCCATTTTAAGTGTAAATTATAAAAGGATTTCATCTTACCAAACAAAAATTAGTGTTTCCTAAACTTGTCTCATTATGATAATCCATATTTAATAAAGATTATGAATACTTTAATAAAAAAATGGCATAGAAGTTAACTATATGTGACACCAATTAATTGTCTACATTAATTTCTTATTCAAATTAAATTAGAGAAAATAATTTTAAATTCTAGTTCAATCACATATCAAAATATATATTTGTTGATTTTTATTATAATTATATTAAAAATCATAATATGATTAAATAACAATATACAATTATTTTATTCATTTATTATATAGTCATTAAACTCTTTAATTATTAATTAATATTTATATAAATTCAATTTTCAATTAATAATTATATATTTATTGGTATAAAAAATTGATATATACTATTAATGATTGTATCATTAGGAAATACTTGCAATTTTAAACTAACAAACAAACTTTTGTCAAACTATAAATTATCCTAACGAGGAATACCTAACACGTTTTAGGTAGGATGAGATATTTTCTTTTACAATAATGATTGTGGATCAATTGTGCGTCAATTGTAAAAGATATAATAAATAAAATGACGAGGAAAGGATAAAAAAAATGTAAAATGAAGGGAGAAATGAGTAAAATAAAGAAAAAAATATCTTTTTGATCATTTTATTATTAATTAAGTTAAAGATTAAACCTCAGACTTACTTAAAAAATACATCATGCAATAATTATTATACTTTCAAATCAATTAAATTAATTCTCTAATTTTTAAATATATATAATTTTCATATCTCTTCATTAACTTCATTAATAAAAAAATTATATATTTTTAAAAGTTGGAGGATTAATCTCATTAATTCAAACATTAAAAAATTAAAATCAAGTTCAACCGATAATATAGCTGTATAGGACCAAAAATATGTTTTTTTTTCAAAAAAATAATGACAAACTAACATTTCTATATATACTCTATTAATAACTATTATTTTTTTTCTTTTATCATACTTATACTTCTTTTTTCTTTCTAACTGCTTGTTTTGTAAAGAGGAAATAATAGATAGAAAACTTAGAAAAAGGAGAATAAATAATGAGATTGAAAATCTCTCTCTTTCGTTAAAGTAGAAGATAGAGGGAGAAATATAAAAAATATCATAAATCTCACAACTTTTGATTTTCTTGTTCAATAGATGAAATCTTTCAAGGATACCAACGTCTTTCGCTCAGAATAAATAAATGTTTTTTTTTTCATAATCATCACAGTTTATTTTAAAAAAAAAACAACTGAATGTTTTAAAAAATAATAGATTTAAAAAAAATATTTTTTAAAACAATCAATTTTTTTATTTCTTTCTCCTCTATTTTCATCTTTTTTTTTCTTGTGTCAAACAAGTCATAAGTGTTAAAAAGAATTAGTTGTACAACAAACTTAAAAAAAAAAAAAATCAAAACTCTATTGGTCGGTAGGTAGCAAATGAGGATAATTGATGTCATCATTTTGATAAAGCAAGCGAGCGAGACTGCCAGATGCTTGGCTCGTCATTTTTCTTATTCCTTATTGGCTGCTTCATTTTAACAATAAATATCATTTTATTTTCGTCACTTAGTAGCCACAATGAGATCATTATTAATTTTTTTTAATTTAAACACGAATAATTATAAATTCTCCCATAATATTTTTCTCTTTAATTTGTATAATAACTATAGAATATTTTTATGTTTTGAAGAAATTAAATATAATTTATTTAATATATAACAAGACATTTTAAACTTTTAGTGTTTATAAAATATTAGAAAAAAGAGACATTTTCTGTTTTTTATATTAAAAAAGCTATAAAGATTAAATAATAAAAATAATTTGTGTAGTGTAATTGAAGGATGTGAGGAATAAAGTAAAAGAGAAAATAATAAATAAAAAATAAGAGAGAAATAGTATTTTACAAAAATAATTATAAAAAAAATAAGAGACAAAAAAAAAAATATATGCAACTAAAGCTTCCTATCTCTTTATATATTACAGTTATACATCAGAAAGACTCGCAAGAAGATATAATATTGCTCTTTAAACATCTAAAGATAATGTTCATTTGTTTTTTATTGTTATAAACTAAAAAAATACAATCACTATTATAAAATTAAAACTTAGGCCTATTATCAAAATCCTTCGTATTTTAAGAAATTGTCCACTTGGTATTAACATTGCTCTGTTATGTTGTGTTATTATGGTAGCGACATACACATCATAGGTCGTATCATGGTCTTCCCTTCTTGTGCTTTTAGCTGTTACACACTAGTTGATGAGGTGTTGTTACTTATCCAACATCCTTAATTAGCGCCCTATTTTACCAAAATGCCAATCATTCGAAGCCGGCAATTTTCAACTTGCCAACTTAGAGCATAGCTTTTTCGTCATTGATTAACGAACGCTCAAGAAATCCTATGAGATAAAGACATGTAAATTATAATACTCGTGTCTCAGAAATTGGTTCTTGAACTAATGGAAAAAAGAAAATCACTTTTCGCTCTTGTCACGAGTGGTATTTTCAATTACCGGCCAAACAAGTTGTTTATGTATTTTGACCCTCACCTGCTAGACAAATTATTAACTACTATACCTCCATCGTCTCAATTAATTTTAACATTACATATATTTTAATTTTTAATTTACAAAAAATAATAATACTTGATTTTTAATTTACCTATCATTATTAAATTAATAAAAACACATAATTCAAAACCTCCTAATAATTTATCGCCCACGTGGATATAATACAACACTAGAAGGAAACGTTCAGCAAATGTCACCTGAAAATGAAATTTGAAGCAAGTGTGAAAATGAAATTTGAAGCAAGTGTGAAAATGAAATTCACAAGTAGTGTGAAATGGCTGCTGCAAAGTGTGCGCATGGAGAAATAGTGTGACTCAATAGACTTTTTTATAATATCTTATCGAGTGAATGGTTTTTGACATTTGCCCCTTTCGCAGAAATTGTCGCTGATTGCCATGTTTACCCTTCTCCTTTTCTGTCTTTTCTTTCCTCAAAAGCTGTTTGACTCAAATTCATCTTCATTGTATATGTAAGCAAAATATCATTTCTTAAGGTAACTTTTTGTATAATAATATTCACAAATGCAGAGCAGAGATAATAACAAACTTCCGTACAATTGTTTTTAATTACCGTACAATCCATTTGTCTTTATTATTAACAAGCAACCAATGCAATGCTCCGTCCTCTAAAATTTATTTTATTTATTATTTTCTATAAAAGCCAACTATTTAATGAAAATTATTCATTTTCTATTCTAGAAAAATAAAGTATTTGAGTATTTTATCTCAGTGCAAAAAATTCATGCCACACTTAGTCATGTCTCGTGTTTTAGCGGGAGCTAAAAATATTTTTTTAACATACTATTTCTAATATACTTTATATTAATATTTAAAATAGATTAAAAACTTTAAAATTATGAACGAAGCTTGTTAAATAAGAAGTCAGATTGAAGTATTTGTGATTTTTAATAAATTTTAGATATTTAAAATAGTACATTAAAAAATGTGTCATTAATATTTTTTTTTATAATTTATGACATGTTTTATAAACTTGTAAATCAATTAATCAAATAATTTTTTCTCCAATTAGTTATTTAATTATTTTTGTTTTCTCATTTTTATTTAATTAATACTCAAAATTAAACATAATAAGATATTAATAAAATAATTTTCTTCAATTAAATAAATTTTTAAAAAAATTGTGAATATTTTGAATACTTATAATTGTTCCTTACTTATATTTGTTACATTTCACGTATATTTTAGTCAGGTTCTAATTTTTTTTTAGAACTTGAAAATTTTGTTTGACATTATTATAAATATTTGATAAAACAAGTTTTTTTTTACAAAACTTATAATATTTTTTTATATGCTACTGATGTTCTCAAAATGTTGGCTTTTATCTTTTTATAATTTTTTTTTTTTGAAATATTTATTAAATTTATTTTTTACCCTTTCCTACGTCAGATAGGAGTTTATTATATATTTTTATTTTCTTCTTCTACTCATATATAGGATATTAATATTATTTATATTCTTTTTATGTAAGGAAGGATTATATTATGATTATCCTTTTATTACATTATATATATATATATATAAAATGAATTTGCTCACAATATGGAAGATGCTGTGTCGAAAGTAACAAGAACGAGTTAGAGAGGCTCCTACTTGCTAACTTAAAAAGAAAAAAAAATAAAAAAACTCGAAAACTCAGTGACAGTGGGCTTGCACTTAAGCGCACTAACTCTTAGACTTATGAGCAAAATTTAGCCCAGTGGTTTTATTGCAGCTGGAGTGCTGGTTAATCATTATTTATAAAACTGGGCCTAGTATATCTCGTTTTGTACTTTGCGAGTTCCTGGGAAGGGAACTCAAGTTTTTTTGTTTTTCTAAATGTAACAGTTAAGTTTAATGCTGTTATTAATTAAATTATATTTATAAATTTTAATATAATTTAAAATTAATTTAATTATTTATCACGTCATTTTATTTTAATACCGAATATTATATTTAAAAATATATATATAAATATTAATTATTAGATAATATATCTAAAAATAATATAAATTATACAAAATTTAATTTATATTATCATAAAAATAATATCACATAATTCAATAATTCGATCAGTTAAATTTTTATTATCAAAATTTATTATAAGTGTAATTGACTAAATTTAATAATTTAAGGATTATTTTTTATTCTTATTCTTTATTTTGTGTTAATCTAACCATTAGAAAAAGTAATTTATATTTGCATGTTAGATTTTAAAAAATAATGTGATAATTGAATGTAACTCACAGTATATCATTTTTTTATATATTATTTATTAAATTTAAATTATTATGTTTATTATATTAATTTAAAAGCATGACAATATTATTATTAGTCATTACTTATTGAAATAGTATAATATGATAAAAAAATAATTATTTTACATAAATATTATATATAATTAACAGTTAATATTATAATATTTATATTAAATTATATTTTTAATCTTTTATCCGAGTGAAAAAATTTGTTTTGATCTTTTATTTTTTTTAAAATTTATTTTTGTTATTATCCTTATAAAACAATCGATATTTTTCAATTTCGAAACATGATTTTGAAATTTTTTTTTATCTAATTCAATATGTGAAATTTATTCAATTATATTCATTTATATTTAAATTATGAACTCTAACTAATGTTCAAACTAAAAAGAATTATAAATAAGATAGAAAATTGTGAAAATTAAATACAACAAGCAATTGTAAAACTAAAAAAATAATATTATATTCTTTTCTACATGCTTATGTGACTCCCTTTTCAAAATGTTTATAACTTTAATTGGATCAAATATTAATTGAATTTCATAGTTTTCATGTAAATAAATATGAGGAGACAAGTTTGACGTTTTGAATAAAATAAAATAAAAAATTTAAAATTATGTCCAATAATCGAAAACAATCACTATTTTGAAAAAATAATATTAATTCAAATTTAAAAGTTGAACTACTAGAAAATTTAAAATTTGTTACAAAATAATTTTGTGGCTAATTTTAAAATTAATAGTTATTTTGTAGTTAATTTCTAGTAAAAATAATTAGTTACAAAATTATTACAATATTGAATGGTAGCATAAAATAAGTAACAAATTAATTAGAAAAATAATCTTAGTTAATTTATAGTAAATTTTTTAAAACTTGTAGTTATTTCCTAGCTAATTTGTAGTAATAAGAAGTATAAATGAATATAACTTCAATTTAGTTAGAAAAAATAATATTCTAGTTATTTAATAGTTAATTAGTTAGGATTTAACTATTAATTTAAATGGTAGCTAAAATTAATAGCAAAATAAAAAAAAATCTTGTAGTGAATGACAAAAACAAATCTTTAAAAAAAATAAATGATTTAAATAATTTTTTTAAGACCAAACCTATTATTTATGTCTTTAACAAATAAGTAGTGTTTTTTTTTTTAAATACAAGAATTCATAGACCAGCTCGAAAAGGATTGGACTTACTAATTAAAAAATTTGTTGGTTTGTCATGAATGGGATTAAATGAGTTACACCAACATGAATTAACAGCTCTATTTATTATATAAAAAAAAACATGTCATTCAATATGGCTTTATAGATAATTAAAAATATTTAATGTAGTTTAAACTAATGTCTTTTGTGACATTGTCAACAAGATCTTTACTTAAAAAATATAGTGATTAAATATATTTCATCTATGTCAAATTAGTAAATTTTAATTTTGTACTCTCTAATGTCTTTGTAATTTATTGAGATCTCTGACTTTCTTAGCTTCTCTTTGGACTAAACCTACAAATCACTATTAACTGTGACAAAATAATTATCTATTTGCAGTTGGAAACAAAAAAGGTAAATTAAAATTATATATTGTTTAGGGTGAGAAAGGTAACTTCATATCGTACTCTTGATTTGGGGCGGAGAGGTGAAAGTATATTATATTTTGTTTAGTTTGGGTTATTAGTTGCAGAATTAGTTTCAATAGCACTGTTTTAGAGACATTTTTCACATAAATATTCTGTACTAGTTTTTTTTGAAACTGATGTAGCATATGATGCCATGATATAATATTGATATAGTATTCTAGATTAGTTCATATTTTAACTGATGTAAAAAAATATTATTTACATTGATTGTATTAAGAAGTCCCGTAGAAAATACTTTTTACATAAATTCCTTAGCATTCAACTTAGAATGTGAACATATTTTCAAAATTTTAGATTTCAGACTAGTCTTTTTAGGATGGTTTTATTTTAACTGGTATCAGTTCCAATACAGTTAATATAAAATATTGGTGCATTTTTAAATATTTTAAATATTAAACTTGACTCTCCACATTGAATTATACGAGAAACCAATTTAGAGAATGATTTTCTACCTTAATTCATCCTACAATTGATACAGAAACTCTTATTAAATCTCAGTCTTGTGTTTTTTGAAGTTCTTTTACTCTTAAATAATACATCATTTATAACTTCTACTTCACCCTTAAACAATATAAAGTTTTCTCACCCCTTAATTATAATATAAACAATTAATCATAATTATTTCTCCAAAATTTTTTTGTGTCTTTATTTGATAACTTGGGAGAGTTCATACTAAAAGTACTCTCTTCGATTTGGAATATAAATAAATAAAAAAACACACACATGTATGATGGTTCAAAATATAAATTAATTTTAACTAATTTTACTTTATTTAATAAAATTATTTTTAAAATATTTTTAATTTAATTCAAATTTATTTCTAATCACTTTTTTTAATTCTCGTGGTATCAACCATATTATCTTTAAAATAAAGAAAAATATTTTCATTTGAAACAAGTTTTTATAAAATTGAAGTCTTCCATCAGTTAACGTGAAAAATAGTTTAAAAGATGAACTTTGTTTTTTAAATGAAATTGAGAAAGTTAACTAATATTTGTAATCAATATTGATCTTTCTTTCTTTTTTTTGTAGTGGAGACTATTTGCACCAATATGTAATGATTTTATAACACGTTTCATTATATTTTAATTTAAATACCTGTATTTTAAACATTTTTATTGCTTAATATAGGCTGTATTTGATTTCACGTTGTGTCACTCTGAAGTTTAATGAGCCAGGGGAGGGAAATTGAGATTCTCGTACCTTTGAAAGTTGGAAATTCTCCTAAATCAAACACACTCGTAGTGTTGTTTACATTAAAGTGATAATTTTACATTGAACCCTATCACTCCAACAAAACGATTGACGCAAGAGAAAAATTAACCAAACATAACATAAAAGAATTTACTTTTTATTTTAAACATATCGTAAAAATACACATGCCATTGATTACAAAAAATAAAAAATAAACATATCAACAAGTCAATTTTGGAGAAAGAACCACTCCTTTTGTGTGTGTAAATTTTGATAATATTTTTAACATTTCCCTAACTTGGGATTTAATTTATATTAACTTATATTTAACTGACTGATTAATTTATCAATTAGTCAGTAAAATGTAAGGAGCTAGGAATTCTCATTATGTGATAAGTTTGTTTAATTTATAGTAATAACATGATGTGGTCCACTGTTGTCACAACATGGTTGAGGATTCTTTGGGTGCTCTGTGACAACTTTGGTGTCCTTGTTCTTAAATTTTGCTAGATTGGATAATTCTTGTATTGACTCTGCTAGTTTCTCAGTGCAAGAAACCACATCAACCAACAGAGAAGCCACAGTGAGAAGAGGAATAACCTCAAAGAGATTGGTGTCTTCCCACAATCCTGTTTTGATGATGGACCTAAGGTTGGTGGCAGCAATCTTAGATTCAGCAATGTAAGGGTCTGCAGAGGATGGTGGCATCATTTTATGGATTGCCACTGCTAATTCCCTTAAAGCCTTTCCTGTTTCTGTGCTCATCTTCATGCATGGCTCTTGTATTTTGCTTCTGATTGCTATTGATGTCTGTAAGTTAAACATTATAAACATCACGTTCATTCATGATGTGAAAAATGCAAAAACTAGTAGTGTTCATTTTAACACATTCTAAGTCATTTGTTTCACTAAGAATATTTGATACAAACAATAAAATGAGAGGGAAATTAATACCTTAGTAGAGTTAAGGAAGCCGTTAAGGGCATCAATACGATAGGCACACTGCCTTGAAAGGTTTCCTATCTTCATGTATTGTTGCCAAGGGTGACGAAATCTGAAACGACCGTGGCATGGTTCCCACCTTGCAAAATTGGCCTGCCAAAAAGATTTTGAATTATTAAGCAGGACATCATATGATCTGTGAAGTGTTGTGTGCCACATAATTTTTGGTTTCTCATCCTCACCAAGTTTTCTTCAACTTGTTTTGAATTAAGAACACTTTTATATCCTTGCATAAACGATTTGTTTGGTTCTCCAAATGTTTCGAAATATTCCTTTCCAAAACCTGCAATTTGATGTACATAATAAGATGATTAATTTTTTTTTAATAATTATCTTAAAAGTCACAGTAATAATAAGTGATCAGATGACAGTTACATTATTAGTTAATGATTATAAAATTCTCCTAAATTACACCAAATTTACAAAATTGGAAGATATGAATGTACCTTCTAAAAAGTAGCCTAGTTTTTCAATATTTTTTGACTCTAGATTGTGAAGATCACCACCAGCCCACACAGGGCACACGAAAATGCTGACTGATATAGAAATTAAACCACCCGCAAGAATTGTGGTTACCCTTTTCAGTGCAATGTCTAGTATCTTGCAGTCTCTGTAGCTCGACACAGAAACCATGCAGAATGTCAAAATAAACACCAGCAACCCGTAATCATATCTCGCTTTCATCTTAGGCAAAAATCGAAAATATGTAACTCCTGCAGCTGCAATAATTATTTAAATGTTATCATTATCTAGCCAGTTAGCAATTTCTTAATTAGTAGAGAAATTCAATTGGACAAGTAGACATTACTTAATAGAAAAATTAAGGCTCCAAGAAGTACAGGTTGCACTATATGTCCTGTTGAAATTGAATTCACCATGTAATAAGATCCAAGCCCCAGAGCACCAGCCAAAAACGTTGCAAAACCTCTATTAAAACCCTTTCCAAGCGTTGCTCCTGCATGTGTCACAAAACCAAATTGTACGTGAATCAGAAACTAGTCAACATTCTATATACTTGTTGAATGCTAAATTTGTGATAATTTTTTAAAAGAAAACTTGCCTACGGAGAATTCGGAGACAACAATGACAGTGAAAACTGCCCACATTGCAGATGAACCAAAACTGTTGTAAAGAGGTTTAACATAGTAAAACAAGGAAACTAAGGTGATGGCAAGTGCTACTTTCAAAGAATGAATCACCCTTCTTGGATCTTCTTTTCCCAGTTTCTTTAGTTGTGACATCATGTCCACTACCTTAGCACTGAACTCTCTAGGCAAGGCCATGAACCGTTGCCAACCCTTGGTGACTTCAGAGACCATTTAAATGTGTTTGATTAATTCTAAGAGCGAAAATGGAGAGGGAGTGTGTTTTTATCTATAATCTAATCTCTTGAAGCCAACAACACTCCCTCAGTTTTGAAGGCTAATTAACCACAGATAGCTATAAACTCTTATTGGGATCCATAGTTAATTCCATTTCGTATTTATAATAGAGTATAGCACACAACCTGGGAATGGCAATTTGATTCCAACATAGGTTGACTATTTATGACCAGCGTAATAGTGTGCCTAATAATATATAATTTAATATCCATCATGTGTGACATCGCAAGTAGAAGCCTCTCCTTTTTAAATACACAAAAGAAGTTTGATTCTTGACTATGCAAATACATAATTTCTGTAGAAAGAAAAATTATTATTTAACTTATATTCTACTTTTTTTGAAATATTAGTCGTGTGATTTTAGAATATCTTACATTAAAAAAAAATGTAATATAGTTGAATTTTTTTAATAATGGCCTTGTGGCAACTTTATTTGTTGGAAATATGCACTAACATTGAGATTAGTGGGAGACGTAGCAAGTTTGGATTTTTGAAGGAGGCTATATACTTAGGTTCTATGCATGAAATCATTAAATAGACATTAAAAAATGAATATACATAAGAGCTTTTTGGTATTCTACAAGTGCCTTGGTTGGCTTTTTAAGTAGTGCCATACAACGGCGAGCCACTAGCCACCCGGATTGAAGACGCGTAAGTTCGTTTTAAGTTGGCTTTTAATTAATTGTGCAACAAGATGGAACAAAATTAGGGAGGTGTAATTTTTATTTTTTTACTTCGGGCGATCATAATTTTTTAAAATTATGAATTTCAATAGCCATGATTCATAAGAATTATTGAAATTCGTTTTTGTTAGTTATGAATATTTTTGAATTTTTTTTTATGTTTTATAGAAATTAAAGTCTTTTATATTTGATTTTAATACAACTTTTTTATATGCATAATTAATTTTTTTTTTCAAAAATATCCTTTTAGGTAAATAAATTTATTAAATAAACTTATGTAAATTTTGATTGTAAAAGTAATTTTATAAATTTTAAAACTATAGATTTGGATAAATTTTATTGTGAAAATGTTTCTATAAATTTTTAAATTATAAATATGTTGGTGTAATTTTTAATATTTTTTATTTAATTTTAACATAACAAAATTTTTCATTCTCTACTTTAAAATTTCTTTATAGTTTCTAATAAAATATTTTTTAAATGTTGTAGTAATAATATTATGAAAATTTTTTAATTAATATTTTGATAATTTTAAAGAATAAAAAATATTTCAAAAGTATATAAAATTTTAATGGACCTGAGAAAGTTGGAGAATTTTACACAGAAGTGTTTGATAGAAGTTCAACCCTCAAATCAAGAGATAAATTAGAATTTAAAGTGCGGATTATGATAATAGAGACTACAAGGTTTAAAAATATTATAGGCGTTATTTTTTTTCTCCTTCTAAATCTTATTTATATACCATCTTCACGTAGTGTATAACTTAAAAATTCTCATACTTATTTGATGTATAACTTCAAAATTCTCACCCTTATTTGATGTAATATTTTTATTGTGAGCCTCTTATTGATTACCCTGTCTAATATTCTAACTGGGCCGGGTCAACCCTGACCCGCCCGTCAGCCCTCATTAATTCAATTAATTAAATTAATAAATAAAAATAATTCAGATTAATGTCTCATCAGTTTATAAAATCATTAACTTCTTTATTAAAATAAAATTAAATGTAAATATTTAAGTACTAAATTAATTTTCTGTCATCATTAATAATAATAATAATAATAATAATAATAATAATAATAATAATAACATTTCAGTTTCAAAATGCAATTATTTAATAAAATAATTTCCTGCAGCAATTAATAATTAAAATAAAATTGATAATAATAATAATGAAATTTATTTCTAAAAATAATTAAATAAATTTTAGGATGTTACAATTCTCCCCCTCCTAAAAGAAAATTCGTCCTCGAATTTACATAGAGTAAGTACTTTTCATACCCTTACAATTGTTCTCCCCTTACTCATTTAGTGTTTCTAATGATAGCACTTACTCAATTTGTGTTGGCTAAAATAATCATCTCACCTCTCTAAACTAGTTACCCTTAAATCTTTCACAACTTCTAGTATCAATTCTCATACATAGTATTCTTTTAACCTTCAAACAAGCTAGTTCGATTACTTGCCAGAGTAACAAATGTACGTCCAGAGTTGAAACATGTGCAATTATTGTGTACATGGCATGAGTGAAGTGATAGACTGAACCCAATCTAATTAGATTCCTCGAGTTTAACAAAATATCTCCCAAAGTTCTAAAATAACTCTAGGATTCCAACATGTCAACTAAATAGGTGCTCACACTTATCTACTCTTCCTATGATTTAAGATGCCAAAACATCTTCCAAAGATCTTGTCCTCTAACCACACAAAATGATACAAAAGGATTTCCTATTTACGACATATTTTACTGTCTTGATTTTACCTAGTGATGACTTCCTAAAACCTTGGTCATTTGGAAATTTCAATCACCTCATCTATTTTAGGTTCCACTCTTACTAGTTGAATTTCCACTTAGTGTTTCTACGTCATCGAGAATATCGACTTAAAATCATGCAAGTGGTGTCTTTGAATCTTAAGAGTAGCCACTACTGCTACTACCTCCAAGCTAGGGGTTACATAATTCGTCTTACAACTCCCATTTGTCTATGAGATTAAAATACACTCTCACAGTCTAGTAACACACTCCTCTCAATAACTATGGTCAAGTATTACTAAGGTTGGCATGCTATCTAATGCTTCTTCAAGACATTAGGAACTAATTCCAATTTATCAATCCACCTAAACCTTGCTCCCCTCCTAGATTCTTGAGTTAAAAAGACTATACTAACTTAAGGAAAACGTCTAGGAATTCACCACGGTATTTGTCCGATCTCGAGAAAATTTATAATCTTACTCACTAATGGAAGGTTTTTAACTTAAGAGAACTCCTACCTTAAAAGGTCGACTATTGGGTTCTCACACTAAAGATCGCATAACTCAAAGAACTCACATCTTCCATTTAACTTTTATTAAACAACTATACCATGACTCATCTCCAATAGTACGAACTAGTATCCTTAGATGCTACTCAAGCTTCTCTCAAACTAAACAATCATTAACAAAATCCGCTATGTCTCTTTCCATTTAGGCCACCAAGATATCCCCTTAAGGTCTTGATACATCAAAGTTACTTCAGGATGAAAATTAAGCCTACTTCTATAACCTTCCTCAAAATCAAACGCCAAAGTGTAGGTTTACTAGGCACACATATCCGATTTCCAAGTCTTATTACTCTATATACACCCAAGGTGAACTCTCTCCCACTATTCTGTTCTATGGCTACACGTCTAGCAACAAAAAAGGAATCCTCCAACTGAGCTTCTCTAATCTCCCTCAACTAATCATTACTTACCTGAATCATTCCTAATCTTACACTACTAAGGGTCATCTCATAAGCCAAACTCAAATCCCTGAACTAGGTAAAAAAGGTCTATCTCTCTAATTGTCAAGGAAGATATAGGAAGAGATTTTCTACTTAAAGCTTCCGCTGCAACATTAGCCTTACCTGGATGGTAACTCAACTCGAAATCATAGTCCTTAAGAAATTCTAACCATCTCCTTTGCCTCGTATTCAATTCCTTTTGATCGAATAAATATTTAAGGTTCTTATAATCACTAAAAACCTCAAACTTAGAACCATACAGATAATGTCTCCAAATCTTAAGAGTGAACACTACAGCCGCCAACTTAAGATCATGGGTAGGGTAATTCCTCTCGTGGATTTTCAATTGTCTATAAGCATAAGCTACCACTCTACACTCTTGCGTCAGCACTCCACCTATACACATCCTAGAAGTATCACAATATACTACAAGAGGTTTACTAAGATCCGACAAAACTAAAACTGGTGCACTAGTCAAATTCTCCTTAAGGGTTTGGAAACTATGTTCACACTTACTATTCCATACAAAAGCAACCCCCTTCCTGGTCAACTCAGTTAAAGATAATACTATCTTAGAGAATCCCTCTATAAACATCCTATAATATCCAGCCAACCCAAGGAAACTCCTAATCTCACTCATTGACTTGGGGTCTCCCACTTAAGAACGGCTTCTACCTTAGAAGGATCAATACCTATACCTCCCCTAGAAATCACGTGACCTAGGAGACTCACCTCCTCTAACCAAAAGTCACACTTAGATAACTTAGCATACAATTGTCTATCCCTAAAAACTTGAAGTACTACCTTTAAGTGTTCCTCATGCTCCTCTCTAGTCTTGGAGTAAACTAGTATGTCATCCATAAAGACAACCACAAATTTATCCAAGTAGGGATGAAAAATTCTGTTCATGTAATCCATAAAAATAGCAAGAGCATTAGTCACACCAAAAAGGCATTACCAAATACTCGTAATGTCCATACCTTGTCCTAAAAGCAGTCTTAGGTATATCTTCCTCCTTAACTCTAATATGGTGATAACCCGACCTAAGATCAATCTTACTAAAAACGCATGTCCCTACCAACTAGTCCATAAGGTCATCTATCCTGGGCAATGGATACTTATTCTTAATAGTTACCTTATTCAATTGTCGGTAGTCTATGCACAACCTCATGCTTCCATCCTTCTTCACTAATAGTGCACGTGCTCCCCAAGGTGATATGCTAGGTCTTACAAATTTCTTTTCCAACAAATCCTCTAATTGTTTCTTAACTTCAGTCAATTCTAAGGGTGACATCCTGTAGGGTATAGCTGAAATAGGTCTCGTCCCCGATACTGAGTCTATAGAAAACTCTATCTCTCTCTCAGGCGGTAACCTAGACATATCCTCAGAAAACATATCAGAAAAAGTAGCCTTTTTCTTTTTCTTCCGTAATTTACTTTTATTCCGTTTCAGTAGTAGTATTGAATCAATTTACAAAATCATACTTTATCTGTGAATCTTTTTCTATGGTATGAATTTAAGAAACTTCATACTCAGTTTCTTAATTATAATAAAAATTAAAAATTACATAAAAATGAAGTTTAAAAAAAGTTTTAATATTATTGTGACAAGGATGAGTTACCTAATAAGAGGCTCACAATAAAAATATTACATCAAACAAGTGTGAGAATTTTGAAGTTATACATCAAATAAGTGTGAGAATTTTCAAGTTATACACTACATGAAGATGGTGTATAAATAAGATTTAGAAGGAGAAAAAAAATAAATAATGCCTATAATATTTTTAAACCTTGTCGTATTTACTATCATAATTCACATTTTAAATTCTAATTTATCTCTTGACTTGAGGGCTGAATTTTTGTCAAACACTTTTGTGTGTAAAATTCTCCAACTTTCTGTGTGTATATAATAACTTTACTTTTAAAATTATATTAACTATATTAAGAATATTTATTAGTATTTATTATTTTTAAATATATTTATTTATCATATTTAATAAAAAAAAATTATTTCTAAATTTATAATTAGATTAAATAAGTTAATAAGGATATTGTTATACTTTATCATCCAAATTTTTTTCTCAACTCAAAAAAATTAAATCCACCTCTATTTATAAACGTAAAAAAACGTGGACAAAAATTATTTCTAAAAAATAATATTTTTTGAGAATTTATTTTAAAATAATATATCAAATATGAAAAATCAACCTTCTCCATTTTAGATTTATAGAAAACTAAAATATCTCCTCAACCAAATGCGTCATAAATTCAATTATTTGGGTTGATTAATTACATATCTAATATAAAATATTATGGAGTGAGGTAACGTATGGTCCTATATATAAATTACAACTCCAAGGTTTTATTTTCTTAAGATAAATATAAATTATTTATATGTATTTGAATTTAGAAAAATTCTGTCTTAAACTGGGAAATCGCCTTGTTCTCCTAAAATTTTAGTTGCGACAGAGGTAAAAGAGCTGATTAAATTTGACAATCGATTAACAATGCATGCTGCTATGTAACACATTAGTGCACCGTTCCGAACTTTTTAAAGTGGTAACATTTGTGAAAATTACAATTTTTTTTTAAATATATATGCTTCTACTACTTGCTATAAAACAACTTGCGTGATTTTTTTATATTGTTACGTAAATTTAATTAGAGTATAATGACAGTCTAAATGTAATATAAATAAATAAATAAATATATATATATATATATATATATTAATCATAAATTGTCATTTATAGTGAAATTTTTATATTTGTAATAATTATTTTGAAATATATATTTAAAATAATTTGTAATAGATTAACAATGAAATTTTTTTATAGTATATGGAAATTAAACTTTTTTACTTTATATTTTTTATTATAACATTTGCAAACACGCGATAGAAAATGAATAACAATCTTTTAACATTAAATTATTTGAAAAGCAAATAATAAGAATATATCTACGTTCAATTTTTTTAATTAAAAGTATATTATCATCTTAACTTTCATTAAAATTTATGTTTAATTGTATTATTTTTTTTTCCAGTTATGATTAATGTATGATTTTTGTTTCTAAATATTTTTTACTCAAATTTATATGATCTCTCAAAATTTTAATGTATTTTTTTTTGTTATAATCAATAGGAGTAATAATGAGTTATGGCTAAATTTTGGAGAATTTTCTGTTCAAATTAATAAAATAATCAATTTGTGCCAATGTTAGGTCTTCATGTTTAAACTAATCTGATCACATTTTAGTTAGGTTACGTTAATTGAGTTTAGGGTATAAAGAAAATACGAAGGCTTTGATGTATATATATATATATATATTACTATAACTATTTCTATAATTTTTATTTTTATTTTTTTATTTCCATACCTACTTCACAAATCATTTATTATTATTTAATTTTCATTATCTCTTTTAATTTATTTTTAATTAAAAAAAAAAAAAGAGGCACAAAGTGCCTCTTTTATCCTAATTATTAATAATAAAAATGAAAAAGATACAAAAATATAAATTATAAAAAAATATATCATGTCTCAAAAGTTAAAATTAATGTATAAAGCACATTCATTAAATTGCATAAAAAAATTTACATTGGGTGTTATAATAAGTTTTTTTTTTTTTTTATGTAGTTGGGTTGGTAAGCTCGAATGTGAAATTGTTAAAGCCAGTCAGTACTTGTCATAAAGTGATCGAGTTTTAAACTTTTTCAATAACTTTATTTGAAGACAAACTTTCTTTAAATTTAATGCTGTTTAACAATTCAGCTTACATCCCGCATATGAACCTGCCAGTTACGATGACAAACTTTTATAGGCTAGTATTGTGTTTCTCAAATGCGAAGAATAAGAGGGTATTTTTATTATTTTAGACGAAATAATTACTTTCATTTTTTTTCCCTTAAGCTAATTAGCCTAACAGGCACATACACACTAATAAATTTGGTTTTCTCTCTTAACTGCCTTCCAATATTTAAACTTGCTGCTTGCTTTGGCTTTGGAAATTCGTCATTCTTCACTCTTCATATTTAGGATAATTTATAATAAAATACATAATTTAAAATAAAAATTATTATTTGTGTGAGAATTGTATATTAATTATAAAATATAGATAATAAAAGCATAGTTTTTTTTTTCCTTATTGAATATTTGAGAGACAAATTTACACATAATCATATCTATAATCAATTAACTTAAGTATCCTTAATAGGAAAATGTGTTTTGGAACTATTTTAAGAACTTATAAACTAATTTGACCATATATAATTGGTACATAAATTTATTTTTAATAGTTTCTAACTTATTTTTATAAGTTACTTTAAATAGTTTATAGTTTATTCTAATTTTTTAAATTTTTATCTTTACTAATTTATTTGAAATTTCTTTTTACTTGTTTTGAAATTTTTTTATTTATTTTAAATTATCATACTTGAGGAGGATTAAACAAAATCATAATTTTTTATAATATAAAAATTAAAAATATTTTCTTAATTTTTAAGATGATATTTTATTAAAATTAATTCAAATATTAAAAATAATACATACACAAGTACACATATATCTAGTTTTTATGTCATTTATAATTATAATCAAATAATTAAATATATTTTTTCATGTTATTTATCATTTATCAATTAACTTATTAAATAATTTCACTAGACACTATCGTTGAATAGTTAGCTTTTAAATTTTTAACTTTTCAATTATTAGCTTGTAAATATGGGAACTAGTTTATAAACTAATTTTATGAATTAACCCTAGATAATGGTTGGTGAACTGTGAATCACTGAATCCTGGTGCTGAGAACTTCACCAGACAATAAATTTCTGTTAGTTAATCAAGTTCAGTTCAATTGTAATGAAGAGTTATTTATCTTCTCTCATTACTTCTTCAGTTTTGCTCCGCGTGATGTTTTGATGAACTGTATCAATGAAAACTTACCCATGTCCAAATCACAATATTTATTTCGAGTTATCAAAAACTGAGAAAACTTTGTATAATTTTTTTTTCTCCAAATGAAACTATTACTGAATTTGTCTTCAGTTGAAAAAACTAAAAAAGCTTAAAACGAAAATTTCTTGTCAACTAATGGGCTGGTGGTGAAAAGCATTAATAAATCTTACAACCCTCCACTTCTGGCTCATCCAGCAATTAAAATGGGGTGAAAACTTGTTTAATTTTTTAATTATAATTAATGTTTTATCTCAATAATTTATATACTTTTTAATATAAATTTTTATAAACTCAATAGTCATGTATTAGAAAACTATTTTATATTATGATTGTATAATCTATTTTCTCAAATTTTATTACGTGAATAAACAAAATAAAACTGCAAAATTATATTAGTTATAATTAAAGAGCAACAGAAACACCATCTATGAAACTATATCTAAATGATATTCTTAAATTGGGAAAGCATATTCCATTTGTGTCGAATACTTCATGCAAGCAGAATCAAATTAATCCTCGTGTAGTTTTGAGGAAATCATGGTTTTGGTTTGTGAAGTCAATTTGATCCTTGCTAGTAATGATGAAAACTTTGAAGGGTTTTTCGATGGCTATGAATGGAGTATCATGCTTTCCAAATCCTAAAGCTATGACCATGTCATGTCAGCTTCCAATTTCCATTTTCTATTTTATTTAAGTTCCGTACTACTGTCCTTTCTAGACTTTATTAACAAATGAGAGTAAGGCGCAGTCAGGAGTATAATATTAAAGAAAGTTTTTTTTAAAATAAATAAATAACAAATATTGAAGAAAAATTATAATTTGTTAACTGCCTCACACTTATTAATAATTTTGGGATTGTCAATTATATTTTAGCCTATTTGTATACCCTAATTTGCAAACTGATCGGGTTTGTTTACTTCAAGAAAATTTTAGTTCATTTAATTAGTGAGCGTTTTTTAAATTAATTTTTATTAAAATTGATGTTTAAGTGGTATGATTTGTGTTTAGATATTTTATTTTAAAAGTCAGTTAATAATAAAATTTATTATAAACTTTTAACAAACATAAAAGCTACATAAAATTTCTTAAAACTCAAAACCAATTTGAGACTGAGAATTAAAACCAAACATATACACACTTTTGTAAAAACAGTCTATGGGACGTGTATTTTCTTTCCTTTTGTATTTTTTCTGTTTTTTATGTTTAAAAAATCTACTTTTAAATTAACAAAATTATGGACTAAAGGCAGAACGTGAAAGCAAGATCTCCTATCATAATAAAAGTATTTAACATTAACGACACAGCCATCGTTCTCTAATCTTTTTGAGCAATGTTTGCTGTATAGCAATTTTATATAATTAGTATAAAAAGGAGAGAGAAAAGTATGTAATAAAGGTCTAATGTGACGGAAAGGGATAAAGAAAAAATAGTATAAATCATATATTTATTCCTTTATATGTGTGATCATGTTTAAAAGGATAATCTCAACTGCAAATTATTTTAATATATTTTTTAAATATAATTTTATTATTTTTAATTTTATTAAAAATTATACAACTGCGTAGATTTCACCTTTTAATAAATGAACTGTGTTTATAATTTTTTAATTTTTAAAATAAGTCTTAATTAATAAAAAAATTAAGAAATTTTTTAACACTCTACTTTTAATAAATAACATATAAATTAAGAAATGTAATTAATGTATTATTTATATAAAAATTAAATTTTTATAATATGACTTTTATTGTCTTTATTTTATTTTATTTATAATAAGTGTATGAAATATATGAAAATTAGGTGAAAGTAAATTAAAAATAGTAATTGATGCTGTTTTATATTACACATATAAAGTTAGACAAATTTAAAGTAATTCCCTTGAAATAAGAAAAAATATATTGGAAAAAGTATTTATTATATAAAAAATTAATAGTCATTTAATATCAAATTTTTAGAGAATGAAAAGTATTTACTTAAAAAGTATAAGAAGAAAGATTTTATTTAAAAAATTATTATATTGAAAAGACAAAAAAAAATCATTTAATACTTTTTATGTATTTAAAAATG
The DNA here is from genome assembly GCA_025330945.1 of Mucuna pruriens. Taxonomy (NCBI): domain Eukaryota; kingdom Viridiplantae; phylum Streptophyta; class Magnoliopsida; order Fabales; family Fabaceae; genus Mucuna; species Mucuna pruriens. Next base: position 2,812,358 of record JAENHJ010000042.1, on the reverse strand, counting down.
TTTAATATGGTATATTTAATATTTCTTAATCAATATTCTTAAGATAGAAGTTAACCAAATATAATTTTAATAAAAATATAAACTTTAATTATCAATATTATTTATTAAGTTTTTATATAATTAGTTTAATACATATATTTTAAAAATATAAATACTCTGACTAGCTCATTTGGTAGAGTATCAAACTCTTAATATTGTGGATTTGAGTTGATAATGGACAATTTTTTAAAAAAATGTTTAAAACTTGTTACCAACGTACCAAACAATGTCTTATTATTTTTTAATAAAAAAATTATAAATAACAAGAGTATGCAAGTATCCAAAGTTTTATTTATTTAAAAAATATAAAGTAAATAATTTGTGTAACTTAGTTGGTAGAGCATAAAGCTGTCAAACAATGTCTTACTATATTTTTATCCAAAAATATTTTAAAGAATAATAGTAAGTATCCAAAGTTTTACTTTTAAAAAAAAAAAAATAGTCCATCTAGCTCAATTTGTAGAGCACAAGGCTCTTAACTTTGTGGTCGTGGTAAGTATCATCTTATTATTTTTTTATCAAAAAACATTTTAAAGAACAAGTGAGTAAGTATTCAAAGTTTTACTTGTTTTGAAAAAAATAAAATAAATGGCCCGTCTAGCTCAGTTGGTAGAGCGCAAGGCTCTTAACCTTGTGGTCGTGGGTTCGAGCCCCACGGTGGGCGTTTTATTTTTATATTTTTAACCAAAAAATATATATAAATAATTTCTTATTATTTTTTAACAAAAAAATATATAAAGAACAAGAGTAAGAGTATGCAGGTATGCAAAGTTTTATTTACTTAAAAAAGTAAATAAATGATTTACTTAAAAAAATAAATAAATAACTCATTTAGCTTAGTAGGTAGAACACAAGGCTGTTAACCAATAGGTGATATTTTAAGAATTTTAAGAAAGCTCATATAACATAATATTATGCTTACTTTTCTAAAAAATAATAAGGGATATCAATTAAGGAATCAATCAAATAGATTTTTTTTTTTGTTAGAAATTATGGTAAGATGGATATATTAATAACATTTTCTTATAAAAATTATCGATTATACATGTCTTTAAAATACCTATTAATATTCTCAGTTTTTTTCTTTTTAAAATACAATAATTATATTATTATTAGTACAAATAGTTTAATTCTTGTGTTATTTAATTCTAAGTCTAAGGATTGATTTTTCTTTTTAAAATACAATAATTATATTACTGAATGTTGTTATTACAAATAATTTAATTTTTGTGTTATTTAATTCAAGGTCTAGGGATCGATCCCAATTTGGTTGAATACTTAGTTGAACGAAGACAGGAATTTGAATAATAGACGGTGATTATTTTATCTCCCTGATATTCAGAGAAATCCAACATATCTTAGTGTTGAGTATTATCCAAGAATTGCGAGTGCGTACTTGAAAACTTGTAAAGAAGAATAACATATGAAAGTAATCACATACTATTTTTATAGTAAGACTTGTTATTATCCACACAAATAATTAATCGAGAAACTGCACATAGTATTTAATCGGAAAAGCACCTTCATAATGAAGGAAAAACCACAGGACGACTTGTGAAAAATATTCCATTGTAACAGAAATAGTTACCTGAAATTCTTGATCCTAAATTAAATAATAATATAATAAAAACGAATACTACTGCCCCTAAACCACAAGTAGAACTTATAATATATAACATGACATATAACTTTCAAATTCACAGCCCCAATAAAAAGCCCAGAGTAAAAAGCAAGCTAAATGAACACATGAAACCCTTTTCTTTCCATATCCTACAATATCTATACATCTGATCTGAATCACAAGAGCAACTGCTTCAGTAATAACCCCACACAACAAATAAAAAAAATGGATGCAAGTCATCTAAGAGTTCAGTAATAGATCAGTAAACAATGCCAACACAGAATAGATTCAGTTACAACATAGGATTATAGGAATACATATTTATCTTGACATGATCCCCACTACCTAGTACCTACACACTCCCCTTTCAAAATGAGATGTGAAACAGTTAGACAAAGTTAAAACCACCTGAAATCTTAGAATGGATTTGATGTCAGTCATGGCAAGCGCATACCGGACTTGCTCTCAACACATCCATACTAAGAAACCACATAACAGGTGGCTTCATTGCAAACTACTAGGCCTTCCAGTGGCTGCTATCTGAGTAGCCTGTGGGAAAGAGTGATACACCATCATGTTATCAATTGCATTGGATGAAGATGCATTGCCCTTCATCGTTTGCTCCAAAAGACCAACAAGTGACATGAATATTTCCATCCTTGTTACATCCCTGTTTGCCTGCAAATTACATTAATAACTCGTGATCATGCATATTTTGCTTTTAAAATGAAGACAACATCAAATCAACAAAACAAAAGAATGCAACGTTCTTTCTTATAAGATGGGTAATTCATTCTCTACTTATGAAGTTACAATAACATGTGTCCATTTCTGGAGTACCTCAACAGCAAAGCGTGCCCAGATTTTGTCATTGTGAGCTTCCATTACCCCCTTTAAGATGGTTAAACCTAATCCTCTGATTAAGTCCGCTATTTCCAAAAAGAAACCACGTTCCTCGCAAAGCATCTGTAAGAATAACCAAGCAAATGGATTATAGAAATGATAAAGGAATATGTTGGGACCAAAAGAACTTTATAAAGCATCAACTACCTCCACTAGCATCTGACGAGGAGGATTCAGATCCTCAACCACAATAGGGCAAACCATTGATTGTGAGCCAACTTCATATGCCCATGTAGCACCTCCCTCAAAGTTATCTTTCAAAAGCAGTCCACCTTCCTTATTAATAATCTGCATTATTTAAACAAGAAAGAATCATCATTTTTTTGTTATTAATAATACCTCGAATAAAAAATTTATCTGCTACAGATTCTTCTTTATAGGTAGAAAAGGCACAGGAGTGAATACTGTCCCATACCTTAGACTCCCCTGTTTGTTTCAGCTTGTCAGCATGCTTTGTCACACTTTGCAAGAAAAGCATATGCTTAATGGTCCGTTCCAAAAGTGCATCTATGCTACACTGTTAAGTCATAGAAAGTTATCAAAGAACAAAAAGAACTCAGTACCCTGAACAAGATATTTAAATTGCTAAAAAATTAGGAACGAAATATAAGTAAGGAAATACTTTTGCTCCGTTTGGCACAATTTCTCTTAACTCTTTCACTCGATCTTGAATCATTTGGCGATCTTTTGGTCGAGGCCTGGGATTCTCTCCTGGTTTAAGCCTTTTACGATTTGGCTTGCAAGCTTCATCTGGCCGCTTTGAGTATCCAGTTGAAACACTATTCTCGCGTTTCACACTCCCACTATTCTCAACCCATGAACTAAGTTGAGAGCCATAAACAGAACTAGTTTGGGAACAGTTTCCGGCATCATCTTTGTTACATCCAGACCTAAGAAAACTAGTTTCTATGGCACCTGTTTTACCACCATTCTTAGGAAAATCAAACAATCCACCTTGGAAATGACCAGACATAACCGGCCTGCAGGCAGGAGAGGGAACAGAGGAAGTACTATTCCTTGTCAATGTTGTCCTGCAAGAAATGTCATCAGAATCTTGTTTCACAACAGATTTGGCTTTTGAGACCACAGCATCCAAGAGGTTGTCTGTTCCCATCCCAGAAAAGATGCCACTGTCGGATATTGCTTCTTTAACTGAATAAATATCAGCATTTGTAGTCATACCCTGAATATTCATAGGTGCTACCTTTTTGTCCATATTTTCTGCATTAGAATCTGATTCATCAGCGACAAGTTTATTCCAGTTTCCATTCAGCAATTTGTTTTTCAAATCTACCCCTAAAACATCGAACAGGTCATCACCGGATGGAGCACAAGCTAGTTTGTGTTTAGGATTCACTGTCATCGTAGATTGACTACTACCATCTTTATAAAGGCAATCACGGGAAAAACCAGGGATTTGACCATTAATGGACGCATGCTCCTCAACATGAAAAGAGGGGTTGATAGGGGCTTGAATCAAATCATAGTTTATCTTTTGATTTGCTGAAGCACACTTTAAATCTACAGGGAGAATCTTCTGATCAGAACCTCCTACATGCATGGGAAGGAGGCCTGATTGACTGGTCAAATTTGCCAAAGAACAACCCCTTGCTTTAGTTGAATAATCACAATTTTGAAGTCCAATCCCAACTTCTACTCCAGATAAATCAGCTGCGGATGCTTGAGGAGATTTTGAACCAGAACTAGTAATCAGATTTGACCTCAAAAGAGTACTCATCCCACCATGTATTGGGATTCCTCCTAGTAATGAAGTACTGCCAGATCTCTGATTGTGGCCAAGTATATGGCCTCCATCTGTTTTTAGTTGAGACATGTTTAAGGTACTTGGTGCATTTATACAAGGATTAACATTATCTCGATTCCCGATGGCTGTTATGATTTGTTGCTCCATTAATGTTAGATTATCATCACTTAGACCAGATTGGCCAAAAGACGCAGAACCAGTTAAGTTATTGAATGCAGATCTTGCATTATATGAAACAGAATGCTGCTGCAGGCATGAATCAAGATTTGAGGGTATCACTTCAGTTTCCACAACTCTATTCTCTTGTTGGCCAGCAAAGCTTGTTTTACTCATTGGAGTAACCGTTGGTTGGCAAGGGTTACTGGAAATCTGGTTCAGTTTATGGGTTTGGGGTGTCAATGCAGAACCCTGGCAAGCATTGATCTCTGCCTTTAGAGGACAAGGTAGTTGAACAAAGGGCCTTGAAGCATGAGATGAATTATTTTGCTGATTTGAGCCATTAGTTACTGAGGGAGGGCAGTTTGAGGTAATGACAGGTGGATCAACAGACACAGGCACACCAGCAATAGCAGGTCCAGTAAGTCTTTCAATAGAAAGTTTTGCTGAATAGTCTTTGGATAGAAGGGCACCAGGAACACATCCCAATTGCAAGATCAAGCTCTTCACATCATTCACAAATCCCATATTCTCAATTTTCTGTAGCATTAAGTATCCATGCATTAGTTGGGGAAAATTGTAACAGCGGGCAGGAAAGCTTCTTGAATGATGGCACAATCACTAGAATGCAAACTAGAGAAAACTAAAAGAAACTAGCAATGCTCCACCAATAAAAATCAATGAGAAAACAGAAAGAAAATTTAGAGCAAGCTTCAAACTGCTTGAATTTTAAGTTATTCACTAATCACCATCACAAATTGTGATCCGGATGACAACAGGGACTTATGGGATTGAAAAAACTCACCCACCAATGCCTCAACTTTCCAGGCTAGACATCCTAAATTTATGCAATGGATCATATTCCTGTGATCCTCAAGTGATATATGCAAATTTTAAGTGCTTAAGTTTAATCTGGAGCATTTACTCTTGATCCATATATTTACAAGGTGAGATTCTGTGTTCTCTCACCATAATTCAGTGTTCTAGCATGATGAAATCATTGGAGATATTATGTTCTGTTACATCACATATCTCCAGAATTACAGAACAAAAGAAAAGGACTTACAGGCAAGAAAGAGCCAAGTTGAACAACCCCATGAGGAAACACAGGAATAACTGCTACTGTCTGCAAAAACAATATGATATGGTATCATGAAACAGCAATACAAAGTTTATGATAAAACATGGAGCATAATGAAAATCACAAACCTGTATTCCAGCTGAAAATTGGTGAAGCACTTCAGCATATACCTAAAAAGAGAGCACAAATATAAGAAATGAAAACAAAGTCCACAAGTATATATACTCCGAGTCTTTAAACTTCCCTAGAAAAAAATATATGTATTAACTCTACCACTAGAAGCTGATAATTAACTTCATACCTCTGGCAGATATGCGTCTTTAGTGAAATTGTTCAAAAGAATCCACTGATGGCTGCCTGTAAATGCAGCCCGTCCAATTATACTGAGTAACAGAAAAAAACAGTACTTGAGTAATGTGGGAGCAACAGCAAAATCACTTCAAATTTTTGTTGGAAACCTGAATTAAATGCACAGATAGACGAAAACAGAAAGCACCTACCCTTCACCTGCAACGATAACTGAATTGTTTTCAGTCATTTTGTTAATCAAAGAACACACTCGGTCCTCCTCCTGAATCCCAAGCTGAGATGACTGAGACCCCGAAGAAAACCAGCATCCTTCCCCATTCTGGTAAGGCAAATCAGGCATCCCAAACATACGTGGAGGGCACGGCAAAGGTTCATAATAGCATTCTTCCCAGATTAATAGCCTGCCAAATCAAACCATACTCAAGTAACTCAACTAAATCAAACAAAGATATTTAATCCACATTCATAGGCATAAAGTCAAAAGCTTAATAATTCAAACTCCATTTTGAGTGCTGAGATCGATGGACAAGCAACAAACATACTTTCACATATTTAGCCAAAAAAGAAAACAAAAGGCCGAGAGGACCAAAACAAGGAAATAGAGTGGATATTTTTTAATCTAATTTCTGGCTGTAAGCAGTCAGGCATCATAAGTTGTTTGCATGACAAAGATTGATCAGCAGACAAACCACTCATTAGCTGATAAAAATAAAAATGTAACGAAAAGGTTTTAATCGGTGCAAAAATAAATAAGGCCAAACAGAATCAAACGACAAAGACAAATTCCGAATTAGCAGATTCCTTTACGGAATCACAGAGTATCAATCCAACAGGAAGTGCACCTGGCAAACCAATGGCAAAAAAACTTCTTTATTAAATATATATTATATATAAAAAAAAAAAACTAAGATTCTTGAAGACAAAACAGAAGCAATCAAGGCACAAAAATCCAAAGTAGTAAAGAGTATATTGCCGAATACGAATACGAATGAAGTAAAAGGAAGCAGTGACCCATGAACAAGACCCCAACATGTCAAGCATATCTTGGAAACAAATCAACCCCAGAAACATAATCTAATAAGAAAATGAATTTCGTATAAGATCCCCCTATACGAGGTCCTGAAAAAGTACAATTGTACAAGCAGGAAAAGCAAACACATAACAACAAATACTTAACCAAAGTTAATTCGAAAAAACAGAATTTTCACACAAAATTTTCTCTCCATCCCAGGCTACTTTTTCATCAAGCTCATAAAATCACCAATAAAGCACAAGATACAGCAAAGAACAGCAACACACAACACTGTATTAGCCTTTCCCGGAACTTCTCAGAACCCAAACCAAAGTTTGGTGCATGCAGAAAGTAAAAAGTAAAAAAAAAAAAAAACACAAAAATAAAAACTTTCGATATCTTGTCATGAATCTTACTTGGAATTGTGGCAACCGATCTTCCAGAACACAGCATAAGACCACTGATTCCGAGCGCAGAGAGTCCTCAAAGCTTTTTTCAACAAAACCCCATCTTCTCAAAAAGCGAGAGCGAGAGTTTTGTTACTTTTTCTTTTCCCCGACCAAATAGAAGAACAAGAGCGTGCACGAAGAGAAAAACATAAAAGGGTAACAATTATCAAAGCCAGAAAGCATGCATTTTCCGGCTAGTAGCGATTCGGAGTTCTAACTACCACGGCACGATCCTCTCCCCGCCTGTTTCGTCCTCAACCCCCCACTCCTCTTTCTCTGCGGATCCGTGTTCCCGGCGACGAGTTTCCGGCACGCCATCCTCCGGCAGAGGAAGTTGTAGAGAGAGAAAGACAAAAAAAAGAGGAAAAGTAATCTAGAGAGAGAGAGAGAGAGTGGAAATTAAAGAGTTGAAAAAGTTTCTAAATTATGCCACGAGCTTCGAGCTTGTGGAGTGCTATCATGTTCTCCATTCGAGAGAGATAGTGGGTATGGGTCGCAGGGAAAGGGAAATGAAATAGGTTGGGTGGTGTTGAAGTTGAAGTTGAAGTGTGATATCATATCATTCTCTGTTGTGAGAAAGAGTAAAAGTTTTGGGGTATATTACGGTGAGAGAGTGAGAAGAGGAGGCAGAGGTTGCTTTGCTTTTGTCGGGTTCTGAAACAGTGTCGGAAGTCAGATACAGAGAGAGAGAGAGAGAAATGTGTTTTGTTTTGTGTTGTTTTGTTTGGTGAGTCAGAGAGAGAGAGAAGTGGCACTGTGGTCTGTGGCAGTGGGGTTGGGACTTCTTGGGCTAGTGCGGGTTCACATCATGCTTGCGTCACACTAATTACATTACGATACAACCATGCTACTACTATTACTATTCTTTCCACTCCTACACTCATTCTTCACTCACCTTGGTATGTATTTTTTAATCAACAAATTCTCTAAAATCTATTTCCTCGTTATCAACTTCTAATTTTAGTATTTTTTATTTATTATTATACTATTTTGTCACGAATAATAAATTCACCACGATAAATATTTTTTTTACCATAATTTTTTATACTAAATATAAGAATCTGAAATTTTTAGTCGTGGTCAATAAAAAAGTAACTGAAACTTTAGCAATGCTGATAATTTTAGTGTCTTCATTTCTCACATTACCTGCTGGTGCCTTTCGTTATCATTGGTTGTAACCCATTTCGTGGGCTCACTTGCATTTATAATTATCGTAATATTATTTGTTTATATTGAAGATTTTATAAACTGAATGGTCATTGTTTGTCCTGTTGGAGTCAAAAATGTTATTCGGCAAAATCACTATCGTGAATATTTGGAATTTTCCCTGACTCTGAATTCCCTTTTGACTCAAGTCATAATCGAAATGTGCTAATTAACCTAAGTAGTGTAAAATATTTCCTATGAAAAGTAATTGTGAATTTATCATGAATATTTTTTAATATAAGATTCAAACAAACAAATAATTTTTACTTTTCCACGCTAACTAACGGTGGTTTAATTAACTAATCTAATAGTTACGGGAGAGAATTTGATGACAAAATTTGAATTGCCGCGATAATTTAAAAAATAAAAGAGAAGAATAATTAAAAGATGGCCGGCTTGAGAGTGACGTGTTTAAATTTATTTAAAAGAAAAACAAATAAGTCGACATCCTTTGGATGCTCACATTTTAACTGAAAAGGAAAGAAGAAAACTTGTCTAATTACATATGTCTCTTGGGTCAACTTGAAAGTTAAGTTGGCCTGTGTTGTATAGATAGATCAAACTATCATCATCTTGAAGCGTAACAATCAAGGACCACTCCAAGGACAAGAAGAAAAAATAGCCCTAACAAACGAAAAACGATAGCAACAAACAAAATCCAGCCAAGGTCTTATTAATTGGATATTTACTTTTTCATTAATTCTTCAAAGTATACTAATCTAAACACATAGTAATTAATAGGTAAATAGATCATGTTTGAACATTTTTTTTCACCAATCATGTTGGAAAGAAAATGCCAAATTGATGGGATTTGAATTGGACAATGTCGTTGAGTCACAGTGGTGACCTGAATCTAGAAAGGAAGCAAACTTGACAAGCTGCTTGCATTTCTCACCTTTACTAAAAATGGTGCCTCCAATTAATAATTCAAATTGTGACAGCTTGTATGTATAGATAAATAAGTTCACTAAAGAAAATGATTTTCCTTTTCCTATTTCCTTGATTTTCGGGCAAATTATACTCTATCTTCTTAATAGTATATTTTATGATTATACCTCTGTTTTGTTCTAAAAATTCTGCTCCTTTTTCGTAAGTAATTAACACATATACACTTTAACTTGTTTTTACTTAAATGAGCCTTTTGGATAATTTTTTCCATCTGGACTCTAGTTACACAATATTATTAATAATAATTTTAAATTTTGTTATTAACTTTGATACTTCAAAATAAAACATTTTTTTATAAAATTCTAAAACAAGTATGAGTAATTCAAACTATTATTTTCATAGTTTAAAATTCTAACATCAATAATATATGAAAAATAATCAAAGTACTGTAGCATATATTTCATCTCTCATGAAATAATAATGTAATTTTAAAATAAAAAATATAATTGAGTAATCTCTTAATTGAGAAAGATGGAGAGATTAAGAAAGATGGCTATGATTTATTTTAATTTTTATTATTTTCTTTTATTTTGGGATAAAAAGTTTTAAACAAAATATGAACACAATATATTGTGTTATTCTATCGAGTATAAAATAACTTAATTGCACACATCGACTTTATCTCATTCTTAAAAAGTAAAGTGATTTGAACGTCTTGTTTTATTTTCTTTATTTTTCGTACCTTAAAGTGTACGTCACTTTCAGTTTCTCTTCTCTTTAATCTTTATATATTTCTAGAATTTTGAAAGCATTTCGGCTATCATATCCAGAAACTTACCGTAATATTTACATGAGAATGTTTTAATTTGATGCCTATATTGTTATCCTAATTCCTAACAGTAGGAACTTGACAGTATCATGGTCTTTCGGTGTTAAAAAAATTATATCATTCTCTCTCGATTTTGTAACCACAACTGGTTGGGTATCTCATTTTTTTAAGAACATATGTATAATTTAATCCTCACAATAATAACTATTCTTCGTGCTTCGTAAATTTCTCTTGTATTTTTATATTTAAAGATGGGTAGTTGTGCTTTTTCTTCTTTTCAAAGAAAACAATTAATTGTTACTATATGTGTTAAATTGTGTGCATTGTTTTGCCTGTAATCAAGTACGTGCATGATGTACCTATGAACCTAACCTTGGACTGAAGAATTCAAAGATTAGGAAAACATTAGAAAGAACAATATACATTTCATATGTTAATGGACAACTTTTTGTTCTCAATTTATATTTTGTTCTTGGTTTATGATGTCTTTATAGAACTGAACAAAAAAGAAGAAACACACTTCTTTATTTATATATTTTAAAATATCAAATTCAAGATAATCAAAATAAAAATGTTTTAATTGCATTATTTTAATTATGGGTTCAGGGTTTTATTCTTTTCCTGTCCCTAGTGCTTTCTTTTTTATTTTCGATAACAGTCCCTGGTGCAATTTTTTTATTTGGTCTTGTGTGACTGGTTGGCTGACATCCCAGTCACTGTTCCAACTTTTTCATTATATTAATTCATAAAGTATCTTTTGTTAATTGAGACACTTAATTAACTTTCTTGAGAGGTTTTGAATACTTTTTATTTTTTATATCCTTTGATCATTCAAAATTATCACTAATTATGAATCTTAAACAGCTAATATTATAGAATATCCAACCTTAGGTTATGTGGTCACGTAGGAGAGGTTCTAATGATGGATTCAACATTTTTATTAAGCCGTCTGGTTAATAAAAAAAAGGGGCCATGTGTAGACCAAGCAACCCGATGGCAATGAAAATGGTATAGTAGATGATTGGTTGGTCACTGCTCTGTCCTTCATTTTGTGTGTGACAAATAAACAAACAGGTAAAAGGCATAAAAAGATGGAGCACTAGTTGGAGACACGAGTACGCGTGTCTTTACGTGGTTCCTTTGTTACTTTTATTATTTCACCTAACTGTAGGGTATAGTAATTTTGCGGGGAACGAGAAAAAAATAGATTCCTACTCACAAAGGTTCTAATGAAATGAATCCAACCTCAAACATATGTTAGGTTCTATTTTATTTTTAGAATAAATTATATTTTTCTCCTTGTAAATATAACAACGTAATTTTATATTTTCAAAAGATATAAATTCTATTTTTATAAAATTTAAAATTAATTTTTTTCACCCCTTAATCATGTAACATATAACAAGTGAGTCATATGTTATGTCACATTTTTTTAGAATAGTTGAGGATTGATATGACACAATTAATTAAAATAAGTTATTATAGTATCCTGATAAATAAAATAATATTGAAATTGTTAAATTTTAGACTAATAAAAATACAAATAATTAATGTATCAATTATTTGTTATTTAGTGAAAAAAAATATTTATTTTAATTTAGTGTTTAACTAATTAAAATATTTTTTAATTTAAAATTATAAGTATTTCAATTAAAAAAACTAAATATTATTTTAAAAATATTTTTATTAAATAGGGACTGGATTAAAGTATATATATAATAAATTTATTAATATATAATAAAATGATAACATAACAAAAACTTAAATGCAATTGGTCTAAAAATTAATTATTCTAAAACTCTTCAAATTTTCCGTGTAAAATTATGGAATATATGTTACATCGCCATTAAGTAATGAAAATTAATTTTTTCAAAAATTTTAAAATTTATGAAGAACGATCAAAATCAATTTATTTTAAGAAATTAAAATATATTTAAATCTTATTTTTATTGTGTACTATGTTGCTAGGCTGGTATTTCCTATGTAACTAATGTAAGTTTATATATATATAAAAGATAATCATGTTAAAGTAAAGAAAAATCATAATAGTAAAACTCTCCTAATATATTATTTATGCAAGTATGTAACTTATCTAATATGACCTATATAATTTTATACATATTATATTAAGTTGAGTGCATATGATAAGTATCACTAAATTAAAAAAAAAAAAAAAGCTGTTTATCAAAATTAATAAGAAATCCTCAAAGTTTTAAAATGTTTGAAGTAAAATTTACTCAAACAAACATAGACTAATAATTTAATTTGAATAAAATAATGATAATCTCGGGAACCACGTAAAAGAATGATGAGCAAGGAATTATAGATCAAACAACTTCATATGTAATCTAATCAGTATAAGAATAGAATAAACGAGAGATAAAACGTTTTCAAGTAGTTTTTTCGCCAAAGTATAATTTATTTAATTTAGATCCAATACATTCGCAGATACATACATTTTTAAAATATTTAAATAAGTTTTTAATTAAAAAATCGTAATTAGGTTCTTCAACTTTTTAAAATTTTATAATTAAATTTTTAAGATAAAATACTCCCACTCTTACTCCTTTGGAGAGATATAATGACATTTTAGGATTTTATTTTCTAGTATTGTGGTCAAAATGAACTATTGCTTCTGTTATTTTTTCTAAAAATTATGTTACAATATATTTTTGTCATTTATATTTATTCTTATAATTTTCTTTTATTTAAAAAAAATAAAAATAAAAAAGAGAGATTTGATATACTGGAATATAAATAAATAAGTATTTTGGAACATGTTCTCTTCTATTGAGAATTGACTATTGATTCACGATCAAATCATTTTTTCTATTTAATATGATTATTATTTTTATTATCTTTCTTTTCTTTCAAAATAAAATGACTGAGATGAGTCCCCTTTAAGAATCATTTATCTTAAAAATTATTAAATTCTAAATTATTCTGATGTATTGCTTGAAACAAAAAATAAAAAGAAATTTCTGTGGAGAAACAAAATATATCTCATTTCGTTTTGGAATCAATTATTTTTTTTTCCAAAATAATCTTGTTATATTTTCTTGACTTTGAACGATGTATTATTTTTTTTTTAATTTTGATACCAACAATTATCATTTTTTCTTAAATAACATTCTTTTCAGACCTTTCAACCAATCTATGAGCTGTTTACCTTTGACAAAATATTTTTTATTCATTTCAAGATGTCCACATTATATTATTATTTCATTTATTTCTCAACATACCGTATATTACTAATCTCCCATATCTAAAATTTAACATGTGAAATTATCCTAGGCTCCTATCTCGTAAATCAAATCTCCTTGTAAATGAAATTCCATTGTTTGTTTTCAATCTTTCAAATTGTTTTCCAAATATTACAAATTATTTTCATTATCCCACCACGTAAACTAAATTTTCAAAATCAATTCCAATCGCGCATTGTTAACTTCTGAAATTTCAAATGTAGATTTTGATTCTACTTATATTAGTTACTAGTTCCTCTTATTTTCAAATTGAATATGTCAGTTCTGTTCGTGCATTATTATTGGATGAGGTGTAGACAAAAAAATTGTGTAGGATTGTTAGTCTATTAAGATATATTGTTGTTTTTTAGTTTGGATTGGTTTGGTTTGTGTGCATGTTATTATAGTTTGGTTCTTTATTTTTTGAATTATAAATAAATGTAATAAATAGAGAAGTAAATGAAAAAGGAGACGAAAAATATGAAAAAACAAACAAGACGAAGAATGTGAAGGAAGAGACTACATAGATGAGTTTCTAAAACTCCAAATCATGAGAAAAAAATTCTAAAACTCCAAATCATGAGAAAAAAAATCTAAGTGACGTTCTATGTCAACATAATAAATAAATAGTTAACATGTCAATAAATTAATTACAAAATTTTTAAAAGTTAAAGGATTCAATTATAATTAAAAAAAACTTAATTAAAAATTCTCAAAATATTCATCAACTTACTGAAGTTTTAAACCTTTAATTTAGCAGGAAACAATTATTTTTATAAATGTTATTAAATGAAGTGTGTGATTTGTTTTACGTAAAATATGTACATTCTTCAATCAAATCACGTTAAATAAGAGAAATAATACAACAACAAAAACTATAAATTATAGCTTCTATTAATGAGAATAATTTCCATTTTTGCAAATTCTTCTTCAACCAAGTTACTCCGTGCATGTTTGGAAATAATTTAGAGACGTCGTTATCCACGTCCAAAAAAGAACATAAAAATAATTACTAATTATTTTTGTTAATGTGATTTTTCATATCTAATGCGTGTAAAAATCGTTTCCAAACATGCTATTTATCAGTTCTTAAGAAAAAAAAAAGCTTTATCACAATAGAAAAGAAATAGAGAAGTTAAAAGCAGAGAAAGATGTAAAAGGAGAATTTGAGAATCTGCATGGATATTTGTCTCCATTTACCTCTCAAGGCATAAAAGGAAGTATTGAGATTTGGGGGTACAAGCAGACCTATTAAATAGTAGGGCAATTGACTTACCTTTATAGTTTGACATACTTGTAGCAGTCACATAGTAATGCTTAGGCAATTGAGGCACTTTTTGACTTGTTTTGTTGCCTGAATTTTTAGAAACTTTAGTGGAATTGTGAAAAATACAACGGCCTTTCATGTTGGGATAGTATTCACAGCTCATTATTAAACAAATTAATTAATTCTAAAACTTCCAACCGCGTACGTGATTCTGCTCCATTAATTAAGACCCTTTTTTTTTTTTTACTTTGGTCATTTTCTTAGTTAATTGTTATAGTACAGTGAAAATGATAGCACAAGCTCTTCTGTATTTTGTACAAAGTTAGATTCAAGGGCTAATCGTTTTATTTTTATGCAGTCTTTAATTTCATAAAATAAATCGGATTTATTAAATAAGAGGCATTTGCTTTACAGTTCAAATATTAGCAAATAATGGAGGATGGGACGTGTGACGTGTTTGGAAAACAAAGGAAAGAAAAGACAAGTTAGCTAGCTAGCTGGGGGGCAGAGGATACCAATTTCATTTTGCAAAACTTCCTTTTTATGGTTACAATGTACAAATAAACAACTCAAACGAATAATTAACAATCCATTTGTCCGCCTGCTACTAATTTTTTTAAATATATGGTGAGAGATTTAATTTTTTATTATTCAGTATAAAGAATTTTTTGTTCATTTATCTATAAATATCAATACATTTTTTTAAAGATTAAAATTTTCAATGATACAATTTATGTACATAAAAAAACAGCTCAAGTAATATGGGTGGAAAAATGAGAATAGTTAAATTTTTTTCGACATTTTTAATGTATTTTTAGAATATTTTTTGCTATAAGTTCATCTTTCATATCAATATGATTTCAAATCTTAGTATTTCACTGCTCATGTAAAGATTTTAATAATATGGATAATATGTGAAAAAAAAATTATATCGTTTTTTGAGTTTTGTGATATGTGGAGTGGGCCTCCATGACTTAAATCAACTAAATTGTTTCTTTTAGTTTTTATATAAAATTTTGCTAGCTATATAGCATATACTGCAATTATTAATTAGGTGCAAGTGTTGATTATTAAAAGAAATTTATACTGGTTTATTGTATCCGAGCATATTTATTGATGATGTACAATACTTAAGATGGACCCAAAATCATCAAGAATCTTAGCGTAATGACCAAAGAAACCTAGAAAGGGTAGAGGATTGAAAAAGTGTCTAAAGCAAAGCAAACGGAGCAGCGTCCCTACGAGGTTAACTAGAAGTCAAAATTTCTTCATATCCTATATACACACACAATGATACGGGAGAGAAAAAAATAGGAAAAAGAAGGACAAAGAAAAATAGAGACAAAAAAGATCTTTCATTAGGATTTTCAAGGATTATATAATATGCAATTTGGTAGTGAATGGTGGGAAAAATGGGGATAAAAGAGAGGGGGTTATGTGCCTGACCTCAAATGATTTTGATGAGAATGATGATGGGACGGAAAGGGCACAAGAAAAGTCACTGTGCCCAAGAGAAGGAGATAAGCCCACAATGGGACATATAAGCATGAGAATCTTGACTATGCCTTAATGCCAACTGCCAATAACCAATGTGCAAATTAATCAAATTCCCAAACATACCCGTTTTGGTTTTTCCCATCTTTCATTCTCTATACGCAAATTCGCAATAGGAAACTACATGGCTAATGTTTATCCAATTTAAATTTTATTAATATTCAAAAATATTAATTTAACATAACATTTTAAAAATACTATTATTGTGGATACCACTAATTTATCAATCATATATTACTCTTGACAATGACGGCATGGAATCTTATTTTAAAATTTTAACTAAAATGAACATATCATTTTAAGAAGTAAAAGAATTTTATCAATACATTTTATTTAATAATATTGATCTTTTGGGTGATACATATTGATATTATTAATTGATATTTTTCTAGACCTGTAAAATCTAACACAGTTACTAATACTTAGGTTCTTTAAAGATTGCGTGTAGTGAGTGAGTGGTGATTATATTGTCGAAGTGTGTATTGCCACGTGTTACATATAAAGTAATTTGACATGTGTCAAATCAAGATTGATACCCATGGTCCTACATTCCGTTGATAACGGGTTCCCTTCCCACGGACCTTTAGCCAAAGCATGGAAGTCATGCCTCAATGAATGCTTGAATCAATCATACGCGCCTTTAACATCACTCACATGATATGATATACTTTTCCATTTTATTTTACTGAAACACTATCCTCAAAAACATATTTTTAGTTTTTAAAATCATTTTCTACATTTTTATATTAATTTTATTTTTTAGAAACTAATATTTTAGCAGATCAAATTTAATTTTATAGAAAATAAAAATTAGTATTTTAATGCGCTATGAATATACGATATCATATTTATGATCATGATTAAAATTTATAAATATCAATATTGAAAGATTAGTTAGAAAAGAATTGAGTTTGAATTTTTTAAATAAAATTTTAAATTCAAATTTATAAATAAAAATACAATTAAAAATATATTTTTATTAAAAGTAATTAATTAAATTTTTTATAAGAAAATTAGTCATTAATAAAATTAATAAATATTTTATATCAATAATATGGTAATCCAATTTTTTTTTTCAAAGACTAATATATTGAACAAAATTTTACATTATTAATAAATCTTCTATTTTGTTATATACTTCAAATATTTTTTTAATTAAGAATACGAATAATATTATACTGAGAATAATATTATTCTAACTAAAATTTGTAGTAAAATATATAAATTATTGTAGTAATATTAACTACAACAAAATCAATAAATAATTTTTAGTTAATTTCTAGTAAAAAATATTTTATAATACGAGAAAATATAAATAAATATAATCTAAATTTAGTTATGAAAAATAATATCTTAATTAATTAATAATTAATTAACTAGAATTTAGCTAATAATTTAAATGATAGTTAAAATTAGTAGTAAAATTAAAAAATTCTTGTAGTTAACTAAATAATTATTTTAATTTAATTTTCAATTTTAAATTCTCTACTTTTCAAATTTTTATACCCTAAAAGCATATTATTTTTACATATTGTATCATATTTTTATTAATTTATTCTTAATAAAACAAAAAAAAAATTATAACGTTTAGGGTTTGTAGTGTAGGAAATAATGTAAAAAACAGTGTAAGATATATTTCCTTTTACACAATTTTTCACATAACTAAATGTGAAATATCAGAATTATTTTATCACGCCGTAGAAGAATGTTTGAAAATATTAAAGTTAAATTCATTTTCTCTTTAACTCTTTCATCATGTGTGTAATTTATTTTCTATCTGTTCAAATATATATTTAGATTTAGATTTATTTAATACTAGTATTTATTGTATAAGATAAATATTTATTTTTATATAACTAAAATTCATACTAAATGAAGATTTTTAATATATAATATATATTATAATTAAATTTTATAGTAAGTAAACATTTTTAATATATAAATTGTTTTAAATATACAATAAATGATAAAAATTGTAATATAAAGTTATTTTTAATATTTTTTTCTATAAAATTAATAAAAATTAATTTAAAAGTAGAGATAAAAGAGAATAGGTTAAAAGTGATAAATGATTAAGAAAAATAAATATATAGATAAATATAAATAAAGAATAATTTAATATGATTAAGAGAAATTTTTGTTGATGTATAATTGTAGAGTTAATATGTAAATTTTGGCTTCGAGAAAAAAATATAATATTAAAAATGTTTAATAATGAGAATGAAGAAAGTGAAAGTCTCATTATTTAAATTATATATTATTATTTATAATATTAAAGTCAATTTTAATTGCAGCTTTACAGAAATAAAAAAATATATCAATAAATATTTATGCATTTAAGTTGAAATAAAAATTTTAAAAATATAAACTAAAATAGGCTCAAAATCAAGAGCATGATATGTATAATTTGATACAAGAATATATGTAATTTCTTGAACTAATAAATAATATGTTTATTTACTAAAATTAAATAAAATTTAAAGCATTGTCGAATGAACTACTAATATCAACTTAATATAATTGCGAGAGTCCTAGTTCTAACTTTGTTGTGTGTAGAATGTGTCAACGGCCAATTTTTTTATTGCATTAGGAATTCTTGGGCTGAATGGGACAAGATAAAGCACCTTTCTAGCTATTCAACAATTCATACTTCGTTTAGAGTCGTGAAAATTAAAAAAAAAATAATAATAATTTTTTTATAAATTAAAATTAGTTTATACATAAATTAATTTGTAAAAATTTTCTTATGTTAATTTATTTAAAAGTTGATTTTTATCTTACATATAAGTTAGTCTATAGAAAAATTATTTTATTTTGTTTTTTTTTCTTCTTATACCATGTTTATGAAGAAGTTTACTTAAATAATACCAAATTTGTAATTTTGGTCGTCTTTTATCGTTGTTAATATTATCTCCACATACACACGCGATTTGAGTCTTTCCTAATAAACTCTCTCACGCCTACTAGCATCGAGCTTTGACTTAGATTTTAAATCCACAACTATCGACTTGGTACATGGATAATATGGTGAGTGATCATTTAACGGATATAAAATATACTCTAATACCATATTAGAAAGTAAATTTAGAGCTTAACTCAATCCTAAAAGCTAACTCGAGAGGTAAGGATTGCTCTCTACTTATAAACTTTTTTCAAGCTCTACTTATCAATTTGATTTTTAAAATACTTTAAAATTATTTTACATTCTCAGTATGTTACTTATTTTCTCTTTTTGATTACTTAAAGACCCATAATTAAGAATTGAATTTTATAATTTAATGGTGAAGTATTGATAATGTAAAATTATTTTATACTGTCACTAAATCACAAATTATCGTTAATATGACTTTTAAGGTAGTTTTTATAAAAGTTAACAAACTTAAAATACATAATGATTTAAGATTGAATTCAATACATATGTCCTCTTTAATATATATATATATATATATATTGGTGTGAAATATTTTGAGTTTATTTTTGTAAATTAATAATATAAAAAGTTTATTTTATAAATTAATCATTTTATATATGATTTTAAAATAATTATTATAAAATTAACAATATAATAATTTATAATTAAATAACATCATTAAAATTTACATTATTAATGTATTCTAATTAAATTCAAATATTTTTACACAAATATCTAATAAAATTTAACTATTTTATCATTTAATTTATTCATTAATATAATATAACAATAAGATAAATTTTTATTAAATATAAATGAGTGATGGAGCTACGTTGATGGTGGGGGACCTTAGCCCCTATGTATTTGCAATCAAATAATACTATTAGTCTTTCATTTATGTTTATTTAATTGTAATTAATGTTATAATTAAAAATTATTAATCTTTATCAATTAGACAAAATCATAAATATTATATAAGCAAAAGACAATCTAAATTTTGACATTCCAACTTACATTCTCTTTTCCTATCATTATTTTTTTATGTATTATTTTTATTTTTCTTCTCTCTTTTTTTTTTTGGTAATTATTTTTTAGACTCTAACATGCTTTGGACTTTAGAATACATAGTTTAAACACATAATTATGTAAACTTTAGAAAAATTAATAAAATATAAAAAATACACATAATTATGAATATTGTTTTTATATAAATATACTTTCTATTGTTTGCTCTTGAATTATTTTAAAAATATACATAATTATAAATATTTTATATAAAACTAATATCTATATATTTATTAGATAAAATTTAATTTTTGTAATTGGCCCCTACCTAATATCTAATCCTTACTACATCGCTGTATTTATGTAAAAATATTTTACACCTAAAATGTATAAAGAATTAAACTCATAAACTATTACTTCTTAAACATAATTATTAGACCTCATATTTGACAGACAAAGGGAGAGCCACGTCATATTTGTACATTATTGTACTATTAATTTTTTATTGATAATTTCAGTGCCTCAATAAATATTTTCTAAGAATATGAAAATAATTTAGCCCGTCACTAATTAAACAAATTGCGATATAGAGCCACGCTGGTTATCTTGTGTTTTCTTATTTGCTTGTATCCAAAGATTATTGTTTATCCAAATACGATTAAGATTGGGAAGTTTTACCGAACACTAATTTGGAATCTCAATATTAGTGATAAAGCATAAATTTGAATGGTACAAGTGCATCTAATCTAAACATGAGTTTTATGTAAAGGATAAAAGAAATGGATAAACATATGGATATGGAACAACCTTGAGCCTTGAGGAGGGATAAGTGCAAGGACAATTGAAATCGCCACTGGTTTAATAATATGTGGCGAGTATTATTCCTCTATATATCAATAAAGATGTACTATTAGACAATGTTTTATTTATTTAAAACGTGATTAATACCATATTTATCAATATCCAAATGTGCAGAATAATATGGCCGGCAAGAGGGTACATGCATCCCCTCTTCTCATAAATACAATAAGCAGCTAATCTCTAGTTCTGTACGCTTACATTCTCTTTTGCGCCATACTTCACCCATACATACATGTACCTTTTTTTTTTAATTTACTAAGAGTAAATGCGAATTTGCATTTACAGTTAATTCCAAAGAATTTTTATATATTCTAAAAATTAAACACCAATTTTCTGATTAATTAAATTGCATCCGTCATATGTAAATTTTCTAAAAAATTAAAAATTGAAATACATTTTGCTAAGAATTCAATTATCGCTTCAGAAGAAATAGTTTTATATTATTATTTAATAATATTTTTTTATTTTTTAAATAATTATTATAAAAATTAATAAATTTATCTATCTTATAGCAGGACTAAACTTTAGAGTTCTAATTTACATTTTTTTTCTATAAAAAATACCATAAGGTGTGATGGAAAATAATTATTTTGAGAAATATATAACATATGATAAATGACAATATTATAAATTGAGAAAAAATACATGAATATGTTTGAATTAACTTTTTTTATAAGCACTTATAAAAGTGAAAAATAAGAAGAAAAAATGAACTTCTTCATAAATTAAGATTAGTTTTATGTGAAAGTTAATTTGTAAAAACTCTCTCATATTAGCTTTTCAAAAAATGAGAGTTATTACAATTAGTTTATACCTATAAGTTAATTTTATTTTATAAAGAAACTAATTTCATTTTTTCTTTTCATTTTTCTCTTCTATAAATATTGATAGAAAAATTTACTTAAATAAGTTCATACAATGAGAAATACTAATTTAATTAAAATAGACGTTGGATAGAGAACTTCGTTGATTATAGTGGTTATATTATTTTGAGTAGAATTATTTTTTATAAAAGATATATGTGATTTGTATTGAAAACAAAAATATTATGAGAAATTTATAGAAAACCCAATAAATTAAATAAACAGTAAAAAAATTTCTTTATTAAGTATATCTATATGGATTTATTATTTATAATATTTAAAATATATTTTAATAAAGTTTTTAAGTCCTCAATAGCCGTAAAATATTGATTTGCTTAATAAGTTCGCCATAAAAAGTTAGGTTTTCAACACATGTTTTTTTTTTTTTTATAGGCCCTTTTTCTTTTTATAATCAACTTTATAGATGGATCATCACTCATGTATTCCTTAAGATGGTCAGAATAATTTGAAAAAGAATTAATAATCTTTACAATCAGATGGTTGCTTATAGAAGGAAATTGACCTCTCATCCTATTATATAATTTTATATCACAAATCATGGAGATACATTTTCGTCCTTATCACATAAACTACGTTGCAAATATCTCCTCTGATAATGATTTTCCTTGGTATAGTTGATGTGTAATCCATAACCTGAGCGTAAAGGAAGTATATGTTTTTATTTATACGTTTTCATTCCCCTCTATTCGGCTTCATCATAGGTCAACTTTATTCACAGCGTTGAACCATTATTAGAAACACAACCTAGTGTTCCGTTTGAGAATCAAAGTTTACCTCAGCATCGTCGACAATTTCACAAGTAGAAAAGATGAAATTAAGAACAAACACTTGAGCTAACAACGAGGTAAATGTATGTGACTAGTTTGATGGCAGCGTAGTGATTTCCTTACACTTAAAAAAGGGCAAATAACATAATGGTCCATCATTGTGTCTGCGAAAGCATGGATCTATATATTAAAGTTAGAATGGTAAAACTAACTTTTCCCTTTCATTCTTGTGTTCTTTCTTTTGACTTTCATTTTAAATAATTGGTATATGGATCATTGGCAAGTAACAGTGTACCTACAGGAAGAGCATCAATTTTAACGTTACCATACATAGCACAAAGTCAAGGAGACACTATTAATAGCAATAGATGGGTAATTACTCATCACATAATCGATCCGTGGCCATGTACTTTGCAGACACTATTTATCGTGGAAATCACACAAGTGTTAGAGTGGGATACGTCTTCATGATGAACCCAGTCAAACAGCTACATAAATTAAAATTGCTATTATTTAATGAAACCAAAAAGGTAGCCATGCGTGTTCACACTGTCTGTCACTTCATTATTTCATATTATTAACATTCTTCTTTTAAGTAATCGTTAGAAATAATGCACAATAGAAGTAAAGAAAGAAGAACGAATATACAAATTGAAAGAACAAATCACAGCTATAGAAACAGGAATGGAGGAAGAATTTGATGACACGGGGTCAAGTTAAAGTTGAACTAACTAATTTAAAAACATTAACTTTCATATAAAATATTAATAAATACGTGTTGTTTAAAATAATTTAAGACATATAAATTATAATAAAAAATATTTATATAGAAGATAAACATCAGTATGATTTTCAAAATAATTATAATAAAAATTAATAACCTTATCGTAGATAGTAATTAGATAAGTATAAGTTTATTCGGTCGGCATAACTTTTTTTTATTTAATGACAATTATAAACTGCAAAAAAAAAAAAAAACACTTTTTCTATTATAGTTCTATTCATCTATTCTGCAACACCGTTTTGTTATGGAGTATCTAAAAATTCCTTCAGCCTAGCATAAATTATCAAATTTCACAAAACAAAACTCTCAACCGTTATCGGTTCACAAGTGTTTTATTTTCTTTCCTATCTGCTTCTCAACCATGGTCTTCCACTCTTTAAAAGTAGCAAAAACGTCTCTATTGTACTTTAAGAAGAATGCTAAAACTTTCCTAAAAAATCATGTAGTCAACATATAACTAGCACCTCCATTAGATGGAACTCTAAATGGTCCCCAAAGATCAAGGGTAAATAGTTAAGCATTTCCTTTGGAAAGTTTGATATGTTGAAAACCAATTTCGATTAGGACACATATGAAACGTGCAACCAGAGAATTAAGAATTTACTCCTCACTAGGTTTGGAGTGATTGTCTGAAATTGTAAAAAGTTCTCCAACACTGCAACTATATATCTTCTACAACACTGGCTTAGCCAGAGTTTGAAAACTATTTTTCCTTTTTGATATGTAGTTGCCTTATTCTTATTTTATAGCTTGTAATACTTGCAAATTTTTTATATTTATTTTTAGACTTTGGTTTGCCTTTTTCACTACTCTTTTTGAAGCTCTTTCTTGAGTTCTTCCTCTAGAAACAAGACCCTTAGGTTGAGTTTCAGAGTCACCAACGAGTTGTTTTATCCTTTCCAATTCCATAGATAGCAACGCTTCATAAACCTCTTCCAGAGTGAGTGTATCACAATTGTACAAAATCATATCTCTAAAGGTGGCGTAGGAATGAGGCAACAAGCACATCAGAATAAGCCCCAAATCTTCTTCATCATATTTAACTTCCATAGTCTCCAAATTAACAACAATTTCCTTAAAGACTAATAAGTGATCAGTCAAAGAGGATCCTTTAGACATAGTAGAGACGCCATTTTAAATGCAATTTGTTGGTAAGATTTTGTCATACACAACTGCTCTAATTTTAGCCATAGTGCAACAAAATTACATTGATAAAAAAATCATTTATTCTACCATATTGCTACTAGTTGAATAATTAATCATCCTCATATATACTTGGGGAGGTTTTAAAATTTTTTTTTTTTGGACAAAATCTGCAAAATACTAGTTCTTGAAAAATAAAATTCTAAATAGTACGTGGTAGGAAGAATTTTATTTCTTCCAACAAATTTGCTGAATGGTGGGCCCAATTCTTAATTGTGGCCTTCGCTTCCTGGGCCATTCTAAAAGTATGGCTTGGGTGGCCCATCTCATTTCGGCAATATAGATGGTTGAATGCAAAGCTGATGGACCTAACCATAACGTAAAACTGCAAATGAACTGAAATTCATTGTGAGCTTATTCACAACTCATTTTCAATGAATTAACTAAACTTTTATACAATTTATTAATTCGTCAACTGGTTCAAGATATACATATGTAGATACTTTTCAACATCATCAACAACAATAATTAACATGATTATTAAATTTTATTCCTCAAATTTTTTGGAATCCAATATTACTTATTAAAGTATCTCAATTAATTTCGTATAATATTTCTTTTGCAATCACCAATAAAACTAATCTATTTAGTTTTTATGAAGGCGTTTTAATATTAATTTGATTTTTTGTCACAAAAGTAACAATCACTAAAACTGTTACCATTATTTTATAAATAATATATACATTTACAAAAAAATTAAATTTTCTTATATAATTGAGTATGTTAATTGGTATATCTTTTTCTATTTGTATAATTTCTTTTAAACTTTTACTTAAAAAATAAATCTAATCCACGATCATTATATTTTAATTAAAAATTTACTTTTTTTTTTCAAATTTGTATTATATAGTGAATTTAACTTCTTAACACCAAATAAAAACTAAAAATATATATCTTTATACATTTTAAATTATTCAAATCTATTTTAAATTGTAAAAATCACTTTCTCTATTAGCTTTCTTTGGTAAACACTTTATCTATTATGCCCAGGAGTAATTAATTCTAAATAATTTTGAGCAAATTATATATATATATATATATATATATATATTTTGATTGTAAATTTATATTATATCAATTTTAAAATTCACAAGTTGTTAAAGTAGCTATTAAAAGAATTTATGATAGAACGAAAGGAATTTAATAAAAAAAACCTTTCTCTCTTAATATTATTTATTTCTAATTAATAACTTTTTTTTAGGCCTAAGAACTTCACTTACTTTATATATGGGTAAGGCATGACACTATACTATAGCTGGTAGGTGTGTTTTGGGCTACCGGGCTGAGTTTTTCGGTCAATCATGAACAAAATTTCATTGAAAGCCCATAGTGAGAAAGCCTGGTTGCATACAAAAGGTAGGCTTAAAACAATCAGTCCAAAGCCGAAACAATATTCAGCAATACACTAACGAATCTATTAGAGAAACACGAGTTGAACAGGAAGAATAATGTTACAACTTCAGGTATATTATATTTACACACCACATCTGGTTTGTCAACAAGTACATTAGTACATAGGATAAACAAAGCAAAATAAATGTAAACTTATGTTGTCATTATTACTAGACCAAAAAAAATGTTGTGACTGGATGGGCAACATTACTCAAAAGATACATTTTATTGGGGGCATCCATGATCTATCATATGTCTACACTTTGTCAAGCAAACCTAATATAGTGTGCGTACACGTGACAAGATACGCACTTGATGTGGTGTCTGATTACGGAATTGGAACACCTATATCTTTCACATGATAAGTCATACCACTCATCATGTCATACATATATATATATATAAATTTTATATCACAACTTTTATGTATGTTATCACGGGGTCACATCCTTTTCTTTTTGCAAATATGAATATACAACATACCCTTGGTTAGGATATTGTATTTATTTATCATGATCTATATTATGTTTGGTCATCCAACCTAGTTAGCTAATCATGAATGATTGAATCTCGTAAAAACATTATATATAAATACATGATCGCTGAATAATATCTCGTTTCCTCTTTTAAAGTCCTTTCAAAGTTGGTGAAAGTTGAAGAAGGAATCTTCAGCTTGTGTAAACTATATAAAACGTTTAAAGTGTCCTTCCACGTTCAATATCCATAAAAATGAATAAAAAAAAAAATGGTAGTGTAA
Source organism: Mucuna pruriens (assembly GCA_025330945.1). NCBI lineage: Eukaryota > Viridiplantae > Streptophyta > Magnoliopsida > Fabales > Fabaceae > Mucuna > Mucuna pruriens. The sequence continues at coordinate 2,785,473 of JAENHJ010000042.1, read as the reverse complement.
TAATCTTAGTGGTGACTGAACTTTGATCTTTCTGACTAGACCTAACCAGAGGTCTGTGGAAAAACTCTCTAAATGACAAAGTTGTAAAAGGTGAGGCAGTTCAAAGTAATTAAGATATCTCTTCTGTGGGCCAACAATGGTTGAAAATGACACCCTTAACAAATTTGATGTGTCAAATTGACGTTAATCTCATTCACAGGAAGAACCATAACTAGGTCATCAGGTTGAAATTAATAGGCTCTTCTAGACTTGGTAAAAATTGAAGTCCCCTTTGAGAAACAGGAAAATAGTCTTAATTAATTCCCTACAATTGCAGTCTAGATAAGTTCTAAGGAGAAAGAACTAGCATACAATTTCTCTATGTGCACGGAAGATTGAGAAAGGATACATTAAAGGAATTGAGCTTGTTTCTCACCATGTTCTAATGAATCGATCCAACGTACCCTCATATTCATAACAAGATTTCTACTGAAAATACTATTGGAGTCTAAATACAAAGAAATGAAGATTTTGACATAGCGCGTAGTGGAAAACAAAACAAGTCAGGTTTCTTTCCAATGAAAAGCAAAAGTTATGAGCCTTTTTCCTCCTCCAAGTTTAAATAAATAGAACTTTATAGGTTCATGCACCAAAATCATTCATCAATTGCTTGCTGCTATACAGCACAAAACAAAGCTATTATACTATTATGTACGCTTATGATTTTTTAAAAAATCTCATTAACTTTTTTGTTGTTGCAATTTTAGGAGTTGTTTAACTAGAGAAAAAATATTTTGTGAATTTTATTTTTTTCTTGTTTACAAAAATTTGCATAGAAAATAAGAAAACTAGTTTTTCTTTATTATTTTAAATATCTGAAACCAAATGACTCCTTAACTTTACCCTGGTAAGCATTTACTCTAATCCCTCCCTTTCATTTTTCACTTGTATGACTATTGGTCATTGTGATAATCAGGAAAGCTAAAAGGAAAAGATAATTTAAAAAAAAAAAGAAAAAGGAATGACTTCTATTTGTTATTTGTCTGCCCTAGGATGCTTATCTAAGAAAAGTTTTTAAGTGCTCCTAATGACGCAACTATGATCTCTTGCTTTATGTCTCATGCCATGTCTTGAGTCTCTTATTATGTTGACTGTTTTGCAGACAATAATGGTTTCACCTTAATTTAATTATTTCTGAGTAACTTTTTAGTCACCGACATGTTTATCAATTATCAAGCACTCATACATACAGCTGGATTTGAATGAAGAACCTACATCTAGCAGAATTTGAAGCATTAAAAGGATGGGGGAAAGAAATTAAGCTAATATTTCCCAATTCCATACACCATACAATCTTCAATTACCAATTCAGAAAGACTTGGATTAATTTTGTAAATTAACTGACATACTACTGCAAGTGAGTTTGGCTCCTCAAAGTAGGAAATACACTTTATAAAATAAAGTATACTCAGTCATTGATTAAAAAAAGTTAATGATTGAAAATTCTGATAAAATTATATATATATATATATATATATATATATATATATATATATATATATATATATATATATTAATTTTCATTAACAGTTATTAATTATTACATTTTATTATTTAAAGTGTATCTTCCTCTCTTCATTTTTCATTTTAAATAAGCCAAATATCAAGAGCCTTAACATTTAAAATTTTTTGTGAACTGAATTCTCTTATTGCTATGATTCTTTGTGAATTATTTTAGATATATGTGACCTAACATGACAAATAACAAGTTTAAAATTTCCAATAATATTTGACCTGGTCTAATATAACACGACAAACATGTACCGAAGTACAACATATGAATATAATTAAAAAAAAAAAACTCTCAAATTAATCTGTCTAAAGCGTCTATTGTCTTTTTTAAAAAGACAAAATACATTTTTATATTAATAATAAAGAACATGTTCTAACATTTTATAATAATTAAATAATTTCTTAAAAATATTTAAAAATCTGTTTTCTGTATTTTTCATAATCTAAAGTTAAACATTTCTCAAAAAACTTAAATATCTATATCATAAAAATATTTTCTCTCAAAATATTCAAATGCCACCAGTCTAAAAGTAAAGTTATACAAATTAAGCTGTCAACTCAAATATGCATACCCGTATTCAATGCATACTTTAACCAACCTGTGCTAAGTGAGTAGTTATTTGAAGTTACAAAATTCTTAACATTGAAAGTTTCAGGGTTCAGTCACTTCGACTTTCATTATCAATGTACATAAAATTCAAACATACAAAAACGAAAATGATAGAATGCCATATAGAAGAAAATGATACAAAACTAGAGTACCAACAAAAGTTTTCATGGTCCACCGTTACTTTGACAAAAGGGACTGATTTATAATATTGTATTATATTTAGCATTTATACATAAATAGTAACAGAAATGTTACAAGACAAAGATAGCTAAGATAATTTTGGAAACGGTCAAATGGAATAGGATTTTGCATATAAATATTTATTTTAGAAAAACTCCAAAACACAGATCTAACACACGTTTTTATTGTTTATTAAAAGTTATAAAATTACCGATGAGAGTTATTAAATAACAAATCAGACTTGTATAATTTTATAATTTTTAATAAACTTTGATCATAAAAAATATGTTCCATATCATAATAGAAAATATGCTATTCACATTTTTTTTGAGCAGGATTTGCAAAATATATATGGAAACATCTATTTTAATATCGTAAATTCACCCCAAAATTAAGAAGAGGATATATGATATATGGCATAGAAATGAATAATTAAATCTCATCAGATGATGAATACTACTAGCAATTCCTTCTTTATTATTAACTAAAATTCATTAAAAATCATAATTTTTTTGAATTTAAAATATTTAATGAGTTTCATAATTTAGAAGTGAGATATACCATAGTTTATACTTTTAATAAATTTTATCCAATTATAAAAGAGTATTAAAAAAATATTAGAAAAAAATATTATTAGCACTCTTGTATGGTCTAACATCTCTAAAATAGATTAATAAGATGGGCTTAGTAGTAAAATATTTAAATAATATATACAAGATTTTATATTTAAACTTTGTTGCTGTTTGTATATATTTTTATTTTACAATAAAAAAAATCTATAAAGCGAAGCTCTTTGAAGATAGTAGTCAAGATTCATGAAACAGTTATATTGGAGGGAAGACAGAAATTCATCAAAGAAAACAGAGTACGAGATATGCCCAATTGTTTTGAATTGCTTTTTTTGTACGTATTTGATAGCTAAGGCACTTTTTTCTTTTCAAGAGTAAGGCACTATTTACATAATCTAGATGACATGCGTTTGTACATCAACCATCCTTGGAACGTGTTTTGTTTTATGGTTTTTCTACTTTTTAAAGTACGTAGAATGAGAATCTTACTCATACAAAAAAAAAAAAAAAAATCACATATAACAGATCGAAACGTTAATTCAAACATGTACAACCATTTTGTGTGTCTGTGTACAATTCAAACACAGCCATAGGAGTCTACCGTTCTGAAAGTCTTCCTTTTATCTTGTTCTGATTTCAATGAGTATACTGTTGAAAAGCCAATAAAATCGCAATTTTTATTGTTAATAAACTGGCCAATGCTTTTTATTGTCAATAAAACTACCACCGCTTTTATTATCAATAAAACCACCACCGCTTTTATTGTCATAAAACGACACCGTTTTTTTTTTCTTTTTAATTCCTCTTCCGTTACGCTTTTTCTTCCTTATATAAATGAAACAGAAAGCGATAGAAATAGACACCACCGAGAGAAAAAACAAAAAAAAGTGTCCCAAAGAAGCCAGGAGAAAATTCCCAAATTGTTTCGTTTTTCTTTTGTTGTAATTACTTTATTAGTAAATTACATTCTTCGCTATCGGGTAGTGTGTTTTTCTCATCTTTTATTTTAGTTGTGTGTTCTTATGCTATTATCTGAATCACAACAGGAAATGGTATCGAGAGCCAGGTCAGTTGTGCTCCATTCTTTATAGTCACTAGAATAGTGTTGGAGAAAATTCTTGGATGCTCTGTGGTTGCAGTTAATCCGATCTTCCACATCGAAAAGAGTTATTCTTATTTCTTTGGAGTGTGGTAGTGTGAACTTGTTCACGGTCTACCGTCATTGCCCAAAGTAGCAATACTATTCATAAGTGAAGGTTGCGTAAGTTTCTGGTTTAAAACCATGACAACGAAATATGAGATAGAGAAGTTCAATGGGAGTAATTTCATCATTGAAATTAAAGATGAAGGCCATTCTGAGGAAAGACAATTGCATAGAGGCAATTGAAGGAAGAACCATGGCTCACACGGACCAGCGGTGGAAAGAAATCAATGACAATGCTTGTTGCAAATTTGCACTTAAGAATAGGCGGATTCAGGTTCTATCCAGGTGTGGCAGAAAAGAATACAAAATGAAGGAGATTTGGGGATACCCTCATCAAACTATATGAGGTAAAATCACTTCACACAAGAATATTCTTGAAGAGAAAACTCTATACTCTTCTGATGAGCGAGTCCATATCAGTGATGGAATTACATCAACTGGCCGAACACCTTGTTTGCCCAATTATCGCCAGCAGATTTCAATATAGTTGAAAATGAACGTCGCGAGCTTCTACTTTAGAGTTTACTCCGACTCAGATGATCAACTCATCATCAATATTACAAATAATAATATTGATGGGAATTTACACTTTGAGGACGTCATTTGGAGCTATTCTTGAAGAAGAATCCGTAGATGAGCAAAGTGGAAAGTTCCAAACAAGTTGTAAGTTTTAACAATGATGAGAGGAAGATCAACTAACGTGGCTCAAGTGGGAGTCAAAAAACATTATAGGTCAAACTCTCGAAGCAAGAAGAATTTCAAATGCTACTATTGTGGCAAAGAAAGAAAGCAAGACACGAAGAAAGAGTGTTGGAAGAGGAAGAATGAACAAAAGAACTCAAGAATCATCTTCACAAGGTAATGTTGCAAATACCTTTAAAGATGGAGACATTCCTCCGTGAGTGATACAATCGTGAGTCCTAACAAAGAAAAGGGAGTTTCATGATAAATGGATAGTGGATTCAGTGCAACTTGGCACATGACTCAAGATCGAGATTGGTTTCACACTTATGAGCCTATCTCGTGGATCCGTGTTCATGGGAAACAACCATTCCTTGAGATTGGCTTTGAGTAGGTACTTCACAAAATAAAAATGTATGATGGTATCGTTCGCACAATTCAAGGGGTACGACATGTGAAGGACTTGAAGAAGAATCTACCGTCCATAGGGCAATTAGATGATCTCGGATGTAAGATCCATGTTGAAGATGGAATCTTAAAGGTGGTGAGGGGAACTTGGTAGTCATGAAGGCTAAGAAGATCTTGGCAAATTTGTATATGCTTTGGCCGGAGATACGCTGCAAGAAGCTTAATGCATCAGTTGTAGCACCAAGTCGGGAAGATGTGACATTTATGTGGCATTGCAGACTTGGTCATATGTCGAACGTGGTCTGAAAATTCTTCGCGAACGTAATCTCTTACCCGGCTTAAAGAAGTAAGTTTACCTTTCGTGAACACACTGTGTGATAAGTAAGCAACACAAATTGAAGTTTGCTAAGACGACTACCAGGAGTAAACACAAATTAGACTTGATTCATTCAGATGTGTGGGAATCACCGGTATTATCCCTAGGAGGAGCAAAATATTTTGTATCGTTTATCGATGATTACTCCAGAGATTGTGGGTGTACCCTATCAAAACGAAGTCAAGTGTATTTTCTCGGTTCAAGAATTCAAAGCACAAGTAGAACTTGAGACCGGGAGGAAAATTAAGTGCTTGAGGACAGATAAAGGAGGAGAATATGTAGATGGAGAATTTTTAGCATTCTGCAAGCAAAGAGGGTATTGTCGACAATTTTTCGTCCCCACATACACCTCAAAAGAATGGTGTAGAGAGCGGATGAATAGAACTCTCCCGGAAAGAACAAGAGCTATGTTGCAAACAGCAAGGAGTGGCCAAGTCTTTTTTCGGGCGTAAGCGAAAAACTGCCTGTTATGTAATAAATCGATCTCCATCAACAAAGAATTGGTTTGAGTACACCAATGGAGGTGTGGAATGGTAAACCGGCTGATTATTCATCCTTACGGGTTTTTGGCTGTCCCGTGTACGTAATGTACAACTCACAAGAAAGAACAAAGCTGATCCAAAATCCAGAAATGTATCTTCTTGGGCTATGCCGACAATGTGAAGGGGTATCGCTTGGGGATCCCACCGCCCACAAGGTTATTGTTAGCAGAAATGTAGTCTTTGGCAGAAAATGAACTGCAAAATGAGCGACAAATAACAGCTTTTGATAGAGGACAAGGTTACAAAACCAATTGAGAAGAAGACTTGAAGTTTCCTCCGAAAGAAGGGCAAAGATGAAGAACAGGAGCCAAATGAGGTAGGCAATGGAGAACTCCGACGATCAACACGAAAAGGAGCAAACCATCTTGGCATTCACAATATGTGATGACTAGTCATGATGCGTATTGTCTTCTAAATGAAGAAGGAGAACCTTCAACTTTTCAGAGGCTGTGAGTGGTTCAGATGCTTCTTTTGGATGACTGCAATGCAGGAAGAAATTGAGGCTCTTCACAAGAACAAGACATGGAATCTTGTGGAACTTCCAAAGGGCCTGAAAGCCATCTACAGTAAATGGGTCTATAAGATCAAGCGAGATGGCAATGATCAAGTGGAAAGATATCGTGCTAGATTGGTACTAAAGGGATATGCTCAAAAAAAGAAGGTATTGACTTCAATGAGATATTCTCACCAGGTTGTCGATGATGACGACAATCAGAATTGTTCTAGCTATGTGTGTTGTATTTGATTTACATCTTGAGCAATTAGATGTAAAGACTGCTTTTCTTCATGGAGAACTTGAAGAGGAAATTTATATGCTCCAACCTAAGGCTTTAAAACACAAGAAAACTTGGTTTGTAGCAGGTTGACCAAATCTCAGACGGCCTAAAGCAGCGCCTAGGTGTTGGTACAAGAGATTTGATTCCTTCATTATTAGCCTTGGTTACAATAGATCGAGCTCGCACCATTGTACTTATTACAATAGGTTTGGTAATACTGATTTTGTTATTCTGCTATCAGTATGTGGATGACATGTTGGTGGTAGGCCCCAACAAAGATCAAATCCAAGAATTAAAGGCACAATTGGCTAAGGAATTTGATATGAAGGATTTGGGACCGGCAAACAAGATTTTAGGGATGCAAATTCACCGAGACAGAAAAGATAGGAAGGTTTGGCTTTCTCGGAAGAATTACTTATCAAAATCTTGCGGCGCTTCAACATGCAAGATTGTAAGTTAATTTCTACCCCTCTTCTTACTAACTTCAAGTTATCCTCCAAGATGAGCCCTAGCAGTGAAGAAGAGAGGATGGAGATGTCTCGAAAATCCGTATGCATCAGCGGTGGGAAGCCTTATGTATGCCATGATTTGTACAAGACCGGACTTTGCACAAGCAGCTGGGAGTGGTTAGTAAATTCATGGGAAATCCTAGGTGGAGAACATTGAATGTTATTAAGAGGATCCTTAGATATATCAAAGGGACCTCGGGTGTTGCTTTATGTTACGGAGGATCGAACTACTTGTCGGAGGTTATGTCGATTCAGATTTTGCGGTGATGTGGATAAAAGAAAATCTACTACATCGGCTATGTATTTACAATTGCAGGAGGGGCGAAGTTGGTTATCCAAGTTACAGGATGTTATAGCTCATCTACTACGTAGGCCGAGTACATGGCAACCACCCACGCATGTAAGGAAGCTATTTGGATTAAAAAGGTAATGGAGGAACTCGGCACAAGCAGCAACAAATTGTTGTGTATTGTGACACTGATCAGTGCCTTTTACACATTGCAAGGAATCCAGCCTTTCATTCCGGACAAAGCACATAGCCATAAGATATCACTTTGTTCGAAAGTGGTGGAAGAAGGAAGTGTGGATATGCAAAAGATTCACACTGATGAGAACCTAGCAGATGTTATGACAAAGCCGGTTAGCATTGACAAGTTCGCATGGAGTCGATCCTACTGTGGCCTATCGGAAAAGTAAGCTACATGTATGGCAAAGGATAAAGAATAAAGGTGTGAAGATTTGATTAATCTAATCAAAATCTTCAAGTGGGAGATTGTTGAAAAGCCAATAAAAACGGCCACCGTTTTTATTGTCAATAAAACGGCCACCGCTTTTTATTGTCAATAAAACGCCACCGCTTTTTATTGTCAATAAAACGGCCACCGTTTTTATTGTCCATAAAACGACCACCGTTTTTTTTTTTTTCTTTTTAATTCCTCTTCCGTTACGCGGTTTCCTTCCCTTATATAAGGGGAGCGCGGTGAGGAAATAGACACCACCGAGAGAAAAAACAACAAAGAGTGTCCCAAATTAGCCATGTGGGAGAAAATTCCCAAATTGTTTCCTTGTTTTTTGTTGTAATTACTTTATTAGTAAATTACATTCTTTGTCACTGGGTAGTGTGTTTTTCTCATCTTTTATTTTAGTTGTGTGTTCTTATGCTATTATCTGAATCACAACATATACCGGATTCAAAACCTACGTGTGTTAAGTAACCTAAAATTCAATTTTCACAAGCACCTTTAATTGAAACAATCCACCAACTCTTGTTCTGCATGAATATTCAATAGGAGTTTTTTCTCTTATTCAAGAAAATTATTAGTTAATGAAACGCAAGAATGACACCATTGGAAATCCTAGAATATTAATAGATGGAGTAGATGGAGCACAAGGGGGGTTGAAAATCGTATTGTTGCACTATGCCAAATTAAAACTAAAGTAATGACGATGCAAACATATGGATCAACTGATATTCAAAATAAAACTAAAAGAGGTCGAAATTCAACAACAATCTATTAGGTGAGAGGTAATAAATATCTACTAACATTTCCTGTTATTAATATATAGGTAAATTTTCATTTTTAATTTCTTTAATTTAGACATGCAATTTTAGCCTCACAAGTTTTTTTTTTTATCTAATTAAGGTTGTTTATTTTCAAAATTAAGAAAATTTGGTCTCTGGTTGAGTTTCTTCTATTTAAAACTTTCAATTAATATTCTCTCTCAAGATATTTGGGGTTTATGATGAACTTGTGATTTAGAAGTCATAAAAAATAGACACTATATTAGAATTTGAAGGAAAAAATGTGATTTTTTAATATTTTGAAAAGTGATTTTTAATCATAAGACAAATTAATCAAAGAAACTGAAAACTTAAGGATCTTAAGTAGAAAAAAGGTTTATTGCGGAATCAAATTTGCTTAATTTAAAAACAAATGATAATTTGAGACAAATTCAACACTATAATTCGAGAAAAAAAACCACGGATATAAATATGACTTGAATATATATTTTTAGTTTTAATAAACATTATTTTTCTACACTATAATTTGAGACAAAAAATTTTCACTGATATAAATATGACTTGAATATATTTTTTGTTTTTATAAATATAATGTTATGTGATTTTAATATTTAAAAACTTATTGATTTTCATCTTGATCAATTTTAAAATATTTATAAAAAATCGTCACTAAATAAGTAATCATTGTTTACAGTGATGATGTGAGAAATAAAACGTTATATGATCACCATTGAATAGTTTTTTGTTGTTGTCATATTAAAGGATTATAACTAAAAAGTGTTGATTAATAAGAGTTTTGAAAGATAGTAACATTTTTAGCCAGAAATTAAGGTTTAAATTTTAATCGAAAGAGGTGTATATTTAATGTCTGATATCGAATAGAATTATCATCAAATAAGGATACTTATGGAAAAAAATGAAAAAAATATTATATTAATTTAGATACCAAAGACTTATATACAAGTCAATTTTTAACATGTGAGTTCTGAAACTTATTGAAATAAAAATAACTTATACTTAGGAGTCATCCTTTTCCCTTTTTATGGTGTTTCTCAATCAAATATTTATTAATACTTTCTATATATATATATAGCAAAATTAGTGTTGTTCCTTTGACTTTATTTTGGTTAGGTCTTCTAACCTTTTTTGGGGATTAAAAACTTATAAATATTCATTTAACTCAGTCCTTTACATTAGTCCCATCCAATTTTATTAAGAACTTTGTTAACCTTGTTACTAGTCATTCTAGTATTCAGACTTGGTCAAATGTAGGCAGGCTAGGGCAAAAGCGGGTTCTGGCTTAGATATGGCGGATGTCAAGGTAGTACACACGAATAGTAAATTTTCATTGTAATCGGTCACAATAAGACAGAGAAAGAGGGTTTCCATTAAGTTTAGGTATTTAGGTCAATTTCTATTTTGTTTTATCTTAACATATAATAAAAAAACAAAAATATATTTGCTTCTTTGCATATACAATTTCATATATAGTAACTCTTTTGTTCTATCATGATCAAATGAAATATGGTGGGTGTTTTGAGGTGCTTACCTTGGGGTTGTGATGCACCCCTGTTTCTTTGTACTTCTACCTTTTGTTTTGGTACTTCTTATACTAAGTTTTGGTTACAGCTTATTAATATATTCTTTTAGCTTATAAAAAATAAAAATAAAGAAAAGCAAACAAGGAAGGGAAGGAAAAAGATGTGAGAAGTATTATTATTATTAGACTTTGTTCTAGGTTTGGGTGTCAACAATGACCATACTGAAATATTGCTTCATTTGCTTAATATTCCACTAAAATGCCACATTCATGTATAATATGTATCAATTTACACATAAAATAAAAAACTTAGAGCCCTTGTTTATAACTAGGAAGATAACTTAATGCCGTCATTAAAAAAAGTTGAACGAAACTAACCGACAACAACAAAAAAAAAATAGAAATTTTGTTGTTAACATTTCTCATTTGGCTAAAGGTCACATAGGAAAATTTTCTCGTGAATTGTTATCTCACCCTTTTCTCATGTTCATATTTGTTAATAATTATAAAAAATTAAATTTTCATTTTAAATTTTCATTACACTCCCTAAAATTGTTAGTATTAACTATATTTGTTATTAAATTTGAAAAATTCTCATTTTAATTTTACATTTTGCAAAAATAATTAATTTTAATCTTTTTATGTTAAATAACCATAAAAATAATATAAAAGTTAAAGTGAAAATCATATAAAATCAAAATTAAAATAACTGATACTTAATTTTATAGAATAGAACTATGATTTAGTATAAAAAGAAATCTTTAAAATTGTAATGATGGAAAGAAAAATTAAACCCTAAAATTAACAAATGGACAAAACGTTTTAAAAAATTGTAAACTATCAATCCATTTACTTTTTAAAATTATAAATACATAAATTGGTCTTGAAGTAAATAAAATAATAAAATAATTCTTAAAATTATAAATTATTAATCAATTTTAGTCATTATATTTATAACGATGAGTTAAATTGAGTTAAATTAATTTTAAAATTAAGAAAACTTTTATATTTTTTATCTCTTAATTTTTAAAATTTTATAAATTATATCTCTAAAAAAAGTTATCGTGCATTCTGTATAAAATTGTGTAAAATATTTGTCAATTATTATAATCGCAAAATATTTTTAAAAAATTCGTGTAAAATTATCATTTTTATCGAGAACAAACAGAAACAGAAACAGAAAAATAATTGTTTTTTGGTGTCCGGTGGTCCCACAAGGACCTCATTGGCTGCAACATTGACCTATCAGGGAGCGCCGTGGTCCCATCCATTTCGTGGATTCACACACTCTGCATCCAAACACCCCCCTCTTCTTCTCCCTCTCTGATTGATGATCCCTGGGACCCACACACGCGAGTTGCACGAATCTTACGGTGGGCCCGCACTCACGCGAACCGGGTCGCAAGTGGACGCGTGTTTAAGAAGTGATTATCCACGTCGGGGCCCACACGAGAGGAAGCTTTGTTTTATTGACACGTGTCCATGTCTTTACGCTGTGGGACCTTTTGCTTTCTCTAAAGTCCAACAACTTTCGAAAAGTCACGGTAGCTGGCACGTGGGGGGATAGCGTGGGACCCGCTTCACTTGCCTAACCTCTTTCATTAGTGCGTTTTAAAGCGTGGCTACATCTAAACCGCTCTTTGTATAACTGCTAATAACAAAGAAAGATAAGGAATATTTCAATTTCATAAGCTTCATAGCTTTCAGGGCTAGTCTTTACGTGTTGTTAAGAAATTCAAAATATAATATTTAATATATATTGTATTTTTAATATTTAATATTTTATTTTTAATTAGTGAACTTGTCAACATATATTAAATTTTAATTCTAAACACACTTTATTTATAATAAGTAATATACTTCAGTTTTCTTATAGAAAAAAAAAGATTTATACGTACACGATGGTGGTTATGAGATTATTTAAATATTCATTTGCATTATATGCTTCTTATTAACTTGGCTTCATGTTCGCTTAGAAAATTTTGGGTAAATTCATTAGTTAGATTGATTGAATGATCGAAATTTGTTTGGTAATATCAGATATATTAAATATGAACCATTTATTTTAATTATCTTAATTATATTAATACTTTTTTATATATTCTCATTACTAAAATAGTAAAATCGTAGAACCGAATAGTGGAGATAAAAAATAATAAAGGAAAGAAAAGAAGCCTAACTACTCTTCTCTTTATTTAAAAGAGTAATAGAGAGAGACAACATAAAATGTCTATTTTAACTCATAAAATTACGTCCTCTTAGTTCTTATTTTGAGAAAGAAATTTAATATTTGAGAGGATAGAAGGTTAAAATTACAGTAATTATATAATTTCTACATCACATCTAGTATATATCTTTGTTTTGCATAGCCACGAATTTTCTACCCACATACGACATACGAATTTTCTACAATTATAGGCATCGGGTATTCGAGAGCATCTCTGTCAAAGCTTGAGCTGTTTATACGATACGACAAATAAAAGAAAAGTTGTTATCTAATGTTTCTTTTATGACATTGAAGTCACACACAGACTCGTACATAGGAGTTGAGATTTTAGAATTGATAAAAAAGCATGCGACTAAACACAATGTCAATTTTTTTATTATTATTTATTGGGTTAAGAAGTGTACTCCCAAGTAATTAATGTTGGATACAAAAATTTTAATGAAACAGAGAGATTTTACATAGTTAATTAAAAGTTTGATTTTCAATTCTTTATATATACTTCAAGTTCAACATGTTTTGGGGCAAAAATGATAAGATAAAATTCAGCTTACTAAGTTTTGAAATATTAAATGACAACTCTCGCTATCTTGTCAGAAAAGAGAAGGCCAACTTAAAACATGACACTGCCTAAGTAGCAACGACCTGTTCTGCCAGAATTGCCACCTCAAAATCTTCGAAAGCCATGACGTGCGTCACGATTTCATGAAAAAGAGAGAGCGAGAAGGTTTACTTGATATGTAACTGATGCAACGAAATTCCACATGAGAAAAGGCGTCTTAATTAATTCATCGGAGTACGTAGAATTTCAATTGAAAAAAAGAAATAAAAGAAGTCTTGTTTTTCCTTGATGTTATTATTATTGATCAATTCATATGAATTGCTGTGTAAAGTGATGCAAGATATTCGATATTTTTATATCTTTATTGATGTGATTTTCGATTGACCACACATGTTGTAGGCTGTGGCAATGTCATCCATGCCATTGGCCCATAATAGAAATAACCAATGACATCACTTTAAATTGGACAATCCCTAAATAGAAGATGCAGCAGAGAGATATCATGCTATTCGTACCAATTTTTCAAACACATGGTTTGATGACCAAATAAAAAAACTGTGTACTCCGTGTATGATGATTGATGAGATTATCATGATTACAAACGCACAATGTCATAAAATTAATGACTCTCTTAAATCGAAGATGCATGAATAGATTTCTATTTTTAGGGATAACGATATTTTTAGTACACGAAAATTTTCTAAACCTTAGGTTTTATCTTTGATTTTTAAAACCAGTAATTTATGTTTCTATATTTTTTTAAAATAGTTAAATTTTAGTCTCGGAAGCTAGTACTCTTTTTGCTGTACACGAATTAAAGTTGATTATTTTTTTGTAAAAATATACATTTAAACTAATATTTTAAAAGTTGGAGAAAAAAAACAATTTAAATATTTTAAGGATAAAAACACCAATAAACTATATTTGTAAGAGAAAATACTATTGATAATGTAAAATTGTTTTATATTTTAGTGCATGATAATTAAACTCTATTTATATTTTATTTTTAATACAATTTTTAAGTTAAATATATTTTTAATTTATGAAAGAATTTTTTTAGATTTGATCATTGTAAAAAATTCTTTGATTTTTATTATAAAAATTTTAAAATTAATGTTTTTTATTTCTATTCTTGTATGTAGCAAAAGCTCAAATCATCATCACCTACTAGAATTTATGATATCATAATAGTATATGAAACTTCTTAATTTTTCTTTTTTTCGACTCCTTAAATGAATGTATTTATTCACTTTACGATGAAAGTTAGACATCAAAATAGTAATTTTATATACTAGAAAGATTTTTTAAAGACTAAAACTAAAATTTGTTTATTGTACTTTGATAAAAACAATCACTTCAGATTTTAGAAGGATAAAAACTAAAAAATATAGGGACCAAAATAAAATCTAACTCATTTTTTAAGGAATAAAAATATATTTAAGTTTAAATTTTATTTTAAAATATTGGGTGGAAAATATATAATATTTACATGCTTTATATTTTTTTAGAATATAGTAATCATGATAATTAAATAATAAATTATTTCGTAAAATTTTTTTGTATACGATTTTAGTTTTTATAAATTATTAGTATAAATTTTTTATACAATTAATTAATTAAAAATCATTCAAGATATAATTTTTTTAAATTAATTATTATAAAAGATAACAATTTTATCATTCATGACAACATATGATTGGATGATAGAATAATAAATCTTTATTTTGTGAGTACATTTTAATTAAGTTCTATAATTTTAAATTAATAATTATGAAGTAATTTTATTTTTTATACTAATTAAACAAATTTTATTTATTTTTATTAATCAAGTATAAGAGGTACTCAAATTCGATAAAGTTATAGATTATTAAAGGCATTATATTAAGTAATAAGTGATGAATAATTTTATTATATCTCTAACAAACATACACGCGTTAATTTGGTAGGAATAATTTTGTCATATTTAATGATCTACCTTATCCAAAAATTCAAAAAAGGTGATTCAGACACAAAAATATATACATGGGTTGACTTACCCGTCTGGAAAATAGATATTAACAAAGTAGGTTAGATTAATAATACAGGAAATGTCACACTCTTTGTTCACATTTTATGTTGAAAAAACTTGAAAAAGATCAGACATCTATGACATCTATCTTTTGAGGGTGCACACTTCTATTTAAATTGGTACTATCCTCTCTATCTTTCTATTTTCTTTCTTTTTCAAAATCCCAAAATCACTTGCTAATAGTATTGTTACAATACAAAGAATAGTTTACGGAGGGATGTAAGGAGGGGGAAAACTAGCCTAGATTAGTTAGGAAAACTTTTGTAACCAAAGGAGTCAAGGAAGTTAGGTATTAAAAATGTTAACAAGTTTAATATGGTTCTTTTTAGAGAATGGTACTAGCGTTTGTTAAAGAAGATTATTGTTTGTGGAACAAGGTAATATAATATCAAAATATTGTAAGGGTTGGGGGAGCTGGTTATTATTTTTGCAAGGGTCATGGTGGTGGCAAGACATAGGAAAAATCTGCAAGAGGGAAAATTGAATTGTAGAAGCACTAAAAAGAGAGGTGGTTATATATTTGATATAGAGAGTTGGATATTGTGAATATGCATTTTGATCTTGTGATTGAGTGAATTGGTAAATTAAAGCACGAACTTTTGATTGATTGGATCTTATTTCTTTACAACTTTTGATGTTTATTTGAGGGTAAACAAAATTTTAAATTTGGGATTACAATAAATTTATTTTTGATAAATTTATGTGCATAATTTTTATAAGAAAAATTGAAATAACTATTGAAACCCTAGAACAATATATAGAAATTAGTATAAACTTGCTTTACATTTAAATTCTGGTAAATATTAATTTTTAATTAAATTTTGTTGATCTTTGTAGAGAAATAGCAAAACTTGAAAAATTTGTAATTGTAGTAAGCATGCTAGATTTTGAAATTCTGACGTTAAGCACTAAAAAGGCGAACAACTCACGGTCAAATTCTATATACAAGAAGCATAAGATTGCCTTTTAGTAGTGTTTAGAATGAAAGTTATCAAATTTATTATTTGAATCCAACACTTATGTTAGAAATATGAGGGTGATAAACACCAAGAAGAACCACACTAATGAGCTATGAAATAAACTAATTATATAAGTAAACTTTATACTATATTAAAATTTTAAAACATTAATAATTATTCTTACTTATATTACTCAACTTATTGTTTTTAACTAATATGAAATTTCTTATTTATCTTTAATCCAACCGTATAAGACGCAAAATTGCTCGTGAGAAAATTTTGGAAAGTTACAACAAGCATTATGACCATTGGCGTAAATTTTGGAGGGATATTAAAACTGCAAATGAGACCTTAAATTAGGTCACTAATCCTGACAAATTCCCTAATATTCTAGTTAACGAAGAGTCTTTAGATGAGCCGGGGGAGTTTGAATATTTACTAATAATTTTTTTTATAACTGAATATTTACCAAATTGAATTTGAAGTCGGGTTATCTTGAAATAAGAGTGAGAGAATAAGATATTTGAGAAAACTATTTTCCAAACTCATGAGGAGCATAATATTACGAATTCTTTGTGCTGCCTTTTGGATTGTGCAATGTCCCTATAACATTGAATTCCTTGATGAATGAAATTTTGAAGGTTTTCTTTTCGAGGAAATTCATTTTGGTATTTTTTGACGACATATTAATCTACAGTTCTGATTTGGATAATGAGATTAATCTCTAAGTATCTGATTTGTTATACTCTAATTTTCATTTATCTTTTACATCGATCCCATCAATTTCACGCAAGGAGTAGGAATTGAGTTTCTTAATTAGTTGCTCTGATTATCTATCCAGATTTGAAGATTTTAGATTTTTAGTTCCACTTTTCTCAACCAAGTGGCTAGACACGAGGCGACAAAGCCAGCATCAAGTTTTGACGTGGTGGAACTCATTAATTCTTGCAGAGGGAGCTTGTATTGAACTCGTGTGGGACACGTACACAAGCTGCAAAATGGGTTTTTATTGTTGAAACTTGAAAGCAAAAGAAGGCTACTCCGATCAGTTACCATCAGCCATATTTCAACATCAAGCCATTAATAAATTATATATAATATGGCTTTCAAACTTTATACTTAATTATAACTAACACTTACTGAAAAGACAATTTGACTTTGAACAAAGCATGGTGTGGAACGAATTCTGATTCGTTCCTCTCATTTCACTGCTCAGGAACCATATATAGTACATTTATGTGACTTTCCCGCTAAAGGTACGAATTTACCTTACAGATATTCCTGTACCTTTTTTCCCCTTTTTATGCATTTGATGCTCTAATTGATTACTTGAAAAAGCTATATGTACAACTTCAATACAGTGACCAGGGAAAAATATGAGTTGTAATGTTTTTGTAACAACCTTTTACGATATTTTTATAATTTATTTTTTCTACGTTTTTTTTTTCGATTTTACCAATCATTTTATCTATACTTTTTTACTTTTATATTTAAAATGTTTTCCCCCTCTATGTCATTCTATTATACACTTCTCTTTTTTCTTTATCTTTTTTAATTTGATGAAAAAGTTGTACAAAATTGATATACAATTATAATTCGTTTATAAAAAACATATATATAGTCTCTCGTAAATGTATAACTAGCAAGGACAGTAGGACAACTTTACCTGTCACATGCACTTGGCTCATAGCTAGGTCAATTCCAGGACTAGTTAAGTAGGTTCTTTTATTCTTTCTTTCACGAACTTTTTCTTCACAATTATGCGTGTTCCATCCGATAACTATTGAAGAAGACTCTAGGATACCATGCAAGGGAGAAATTCTCTGTATAATTTATCTTATTCTTTAGTACACTTTTATAATTCATTTTTTTATCTATTTTTATTTTATCGCGCATCTTATCTCACATTTCTCTTTTGTTATCTTCTAATCACTCCCATAATTACAAAAATAACATTACTTATCTAATTTCATGCTTCTCTTATCTCTCTCGGGAGTAGTTGTAAAAAAGAGTTACAGGAATAGAATTTTCTATTTTCTGTGCATTATTGGGTGTCTGGGGTGTTATATGAACATTTTTGAACTCAATAATGAAGGTGCTATGTGGCCCGCTACCTACGACCGCAGCCGCGTTACTCGGTATGAGCAACCCCATTTGGTATAGGAATGGACAAAACTAAATTGATTCTTCTGGCGTGGTTCAATAATATACAATCATTTCAAGACAAGCTATGCAAGCTAAGTGTGGTGGTGGTATTGCAAACTATAGGGTTATAATCGTGATCACAGCATGGATAGTTTAATTTGGCTGTCGAGAATTAAAGGATTTTTTTTTTGCCACCGTCAATCTATTTTGATGGACAAATTTTTATTATAATTTTCTTTGTTATTTTAGGTGTTTTTGACCATATTTGTGAACACAACATTTTAGATATGCTCAGTTTTCACTATCATAAGTCGTCATGATATATTTATATTTAATTTAATTCTTAAATAATATAAAACTTTCTTAACCTATATCCACAAACATTTCAATTGATGTTAAGAGGTAAGAGTAACTTAGGTTATCTTTCTAAAGTGAATATTTCAATCTCAAATCCAAAAATATAATTAAGGTTATTTTATCTGAAGTATTGTCCAATTTAATTACAGGAAGTCTAATAATTTTGTTTTTAAAGACACTTTTGTGAGTTAAAGAAAAAAATATTTATAAATTATCATTAGTCTTGTCTATTAAACAATATGGAACTTAATTTGTTACTGTATGGAAACAAGATTACTTTAAGTATTTAACATGTTTTGACTTTGTAATAGAATTAATGCATCTCTTTTTTCTTAAACTTTTGTTTATCAAACAAGAGTTAGTATAGTAATATAATATAATTTTTATATTATTAAATATTTATTAATAAATAAAATTTTATAATAAATGCTAGTAAATCATTAAATAAATCAAATATGTAGTAAATGTTTGATAGGTCATTATTTGATGAAAAACAAAGTATACAAGTAGATAATATATAGTAAGTCCCTAACCGCTATTAGGATATGTATGGTGATTCAAGGGACTTTAAAAGGAAAAAAAATTATTACATGAATTATAATCACTTTAGTTTCGGTAAATTTGTATGTAATACATAATTAATTTTTATTATTTTTGTATAAATTAAAAAACTTAGTTATATATGAGATAGTGTCGTGACCTACTCACGACGCAACTGACAAAAAATCGTAGTTTGGATCCGAGTCCCCTTCGGAGAAGTAACAGGGATTGAGGAGTTGCCATCGGAATTTTTATGAAAAATGTCAGAAAAAAGTAGGTTGGATAAAACAAGTCTTGGAAATTAGAGTTCAAATTCGGGAATCGATTACGCATGGGGAATACTAAAATCCCAATACGTTTACCATAAGGTAGTTACCCTAACTAGGTGCATAAAATAAGATGACTTCTACATTATAGTTTATGTCTTTCTAATGGAAGATATTTATAAGGGATCGATGGAGAATGTCTTTGGTTTTGGGGTGAATAACTTGACAAGAGTTGTCTCTTGATCCTATGTATTTCTTGCTGCAATGGAAAAATCAAAGTTCACATAGTTCTAAGGTTAAAGGTGACTAGAAAAAGATAGACTGTCCATTGACATGCAAAAGTGGTTTAAGAAGAACGGATTATCTTGAGGGTTGGATGTGATGGACTATCCGTTGGTGTCCAAAGGATTGGATGTTGAGATAAGTATTTTATCGTTGAACTTGACAGGAATTGCCTCTTGTCGATTTTGAGTCCTCTCGCTGACTCTAAGTCCTCCTGCCAAGTCCGACTTTGAGTCCTTCTGCCGAATCCAACTCTGAGTCCTCCTGCCAAATCTGACTCTGAGTCCTCCTGTTGAATCCGACTCTGAATCCGACTCTAAGTCCTCCTACCGAATCCAACTTTGAGTTCGTCTCTTGAGTTCAACTTTGAGTCCTCCTACCGACTAGATGATTTAATAAGAAGGAGTTGCTAGAAACGCTAGAGACCGACCACCTGACTAGGTGATTTAATTGGTTGTCCACAACCAAGATTTAGAAAGGAAAAGGGAAGAACCACATAGCGGTCCTCCCCAACAACAAGCAGGGAATTCACATGGCAATTGATAGGATAACAACTGTCTTGTGTGATTGGGCAAGTAAAATTTACCTGGTAGCGAAGTTTTGCGTTGGTAGGGACTTTTTCCTTCTAATCTTGCCCACTCATTTCCTCAGTTTTCAAAGTGTTCCATCTTCCTTCTCGTGCTCCTTCTATCAATGTTTTCATCCTTGAAGTATTTTAGTAGCATCTCTCCTCCTACCAGGAAATTTCATAGCCCCTCTTTTCTTCCTCTCAAAATTTCAAGACCCTGCCAAAGACTCTCTATCTCCGTTCAAGCACAGGTCCTTTTATAAGTGCACATCTTATCCTTGGGTCACCATCACGAATCTCTCCTCCATTAATGCGTTGACATTGACTTCCCCGATTTTCGTCCCAAAGTTGCTTTTGTGTTTCTATTTTTCTGAACATTGACAGAGTTGAGGGTGACATTTCGTAGAAGTCAATGTTTGCTTGTTTCCTCGCATGCCTGTCTGAGATGGAAAATGTGCGCCTATTGTCGTTTCCTCAATTTTTTTTTTTTCCTGCTGCATCCACTTTTTTTTTTTTTTTTTTTTTTTGAAGCTGACAGACAGGATAAAATTAGTGTATTACAGATAGAATTGATGAGAATGATGAATGCGTGGTGATAACCGAAAGCAATAGGAGTACTAGTTGTATTTGGAAGGTGATCACACCCACCGGGGCTTTAATTGTGTTGGTGGGTATTTTAGGGGAGAACCAGACGAAACAATATACATACTTGCGTGTTTGGAGATGCTTAGCATTGTCATTATGGCGAGTGATGTCGACGCACCCACACATATGGCCCCACAATTTGTGGCTAATGAATGAGCCAAGCCAAGAACTACCCTGTGGTCCAGTGCCACAACTGCACATTTTGAGGTACTGTCGGAGGAGCAAATGCCATTTAATTCTCATCTTGGACATTTTCTTTTATGCATGAGAAATTCATAGGTAGAATAAGAAATATCTACTATACTCCAACACCATTTGATAAATTCTTATTATATCATGACCTAGCCCATTAACTCAAATCTTGCTTAGAAAAATGAATCAATGAATTTAGAAACTACTGGCTAGAGGTCAAAATGGAGATTCGCTATAATGACAATTGACAGCGGTATGGTAAGTATGAGTGTGATGGGTCGCATTCACTTGGGGGCAAATAGGAGTAGTCATAGACGTGCAAAAGCAAGGGATGAGATAGATAAAAATAACTTTTGCGAGCCTCCAGATGTTTTTCATTTTAATTGACTAGTGAGGATCGAGACACTTTTTGTGGACCTATAACACAATGATTATTTAGGCCACCATGCAAAAGTCACTATAGCTAGGTTGGTTAGATCGATGAGCACTCATTTATATGGAGCTATTACTCATCAGTGTATCAAAACAGGGTGAAAACTGAAAAGCATAGTGGTTAATGACATAATGGCTACCAAGGCTCCAAGGTAGCTATATATCCCTACTCTAAACTTTTCCTCAAACCAACATTATTTATTTATTTATTCAAAGCAACAATTTAGATATATGAATACCAGTTTGTTTTTAAATGGAGTAGAATTCAATTAAAAAAACGGAGTAGAATTAATGTCGATATAATTTTAAATTGTGAAACATATATTTTTGTAGGAAATTTTGTTAAACATGATTAAAACATTTGTTTAAATAAACTTAAATATAAATTTATATTAAAATTTGTATTTTATTGAAGAGTATGAAAATTGATTTTTTTAACACTAAAACAAAGACATACAAACAACGAATATGTCTGTTATGTGCTTCAAAGTTATAACTGCCGTAGATTACCTAGAAGCAATTCTCAAAATATATTAGACAAAAAGCATGTGTGAATGATTTCACAATCTTAATTTTTTTTTCGAGGAATCACAACAATATTTTTTTATTATGGACTAAACTTTATTAAAAATAATTAATTTGGGTGAGACTCACTCTCATTTAATGATTGTTTTCTCATTTATTAGTGAATTCTACTAAAATTTATTATTGTCAATAAATTTTAATTAATAATAAAGATAATACATCCTAGGATTTCGAATATAAATCTAATAAAATGTTATGAGGATTTCATTTCATTTAATGAAGTCATTTTTAAAATATCTTTTATTTTTAGATCTATTTTATTATTAATGTCAAGCTTTAATAAAGATTGTTTTAAGAAGAATATTTATTATTGAATAAAATTAATACAATTAAATGATACATAGCTAACTTTTTTTATTACCGTAAATCAATTTTTTTTCTTATATATGAAACTGGAGAAAGCACCACAAAAATAATATTTTGTAACGAATATTTTACATCAACTAGTTAAGAATCAATATAAATAAAAACATAATGACAATTTTTTTAACATTGTATTCTTATTTACCTCCATTCTTAATACATCTATATTAAAAACATCTATATAAAAAACACTTTTTACGATGATTGTTTTTATAACTAATATAAAAAACTATATTAGTTATAAAAACAACCGACATAAAAATTCTTTTAAAACTTCAAAATCCATCAAATAGACTTGAACTGGCTTTATTTTACTTGTTTTGTATAATCACGCTTTCTCGCCAAATTCTACCTCTGCGAGACTTGTAAGCCCCCACGCATGTAACCTACAACACCTCTACTACGCACTCTTCCCTGCTTGCAATTGCCACATTCACTTCTCCAATCCCCTCACCAGTTTATGTTGATGTTAGCACTGAGGAGGTGGAGGCCACTTCTTGGTTGCTTCCTACTACAAAAATATATCTAAATTTCTCTCATTACTTGTTCTTCCTTGTTCTATATTCCAAAAACATATTTTTATTTCTCTCGGTACTTATTCTTTAAGTACGAAAGAGTTCTTTACACAGATTTTGGTTATGCCTTTGTGAATTCAAAAGCGTAACAAACAAGTAGTATTTTCTACATCAGTTACAAGTAATCATATAAAAATTATTTCTTACATCAGTGTAATATCTAATGTAAAAAATTACCACATTTTAAAATGTAGGTATCTATAATGAATGTATAATCGATGTATAAAATTATTTTTAAATAATGTAGAAAGTTATTTTTGCGATAGTGAAAGAATATTTGAGAAAGTTTCATCAGTGTTCCACTATTTTTTTTTATGCACAGTATATACAGTTCATATATGTGTAGAACGAAATTCGTGAGTAATCGATTATAGTGAGTTAGACATTTTATACAATTATTAAGTAGAAGTATATATCCGAAATTCTTATACGTGAAAGGTAGAATTAAGATGGAATTGAACGTAGAAAAAAGTGAAATAACAAAAAATAGAGAAAAAGTCTAGAGACATAATAAACAATTTAGGAAGCAAGTTGAGTAACAAATAATTAACAGGATTATACACTTAGTGTGTATTTAAAAAAATGACGTTAAATAAAGAAAAAAGAAAAAAAAGAAAGATACTTTTTAGTTGCCAAAAATTAATGTCAATCTCGAGATAGTTGCTAGAAGTGTTAGCTTATCGTGGATTTAACCCATACTATTTCTTTTTTACTTTAGTGTCAGTCGCGGACACAATTAGTATCAATCATAACCGAGACCAATATTTTCTCTGCATTATTTTGTAAATATTTAAGGTTTTGATAAAAAAAATTAAAAAATATAATTAATGTTTTAACTTTTATAAAAAATATTGTACAATTTTTAATATATCCTTTATCTGGATACAGATCTTTTTTATTTCTTGCTGATTGATATTTTTATTGATAGTTTGTGTGAGTTCTTGAATGGTGGGTGTTTGAATGACTCATAGTGGTGGTTCATTGTGTTTTCTTGTAATGACTTAATTGTGTGCATTACAAAAAAGTTATGACAAGTAGTATCTGATAGGAGTATAATAAAAAATAAAAAATTAAACAAATACATAAATATCTTAGTTGAAATCAAAATCATAATGTTTGTGTTGGTCGGGTGGTGCAAGATTAGCGTCTCCGAGAGTGATACGTAAATACTATTAAAAATGGAAAAATGACAAAGGTACCTTGTGCCCATCATGGGTATCCAAATTGAAACTTCTAATATTAAACTAAGCGAAGGTGGACATATATCTTAGTCTCTGGTTTCAGTCATCTCCCTTAATCCACTTTTTTAAGAGTAACTAATAGATTCCTATTTTAATTATCGATCTTCTAGATAAGATATATATTTGTCACTAAAAGCGATGTTAACCAAGTTGATAGATGTAATTAAAACGAAATCCCACCTGTCAACCTATTTGAGCCCCCCCGACATAAACTTGAGTAGTATTTTATCTTTTTAAATGATTAAGCCTCGTAATCCATTATGAAACCGACGGTTTTAAAGAAATACCAACATTCATCCAAACACGTCCATAACTATACCATTCCCTCATTTATAATTATTTATTGTCCTGGTTGCACGTATAACACTAATGATTATTTTTAAGTCCTCATTATTATTATTCACAAAATTCATGAAGAGGTAATTTTATCTGAATCAA
Source organism: Mucuna pruriens (assembly GCA_025330945.1). Classification (NCBI taxonomy): domain Eukaryota; kingdom Viridiplantae; phylum Streptophyta; class Magnoliopsida; order Fabales; family Fabaceae; genus Mucuna; species Mucuna pruriens. The sequence goes on along the minus strand of JAENHJ010000042.1, from coordinate 2,760,563 downwards.
ATAAAATTATTATAAAAATATAATCATATAACTTTTAAGATATTTAATATAAAAATTAGTGATTTTATTATGTGTAATAATTTGTAATTTAATTACGATATAATTTATATGTCTATTTTCTCTAAGTTTATTTGATTATTTTTGTAAATTTAATTTTATAAAATTATTTCCATTAAAAATAAGTTTGAGGTAAAATTATATTTAATATTTTTTATTTATAATGTAAGTTATAATAAAGATTAGTATGAAATTTTAATTTAATGTTATATATATAAAATTTAACTAAATTATATTAATATTGTAAATATTTTTACATTATTATATGATCAAAGGTCAAATACGATAAGTGTATTAACTTATATAATAAAATAACTTTAAAGATCTTATGTTAAATTATTTCTGATTACTATATAAATTTTTTTATATTGATAATGCATCAAAGTTAAAATTATATATATACTTTAGTAAAATAAAAGTATAAAATATTAAATTTAGAAAACAATCGGATCGATGTGTGATTTTTTAAAATTTATTATCTATAAAAAGATCACTTTCATCTTCGGCGATGAAAATTGAGTTTCTCATTAAAATAAAATATTAAGTTTTCTTTGTTTCATTTAGTTATAAAAATAAATATCTAAGAGTAAGAAGAAAAAAAAAGATAATTAAGGGGTTTATTAAAAAAAAAAACTTTCATGGTTCAAGTTCTTGTATAAATAAAATATTGCACGCCTCAACCCATCGTGACATAATAATTGTATTTCACTTTTGGAAATTTTATTTTAAAATTAACATAGATAAAAGTATAAGAAAAAGAATTGGGAAAAAGATACGTAATACGATAAAAAAAATATAAATAATATTATATAAATCCATGTCACATCATTATCTATCTACTTTTACTTTGCTAAGAATGTACCATTGAAATAATTGAATTTTAAATATATATATATATATTATTTAAATTGTTTATTTTAAATCTAATAATAATAATAATAATAATAATAATAATAATAATAATAATAATAATAATAATAATAATAATAATAATAATAATAATAATACGATAATCAAATAGTTTTTATATATTGTAAAAGTATATATTAAATAAGTTTTAAATTAATGATATATAAAATAATTTTAAATTGATATAAATTTTGCAAATGTAATTTATTATAGAAACTTTTAATTTATATTATTGGTGAAACAAAAAACTATTAAACGATATAAGAGTGATTGTAATTCACACTGATATAAATTGATTTCTTATATAATTTTATATTTCTCTTTATTATACGTTTTCTTACGTCACGTTATTTATCACATTTATTTTTCTTTCCTTGTCTTTTTCTTCTCTCCTAATCGAGATGCATTTATCAAATGCCAAATAATCATCATTCAACTAAGAAAAAAGTGTAAAAAACATTATCTTGATTTTAATAATCTCTAAATATAACTTTTCAATATTGACAAAAAAAAACAATACTATTATTTAAATAAAATAGAATATTAAAATAAAATATGATCAGATGTATTTAAATTTCAATTATTCGCTTTTCTTTGTATTTCTCACAAGTATATTTTATTAGAGTCAATTTTATTTAAGTTACAACTGGTAAATAGTAAGTGTTAGAGTCCGTTCTCATACAAATTAGAACCATGCATGGTTTGCAAAAATTTCTCTTTGATATGATTTTGTAACTATTTTGTATTCGGATTAAAATACTCTTTATCCTTTTCTTTTTATCAAAAATAGTTGAAAGAGACTGACTATATGCTAGATCTAATCTTGTTAGAATTTTATCTTATGACATGTTCTTTTAATATCCTTTCTTTTTCTGATTTAAATTAAAGATATGGATGGAACCAGTCTTTTTTTTATTACAAGGAATATCTAAGTAATGAAATTATAACTTTAATCCCTTTTATTGTAATTCATTGTTTTGTTTTATTTCGTTTTACTTCGCATATTTCATTTTATGCTTTATATATATTTTTTAAAAAATAAATGTAATTATAATGCCATATTGTACTTATTATTTTTTCAATAAATACATACAAAAACATTTTAAATTAAAAAACGAATAACTATATGTTTTAGTTAATTCAATAAAATATTTATATTGTAAACGATTTTCTTATTTTTTGGTTAAAACAAAGTAGTTGCGGAATCACTTTCTAATATCAAATTCGCATTAAATTTCATTATCAGTAAAAAATTAGGGATAGAATATGTTAGGGGGAGAATTTTTTCCGTCATAAATTCCTTTTCTAATTATACTTTTCATATTTCGTCATAGAGAATTTTTTTATGACAAAATAATTATATTCTAAATATTTAACCACAAAGTCAGAGAAAAAAATTTCTCACAATTTGTTTTTGACTAAATATATATGCATGCTTAGTAACGAAACTATTATTGAGAGGATATTTCATTGCTGATTTCATTGCAATTTAAGATGGATATTTTTCTGTCCACGTTAAATTCCGTCACTAACATATAAATATTTAGAAGTGTGGCGACTGATAATGAAGAACTAGAGTCCAGTGAATTACATATTAGAGTTTAATATAAATGCATTACCTTAACAAGTATAAATTATTTTTAATATAAATTTTAAAATAATTTATTATACAAATAAAAAATTATTATAAATAATAATTTTTTTATTAAATAAGTGAATTATTCTGCACACTATTCCAGTGATAAAAAAAAACTATAGATACGAAAAGTTAATAGTAATTAATATACGATTAGCTGTTTCGGCTTTTGCCCTTATCCACCAAAAATAAATAATAATACTATATACAATTAGCCATGATTTTTTTTTCCTTTCTTAAAGTATTGTTTTATCTTTTTCGCTTTTAGAGAATGGATATCATGATGTATATTTGGATGTCTTCGGTAATATTTTCGAGGAGCTCATATATTGTTTGCAAGCAAAATACCTACACATGTTCTAATCCACAAAAATTAACTAATAGCATGATATTTAAGGGACCGACAATGCAATTAATTGAAACCAACTTTTTATTTTACCTTTCCAAGCAAAGATAAGAATTCATTGGTGGGCATGGCCGTTCATGGTGTAACACGTACATCTTGTGGGGACGATTTTGTAGTTCATATGTTTTTATATTAAGCTCACAAAATAAATGTTTTTATATTATTATTTTCACATATACATATGTGACACATGTTTAGTGCCTTAGTGGCGTCTATATATGAAGTAGTCCACAACATGATCTTGTGAGTGCTATATAACTTCGAATCATAACTTTCAATGAGTAATAATATACACAGAATGAGAAAGAGAGAGGAATCAAATTAATTATCCTATATAAATTAGAAATGCATTTTCAATACTGCATTTATGTTATAATCAATTTTTTTAATTACGGGAAATTTTAGACACACTATTTTATATACTTTCATAAATGTTCATTAATTGAAATTATAATTTTACTTCATTAACTCACAAAATAAAAATTGCTATTAAATATGTTTACGTTCGTTATTAAGATAAAAACCTAATTTTAATGAGAAAAACTGTATTCTAAATTTTGTTTACAAACTGTATCCTAGTAACAATACAGAAATTAATAAGTAAATCTTTTTATTAAAAATATGATATTTAATATAAATCTATTATGTATTTAGTACTTTTTTGTTACATCATTTCATGGTTAAAAGTTAGTTATGCATGACTGTGTATCCTTTTAGTTTTTTACTGCTTTGCTTCCTATTTTTTTCTACATATTTCTCTTTTTTTAATCATCTAGCTCCTCTTTCAACTAGACAATAGGTAGAGAAAATAACATGTGTTTTCTTTGCTCCTTTATTAATAAATTTTCTTTGCTTATAAAAAAAAATAACCGAAGTTTAAATGGAAAAATTGATCTAATAAAAGAAAAGTAATAAAGACCAAAGAGGAAGAGTATGAAGTTGAGAGTCGTCACCACGTTTTTAAGGGAAACGTCAGAAAATCTAATGACGGATAGTGCTGGTCTATAAAATCAAGTTGAGATTCGAGAATCCATTATATGTAGGAAAATTGTTAGTATCCTACAATGTACATCTAAAGATGATTACTTTAATTAGATGTGTGAAACAGGTTATAACTTCTAAACTATGATTTTTTTGTCTTTTCAACATAAACAAAATGAGATTTGCTACAAAGGGGAGAAGAGGTGTGCGACAATGTCTGCGAGAAATAGATTGGTTGACATTTGGGTTCCTTTCAAGAAAAAGAATACGCAGTCGAGAGTCGTCACCGACAATTTTAAGGGAAGCGCCAAAAAACCTAATGATGGATAGGGCTGGTCTACAGAAATAGGTTGAGATCCGGGAGTCCATTACATGTAGGGAAGTTATTAGCATCCTACAACGTCCGTCAAAAGACGGTTACTTTAATTAGATGCGTGAAACGGGCTATGACTTCTAAACTACGATTTTTTTGCCTTTCAACAAAAAAAAAATGGGATTTGCTACGAAGAGGTGTGTTTTTTTGGTTTTTAAACTTGACAAGAGTTACATCTTCCTCCTATGTATCTCCTAATGCAATGAGGAAGTTAAAGTTTACTATAGATATTGTTATGGGCTAAGTGATTTCTTTGCTATCCAAGCAATAAAAAAGGGCGCCAATTATATATCGACTGGGTCAGGATCTGGATACCGACTTGGTGTCAAATGGATTGAGGGAGACAAAGGTTTGGTGTCGGATGGTCGAGATGAGAATGCCGACTAAGCATTGGTTGACTCGGGAATGGGTACTGACTAAAAGCAATGAGGATTCAGTGTCAGCTAATTAAGAAGTGTTGATTAGGCATTTGGCCTAGACAGATTGCTAGATGGTAGTGCAGTTAACTCAGGAAGGTTTTATAATTTATCTGGTTTTTGGACGCATCGTTGTTCGGTAAAGGCCAACTTCTCCACTTTGCTATCTCACTTTCAAGGAGATCTTTCCTCGTTAATGCCTAGACTCTTCTTCTCAAAGTTCCATTAACGTGGTGATGCTCTCCAAAGCTTCTTTCAATAAATGTGGTGGTGCTTCCCAAAGCTCCATTCCTTGACCGCCGTGACTAACAAAATGTTTTTGTAGCCTTTGTTCTCACATGAGTGTCAGCGTGGGGTAACTTTATCTGAAAAGTCAGAGACGTTCAACAAGTGTTAGTCGCTGTCGCTTGTTTGAAATTGTTCATAGAAGAGAGCGGAACTTCTTCGTCTTCCCTTTTCTTTTTACTATTTTTATTATCATTATTAAAAAAGATGGGAAAAAACGAGTGTTAAATATAACCAGTGCAAGATTTAATTTTCATCACTATTCAAGAGTGAGTAACCCTTACCTTATCTTCCTTTCTCAAGTCATTCATTTCCCACCACTTTATTTACTATTTATTCATTTAAATCTCTTTCTATGGTTTATGTCCTCTGCTGATGGAGTTTTAACAAGGCGTACGTAACTGTGATAACTTAATTAATTAAATTTCCCTTTTTTTTAGTGCGTATTCGAAGGTGAGGAGGGTGTTTGGTTTATTTTAATCAAACGAAAGCGTGCAGTATGTCTACGGAGTTTTCTTTTATGCCTACCAAACACACACCAAAAAAGAAAAACAGAAACTTAAAAGAGTGGAGGATAAGACGCATACAGCGCAAACGCTAGATCTGAGCGTGTACAACACAACAAGAAAATTACTTTTGAACTGTCAATTATTGTTGATAAATAAAAGCAATTATATCAATTTAATTTTAAGTACAATTAATTAACACTTTCTCAAAATGCATAGAACACAACCAATATTGGCCTAATTCGAGTGTACTGGCTAAAATTTTTCATTTGAGTTTATGTTTTGATATAAAAAAATATATAATTAAAAAAAATTATATTAAAAATAGTCAATCAAATATTTTAATAAAATTAATCATTGACCTAGTAGATAAAGTAATTTTTGTAAAGAAAAAATGTAATTAAAAGAAAAAATTTGATAAATCAATTTTTTTTTCAAGACAACAATTAATTATTGATAAAATAAGTAGATATTTTTTTATTTATAACCAGATAAAAAAAAAAAATAGGACCACAGTCTCAGCGGTCGTGAGTGATCACTGATGTGTATTATAAATATTATAAATTTATATAGAAAAATTGTTTGGAGAAGAGAGAGTTGCAGAGAACACTCTTGACAGGAGGAAGCAAGGAAACTTGAAACTCTCTCAAGTGAAGGCATCTGAAAGCAAAAGGGAGGGTTTTATGTGCATCCCCTGCCCCGCGATGATGGACACTTTGTCTATCTAGACAGCACCTTTCTACCTTCCTTCTCTTCCCTTTGCTCTATCCATTTATTAATTGAGCAATGGTACGGACACACCCAACTCGTTAATTTCTGCACACATATATTCATTTCAATCCTCTCTCACGGGATCTGTTTCCGTTTTTGTATTTTTATATTCTTTTTTTAATTATTTTCTGTTCATTCCATCATCCATCACTTTTCTTCAATTCTTCCATCATCACTTCTCCATAAACAATCATATCCCAGATACAACAAACTTCCTTTTCACCTCACCCACGAGTGAGACGTTGTTTTGCGAATTTTAAGGTACTTACTTACCAGGATTCACTAACACAACAGCCGAGGCTGTTCAATTTCACTTGCTTTATTTTTCAGGATCTGTGACAAACAAGCAAGGAATTAAACTAAACCCCAACATTGGTGGAAGCGTGTATATTAATAATCCAACATAACTCACCAACATACATGCATAATGGCCTAATCAAGATCAAAGTGAAAACTGAATAGAATATATATATATATAGATAGATCCTAGAAAAGGATGATGAATTGAAAGGCTAATAATAGAAAGCTTTTTTGCGTGTGTTGATTCCTTACAGTGTCACTGAGGGAGAGATAGAATCATTCAACAACGCGCAACATGGCGACGTACTTTCATGGAAGCACTTCCGAAATCCAATCTTCTGCAGATGGCTTGCAAACGCTTTACCTTATGAACCCAAGTTACGTACCCTACCCTGACGCGCCGCACCACCCAACGCTCCACGTCAATCCCAACGCGCTCAACCTCGCCAACTTCCCCCACGCGCCGCCAGTGTCGCCCAACAACCAACAGCACCACATGATTCACGGCGTCACAAACAACATCCTCGGATCCGCCAATTCCGATGACCACACCCGACCCTCCTTGTTCGGGGAAAACGTCGCCGCCTTCCATGGCTTCCCCGGCGGCTCCTCCGTCACCCCTCGCGTTCACTATAACCTGTGGGGTTCGGCGGTTGATCAGCCATCATCCGCGGCGGGAACGCCTTCGAGCAGCTCCGGCGGCGGCGGTTTCCGGCGGCCGAGTCAGCAGGGGTTGTCGCTCAGCCTTTCCTCGCAGCAAACGGCTTACAGGTCGGTTTCCGGCGAGCTTGACGTTGCTGGACAGGGCCACGTCGCCGGAATTGGGAACTCTCCGACGTCAGCGTCGACCGGAGTCTCCGGCGTAATTTTGGGGTCGAAGTATTTGAAAGCCGCGCAGGAGCTTCTGGATGAAGTTGTTAACGTGGGGAAGGGAATCTACAAAGAGGGAAAATTCGCAGAGAAGGTGAAAGCGAATAGGGAATCTACTAATTCTGGCGCTGGTGGTGACGGTTCAAGTGGCGGAGGAGAAAACAGTGCAGGGAAACAAGTGATTGAACTCAGCACCGCTCAGAGGCAAGAACTGCAGATGAAGAAGTCCAAGCTTGTCACCATGCTCGATGAGGTAATTACTTATTATTATGTGTAGCAGATTCTGTGTTTTGGTGCCCGTGAATTTTGGATTTGTCATGGAATTGCGTATATATATATGTTTGATTTTGTGGAAGTACTATGTAATTAAGTAATCGGTTATTCAGTTAAGTGTGGTGTGGATTGGTTTGATTTTGTCAGTTACTGGGTCTGTGTTGGTGATCCAGTAATTGGAAAATTATGTACGATATTCAGCTTTTGAAGAGGGGGCAATAATCAAGAATGTGACACTGGCAGAGGGTCAGTGAAATTGACAGCGATGCTGTCTCTCGTTTTCAGTTCTTACTTGTGTCCTGAAATTATTGTAGCTGTAGAGGAAAGTAAACTGGCAGGAAAAGTAATTTGGTCTGGTGAGTACTGTCAGAGAATAATTTGGCTTCGGACCCAGTTTCAGCATTTATCCATGACAATCCGAATCATGTCAGTGACCCTTTACTGATTCAGATTGAAGGGCGCCAGGAAGAGTTAAATTATAAACTCTATACTCTATGCTATTATGGGTCCAATTTTCTTACTACTTAATTTACCTCAAAAAAAATGATTCATCTGTCTTGAAGTAACATGCGTAACAGATAATATTATTTCTTAAATGTGTGATTAAGATCTGTGTATATTAATTTGTTAGAAGAGATTATCCTAGTTTTTAACTCTCTCTCTTGTACACCTTGTTGGAAAAAAAACATAAGACGCTAGTCTAATGCTCTAACATTTAATTAGGTACAGTTAATTTACATGTATGATGTGTATAATGGTATATATGTGATTGTAATAAATGTAATTTGTTTTAATTGCAGGTAGAACAAAGGTACAGGCAATATCACCACCAAATGCAAATTGTAGTATCATCATTTGAGCAGGCAGCGGGTTATGGTGCGGCAAAATCTTACACGGCCCTTGCCCTAAAGACTATCTCGAAGCAATTTCGGTGCCTTAAAGATGCAATCTCTGCACAGATAAAAGCAACGAGCAAGACATTGGGTGAAGATGATTGCTTAGGAGTTAAAGTGGAAGGGTCGAGGCTTAGGTATGTTGATCACCATCTCCGGCAACAAAGGGCACTGCAGCAGCTAGGAATGATTCAGCCCAATGCATGGAGGCCACAAAGAGGCTTGCCTGAACGAGCCGTTTCCATTCTTCGAGCTTGGCTTTTTGAGCATTTCCTTCACCCGTATGTAGCATATATTCTAGGGTCACTTTATTACATTTATGTCTCATTTAATTACTTTAATTTTAGCTGTTACATATACTTGCCATCAACTTATAAGTCTTTCTAATTGTGGCCTGCAGCTATCCTAAGGACTCTGATAAAGTTATGCTGGCTAAGCAAACTGGACTTGCTAGGAGCCAGGTATGTTTCATCAAACCATGCATATATACCGTTATAGAATATCGAAGCAAATTAATTTTTGAGAAATAATTAATACGTTTTTATGTAAATTAATTTCTTTTTAGAAATAATTAGTTTTTCTTCAAAAGATTTTTGAGAAAGCAGACAAAAAAATTTACGTTTTTTTAACTAAACTGAACCAAGAATGCAGTTTTACTTCAATTTGGAAATCCTACTTTTGAAACTCTTGCTGAGAAAGATGGTGTCTAAGGATTAGTTCAACTGGTTAAAGACGAAAGTGGAGTAATTATTAACATAGATCTAATTTCTCTTTTTTTTTTTTATCACAACCCTTACCATCCACATTTATTACTTTTTCTTCTTTTATCTTATCACTCTCTTCTTCCCTCCAAAATGGAATGAATGTTGATATTTCCATGTAACAATATACCAAAACAACAAATTAAATCCGTATTCTGTCCTAGAGTTTCATTATTTGAACATAAAATAAAAATCATACGTGAACTCTTTAACTTAATAAAAACTTATTTAATGCTTCTTATTTTTTAAATATCTTTTTCTATCATATTATATCACTTAAAAAATGTTTTTGGATATTTTGGATGTTTACATTATTAGAAAGATAAAAAAAAATATTGATATAATTAATTGTGTAATGCAATAAAGTAGAAATTAAAAAAATTGTTGATAGAGAACTTATAATTTATAGATATCTAAATATTACCATTTTATTAATTATTACATTATCACTTCTCTTTTTTGTGTTTTTCTTTCTCACTGCAAATTTAAATTTGGTGAGCACAAAACATGATTGAAAATGAAAATTAAAACCATATATGATATGATATACAATTATTTTTATTTCTCACTTTTTTTTTAACATTTTGGCATGTAAAGATTTCAAAAATACATCAGAAAATCAAAGGAACAACATTTTGCTTTCCTCCTTCGCCATGGTTTAGACATTAAGTAGTTCAGTAATGTGAGAGGTTTCTGATACTCTTAAGTTGAATGCAGGTGTCAAACTGGTTTATCAATGCCCGAGTTCGGCTGTGGAAGCCCATGGTTGAAGAGATGTACATGGAAGAAATAAAGGAACATGAACAAGCTAATGGTTCAGAAAATACACGATCAAAAGACTCGAGCAAGGAGCTGGGAAATGTTGCACCAGAATCAGGTGCCATTAAACTCGACCCTCTCCAATCAAAACAAGAAAGCTTCAACAACCAAAACACTTCTCCCACCGAGATCTCAACAAACTCTTCAATGTCTCCCATGGGAGGATCCCTTCAATCCCACTCTGGTTTCCATCTTGCAGGATCCTCTCATGACATGCAAACGAGTCCAAACAAACCAAGAAGTTCGGAGATGCAAAACTCTCCGAGTAGTATTCTTTCAGTGGACATGGAAATGAAGCATAATGGTGATCATCATACAAATAATAGAGAAGCCAACAAGTTTGGCATTGAAAGGCACCACAAAGATGGATACCCTTTGATGACTTCCAATGGTGGGGGGTTTGGAGCGTTCGCCATGGAAGACATTGGAAGCAGATTTAACGTCACTACTGAGCAACTGGCTTCTAGGTTCCACGGAAATGGTGTTTCTCTCACACTAGGACTTCCCCACAACGAGAATCTTTCTATGTCAGGAACTCAACATGGATTTCTCTCACAGAATATTCATCTGGGAAGGAGACTTGAGATGGGAACGAATGGAAATGAGTTTTGTGCTATCAACACTCCTCCTTCTTCTCACTCAGGTGGTAACACTTATGAAAGCATTGACATTCAAAACAGAAAGAGGTTTGTTGCTCAGTTATTGCCAGATTTCGTGGCCTAACTACTCATGGCTAGCTAGCTAAAATATTGGATAATTTATGAGAAAAATGTTAGAGTTCTGAGTGTTTCCCTAGACACGTACGCTAATTAACTTGGCACAAGACTTAGCTAGCTAGCTGCATGGCCAAGAAATGAAATGGAGAGGTATATGTTGTTTTCACATACACAGTCACGTACTAATTATGAAATGTACCGTCATTCTGGTATACTGAAATCCCTGGCATGGGAGGGGATGCTTGCTCCCTGTAAAGATTGGGTAGTAGTATAGGATTATACTTGCAGAGATTTTTAAGTTAATTAGCTTAATTAATTATAGGATTCATAAAGTTGGGGAGGGTATATATATTGTATATGGTATTGGATGTAGCCAGGGACGTAGAAGGATTTGAATGATTTCTTTTGATTTCATATATATATATATATGTGCATGAGAGTTATTTGGGGGTATAGAAGAAGATGCATTGTTTTGCTAAATTAATTATTCCTGCATGTAATTTATGTTTTATGCATTTGCCTTGTGTGTATAACTAGTGGGTGAAGGTGGAACGAATACTTACTTAATAGTGGGAGTCATGCATGATAAGGACTATACGGATATGCGTAATATTTGGACGCTTTCATAAAATAGAGTGCGAGATTGGCGAGATTTGGGTGAATTATTGTAGTACAAGATATATTATTTTTACAACTATTTCTTTATAATTTTCGGGAGACATGCATGCAAAAGTAATATTCCCACTTAATTTATCGTACGTGTTAATTAATCCGGCCCTTCACCTTAACCTGAAAGCTATTCTTTGCAAGATCAAAGTTATCCTTCTTAGTAGAAAGGACAAAAGCAAACTAATAAATTATCAAGATGTAGGGCTTCTCTCTCTCTTTTCCTTTCTAAACTCCTTTTTGTTAGAGTTTAACCTCTGATCATAAATTTTATAAAACTATACTTGTGAATTGGGAGGGGTTCAAGGCTACACCTGAAATACTGTCATATACGTAACGAGGCAATTAGAAAGGCCAGAAGCCCTACTACTTTTGTTCCCATTTTTTCTACGATATTGTAAAGCCAGAAAGTAAAGTGATTGGTCAATTCCATTTTTATTTTCTTAAAAAGTAAACAAGTCCGAAGTCCGAACCTCTTGTAGCTCTCTTTGAACCTTGTAGTTTGATCATGTTATAAACTACCCGTGGGGCATGAGAATGGGCACCTCGCTTATAGCATGACACAGTAGTGTACTGGAAAGAAAAGGAAAGTGTCAGGATCTGATACTCAAACCTAACTTTGCACAAGGACGAAGCGGGCTCCATGCAGGTCCCACTGTATAACAACACGTCCTGGTTGTGGGCTTGTGGCTCACAAGTCACAACCCATAGCTGTATGATGTACTTGTAGAGTTTCTCTTCTCACCGTCTTACTCTCTATCTTTATATGATGTACTTGGCTGAGTTGTTTTTCTTTTTTTTTTTTCTAAATAAAGTTTAGATGAGTTGGTATTGAAGAGTTTAAAAATTACCTACCATTAAGATTCTTATAAGCCATAATATTTTTCATTTAAAAGAACATTCTTTGATTTTAATCTCTTATATTATTATTTTCTTTTAGTAGTATTTTAGTTAGGATGTGTGATAGATAGAATAAATATTTATTTTTATAGAATTAAAAGTTATAATGAATAAATATTTTTAATATATCAATTATATTATAATAAAATTTATAATAAATATATTTAAATATATAAATTATTTTTAGATTTATAATTAACCATTTAAATTATGCTATAAGATTATTTTAATTATTTATAATGTTTTAAAATATTAAATTTAATTTAGAGATATAAATAAAATATTATAAATATATTAAAACAAATGAATGGTTAGAAAAATTAAATATACATAAATTTTTTAGCTAGTTATGAAAATTGCGTGAAATATACATTTAAAGAAAAAATATTAAATATATTTAAATGAAGTAATGAGAAGGTCCTGTGCCTTACCTTCAAATTAAGGTATATATTTTAATTTATAATATATAAATATTTTTTCTCTTTGTATTTTTTCTGTTATAAAATAATTATATAAAAATATGTAAATTGACTAAAATTGAAATAAACATGCTTTTAATATTGTTTTCAAATTTCAGTGTAAAAAATGGAAAAACTAATATATAATTCTTTTTTTTTTTTGAGGAAAAAGTTGAGGAGAGAAGTTATATAAATAAATAATACGAAAGAATATAACCATTTAAGAGACCGACTCGGTAAGAGGGGATTAAACCTCCTGGGTTAAGAAAAAAAATGAAAGAATAGAAGTCAATCCAACTGAATTCATATATTTGTTGCCTGAAATTAATTTAGTCTAACAAGGTCTAGTTGGTCGACGGGTATATTTTTAAAACATATTTATATGAAAAAGTTGAGGAGAGAAGTTATATGAGTAAATAATACGAAAGAATATAACCATTTAAGAGGCCGACTCAGTAAGAGGAGACTAAACCTTCCAGGGTAAGAAAAAAATGAAAGAATAGAAGTCAATCCAACTGAATTCATATATTTGTTGTTTGAAATTAATTTAGTCTAGTTAACAAGGTTTAGTTGGTCGACGAATATATTTATAAAACATATTTATATGAAAAAGTTGAGGAGAGAAGTTATATGAGTAAATAATATGAAAGAATATAACCATTTAAGAGGCCGATTCGGTAATAGGGGATTAAAACTCCTGAGTTACCAAAAAATGAAATAATAGAAGTCAATCCAACAACAGATATATTTTTAAAACATATTTATATGAAAAAATAATTTTGTAATATATATTTATATTGAAATAAATAATTTTAAAAAATAATTTATTTTATATAGTTATAAATATTTAAATAATTTTAAAGTATGATTACTTTATTATCTATAACTATGAATAATTTATTATCTATTTTGTCATGCTAATAAGTAAGTATTTATTTAATTATTTATTTTCAATCCATAATAAATTTTACTTCAGAATATATATTTCGGATGACAAAACTAGTCTGATTCGATGTTAAGCTAGATTGAGCTCTTAAATATCAAACCCAAAAATAATCGAGTCAATTCGACCCATTTAGTTTAAGAATAGGCTTGAAAATTATTGATCTTATTTAGTTCAATATTTTATTTTTATTTTTATAAAACATATTAACATGATCTGTTAATTTATCTAGCCTGCTGCACAAATAAAAATACAAATCATTTAAGATTCAATTTATCAAACTAGTGTATTTTCTTTTTAATTCGTTAGGCTAAGCCTGTCAACCTATTTTGTGGACTCTAATATTTATGGTAGATAAGGATAATAATCTGTTGAATATTCTTGAGTTGAATAAAATTTCTGTTTTTTTTTTTAAATTATGGAGTAAATTATACATTACCTGGCTTAATTTATTTTATTTTTTATACACAAAACATGTTATAACATAATCTTCATAAACAATGATATAAAATTTTAAAAAATAATGAATTTTTTTATCAAATTTAAAAGTGGCAGTATATACATAAGAAGCACACGAAAATTTTGTAAAACTACTATTTTGCATCCCTCGTACAAACTATGCCAAGTATCATCATTAAATTTGACGAAAAATCTAAAGTTTTACTTTTTTTTATCATAATTTATGTAAATTATGTGTTGTAAAATAAATTTTACATATCAAAAGTAAAATGGATTAATATTACATCATAAAGGGAATGAGTGAGAAGGAATGGACAGAAATAAAAGATGGCAAAGAATCGAACAGATGCAGACATCATCATGGAAAATTGGGTGTGTGAAGGTTCGTAACTGCTGGACCGGGTGGCTGTTATGGCCCATCGATCGCTATAAGAGTAGTCCAACATTTTTGTTGATAGGCTTTGGAGCAGTATCTTGAGCCTGTGTAAGCCCGGTCAATTGGAAATTGAAACTGCAATTTTTTACTTTGTTTTTCGTTTATACTCAGTTATCCATAAAAGCCTTTTACTAATAAACAATTAATACTTTCTAGGTTAAATTGTTAGTCTTTATATGACATTAATAATAATTATTGATCTGTGAAATTTGGTTACTGCTGTCTATTAGTATAATAGCAATAGTTTTTGGCCATTTATTGATATTTTCAGGTTCACCAAAAAAAGTAAAAATGATTAAATATAACAATTGAAGTCTAACATGGAAGATAAATTGAAAGGAAAATTTTCTGACTGTGATTCTAAGGCAAGACAAGCAAGGTGGTTATGGCTATTGACTTAAGTGAAAAGTAAAATAGATATATTTGGATTAGTTTATTTCTAAAGCATAATATCGTTTTTTATATAAATTTTTAATAGATTAAAAAAATATTTATCTAAATAAAGTCAAACATTTTAGAAGTAGGCAATAACAAAGGAGAAATCCATGTAAAATAAAATCAATGGGTACGTAGGTAATGAATTTGGAAATGAATATATAAATGCATGATGAATATGGTCGAAATAAGTTTAGATACAGGTTATTAAATGTATAGATAGTTTAGTATTCCATCTATTATCAATAGAAATATACTGTGATGTTTTAAGATTATATACTCGTTAGCTTATTTAAAAGTTTAAATATACTTACCTACTTGTAAGATTTAAGGTTATGCCTATTATAGCATTAAAAAAAACAGGTCTATTATCATTTAGGTGTAGGTTTGTTTACCTATGTAATAGGCTTTAATATCTGGACAAAAACTTCCTTAATTCAAATTAGACTAAATCTGAAGCTTTTACAAAGGTCAAAGACAGCTCTTTTAAGAGAAGGTCTAAATCAAATACATTCCATAATTCAAAGTAGACTAAATGGAAAATTAGGTTTAAGCATTAGATTTAGGAAAAATATTCTAGTCCTATAAAATTTAACCTAACTCATTCTACTTTCATCCTTAGCTGGTAGTAAAATAAAATACAAATTATTAATAAAGATTTTTTTTTCTTAAGATACATGATTTTTTATTATTATTCAATAATTTTAATATTTTTATATCTTAATTAATAAATTTATTTAAACTTAAAATATACCTATCTAATTTACGACAAAAATATGAGTATCTTTATCGATACACTTTAATTTACAAAATAGAACTTTAATTTCACACTCCTTAAGTTTACTGTAACACAATGGTTCATAACCCTTATTTTTTATTTTTATTTTTATTTCTGAATTGTACAGTTACAATGAAAATATATTGATTTTTTAAAATATTTTTTTATTAACGTGTATTTTGAACAATATTTAAAATTTGTATATTACAAAATTATAATGTTAATATTTTGTATTCAAATAAAATAAAAATAATATAAATCTGGAAAATATAATTCATTAAATTATTCTTATTTTGAACTTATTTTTCAGAATTATTTAAAATTTTTCATACTAAAATATAAAGTTGATATTTTGTATTCAAGTATAAAAAGTATATAAAAAAGAAATTTTCTTAAAATTACTTTATTTTAAACCTAGTACTATATTTTTATCATTTTATAAAATTTTATTTACTAAAAAATATAATATTAGTATTTTATGTTCAAATACAATTAACATGAAAAGAAAAACTGGAAACAGATTTATATAACGAAAATTTGAAAACATGATTTCAGTTAGATTAATTAAGTGATAAAAAAGTGAAAATTTAGAAAATATAAAATAGTTTACTTCAGTTTGAATTGTTTTACCATTATTTAAATTTCTATATATTAAAGATTAAATTTGTAATTTTTTAAAAAATAATTGGATTCAACTAATATAAACTAAAACAAATGACTGGATCTTGCAAAAATAAATTTATTTAGACTAGATTAATATGATCCAATTATCAAGATCTCGACTTTGAGTAATGAAAAAAATATAATTGAAAAAAAACATTACTAAAATACAGATTTAATTTGTTGTTGGTAAAGTCGGGAGATAGTTCATAACAATAATTTGGTATAAAAAATAAAAATAAAATTTTAGAATTAATTTATCTTTATTTTTTATTTTGATTTTTTTTATATACAAAACACAAATACTCACATTAAGTATAATTACTGTTTTAATTTTGCTACTAATTTTAGCTATCATTTAAATTAGTAGTTAAATCTTAGTTAATTAACTAGTATTTAATTTTTTTTCTAGCTAAATTTAAATTATATTTATTTATATTTTTTATTATTACAAATTAGCTAGAAAATTGTTACAAATTTTAAAAATTTACTACAAATTAACTAAGATTATGTTCATAGCTAAATTACTACTTATTTCATATTATCATTAATATTATAGTAATTTTATAATTTATTTTTACTAGAAATTGTTTATGAAATTGCTATTGATTTTAAAATTTTGTAGATATTTCTTTTATAATAAATTTTAAAATTTCTTGTAGTGAATAAAAAAAATCAAATATTTAATATAGTTTTAACAATTCTATGATAATTGATTCATACTCATCGGTGATTGTTATAGAATATAAAATTAAATTATCTTTGCTCCCAATGAACATTCAGAATTAATACATCAGTTAAATTAATGTAAAATATAAAAAATGAAAAAATTAAACAGTCATTAATTCCAAAAAAAAAAATCATATATCTAAACATAAACTATAATTATAATATTTTATATTTAATAATGACATATAAAATTTTGTTTCAACGATAAAATAATAATAATCGTGGTAAGGTTAGGTTGAATTCAAAATCAATCCTTTACATGCATCTTTGAAATTTTGGCACACTAATATTAGCTGCAAAGCGGGCCTTGCAGCTCACTCTGGAAGTTGGGTCCCAAGAAATGAATAAATAAATAAAATGAAGTAAAACAATATTATCATCCATAAAATGTTGTTCATTGTATATATACACTCCTACGCGAGGGAGCATCACCAAGTTTGAAAATAAATTTGTCTTTGGCTTTCTCATTCTCTATCTATCTAGATCTCTTCCTACTTTGAAAATTACATCACTGTCCAAATCCACCCATCAAAAGCTTCACTATGAGATAGCCGCCGACGTGAACTAGTGGCCACCAAATTGATTCGTAGCATATGACAGCGCGCGACCAACACCCACAAACTTCATCCGTCTAAAATTCAAACACCATATCATTTTGTATTTCAAACCCTCGCTGCTAGGTTTGACCGCCCAACTCACCATTCAAAATTTTCAAGCATATTCTAGACCGGTAAAAACAAGGAAAATTAAACACGCATATTACACATCCATTCAATATATAATTAATTAAAATAAAATATATATAAGTGAAGATAAGTTTCGTTTTATAAATTAATTTATAGATATTTATTTACTCATAGAAACTTCATAATTATATTATATAATTTTCTACGTAAGAGAATGTGTTAAAAATTTTATATTGATAGAAAATATAAATAGATTTTTATTTTACAAATTAATTTTATAAAATTAAATTAAAATCAAATACAAATTATTATCTCCGCCCGTATCAACGCACAGGGAATAAATTATAAGAAGTACAAGCATATTCTATATATATAACTTCATAATACATTTATCTAAAATTTTCTTCTGCTTATATATCGACAACCCATACTGACATACACAAATACTTATTAAACATCTTTAGGAACTTGAGATTTAGTAGAGCCGATTTCTCTTACCAAAGAAAGCAAACCTTTTTTTCCTTCCTCTTTGCTTCTTTCTTTAGACATTACCGTATAAGAAAAAACATACCATTGCTTATGTTGTAGATCTAATACAATGACAGAAATTGAAATCCCTCAATTTTTCGTTTGTCCCATTTCGCTTCAGATCATAAAGGATCCTGTGACAACCGTTACGGGCATAACCTACGACAGAGAAAGCATCGAGCACTGGCTGGTAAAAGCGAAAGATTGCACTTGTCCCGTTACAAAGCAACCATTGCCACGAAACTCAGAGTTCTTAACCCCAAACCACACGCTTCGAAGGCTAATCCAAGCGTGGTGTTCAGCAAACGCATCCAACGGTGTTGATCAAATTCCAACCCCGAAGTCCCCTCTCAGCAATGCCCACGTGGAGAGGCTCGTGAAGGATCTCGAAGTTCCTCGTCGATTTCAAAAGGCATTGGAGAAAATGCACGATCTTGCAAACGAGAACGAGAGGAACAGAAGGTGCATGGCTTCAGCGGGAGTAGCGGAAGCTATGGTGCACGTGATCACAAATAGTTTCAAGCAAGGCAAAACGACGTCGTCGTCGTCGTCGTGCATCGAAGAGGCTCTTAGAATTCTCCGTCTTCTTTGGAGTACGGTCGACGATAACAACAACAAGAAGCGCCTCGTTGGCGAAAACTTTGACTTTCTCAACTCGTTGACTTGGGTTTTGCAACTCCAAACTAAGAACAGCGTCAAGGTAATAAACGAAGCAATGCCAATACTGAAATTGGTAATTGAAGCTAAAGATTCAACCCCTTTGGGGAACTTAAATCATGAATTCTTCAGAGTGATTGTAAGTGTGATGAAAAATAGGGCACTCTCTCTCTCTCAGCAAGCTATTAAATCAGCGTTGCACGTGCTCATAGAAACGTGTCCTTTGGGGAGAAACCGCATGAAGATAGTGGAAGCAGGTGCAGTGGTGGAACTCGTGGAGCTTGCACTCGAAAAACCAGAAAAGAACGTGACAGAACTCATATTTATCCTTCTGGCGCATCTGTGTTCTTGCGCTGATGGGAGAGAACAGTTTCTGCAGCACGCAGCGGGCATTGCTGTGGTTTCCAAAAGGATCCTTAGGGTTTCCCCAACAGTTGATGATCGAGCTCTTCATATATTATCCTTGATTTCAAAGTTCTCAGCGTCGAGTGAGGTTGTGCAAGAGATGCTGAGGGTTGGTGCTGTGTCAAAGCTTTGCATGGTGTTGCAAGCGGATTGTGCTTCCTTTTTGAAAGAAAAGGCTAGAGGCACACTTAGGTTACACTCCAAAACATGGAACAATTCTCCCTGTATTCAGGTATATTTGTTAACCAGGTTTCAAAGGTGATTCATTAATACAAGCTCCACCTCCCTTTTTTTTTTTCCAAAAAATTTCCTTGCTTCTTCTTTTACCCTTCCACTTTCCATCCTTGATTTTATTTCAAGTGTAAAGTTTGAAGAAAGAATTAAAGTTTTTCTTGGCCTCGTCTGTTACTTGGTTCGAAAAGAGGAACGAACATCTTCACTCAATTTTACATTAAGAATAAAAAACTGTAATATAACTTTATTTAATCATAAATTATTATATAAATATGTTAAATAATAATATAAATAATGTAAAATTTAAAATAAAAATGTTTAAAAGTGTTATATAAAAATTAATGGAGTGTTAAAGACGCGTTCCGATCCGAAGCTAGTTGTAGAGGCGGTAATTGTATATAGTTGGCTTTGATGTAACGTGAGGCGGTCACTTTTCTCTTTAAGGAGGAGATTCATTATCTCATGGGCGGTTGATTCGCAGCCGACAACTATGACAAAAATGGAGCCTAAAGATTAACCTCGCCGTATCAATTGTTTGAAACCCAAAACCCAAAACTTACTACTTCAATATTCATCAATATATTATAATTTTACACGTGTTTTTAACTAACTTTTTAATTTCTATTGGTTCTGGACGTGAATTTGTTATGTTCCTTCTCTTGTATTTCTTTCCAACGGGTATTAATATTTTGTTTGTTCAGGGGGAATTAGAGGAGAAAAAAAATATAAATTATAGTTTAGTAGAAGATAAAAGTGTAAAGCCTACTTAATTAATTAATCAAAGGAATAATAAGAAATAAAAAATTAAAATATATATATTATTTTTACAAAATTATACCCTGCAATTGAACTTTAATCGATTACATACTCTATATGACTTATCAATAATCAATTAAGTTTATACGTAGTTGATTATATATATATATTAATCATATATTTAATATATAATAATATATAATTTTTTTAATTATATTTTTTGTAATAAATATATAATGATATTTTTCTTTTATTATTATATAATATTTTATATTTTTATATAATATTTTAATTCATAATAATAAAAGAATAAATTAATAACTTTATTTAATATTATATATTTTTTATCAAACTACTTAAATTTTACTCTTTTTTATTTATTCTTTATATTTTTTCCTACTCCACTCTATTTTCCTCTATCCATCCTAGTAAAACAAAGTAGAAGAGCACGAACTAGAAAATGGATTAAATCTAATGGGATAAGGTAAATGGTCGGATGCATATGTTGGATTTTAAAATATTAAGTTTGGTTTTATTTTAGAGTTTAATCATCCAATATATATTAACATTATAAAGTAATTTTTATATTATTATAAAATTATAAATTATTTTTAATATAATTTCTAAAATAGTTATTATAAACATTAAATATATTTAATATACATAAATATTTATTATTACATGATAATAGAAAATTATTTTACGTGATTTATGTATAGACTATTTTTATTTAATTTAACCTAAATTAACCTTATTCAAAAATTTATTTATACCATGGATCTTTGGGCTAAATAAATATGATTCGAGAGTCCAACACATTTGTGATGAATCTTGTGTGAAGTTAAAGATATATTAAATATTAATACATAATTACAAAAATGTTAGAATACAATAATTATATTATATTATATTATGTATTATTGAAGTAGACCCGAAGTAATTTAAATTAGAAAAAGAACGAAAAAAAGTGAGCTCATGTATAGTCCAAAGCCATTTAACCTAACTACTATTAAAAAAAAATTAAGTTTGGTTATTTTTTACCTAAATCAATTCTACAAATAAATGTAAAATCAACTTATAAAGAAATAAGTGTTTTTCGTATCAATTCCAAAAGTGAATTTTCTATATCAGTTATAATACTGGACAACTTATCTAGAAAGCTCATAATCACTATCTCATACAGTGAGATGATAATAATTAGAATAAACATATAAGAGAAATGTTAGCAACTTGGTGTTATGTTAACAAACATTACTGAACATAGATGGCAAAAAAATCATTCACTTTTAAGATCGTAAAAGTACCTAAACCAAATGAAATTATTTATAGGAATTAAACTAAATTTGAATATATATATATATATATAGAAAAGACAATAACTAAGATACATATATGATAATGCTAAGTTGAATTGCTATTAACCAATTTAACACCTAATAGAAGTTATTTACGATATGGATCAAAATTATTAACTTGTTAGAAAGATATATATCGGAGCAAAACTCTTACAATATAAAAGTTTATACAACAACAGTAAGTGTAATATATTGTTTTGTTTCCTTTTTATTTTTAATTGAGAATCATGTGGTATTCTTTTTGTCACATATATATTACTTTGTTTCTTTTTTTAATTTTTATTTTACAAATATATTATTTTAATTGACTCTTCTTAAAAGATTACGGATTAAATTGGTTTCTATTCAAGCATTACTCATAAGAGTGGATAACCTTTAGGGATTAGTAATCATTAATTTGATGTTATGCGGTTGCTAAATTTAATAAAAATAAGGTATTGATTATTGACCTTATGGTTCGTTTAAGGTATGCAGCTCTCTTTCATTTTCGGATTGGAAGGTCATTCTCAATGAATTGAATAAAACATGATATATAACTAGAGACGCAATTGATATCTCAATCAATTTGAATGGCTCCTCTATTGGAAGGCCATTCTCAGCCTCATCATGTGCATGCTTCGTAGACAGATTCATAGTCTCAAGGCTAAAATGAGTTCAAAACTAACCAATCTGAATCTTTCTTTTAGTTGACTTGAGCAAGTCTTATCTGTCATCTGTGGTTGTGGTGCGCAGCGTTCTAGTTCATTTGCAGGTTGCAGCAGACATTAAGACCCACTCTATTATTTACTTCCTTCCATGTCAAAGATAAATGTCCATTATTTTATGCTCCTCATTGGAAGCTTCATTCAATATTTTTTACATTGCTTCAGTTAATTATATACTTATTAGGTCTATATTTTCTTTATTTATTTTTCAATTATATGCATGCATTATATCTCTGGCCATCGATCAGAATTTAAATAGTCAATCCACGACAAACAATGTGTCGTTTTGTTAATTTATGTAATAGAACAATTTGAAGTGAAACGACCAAATAGAGGATGAGTATGAGATTATATTTCATACAATAAACTAATAGAATAATTTTAATAAAAAAATTATTGTATTATTTATTTATTTTATATCTTTTAATTTCTTCTCTTCTTATCTGCTTTGTTTATAGAAAAAAAAATTATATAAAAATAGTATAAATAAATTTTCTAACAAGTACTGTATATAAACAAAAAGAAAAATGTTTTTGAGGATTGATCTCAAAAATAATAATTATACAATTAAATGATATTTAATTAAATTTTTTAATTAATTTATATATATATATATATATAGAATTCCACGGTACTTATTTATTTTCTGCTGGGATATGAACCCTAACGCATGCACAGAGCTAGTAACTTTCCACCTAAGGAAATGTCTCGAGTCTCAAGTATCAATTATTCTAAAAGAAAAAAAAAATGTCACTAGCAGTCAAGTTTACAATAAATGGTAATATGATATCCCTTTCCTTACTTTTCGTCCCAACAATAAATGGAACTGTTGTACATTACCTTTTCCTAGTCAAAGTTTGATTCCAGCATACTATCAAAGTCAAACGATGGATGAGCCGTCCCATTTTTATACTTTCTTTGCTGATTAGGTCGGTCCCATCGTAAATTATATATTTACTTTTTATATTTTTTTCAATTTATATTTTATTATATTACTCATCATAAAGTTTTCATTTAAAATAAATTATTTTAATAAATTATGGATTTTTATAGTTTAATGAATTTTATAATTAAGGACAATTTTATAATTTCGTGTTTAATTGAAATTTTAATATTTTAAAAATGATAAATTTGAACTTAAATAACTTAATTTAAATTATTTAAAATTTAAAAATAGAATATAATTAATCAATATTATAAATTTTCATAATGTATATTATCTGTTAAAACAAAACATAAAAGAGAAAATATTATCAAAAAAAGGTCTAAAAAATTTTCTTGTAATTCTTATCTTAATTGCGTGTTTTTAAATATTTGCAACTTTGTGGAACATAAGGCTGATGTTGAATTGATATTTATAACTTAGGATTCAAATGGACATATTGTTGTTCTTCTCCACCAAATTAGTTTAAGTATTTATTTTGAGATGAATTGTTGTTTATAATAGTGTCTGGTGGAATAGTCATGCATTCATGTATAATTCACAGTTATTTTCATTATGAACTTGTATATAAGTTTGTTGAGGGGTACAAGAAGGTTAGTGGACGCATCCTTAGTAATTTAATAGTGGATGAGATCTAAAATAAATTTTAAGAATTTTTTTCTTTTATATGAATGAGTTTTATGTTGGATTTTTTTTTGTCAACAAATATGATATTTTGTTTTATAAAAATTAATAACAAATATTTGTTATAGACCTAAAATTTGAATTTTAATTATTTTATTCTTGAGTTAACTCTAACATTGAATATGTATCTTTATTCTAACAACATCATTATCTCTATAATTTTTAGTACATATTATCTTTTTTACACAAGTCAATCATCATTGTTATATCATATTTGAAAAAATATGGCTAGCTAATTGTTCAATTGTTTATGAATCTCCTTAGAATTACATGCACGACTATTCCTACATTGCATTGCTTTGCATACATGTATTTATTATGATTATTGTGAAATATAATGTATCTTGAGAAATGGAATGTTATTGTAATAACCTATTATATTTATTATGTCATAAAATAAGTCTTGTTATAAGAAATTTTTTCTTGTGATTAAATGTATTGTTGTGAATAATTTTATTTCTAATGTAGGTTCTGCCCAACTTTTCTTTCTCTTTCAAAACAATAAAAACATTGATTTTCTCTTACACTTTTTTCACCTATTTATTTTTCTTCAAAATCATCCTAACAAATAGTGCATATTAAAGTTATAGAGACCATCGAAGTAAATTACCCTTTTAACCAAGATTTTTTCCATGCTCATGTTCAAGAATCGTACCCTGATCAATATATTCAAAGGACCATACTATTAACCAATTTCCTACTTTGCCACAATATTTGATTTTAGTTTATACAGAATTATTTGATTAGAAAGAAAATAAATCAATTGTTTAAAATAAAATGATAACTTAATTTCATTCCAGTAAACAAATTTACCATTCATTTAAGAAGCAATAAAAAAATATTGAAATTAATGGTGAAGATGAAATAGTTTTATTACATATTATATTTTTAATAAAAAAATTTATTTTTAAGCATTTTCTTAAGGCGACATTTGGTATATGAAATCTTCCATTCCTTTCCAAATCCCTTTTTTGATAATCAGAATTTTTTGTATAAGATTTATAGAAATTTTATAAAATATGTTTGATTATTATTCAAATTTCCTATAAATAATTTGTTTATGATTAATTATCATGAAAACAATTAATTACAGTGAAAAAGTTGTATTCTCATTTATTTATAGATTAATATTCCTAA
Organism: Mucuna pruriens; assembly: GCA_025330945.1. Taxonomy (NCBI): domain Eukaryota; kingdom Viridiplantae; phylum Streptophyta; class Magnoliopsida; order Fabales; family Fabaceae; genus Mucuna; species Mucuna pruriens. The sequence goes on along the minus strand of JAENHJ010000042.1, from coordinate 2,735,038 downwards.
GATTCTTTTACGGTTTGAAAAATATTTTATTCTTTTCTTCCAAATATGAGAAATTTATTTTTATAACATTTTTCCAATTAAAACATTCTATGTACAAAATGTTATCTAACAACAATGACTAACAAAATCATTTTTAATGTAAAATTCCTATAACATGTTATTAATTAAATAGAATAAGATAAATTCTTTCATCTAATAGGTAAACGCCAGTCTTTTATAAATATTTTTTTAGTAAATCACTAATTTAATATTTGAAATTGTGATTATTTATTAAATTAATCTCTTAAATTAATAATATAATAAAATAGTCCTTAAAAATATACATTATCAATCAATTCAGTACATGAAATGATAATAGATAGTCAAGTTGGTATTTGAAATCAATTTAGTCCATAAAATTATAATAGTAGGTCAAATTTGTCCTTACAATTAAAAATGGATAATTGTAATTTTTATCTCCTATCTTTTAAATTAATTTTATAAATTTTGTCCTTCAATTTTTTCACTAAATTTATCAAATTTGCCTTCTTTTAAATTTTCACAACCACCAAATCCATTGTTTATATTTTTATTAATTATATAAATTTTTATTTATATAAAATTCTTTATTATTTATAAATCTTCCACCCTTTTATTTGCAAAGTAATTATTAAAAAATAAAATATTTAATAAATAAACTTATAAGATATTGTATAAATTAATTAATAAATTATTTTACATGATTTAATATATGAAAATATATAGTTTATAAATTTATATAATAAAAATAAAAATATTTAAAAAATAAATTTGTCATCTTAACTTTTAATATTTTATATTATAAATATAAACATAACGTGAGAGAGATATAACTAATTGTATATATAATATGTTTTTATTTATATAACTAATTGTATATATAATATGTTTTTATTTATATAACTAATTGTATATATAATATATTTTTATATATAAACTAAATAAGTAAAATACATGATATTTTTTTGACAAAATTTATAAAATTTTAAAATTATAAGGCATAGACTATAATTAGGTTTATTTAAAATTTTAAAGATTAATTTAACTAAATATTATAATTTTAAAGACTAAATTAATTAATAATTTAAAATTTCATAAACTATTTTATAATTTTATTTTTTAAGAGATCAATTTAACAATAAATTATAATCAAGAGATTAAATTAATTGATTATATATAATTTTAAAAACTAGTATAATATTTTATTAATTTCAAATATCAACTTCATTGACCATTATAATTTCATGTGATTCTCTCAAGTATAATCTTGTTTTTCTTGTCTTAGACTTGCCATCATTTCCTTATGCTAATTTGTTTTTAGCAAAATATATATATATATATATATAAATTCTCTGTAACAGGGGCGGCGCTTCCCTTGAATGGGTCAGTTTCTGGACCCAGATGTGCAACACTTAATTAACGCAAACAACTTTCTGGATCCAACCCGTAGGTCCTACAGTGATACTGTTTGACTTTTTATTTTTGGTTGCTTTTGTTTGACTAAGTTGGGCCCCAATGAATCTACCAATCAAGTTTTGGGCTTTATTCAAAATCAAATATTGAATCCCACAATATGGACTTGGCCATGCCTAACACCGAAGAAGAGAAAAAACAATGAATAGCGCGACTCCTTGCATGTCAACCCTAGTGAGTATGACAAAAAACCAAAACTTGTCTTGACGTTGATTTTCATACAAACTCAAATTTGATTTTTATTCCCTTGTAAGGTGTTTTATACAAATAAACATTAATTTCCTCGTGCTTTAGGACTAGAATGCTATGTTTATTGTAAAGAATTTAGCATAAAATTAATTAACAGTGGATGTAATTAAACTAATATAATTTTCATTTTGTTTAGTCAAATTAACCTTATTGTAAAAGCTGAAATCCGAGTTAATAGACAAACTCTTTTCCTGTGGTGTTATGTTGTCTCTTTACAGTGGAATATGCAGCAGAAGTGCATAAAAGAAAACACTGATAAAGTTGGTGTTTTGGTACGTGGAGAAAGTTTTCATCACTTCAAGAGTCGAAATCAATAATAATTTAAAAATATCATCTTTCCTTAATTCATCAAAACTGTAAAAGTACACGAGAGTCCTGTTAATGTCTTTAAGGAGCTTTTTCAAGGATGACTCATTATGTGTCTGTGTAAGCCAATCCAAAATGATGTCTTTGACTGAGAAGGAGCTTCTTCAAGGATGACTGATTATAGAGTTTATGTTTTGATGTGTTTGTGTAACCCAACCCAACTCTTCGTGGGTTCAGTTATTGAGACTGTACAATGTACAATGTGATCTTCGTGTGTGTTGGGTCTGGACTTTTTTTTCTTTTTTTTTTTTTTTACGTCCTGTCAACTACGTATGTAAAACAAAACATGCTTTGTTGGTGGAATATTTGCCTTGTCACCGTATACACTATTACATATATTATTTTTAATAATATTTAATAAATATAACTAAAATTAATAAGTAATATTTTTTATATTTTTCTAATATTTTTAATTTTACCAAAAATCATTCTGCAGTTGAGAATTAAACATATTCTAAATATTGCTGCAAGATGCAATAACTGCGAATTTGATTTCGATGTTATCTGGGATGAAACACCATCACTCTCAATACATTAATGAACATGTAAAATAAACAAATCAAATTTAATTTCTCTAACACCATTTATAATTTATATACTTTTCATTAGGGTTAGATATATTCAGATTTAATAAAGAAAATTTTAATTAATTAAAAATTTAATAAGATTAGGAAATTTTGGATTTAAAATAAAAAAACTTCTGTACGTAAAATCATTCAATTAAATTTAAATTGGATTAGTTAGGTCATCGGGTTTGTGTGTGAAAACAAATAACATTTAAAAAAGATAAAGTTCCGTGTTAAATATACATAGTTTCTTAACTTTTTAAAAATATTAATAACAATAAAAGAAAATAGAAAAGGATAACAAAAGAAAAAAAAAGCTAGTTAATTAGGTCAATTTCATAAAAAGTTGAGAATGAACCACACGATACTCAATTCAGTGATGGTCGGTTTCTAGTGTTACTTTTTTTGTAGATAATATTTCAAAAAGATAAAATTTTATATTACACATATATGTATAATTTTTTTAAATAATGAAAATCAAAGAAAAAATAAAAAAAGTGATTATATATGTTCATCGAGATATTTGAGAATTTATAACATGGTGTTAAAATGATTTTTTAATTACACTTTTTAACCTAATTACTTGAACCGATAAAAAAAATTCTGTTTGAATACAGTTAAATTAGTCGATTTAATATATTATAGGGAACGTCTCATAAACACTCTACAAATTGAATTTCATGTATTTCATAGTTATCTATTTTTTATGCAGAACCACGTGTATCCTTGTGTTTAATTATGAGCTAGGTAATATAATAATTATGAGAGACAAAATTCTCTTTAACACAATTATTTTCAATATTCTAACTCGATATGATTGATTATGTTGATATTTTACAACTATGTCCAATGACATTGTGGAATTAAAAATTAGGTAATAGTATGCAAACAAACAAAATTAGGGAAAAAAATGAATGAACCTTGACCTTACTTTAATGGAAAAAAAATTATCTTGCACAAATTAATATTTTTAAAATTAAACTAGTTATTAAATATATGAATATTTAAATTTATTGTTTATTGACTCAACTCTAACCAAATAAATAATATTTAATTATATAATTTATAAAATTATATATAACATATTAAAAATATGCAAACATTCTGTTAAAGACCACATAATATGACAACAAAATTATGTTTTACAGTAAACATACCATTAATTGCGGGGAATCCTCTTCCAACATTAAACCGGTTCTACATTAAACCGAACCTATTCGGCTATTCTCACTAATTCTAGCATTTCATAGCCAAGAAACAACAATTTAGAATCTGATTCTCAAATGACACGTCTCCAAAGCATGCCCAGAAAGTCGTATATGAATTTGGTTCACGGTGATGTTCAATTCAATATATAAAATAAAATCTCATTCAATTCGTCTACTTTATATTTTGCATCATCATTTTTTCTCTAACGTTTCCTTTAGTATTAATTCATTATAGTATATTCTATGAATCTTTCTGAAAAATGCATGCTGATAAATTATCACCGAGTTTATTTGTTTGAATTTGACCTATGATATGGAGCCCACCAAAAGAACTACGACCAACAATCATAACTAATTTGGAAGTTAATTTACTACTCAATGGTGATTAACAAAACCGATCTCATCATTATATTTATATCCATAACACAATACTGTACAAAGGGATAGAAAATATTTGATGTATACATTTTTATATTTTTATTTATTGTTTTGTTTTTTCTTTTTCTAATTATTCTGCAAACTACTCGTTAATTTTTTTATCTCTTTTATTTTATTTTTAATTCTTAAAACGCACGGAATGTCTATTTTTTTCTTTAAATAAAAAAAATGCGGGTTTTACCCTCTTACCTCAGCTAAGAATGGGGGCAAACTAGGGTCAGATTTAGACATGGTGAAAATAAAAGAGATAAAAGGTTGAGTATATTTTTACTCTTTCAAAATATTACGAATTTTTGTTTTAATACCTATAAAAACTTTATTTATTTTTAGTCTTTAGATTTGAAAAATAAAATACTTATTTTTTATCTCTAAACTAAAATCACATCGTTCACTTTTAGTATATGCAAAAAAATAAAAATAAAAAGAATAAAAATTTTATAAGAATTAAAAATATATTTTCGAATTTTGTTTAGATTGAAAAGGTAACGAGAAATTAACGATAATATTTTAAAAATACATATATATATATATATATATATATATATATATATATATATATATATATATTTAAAGCAATCATATATTTATAATTCAAATAACATACGAATATGTCATGTGAGAGAAGTTCACAAACAAACCATGAGTTAAGAGACTCTTCTTAACTAGAAAGTTAACACAAAAGTTATGTTTCCGAGGATGTGATGAAGGTGCACATCCAATTTAAATTGAAGAGGTTTTGAATATTTTTAATGATAAAATGAACAAACAATATCTAGATATAACAAAATGGGCTAGTTAACTCATATGGGATATGACAGTTTTAAGTTATAGTGAATTGAATTAAAAAAAAAATTCAATTCAAGTATCCAAAATGAAGTTTAAATCTTATAAAAGTCAAATTCTTTTTTTTAGCTTTTAGCAAACTTTTTCAAGTTAAGCATAAACTGGGTCATAATAGATTGGAGCTAAAATAACTTGATTTTATTCAGATTCAAAATTGAAAATTCAAGTTATACATTGTATTCGGTATGGTCGGGTCACTCTAGCTAGTCCTACCCATTTTTTCCGGTTCTAATTTTCCGGTTCTAACCGGAGGATTAGGAAGGTTTAAATTCCGGGCATTACTTAAATTTATTTTCATTCGAGTCAAATACTCTTTCTAATGCATATCCCCAGGCTTCATAATATATAACCTTTCCTGAGCGGTATTTAAAATCAAAATTGTTTAGCATACGTCTATACTCCTTAATTTGTCTTCTCCACCAAAGCGTTAGGTAAGCTAATACTTAAACCGAAAGCAGATTATTCAACAAATTCTAGCAGTATCAAGCAAAATCCAATTCCATTTCTGTGAATTCACCCAACTTGAACTCTTTGAAACACTTTATGTTGATCAGAGATAAACGGAATATGAAATTTATAATTGACAGCAAGCACGATAAGTCCTAATGTATAATTATAGTTATTAGTAGTTTAGTATAATGTTTAACAAAAATGGGTCTAAGGATATTTTTCTCCTTCATAACTATGAGATTCATTTGTAAAATTCTAAAATCTCTGGCACCAGACACTTTGATCAGATGCAAACGATGGATGTACACAAAGAGAAAAACTTAAAGAGGTAGGAGCGAATTAGATCAGGGATAGGAAGAAAGCAAAGGTAGAGGAATACAAGGGGAGTTCTTCCAAACTGCTTGGTGCAATTTGAGTATCTCCTTGGCCCTCTCCTTAGTCTTGAAACCACAATTGACTTGAAGCAGCAAACACAACTTGGACACAGCCCCAACCTGCAACATCTCACTCAGCACTCTAGCATTGGCCGAGTACCTACAAACTGAGGCCAAAACTCTAACTCCTCTGTCACTGGCCACAAGGGAAACCCTCAGAATTTTCTTGGCCACAACGGCCACTCCCGCCGCATGGTTCAACAACTCCGCACGCCCTTCTGCGCATCCACAAAGCTGGTCCAAAGCTATTAAAATCAGTTCACATACCCTTCTCTCAGAGGCACCCAGAAGAAGCTCAATGAGGACCCAAACTGCACCACCCTCAACCCCTTTGATCCTGTTCCTGCCCCACGGAAATAGCTCCACTATAAGCTTCAATGCAGCCTTTGAAGCCTGTTGTGAAATCTGATCGCGCAGCACACGCATGATCTCCTCGAACAGCACCGTTTTGACGCTGATTAACTGACTTGGATCAGCTACCTCAAATGCTGACTTCATTAACATGGTTGCATAGGCTCTAGATTGGTAGTTCCCAAGCCTCAGCACATAAAACAATGAGTCGATGAACTTCATGGCCTCGTTGTTGACAAGGGCTTTAAGGTGAGCCTCGGAGAGGTTGAGGTGGAACAAGACTTCGATAGCTGCTTCACTGAGAAGGGTTGAGTTTTCTTGTGTGGTGTTGTTGTTGTTGTGCTTCATGGTTGAGGCCAAGAAGTCTATTGCTCCTGCTGACTCCAAACACGTTTTGTTCCTTTGGCCCTCGAAGGCAATGGATCGAAGCCTCGTGAGGCACTTGAGTTGCTTCTCTGGGAACCTCTTTGCTTCTGAGAGGAGTTTCATAATCTGTGTTCTGTCAATTGGTGGCTTTGGAGTTGGAATGCGTTCAACTCCGAGTGAGGCGTTGAGGGTGCACCAAGCTTGGATTAACCTTCGAAGAGTGTGGTTTGGGGTAAGATCGTTGTCCATTAGGCACTGCTTGGTAACGGGGCATGTGTTGTTCTTGCAAAAAAATAACCATCTTTCTATGTTTTCTCTATCGTAGGTGATTCCTGTGCAAACCGTGACAGGGTCTCTCATGAGTTGGAGGGAAATGGGGCAGAGGAAATGGGCAGGAATTTCAATTTCATCCATGTAATGGCTTGAAAACAAAAGGTTATAGGAATTGATCTTTGAGATGAGTATTAGCTAGAAAATGTGAAGAGTGTAGAGAGTTGAATGGGGATAAGAAGTCAAATTTGTGAATTGGGAAGGGGCTGGTTGAGGCACATTTAGTTGTGTCATGAAATTTGAGGTAGAGAAAGTACGAATATTAATACAAGTTGTTATAAACGATAAAGTCAACACACGGAAATTGAGAGAGGTTGAATTAATAAGGGGCATTTTCCAAGGTTTGGGAAGGAGAAAAGGTGTATGTTAGTATATTAGTGACTTTTATTAGCTTTGATATGCGGATGATATATAAATGATGAATTATATAATTGGGAGGTGTTAACGTCGGTGTAGCAAATTGCAAATAAAGCCCGATATGGAGGCTTTTGACTTCCACTTATACAATAAAGTAGTATACGGAGATGCCCATTATTTTGTTATATTTCATCTCTGCGGAGACCTTAATGCTTGCATAAATGGTTGTTGCCGACAACTTCTGATCAGGCTCATGCATTTTGCCATGATTGGATGCTTTCTCACGCTTTTCTCGGCTGCGTCCATTAATGCTTTCTTTGTTTGTTTCTGAGGAAACGTGTTGGCACCTGGGATTCTGGGAATTGCTTAGCTATCTAATGCTATTGTTACTTTTCTTGTTACTAATTCCGTCCACCCTCATTTACCGTTACGTTATCCATGTCCTAAATTTCTTAAATCCATGCTCTTTTGCTAGTAGAATTGTATTGATGCAAGTACAACACCCCTCCCAAAAACAGGGGCAATGAGTCCGGAGATATGTGCTCACAACAAATGTAAATAAGGGCCATGTTCACAAGTGTTCCTAAGAATGATGATTATAGAATTACTGACTATGACTATGATGAGACAATATTAAAAATCCTAATAAAGATGTATTCGGAATAATTTTTTATAAGAATTTTTACTTTTACTTTTTTTATATTTAGTAATCAGATGATTAATGAGTAGTAGAATTGAACAAGATTATTTGTAATAAAAAATATACATAATCTCTAACCAAATTGAATAGTCGATCTACATTAATATTTTTTTTTTGAAGATCACAATTAGAAAGATCTTGTAGATAAGTTAAGTTAAAAGGTCTTTTTCTCTTCAAAGAAATACTATTTTCTTATAGTATCAATTGAAAACACCATTTATTAGTAACACTAAAGACCACATTATATAATTGATTCAAAAGGCATTACCAAATATGAATTTGTATAAAAATAGATGTTATGACTCATTGAATTATTCTTTGTACAAAGGGAGGAGGGAGTTATTATTCATACTTTATGAAAGGAGCATTTGAAGGAGCTTATAGGAACTTATTTGAACTTTTGAAATAATTTAGGACTCTCATGAGTTCTTTTTAATCTAATTCAATAAATTTCTTTGTGTAACTTATTAAAATAAATTCTTTTTAACTTTTTCCAATAAGTTTCATAATCAAATTTGAGATAAACTCTTATGTAGTAGAAGTTTATTTAACAAGTGCTTCATTAATCTGTTTAATCAAACGCGTGTATCTTGTTTTTATAGTTTTCAAATATGGTGTTCCTTTTGCAAGCTCTGGTGACTATCTTCTCGGTCTCATTAAAGCTACGGCACTGAATAAAGACAAGCATCTATACAAGACAGAAAATAGTTATATTAAAAAAGTGCTTACACTGTACTTATGCATATACAACCAACTAAGATTCGAATTTGGGCATTCATTTTCCTAACGCAAGGAGATCTGATAATGCACCGAACATACACGCAGAAAACGGGTATTTCTGGCAAAAATGAATACGTAACACACTGGAATCACGCAGGCCTGAATAAAAACAATGAGGAACTACACAATATTATTTTCTACGTGGAACGGTGATAGGCAGGGAAATACGACAACTTATAAATAAGGTTATTACGACCCTGACATATTTTATGTAAGTTGTCGCTTGTATTCATAGTTGTATGAACTTTTTCTTACATTTCGACCAAAAAAATCTTCTTACACAATATCTCATCATCTTTTCGAAAAAGGTAAAGAAGCAAAAGTATTGCTCGTTATTAGTTTTTTTTTCGTAAGAAAGTTTATAATATAAGTCAATTTTGAAGATCTGATCTAGCTATCCATGTGCTACAAAACTATGATTATCCTCGTTCACGTGGCATTGGAAACTTCGTGCCAGTGGACTAATACCATTTCAAAGACGATTGGTCGATTACCAGTTTCACACTGTTACGAATACATTTACGACCAAAATAATAAATAATTAAATAAAAAACAGTTGGCTTAAATCTAAAGGATTAATTTAAATGTGTTTTTACACTATTATAATTTACTTTTTCTAGATTATGTTAAAAATATGAGCTGAACTACGATAACATTTATTATAACCATTTTAATGATATAACAGTACATAAATTTTAAATAAAAAAATCATACCCACAGTAAATCGAAAATGAACTAGACATATGTAACTATGGGAAATTGGCTCAACCTAGGTGAAGGCAACGAATAGAGCCGGAAGTGTGCCGCAAAAGAAATTGCCTTCGTCTTATTGGTTATTATATTTAGCCACTTTTTAAGTTCAGTGTACTTTGTGTATAGGTAATTTTATTTAAAGGTTAGTTGAATTGTGTGGAAATTGAAACCATGAACGGTCAAAGAGAGCAGCGATTTAGCTGTGGTGAGGATATGAGCTAACAACGAATTATATATTCCATTGCTGAATCTGGTATGAGCTGTGTACCTCGTGATCGTAATGGCCATTATTTCATTATTTTATTATTTTATTGCAAGCTAACAAATTAATTGACTCAATAACAATGTCAGAACTCGGAACCGGCAGGTGCATAGACCAGGGAATGCAGAAGGTTCATTGCTCGCGGCATAGAAATTCATATATTGAAAATTTGTACTTGCTTATTTGTGTGGTTCATGCTCCTCAGAGGCCACTAATTAATATATAAAATCATAAACAACACTTCTTTATTCGCCCTTCTCTGATCAACCGACCTAAGTTTCAAAAGTTCCAAGTTATGGTGTGCAAAATGATAACAGCAGATTATGATTTTATTTTATTTTACTTTTGTGGTGGGGGTTTTACTTATGCCATTTGATATAATCCTATATTTTGTGTTTGTTTCTCGGTAATAAAATACACATTGAGAAAAACAATAAAATTGCTATATTTTGACGAAATACAACATCAACATTTAGAACATACTGAGTTACGTAATTAGAAGTTACAGACTCAATGGTGAAAAAGTGTTTTTGAGCCTTATGTATTTTTAATTTAAGTAAATTGTCGAAAAGATTTTTTCACATTTAATTCTAATAAATATATTTTTACATGAAACACTTTAGAACCAAAGAATCAGTTATAAATTCTATTTTCTTTAATCAACAATGTTTATCTTTCAATTGAATCACAGAGTTAAGTCAAAATCTCAATTCAATTAAGAACTTGATTAGAAAGTTTCAGAATTCATACACAAAGCATTTTGATCTTAACTTCATTGTGAATTGAACTTATGACAAATTCGAAATTCTTGAGGATTTCAAAAGTTATTAATATAACTTGATTAAGTTCTCATATAGACTTTAATTGTTTGAAAAGATGAATTGTAAGAAAAATTTAATAAAAGGTCTCATATAGACTTTAATTGTTTGAACAGATGAATTGTAAGAAAATTTTAATAAAAGGTAAAGACAATGAATTTAAATGTACTTGAAACAAAAATGCATGAAAGTAAATGAAAGCATTCAAACTAAATATACAAAATGAAAGTAAAATGCAATTCAAGACTTAGAAGATCTCACATGTTCCACTTTAACATGCACACAACTTATTTTTATTTTTAATTAAAATATTTTTTTTTTGCTAAACAAAAGGTGATAAAAATTAAAAATTACAAAAAAAAATATTTATATTTTAAAATAATATTTACAAGTTTATTCAAATATTAAAAAAAATAATTTTAAACAATATAAGATTATTTAATTAAATTGTAATTTTTTAGTAAAAAATAAGGATACATGTCATGAAAAAAAATATATCATTGATTACATTTAAAACTAATAGATCATTATATTTAAACAACATTAAACAAAGAGTTTAATAGTCATTCATTCATAACGAAAAATAAATTTATTATATTATCTAATTACAATTCATCATTATATGATTTTAAAATAGCTATTTTAAAAATTAACAAACTTATCATATATAATGGTCTATGATAGGATCACTGTGAAAAACTATTTTACACAAATAATATTGTATAATTTATTTTTTCTTAAACAAAAAAGTATCAAATTTTTATCGTTCTTTAATAATATAAAATTTAAAAATTATTATTATAATTTTTAAAATAATACTATCGCTCCTCCTGTATATAAGAAATAAATGAAAATAATTTTTTTGTCTTAATTATAAAAAATAAATTTACCTTTTCAATGTATTAATTACTAATTTCTTTTTATACTATTCATTTATTGTGAAATCTATTAATGAGTTATTACTTATTTTCTATTAAAGTGAATATATTTAACGAGTATTTTTGGAATAAAATTTCAATTTATGATCTTATTAATTAAAATTAACTAATTCAACTTCTTTTATTAGTCTTGATAAATTAAGTATTTATTCCTTATACATAAGGTAAAAGATAATAAGTAATTAGAAATAAATTAAAATATTAATAGCAATATATATAGAGAGAGTTATAACCAAATTATTTTTAATTTCAAAATAAACTCACTTGATAAGTTTTCTATCCTAATAAAATTAGTTTAAGAGTGTTTATACGGTTGTAATGATGACAGTATAAATAGTAATAGTTGTAATAACAATAATGCTGGTAGTAGTGATAACAAGAATCATCAATGAATGTAAAGAGTATTTTTAAAATCTAAAAAGCAAATTCACAAATATTTTTTCTTGGTTTTAAAAATGATGTAAAAATGTTTTGAAATTTAGTCAAAAATCATTTCGACAAATCGCATTTTATTTTAAAAATTATATTTAAAAATAAAAAATAAAAAACTTGTCACTGCCCTATTCAAGCCATGACTCTTATCTAATTTCACCAAATATTTGTCAATTTAATTAACTAGTTTATACCTTTTTAGTTTTTCAACTCTTAATTTCTCAATTGTAAGTTTTTGGATAGCTTATAAATTTTTAATTAGCTTATAAACTAACTTTGCCAAACACATTCTCCAACTCATCAATACTAATTCCGGTGAGTATAGACTTTAGAGTCATACGCACAAGCTAACATTAGTTCAAAATCTCACTAATTTTCAATTCAATTCAATAAATTAACTTATATGTTTTTAACTTTTCAATTCCTATCTTTTAGCTTTATCAGCTTTCGACTAATTTATAAAATTTTTAATTTTCTTATGAGCTACTAATTTATAAATTTTTTAATTTGCTTATCAGCTAATTTTGCCAAACACAATTTCAACCTCATCAATACTGATTCCGCTGAGTTTAGAGCCATATGCACACGCTGACATTGGGTAAAAATCAAAATTATAAGCCCATTAATCCAGATTTGGGGAAATTAAAAAAAATCACATTATAAAAAACAAAGCTAGAAATTTGACATTGAACTAAAGTAATCCATCTTATAGAATATAGCTTAAGAGAGATAGGAATATAATCATGTTGTTAACCCATGTCACTGTTGTCCCAGGTCGCCGAAGAGAAGTACACTAGCCCGCTAGAGTTGTTGCCCATGGCTAGAATTGTTGTGTCAAACTAAGAACAAGGCAAGAACTCAGGAAGATAAAATATCAATCGGGACTAAGGGCTCTTAGAAAGCTTTCCTTCAACTTTATTTTTCATCTAGTTGATTATGGAAGTTCTTAATAATGGAGGTTGTGAAGGTGGAAAGGTAAGGGGTAAAGCTTTGAAATAATGAGAAAAAAAAAAAAAAACATAGACAGTTGATCCTTTTTCTAGATAATGAAAATGAGAGTTGTCCACTAAGCATGTTTTCTCTATCATTTTCTATTTTTATTAAAAATAAAACAGAAAATGACAAAATTAAACAGGTCCAAAAATGTTTTTCAAAAAGCAAACAAATCCTAAAGCTTTTCATGTTAAGTGTTAACCCAAACTTCAGGTGGGTTTAGTTATATAAAACAGTTTAGAAAAGTATGTTGATTGTTGACAAAGTGTAAAACTATAAAGGGGTAAAATATAGTCATAAAATATGCATTATATAGGAACGACGTCACATTAAATCATTGTTTACAAATTTTTAAAATATTTTAGGACTTCCGAATTCAAAATTATTGCACTTAATTTTAACATATTATTAAGCATAAAAAATTATGCATAAGTATAACACTTTCCATGTAGTTCTTAGTTTGATTAAGTCTGATGTATAATGACAAACATTTTATGATATGGACTCTGGAACTTAACTATATTTTAGCAGATAGAAGAAAATGACGCAATTAGACGCTAATAGAAAATGAGCCCCCGAGAAATTGCTTCACTGCTTCATGTTACATTTTCGAACCCAAACTGAGACATGGGTTTTTCCGTTCCTGCAATGAAAATGTTTATATTTTATTTTATTGTTTTCATGTGATAGGTATGTTCGACTTCAAGAGGTTGAGACTGGTGTGCGTTAGGCTGTTGCTGATGTTTTTCAATCAGGATTAAAAATGAATCATAACACTTAGCTTTGTACGGTCTAAATTGGTATTGTCTTCTTTTCTTCCATAATTAAGGGTTTATTTGATTGAGAGCTCAAACTACATTTTTGCAAGGGCGTAACCGAAAATACTTGGACAAAAAGAGAAAAGACTTACGGGAAGGAAATATGCAATTATCCCGCTGAACGGCCATTAGTACAATCTCTGTTGGTTTCCTCAAATGCTCAGCCTCAAAATCCTCCCTCTTTGGTCTTTGTTCTACAGATTGAGTCATGAGAATTTTAATGAAACCACTACGCCAGTAACTAATAATATAATGAATTAACTGAGAAATAACACTTGTATTAGAATCATACCTGTGCATCAGTTATATACGTTGTTTGGTTATGCTACATCCTTATATATATTGCTGTTAGAACATCTCGTATTTCCAATCTGTTGATGAAGAGTACTATACCATACACTGTAGTGTAGACTCGCTGTCACCACTATATCTATACTGTTGCCTTTAGTCTAAGCTATTACAGGTACTCTTTGTCAAATGGGTTTCTTGTCTTGCTAACATAATTTTTTGAGAAGAATCAAATATCAATTTTTAATTATAACACAGCCATGCTGACAAGTTTGAACAACGCTTGAACCAGCTTTATTCAAAATACTCTTGGCTTTCATTTTTTTCCTTACAGTTTCAACGTCTTGCCACCTTTCTGCTAAAGCATAAACATTTGACAGAGCTACATAGTCCTCACTCTTTGGAGCCAACTCTGAACAACTCCACTCTTCTAACTGGAGAAGAAACTTCCCCACCTTTTCTCCCATCAAAACATCCTCATGAATCTTGCATGCACTCAGCAAACTCCTCCATATTACAGCATCTGGATTAATTGGCATCCACATGATAAAATCATAGGCTTCTTTTAACTTACCAGCACGGCCAAGAAGGTCAACAATGCAACCATAATGTTGTATCTGAGGCATCACACCAAACGTTCTCTTCATTTCATGGAACAATTGAAGGCCTTCTTCAACAAGCCCACCATGACAACAAGCTGACAAGAAGCTAGTAAAAGTTGCTTCATTTGGCTTCACACCATAAGCTCCCATCTTATATAAAAGCTCCAAGGCTTGTTTTCCTTTCCCATGGATGGCTAGGCCAGTAGTCATTGCCGTCCAAGTCAAGATATTCTTCTGGTTCATTCGCCAGAAGATGGACAAGGCACTATCAAGACATCCACATTTTGAGTACATATCAACAAGTCCAGTGCCTATAAACACATCATCTTCAGGAGTACACACTGTCTTTTCTGCAAATCCATGTATGCAAGCACCAGTTTCCAGCATACCCATTTGAGAAACTGCTGAAAGCACAGAAACTATGGTAGTATCCGTTGGTTTAATTCCACTTACATCAACCAACATTTCATTAAACAAAGACAATGCATTGAGAGCATATTTCTTGTTTACTTCTTTTAGGGAAGAATAACCTGATATCATAGCATTCCAAGTAATACTGCTTCTTTTTGGCATTTCATCAAACACTCTTCGGGCTGAGATAATATCTCTGTTGCTCGCATAAAAGTATATTTTGGTAGTTGGAATCAAAATATTTGACTCAACCCCATGTTTTACTATCAGGGCATGTAGTTGTCTACCTAAACATAATGTTGAAGCTGAAGGAGAGCGAGCACAGGCTCCAAGAACAAAATTGTAAGTATAATCATCAAAAAACATGAGTCCCTTTGAAAACTCATTTCGGAAAATAAGAATAGAATCTCTGGGTTGAATACATCTTATCAAAGTATTGAAGAGAAACAAGTCTGGCTGGTCAAAGTACTGGAAAACCAAATGTGCATTATTGGCAATATGTTGGTCTGATGAGCCACAATAATGCTCAATTAACTTGGCCAATAAGGTGGGAGATTTCAGGCCATTAGCAATTAATTGGGCATGAATTTGCTTTACATTGTTGGACAATTTGAGAAAAGAAGATAAGAAAGAAATACATCTAAATCTTGGAAGGCAGTTCGGCATGAGGTAAATTATGACCCATAAAAGAATATTAAAAATCTCTGTTCAAGATATTGATTTTGATGTTCGAAAGTTCTCTGTCTTGTCAAATTTCACCTTTATTTGCCAACTCACATTGAACTTCTGAATTTTTATGCGCAAATCATAAATGACAGATGATGATGATTTAGAGCCCTACAGATCTGTTGGGGTAGCACCGTCCCCATACCCAAGCACTTTGGTGTGTCTATCCAATTCTGATAAAAAAACTTCTACATGGATTTCATCCCCGTTCATCCAAGAAGATCCTTAATTCAGTTGAGGCTTGAGAGACTTGAGTCAATTCTTCATTTGAAAACAAACTAATCACGAGTAAGAGTTTACACAATTCCCAAAATCAGATCTAAGTAGCAATTCACTTAAGTATAATAGTAATTCATTTTTTTCTATTAAAATGAATAAGTGTGGAACATCCCCAACTTTATGCAAGCTAATGTCCAATCAAAAGCTAACTCTGATGCTACCTTAACATTGCTTTTATTCAATTCCTCCAGCATCACTATCAATAGCAAAAGCATCGAGCAAATAAAGAGAACTGTACCCTTTTGCTTCACAGTTTCAATAATTTTGCACTTGCTTTAGCACGAAATTTTTAACCTCTCAATGACTTCATATTCTATTAGTTCTTCCATCCAAGACTCACATGCACCTAATAGAATATAACTCATTCCTCGCACGAGAACAGGGGCAGCTTTTATATATATATATATATACACGTTCCACCGCACTCAAAATGCTACTTGATTTTGCTAACTTATCATTTACAACTCATTACTCTCACAAAACTAAAGAAAACCTAAAAGAAAGCTATGTTTTCAAATCCTAATCACAACACATCCATCCAATTAAGTATAGTACAAAACTATGAAACGCACTTGAATTAAATCAACGGGACCATACATATCGATGCAATATTATTGAAGGTAATAAGTAATAACAGCTTACAAAGAAACATCGGAGGAAGAGTGAAAAATTACCTCAGTCAGGTACACATTTTCGAGTAGAAATTCGAAAGGAATTGCAATGAACAAAGAAGAATACAGATAAAGCAATATGCTTATGCTTGCACAGGCACTACTACCGAACCTGTTAGTGTCCGAGATGCAAGAGAGTGTGAAGAAAGCAGAGGAACAAGGGGCTCGAAACGGCGGAGAAGAAGATGTCGTATGTGGTGAGTTACGCGCGGGGAAGAAGGGGTTTTGGACTTTTGGTTGCAACCGTTATAAATGAAACTTTTGAGCCTGATTATGAAGATTGAAGAATGAGCCATTGTATGTACGGGTGTCCTTTTGTTATGGATTTGGCCCAAATACAACTCCGGTCTTATGTTATAAAATTTTGTTTCAATTTTTCAATTATGTGATTTATCATTTATGTGATTACTAAGTGCACTTCATTTTCAAAAACTTGGTTTAAACTTAATTTTAAGTTTTATTCTTTTGGTATGAAGTTTTATTTTCAAATTGGGTAATATACCTAGTATAAAAAAATTGAAAAATATACCCCATATTATAAATAATTAAATTAAATAACTAAAATAATTAAATTACACAACTAGTCGGGTTCTTTCTTTTTTTCACTTTTAATTACATACTCTCAATATTATTCTTCTTTCTTTTTTTAGATTCATTTTACATGTTACTTATGTAATTATCGGAAAAAAATTATAATTCTCTCAAATTATTTTTTATCTATATGTTCAATTCTTTTAATAGTATATTTATTTTAATTTATAGTCTTTTATTCTTATTTCTAAATTAAATTTTAATAATTTTTAAAATATTAATAGTTAAAGATAACTTTATATTATAATTTAAATTATTCATTATAAATCTAAAATATAATTTATTTATTATAAAATTTAATTATAACTAATTTTATATATTAAAATATTTATTTATTATAAATCTAAATCATATAAAATAAAAAAATTATCATATATAATGCATATACTAAAATACTAATTATATTATAATTAAATTCATATAAATAAATATGTCTACATATATAATTATATTTTTAATTTATAATGAATGATTTAAATTGTAATATAAAGTTATTTGTAATTATTGATGTTTTTAAAAATTATTGAAATTTAATTTAGAAATAAAAATAAAAAGTATATTAAAAAGAATAGATAATTGAAAAAAAAATCAAATATACAAGTAAAAATAAAAAAATATAAATTGAAATTATTGAGAGAAATTTTTTAAATAATTGTGGAGGTAGTATGTGAAATGCATTTTCAAATGGAGATACGAGAAACCTAAATTTTAGGAGTGCCTGAATGAGAGAGTAAAGAAAGTGATAATTTGAGTCGGGTATTCTAATATATTTTTTATTATTATATTATATATACAAAGTATTTACTATTTTGTTTATGTATTTTAATATATAATATAATAATATATTTATATATTAAAAAAATTATAAATTTAAATTATATAAAATTAATTATTTTTCCTATACAATACACGTGCTAAAGTAATGACTAAAAGTAATTTATGAAAATAATTTTAAGTGAAACGGTTACCCTTGCAATTTTGTTTGCTCACATACAGGATATTTCTATTATGTTTATTGATTTTATTTGAATTATTTGTTTAATATTAATGATATTTTCATTAAATAATTTGCAAATAAAAATATATGAATTTGTCATCATTGTTTTAAAACATTTATTTAGTTATATTCTCAAGTTACGCCACAATTGTAAGCGGATTTTAAAAATATGTGATTTTTTTTACCATTGTTTAAAAATACTAACATATAAGCTTAATAATTGACATATCACTCAATTTCACCTAACCCACGTGCATCTCCAAGCTATTGAGTGCTTGTTTGGAATTAAGTCATGTCGAGTTTGATCCATGTTGGAAACTTGCCAAGAAATAAGAAATTACGTATGCAATATGTAAGTTATAATTATTAACTTCTTAATAAATATAAAAAATTATATATAAATTGTGCAACTAAGCGCTGAGAGAAGCAAATAATTGTACCTTTTACGTCTTTTTGCTGTGTTTAATTTCACATTTTAAATCATAAAACGTGAATCTTAGTTCACACAAATGCAATTTCATTATTTTAAATATGTTTGAAAATAAATTTCAAAAGTAAATTAAAATAGAATATATGAATCAATTTGAAGTATAAAAGTTATTTCTACATAACTTAAAGATTGATTTTCATTTTAAGTGTTATTACACTTACAGAGCATTCATTTCTTGTCTTCTTTTCTTTACTCTCTCATTATCTCTCACTTGATTATGCTCTACTCTAGTCTCCCATCGTATTATACAGTCTACAACGCTCTTTTCCTTTTTATTTTTCATTTTCTCTCTTCTGAATTGCTTAAAAGTGCATTATTCTTTCATTTCCTGTACCAGTAATACACTGCTTTTATATAAAAAAAAATTTATATAAAAATTATATATAAATAGTAAAGTCTATTTTGTTAATTATACATTCAAAATCAAATTTGCTTGTAATTTTTCAAACAATATTTTATATAGAAATTAATTTTTAGTATATATTATTCAAACAATATTCACGTTATTTTAACATTTACGTAAAATTAATTTTATAAAATTATATTATTTTAAAACCAATTCTAAAAGGCGCGTTCGATCGTAATTTTTGGATCTAAAACACGTAAATAACGACATCCCAAACATGCCATGAAGCGCCTCACCAATCAAAGGATGAAAAGTCATCTGAACCTTTGTACATTGGAGTAGAGCAAATTCTTTTACGAGACAATTCGGATAAAGATTGTATCAACAAAATCACCCGCCAAAGTATTATTGGGCCCGAAGTTTATCATTGAATTAAGCTATATGTTTTCATTTGAAAGGCAACAATCATGACATAAGCAAAGGCCCAAGCCATAACTAGAGACAACAATAATGGGTCGATGCCAAGCTGAGCCCGAGTTAATAGCAGTTTGTCTCTTCATGTACCATTTAAAAGAAGAAAAATGCCTCTTACTTTTGCGATTGCAATCGATGGTCTTGGTTTAGCTTTAGCCAATTTCTCGCAACACCCTCATTATGTCTTGGGCTATAACCAAGTAACTGATCCCGTCATATGAGGGAGTATCCAGCATGCAACAGACATACATATCATGGGAAAGACAAAAACTGCACCAGACAAAGTAAAGTGATGTCTAATCTTAGCTAGCCAATAAGGAAAGAGAATTTACTCCTGCCTCTAGGGATTAATTCTTTCACGCTAAATTTTCATATGAACACATGTAAAATTTCTGTATTTATCTTTTTTTATTAAATATTAAAAAAGTAGAATTCTATTAAAATTTATGAGTTGTTAGTGTAAATTTTTATATTGTTAATTAAACAGAATTTATTATTGATATAATTTTTAAAATAGTTATTATAAAAACTAATAATCTTATTATGTATAGAAATTTATAATTGGATTACTGTGTAAAAGACATTTATAGTATCAATGTATGTATTTTTAATTCAAAATTTATTAGTATTTATAGAAAAAAATAGGCATAATTTTTACATGATAATATTGGGTAAAAATTTAATATGACAAATACATCGTCATTTATCCCAGAATGAATCCTTTCATGTATAAGAATTATAACATGACAGTTTCACATGTGAACAATTTAAGTTTAACTTAGCCAATATCAAATGAGAAAATATATTTGTGATCACTCAAGTAGTTTTTTTTAATCTCATCTAAATTTTAACATATAATTAAATTATTTTATTGACATATAACTCTTTATTAAGTAATATAAAACTACTTTATTAAATATTATTTTCAGTCTCATTATTCTTATTATACTCTAAATTAACGTGACATAAAATTTTTATTCTTACATAATTTATGCATGAATTTGATTCTTCCAAAGATTCTTTAGAGAGTGAATTAAATTTGGAATTATAATATTGATTTCAAAAATTAATGGAGTTGATTTTAACTTCAAATTTTATCATATATATATCAATTACTAATATTTCAACCAGTAATTACAACTGTATATTACAAAAAGAAAAACTATAGCAGATTAGCAGCATTCAAAAATTTCTTCCAAGAAACTTATATTGAAACAACTATTGGGCCAACCCTAATTAAGAGGATAGGTATCTGACCACAAATCTGTTTACGTCCTCATTTTTTTCTCCGTACAGTTTTAGTACTCCCGTCCATAATTTTCGCCATTTCCTTTATCACTTCATTCTCTTGTCCAATCCACAGTTGGGTTCCAATTTGTTCCTTGCCAATTGCTCATTTTATGGCATTGTGGTTTATGAGGAATAAATTTTTCACGGAGACAAATATATAACAGATTCAAGATTTTGTTAGATTTTGTCGTGGATAACTGGTCATATCCACCACCATTTTAGCTAGTAAGATGGTACAACACCATATAATATATTGGAATCTGGTACGTCTTAATTGTCATTCGATGGAAAATCTACGTTGCATTTATAGATAATATTTTGTTCGAGCCACAAATTTCTTTTTTTCGTTTTCGTTTTCTCTTTTATTAATTTCACGTACAAGGCTATGATAGCTAACTAAATCATATGTTTTTTAGTTATCCAAAAAGCAAAAACAAATAAAAAAAAAGTTTGGTAGGAGCATTCATTCTTAATGTCAGCCACTTTTTCTGTATAAAAAATGTTTATATGTAAGAAAATAACCGAAAGTGTGTGAAATTAGTCGATCTCTATTATATCCACAAAGTAGGTGCAGACTCACGTAAAAGTGTAGACATAGGTATAACATCCTTGCATGTTTAACTTTTGAATGACATGTATGTATTCTTTCTCTCTCACACAAGTAAAGAGATTATTATTGACATGTGAGTACCATATATACGAGGTACACAAACACAATACCACATAAGTGCCATGACAAGTTCAACAGCCGTTTACAAGACTAAAACTAAGTAACAATCTCTATGTGGGGTTAAACATGTTTTATCTTTGTGTGTACGTGTATTAAATATACTTTATTTCTGTGTGTTAAACATACTTTATAAATACAAACAACAATTTTTTTAGACAAATTCTTTTTTATCATAAGCAAATGAGAGATAAATAAGATATATTTTAACTTATAGTAATGCTTGGTATATTTTTATTCTATGAAGTTTTAGAAATGTTGCACCTCTTTCATTTTGTTTACTATCTCAATGAATTAGAAAATATATAATGAAGAAAATTGACAAATAAATAAAATATTCACACAAACTACTCAATAATATAGTAGATCTATATTAGTTGATTATTTCCCTGCTTAACAAATTTTTTAAGATTTTTTTTATGAAATAACTGATATCCTATGAATTATAGAAAATTTTATCATTTAAAATATAATTTTTTTATGATAGAAATTTGTATTGTACTTTCTTATTTTTATCATTTGAAGTAAAAACCATTTTTTGTTTTATATGAAAAACCAGTAAATATTTGTATAACTTATTATTTAAAAATAAATATTTTTAGAAATTAGATATTTAAGTAATTGCAAAAAAAAAAAAATACTCCTCCCCAAATTAATTTATGGATTTATCCCTTTAGGGATATACAATGTTATATGTGCCAAATTTAACTTATAAACTTATTTTTGTCTCCTAATTGATACATGACTCAAATTTAGTAGTCATCTTTTCTAACAAATTATATATGAACAAGATTATATTTTGAAGATTGTGATTGGTGTGAGTGAGTAACGGAATGGAGTCTATCAGTTTTGCACAATGACCTTTTTGCAAGCATGCAAAATAAGTAGAGTTGATTCATTTACCATATGACATATAGGTGTGTGAGTCATACTTCAAATAAAAGAGTTGTTTACTTCCTTATATTAATGTTGATAAAGAAAGACACGAGCAAGTTTGTGATATTTGCTTAAGAGCTAAGCAAATGAAAAAATACTCATATTTCGACCTCTAATATTTGTGACAAGGACAATACATCAATTGAGTTAGGATGTGCATAAAGTAACTAAGTTCTGGTTGAAAGATTGTTAAGTAAATGAGTCTCTCTACAAGTTGATGATTTCTTTATGATCCTTTAAAATTTCACCATCAACAAGGTTCAACCTATGATTTTGTTCAAGTAAAAAGCTGGTTGAATTAATCTCCAATAATCTTATTTTTCAAGATAATGTTTAAGCATACTTTTATTGACACAAGAAGACTCATTTAACTCCTCTAACTTAGCTTAAAGTCTTATAGATATTTTAAAGACCAAAGACCTTTCATGCATAAACATGTGCTAAGGTATAGAACGGTCAAGTTGAAAGAAAACACAAACATGTTTTAAATGTAACTTGAACTTTTTGTTTTCAAACTAATCTACTAATGAGATTTTTGGATGAACACGTCTTTACTCTATGAAACTTGAAAAAAATACCCTACCCATTATACATAAAGGTAAAATACCTATTAAATAATGTTTGGTTAGACTCCCACTCATTCATATATTTACACTCTTAGGTGTTTGCGCTATGCTCATAATCACATGGACAAAAAGACAATTTCGAGGTACAAGGTTGAATATGTATTTTGTGGGATATCTTTGTCAAAAAATGGTATTTTTTTTTTATCTTGAATGATGGAGAGTATTTTAAGTCTTGCAATGTTTTGTCTTGTGAAAATAAGTTTCTTTTCTTAACTAATCATTCTAATGTATAAGATTACATTAACCCCCCATACAAACCTTACAAGATGAAGACTCTTTTGTCATTGATGAATTTAGCATAGGTATACATGATGAAGGGGGTAGTGACATTGATGGAGATACTAGGGATGTGTAAGATATAATTTCAACTAGGTGAAAGTTTTATATCAATACTTTACATAACTTAACCATTTGGACATGGTCACAAGGAACCTCACCCAATATACAAGTATAAATATTGTATATGCTACAATGTAAGCAGAATTAATTATCTAATTCCTAAGTCACTCGTACCATCACAATCCTTATGTATCAACTTTATAGGGAGTATTGGGAGAATCTCGTATAATCATATAATTATATATTTGTAAATATTTAGGAAATAATATATATTAAGAAAATTATCAAACTAGATTGAAAAAATATAATATAATCATGTAATTATATATTCAACTATTTAAGAAATCATGATCAAGTCATATTGGGATGAAGTTTAGCACCAACCTACACCTCACGTGGATGAACCTTATCACGAACTTACACTTCGGATGTCCACTTGAACAAATCCCCAAGAGCATACCAACAATGGTGCGACATGAGACCTTTTTCGACAGTGTGCCACACATGCACTCCTTTTGGTACAAAAGGTAGTGTTCAAGTAATAAAAAAACTGACAAAAATCCTGCTTAACCATTTGTCCACATTATCTACCACCCAAAATTGTGTTTAACCCAAAATTTGTTCAAGTAATAATATATATACTTACACATGGATTATAAAAATTGTGTTTAACCGACTCGCAAATAATAAATCTTTGATAAACCAACACAAACTTGAGTGTCAAAATATTTACAAGTAGTCATCATTGCGCCAAAGCTTCTTCCTTTCATGACCAATCTTACCGACTTGACTTTCATCCTCTTAACATTATTTTTGCATCAATGTATAATTTTTATAAGAACACATAAAATAATTTTATGTAAAAGTAGTGAAACAATACAAACTTATCCTACTTTAATACCTTTATGGATCCAATATATAAAAAATGTCTTATCATGTATGAGTTTGGGGAGAAATTATAGATTAATTACCTTACTTAAAGAAAGTAATTATTGAGTTAACACAATGCTAGTAAACGGAACAAATTAAAAGTTAAGATAATATTAAAATAATTTATATAAATTGTGTAATTATTTAAATATACATCAAACTCCTAATTGAATGTATTTATAAATAATGTGTTGAATGCAAAATATACATAAAAAAGGAAAAGCAAATTAACAGAGGAAAATTTAAAGATACCGAAAGTGGCTACTAATGTTACAACAGATAGATTAGATATTAATTGGATATTGTCCACTCTGTGTTTTTCTGTGTATATAGGTGGGCACGAGTGGGAATTAGGGACAGAACCATATGCTCATCGATTACAAATTTTCCATAACGATTGGTCTCTCTTTTTATGACAATTGTTTATAAGGGAATGCAAAGCAGGGGACTTTGTGGCTAAAGTTTTCATGTTCTTCATTATGTGGCTCTTTCCTGTTGGCCGCTTGCTTCAATACTCTTGCCACTCGTGAGTGCATCTTATCTTACGCAATATCTTACGCAGTACGTATTTAATAATTTACAGTAAAGATAAAGGCATAAAAAGGACTTATGCAGATTCTTCCTAAATATAAGAATACGCGGTTGACTTTTTTCAATGTGCCTGCGTGTAATAATTATTGAAAGGTCTTCGTTTAATTATAGTCTCGGAAAACCTAATTTTATACACTTCTTTATTAACTATATTTTGAGTGTAGTTTTAGTAACTAATATCATTTTTTATTACGTGAATTATTAATATAGAATTATACTTGTAATTATGCACGTAATTTTTATCTTATTTTAAGTAGGAAAATAACAAAATTTAGGTACAACGTTAGAAATGATTTTGGTGTTAATTTTAATTAAAGTTTTTTACTTTAATAACTAGTATTTATATATATTGATATTTTAGTTTTTACAATACACATGATAAATGTTTATATTATATAACTAAAATTTATAGTAAATCAATACTTTTAAATATATAAATTATATTATAAATAAAATTCATAATAAATAAATAATTTTAAATATATAAATTATATTTTACATTTATGATAAATAATTAATATTTTGATACAAGGTTATTATAAAATATTAAAATTTAGTTTAAAAATAAATATGAAAAAGATAAATTGAAAAAAATAAGAGATTAATAAAAATTCTTTAAAATATTATCATTGAAAAAATTTAAAAATATTTTTGTTAAAGAATAATATCTACAAATATTTTTGTTTAAAATAAATATTTTAATGTATATATATATATAACGACAAAAATATCATTTATTAATGGAGAGCATGTTAACCATTAAAACTAATTTCATTAAAATAAATTTTATCTAATAAAAGTTAATTAAACTATTCGTATAAATATTTCGTGTATAGTATATATTA
This sequence comes from Mucuna pruriens, assembly GCA_025330945.1. Classification (NCBI taxonomy): domain Eukaryota; kingdom Viridiplantae; phylum Streptophyta; class Magnoliopsida; order Fabales; family Fabaceae; genus Mucuna; species Mucuna pruriens. The sequence continues at coordinate 2,708,936 of JAENHJ010000042.1, read as the reverse complement.
ACAATTTAATTAATTGTGTTAGTATTTATTATACTAACAATATATTATAAATTTCTGAAAATAAAATTATTTATAATCTATCAAGTTATTATTAGTGTAAACTTGTAATATCTATATTAATAACTTAGTTTTTAAAATAAAATTATATTAACAAAATTAATTTAACATTAAATATTAGTATATAATATTTTTTCATAGTAATTTTTTTTGTCATGTACCATTGCAAAGAAGCATTTTGTTCGGTTACCAAACTCTTCCTTCGAGATTTTTTTAATCTCTTTAAAAAAAATCTATTGAGATTTATAGGTGCTGCCCCTCCAAATAAGGTCTTCTACATGGATTTAAGTTCAGTGTGATTCATGTCAACTACTAATTGTTTATATATATATATATATATATATATATATAGAGAGAGAGAGAGAGAGAGAGAGAGAGAACTATTAATTGAATATGATTAACATGATTTCTTTAGACTTTGAACCTATATAAAAGCTGGTGGTGAAGAATCGATTTGGCCTTGCTTTCAGCTTCACTACCACTACGTACATGCGTTTACTTCAAATGTATGTTTTGAAAATTTATCAGACCGGTTATTTTGATTGAAAAATTGATGAACTGATTTAATGTCTATCCAAAAAAATCATAAAATCAGTTTTGAAAAGAATTAGTAAAATAATAAAATAAAAATCAGTCAAAACCTAGAAAAACTAGTAAAAATCATCCAAACCTATCAATTTGATATAAGATGGTGTTTTTTTATTATTGTATTTCTTACTATCATCTTTTGAACTTTTTCCATTAAGAAATAAAACTTAATTTTGGACTACTAAATAATTTGAATTTTCTCATTATTAAATGAAATTTATATAAAATGGTTTTTAGTGTTATAAAATTATGTTTCTTTAATATTATTTGATATATTATTTAATTTTTATTATTATTTTATTAATATTAATTCAACCACAAATGAACTACATAACCTTTATCCAGTGTCTTAATTAGTTCAATCAATTTATAACTGTAAAATTTTAGATTTGTAATTAATTTTTAACATATAATCAAACATATAAATATTTATCTAAAATTCCATTAGTCATATTTCAATTTAATTTTTAACAAGACAACGTGAATCAAACATATATTAAAAAAATCTAAAATATGTGGGTAATATCCATAGCATAATTAAGATCATTGTCAAGGATTCCCAATCCAATCCTTAAAAATTTAACCTAAACGATGCCCTTACGTAATCTTTCATTGCCTTTTCGGATGGTTATAGATAAAGTAATTCTTTCTTTAATTGTTTTCAAAATACAAAAATAACTGTGAATTTGCAGGGGAGTGTTTACTGATTTTCTAATATAGCCAAAAATATGAAAAGAAAAGAAAAAGTCAGAAAACAAATACCACAAATCATAAGACCAAAAAGGCCACCATATAGCTTTATACGCACTTTCATAAATGAATAGCATTCTAAATAAGTCTAGCTCGCTCAAACACTATATATGCTATTTCCAACCTTTATAGATTAAAAGAATTAATGAAAATTTTCCAAAGGTCAATTAAGTTGTATTTCAAGCTTAGGTCCACAACGATGCATGTTAATCCAATACCTGAGAGGTTTGACGGAATCTATAAAATAAAATAATCCAATTATTGTCAATGATGTTAATTACCAATTACGTGGCTAGTGATTAATTAATCAGGTCATTTGATTAGCGCCACAAACTTCCATATTAAATGCCTACGCTCCTTGACTTTGGTATTTTAGAATTTCAATTTGTAGCTATACAGCATTCTAGCTCACTTTCCGGAGGAATTTAATCAGTCTCTTCATTCTGATAACCATTCATCTGTCAATATCCAGTGTTTTATTTGTTAAAATAATCCCAAGCTTTAAACTTTGTTCCTTCATGAGTCTTTACAAAACATGTGTTAAACAATAGATTTATATATCCATCTTAACATTAAGAAAAAACAAGATTCTAAAGTCACTTAAAAATTAAAACTCCATTAGTTTCATCTCTGAACTACATAACATTCTCTAGTACTGTTACTCTGCTTGAACACCTTACTTCAGCGATATGAAGTGTTTTACAAGTGGTCACATCACTTCTCAGCCACCACGAACAACTTTCATTGCCAATTTCAAAGGATCCTCCTCCAAACCAAGTTGAACATTCTTACAAACACTTACACGTTTAACTTTTATTATCTTTCTAACTCCATAATTACTTTATGCACTTTCTTTTTTATGTCCTCTAATTTCTTGTCAATATAATTCCCTTCCATTTGTTTAAGTTTCTGTCCATTCTTTTAATCAATTTACTTTATAATTATTTCTTTTTGTTAACATGTTTTCTCTATCACCTATCTCCTCATTTTTTTTTTGGTCAAACATTTTTTCACATTCTTGTCAAAATTGTGTTTTTCAACTTCAAAACCTACGCGTGTCAAAATTGTTTCTAAATTTTTTATCGAAATTCCAGTTTGACAAATTTTAAAACTATAAGATTATCGTGGAACTGGTGAACTCACAACACAAATCCCCTTAAGAAAAATAACCCTAAGATATGTTAATAAAAAATAGTATAAGTAAATTGTCAATTTTTCAGTAATAACAATTAATACCTTTTTAAAATTTTACCGTCAACAAAGTGCTAAAATATAAATTATTAGTACATTTTGGCTAGCAGCTTAAACATTTGAATATGATGAAAATATCTTTGAATGGCACTGTTAGTTTAACAAATTATTTAAATATGGTAACTGCCATGATATTGTTAACTCGACCATTCAGTTAAATTGAGTAAACAAATAAAAGAATGTACATTTTGGGTTTGTCCATAACCATTTTAGGGCATTGATATAAAATATAATAAAATATATTCAGTTGCTAAAGAAACTTGGGACGGATAAGATGATTCAAATAATTAAATGAATAATCGATTCGTTTTTATTTTTAATTTTAATACATCATCTAACTAAAATTTTATGTATCAAAATTAGTTCATTATAACATTTTTTATATTTTGATTTCTTTTAAAATTATTAAAAATATAGAATAGTTTCTACTATATTAAAATTTTAGAAATTATTTATAGGAAGTGCACATATTTCACTAACTTGTAAACCTGAATTAACTATCCCAACAAATATTTTGATATGAATTTTGTTGTTATTTGAGTATAATTCAATCTTTTCAAATTGTCCTTCAACAAATAAAAATCTTATTTTTAAACCTACAAATCCAATTATCCTATCCATCAATGTGAAACTTTATTTTCAATTATTATTTTATTTATTTATTTATTATTTATATTTTTATAAATATATAATTTTTTTACTTTTTAAACTCGATAAATTTAATTCAAATCAATTTTATTGGTTAGAATCAAGTATGACAAAATCAATGTGCAAATTCAATTAAACCTAAATTATATATATTTTAGTCGATTCAAATAACAAATTTAGTCATATTGGCCTATATACACGGCTACTTATTTAGAATAGTTCATATTTTAAAAAATAACACTATCTTTTAAAAACATCTTAAAATATAATAAAACAAAATAATTATTTTTTAAAGTAAAATAAACTAAACACACACTTAAAATTTAAACTTAAGCACGAAAAATCAATCATCACGTGATCATAAACAATCAATGTCTTTTCTTTTCTTATTTCCGAAATAAAAATAACTTCAACGTTATCGAATTAAATTAAAAATAAAGCAAGAAAAAATAAAAAATAAAAATAGTGACAGATACAATAATCTTAAACAAAACTTTAACATTTTCTTTATACTTTATTAGTTTTAATTTTCATTATGAAATACGGAGAAGCAATATGTCATGTTTAAGTGAAATAATTATTTTAATTTATTAATTTAATAAAAAATTATAATTGACATAAAAAAGATTGAGAAGTCAAAATTCGTGGATAAAAAATATGAGAAAATAGAAAAAAAAAAAGGTGTAAAAATAAATTCAAATAAATAGAGAGGTATGAGTTATAAAACACACCCATTACAAAAGCAACTAGTGTTATAGTAATAATAAGAGTTAAGAGATAATCGATATAGTGTAGTTAGTTGGATTTTATTCATTATTCTTGTTTGTGAAGTAGATAACACAATGCAACCTCTATTTCTTCTTCTTCTTCTTTTTTTTCTTTTTTTCTTATTCCTTTCAAGCCTAACTAGGTAGTCTGTGCCTCTTCCAGACTTTCGAGCTAATCTTGAGTAGACTATTTGTATTGTATTCTTAGTCAAAGGAGTAAGAAGGATGACGCATACAAATACTATAACACTAAGTTAATATATGTAGGAAGTATAAGGTAAATATGGTAGAAGTTTTTACCTAGTACATGAAATCTTGTTGCCTTTATACACCTTTTTGGTTTTCAATTGATAAAATTGGTTAAGACAATGCAATTATCTTTCTTATAATAAAGTAATAATCTTTGGACAAAACTGACAAGAACTTTTCAAATATTTCTAGTTTGTTAAGATTCTCCAACCTCATGTTATGTTGTTTTTAATACCAACTAACTTATATCTACTAAGTTAGGTTGGTTGTTTACTATTAGAAAACTTATATTGAAATTTCTACATTGATTATATAAATGACTGATGTAGAAAATAATTTTTTATATAAATTCTCAATATAACAAATGTAGAAAGTCTAATTAAAAATTTTAAAAGTTGCAAAAGATGTCAAAATTCAATATTAGTTGTAAAATGTAAACAAATCTAAAAAGTATTTTTTAAATTCTTTATTTGTACAATTAATCTAGAAGGTTTTGTGTGGACTGAAAATTTTTTAAAATTACAAAAAACGTCCATATTTTAGATTGGTTAATAAAAAAATGATATAAAAAAATACTTTTACATATATTCTTAATATAATTGATCTAAAACAATATTTTTAAAATTAGTTCTAAAATAGCTTATGATGAATGTTCATCTCAATAAAAAAAATGCTACCACCTATCACCAATTTTCCAAGGATAGAAGAATTTTTATGTTAAAAATATTTTTGTATTATTATTCTAATTTTTCATATGCATATTTTATATATATATATATATATATATATATATATATATTCTAAACAAGTTAACTCTCATTCTTGTCCAAAACATGCTTGAGGTGTTGGATTTTAACTCAACCTTAACACTTTTTGTAATTTTTTTAAGTTAATATTTTTTGTATCACATTACTTTTTCGTATACCAATCAAGTTAATTCTAATTAATTATGTAAAAAAGAATAATTACAAGATTTAATTTGTAATTAAAAATAGAAAGACTTGGATAAAAAAATAAAAAGACTTAATTCATATAATAAATATATTTAAGAGATTAAAAATATAATTAAGTGATTTTAATTATTTATTTATTTGGTATTTTGTAGCGTATTATTCTATTCTCTGCTTTGAAATATTGATCAACGTCGCAACCTTTTTGTGTGTATTATTATTTTTTTGGTGATTCCCTTTTTGTGTGTATTATTAAGTAGTGGACGTATTCCCCGCATTTGATGTTTATTACTCACATGACTTTCCATAAGCACGGAGACGGAGTTTTAATGCAAAATACCGTGATAAAGAGACCGAAGGACAAATGAAGCAAGTGTTGTATCCAAAAGGAGGTCCAAAAAAGCAGGACATGACGCGCGTTCATTCGTTTCCACATACATTATTCCCTGTGATTAAACTATGTCAGTTTAAAATTAATATAGATATAAGTGTCGGATTCTTTCTGAGACAATGGGATTGTGGGTTTCTGGCCACCCAATCATATTGGCCTCTCCCAAAGTCGATTCTTTTGCTTCCTTCTTAAGCCATTTTCACCCAATAAATGCCACTCTCTCTGTCTTACCTAATTCGTATGGTACCAAAGGGGATGTGGATTGCCTGCAATCACTAGGATGAAGGGAATCTAAATCTGGGAATGGATATTCTGCGTGATATTACCACATTGTATGAAATTTTATTTTTTTAATATATTTTATTAATATAATATATTTTTATTATAAAAAAAGAAATGATGAGACTGTGATACTTAATTATTTCAAGTTTTCTCTACTTCAGAACTCTTTTCTTAAATCTTTATCTTTAATTTTGTTTTCCAACTTTTATAATATTAATAAAATATAAGAAAAATAATTACAACTCCTAGACCATCATGACTGCACGATGAACAACGTGAGACATGAGTACAGGCAATTCAAGTCGGGTGCCAATGACCTGACTTTCCTCGTCTTGGTCTCCCTCCTGTTTTCCTCTATCAACGAGTTTTTTTTTTCGAATTTTTTTTGGGAGAAGCTTTTGAAATGATTGGTATCTGGGTGAAAATTGTCGTTTGTCTTTAATCATGTGCTATTGTATTAAAATTAAATTTAACATATTAAATAAGAATATATTCATCAATACTATTAGATACAAATTGTAACTACTTGTAATCATTAAGATGTCGATGATTAAATCTTAATTTTGATATAAAAAAAATTATGTTAGAAAAAAAATACATATTTTTTTTTTGTGATTCTATCACATGAATACTTTTAAAAAATACATATATATAATTATTAATTTTTATATTTATTATTTCATAAATTGTAGCTAAAATAATTGTTAATTGATTGATGATATAAAAAAATTTACACCAGCTGTAATTAAACCTGAACTTATTAAAGCATCAAGACTCACTCATCCAGTCATCCTCTTATGTTTTTGTAGATAAATAGTAAATACAGAGACATGAACCCATTTTAATGGTTAATTTCTCTCCTTGTTATGAACATTTTTGTAGGTACCCACTAAATATAAATAAAATTGCCATTCCTAATCATGGGCTGTTCTTGTTTCTATATGATAGAATAGTTTTTTTCTTTCGCAAAGGAAGTTTGTGACACTAAACCAGCAGATCGATAGCTACGCTTTATAGATTTTTGCATTGCCAAAACAAGTAGTGAAGAGAGTAATGGAAGTGACCTTGCATGTTAATCGCACACCACATGTTTGGAGACTAGAATACAAAACTAATGGTAATACAAAGTTGTTTTTATGGGTGCTACTTTGTACATATAAAGTCTCTGATCAAGTAACTTGCATTTATAGTGGTTATTCAACTAAAAAGTTTGGCACATATATCACTAGTAACATGGATATTATCTTTTAAACTATAATTTAATAAAATAAATTTAAGATTGTAATAATTTTGAAGTTAAACAAAATTGACATATACTATCTGATGCAGGGACAGAACAGAGCCCACCGTTGTTCGCAGTGGCCATACTCTCCCTTAATCAATATTTGTTATGCCCATTTAAAGAAGAAAAAAAAAACGCGTGGTTGGCTAAGTAAATTCGATATAATCCAGTAGAATTTATTCAGTTCTCAACAAATTTTGTTTAGCTGTATCCGCTTGTATAATATTCCCAACTGTTAAAAGCTTTCACATTGAGGAAGGATAGTAAGAGTAGATGTTATTAAAGTCTATTTAATGATAGATGTTAATTAGGTTTATCTAACTACAATTTTTAGATATTTAATTATGTAAAATTTGTATTTGAGATTATTAGGTTGTTAATCAACTATTTACATGTACATTATCTTAGAAATTTTATACTTGAAATATGTAAAAAATTTGTTAGAAATCTTATCTTGATTAATAGTATGAATAAGTAATATATATAAGTGGAGAATCAGCGTGGATCTATGAAATATTAGATCAAGTCCAAATCCTAATACCAACCATCGGTTCAACTAAAATGTCTTTGAGCAATGTTTAAATTAATCACCAATCCCCTTTTTCATTTAGTTCATTTCACAGTGGTATAATAGTCAATATAGTGTTTATGTCTAAGCAGCGAAATTGTGAGTAGAAGGACTCGTGTGAACAAAATAAGAGTTTGATTTGATGGCAACTTTTGTATGAAATAATGAAAATATATAAAGGAGAGGGGAAAAAAAAAAGAAACCAATAAAGAGGACTTTTCATGGTGGCGAAGGGGATACGGTTCGAGAAACTTTTTGGCACCCTACAAATACCCCCCATTTCCCCTACTTGTAGTACCATCAAGCACAGCCATTCCTCTAACATCATCTGAATCGTCACAACCCTCACCCTTGGTTCCTCCTTCGCAACTCGCACTACCAGTGTTGGACGCTGTTGTGTTGTGTTGCCTCAGGTAATAATTCATCTAAATTCTTTTTCAATCTTTCCGTTTTTTTTTTATTAACTAAATTCACATGCATGTAACAAACTATGTAACTTGAAATTCTGTTATCACTAGCTTAGTGTGCCTGCTTCTCAGGTTATATTTTTTTTGGCATTTCTTAAAAAAATTTCCTATCTTTCATGCAGCTAGCTAAGACGCTAAGCAAGTGCTTGTCTTTGGGTAATTGAAGATGTCAGCTTGTATGAGCAACAAAATCCAAGTCCAAGCCCAAGCCCAAGGCCTGTACAAGTCTCATAGAAGAGACGAAGAGACTATGGTGGCGCAGAAGCAGGGCATTGTCACCATCTTGGGCTCTAACGACGATGCTGCCACTTCTCTTCGACGGACTCTATCCGCAGACATGTCTTCCAAGAAATGGCTTTCTCAAAATGGCTTATCTCCCATGAAAAAGACCGCTTCCTCCGAAGAACTCTCTCACTCACTCACAAAATCCACTGACTCGTCGTCCTCGTCCGAAGGAGAAGACAACGGCAAAGAAACGAAGCAAGACTGCTTCCAAATTTGGAACACAATTCAAAAGGAGCAGCAACAGGAGAAACCAGGAGAATTCGATATCTGGAGCTCAATTTTGTCCAAGAAAGCCAACGACGAAACATCCAAACTAACCACAACAGCTCCTTATGTTCACCCACTTGTGAGAAGGTCAAAGAGCTGTTTGAGTGAAAAGAGTCTCGAAATATGCACGGAGAGCCTCGGATCCGAAACTGGCTCGGATGGGTTCTCTTCTTACACACCGTCCGAGACAGGGGATTCAGAAGAAGAAGAAGAAGAGGAAGAGGAAGAGAGAGTGGAAATCACACACGAGGAGGAGTTGCAATTGCAAGTGCCAAAACACAACAAGAAGTCCTCGCCTCGTTCTTTCCCTCCCCCACTCCCTTCACTATCTCCCTCGCTCCTCATGCGGTCCCACCGTGACAACGGAAGGTTGTTACTACAAGCCGTGTCTGTTCCTTCGCAGAGCAACTTTTGTGCTCAACGAGAAAACGGTCGCCTTGTCCTCACCTTTGCCGACGAGGAAGTGCCCGAGGAGGAAGAAGTTGAGAGTGTGATAGAGCAAGTACCGATGTTGTCTAGTGGGATCAGATTAGCGTTAATGATGAATAAGCCAATTGGGTTAGGTGACACTAAATGGTCGGAGAAGTTCAACGATGTGGTCAATTTTAAGGATGTTGATGCGGTGCAACATAGGCCACTGCCACCGAGACCAAGGGCTCGGTTGATTCCCTCAGCTTCGGGTGCTTTCAATGCTTATGAATACTACTGGCGAAGCAAGCCCGCGGCAAAAGATACTTCTGCTCCTAACAATTACTCGTCCTTGGAGAACAATTTGAAGACTTGCAAGGATTCCAGGAGGTCTTTTCTGTTCTGGGAACCCTATTGCATTGCCACCTGACCTCACTCGCAAATTCGGCCACATTATTAATTAAAAACTTGTTACTCAAATACTTTTCTCTCTACCCGGTTCCACTCGTCCATGGAGCAATAGTCAAATAATAGAAAATGGAGAGCGTGATACGTGGAAGGGATAGTGGGTGAGAATACTTCCTTTGTAAGATCAGACAAAATACTTGGACAGTGTCATATATACTATATTATATTTGTCCGTCTATGCTATTAACAATTGCAAAATCAAAGTTTTTCTTTGATAATTTTGACTGTCTTGTTGTCCTATCTAAATTTATAAACCATGGTTTCTTTTCAGCCTTCTTTCCTTTGCATTAGTGGCCAATGGGGTTTCATAATTGGTCTATCGTGCATAACTCATCTTATGTTTTGGAAACACCATGATCCATCTTGGTATTTTTGCCTCTTCACTCCTGAGTTTAAGTCGAGATAGTGGCTGTTATGTGCTTGATTAAAAATATACACATGACATGAATAATAGTTTTTTATTCTTAATTTCTCTAATGTATCATATCTAAAGTTAATAGTTATCGCCAATGCACCTTACAATATCATCCTTTCACGATTTGATTAAACATGAAAAAAATGAGAGCCATGACAACATCAACAACTTTTATTTGAATTGTATTCTTAGCTTCCATTTTCCGTCGGTGGTGAAACAGTGACGAGCATAAACTTAGCAATGAATTAGTTTGGCTTTGAGTTTAAATTAACTCATGCCTTGTTGGAGTAAAATCTACCTTATTCTTATAATTTGAGGTTAACTTAATTTTATAAAATTAATTTATAATAAAAAATTATTTCTCACTTATATATTTTATTTTATTTACATTAGTAATAACCAATATGTAAGAATTCTTATTTTGCTTTCAAAATGTTGCAAATGATTTTTCATGTTTCATGTAAGGGTAATGGTGACTAATTTCTTCTCTTCAATCCAGCTCATTCAAGTTTTAGAACTAAACTTAATACATTTTAATTAAGGAAAGATTTAAATTATATTTTAGATTGTTTCTATTTGGCCTAATGTTTTTTTTAAAATTTTTTAAAATCATGTATTAATAATAATATTTCTTAACTTTATACATAAATATTTTACTTTTTAAAATTATTCTTGAGATTATTGCAACTCATAATTTTATTCTTTCTATCTACTTATTTTTATCCAATTAATTAATGTATTAATCATCTTTTTCAATTCTCACAAGAGGGACAATGAGTTTATCTTACTCCCCATCCTATTTTGTTGGATGATTTAGCAAAAAGAATTTGTTCAATTTTTTATTGTAAGAAAATATAATTTTTCTATCATATCCTTAATTATTTATTATGGAATAAGAAAATATAAAGAAATAATAAAGGAGAAAGAATTTAATTAGTTTGAAAGATAAAGGATAATAAGATTACATTTCTTAATTTTATAACAAAGTCATAAACATTAAATAATATAAATTTTTCAAAAAAAAATTATATAAAGAGAAGTAGTATATAAAATCCTATCATATTTATATTGATATTACTTATTTTGAAATATATAGTATAAAATGTATCATAATTATAATTTTATATTACTTTAATTCTTTAATTTAATTATATAAAATATTAAAATTAATATATTATTTTAACAAATTTGGTTCACGTATCATATATTTCGAAAATTAATTGAAATAAATTTATAACAAAATTTCTAATCGACTAAACACAAAAATAAATTCCTCCCAATAATACCTTAATTTCATGTGTTAATCATTGCCCTTTTCACAATGACGAATCCTTTATTTTTCTTCCTTTCTAGAAAAAAAAAAAAAAACAACACTTATGTAGAAGACTATAAGTTGTCTTTATCGTCCACAGTAGTGGGCTTGCAGCAAATGCTTTTATTCCTCTTCCCAGCTTCTATTCAAGTGGGCTTTAGTTTTGACTCAACTGAATGACCACTTTCAGTTGCATAGTTGCATAAGAATTTCATATATATACATATACATATATTTACAAATTAAAGAAAGATAGAAAGAGAATCCTGAGTGAAGTTATTAACAAATTAAAAGAATCTGAAAACTAATTTAATAAAAAATATAAATTATAACAGTAAATTACCATATAGTTATAGTTATTTTAGATACATACCTTACAATGCCAAATATGTTAACGAACATAGTGAGAAACAAAATGTGATTCACATACTTAGATTTGTCGTTGTACATCAAAAACACATCATTTAACATAACATCCTATTTGGACTTCCAATTTTTATTTCTAGGAGGACAAAGTGAAGTGAAACTGAATACCCAAAGAATAATATATTTTTTTTAAATAAAATTATTTTAGTAATTTTACATTAAAAAAATTAGAAAAGAAGAATGTAATTAGCTAATGAGAAGAGTGTATAAGCAGCATAAGGTTTAAGATGTTAATTAAGGTTGTAATAGATTCAATTAAATTATTTAAAGTGATTTCACCTAATAAATTAAATTTATAAATATTTTATGATTTGTATACTTAGATTTGTCGTTGTACACGAAGAACATACCATTCAACATAATATCCTATTTGGACTTCCAATTTTTATTTCTAGGAAGATAAAGTGAAGTGAAACTAAATACACAAAGAATAATATTTTTTTTTTAAATAAAGTTATTTTAATAATTTTACATTAAAAAAATTAGAAAAGAAGAATGTAGTTAGCTAATTAGATGAGTGGATAAGCAGCATAAGGTTTAAGGTGCTAATTACGGTTGTAATAGATTCAATTAAATTATTTAAAGTGATTTCACCTAATAAATTAAATTTGTAAATATTTTTGTGTATCAAAATCTCTGCAATCAAATAGTTAGAATCTTATTATTCAAATAAAATAGTATATAGTTTCATCATAAAGTAAAATATATAAACGGGCATCCTAACCTTATACAAGAGTTGTTCCTAGCGCATGTAACAAAACAAAACAAAAATTAGAGTTGTTCCTAGCACTAAATTCAAACGAATTTCCTTTTCTTTACATTAAATGAAGCAGGTCTTCATGTTAATATATAATAATATAAACCCTTATATATTTTCGTGATGAGCATCTCTTACACCTAAACAGTCAATAAGTTAGTATATTCTGTAAGTTTTTCGGTTTAGAAACTAAATATACAAATAAATAAAATAGGGTTTTTACTAAAGAAAACTCATAAAAATTTTCAAAATGGTTAATACCGACATCTATTTATTTAAATATTTAAAATAAATATTTTGAGTTTCTAAATACATACTTGACGTCACATTGATTATTTAATTATTGGAAAAATGATCCTCTAATTTAATGTCAGTTATAGCCATTAAAATACCTTTCCAATTTATAATGACTAATTATCATTTAGAAATCGCCTTATGTCTTTTTTTGGTGTAATCACCTTATGTCTCTTGCAAAAGGAGTAAATAAAGTTTTAAACAAAATAAATTTGAAGGTGATATATCCATGAGTTTATTATAAAAAAAAAACGGAAAATAATTTTATAATAATGATAGATAATAATTTTTTGAATAATGATTGATATTCTGTACGTACTCCCACGGAATAAATTTTGAATAATGGTAGATAATAATTTTTTATAAGAAAAATAAAGTAAAAAAATAAGTGTATAATGGGCGAAAAGAATATAATAATAATCACCAATGACATGACATTTTATCAAAAAGAATCTCTCCAGTGTCCTAAACAAATAATTGAAGACAACGTCTTATTAAAAAGAATTTTTCAATCTTAAATATCACAATTGAAGACAACATACACAAGAATCTTGTCAAGAAAATAATGAATTTCATTTTTCGATAATGTGATCAATACAATATTACATTTGTTAAAAAAAATGCAATCTTAAAGATAATAATTAAAAACAACCTACAAGAGAATCTTGCAAGAATAATAATGAATATTATTCTTCGTTACCATAATCAATGGAATATTATTATTATTATTTTTGTGCGAATAAATAAGCTTCACCTCCAATCATTTGGGATTTGTGTACTCAAGTGTATTCTTGAGTTATAAATATTTTCTTGTGTATCTTGTAACTGCTTTTCTGTATTTTAATAATTTATGAAGTTTGCAACTTATGCAAATGTTGTTTTTGTTAATATTCTATTACTTAATCCCTTTCATATTTAAGATTTTAATCGTCGATCATCATGAATATCTTAATCGTCAAATTCGTCATCATTATTTTTTATCTATCCAGTTACAAAAGAAATTGGCTACTGTTTTAAAGATAAGTCATATTATTATATTTTAAAAGATACTTAAATTATAGTAGTATTTTTAATTAAAATATTTTTTAAAGATAAAATATGCTACTTGTTGATTTATTTTAATGTAAATAAACTTACATAGTGAGTAACTATTAATAAGCCTCTTTTACACATTTTTCTTTCTCTATAATTTTGACTAATCATTAAGAACTAATTTTCAACATCCTATTGTTTATTTTAAAACTTTTCAAATGAATGAAGAATTAAATACCTATACTATCAATTTGGGAGCTTTACTAAACATTTTCATTTCACTTTTAAACTTCTAAATTTAAAAATAGACGTTCAAAATTATATGTCAACAATACTATATATTAAAAAGAGGAAATACGTTTTTTTTTAAAGAGTTTCTACTTTAAAATGGATTAAAATGTATTTTTAAAATTAAATGAGATAAAAATGTGTTTTAAACACATATGTGACTCTTAAAAAGGAAAAGGGTATGCATGTACTTCTTTTGTTTGTTTTGGTCCAAAAGTCTTAGAGTTCAAAAATAAAAAAGTCAATTAAATTTATTGGGCAAGTATTGAAAAATAAGACCACCTAAAATTTTATTAATGTTTTCAAATTATAAGAGTATATATTTGTTTCACATACAATAAAATATTCCACAAAATTGCACTAATATTTAATCTTTTTTAATATGATATTTTCAATTTTGTGATTATTTAATTCCAAGCATCTATTATTTTTTAAATCAATCTTTTATATATATATATACTTTTTTATTTAATCACAACCTAAATATGCGCTAAAAAGAAATTATATAAAATAGTAACAGTGTAAGTAATTATTTATTTTCTATAACCTTAATTAGGGTTTAAAAAATTAGAAAACTATTTACTAATACAGTATATAAATTCTATTTTTCAATGCATCCATATTCTATTATTAAATAATTATTATTTTGTTATAAATTATTCATTTTTAATGTTTTAATGATTTTGAGATCTTTTTATAATTGTACATTTTTTTATATTTACAATTTATAAAATTAAATGAAATGCATATTTGATTAAATATATATAATTTTGTAATTTATTTATAACTATATATTAAATGTACGTTGCCTAGATTTCTATAATTTATTTTAAAATAAAAATTTAGAAATTTGAATTCAATTAAACCTCCTATATTTTATATTTAAAATTTCAGCACGAAATATTTATATTAAATAATAATAAATTTGGTTAAAGGTTTAGTTATATTATAATATTATTTATATTTTTGTGCTATTTTTTTTATAATATACTTGAAGGTAATATAAATTATTTTACATGAAATTTTAATAATATCTAAATTACATGGATAAATAATTATGTCACCTGAGAATGAAAATTTTTCATAAAAAAATGTATAAATATATAAATTATAAGAATAAATATTAATATTACACGAGAATTAAAACTCTGTTTAAGGTATTTTTATTCTTAAGTTAGAAGAATAAATATTTGTATTATGATATTGTCTTTACAAATAATTATTTTTATATTTTCAAATAATTCAATACAATACTCCAATACTTCCTAATCTTTTAGCTTGATTATTTTAGAGTACATATATATTATTATTTTAATTACTTCATTCTAAATTTTATTGCATTCAATTCACCCAGGACAAAACGACATTTCGTTTTCGTGAGATACGGCAAGGAAGGGGAAAAGAGAGTAACAAGCGTCGTTTGAAGGTTGAGAGGCGATAATAAAACTAATACTGTGCTAGAATATGTAAGCCATACACATACATAAGGCGTAAAAAAAGTGTGGTTCGTGAGTAGAGATTTGCTGTCGTTTGAGAGGATTCTCGAAGTACGATCGGCGAATCTTGTTTCCGAAGCTGAAATTGAATTGAATTGAATTGAATTCCTCAGAAGGGAACGAAGCAAAAAATGGGAGATACAAGCCAAGCAACCACCGTCGACGACGATTTGCTTCTCAAAAACTTCTTCGCCGAAGTCAGCGAAGTTGAGAGGGACAACGAAGTCGTTAGGTACCTCTCTCTTTGTCTGTGTGTTTAGCTATGTGATTATGTGCTTCTGAATCGTAATTTTCTGTCGCGCGCGCTCTGTTGTGTCTATTTTTTTTTTTCTTTTATGTATGCACGTGTTGTTGCTATATGTTTAGGTTAGGTGGTAATTAGGGTTTCTGGACAGTTATTCCTCTGCAATTATTGCATTTCTTGGAGAATTTATGTTGTGGTTTTGGAGTGTTTGCTTTTCATACGCTTTTGATTTGGATTACCGAAGCTTCGCGAGCTGAGATCTTTGCGTGATCCGAAAATTGTGTCGATTGATTTGTTGGAGTGTGGATGATGCTGCTTCTACGTGAGGATGGCGATATATGATTGGTATTTTAATTTTGCTTTCGATGTTGAAATTGAGTTTTTCATATATGTGATGTTTTTGTCGAAGCTTTCATAAAACTGGCGAATCTTAGTATCACAACAAACTGAGCAACATTTGGCCTATGGTAATGTTAAACAAATAATCAAATTCCCTCACATGAGTGTACAATTGGCATTTTGGTTGTGACTGGAAAGAATCATTTGAATTGAAGATAATGTTAGCATTGTATGTATTGTGCTTGTCACTGGCTGGAATACATTGAGTATTCTCTTTGAGAGAAGATGTAACGAGCATGTCATGAGGCCTGAAGGATGTAGGTGAAATCAGTAATAGATGGTTCATTAATGATGAACATTGGATGAAAGATCCCAATGGAAGTTTAGAAGCTAGAAAAGGGGGGGAAGCTTGTGTAATGGGTGAATTTTAAACTAATATATTCTTGAATTTGTAATTTTAAAGATATGCTTGGTTCTCATGACCAAATATTTATGTGGAAAGTAAGAAGTTTTGTTATTGTTTTAAGTTCTATGCACTCTGCTGATTAACATTCTCTGGGTTTTGATTTTCTCCACAGGATTCTCTCTTGTTTTAAGTTGAATCCATTTGAGTATCTAAACCTACCATTTGATTCATCAATTAATGATGTGAAAAAGCAGTACCGCAAGGTAATGTTTTACTCCTGCCAAGGTCTGTTTTTAACTGTTTGCCTGGCTTCTTATGACATACTTCTGCCAATCTTATGTAGTTATCATTGATGGTTCACCCTGACAAATGTAAGCATCCACAAGCAAAGGAGGCTTTTGGAGGTACATGAATTCTTGCTTTATGATAGGCTTGGTGGAATTAAACATTTTACTTATCTTTGTTTGTTTCTTGTTTCTTTGAACTTGTTAAATATCCTACCTCCGCTAGGAAAATGGCCATAGTAATCCCTCTATGACTAGGCAATCCTCAACTCTTGAACTAGCTTTTAGGGTTTAGGCCTAGTTTACATCTAAATATGGTATCAGAGCTTGCTTAGTCTTGATATTGAGCCACTTGCAAATGTCCAATCTTGGGTATGGGAGTTGTGTTAAGATGTCCCACATTGACCAGGAATATGGCCAAAGTAGTCCTTGCCTAAGACTAAGCAATTTTTCCCTCTTGAACTAACTTTTTGGGTTAAGTTGGGTCCAGTTCATTTCTAATAGAACTATATTTAGTCACTTTATTGTTTAGCACGTGACATTTTGATTAACTATCTGGAGTCCTAAAAGTTGTTACTGTGGTCATAGAATGATAAAACCCTAGTAAAATTATACATACCTCTTCAACCAAAGACATAATTAGTTAGGGACAATAGCTTGAGTCCAAAAGTTGCTAATTTCTTCCAGTAGGCAAATATGTACATAAACTGAAATATGGAATATATACACTTTACCATTAAGAGGGAATTGGGTCATGGAAGAATGGATTACTTTTGGAATAATTTTTAGACCAAAAATTTCGAAGGATTGAGAGAGATTACTTCTTTCCTTGACATATATAGTGGAAGAAAGGCTTCAAACATTCAAGTAATTGTGTATGCCTGTATGTGTACATCACTTTTCCTCACAGTTACTGTTATGAATTTATAAACAGTTCTTTCAATGTACTTATGTACTTAAACTATTCAATATTAGATACTGTGCTTATTTACTACTTTGTACTATCATCTTTTATCAACTTCAGCTTAACCTATCCAGTGATATCGTTGTTTCCAATTTCCATAAATCAATTATATATATTGATGCCGAAGAAGGAAAATTAAATTTACCAATGGTATTGTATTTGTCATATATCCCTAGCTGGATACAACTACAATATTGGAGAGTGAGGAAGCTAGATCCTATTTTTGATTATCTGTATGATCACATTGATTCTGTATTTTATAGGGATTTCTAATATTATGATCTAAAGTAGTATTTTTTTAGCATATTAAAGAGTAGATATCAATTATGATGAGAAGTTTTGCAGCTAGAGGTTTCACAAGAAAGTTTGCATTTTTTAAATGTTTACACTTTACTGTTCTATTTACTTGAATGCAGCATTAGCGAAAGCTCAACAGTTATTACTCGATCAAAATGAAAGAGATTATCTTCTTAGCCAAGTTAATTCAGCAAAAGGTTAGTGTAATTTTGTCTTTTGTACTTGGCATCTAGTTATTACGAGTCTTAAAGGTGCTTATTCTTTCCACTAAGGGTTGTATCTTGGACTGTAAAGGAAGTTAATCTGAATTATTGTGAAACCTGGTTTAGTATCTTTATCAGTCTAACAGTCACAAAGTAATTATTTTCTCGTCTCCCCATTCCCATGTTTTTAGCACCTTTGGTTAATGCAAAGAAGTCATTATTTTTTCAACTGAGTGCTGTGATTTACTCTAAAAGGCAAAAGGTTTTGATAGGCTGGTACTAGCTGTCTACATGCTGATCCTACACATGCATTCACCCCTAATTGAGTTCATTTAATGTGCTTAAACTTGCAAACCCTGAATTTGTGACTTCGGGTCAAGCATTTTGTTGTTTTTTTTTTTTTTCACTTATCTGTTTATTATTTCTTCTTTTTCTGGACCCTCTATCTGTAGAACAGATGCATTATTCATGGGAAAGCTAGGGACATATTAAAGAAAATAACTAATATCTTTTTTCATTGATGTGAACTGCAGAAGAACTTAGAGCAAAGAGGAAGAAGCAGCTGAAGAAAGATACAGCTTCAAAAATTAAGTCTTTGGTTGAAGAGGTATTATAATATTACTAGGGTTCTTTTGTAATTTTAAGATCTTTGTCACACCAGAGTTTGCAACCTTGAATTTTAGAATAGTCTCCCCTTGTCTGAGTGTGTTGCTTTTTGGCTGTGTCTGTCTTGTCTTCCCTTGTGGTCTGAATACGCACTGAATGATGAGATTACCAGACTTCGATATTGTAAACTTGTATATTACTATTGATTAAGACATAAGAGACAATATACCCTTGCTTCTTAAGATCATTTTGTTTTCCCCAGGGAAAATATGATAAACAATATGAACAGTCAGAGGAGTTCCAGCAGGAGCTCAAAGTCAAAGTTCGTGAACTATTAACAGAACAAGAATGGAGGAGAAGAAAAATGCAAATGAGGGTATGCTCTAATTACCACTCACTTTTCTAAATTTTTACATGTCTTTGAAAATGCCAGCATCAAGACAGCAAGATCATTTGAATGCTATTTATACCTTTTAAGTTTTTCAATGTTATGTAGATATCTGAGGAGGAAGGCAGATTAAAAAGGGATGAAGAGGAGCAGAAAGAAATGTGGAAAAGAAAGCGTGAACATGAGGAGGAATGGGAAGGAACACGAGAACAGAGGGTTAGTTTTCTATGGCTTCTTTTTATACATCAAACTGTAATTTATGTTTATTAATCTTTGGCTAAAGCAGTTTTTTGTTCTGACGTGTCTGTAAATTCTATAATGAAGCTATGAAGTATTCTAGAATATGGCCAAAATGTTGTTCATGTTCTACATATAGTTTCTTGTTGTCTGTATTAACGTTTAGTGTCAGTGTGACAGCATATCAGGAGATCGTAAAGTAATGAGATAAATATTTATTAAGAAAAATATTTGAACAGAAGACACACCACTTCGTTAGGGACACGGAAGAGTCCTTGCAAACTAACCTAGCTCTAAATACAGTTTGCAAAGGCTGATTTCAATTTGATGGTATCCCATGGTTACTAACCTAGGTGGTAATACTTGGGGCCTTTGCATCTTAGTTAATAAACTTGGTAATCCATTTTTGTGGGTTCAGTGAATAATTAACTCAGTTATTCTTGTTGCAGCACACCTTTTAAAATTTTAGAGGGTGAGCATTGTGACATGGGAGTGATACTAGTTCTAGTCACATACACATTCTTGCATTTTAAGCCTACACCTGGCTTTGACTTGATCTGAAGCTGTTTAAAAAATAATATGAATGTGATGAGTTTCTTGTGTCTTACTGGCCTATAAAAAAAACTAGTTGTTGGCATGCGGTATTTTATTTTTCTTATCAGAAAAAAATAGGAGGATAAATTAACTCAATTCGTCATCAGGTATCCAGTTGGAGAGATTTTATGAAGGGTGGAAAGAAGGTGTGATACAAAGCTTGCTGATTTTCATATACTTAATTCCGTTTGACACGTTACCTTGGAACCAAGGATTGCTTAAATAATATCACCACTCTGTATTTCTGCAGAATAAGAAAGGAGAAATTCGCCCCCCAAAGCTTAAGACAGAAGATCCAAACAAATCCTACGTTCAAAGGCCTGTAAAAAGAGGTTAGAGATTCTGCCATTGTGTTGAAGGATCACAGCAATCAATTGAACCAAGGAGTCGGGAGAGAACTTGTTCATGCAGGCTTTCTTTTGTATCAGTTTGATACTTATAATCACTGGGGTCATTTGATATATGGAATGTAGACCTCCACCGAATGAATATCCCTTTTGGGGATCAATACTTGATACATAGGAATTATTAAGCTGAAAAAAGAAAACCTATAACTACTGGTCATCTGCAGTGAGGCATTTAAATGTAAGGGTAAACATGGGTTTTTTGGAGAATTTGATTCTACATACAATGACAATTTCACCTATGCAGCTAAAACTGAATAGTGACAATACATTGGTTTGCACTTTTTCTTTTTAATCATGTGGATATTAAGCCATTATTTGTAACTTTAAGCTATTAAGCACCACAATAAGAGTATGCCATTATTTGTAACTTTGAAACCTCGTTCGCTTTACAATAGCCTGTCAGAAGCAACTGTGGAAGCTAAGTAAATCCTGACCAAATTCAATACCCCGAGAAATTTGCAGCAAATTACAAGATCTATTATCAAAATTCACATTCTTCGTCGGAGAATATTGATCCACGCAAAAATTAATTGTACAAAGATGGAAATTACAGAGCAACACCTATGATACAAGGAAAGATTTCTGATTTATATATCTCACCATCACATTAAAAAAAAAAAAAAAAAAACCCTCCTGTCCTCTTGATTAACAAAACCCCAACAATACCCTAAGGGCAAGAAGTAAAAAAATATGTAAGAATTGAAGAGAAAAATAACATCCATGACAGAACCATAACCTTGATTTCGATTTCGTAACCTATGCTCAATTTACAAACGGGTGGGGGAACTCGGATTGCGAACTTCTAGCTTGGTCAAAGTAAACGTAGCAGTGGCTACCAACCTTGCATGCCGAACGTGTATCTTATCAAGTCCTGCTGATGGAGTGGAGAGAACCAAAACTTTCTGCAGGGATTAATTTGACAGGTTCGGAGATTCCCGTAAATGGCATCATGCTATATACAAAATACTAAAACAAGGCTGACAGCACGAGCCAGTAAGGCATAAATATTGGACATTTTAATGATCACTATATCCAAGCGAGAGAACCTCGGTCATTTGTTACTGGGGGACGGCCTCTAGTTGGTGTTGGTGGTCTGTTAGCATTCAACTCCTGTATGTATTAACAATAACATTGTTTATTTTTCAATAACTGTGAAATGACATCAGCTCAAAATTAACTTGTGCGCTATTTGATAGCTGCAATACTACACACAACTACTATTTAATGGAAAAATATTTGAACGAGTACCTGCATCCATGTATCTTCAATATGACGTTCTGGTGACGTTTCTGGTGAAGAAATTGCGGGTGGTAATGGATGAATCAATTTAGGAACCACAACAAGGTCTCTACCCAAAACTAATATTGCCCCAGCATTATTTGCGGTCCCTATTGGAGCACGTAGTGCCAGAATTTAGAAGGGAACATGATCAAAGGAGGAAAGTGCAATGCAGAACTCAGTAACATACCACAATAATTTGTAGCTGAAAAAAGCGTGATCAAATGTCCCTGAGCAAAACGCTCAAATCCATCCATCACACATTCATGTGCACGAACAATCAGCTGAAGATCATTGTTGTTGCAAAATTCCATGACCCGATCAGGCTGAAGTACCAAACCACAATTAAATGAGCATGAGAGAACATATGTACAAGAATATCGGGCAAGATAGGTCAAAAACATTAAAAAAAGTACGCATGTCATTCACGGACAAATTCTAAATTAGAGAGAATATTAGTGCCTGCATTTATCATAATACTACCATATAGAATGGAGATAAATAAGAATTTACAGGCATTAATCAGTTTCATGATCTTTCAAATTCAAATCCATTCACCTACCTTTAAAATACAATTATCTAATAGATACACAAAAGTTTGATAAACGCTCTTCAATTAATGAGTTTAATTTGCATGCATTGACAATTTGTCAGTTAATTAGAAATCACCACAAATATAACTTTTAAAATAGATATTACAAAACTTAACCATTTTAACATGCATGACAATCTATGATTAAATGGCAATGTAAAAAACGTATACACTATCAATGCATGATGCTTGAAAATCCAATATTTGAAATATCACATAAACAAGTATTTGCATATAATATGTATTAGAAAAAAACCAAATTATTATAGAAAACCAAAAAAATATTTCCAAAATGACAACAGGTAAGGAGCACTCACCCCAAAAGTAACTAATCCAGGACCTCTAGCATTTGGCCGCAGCCCTTCCACGCTGTCATTCTCAGTGGGATCAGACCTGGAAACATTTCATGCTGTTATTATCCAGAAGGACACGAAGTACAGTCACAAACATGCAATAGCACATATGCACTAACCACAATAAATCCATAAGCACAATTGATCCTGCTTCCATTGGAATTGGACGCTGAATGTTTTCAATCTGTTCTACATGATTTATTGAACGACCAATACCACCGTGCATGCAAATAATTTTTTTCTCAATTAAAGCTGCTAGAGGAAGCCAATTAAACAGCTTGTTTATCCGATGCCATGTCCAAATTCCGTCTCTCTCACCCTGATCAACAACTTACATGATTGGTTGATTAACTCAATATAAACAAGACACAATTTCAGGTACATGAAATTCCTTACCATCCTCTCTATGCACTCAATCCGGAAACCAAAGAGCGCATTAATATCTGCAGCTTCATGATTTCCACGTATTAAATGTACATTGTTGGAATACTCAACCTGCAACACCCACAAACTATGCATAAATCTGAGGCCATCGAACTTGACAAAAAACATAGAAAGACAACCTGAACAATCAAGAGTACCTTCAGAGCAAGAAGAAGGGTTATAGTTTCCAAGCTGTGCTGTCCCCGATCAACATAATCTCCTAGGAATAGATAATCGATATATCTGATAGTCATTTATACAAAATTAGCAATAGAGAATCAAAGGCCTAAATAACTAGTATTATAATAGCCCTGTTGGTATTTTATGGATTAGATGGAAAATGGAAAAGAGATTGAATATTGTGCTATAAATATTAAACTAACACCAGTATTTATACTAAAACTATGACTACGAAAAGACAGTTATAAACTTTGGGTGAACTACAGCTAGTGCTTGTGTACATAGCCAAGAAAATTTTCCTAAATACAACTATTTCTCCACAATCCGCTCCTTATGCAATTGATTTGATTCCAGTGCAGAAGCATCTTTGCAATCAATCAATCATTTGCATGATATCTTTCAGTATTAAAAATAATTTCAGATTCTTTGACCCCCTTTTTTCTATTCCATTTGTTACCATAAACTCAGATTAACATGACAATTTGCTTGTTTATCCCCACTAAAATAAACAATCTAGTAAGCTAGAGTATCCAAAGCAAACTGCCAGGAGAAATCCTATTCAGAGAATAATTTAAATATAAAACAAAAAAATATCTACGAAAAAATGCATTACATCATTCCAGTACAGAAATGCATGAATCATGCATTTTGGTGCTAACTAGGCATACTAGATAGATTACTATGCACAGCCAAGAATCACTCTGTTAGGGGATTAGAATGGGATAACTGGGTGAAGAAAAAGTGCCATGAAAAAAATTGAAAATCAAATGACACATCTATAAAAGGTACATGTTGGATAATCAATCATAATTTGCTCAAAGATCTCAATAATGCACCAAGTGTATACAAAATATTACTAATAAAACAAAATTGGTGTAGATATGGAGAGGTGGTTGTGGTTTGATTGGACATCTTTTACATCAACAACCATGCCTAAATACAATAATTAACCTACTGATGCAGAATAGCCAATTGAAATGCAGTCACTAATGCACACCAGTAGATGCACACCAAAGTAGTATCCACTATTCACAAATAAAACCATCGACGAAAGCTATGAAACTTACGCAATGTCACCAGCAGTTGATGGTGCACCATATTCATCAAAAAGGCGCATGAGATCACCAAACTGTCCATGTAGATCACCAAATATTTTAATCGGAGCTCGAAGTTGTAAGACACTTGGTTCACTTGAAAATATCCGCTCAGCACTGTCACAAAGATCAGCAATTTCATTACAGTCTAAGAAAAACTGTCGGCGTACTGGTGGTTTCCATCCACGAGGCTTTAAGAGGTGGGCAATGACCTATAAAAGTGAGGAAATTCCATAAGAAACAAATCTGAATCTGAATACAAGACAAAGCAAGCATGCTTAGTAATCCAACAGAAGAGGTATGATAAAGCCAACATGTGGATATAAATATAAATGTAAACCATGACTAGAAACTCCCAAAAATAATAATCAGAAATTGTGATGCAAGATGGAGTAAGCAATGGCAATGAAAGAATGGTCAATAAACATTACCAACCCAGTAACAAACTACCAAGTAATTTACTAAAATTATAAATATGAAATTATGAATTATTATTATTCTGTGCCTGTTTGATTACTAGTACAGATGAATCTGTACCTTTTTTGGCACACTATTGATAGACATCTGCCGATCTAATAATTTCCTGGCAGCAGTTGCATTTTCTGGAGTCCCATAACTAACCCGCCTGCCCTCATTTTCAAATTGATCAATTGAAAGCTGTCTAACCATGCCACCTAATGCTCCACCAGTCTCTGCAGCAACAACCACCTGGAGAAAATTCAACACAACCAACAAGTGCGCCTAAATATCTTATGGAAACTTGTATACAGAATACTTTTTCCTGGTAATAAAAATATATTACGCACAGCTCTGTGATGCAGCCGAACTCCAGGAGTAATGTTATTTGAACCTGCAGAATCAGGCTTGATCATGGAAGATGTTTGTTTCCCGCTTGGGGTAGCCTCCGCCCCACGGTCTCTGTCAGGCAATTCAACTTCTCCATTCTCCTGCCGTGCCTTGGCAGCAGCCAGTGCAGCACTGATAGCTTCGGCTTCTGCAGCTGATGCTTCAACCAGATACTCAACTCCTTTAGCAGTTCGCCTGTTCAAAGTCCCTCAGATGAATGAAGCCAAACAAGTAACATGAAATACTTTGCCCAACGAGAATGAAAACAACTATCTTACCGAGGTCCCTGGAGCATGGCATTTTCAGTGCTGATATCAGTATAAATGTCACCATTCATTGGGGGCGCAACTGGATTTCCCAAAACAACAGAACCATCAGCAGCTGCCTCAGCCTCGGGCATTGTTTGCCTCGTTCTATCATCAATAAATCCATATCGTCCAGGTAAGCGTCCTGCTTGTACATTAGATGCAGCTGCAGCAGCAGCAGCATGTGAAGCAGCAGCTGTTGTTTCAGCAGCAGCAAGATCTTCAGCAACAAGTAGGTCATCTAGCAAGACTCCTGAAGCATAAAACACAATACATTACAGTTAGTCTATCTCTTGAAATGATGAATTGGTTAGATCATCATACAGTAAACTTCAAAGTATATATACTCTAAAAGATTACAACAAACGTAAAGCTAGTAAATATTTCAGATGAAACCATGCATTTCAGCTTGCAATATGAACAGAGATTAAATGGCCATTTTCATGAACAGTAATAATAGGGGTAAAAATTTTATCCACTTAATCAAAAGGAAAACACACCTTGGTTGGTAAAGAAAATTGGTAAAAGAAATCTTAGGCTATGTTTGGATCAGCTTTATTATGGCTTCAAAGCTACTTTAAAGTTAAAGCTCAAAATAAGAGCTTTAAAAATAAAGTAGAAGTTATTTGGCAGTTTTAGCTTAAAAGCTCTTTTAAAACTAAGTTTTGTTTCTTTGTCCCCATATCAATTAGTTCGGGATGAGAGGGAGAAGAAGGCTAAGGTGTGCAGCTTACTTCTAAAAGCTATTTCAGTTAACTTCTTTTTAAAAGCTACTTAACCCCCCTTTTTTCTTTTATAAAAAATCCTTAAATTTTTGAGTTTTTCTCCAAATGTGTTTGACCCAGCTTCTCCTTTGAAGGAAAAGAAAAGAGACAAAAAAACTGGGCCAAACACTACCTTAGTGGCTTAGTCAAACTATATCATAAATCTATAATCCCAGATCACTAACAGAGGGAGAAGAAGGCTAAGGTGTGCAGCTTACTTCTAAAAGCTATTTCAGTTAACTTCTTTTTAAAAGCTACTTAACCCCCCTTTTTTCTTTTATAAAAAATCCTTAAATTTTTGAGTTTTTCTCCAAATGTGTTTGACCCAGCTTCTCCTTTGAAGGAAAAGAAAAGAGACAAAAAAACTGGGCCAAACACTACCTTAGTGGCTTAGTCAAACTATATCATAAATCTATAATCCCAGATCACTAACAGATTACTTTTCATCTGAGAAGAAAGTATACGGCAACTCCAATTATTGGAATTTCCTCTCATTCTTCACTCAATGTCATAGTGGCCAAATTTAAAAGAACAGAACGTGTAAATCAAAGATAACAGAAAAAAATTCAATCTGTATTGTAAGGAGCACATAGTAATTATCTGAATAGCCATAACTATTAAAAGAACAGAACGTGTAAATCAAAGATAACAGAAAAAATTTCAATCTGTATTGCAAGGAGCACATAGTAATTATCTGAATAGCCATAACTATTAAAAGAACAGAACGTGTAAATCAAAGATAACAGAAAAAAAATTCCAACCTGTATTGTAAGGAGCACATAGTAATTATCTGAATAGTCATAACTAGATTGATAAAAATATCATATGATACCAAGCAAATAGGAAATAAAATACAGTAGGATGAGCACACAAAAATCTCTATTTATGCCTTACCCCCACGTAAACCACCATAAATAAAAATTAGGTCACCAATAGCAGCAGCTGCGTGCCTACAACGCCGAGTCAACTCAACTGCAGCATCTCCTCCTGCTGCATCAGCACTGTACCTACCTGTTCTTGGAGTGGTAACAACAGATTTTGTATCACACCAAACACCAGCAGCAGTGTCAATACTACAAACAGGAAAAAAAATCCAAAAAGTACAGCATCAATTGGAATAACACTAAGTGTTGCCTCCATATACAAATAAACTAAAATAATGGCCCATTTACAGTACACACAATCCAGATCACAGCAAAAAAACAAACAAACAGAGCACCAGTCAACAAACAAAAAAATTACACAACACCACAATCAGCACCTGCAACGCTTGAGGAGTCTTCAACCATTCGTCCTCCACCAAGAGCCCCACCAGACACATGGAGCCTTGCATTAACAAACACCTAAATCATTAAATTAAGCATGATCCCCGAACATATAATCAACTAAGAAAAATGAGAATAAAATAAAAGAAACTGAATCCAACCGCTGCATGCTGATATCTTGGTGATGGTGAGACACCTGGGGCAATTGCCCATTCCCAACGACCATCTCTATGTTTAGCAAGTCCGTATGCACTTGCCAATGGCTGCAAAAATAAGTGGTAGAAAGATATTTTTAACAAAGCATAGGAAGAAATAATTCATAAGAGTCGCAACAAATAACTGTCTAGCAGGAATTAAGTAGAATATTAGTTAGTCTGCATAAGAATAGGCCCAAAAACAGAAAGCAACATTCGTGGGAGCAATTGGCTGCCAACATTTGAACTCAACATAAAATTACCACAGAATGAATGCCATCTGTAATATTTGACTTGTACATTCAGGTATAGCCTTCTTAAGCAAAGCTGCTGGAACTTCAACACCCAATAACTCAAAAAGTACTCCAGTAGTTTCTGAATGTTTCTTATCATTTAAATTCAAATATCAATATGAACAACTTTCAATTAGTTATTAACAGATTCTGTTCTATTATATGTAGGAATAATGAAGGTATAAAAGATTCAGCAAGCATACATTGCATGAAAGGGGTAGCTTTAATATAAATATTAAGAAAATTATGACTCTTTCTTTGGTCAGAGGTTGGGCTGCAAGCAAAAAAAATGAATAGCAAATAGTTCTTAGAAATTTGATGTCTGAACATATTTTTGGCAGCTAAATAGCCATGGTGTTTTCCTTTAGATATTACCTCTTTAATCTAGATTAAGTGTGGTTTAGATTGGAACAGCTGAATTGCTAATTCAATGATCATTGCTGCTCATAATAACTGCTATGATTTCATCTCTCAAGGATATGTTTCTTTTAGATCATCATTGCACTTAAATTGGATGACTGCACCAGTGTCAAATTTGGGGAGGATGCCTGAGTAGAAGATGGCTCTTTCCTAGAAGCTCTTCCTCCACTGAATAATCTTTTTACTTTTCATAATGCCCTTATAAATTATTTCTGTCCTACTCAGGCCCTTATTTAAATTGAGATTTTCACTTAAAAAATGAGAGATAGAGGTAGGTCAGTTATAATCTTGATTTTACTGGAGTCTACTGGTCTGCGTATTCTGATGGGAGGGTTTGGACTCAGCTCAGGACTCTTCTGGTTTACATTCTTTTTAATGATTCAGCAATGATAGTTACCTCTGCATGGACCCCTACAAGCTCAAGCCATATGCTAGGAAATGCAGAGCAAGGACATCATAAAAGAAAACCTTAAGTATCATACACAAATTACATGCTTCCCATGAAAATCAAATCAACAGAATAAATAGGTAACTCACAACACTATTAGCATCCCTCCCTCCACAAAGCAGAAGAAGTCCATCAGAGCGTGCACTTGCAGTTGCATACCTAGTCAAGATTAAATGGAAAAATGAAAATCACATTATGACAAGTTGCACTAAATGATGGCCAACTTCATAAATATAAGGTAAATATGCACTCCACAAAGTTTTGTTTACATCTTCTAAGGTCAGATATTTAAAGTATTCTCTTGTGCTGACAAAAATAAAGCAATAATGAGATAACTTTGTTCCAGAAAACAGTAATATTATGCTAATCAAAACTGCCAAATTATGATGAGGTTCAATTCAAACTGTACTCAAGCTGCAGTCTAACTCAATTTTTCATACTAAAAAACATGAAAATGAAGGTGAGCCTACTCTATGATCACAACACTCACACAAAGAATGAAGAATAAAGAATAAAGCAATCACAAAATAACACAACAGTCCAAATTTACAATGTAATAGTAGTAAACAAATGGACATTAATGCTACACGAAAAAACTATTGAAAATTTCAGACAACTCAACTTGCTTTGATTTTTGTAGAAATATAGTCAAATTTTTTTTAAAGAAAAAAGAGTGAGGGGAAAAAGATCAATAAAAAACAAATCCAAGACTTGACATGAAAATGGTTAAAAAAAAACTATGAACATGAAACAAAGTTAACAACTAAATTAAATCCATCAAAACATCATTTAAACAAATTAACATAATGGCAAACTGGAATGAAGTGTTTAATTTAATCACTCAACAGTTTGGCGAGTGCAATAATTAGAGTGACAGTCTTCAGAACCTATTTCATGATGTCTAAAAGTACACACACCCTATCATGTGTTCATAAGAATTTAAAACAAATATGCAGATAGTGACATCAAAATATCAGTCTAATAAGGCAGAATATGGAGACAAAAGCATACATGCATGGAGGTGGGCCCTCCCCTTCTGGCTCTAACTTGCGCCATTCATAAGGCTTGGCAGCTGTGTCCAAGGCCCATACATCAGCCAAAGGTCTCTTTCCTGGAAAGCAAAGACCAAGTAGTGTGACGTCCAATAATTTTTCACACACAATGCAAAAGGGATGACGTTTGGGTAGTTACCATCATTGCCTCCAATTGCCATTAGATACCTCTGCCCCACCAAAGCCATTACATGTCCATAGCGTGGCCCAGGTCCAGGGCCCTGAACAGACACTCTACATAAAATTCATAACCCACTAGATTAGCTAAATAACATTGGAAACATTTAGTTAAAAAACACATAGATTGCATTTCAAACCTATGCCAGCGTGGCCATTGCTGGGTGAGATCAAGAACATGAAGGTCCTCTGCTGACAAACCAGCAGGACCAATGCCACCCTGTACAACATGCCAATATTCCATTAAGAACTAAGCTAATCATTTAAAGAAGGGAAATGAATTCAGCAACATTAAGATAACCTATAAGATATCCTTTCCATGCTACCTGAATAACCACCATAGTTCCCACAGCAGTAGCCACATGTGCAGCCCTTGGAGTTGGAGGTTCTCCAAAGGGAGTTATCCTGAATGATATTTCCCTTATTAAGCACAGATGCAAAGTACGCAAGTCTATACAAGCATTAATTAAGTCTTAATGGAGGTGAGAAAGAATAACTTAGTTCTAAGCTCACCTAGACCATTTATTAGTCAAGACATCATAACAGTGGACATCAGCTGTGGCACCAGCTAAACCTGAAATGCAAATCATATAGCATTATAAATTTTAAGCTTAAAAACTATAACACTCAATTGTTAATGCTATAATACATGTCATTTTATTCACAAAAGAAGCTCCCGTAATCCAATCAATATCAACTCTTCTTCAAAGGGAAAAATGTATAAATCTATATAAATTATTGTTTATCTTGTACTACTCACAGGAAGATAAGCAGATGTAGCCAATTCCCAAATAATTAATAATTTTTGCTCCAAATCAAGTTTTCAGTATTTAGTTACCAGCATTGATATGCACCACAAATAGTAGAGTTATGAACATTTTCCTACTAGGATGACTTACTTTGAGAATTAGAACAAAAACCATTTGGTAATTCAAATGAACAAAAAAATGATATTCTTAAGTTACAATAAAGGGCATGGAAACAATGTGGAAACAAGAATGCATTGGTATTTTCAAGAACTGCTGCTACTTGTTTAGAACATCATTTGATATTAATACTTTTCACAACATAAACTGAAATAGAATCATCCTTTCTAAAGTAAAGAAATGGGTTTTGTTCAGCTCCTTATACCACTGAACCAAAAATGTCACTTAATATGGTTTATCATATTTGATAACCACAAAAATTATACACAAAACAGATAGGTACTAGTCCAAACTCATTGTCACCTTCTTGGACCTCCACTTAAGAGCTTAAGCTTTTAGAAGGGTCAGCTCTTGACAAGGTACCAAAGCTTTTACAAACCATGTGGTCAGAATTCAATCCTTGCCACCACTATTCTTCATAATTAAAGTAAATTTTAGGATAAGGTAAATTGGGTTTGAGCATTGTCTACATTTCAAACTTGAGATTCTCTTGCTTATATAGAGTGCATTAGATATAAAACCATCCGTGGCCTTTCACCCAAGAGAGCTTATCTGTTAGGAGAATTAATTCTTGACGAGCTCATTAGGTGAATGCAATATGAAGTGGAATGGAACAGACACTAACAGAAGGAATCACTAAATCCATCTTTTGGATGCATTATATAGAAAGCCAAATGGAATGAAGTGTTCCCTATGACATATGTCTCCTTGACTCATTGTTCCCCTCACAAATAGGAAAAAGTGCAGAATATGGAAAGGCTTTTAAATAAATTTTTTTAAAAGCTCCAAATGACAACTAACCATAAAACAGAAACAAAGTTGTGACATAAATAATCAATTCATTCCATTTAATTGCATCACACACACCAAACACACAGACCCATATTCTTTCCCTAAGATAAGATTAGGAATTAAATATTTGGAAGAAAGTTGGAGTTGCACTTAATGAATAGAAAACAAGATAAACTAGTTTAAGGTGGTTTAATCATGTGAGCAAAAGAACAACAAAGGCCCAATGTGAAAACTAAATTAAATTGAAGATAGTTTGATTAAAGGGGTAAATCAAAACCAAAGAAAACTTTAAAAGGCTTTACTCTAAATGAATTAATTGAAATTTAAGTTTTTGATAGAGTGTATGATGTTGTTTGATCCATGTAGCAGATGCCACATCAATGGGATAAGGTTGGTTGTTATTGTTTTTGTAAGTTAAACTATCCAACAATGAATATTTATAAATGCAATTTCCATTCATTTCTAGTTTTCTACTCCAATCTATCTCATCCATCAATGTGAACTAGTATGGAGGTTTGGTAATCAACAGAACCAGGTTCTATCCCAATAAATAACAAGAAGGATTTAAGATGCAGACCGTATCATGTGATGCAGTAAGTTATAACATCTTCGTGGTGGTGGCTGCCACAACCACATCAAGATTTAAAACCTCGATGAACAAAGCCAGATTTATGAAAACCCTAGTTTCCATGAACGAAAAACAAGCACCAAAAGCTAAAAGATGCCACAGAAATTGAATAGCCTAAAAAATACCAATCTATTGCCATCTATTCATTTACATGACCTAGAACAACAATGCAATCAAGAATCTTCACATTTAAACAACTGCAATAACTAACACCTAGACATTGACAAGAACAAAAGCCCGTCCATGTGTTCGGCTACAACTTAGTTCTACGTTAAAACACATCAAGCATGCAAAACATTTAGTTATCAAATTAACACATACCAAAACTCAAATATCAAAATACTCTGCCCCAAAATCCCGAGGAACGTTACGTTCACATATGCTGGGGAAAATAAAAACAGTAAAATAATTAAATACATACGTATGCCAGCATTTCCAGCAGATGAAGGAGTCCCGGACGCCGCAGAATTGCCTTCAAGAGCCGTGGCACCACCGAACAAAATCAGCCTCGGACCAATGTACCCCGCCGTCCCCTCCTCTCCGACCGCCGCCACCGCCGTCAACGTGTGGCCGCACCTCGGCCCAGGTCCGTCCTCCTTCTTCTCCAAAATTGCATTCACAACGGTGTAAGTTGGCGCCAGCCTCGGTCCAACCCCCGGACTCTGCGGCGACGAAACAGGCGCCGGCTGCTGCTGCACCGGAGGCTGCGCCAGAGATCCAACTCCGGACGACGGTGGCTCCGCTAGCTGCTCTCCGTCCGTCGAAGCCGGCGCCGGAGAAGAGGCGGCATGGTTCTGCACAGCTGGATCGTGATCGGTCTCCGGCACCATCGAGGAATCGACATCCATTGCTTCAACCCTAAGATTTGAGCAATTTCGCGAGATCGGAGCTAGAATTCCGGCGAAATCGCATTCGGAACCAACATTTCGATTCGTTTCACGGAATCAAAACGCCTCAACCAAACTCGCCTCCTTCAATAACTCGCGCAACGAACAAATAAGCAAAGAAACTCAATGTTCGCAATTGAAAAGCCTCAGCTCGGACGAGATGATTCTTGAATTCGAAAACGAAACTCCGAAACGCAAATTTCAGAAACAGTAACCAGCAAAAGGAAAACAGTCTAGGTTTTCTTTCTCTCTCTTCTCCCTCCCTTTCTCTCTCTTCTGTGTTGAAAGTTGAAACTCGGAGAAAAGAAAAGAAAAGAAGCGGTAGAAAGAACGAAACGGGAACGGAGACAATATCAAAGCCACAACAAAAACACACACTCTCAGCCCCAAAGCGGAAAAAGAAAAAAAATTAAAATTAGAAATAAATAAATCCAATCACTTTCTGTGAGGTTGAGTTGAAGGTGTTGTATCTTTCTCTCTCTAGATTTTTTTTTTCTTTTGCCTTTTTTATTTTTCTAATTTTTTATACAAAATATATTTTTACGTATATTCTGCTTTTATAGAAAAGTAGAGGGGTGACCGAAATGAACCGGTTAGGGCATGTACGGAAGAAGTAGCGGTGGCGGCGCCCAGATATGGCGTGACGGCGGAGAACGGAAATTGGGTAACCGGGATAACCGGGGATTTCTTAAACTGTTTACCGGTGTTCGCTGGCTGCTTCCTAATTGTAAGGAAACTTGCCTTTTGGCCACCTTAGAGAGGGGTTTATTTAACGGCTCGGTTAGAAAGCGCAAAGCAAAAGCTCACGCGCTATATATAATGCTTTTGATTCGCTGGTTTGGTTTGGGTTGTGTGTATGCTTCTTTTGATTATTACCTGCACCTGAATCGAGACCCTGTTTGGATAGCTAATAGTATTAAATTAGGTTTAACTTTATTTTAAGTTATGTAATATATATGATTTTAATTTTTTAAAATATTTCTTGTAATATTTAATTTTTGGTATTAATCTTTACCGTTATTTAGTTTATGTTAATAATTGTTTCGGTCTACATAAGTTTTTTGTTTCGCTTTTATAATTATAACCTGTTTTCATTCTAGTCCTTTTAATATGTCTTATTTTTTATTTTAAATAATAATATTATATATGTGAAATATTTATCAATTTTATTGATAATTAATCTAAAACTAAAAATTTTAATATTATAGAAATTATTTTTTAAAATAATCTTAAAAAGACTTAATATATAATTCAATAAACTAAATGAGTTTTAAATTTTAAAATAATTATTTTTAATCTTATAAAATATTTTTCTTTAATTTTCATCTTTTATTTTTTTTTTAAAGATATCACCTACTAACATAATAATCCAAATATTAATAAACTTAAGTGAGATAATCATTTAATCCTTAGTAAAAACTTAAAAATAATTATACTAATTTTTTGAAGGATGAAGACTAAAATTAAAATTCACTCATCATGCCTAAAAATTTAGGGATGAATTGAAAATTACAATGAGAATGTATGAATAATTTTTTAATAAAAATTATTTTTAATAATATATAATATTTTTATATGTAAAATATTTATTTAGTTTATATAAAAGATAAATTGAAAGTTTAAATATAATTTTTTTATTTATATATAGAGAGAAATTAAGTTAGAGTTATTTATGTTCTTATTTTTTTCATTTCATTGTAATATAATGGTTTAACTATTGATACATTTTATCCATTAGACTAGAAAAAAAATAAAGGGTGACAATATTATAATAACTTGATTCATCATTATGTGTGTAATATATATAAATATATATATATATATATAAATAAATATATGAAAGGTTAAGTTATTTTAAAATTATTTTTTATTTTATTATTATTTATCGAATAAATATGTGTTACAAAAATTATATTGTAAGAAAATAAATTAGATTACTTTTTTACTAACTTTATCCCTTATGCTCTCGGAGGAAATAGACAATTAGATTTCTAACTATTTAAAAAAATGTCATTGTCTATCTCCATTTCTAAAAAATAAACTTGACCATTCCCGTATCAAATTTTTAAAGTTTTTGCTTTCAAATATTTTAATATATCAATTGCGACATTGTTGATTTCCTAAACTATTTTGATATATTCATTGTAAATTTACACAATATCAGAAAATTTTTTTAAGTTACACTATTTGCATAAAAATTAAAAATTTGTATCAATTTATACTATGTTGTAAAAAAAAATTCAATGACCTAATCAAACTAGCATAATCTTAATCAAATTGGTTTGATTTTATTGGTTGAAAAAAATTTCTAACCTCAAACTAAACCAAATCAATTCAATATTATTAGTTTGGATTTGGTTTTACTTTAAGCAATTCAACCTATGAACAACGGTTAGTGTCATGACAATAAAATCTATTAAATATTTAATAAAAAACTAATAGAGATATCAAAATTGTACAATTGAAATATTTTGAGACCTAATTTGTATGATTAAAACTCAAGGATTGAAAGTGCAATTAAACTTAAAAGTTTAAAGAACATCTTTACTTTTTTGCTGAAAAATTCTAAGTATCTCCATAGTTGGAAGCTATGACATAATTCCTTGGTAAGTATACCAAGTCGTTCAAGTAATAAGTAATGAGTTCGATATCATTCCCACGAGCACTTGTGTAATACTAGTCAAACTAACATGCTTTTACCAATTAAACTATAAAGAAAACATATTGTATGTTTCAATTGAATTGATTGTTTATATGTAAGTATAAAAGCAAAAATACTTAAAGGGGTTCTTTTATTTTTTTTATTTTCTTTTAAGTAAAACAAAGGAGACAATGTTTTTACACAAATGATAAAATAAGTTAAGGCTAAATTTCACCAAATCATCATCTCAAACTTCATTAGAGTAACATATTTAGTTATTATATATCAAATAAAATATTAATTCTCACAAATACTATAGTTTTAATTCCTTAGATAGAAAGAGTCAAATAAAGCATCATCGCTAAGTTTACCAAGTTACTTGCATTAAGATGAGAGGTTTTTAAAATAACCAGCAAACCTAACTCTATTCCTAGTAGTTAGGGTTCTTGGTTGTCTTGCTTTAGTTCAAAGAGGAAAATGTGTTTTCCAACCACAAATCACTAACCACCAAGTTAAGGAGATCAACCAAAAACAAGCATCAAGTAAAGAAATAAGACATCTATGTTTCAATATACATATTAAATGAGTACTCAAAATAGATAGATGAAAATGAGATTCAGTTACATTTCACCACAACTAAGGAAAATCTAGCTACTCATGAACATGAGTAGAGCGAAAATCCATGAAGAAATGATGACAAACGATGAAGGAGTTATGGGAGAGAGAGTTTTTCATGTTTTCCACATTCGAAACTTCCTTTCTTCTTCTGGAAGTTCATTTTTTCACTCCCAAAAGTTCTTTTTTTGTCATCTTCAAAATGCCAAATTAGGATTTTTCACCCAACAAAGAATCTCACTCGACAAATTTATTCGAAAGCTCTCCAATGATTTTCTAGTTGGGCAAGAGAGAGCCTTGGCTAGGCGAAAGCAAGTTCTAACATCATATTTGTTGAGCTAGAACTCAGTTTGCCGAGAGAACAAAAGCTATTTTTAGTCATTGAAATTATTGTCTAGCAAGCTTTTTCCTCGCTAGGTGAGAGCAAGAACAAGGGAGATTCTTTGGATGAGCTATTTGTCCAACAAATCCGATCATTCACTAGGTGAGAGCTTGGTTCAGTTCTGATTGATGGACTTCTTGAATTTCATTATTTTCTACAAAATAATATTAAAGGTACAAGATAAATAAAAAAAAAACACCACATCTCCATGAGCTATTATAACTGTTAGAAATTAGTTATCTAACCACAAAAACTGGAACTAACTTGGTCCTAAGTTAGGATAAAAGTATATAATTGCCTAAATTTTCATATGTTAAATTATATATAAATGACAATTATCATGAAAGTAATTGTTGGAGATATTGTAAATTTCTGATAAAATATGATAAGTAACCTATTAAGATGTCACATTTATCTAAATATCTTATTAGATTAAGTGGTTACAAATATTTAAATATCTCATTAAGAGATCGTGAATATCTCATATTATCTAGTTATCTTTTAATTTGTTATTAGTTTATCTTTAGGTAGTTGACATTTACCCTATAAAAAGAGAGATTAGAAATTATATAATTCAATTCAATCAATGCACAATTTCTTTTACTTCCAATTCTAATATATTGAAAAAGTAAATTAGTAGTAAGGGGAAACTCTTTTCCTTGGAAGTATTGCTTTATTTACATTGTAAAAAATTATGCTGCTATCATGTTCTTAAATAGTTCAAACTACTAATTATCTGTGTCACACTTTGTTTGTAGTTGAAAGAAATATTAAAAAAAAGGACAAAAATCACATTGTCATCATCTCTCTACATGTGAGATATGATAGAAATATATTCATGAAAACATGGTGTATAAATATAACAACAATAAGAAGAATGATAGAGACTTTCAATATTTTATTATTTG
This sequence comes from Mucuna pruriens, assembly GCA_025330945.1. Classification (NCBI taxonomy): domain Eukaryota; kingdom Viridiplantae; phylum Streptophyta; class Magnoliopsida; order Fabales; family Fabaceae; genus Mucuna; species Mucuna pruriens. The sequence continues at coordinate 2,670,806 of JAENHJ010000042.1, read as the reverse complement.
ATGAAATTTATTGAAAGTTATAGATTTTAGTCTTATTTAATAAGTTTTTCTCTTGATTTATTAATAAAATTTACCCAAATTTATGATTTTCAATAAGTTTTCATCAATCACATAGAATCTAAAATAAAAAGTGTAAAAAGAATATTATTAGCATTCATCTCTCAACATTCTAATTGTAGCTTGTCTTGCACATTAATTGTGAAATGTGTTCTATTGAAAAATATAACATGTTTGTATATGATTACTTTGAAAGTAATAGGAAAAAAATATTTTTTTAGAAAAATAGTATAAAATAATTAAAAATTAATTAGAATATATTAATTGTGTAAATATTTTTTTAATGTGTCATTTAATTATAGATAATCATATATAATTTTATTTATTTTTGTAGTAATTATTTTAAAAACTATACTTTAAAATAAGTTCTAATTAGTTGATAGAATAAAAATTATACCAATAATATATAAAAATCAAACTCTAATTAAACAATAAAAAATATGTTTTCCAATGAAAAAACACTTTTTATCATAAGAAAACTTATAAAATTTATAAATAAAAATTATAAATTATTTTCTATTTAACTTTTTTTTCTATATTATCTTCAACAATTAATTATTTTAGGATAAAATACATTTTTTATTATTGGAAATATGATTAAATTTAGGTTTAGCTCTTCAAATTATTTTTTAGTTTTGATACTAATATTTTAAAATTTTTAAAAATTAAAATTTTGATATTGTTCATCGACGTGACATATACAGACACAAGTTACTTCAAAATGATTTTCAATGTGACATGTCTAGATGGATGTTAAGTTACTACTAAATAATGATAGATATTATTTTAAAAAATTATAAAAGTCAAAATTAATAATTTTAGATCTAACATTAAACTTTATTTTAAGTGATTAAAAACATGTTTGAATCATTATTTTAAGTTCAAAACTGGTACAAATAATTACACATCTCATTTTTGTAATTTTATATAAAAATTAATTTTACATTACTTTAAAATCACCTTTAATTTAAAACATCCAAGTACAAAACATTTTTATAATTGACCACAACAATAATCAATGAATTAATTATGAAAATGTTTTAATAATTGATTATTTAACTATAGTTATAGTCAATATATGGTTAAAACAATTTTTGTTCAAACACTTATTCTTATTAAAATTGAATCTATGCACTATACTATTATGAATTTCTCTGTAATCTGATTATTATTGTTGTTTCATTTGTACATATTACATAAAAATTTATCTTTTTTTATCTGTACATTTTTTTTTTGGTGAATTTTTGTATGTGTACATTACTTCAGTTATCATGAACATTTTTATTCTTAAACATGGTGTATGCGCTTTCATGTGTGCGTTTTTAATGAAGCATGTATTTGGTTAATAGCCAATTATTTTAATTTTTAAGCGTGATAGGGAATTTGTGTTTGGCACACTACGCAGGAAGGTGGCATGACCTATTATGTCAACTCACCATTTTTATAATTTTCATAGTGAGATGGAATATTGGAATCTCATAGACAAGTCCACGTGGACCAATTACCTGCCAGATCAGTATCGTAATCACCTTATCTACAATATATATATATTTTTAATCCTTTAGATTAATCAATCATCACTTGATTTTTTTTAATTATTTGAATGCAACACGTAAGAAAGAAATATTCCTGTGGAAAAGTATGTGTTGCGAGGAAAAGGTCCTTCAGAATTGGCTTTAGACAAGATATATTCACTTTTAGTTTAACGTTTTTTTTTGTTTTTTGTTTTGTACTAGTTGTATATATCAAGGAGTTAAAAAATATTTTTTTAATGCAACAGATAATTTTTCTCCCTTTTAGTTTTTTTTTATAAAATTTTTAACCTATGAACTTAGAATATAAAACAATAAAATTGTTAATTTAATTTAAAGTATATAATTTTACTCATTAAAAACAGACATAACCATTACTTAATTTTTGTTTAGTAGGTTTTCATCATGCCTGTGCAGAGGATTTTAGAGAGAAAAATATAAAAGAAGGATAAAGATTTTACTTTTCAATTAAGAAAGTTATATAATATTTAAAAAAAAAACAGAGATGATTGAAATATCTCATGATAATGATATTTTATAAAAAAATAATATATAGAATATTTATTTAAAAAGAAAAATTGTTCTTTCTTTTAATTTTCTTTCAGAATTTGTCACAAAGATGTCTTTTCTTTTCTTTTCATTATTTTAAAACTCACTAAATAATAATAGGGTTAATTGCATTATGGTTAATATGTGATTATAGTCCTTCAATAATTTTTCTGAATTTATTTTATATTTTTTTAATTATTAAGATTAAGTCATCAGTTTCTTATCTAAAGTAAAATTTTCAATTTTAAGCAAATAACTGAGAACATGAATTTGAGATAAAAACAATAACATAAACGATTTGGCAAAAATTTTAAGGCTTTTGTAAGAAATGAGGTTAGGGTTCCAATAATTAGGTTTATATTTTAATTAGTAAGTTTTGAATAAAAAATTTAAAATTTATTTATTTTAGTGCAACCCAAACTCTTAGAATATGTATTCGTACTTAATTCAATCTTTTAAAATTTACTTTTAATATGAAAGTTATCTCTTATTATATACTTTAAGCTATCTCATATGTAGAATCACAGGCTTAAACTTTCAGCTGAATAAAATTGGTTTTGAGAAAAGTAAAAAGTTAGAAATGAAGGATAGCTTATTAGGTGGTCATCGCAGTTGAGATGGCAGAGAATGAATGAAGCCTTGCTTTTTTTTCTCGTTGAGGATTCCTTTCTTTGCTTCGGTATCTCTCTCTGTCTTCCAATTTTTTTATATTTAAATGTTTTTATAGCCCTGTTTAAATTGGTTGAATCGAAATTGCAAGACTTAATTGACATTCTTAATGTGTGTTTAAATTAAATTGTTTTTAGTTATTATTATAATAACTAATTATAGATATAATATATCATGTGAAAAAGTTTTATGATTAGATATATTAGGTGAAAAATAATTTATTTGGTTTTGATTGTTTAAAATAATCAACATTTTTATGATAAACTTATAAAAAAAAAGGTTTGACATTATTTCTAGTAGTTAATTTTGTATTTAAATTAATCAATTATTAAAAATAAAATGAGAAAAGTTTCAAAAGTTAACTAGAAAAAATCTGTTAGTTTTTAATCATAATTTCCAAAATCTTATTTAAAAATAAAAACTATTTTCTTCGTAAAAGAAATAATATAAAATAATAATATAATTTTTACCAAATAAAAGAAATAATATAAATATTTTTATTGAAAAAAATTAGAATATAAAAAAATAATCAATTCCAAATACACACCTGAGTTTACGTGGTAGTCCACGTAATACATGAAAGATATTAGACGATTGTCTTTGCAAAACTTTTAGGAAAATGAATAAAGTAATTCTAAAGTACATTGTTTTAGTATTGATAATAATAGTCGTTAGATGTGATAATATAAAAGTTTAAAATATTAAATAAATATTAAAATATTTCATTGACTAATTAAAATAATAGATCACTAGTGGTTTAGAATTTAAGTAACCTATTATGACCCAGCTTTCAGGTTAACTCATAGGAAGAATTTCTTCCAACTTTTAATATTCTGTGATCTAGCATTGCTATCCAAGAAGGTATTTAGTTTCTGGTTAGATTTCCACATTGACCATCCATTTTTCAACCCATATGCTATTATAGTGCCATTTTCAACCATCTATCTACCCTTTTTTGGGAAGTTACGTCCATACATACATGATGGTCATCAAGAAAATACAACTCATATAGCACTTTTACACAGCATTAGGATTCTTCATAGTCTATCTTCCCCATGGCTGCTTAGCTAGGAGGGCAGGGTTGAAGTGTTGGATTATTTTTCTAATAAAAAAGTGATTGAATTATTTAATTGAGGACACAAGAAACATAGTCTGTCTTGTCCCACTGGGAGGCTTATATTAAGCAAAAGCGATATCTTATGCAAAAGTAATGCAGATTTGGTTGAATATTGAACTAACAAGATGCATACAACATTGGCTTATATTACATAGATTAATCATAAAAATACCTCATCACTGTAAATACAAAATATTTTTCTGTCCATCTATAATGCATTCCATTACAAACAAAATTACATAACTTATTCCATCTGAGACTAACAATGTACGCACTGGGCCTTACAGATAAGGTGTTGTCTGCTGTACAAATATACCAGAGGGGCATGAACTTATTAGACCTTCACATGGCTTGTGTTTATTGGTTTCCGAAGGAACCTTACAACTGGCATCCCGTCAGCATCAGTATTCTCTGTTCTCCAAGAATGATTTTTTTTCCTCTGAGGTTTCTTATGGTGATTATGAGATGCATTAGACATGTTAATGGTAACTTTATTTGAAGCAAGACCATTAGCAATGTCAAATGAATTGAGGTCAACCAACACATGCTGAAAATCTGGGGCAACTTTACTGTGGACATCTTGAGTACCAGATGAAACGGAGTCTAGTTCCACATTTGACATTCCAGGGGGCATTTCATAGTGGGGCAGCTTCCCATCAATGTAATCTTTCAGTATCTGGCGAGCAGCTCTAGTTTCATCAGGCAGTCCATTAGCGGTAACATATCCACGAGAAGCACAATATGCGCTCAAAAGTTCAGAAGACAGAGGGGCGCGTGATTGGGCCTCGTATGGCTTAGGTTTTGGTAGACTGATCTTATAAATATCCTCAATGACATGTCTTGGAACTTTATCAGCTACAACTTGGAGAGCCTCCCTATGTTCAGTCATCCTATCGATAGGCAACACTCCACAAGCAATCATCTCAAACCTCGAGCTTGAGAAAGATGGGAAAACTAATCCAGGACAGTCACAAAGGGTCAGCTCGTCAGAAATAATTAACGTTTGGAAATGCTTTGTCTTCCCTGGAGTAGATGTGACACCTGTCCGTTTTTTACCAACTAGAGCATTAATGGTTGAACTCTTGCCAACATTAGGATATCCAACAAATCCCACAACTACATTACTTGACGAAGAACTACCAGCAACATTTTCACCAGGAGATTGGATGTTAGATGGCCCTGTGTCAGAGGAGCTAGAATTTCTCCTCATCTGTACTATCTCTTCTGCCTCTGACTGCAACCGTGCAAGAAGCTCATCCCTGTCATATATCTTCGTGTCTGAATTATCGTTCCTCCCTGAGTCATCAGCTTCCAATGATGACCAAAGCATTTTACCTTCAGCAGCTGCTGAAGCAGCTTTAGCTGACCAGAAGATGTGAAGAATATTATGAGCACAAAAATAGTCTACCCATTTCTCTCTGCATGAAAAGGGGGCAGTGGGGAAGACAAATGATAAGAATCTTAGTTGGATGGAAAACCAAGAGTTATGATTTAATGGAATATAACAATAAAAACCATATACAGAAAGTTTAAACCTGACAGAAACTGGTAAAAGATCTGCCTTATTAACCAAGAGCAATGTGCGTTTATGCTCATCAAGCTCTCTTGCATATGCCTGTCTCGTAAAATCAATGCAAAATAAAACACGTATGGTAAAGAAGATATGTTCAAACTCTGCTAAAAGTGGTTTATCATCAGAAACTAAATCTAACATTTAAGATAAAAGATAAATCACAAATATAGTCATGATGCATTTATTATATTCTTTATTTTTACTAGCAGTTGTATCTGAGTAGCAATTTAGTTATAAGCCAAGATAAAATAATCTCTAATGGTAGCAACATGATATTTAACATTTTGAAACTTCTCTATATCCTCATTTGAGTGCTGTGTCATGTCATCTCACATGTTCATTGATGCACAGGGAATTATTTCAAAGGGATGGATCATGGAGCTAAAACTTAATTGTGATGCAGATACCAGTTAATGCAATATGCAACCCCACAAAATTGTTACTTTCTGTTGAATTATGTATCTATCCCATGTAAAGAATGTCATCTTCCATTTCACAGTTTGTATGCCACCCTCTCAAATAAGAAGCCTTCCCCAATATTTGACCTTTGTCAATCTGTACTTAGATTTGCTAAAGACCTTAAGATCTCTATATTTGTCAAGTTACTTCAAGCTCACAATCCAACATTAATATTAAGATAAAAAGGGTGGAGGGGGAGTATTACCTCAAGATCAGGACAGCGGTAGAATAATGGATCTCGGGAATCAACAACCATAACAAGCTGATAAAAGAATGAGAATGAAATCATTATCTGGAAATTTTAAAGAATTTACACCCTTAAAAGCACAATTAAACAAAGCAAATGTCAGATATAGAATTTGCTAAACTATGTATACTAACTTTTATATAATTATAAACCATAACAGTGTATCTTACAAAAAACACCCATGAAATGAGATCATCATCTTAAATTTTTCACTTGTCTTAAAAAAACAAAATGAAGAGAAAATAAATATGGTAACACAATGCACGAGGCCCCCACGTAGTGGGTCTGAGGGTAGTAAATTACTACACAAGTACATTTCTATAACAATTATCATAACAGATAAGAACAGAAACAGCAATTATTCTTATAATGCTTTCACTGAAAAAAAATAGGCTTCTTAGTTCAAACTTCAAAGAATGCATGTATCTCTTGGTGGGAATAAGAAATTATCAAAAAATCTACACTATTATCCAATGTTATTTGGCAATTGTATTGAAATTAAAAACCCTTTATCAACTAGAAGGTAAAAAAATTTAGTTCAAACTTGAAAGATAGTATCAACTTACCAAATCACTGCGCTCAACAACCCGCCAGAGCTGTCTCCAGATATCAAGATTTTTCTCAAATGGGGTAAGGACAAGCTTCTCATTTTCCTCAAGTCTGAAACATCATCATGCTACAAATATAAATAAATAAAATTTATAAAACAATTGTCCTCATTTTCTTTCATCTGATATATCAATTTCAGGAATAGCTATAAACTATAACTGCTGGAGCTTTAAGTAATTATGTATGATTTCCAGTTTGCAGCAAAGCAGTATATTTAGTATTTACCCTTTTTGTTAATTTAGCTTTATGTAATAATATATTGATTAACAAGATATATCTAGATCTAACCTTGCCAGACTGCGACGCCAAATTAGGAAAGCTTGTCTTTCATTGTCATCAAGCTCCTCAACAGACATGTGTGCACTCCACGGTGGCCTAAAGTAGAAAGAAAAAAGGATCAGATAAACTAATCAACCAACCAAAGCATAACAGATAACCCGAACAATGAATGAAAAAATACCTGCGCGGAACACGGAGATTGCTAGCATGCAATGCCTCCTCCCTCTTCTGTTGTTTCCTCATTTCTTCAGGTGTCATGCCATTTGTGCCAATGCCAGAGTTCAGATCCCTACACTCATACAACAAAAATCACAAAATTTTCATCATACACAGACACACAAAGTTGAAGGATAACAGGTCAAACCAGCAACCATTTCTCACACTGTCTCCTCAACAGTCCACACATTCAAAATTCCTTTTCAGTAACACATGTTAAGGTAGATAAAATACAACTACAAGCAAGTTATAATGCTCGGATGCTTCAAAATTGGCAACACATGTGCATTGTGTCCAAAACTGATAATGGTACAATACATGCATTTTTGTTTTTGGGGAACCCGGGGCATCACCAGTCAAGAGGCAAAGATAAATTTTTCTGATATTCATTTAAGAGGGTGACCTTTTCCAACCGATGTTCTTCTATACATACAGACTGGGATCGAACAATGACGACATGCATTTATATTTTAGGCACATGGCCAATTTTTATTTTATTTGTTTTGAAATACCCACCCCAGATTAAAAAAATCCAAGATGAAAATTGAAGTCCCATTCTCTCCAATTGGAATTAACAAAATAAATGAATTTCCCATTAAGGGCAATAAAGGTGGATAAAATTAAGGAGGGTTGGGCAGACTTACAGATTGATGGGGCGGTGAGGGGTAGGGAAGAGAGGTTGAGGGTGTTCAGCTTGTTCGATGATGGCGTCGATGTCGCTGATCTCTGTGAAGGATTCTAGAACCTTCTTCTTCTGTAAACGCCCATTTTCCTTGCTCTGTTGGTTGTGCTGCTTCACCAACGCTCTTCCTAACCCTGACTTCTGGTTTTTTCCCATTCTAGCTGGAATCCACGACACCACCAGCTTCTCTCACAGTGAAACTCAAACCCTGGAATTTTTCCTCTCGACTCTCCACCGGTTTTCCTTCTGCCTTTTATATGTTATGGAATACAAGTTAATTTGTTCATCCCTACAGAAAAATAAGAATAAGAACAAACAAAATAAATAAGCAAACACACACGAACGCAAGCACTGACGCATACCGCACACGCAATTAATTGTGAACGGTGATGATCATCCAAAATAAAAATTCAAATTAGTTAATATAGTACTCTAGTAATTTTTTTACTCTAACTTTAATTTAACTTTTAGTTTAGTGTTTTTAATTTTTATTTTGGATTTAATTTATTTCTCCAGCTTTTCATTTTATGTTAAAGTGATAAGAGTATTTTTAATGGTGTAATTTCACTTTTGTTGTTCCTATTATCTTACATAAAAATTAAGAATTTCAACAATTTTTGTTTTAATGGTAAAATTATTTAAAAACTTAAACGAATTTCACATGTTATTTTATATCTTTTATATATTTTTAAATATTTTAATATTAAGAATAAATTCCTCTTATATAGAAATTATTCTTACAATGTGAGTTCATTAAGTCTCTTCCAATCATAAATATAGATCTTATGTTTATGCTTAAAGATCCAACAAAAATTATCATTGAAGATGGATCGTCATATTTTTAAGTTTATTTTTCTAAAATTTATTTTACAAAACTTTGAAACAAATACACTTTTAAAGAATGAAAGTAATGACATCATATAGATATCCTAACACAATTAATTAAGTCAAATCATATTAACAAACTCAAAATAAGGGGTTAGAATTGAGTTTAATTAAAATTTTGAATTCATATAAGATAATAATTTAAAACTTTCTCACCACCACTGTACAAAAAAACATTTAAAATAATAATAAGGTTATATTTAGATAAATGAACTTTATTATTATATTTAAGAGGAGTTTATGCAATAATATTTTTTTACTTGAAAAAGCATTTTCCATTTTTTATCAATAACTAAAAATACCATTTAACCTTCACTTAATTACAAATCTTTACAAAAAATAAAATGTTATTTTATTAAGTATTAATAAAAACAATTTTTTCTGAAATCGAACAAATCTCTTATTTACACAATCCATTTAAAATTAGTCAGGATTATTATAAAAAAAATATTTACCATTTAATTTGTTTTTAGCTTTAGAACAAGTTGTTATAAGTTTATTTTATGAAAGTAAACCTAAAATAACTATCAATTTCAAAAGCTGTTTCAAGAAGCTGCACTAAACATTACTTATAGGATAAATAAGTTCTTAGTTATTCTTGTGAGAGAAATATAACTTTGCCTGTGCTTGTCAATATACGATGTAACCCTGTGTGACAATCCTTCAATTTGAAGAACAACTACATTCGCAAAATTTACAGCATACCGAGAATTTCAGAAAAAAAAAATGTACTAGATTGGTAATTAGTTCAAACATAAATTCGAATACATTCGTACAAGGGCCCATGTTTTCCATGACTGACCAAATTCTCGCAAAACCGACATAAAAATCGAGAATCGGAAGCAAGTAATATCAGAAAGCCGTTCTAACAATTAGCAAATTACCAAACATTCAAAATTCACCAATAAATAGTCTCTGCAACTTAAGTATGACACTTATGCAGGGCTTCTTCAGGTAACATAACCCTGAAAACAGCATAGTGATGATTTAAGCTTTTCTCTCCTTGTAATCTGTGAACACTACCCAAGGCACCGGCATTAGGATTTGGAAAAGCATAAAATATTCTCCTAATTCTCTGATGCACGAGAGCCATTGCACACCTGACATCACAGGAAGGCTAATTTAGGCAAATAAATCAGAAAACAACTACTTTGGAAGAATTTTTTAACTAAATGATAGTGACACTTCATATAAAAGGAGAATAAAATTGAAGAATTTCTCCCATTCTATGAATCAAAAAGAAAGGAATTCCCTTCATAGGTACACGAAGGAGAATCAAAATGCTATTTCTAGCCTCTTATCCTGATATTCCCTTCCTAGATGAGTAAACAAGGCCAATTTAGATTTCAAAGAAATTCAGCAAAGACAGAAATGACTCGAAGTTATAGAACTATAGTCCATAAGCTTACATTGTGCATGGTTCCCAAACAAGATATATGTCATAACCAGTGCATAAGTATGGTCGTGCCAGCGGTTGATCAGAAGTCTGACTATGAGCATTCAATTTATCATCATCCTCACCCTGAAACGCCATAATCCAACACAAAAATAAAGCTTTTCAAATAATATATTCAACTGAAAATAATCAGCAGATATAATAAAGAGAAATGCCATTGCATATGTATTTTATGCCTCCGTAAAGTTACCTACATAGTAAGTAACTTGAAACTAAGGAAGCGACACCATGAGTTTAAGGTGTTCTTAATATTTTTGTTGGAGCAACACAAAAGCTAGCTATTGTAGTGGGAGAGTCCAAAGCCTTATAAATCTCACACTAGAATCTCATTCTTCCAATATGGGACTCAAGTCTCATACCTTACAAATGGATCCTAACATGCCACCACACTCCACAACCCTGGGGACTGGTTGTGTACTAACCCCTTTGATTAGTCCCGGGCGAACACTGCAATAGCATCACTACCTGTGCCACTCGTTTGCTGCTGACAGACATGGTGAAAGGTTCTGATACCAATTGATAAGAACTTTGGGAGAACCACACCACAAAAGCTAGCTATAGTAGTGGGAGAGTCCAAAGCCTTATAAACCCCACACTCGTTTGCAACTGACAGACATGGTGAAAGGTTCTGATACCAATTGATAAGAACATTGGGAGAACCACATCACAAAAGCTAGCTATAGTAGTGGAAGAGTCCAAAGCCTTATAAACCCCACACAAGAATCCCATTCTTTCAATGTGGGACTCAAGTCCCATACCTTTCAATTGGACCCTAACATCCCACCACACTCCATAGTTCCAATGCTCACATGGGCTGGCTGTGTACTATCCCCTTTGCCTAGTCCCGGGCAAACACTGCAATACCGACGTCACCACCCGTGTCGCTCGTTTGAAGTTGAGCGACATGGTGGAAGACTCTGATATCAAAGACTTAAGTCTCATACCTTTCAATTGGACCCTAACATCCCACCACACTCCATAGTTCCAATGCTCACATGGGCTGGCTGTGTACTAGCCCCTTTGCCTAGTCCTGGGCAAACACTGCAATACTGGCATCACCACCCGTGTCGCTCGTTTTCAGTTGAGAGACATGGTGGAAGACTCTGATATCAATTGATAAGAATCTTGAGAGAACCACACCACAAAAGCTAGCTATTATAGTAGGAGAGTCCAAATCCTTATAAAGCCCACACTAGAATCTCATTCTTCCAATGTGGAACTCAAGTCTCATACCTTGCAATTAGATCCTAACAGATTAGCACTTCATACAGATAGTCAGCTGCAATTGATTATTAAATTATACACCATCCAGGTTCCTTAAAATAGACCTAATACCAGGTGTAGGTAAACTTACATCTGTACACACAGTTTTCTGTCTCTTTGCAGGAGAGCTAGTCCAAGATGAATTCTCGCGATCCAATTCCAGATGTCTTGCTTCACTGTTCCCTCACTGGGAAAAAAGGCATCTATCCCTGGCAGCGGATGATTCTATAGCTACAATGGCAGCATGTTGCAAAGGGTGGCAATAATATGAATTCTGTGAATGAGATTGCTGTTCAGCCCATTGCCGTGGATACAAACATGAAACACCTGTATATGGCTGTTTGAGCTCATTGGAGGAACTGTTTGAATGCAATGGTTCATGAGGATCACATCTACTGGAAATAATAGGATGGGAACTAAATAATTCTGGCTTTCTAGAGCAGCTGTCGTTTTTGCAAGTGTTCCAAGCAAAAATCTGATCACATGCACTTGAAATTATTTGCTTAGCTGAAGGATCCACTATCACTGCAGCATTGACTACCTAAAACAGAACAAATTTTAGGATGCAGCAGTTGAATGTGAAATTTACTAGCAAGACACTTTAACCAAAGCTAGCCTTTATCAGCAAAGGATAGGGGACCAAATTAAAAATAACTCAAGCTATAAAACATTAAGTGAAAAATAATCACAGAAGAAAAGCAATTGAAGTTAAAGCTGTCCAGGCAGGTATGAGTGCATTATTTCTTGTGCACAAATTGTATGAAAAGGACAAAATTTGCACATTTACCGAGCCATAAGATGTTGCCAACTCAATAGCTGATTGCATAAACTTCAAAACTGATTGTGAGTCCTCCTCACTAAATCCAGTAATGCCATCAATGTTGCTGAAATTTGATTAAAAATGTCAAGACAAACACAACAAGGAATGTGAGCGATTACCATACAAGACAAGGTTGTGTTCTCATCCAGTAAGATCTAAATAGAAACCAAATAGAATGTTGAGACTTGAGATATACAACTTATGTCATCAACAAAAATTCACTCCCCCTAAATAGAACTGGCAAATTGAGCCCAGTCCAAATAGCCCGTCATTTGGGCTCTTCAAATAAAGACCAAAAAAAATTGGACCTATTTGACTTGATTTGGTTGGCTTGACGGGCCAGACTGGTCTTAGCAAAAAAAGCCTGAAAAAACCAGGCTTATTCGGCCTGGCCTTATTAACCATTATATATATATATATATATATTAAAAATGTATATATTACACATGTAACATGTTTAAATTTATTTTTTGTTTATTTTTAATTGGGGCCAATTGGCACGCTGGTCCAGAATAGGACTAGGCTGGGCCATTAAATTTTCAATCTGAAAAAATCCGGCCCAGCCCAGCCCAGCTTGGTTTCACAACTTGGCCCAGTAGGCTCTTACCGCCCAATTTGTCAACTCTATCCTTGAAAAAGTCAGCATGTGCTAAATGTGTTTGGTAAAAGTTTGATGATTTTTGTCAACTCTATCCCTGAAAAAGTTAGCATGTGCTAAACGTGTTTGATAAAAGTTTGATGATTATCAGAATGTTTCCTGTGTATACAACAAATGATAAAAGTAGAATATTACAATGCACCAGAGGGGCCTAAAACCCACCACCATACTTCCTCCAATATCTACACAGTAGAAAACTTCAAACTTCCCCATTGACAATTTCCCAGTCAAAATCTAAACACCCCAGTTTTTACCCATAGAATATAAAGGCTTAGATTGATACATCAGATACTATAATTACAAGAAATATAAAAAATATATAAACAAGCCTAGGTTGTATATGAAAACTGAAAATAATAATTACACATTGGATATTATAAACACAAGGGTCCTTGCATCACTTCATTACTTTTATTTAGAAGCACTGATAATTATTATAACTACTGTATGAGCTGACTACGAATAATTGCTAACTTGTGTAACCCATAGGTATAATCTTGTATATTAATTGTCTGGCCAGCTAGCAAATCAGATGAGCTCATCAAGTTGAAGGATGTATTCCTTGGAATTTCATTTAACAGTACATGTTATAGTAAGGACTGTTTAAGTCATCTAATAAAGGAATTCATATATTACCCGGCTTTCATATACTTAAACGGAAGCAATAGTTTGTGAATTTTGATAAAAGGAAGCAATGACATTGCAAATAATATAAATAAGTAAATAAATAAAAGAATAGTAAAATAATACTTACTAAGTCCTTGGGTGATATGATGTTGGCCAAAATTTGCATTGCTCTTGCCACTCTTCTTTTGATGTTGCAGCATATTTGCAGACCTAAAGTCAATTGAATTCAAATTTAATGGACGAACTAACTTACACAAACACAACATGGACGAAGAGACCTCAGGATTCCAACCAAAACTCACAATAATCTTGTAAATTAATCAATAATGTTACTTAGTCTTCATTGATAGTGGACCACCAAATGGATGGCCATTTAAATAACATAGTCCTAGAGCTTTGTGCACACCATTTGATCAAAACAGAAAACTAAAACTCCATTCACGTATAAATCAATAATTTCCAACATTAAGGGGTTTGCTGTTTTCATTTAAATTGATGATCTAGCATCCATTTGTTTTACATTATGGTAAAATTGATTTTGAAAGAATTAATTACGGAAAAAATTATTTGTGATTGGGTATGATATTTTACAAGTGTGATGAACATAATTGATTTTGTTTAGTTGGTAAAGTAAAATTGCTTTTAAAGTGTGGATAAGATATAGTTTTTGGGTGCCAGTACCACACCCAGCAGCATCAATTCTACCCAATGGAAAAGTTAAAAACTTTAACTTCTCCCAAAATCAATTCTACCTACTGCAGAATTGAGTTTGGAAATTAAAAAAATTACCTAAACAGAATTTGCATTCAACAAAATAAATTCTAATCACTCACAATTTTTTTCAACACTGCCGATAAAACAAACAGGCACTTAGTGAGCTTTAGGAGACAAAAAATTAAAGAAAAATTGCCGGTGCTTTAAGATTAAATTTTAATGATTAATATAGTACCATGGACTATAATATGGAATTGTTTTCATGAAAATGAAAAGTTACTGACCATCCACTCTGCTAGAAATATCAGATAGCTTTGAAGCTTCATCTCAATCACAATAATCAAACCAAACCAAGTCAAAACTAGTCATAATTATTTAGAAATCAATATCAATATAAATATTTGATACATTCATCATATATTTTTCATCTCATATATTCTTGTGATCAAACCATAAACTAAGCATGTATTAACTAATGTAAAAAGAAATGCCAAAATAAACAAAGACCCACTTTTGTGATAAAAGGACTCAACTGATAGGAACTGATAAACTCCTGAAGATGAGGTGGCATATTATCCAATTGATTGTTGCCTTCAGGGGCCAGACACAAGATCACCAATAGCTGTATTTGTCCTGTCACACATTCCCCGTGTCACCAGAAATATACTTGGTCTATTAGCCGTAGCTCATATTAACACAGAATAAAGCAATATAACAGTATGCCTATACGGCATAGATGCATAAGGATACTATATGTCAACCATAAGTAAAAGTCTGCCTTTAAGTTCTGAAGGAAGCAAAAAACCCATCTCCACTTGCAATAATGTAAAATGCTTTCTGATGATTCAACCATGCTTTATTTGTTATTCATTTATATATCCCTTCATTACACCATTGACAAAGTTCCACAACAGTTGATGATATTGGTTGGTCAGCGGTTCATAGGTTTTGTGGGACATGCATAATCCAATAACTGTTTTACAGCCAAGAGTCTTTTCTCTTTATGTCATCACTGGCACTGCAACACCTAGTTGGGAGAGTTTGCCCATTTCTTTGAGGATTTAGATGGCAACATGCAGAGTTATAACCATCAATAATAGAAATTGTGAAAAAATATATACAGATGTTTAAAAAGTTATGAATTTGTTAAAATCTCAAACCCTTAATTTTCCAATCAAAGATTATAAATTTAGACTTTATCCTTTTAAAGTGCACCCTCACTCCATAAGAGTCAATCCTTTCTTTTAAATGGTCTTGTAAAGAGTCAGTACTCAGTCAATCCTATTTGTGCCAGAAAAACTGCTTACACACTAAAATTAGTGATATTTAATATTTTGGCACATAACACTTGGTTCCATGAACAGCTAACCTCCTAAAGGCACATGGAATCTTCTAGTGTCTAAAGCAGTTTGTATGAGTTCTTGTTTTTATAAAGAAAAGTATTTTTAATTAAAATGTATTTTAAATTTTTTATAAAAAATATAAGTTTTTCAAAAAAAATACTATCCTAAAAAATATTTTTATACTTTTTTCATAAACCAAAAATTAATAACTTTAGAAGAAAACTCAAATAAAAATTACTTTATTTAAGCTGAAGCAAATAGCTCTAATTTTTCATTTTCTTAAAAGTGAGAGAAAAGAAAGACAATTTTTCATCACAAATAATATGGGGTATGTGTTGTGTGTGTGTTGGGGGGGGATAAGAGTTTCAGCAATGATATCCATCCACCTCCTTCAAGAACTTTCTTCTGAATTCGTTTCACATGACGGAGATCTTCAAGTGGTGCTAGCTGATTCAAACGCCTAACAAGAAATTCAAGCAACTTCCATTGATCAGTTCACAAGGCACACACAGCTGAAGCAGAAACATGAAGATTTTGGTGGGGAGCTTACCTCACAATTTGGTTGGCATGCTTAGGGTCGATGGCTGAAGCATAAACACACTCTGCACAGAAATAAACGAATGTTTCAATTCAGTGGATTCCAAAAAGAAACCAAAGCTCCAACGAATGGGTTTTGATAATGTGACCAGTGGGTTGATGGTGAAGGTCGTATGGCTGCTTGTCTGGGATGTGCACAATTATGCTGTTATTCATCATTCCCTGCTCTCGTTCTGCTTCCCCTGGAACACAATGCCAAATAGGGCTATTAGCTATGTTGGCTCGCCACAGGTTGTCAAAAAATCCAGTTCATATGGATTGCCCCACTTTATAACAGGACAAAATTTATCAATCGGACTCAACCCACCATAAGTGGTGGGTTAAACATGTTGGATCACCATAATCAAAGAAAATAACAGAAAAACTAAATAATAAAAGTAAAAAAAAAAATAGGAAACATAATAAATTGTATATAAAATATAAAACCAATCAATCATTAACCATCAACATAAGGTTACAAAATTTGACAAATGCATATTTAAGTAATGCTCTGGTCTGCAGAAAATGAAATCAGCACAAAAAATAGTTTGATGATATAAATAAGAAAAATATGAAGAAAGAAAAAAAAGAATAAAATAATAGAATTTTTCTAATAGACTCTTAGATTACATTGTGCAACTTCAAAGTTCACTAAAATGAACAAAGGTAGTGTCGTAGAAATGATCATGAAGCTGCATTGTAAGGAAGCTAAAACTATAGCTACTGCACTATGCTAAATATCTACCATTATAGAAAGCTAAGAGAATAAAATGCTACTAAAGAAACATCTTTTTCATTCATGACCAATACATAACGCAAGCTCCATATTAAATAAGAGTCTATAAGGAATAGTAACCATACAAGTGGCATCATTCTAGTTTAAGAAAAATAAAATAACATTAAAATATAAATAAAATAATATCCTAATATATTAACTTCAGCCAATATAATCTTTCAGCCACTTTAATTTTAGGGTATTTTTGGGCTTTCCTAGGCCCATCTTAACATGCATAGTGTCGTTTTCAGTACTCTTTATGATTATATTTTACACATGAAAATGCCAGAGGTGAAGACATGTATTCTTTTGCATTGGCACAAATTATAACAAATGCCCATTCCTCAAAAAACAGTCATAGTGACATCTATTTCTTCCTTCTACTTGCAGTCTACCTCTGACGTTTAGAACAACCAGCCCATACATACTCACTTGAAGAACAGTTATCCAGTAGGATCACAAATTAAATGACAAGACGTATTATCTACCACAATCTAGAAAAAGAATAGAGTTGTACTAAAGCAATTTCAAACACATCAAGAAAATTTAAGAACTGACCAACAAGGTTCTTGGTACCAAGTACTCAGTCAGTTCAAGTAAATTTGTGGTGATTTAGGAAGCATCATGATTCATTAGCAAATTTCACACTCCATACTACACAATACACATAAATTATAAGTAAATTTTACCAAAAACACAGTACAGCAAGAGATTATCACAAGTAAATAGCACAAATCCAAACTCAGTTTGAACTGTTTTCTTATTCAGCATTATTCTTAACTAAATGATCACATACTTAAAACCAAGGATAATAACGAGCAAAAAAGGCATAAAGCACAATAGACGCTAACATCGTGTACTGTCAATTCGTATACTAGAAGGAACCAGCTTTATATTTCTTCGGAACTATGGAGAAAATAAAAAATTATAGCAGGCAATAATTTTGGAAAAAAAATTAACACGGATTTTCTAATTTTCTTAATAAAAATTTCCTTTAGGTGGTAACAGAATGAAATAGTTGGAGAAGGTTCAGTTTCAGCAAACAGCATTATAAATGAACAACGAAAACCATTGGAGAAGAGAAAACGTGTTGCTTAGGACATACCTCAAAGTGCGTGTAACTCTTAACTAACGGTCTCTCTGACAGCGAATCGCTGAAGAAGAAGAACGTCGGAAATCGCGCCGTCGCCGTAACCGTCGTTAAGGAGGCTCTGATGCGGGTCGAGTTTGGGGATGAATGAGGCCTTGCATGTACCGTGTAGGAAAGGAGGAGCGTGTCCAAAAATGGGCCGAGCCCGATGATGTGGATTGGAGCAAATCCTAAGGCCCAATAAGTTAGTGATTTGGGCCAATATCCGGAGGCCCAATAGCTTAGTGATTTCCGTGTCACGTGCAAGTGATATGGTCGTGGAGTGTAGAGAAGCGAAAGGGATAACAGAAGTTGAAAGTTAGGAACAGAATAAACACAACACAACACCCTAGTTGGTTGTTGTTTTGCCAACGTTACAAAACGAAACGCAGCATTGTCTCCACTGCACGCATGCCGTATACTATATAATCTTTCAAGCGGTGGGGTGTCACTTGTGTTGGTTCAATTATTGTGTGTCTGTTAATTTAATGGTTGATGCGTGTTTGATGGGATGGGAGCTCAGAAGAGCATCCATGCTGGCAAAGGTTAGATACTTAAATTTAAGATGCAAAACATTTTATTATTATTTTTTTCGTGACCTTGTTTTTTTAATGAGTGTTTCTCTCTCTGTTTGAGTGGTTTTACAGCAAAGATTGACGTTAATGTTGATTTTACTCACAAGCTATGCGCTTCTTTGATGATCCCTACTCTCAGGTTTCGTTTTTCTGATCACTGTCTTTGAAAAATTAATTAATTAATTTGTTTAAACTCACAAATATCTCTTTGGTTGTTATTTTGTGTTTTCCCCTAATAGGAGTTCTGGCAGTCCACTTTCACTGGTAATTGGGAGGTGAGAATCTCAATTTTGTTCCTTCGTTTCGTCTTTTTATGTCGGTGGAATCTGAATGGCAAAATTTTAAAACTTTGTGGCCTTATCTTATGCTTTGGGTCGAGGGTATTGGTTGGTTTTCTCATAATTGTGTAATGAATAGTTCAACTTCTTTTGCTGAACAGTCTTTGCATCAAACACCCAAATTTGTTTGGTGGAAGTGAGAAACTCGATGTTTCTTGGGACAAGGGTTTATATGATTCAAATGTCTTAGTTGCCTATAGAAGGCCGCGGCCGGAATGGCTTGCTCAGCAGTCTTTCGTATTGCAGGTTGGCTTTGTTCTTCTTTTATTATATTTTATGATATGGGTGATGATGCAAGGCCATGTTGTGCAATGAGCCTGTTTTTAAATGTGATTCTCTGTGCCAGCTGGAGGACCTCAAGTTAAATTGAAGTTATTTAGGTTGTATTTGGATAAATTTCTCTATAGCAACTTATAGCAGAAGAAATTAGGTAAGTAAAATGAATTAAACTACTCTCATGGGTTAAATATGCACCTCCATTTTTGGAAAAGTTAGATAAGAGAACTTCTATAAAAGTTAAAGTGCATAAGTTGATTTTAACTTAATGGAGAAGTTAGATAAGAGAACTCCTATAAAAGTTAAAGTGTATAAGTTGATTTTAACTTATGGGAGAAACTTAATTCATTTTGCTTTCTTATTTTCTTTTTCTATAGGTGTTTATAGAGAAGTTTATCCAAATAGGACTTTAATCTATAGCACATTCTTAAATACTATTTGTTGACTCACTTTTTCCTCTTCCAGCATTCTCTTTCACCTGAGATTGCAATCCATGGTATCCCTATAAACAATTTCTCCCGCTCAGGAAGTGGAGGCGTAAATTTATCTCGATTGTCAGTGGGAATGGACCTGAAGGAACCTGCTAGTTCAAAATGGAGCAGCACAACCAGCATAAAGTTTGAGGTTCAGCTGGACTTTTCATGAATCTGTCATACTATTAAATCCAGACCCGCATGAGTTTCTTTGCTTTACGTTAGTCTTTGATTTGGTCATAGGTGAATTGGAAACTAATATTGTAATGTAAACCATCATGCAGCATGTTCGTCCATTGAACGATGATGGTCGCGCTATAAGTAGAGATTATGATGGGTTTCCTTTGACTTGCAGGTAATTAAGGGTTCTAGTATTCCACTTCTCAAGATGTTGAACTGATTTTGATCATATGATGTTCATTGCTTGATGCAGTGGCAATCCACATGACAGTATGGTAGTGTTAAAGCAAGAGTCTCGATTTGCAAAGGCGAATGATAATAGCTTTTTTCATGTAATTAGATATATTCTTTTTTCCAGTTTCCTTTCAAGTTCCTTTTTATAAGTAATTGTGAATCAGTTAATTGCATGTGTTTTTATCAAAAAAGAAATTCTTATGTATGTATTCCACTGACTGAATCCCTGTCTTTTTCAGTTTAATCTTCAAATAGAACAAGGTATTCCAGTTCTTTCTAAGTGGATAATCTTCAATCGATTTAAATTTGTTGCTTCAAAGGGAATCAAACTTGGACCAGCATTTCTCTTGACAAGGTTCGTATTTTTCTGGCATTTGAAGTAGACAATTCCCCACCCCCCTCCCCTCCCTCTACTTGACACGGTCAAGAGACATGAAAGGATAAATACTATGTGCATTCTGAGAAACAACCATGTGGAGCTGGGAATTAAATTAAAATGCATCAGTGCTTGGAAAATTCTCCTATTTTCATTTCCTCTTCATCCCTACCCTTTCTTGTGACAGACTTACAGGTGGCTCAATTGTCGGGGACATGGCTCCTTACCAAGCATTTCCCATTGGAGGGCTTGGGAGTGTGCGGGGGTATGGTGAAGGAGCAGTTGGATCTGGGCGATCATGTCTGGTGGCTAACAGTGAACTGACACTCCCTTTGGTATGTGATAGCATAAAGAACAGCAATCCTATAATGTAAAATTGGACAGATTTGTAACCTCCTTTACCCTAAATATTCTTACACTGCTAAACAGTTCTTTCTTTGATAAAGAACTTACTTTCTTCAAAGTTTTATGTTGTCTAGTGAGGTGTTAGTAAGCATGATCGCATATTTTTAGTTGTTGGAATATCTGACATGAATGCGATCCCTGGTTTTAATGAATGTTTAGCACATATGGGAATATATATCCCCATCTGGTAAGAGATTGACAGAATCATGCAGCATAATTGACCATCTTCTCTGGCCTCTTGTTTGTGGCTTTGTGCTTTGCTCATGGGCATATTGGCTTTAAAGTGCTACTGTTAAGTGTCACCTCTTAATAAATGAAGAATTTTAGGGTTGTCATATCTGTTGCATTTTTCACTTTTCACCGTATGACTGATTTAAAAGAGACCATTTTTTTGTGTGTGAGCTTCTGGAACTGAAATCCTATGCAATGTATCAGAGTCAGCCTATCCTGCCTTCCAACTATGCTTCCACAAGTTACAATTAGCAATACCTTATATATGATTGTAATGTTTAATATTCCTGAGATCTCTTGTTGCTGAGCACAGGGCATACCTTTAAACAAACATAGAAGTTATGCATGTACTAGTTTCATCTCTTTCCTTAAATTATTTTTGCTATACACACAAAGTAGACAAACAATTAAACATGTGCACTTTTTTCTTTTCTATTTTACTATATTTATTGTTAAAATGAAATGCTTGGTACTAGACTACCTGATGTCTTTTTACTATAGAATAATATGTTGGAAGGTGCCATTTTCTTGGATTGTGGAACAGACTTGCGGTCTGGTCACCTTGTACCTGGTGAGTAATATCATTCTGCTCAAGATACTCAAATTACTTGCATATTTACATTCTATGGTAGGACACATTCATTCCTGGCCTTCCCTATATTCTATTGTCTGTTTTTTGGGTCTAGTGCTGACTTGTGCTAGTCAATACATACAAAGTTCCATTCTATGGATCTGGTGGAATAATAATGGAGCTTGGGTGGGACAATACAAAACTATGTAAATGATTCTTATTCTGTCTCTCCAATGGTGGGAAGAAGTCGCTAGGAATCATTTTGTGTAGTAAAATAAAGACTACGTATAAGAAACCAAAAACCATACCATCACTGAGTTTTTATGATGAGTTTGGGTATTCCATACCCAAGCCTTGGAACAAACTCTGTCTTTTATGTGTGATGGTCATATAAATCCTTAATTGAAGCGAGTGATCCAACATCTGCCATTATATTCAGTTACACTACTGTTTTCTCATTGTCATAGCATCTGGTTTGCTTTTTTCTTTTTTTATCTAAAATTGATCTACTTGGTCATGTTTGTTTCTGAGTCTTTAGCCCAGGCACGTGTCAAATGTGCTCTCATGGTGTTGATCTCTTGAAAATTCAGGAAATCCAGCTTTGAGGCAGGGTAAACCAGGATCTGGAGTTGGATTGGGATATGGACTTCGATTCAAATCACAATTTGGTCATTTTCAAGTTGATTATGCTATTAATGCATTTCAGCAGAAAACTCTCTATTTTGGCCTCAGCAACCTTGCTTCGTGAGATCTCTAGACCCTGGATGTTGCATGTCTCTAGGACACAGGTCCTATGGAAGATGGAATTGTGAAGCTACTGAAGCTGGAATATTTTTGTCTTCAATTCTAGGCTACTGCATTCTCTCTATTTCTAACTCCCGGGTATATTTTGCATGTGGAGAGGGAAATCATTATTATATTCTTTTTCTTACAATTTATGATAGTTGGAAATTTGATTGACATTTTTGTAAGGCTTTTGGTAAATGGGTGCAGACAGGTTGATTATTTATTCTAAAAGGAAATAGGATTGTATTCTTCCACACGAATGAAAGCACACAATACTTCTGCTACCCGTTCGGTTGGGCCATCATGTAGAAACTTAGTATTGATCTAAACTTGCCAATAAACAAAGATATATATATATATATATATATTCACGCATAATAAGATCGAGCACTTACCTCCGGTTGCTACTTCGGACATACTCTGTCCCAAATGGTTTCGGCTTTTCAAATTTTTACTCAATCAAACTTGATAGTACTTGATTTTTAAGAGCATGGTATTTGGTATTTATAGAACGCCACTATCATAGAGTTCAACTACCATGGAGCAAAACAAGATAATGGTTTATTTATACAACAGACCACTTAACTCAGTTCCTGACTTGAAAACCAATTGGAAGTTCCAACATCATTGTAGAGATATTGTGATATGGTGGTATACTTTGTAATAAAGCTGGTTAAGGAGACTACATTCTAATGTACGTAAGTTGGAGGAGAAAGAACTTGTTGTCTATCAAAATTTATACCTTATTTACGTATGGTTATATACCAAAAATTGATTAGCCAAAGAATGTCAAAATTATATCAATGGATTGAAGAGACAAACAGCAGCAGTCACAAAATCACAAGATCAACCCACACCAACATTATACATGGAAAGATTAAATTTTTTGGGTTAAAATAATTTGTATTGGCTGGGGAAAGAGTCTCGAATTTGAATACAAGTCATACATACAGGGAATCTTGCCGTAAGTTTTCCACTTCATACCATGAATTAAGTATTGAGAGATACTTATTTGCCAGAAAAGGCTACCTGTATCCCAAAGATCAAAATACATGTTCTTGCTACCTCGGGTAAAAACTTTCGTGTGCATTGTATGAGACTCACTTAGCTTGATCTCATGCGCACGAGCTCACAGTTATTACTTGTTTGTGTGAAAGTTTTTAAAATATTTTAATATATAAACACTTAAAAGTAAGCAAAATTAAATAATATGGGACATAACTTTAATGAATGATTACTATACTCAATAGATTTGATCAATCTTTTTTTAACGGTAGAAAATTAAATCACGAATTTTTTTTTTTATCATCAATTCAATCCCTGTTTAAAATGAAAAATGAAAACTATTAATCCCACGTATAAGTAATTATCTGATAATTAGCAAGAAATATCCGTTTTTCTATTAAACAGGATATATGAAAACTCATTTTTTCATGAATGTGAATTAAGTATAGTATAGTAAGTAAATTACTTCCGGTTAAAATACTAAAAAAAACACAGCGTTTTGGAAAAACATGGATCTGGTAGTAGAATATTTATACTATCAAAAAATAATGAAGCAGTTGTTTTGAAGCTTCTTAGCATGAATGACCATACCCTGGAAATCTCAGTCCAATGATATTGAAGAGACTGTTTTGAAGCACCACTACCAAATTTACTTAGTATTGCACCGAAGTGTATTTTTAAATTTAAGTCAAAATAATTATAAATAAAAATAAATTATAGAGAATAATAAATATTTAGTATTAATAATGGATGTCTTTATTTTATTAGATAAGGATAAATTAAAAAGAGAAGACTTTTAAAATTCAAGAAAAAAATATGAAAATAAATTATTTGAATCAAAACACACAATCTCTATTAGTATGGCGTCAAAACTTAAACTTAAAAAATTAATTGAGATTAAATAAAACTACAATAATCTTAAAATTCAATTTACCTAAAACAAGATATTTTCAATTTGATATAATATATCAATATTCAAAATTTAAAATTTATGTTAAATTGAAATTAGATAAATTAAGTAATAATATTTTTTATAAAAATAGATACTCACTGTAGGACGAAGATTAACTTGATAAAAAAATTTCAATACTACAGGTATCTTTTAAAAATATTTTAATTAAGGATAAAGTATAATGTAGAGGTGAATGGTTTATCAATAGTTTTGGGGTCTAATACTAGGTCATAGTTTTTTGAGAATAAAATATAATGAAAGTTTGGTTTGTGTAAAATATACAGGTAATAAACAAAATAAAAAATATATTATTTGTAAAGTCAACCAGAGACTCAACATAACCAACTTGTTAAGGTGAATGTGTTGCAAATGGATAATTATTGTGACTCAAACATGTATTTTTGACTTTCAAATTTTTTTATAGATTTCTTCATAAATTAAAATTAGCTGATAAAAAAATTTATTTTTTTATTTTTCTTTTCTATAAGTATATTTATGGAGAAATTTACCAAAACAAAATCTTAATAGAACTTAATTTGTCCTAACTGAAGATTATGCTGTCTAATTATTTTTTATGTGTAGTCATTTTTTGTTTTGTTCCTTACCATAAACTAAAGCAAACGGCAATCACATTCTACCAAGATTTCGTTGAGCAGCTAGAGTTACTTTGCTACCATTAGTTAGTGTTTATTACCCGTAGCATCACATATAATGAGGCTTGATAATAGATTTGAGAATATAAGACTTTGTAATTGACGGGGTTAAAGATAAAGTTACATTTTATATTATATTATATATAATTAATATTTTTATATGATTTATTTAGATAATAATATTAAATTTATCTTAAATTTGTATTAATTTTAATTATTTTAGTCTTTTCCATCAATATATTTATTACTTTATTTTTTATTGGTTATGAATGTGAAAATTTAATGTAAGATCCTTAAAATGTTTTTTTTTTCATATAAAACCAAGTTACACTTAAAAAAAATTTAATGTATTACACTTATTATTTATTAATCTTAAAAATTGATTCATAATTATATGTATTTTTATGAAAAATA
Source organism: Mucuna pruriens (assembly GCA_025330945.1). Taxonomy (NCBI): domain Eukaryota; kingdom Viridiplantae; phylum Streptophyta; class Magnoliopsida; order Fabales; family Fabaceae; genus Mucuna; species Mucuna pruriens. The sequence continues at coordinate 2,645,102 of JAENHJ010000042.1, read as the reverse complement.
ATTAATACATAAAATATTCTATATTAATTCTTATAAAAAAATAAGAAAAAAGTTCAAAATTTGATGATATAAAAAGTAGCCGAAGGGAGTATTTGTAATGATAATGATGGATTAAAGTAAATGCAAGGCGATAGGGCTGACAAGAAATACGAGTAGAATTGTATTTAAAAAAGAAAACGTAGATTTGTAAAAACAATATTTATTAATTCTAGGCATCATACTTTGCGTTGACCGAGTGTGGGGATTAGTTGGTTCTAATATAGTCAAATTTAATTAAGTTATGATAATGTTTCGCATAAACCTCAGATAACTGGAAGACCTTAGATAAGAACACTATTTGGACCAATAAATACCAAACTCTAGGAACTGAACTCCTTCAGTTCGGATACCTTTTGAAAGTTTTGGTGTAGAGCAATATCTACTTAATCTTTTATCTTCTATTTCTTCCGTTTGATTCCGTATTTCTCTATTTTATTTTAATTTGCTCATTTTTCTTTATCAATTGCGACGATTTTTACGGTAGTAAATTGTGAAAATATTTGTTCATGATAGCCATTTCCTGTCACAAAAACTAATAACTTAACAAAAAAATAAAAATAAAATAAAAAGGATAAAAAAAATAAACTGAGATAAATGACAATTTAAATGAGAACTCAAAAAGACATAAAAGACACAAAATTATTTTATTTTTTGTTTAATATATACCGGTAAAAAAAGTTATATGGTAAACTAATTAAAAATTATTTTTAATATATAGTTTAGATAATTATTATAAAATTCAATATATTTCTTGTAATTAAATGATAAAAAATACATATCAGTAAATATATTATTTATTTTTCATTCTTTTAATACCTGTTGGTTAATTTATATTATTTCTTGAATATGATAATATATTTTTAACACATTCTTTACAATATTAAGTAAAATTTCACACTACCGAGTCTACTAAATAATGTGATATTTTCTATTAATGGTGTTAAGAATAATTTTTCAATTATTACAAATTGTCAAAGATATGAAAAGCAGGATTCTCAACTTTCACAAAGGATTAATGATTAAATGCATAATTATCTCCATTGATTGTTTGCTTCTGTTTCCAGGAAGGTGAAGACCACATATGCCTCGACAGTAGCATACATTTCTTTCAGTCCAAGGGAAGTATTGAAACTCGACAAAAAGCCAAAAGTCGCAAGTTTATTCTTTGCCCTTCTTTATCTTATGAATATAATTTAATTTGTAAAAAAATTATATTGCTTGACCAACTAATTTAGGTGACTTTTCCTCGCGCTTTCACAGCAACTGTCCAACTACAAGCAAATTTTTTAGATATAACAAACCTTCAATAAATAATGGTTCATTTTTCAACCGGAATTAGGTATGAACGCCAAAATTTGGTGGTAACTGGTAAGTTAACAACTTACCTATTTTTCCTCCTTTCTGCTATTATTATCCCCCTACCCTACCCTACCCTACCCATCCATAAGTTACAACAGCATCGGCTGACTAAAGCAATCCATTATTATAATAATATTTAAAAATAGTTCTTTTTATATTAAAGTTGCAGTTAAAATGTTGTACAGAGGGGGCTTTCACTCAAATTGCATTGGGTAAAACTAAACATTAAATAACTCAGATTAACAAACACCGACATCCCAAAAAAAACAAAATGTTCATCATACATTTTTATATTTTTGTCGTTTCGGAATGAGGTTAAAATTAAAAAGAAAGAAATCCCAGTGATCTACAAACTACTTGAAGTTGATCTCTTGTTCGTGTGTACACGTGTTTAGATAATTCAAGGAAAGAAGAAAGAAACATGCAAGCCAACTGTGTTTATGTGGGCCCGTGGTCCCTGCAAACACGACAAAGATGTGCGACTTTCTTTGTCCAAGGGACCATCACACATCTCTAGGGAAGGGGCCCACATTTTTTTAGAAGGAAAAAAGAACCGCCACCGACAACTTCAATTTTGTCGCGACCCCAACTATGCATATCTATGATTATCATCACTCCATGCTCTTGTTAAATATAATATATGAATTTAAACAGATAAAAACTATTATTTGCGCAGTGTCATTGGAATATGATTGTTTTCACCTTTCACACTACCACCGACTCATCTCCATGCAAAAAATGTTTAAATGAACGAAGTCCAGCAGCGACTACGGCTAAAAACTAGTCCGTGATCATATTTATTTAATCTAATGGAATGAAATTAAAGCAACTGCATTATACTTTCCACGGAAGAAAGGGATCATAGACTAATACAAAGACACAAAAAGAACAAAAGAAAAAAAAGAGTCAATGGAATTGAGAAACAGGAGATGAAAATAGCAGGGTTGCAACTTGCAAAGGGATCAGTTCAAAATGAAGAAGCAATTGGCCAAATGAGGACAGAATTTTTTGTTTCCTTTTATAATTGCAGTCACTGCCTCACGTTTAGAAAACAGCTCCTTTTTTTTTTGTTCAAAAGTAGTAACACTGTAGAGCTTTCAAACAATGCTTTTACACAACTCGTATGTACAAAACCATCCCACAAAAGGCAAAACTACCTACATAGCTTTTTCTATGGCAAATTGGCAATTACTTGAGCACTTGCACCCAACTAAATACACTTGACTAGAGATCCCCGCCTTTCCTTTTTAACTCACGGAGGGGTTACCTATTTCTTTGGTTTCTATTTTGATTTGATTCCCTCATTAGTGTGATCGCAAGTCTCTCAATTTGAGAGTGGCAGGTATATAGAATGTGGACTGTTCGTGACTCTTCAAACTATACACCACCATCAAGCTATAGCCACAGCAACAGCAACATCATCTCGCCATAAATCTCTACATGGACCTTTTCCACCTGTTAGAATAAAATTTGATCAATCAAAGTTACCTCAATTGCAGAATCTGACAAAGAAATTGATAAAATAATCTAACCACAGAAGCCCCAGCAAGTCTTTGTATTTTGTGCATAACAAAACCAAACTTGTAGAAACAATAGGGGGGGAGGGGAACCAACAGGTGGATAGGAGGAAATGCCACGCATAACACTTCAGATTAGGCTCGCCCAACTATTCATCTATTAACTCAAGGTTTCACCCCCAAAAAATATAAAGCACCTACCACCATGATTTTGACATTCAAAATACAACTACAAGACGTCAAAACCCTTTTTCACATCACAAAGCAAGGCACGAACACCGCAAATGCCAAAAGCAATATACTCTCCATTAACATCAAGAATCTCATTCCCTAGAAAGCTCTAATGCACTTATACACACATATGTTGCATAAAAAGCAACTTGAGGTCCCTCCAAATTTCACTGCTGGCTTTCATTCCACCTAAGGACTAAACCCCTAGAAATATCATGCAAAAATTTTGAGATAGCAAACAAAATGAAAACACAAAGAAAAACACACAACATAAAGCTGAAAATGAAAACTCCCACTCAAGATCATGTTTGGATATAAGTTGGGAATGTGCTTTCGTAAATTCCACTATACATTTCCCGGTTTCAAGGCACAAAATGAAGAAAAAAAGTGAATGTTTGGATTTCAGTTGCAAGAGCTTAAAAATACTTTTACTCTTTGTGGTTTCGAATTCAGAATTATGCATTGGAATTCACAAAATTACTTGCCAACTTAAATCCAAACATGGCCAAATTTATTGCTTTGAGAATAAAAATACTTCTCAGCTCTCTCTCAACCGGCTTCCAACATATACTACAAGAAGTGTAAATCGACATAAGCAAAGATCCAAACCTTTTGACCGTCCTACCATCTCTAACTCACACAAGCACCAACTCACTATATCTAGTGCTAATAGCAATAAATCACAAAAAGAAAACATACCACGTTGAAATTTCAATTTGAATTTGAATCCTTGAAGATGACAGATTTGGCAATGCGCATCAAGGGTTCCAAGCAATCCGGGGTGAATTTCCTGGCGAACAAGTAAGACTCGGAATGATTGGAGTGGCGGAGTTGGAGAATGAGTTCCGGCGAGACCTCCGGCGAGCGATACGTGTAAGGATGGCCGTTGACGGTGCCAGTCCAATTAACCCGGGTGAGAGTGTATTTGGTGCAGCCATCAGGGTCGGACATGGACAAGAGAGTGGGAAAATAATGCTCCTCAGGGTAGCAATCGTCGTCGCGGTAACAGGGGACCTTGAATTTCCTCCAGAGGGTTCGGTCCTTGACGACGAGGAGCGCGTGGCGGCGCGTGATGGCGAAGAACTGAGATCCGACGCGAAATTGGTCGAAGGGGATCTCGGGCGTCATGGAGTAGCGGCCACGGGCGATGTAGCGCTTCCAGAGCTTGGGCGCGTGGGAGATGATTTCGATGAAGGATTTGTATTTGAGGCGGAGGCCGAAGCGGGATGATTCAGGATCGGAGGAGTCGAAGGTGGGGGAGAGGAGGAGGGAGCGGTAGACGTAGGTGAAGGAGTGGAGGGGGATGCAGTGCTGGGAGAGGAGGGCGAAGTAGGCGTTGGCGGGGTCGTCGAGGAGGGCGTTGGCGAGTAGGCGGCGCGTGGCGGAGATGAGGGTGGGGGAGGCGCGGAAGGTGCGTTTGGCGGGGATGAATTTGGTCTGGAAGAGGGGGGGGAGGGGGCGCGTGAGGTTGACGGAGGGGTCGGCGTGGATGTAGATGTTGAAGAGGTTGGGGGGGACGTCGCGGAAGAAGGAGTCCCAGAGAGGGGCGAAGTGAAGATCGGAGTTGGTGAGGAAGAGGAAGGCGATTTTGAGGGAGGGGTTTTTGGAGGATAGGTGGAAGAATTTGGAGGGGTTGTTGGTGTGGGGGTTGGCATTGGAGTGAGCGATTGCACGGTTGAATAAATTGATGTCATCCAGTTCGTCGGAGGGGGAAATGGGGATGCTGTGGGGTCGCGGTGGGAGGATTCTTGGTGCCAGGAAGAACAGGATTGGGAGGGAGAGGAGGAGAGAGAAGGTTAGGACGAATGGGGTTGAGAACATTGAGTTTGAGCCTATCCTCAATTGAGGCAACCACTGCAACACTCCTACCACTCCTGGGGAATGCCTCTGCTCTGGAATTGTGATGCCCTACTGATAATAACAATTAGATAATCATCAACCAATTACTCCTCTCTATCTCTCTTCAGGACCAGGAGGACGGGCTTTTCTTTTTTAGGGTTGCCTTCCGAGAAATTCAATTCAAATGTTTTTTTCTTTTTTAGAGTTTGTTTTATGACTGAGGGAAATCAGGGGTTTGGGTTTGGGTTTGGGTTTGGGTTTGTTCACAGGGAGATTGGGTGTGGGAGGAGGAGGAGGATGAATTTGGTGGAGGATGGTGGGTGGGTGGGTAGTGGGTACAGGATGGGTTGGGATTTTTCTTTTTCTGTTATCTTCTTTCACGCTCCACTGTAACTGCTGGATGTTACCGTACGAAATGTAACGTACGCCGTTTGTTTGTTTTCGGAATTCAAATTGAGAACACCAGCATATCCGGGAAAACAAATATCCAACTAACGCATAAATGAACCTTTATTTACCTACCATACCGAGTATTACTTTGTGTTGGCTGGTTGTCAACAATAACAGAGTAATTTTGACGGTGGTTTAATGATAACAATATTACACTCAACCATGACAGTAAGATTCTATTTTTAGAAAAACTTGCGGAAAATTTTATTATCAATATACAAAAATTTATACTGTCAATTAAAACCATCATAAATCATAAATATAATTTTTAAATAATTATAAAATTAATAAATTTATCCTATGATAATTTATGATTAAATAATAATATAAAAATGTATATTATCGGTACATTAATTAACTCTAAAAATTAAAGGACATAAACATTTAATTTTGTATCAATACATTATTTAATAAATTTAAACATGTAACTGCAGATCATTAAATAAACCCGCAAAAATTTTTATGAGTTACTATGCTGCAATAATATCAAACTCAATTAATTAATATTAAAAAAATTAATCAAAGAATAATAAAAGCCTGTAGCAAAATGCGCTGACTCTGTGGAGGACAGATCAGGAAACCCCACCGCCTGGATCCGATTTTAATTAAATTTACATACGCGGACGTCAAGTACATGCTTTGCTGGATCTGCTTTTCATCATGATTGCTGTGATTTTAAACAATTTCAACACAAATTTCAGGCATTTATCTATTTTGTCAAACCCATCACGTAAATTTGGTAATATGATTAGATCAGAGTGAAAGTGTTTAGAAAATAAGGCATAACCAACTATGATCAAATAATCAAATCTGCGCAGAAGTATGTATGTGTAGGTAAAATATGCTCACTAAAGAACAGCTGGCAACAACAATACAATGCGACGGAAGGCAATCGCACACTGAAAGGTGTACATTTGAATATAAATACATCATGCTATCACACAACTGACATTCTGACGACAATAAGCATTGCATAAATAAAACAAACTAGCATCAACCAGGCAAATCTTATTCCCATCACAACCCAAGCCAATCCAATCTCAAAACTGTAAAACCACATCACCGTCTTTCGTGGATGAACTAGGTACTGGGCCTTCACTGCTTCACATTATATGCACGGAGCGACAAATGGCCATATATCAATGGAGAATAGAGTGATTTTCCTTATTTGAGATTCTCGGAACTACATATCCGTGTGTTTATGTTCACATCCTTTCTTCTATCGAGCTATGGAACTGATTTTGTATTCGCATCCCTTCTTCCATTGAGCTTAGGCTTATCCCTACTAGACTTTTGCGTGCTTAGCGTCCCTTTGACATTAGTGCTAATAGGGTGTCTGACTATTTGAGATCCAGCACCAACCCCTGCGTAACAGAGATAAGAAATAATATTTAGCAAAGGTTGATTCTATCCTAACATAATCCAGCCACATAGATTTGCAGATTGCTAACTATGCTTTCATCTGCACAAGATTTTAGAAATAAAGATGTTTACATGAAATTTCTAATCAAAATTGCAAATTCATTCCTTACGGAGTTTACGAAACATCACTAATCTCATTCTATACAACTCGGTGATGTTACTCCTGAGAGTGACATTTTAGAATGGACAGCTCAACCCATAGTGGATACAGCAGAATGGGTTTCTACAGTGTTGGCCAACATTTGCAAATTAGAAAATGCTGAAATTTAGGAAAACTTCTCTACAACATTTCCATAAGAATCGACGGTTTATGTTGTTATTTTAGAAACCTTCTTTTCAGCCTCAACATAACTCTTCTAAGTGATTGGTCATCTTTACTTTGTAAAATCCTTCATGAAAAAAAGCATTGCTCTTGCATCGGGGATTCATGTTATCGATTTGAGTTTAAGGTTTAGGGTCCTCTACAATGCTGGCCTACCGCTGAAAATGAGTGAATGCAACTAGGTAAATTTGAGCTTTAGTTGTCAATCTCAAACTCAAACTAGCTGAAGTGGAATGCAATGATTGGGTTAGTCTAACTATATTATATTTCACCTGATAATTGTTCCAACCTCCTGAAGCAGCTATCAGACCCCCAGTGTAAAGGAAACAATAAAATGAACAGAAAGAGAATACTCACCATTGTTAGGCAGAGACAATCGTTTTTTGGCCTGCTTATCTGCCTGTGATGTTCTCTCCTTTGGATTACTATGAGATCTTGACCCAATTCTAGGTTTTGAGTTAACTTCTTCAACAGTATTTTCAATATTTGCCTTAGAAGTTGGCTTAACAGGCTGTGTGTTTGATGATTCTAGCAAACCTGCAGACTTACTAGGTGAAGAATCACAGCCATCAGAAATAGTGGGACCAGTTTCCTTACTTGCCAAGTTTGGATGAGTGTTTGATGAGACTGGTTTCTTGTTAGCAGAGCTCAACTGAGGTGTAGTTCCATTTTGACCATCCTTAGCTCCATTTTCATGTACCGTTACTCCATCCTTCGTATTAATGTCAACGAAGCGATTCTCCCAAGGACGGACAGCCATCCATCTTTCCAACCAATTCCAACCCCAGCTACTTTTATCAGGTTCAAATCCAGAGGAAACAGGTTGCTGTCTTGATCCTGCCTGCCACTGCCAAGGGGAAAATTTGAAAAATCTTACACCAAGCCTGTGGACCAAAACAATGTATCAAAGGAAAATGGATACTATGATACAAAGCTGGTGATCATGCGATGTTGGACAAAAGTTCCAAGTTCATTTTACTTCTAGAAGTTCTCTACCACTTCATAACATCATCACGTAACCATATTATGTTAGTATGTTACACTATCAATATAACTTATTACAAGTAACAAAACTAAGTAGCTTGATTGAATAATGTTTGAATGGGTCCAGTATTTTTCCTTTTGAGAAAAAACAATTCCAAATATAGCATATACAAAACTTGTGCTTGAGATGGCCCATTCGAAACTTTAATTTGAGTTTACAACACTTTAATAGTATATAACAAGCAATTTCTTATGTCTCCTGATGGAGAATAGCTTGAAGGCAATGAAACCCTCCTATGAATTAATGAAATTACAATTTTTAGATGTTTCTTATTATGCAGGTTGCAGAAAATTTTAACTAATGTATAATCCACATAATTAAACATCATGCTACCGTAAATTCACCTGATGAGATAGAGCATATGCCATGGCTCTCTCACGTTTTGCTGCAGCCTCCTGTCTCTTCAATATTTTAGCCTGAATTTCTTCAATAGATCCTACACTATCACACCATCCTTCCTGTATATATGATTTTTAAAAATGTTGAATTATTAATCACCATTTTTAAGTTATGAGGTCCCTCAAACAGATAATTTGATAAAAACTCTAATTTAATTACATTATATCATACCAAACACTGGCATTTTGCAAATACGGTTCTTTATGGAATTACTACCTTTACGAAAACATTCCGAGCACAAATGTGATGCATATGCAACTAGATCAAAATCAGAATGGCATCATCACAGAAATTTGTTTTGGGTTTTGTATCTTTTCTTCCTTACTTCCTAGTTCCTTGCATTCTTTCTTCCAATTTATTAGCTGGCAACATTTCTGCATAGAAACTCTAAAACCCCCCTGAGAGGCACTGGGACTTTATAACTAGAATGGGAATCAGGATGGTATTATTCTTTAACGGTTCATTATTTTTTCTTGTTCGAAAAGCAGTTCTCTCAGGTCCAGTAATTTCTTTTTTATTTTTCCTTTAACTTCTATTACTGGCTTTACCTCCATATGGTTTTCTCAAACATGTCCTTGATTCCCAAGCCCCCAAAATCTCCCCCTCTTGATTACTGTTTCCAAAATACACCCTCCAGACTCTACTACACATCTTCGTGGATTTTAATTTCTTACTCTAGTCCAAGTTCTATGTTTCTTATCCTGGTATACACATCAGAAATGTCTCAAAGAAATTAAACTAGCACATTGCATTCAACTGTTATAGACACATAGTTTATACCAGTCTTAGTTTAGCATCCTGCTTAAGTAAAATACTAGCTTTCTGATAAATCTATCCATAAATTGATAAATAAGGAATAGGAAAAACATGTAGTCACGGTAAAGTGAAACTAAATATAGAATGACAGATTGCCCAGAAAATGCAGACAAACCGTTGGATCCAAAAGACTACATTAAGTTGAAATTTATTGCAACTATACCCAAGTGACAAGAAGCAAAGAGGAAAAAGGTAGATCCTCTTTCCTAAACATAACAATCAAACAGCTATCTCAAATTCATGCTCAATTTCTCAATACCCATCCCCCAGGAAAGTGGACAACAAGGAAATAATGGTGTAAGAAATGAAGATATTCCACAATTAAAAAATTAATGTCACTTTACTTCTATTTCTCGAACTCGAGCTTCATTTGCAAGGTTTTGCTGGAGTTTCTGTTGTGTTGCTTGAGTTTCCAAAGATATGCAAACACGCCTTGCCCGAACACGAGCTTGAACCCTCACCAAAGCTTGCATACATCGGAGTGTTATTGCAGCTTGTTTTCTCACTGCATGGCCTCTTACAAGAGCCTGAAGCCTTACCACACCTTTCAAAGCCCGTAGTGCTCTTCTGGCCTAATACATAAAACACAAATTTCCAGCTAGGTCAAAGTTCTTGACAATAAGACTCCAGAAAATTTTTTATTATAACTCTCAAAACAAATACACAAGTGAATATAAGAAAAAAGACCCTAAAATAGATCCGAAGTGCATCTTAAAGAAAAATCAATTTAAATTCCACAAACTTGACATCCTAGAGGTAGATAAATCACTTTTGTCAACCACTACAATACCTATTTTTTAATGCCAAAAGTAATCTTAGAAAATAAGATAAACTCCTTAAGTATAAAAGGGGAGGGAGGGATAGAACTAAATGGTATCACATAAACACTGCCCTACAGTCACATTGAGAAAAATATATATTTAAGGTAACAATTTCAGGTTAGATAAATTTTTTAATAAAAGATATCAGTTCAGCTCATGTAAATTAAGCCAAATTTAATATGGAATTTACCAGAAATCCTCGAAATGCTGTTTGAATGTGTATTGCTGCCCATTCCTTCCTTGTCTGTTGATTATGTGCAGCATCACACGCTTGTTGTGAAGAAGAACATGAATAATGGGCATCAAGGTTTGCATGGCCATTATCACTTCCAATAGGTGGAGTAGCATCATTATCCAATTCGTTTGGAAGTTTACCATTATCAAATTCGACAGCATGCTTTCTCTGATGGTGAAACTCTCCAACCTTCTTACCATTGAAAAGTTCAAAAATACATTTATTTTACAATATGTAATGTGTAGTATTTTATACAGGAATAGAACCATAAGAACTTATTTGGGATAAGGGCAAACCTTGAGTGGACTCTCTCATATGCTAAAACACCGCCTTCTTGGGTGATTTCTATTCAATTTCATCTTAAAACCAATTGGCATTCATTGCCCGATAAGTACTTAAACAATGCTCCAATAATTGAGGTAAGCAATGTAAGACTTTCCAACAACTCTCTCATATGCTAAGGCATTAGCATTGACTTGTCATCAGGTTTGGGAGCTGCAACATCCCCACGTAAAACTAATTGGGTTTAAGTGAAGTTACTTAAACTACACCCCATTAATTGAGGCAAGCAATGTAAGACTTTCCATCAAGTCTCTCATATGCTAAGGCATTAACATTGACTTGTCATCTGGTTTGGGAGATGCAACATCCCCCTTAAAACTAATTGGCTTTAAGTGTAGTTGTCCAACAAGTATTTAAGTTGCACCCCAAAAATTGAGACAAACAGTCTCTCATATGCAACGGCATTAACATTGGTTTGCCATCAGGTTTGGGGAATGCAATTTCCCCCTTATTTATAGTAGGTCTGGTTTTAAATTTTACTAAATTCAGTTTATATAGTTTCCAAGAGGAAAATTCCTTGAACCCATACTAGAATTGGAATGATAAATAACAAAACTACTTAATCATGGTGAACCATGCTCTAACATTTGAAGAATCAAAACAACTCCACTAAATGTCCTTTGGGCATAACACTCGCAAGTACGCAATAAAAAATATCTTTCCACTTAGGTTGAAACCCAAGCAACAAAACTCCTGCTTTTCTTTTGGGGTAGGCTGGGTAGAAATAACTACGCGATGATACAGAACCTCAGCCAAAAGCAACATCCGTGATGGATTATATTTGCCACCAGAACATGAAAGAAATACTAAAACTCAGGAATACAAGTATGAAGTGTTATGAGAGGGAGAGAGACTCACATTTACCTCCTTCTCTGAAGGCCCTGGCTTTTCTGATTTCTTTAGACCAACCAATGCTTTAATCCACTTCCCTGAGACACCCATAGCCAGTGCAAATTTATGTCAATCTAGCACAAACCTGGCACAGAATTATATGGAGAAGTCAATGCAGAAGTAGTTAATTATACACAATCTTAACTAGCCTATGAGCTATGGGAACAAAAATGATGAAGCAAGGACAAAGTATCAAAGTGAGCAAGCTTAACTGATAAAATCTATTTAAAAATGACAACCAATTCAAATATGTCACAGTAATATGCCTTCATGTGACCTTCATAGTCTATATTAGCTATGCTTGGTCTAATTTCTAAGTTTATTTCCAAAACACTAGTAGTTCACTTTATTAGTTATAACTATAAGAACAGAGTTTTCACTTCTAAGCAACCATAAGCAGTGGGGAAGTGAAGCACAAAATGAAAGATCTCAAAATCTATCATAACACAGTTGCTACAAATAAGGTGAAAATGCACCTTTTGAAATGACTTGTTTTTTTACTCCAGCCTACTAACTACTAAGGTTCTTTTCTCTCATTGACATACGAGGGCCTGGGTAGTCAAGTGTTATTAGGAAATCCAGATTGCATCAGACTACAACAATGGTGTAAGCTAAATTTTACACAAATTGCACTTGAATAACACGTTAATCCAATTGACCAAGTCTGCCATACCAAGTCATCAAGTGTTAAGTGTTTTAACACGCGCACCCACACAAAAAGTGAATATAATTAATTGTGTAACGACTTGGCAAAAATTGTCTTTTCAACTCATGGGCAATGTATTTCTAATCTTGAATTATTATTTATTACACTAAACCTGAAGTAAAAACGACCATGAAAATTGAAAAACGACAGATATTACAAAGATCGAGATTATAAGGCAAGCAACGGAAATCAGATGGGTTATAACAATAACCAAGGACGTAGACAATTCCCCTCCGTTAGGAATAACAGTGTTGACTCCGTTGCTCGAAAAATGAATTAACTGTTTGAGTTCGGCATAAATGCCCGATAGATTTGGAAACTTCACAACAATTCAATTTAATGGCCATTAAAACCTAGAATTCCAAGCACGAGAATAGCAGATCCAGAAATCTCAAAGTCGAGGCACAATTCACCTGAGTCATAGCAAGCGAGATTGTCACTGAGCTAAAATTCACCATCGACCACGAAAATGTAACGAACCGTCACTGAGTCAATGCCGAGTTCTCATTCACGCAAACTCGGCGTCTCTTCAGAAGATTTCCGAGTGAAGCTCGCTCTCTATCACTCAGCAATGATTTTCAGTGGAAAATGATAAAATAAAATGGATAACGAATGTAAGACGAGTTGGTAAAACTAAAAAAGAATAATTATGTGTGAGGAGGAAATGAATTGCGAGTGAAAGTGGAATGTAATTTTAATTTTAATAAATAAAGAAAGCATTAACTTTTAAAAAGTTATGAGAGAGATATGGTAATATTTTAATGATATTAAATAACTAATATTGGTTTAAAAAGACGGGAGGGGAGCACGAGTTTTGAGCAAGGACTTAGGACTGGTGTGGTCTAATGTGCGCCGGGACGGTAGCAGCACACAAAACGATGACGTATAGCTGTCAACGGAGCTACTCACGGGGACGTGGTATCCCCACCTCGCCTTATCCGATTAATCCTTTCCTTGCTTCGTTAATCACAATAATCATTGCATAAAAGCAACTGCAAGTCCTATTCGTAATTCGATTGATTTGAAAAGCTTAGCGCCATTTATTTGGATTTTTCATTTTTTCTTAAGAGAATTTTTTTAATAAATATAAATAAATATATATATATATATATATAAATTTAAAAAATATTTTTGACTATATAAAATATTTTTTCATTACCATTTAGTTATAAATGACTTCATATGAGTTTTATTTTAAAAATAATTATTTTAAAATTTATATTTATAATTAATTAATTATGTAAAATTTCTTCCATTATATTCATTAAATTTTTATAAAATAATAACTTGTAATCCAACCTAAGTGTTAAATTGCTTAAAAAATAGTATATTTTTTCGATTAATTGCATTGTCATTTTTATTTTATTTTTTTATTAAAATGTATTGTTATTTATTGTAAGTAATTGTTCTATCATCACATTTCCCATCAATATAATATAAATAATAATATTAATTTAACAATATATCAATTTAACAGTTATGTTTATCACATCATTATTTGATATGATTTATGTCTTTGACATAGTTAAAAGTTGATCATTTTTAATATTACCCGAACCTACTAAATTATTGTTAGTTTTTTTCAATTTTTATCCCTCAAGTTCTAACCTTTCATTTTCATCTTGATCTTAAAAAATATCACAACAAATTATCAATAAGATCTTTTTCAAAAACATGTCATTCTACTTAATGTCAATTTATTAATATAGAATGATAAATAACCGTTTGAGACTTGTTCCAAGACTATAGTGTCAACTTATATGGTTAACCTTTATAAGAGTTTGTACTTAGTTTTAGTTGCAAAAGAGGAAGACATTTGAGATGTCAAAGTAAAAAATATGAATTATGATATTCACACCCTTGTGTCCGTTCAAGTGATTACCATTTTTTTATAAAGGGAAAGAAGCAATGGAAACAATGTTATAACTCATATTGTAACCCAACTAAGCCATGAAATCAACACCTTTATATACTTCCCTAAAAAATGTGTCTCATAAAAGTGATTGTCATTCATTACATATGTATGAGATGTTATTTTCTCACATTGAAATTAGTTTCATTCATTATTAATAAAGGTCACTTGAACAAGGATGATAATTTTATGTATGACCATGAGATATTAATTATAGTTAGATGTACAATAGGTGATGCATAGTCTAGAATGATGGTTGTCTCCTATATTGAAAGGTGGAGAGAGTTGGTGTCCTTATGCCACCACTCAACAAAATAAATCAAAATATACTTGTCGACTATGTGGTAACACGACTTTATAGAAGACACCAACCTATGTCTCTTAATGTATTTCCTCGACTACTCGTGCTTAGAAAAAGGTAACATATTGCTCTCATGACTTACCATCTTTAACTAATGGCAATTCAATACTTCCCATAAAATTGTGAGTCAATATGGTCCTCATACGACCTCAATACATAGTGCTCCTTAAGAGCTATTGGATAAGGGGGCCAACAACCTATGACTCACTAATGAGTGCCTATATCATTAAGCATTGTCTCATTTTTATACTGTCATGTTATTGTAGTTTAATCTCTTTGAGTTGAAGCAATGGGTTGTGGACTTTCAAATCTAGATGTATAACCTATCAATATACCACTCGCGGATTTATGTGTCTTATAAGCATTAATGCATAAATATCTAATAAATTATATATTTGACATGTCACAAATGTATTAGTAAAAATGAATAGAAAGTTAAAATAATTAAAATTCTTGATATCTAATATGTAGTAAAACTAAAATTTATTAAGTTTAATTGTGTTTATATTCTACATAGCTTGTCAAGTGAGTGGTTTTAGTTACCACAATTTTAATTATTTAAATTAAATCCTCATACTTTTAAAATTGATGAAATTAATTACATGTTGATGTGACACTCAAAATTTGAGTTTATAAATTGAGAAACAATATCCAATAAAGGGGTTTGAACTCACTACTTGTTATTTTAACACCATACACAAAAACTACTAGATTACTTAATTTACATATACATATATCAAGTTACTTAATGACTAATTATAAAATAGTTATTTTTCATTCCAACCCTTCATTTCCTTACCATCTAATAAATAAGACACATCACTTATTAAAATCATTAAATTGCAGGAAAATAAAAAGTGAGAAGAGGACGTAACTCTCTTCTAGTTTGAAGTAACTTGATTCCTTCACACACACATATATATATACATAATGAGTTATTAAGTGAGGTGAGTGTTATAAGAAGAGAAATGTGAATTATATAAGTATAAATGAAAGGTTATAATAGAAAGCTATTAAATGTTTACATGACCATTTAAAAATGACATATAATTTATTTTACTTAACAAAACATTTCATGTATGATTATATGATTCATATTTACTCTTCTCACATTGATATTCATCTCACTTTATACATTTCATGTATGTATATATATATATATATAATCTATCGACAAATGTGTAGGTCAGTTAGGGTAAGATTGTTATAACTTAACCAATAATCTCGACTTTAAGTATTGAACATGCAATTATGTTAAATATTCAGAATAAGAGCTTGTAATCATACTCAATTTGAATATGATTGTCAATAATAGATGATACATGTAGTATGTATATATATTTGTGTGTGAGAGACTCAAATGTTTGAGAAACAAATCCTACTGGTAAATAAATAGCATAATATTATAACTTATACTTTAAATATTATATATCTTAACTAATTTATTTACTTCCACTATAAATATTTTGTTATAAAAATGTGTTACTTTTACTTTTATCCCTTTTATCCCTTCCATATATGTTAATGATTGAAATAAAATATTATTATTAATGTAATAGATTTTTTTATTTGACTTAAAAATTAAAATTAAAAACTTTTCTAATAATATTTTGAAAAATTATTTTATAATTTAATATTTTAAATAAAATTAAAATAACATATTTAACAGTATATTGGAATTAATAATAACCATTTTACATTTTTTGTTTTTCACTAAAAATATTATTATATCAACAATAATATTATCTCTTACTCACTAAAATAACTCTTTAAATTTTAATATTATACAACTTAATTAGTATCAATTTAAATATATTTTTACAGAAAATTAATTATAAAAGTATAATTACATTTATCAATATTTTAGTAAAAAAAATTATTACGTCAATAATAATATTTTATTTCACTCACTAAATATTCAAAAGAAAAATATAAGAAATAAAAACAGCACCGTTTCTATAAAAGAATAAATTATTTAATATAAAATTATTGTTATAATATATATATATATATATATTATAAATACAATGTTACATTTTATTTAATAAAAGAATTAATAAATATATGTGTTTTCTATTCACGACTCATATATAATATATTTTTAACATATATAAGAGTATATAAGAATTAAAATAAACAAGTAGGTGGTGTGAAAATAAATATGAAAGATGACATTAATTTGGGCCCCACTCTAAAACTAAAAGTTATTTCGATAACCAACTTAATCTTGAGGTTGAAAAAAAACATACAATAAGTAATTAAAAATATCTTAAACATAATTTTTAAAATAATTATTCTAAAAATTCAATACATTTACTGTTTCTAATTAAATATCAATATTACAGTATCAGTTCATTTTAATTATAAAAAAAAAAATCAAGATCACCTGAAAAACGAGGAACTGAAATGGAACGGTTAGTGGCAGGCAGCCGTGGAATACCAAAGAAAGTCAAGTATGGCGCCAAGCGGTGGGAAAGAATTTAATAATATAATAATATTTAAAAACCATAAAATAAAAATAAAAAACCTCCGCTTTTCGCTAAAGTTGGCAAAGAAGGATCTAGAAGAAAAACCCAGATCCACGAAAGGTTCAGATCCAACGGTGCTCGCTTCCTCAGAAAGACTTGGTGAATAAAAATTCTAGACCCTTCTGCTTGACCTAAGAATATTTGAGGTTGGATCCTGGCCGTCCAAAAAATCAAGCACCATTATATAAACACACCAGACGCAGAATTAATGAATTACATTGGCCTAGCGCTTCTTCCCTCGCATTCCTTTTAGATCTAGTGCAGCCAGAACTTGCAAAACTTTTTGAAAGTTAGGGTTACGATTCCGAGGTAGAAGAAGATGTTTGGAAGAGCACCTAAGAAAAGCGATAGCAGCAGGTATTACGAAATCCTCGGCGTTTCGAAGAACGCTTCGCAGGATGATTTGAAGAAGGCTTATAAGAAAGCCGCCATCAAGAATCACCCTGACAAAGGCGGTGATCCCGAGAAGGTAAATTTCGCTTTGTTCCAAATCAATAGTCGATTCCTCATAATTGATTCGTACATATGTGTCCATGATTTGATAATTCTGAATCACCGTGTTGCGTTTAAATTTAAATTGTGATTGATTAATTAATTTATGATTTGTTATATATATATTTTCCTGATTAATTTACGGTGTGTTTGGGAAAGGGGAAAAAAGAGGGGAGTTGGAGATTGTTTTATTTGTTTGTCAATGGGTTGGGGTTGTGATTGGATGGTGTTTAATATTTTGTGATGTTAAGAATTCGATTGGTTAGTTGTAGTGATGGATTCGTGTGTTTGTTCTGTAGTTCAAAGAGCTTGCTCAAGCCTATGAGGTTCTGAGTGACCCCGAGAAGCGTGAGATTTATGATACTTATGGTGAAGATGCTCTTAAGGAAGGAATGGGTGGTGGTGGCGGTGGCCACGACCCATTTGATATCTTCAGTTCATTCTTTGGTGGAAGTGCGTTTTCAACGGGTACGGTTTTGTTTATTTGTTTGTTTACAAAGGAAAATTTCATCCAATGATTGTTTAATAAAAAGGAACTTTTGCACAGGTGGTGGCAGTAGAGGGAGGAGGCAGAGACGGGGAGAAGACGTGGTTCACCCTCTGAAGGTCTCTTTGGAGGATCTTTACCTTGGAATGTCTAAGAAGCTCTCTCTTTCGCGGAACGTGTTGTGCTCTAAATGCAATGGGTGTGTGCCGTGCAATTAGGTTTATTTTTTGGAGGGCATGTTTGTTTGTTGCTCTTTTTTGGTAATAGGGTTTCTAACATTTCTGGTTTGTTTGTTCTGTTTAATTGATTGCAGAAAAGGTTCGAAGTCTGGGGCTTCGATGACCTGTGCTGGTTGCCAAGGTACTGGTATGAAGGTGTCTATTAGGCATCTTGGTCCTTCTATGATTCAGCAAATGCAGCATCCTTGCAATGAGTGTAAGGGTACTGGAGAGACAATCAGTGACAGAGATAGATGCCCACAGTGCAAGGGAGAGAAGGTTGTTCAGGAGAAGAAAGTACTTGAAGTTATTGTGGAGAAGGGAATGCAGAATGGGCAGAAGATTACATTCCCTGGTGAAGCTGATGAAGCTGTATGTTGAGTTTAGGATCATTGTGATGATATATTGATATGGATTATGGAACTTAGACTGACTTTGAGGTTTTGTGTTTTGCAGCCTGATACAATCACTGGGGATATTGTCTTTGTCCTGCAACAGAAGGAACATCCAAAGTTCAGAAGAAAGGCCGAAGACCTTATTGTAGAGCACACCTTGTCTCTTACAGAGGCTTTATGTGGCTTCCAGTTTGTGCTGACTCACTTGGATGGCCGGCAGCTTCTTATCAAATCAAACCCTGGGGAGGTTGTTAAGCCTGGTATGAAAATGATTCACATTTCTGTTAGTTTTGCTTGTTGATGGGATGTTGAATGTGATATTTCTAACTTAGAATTCTTTCATTATTATGTGTTACTTACAGATTCATACAAGGCTATAAATGATGAGGGAATGCCGATGTACCAGAGGCCCTTCATGAAGGGGAAGCTTTACATCCACTTCTCGGTGGAATTTCCGGATTCTCTGAATGTTGATCAAGTGAAGGCTTTAGAGGGTGTTCTGCCAGCAAAGCCTTCATCACAGTTGACAGACATGGAGCTGGACGAGTGTGAGGAGACAACACTTCATGATGTGAACATGGAGGAAGAGACAAGGAGGAGGCAACAAGCTCAGCAGGAGGCGTACGAGGAGGATGAGGATATGCACGGCGGTGCTCAGAGAGTACAGTGCGCCCAGCAGTAATCACCTTTCTGTGCTGTCATGATCTCCATTATCTCTTCTTTTAGCCGTGTGTGCGGACTAAACATAATTAGTGTTTTGATCAAACGATTTTGACCAGTAAACACTGTAGCATTTATTGTCCAAGAAATTATTTCACAAAAGACATCTAATACAATTTTTTCTTCTTCTCATCACTGTCTGATGGTATTTATTTATTTGAGTTTAATTTTCATATATTCTTTTTCAAGAATTAGATTTATTGGTTTATAAAGTTGATAATAATAAATTATACTTTAAGTAATAAAGTAATATCAAAATATTATATTAAATGTCCTTAAAATTAGCTTAATGATCATATTAGATATTTTATAAGATAAAATAATTTATAATAAATAGTCAATGATAAATATAAATGATTTTTATATATGAATACTTATTTGTATTTTTAGTTATTTGGATTAGTGTAATCAGTTTTCCGACTTGATGAAATTGTTTCATTGATGGCGGTGAGTATAATAACAAAACAATGTGTCGGGTTGTATCTTTAAATGAAAGATATCTTCTGAATATTAAAATGAGATTATAACAAGTTAATATCATTAATGATCTCAATGTTCTAAAATAATTAATTTTTAATTATTAACTAAAATATGTCACTAATGCACACTTAAATATTTACAAAATATATTACACCCAATGCAGCACAATAATGTTAGTATTATAGTGCTTTTTTAACCTAGTATTATAGGGTTGTTAGCAATACAATTTAAACATATTTTCTTATTATTAAATAAAATTTAGAACAAAATTTGGATGCAGTTTTATAGTTATTTTTAATTAAAATTAGTTTTATTTTAATAATTTATGTTGACATCTAATAAAAAATTATATATTTTTTATTTTTCTTTGAAAATCTGAGTGATTAAAATAAAATATTTATTATTTATATAATCATTTTATTGTATTTACTATTTTTTATAATAAATTTTTGGTACTAACTTTTTTTATTTTAGTATTACATTATTTTTAATTTATTATACTTCTATATTATTTCTAATATATTTTTCATGGACCTATATTCAAAGATTTTTTTTTATATTATATCTCTTTCATTTTTTATATTCATGTTTTAATACAAGAGAACTTAACTGGATCAATATTTTTTAAATAATACTTTTATAAAAGAAATAATTTAAAATAGAATGATTAAATTATAATTGAAACATATAATCTTAAAAAAATGTAAGTTAATATTATAATATTATTTAGTACCGCTAAATATATATACACTTTTGGTTTTTTACGTATTAATTATATATAATTCCTAAAAAATATATATAATATATTTTATGTACACATATGCCAAATAAATCGTTTAGTGACTCATGTTTGTTATAAAATAAAAAGTTCATGAGTCCCAACAGTTTTTTGTTATTTTCTAAATCTTAAGTTCCCGCAAAAAAGATGTTAGAAGATAGACAACAATCTGATGGAAGGAAAATATTAGGAATCTAATTGATGCAATTGAAATTCAGATAATTGCGGGGTTTGGAGGACTAACTATAGTAATTTTTACATTATTATTGAGGAAAGATTTATTTTACATCACCAAAGAGTATGTTTGAAGCAAGTAAGTTAGTTTCTAACTTGTTTGATCATAAAATATATTTACATAACTAAAGAGTATGTTTGATGAAGCAAATATGTGCCCCTATGGAAATTTTAGCTTTACCTCTTCCATTCAATAAGAAAATAATAAGGGGAAAATAAGATAAATTTCTGACTGAAAACATCTCAACATCACCTGTAGCACCCAAAGGATGCCGAAGAGCAATAACACCACCATTCACGTTGACCTTTCTGGGATCAAGTGCTAATTTCTTGCAGGAATAAACATACTGTGATGCAAATACCCACACAAGATCACTATATTGCTAAATGCTTGGTACAAGATTACCTGTAGACTTAGCTGTGGAAATATGCAATAAAACGAAGTTATTAGTTATAATTACAACTGCTAATCTTTACCTCAAGAGATTTCAAATATCAATGTAGACAAGTTCAAGACCACCTGGGCCAACATCCATGACATCAGGATCTACTCCAACAACAGCAACACAAATTTTATTCATTTCTAAATTGCAAAAATTTCTAAAAACTAAAAATAAGAAAAATGAACTGAAAACTAAAAAGTGAAACCGAGTTTTGATTTCAAAATTTTCAAAATTTAAAACTTAAAATCATTCCAAATCTGACCTTACTTATCCATTAGTTTTGGTGAGTATTCCCTAAATTACCTTAATCCACTCTATTATTAGAGCTAGCATTGAATTTCACCCGACAAAACGAAAGTTAAAAAAATGTCAATTATTGACATTTTTCTCTTCATTTACTGTAATTTCAAATGACCATTATCGCAGTTACCAAAACTGACTCTTCAAGAGGTACGAAATGTGAAAGCATTCAAACAAGGGAGTGCTAAATATTCTCCCAAGAAACCACAAGGTTTTCAAACAAAACAGATAACAATCCTAGTGATGGGTAATATCGATCTTCTTTTGGAGATACCGGAATAACTGAGGAATTGTATATGAAGGCTTGTCCCATGATTTGATACATAATTTTGCCACAGCCAGAAGACTTTTAAGCTCCGTACAGTCATAACTGTTACCAAGATCAGGGTCTATCATCTTATCTATGGAATTGTAAAATCGGGATTCTTGGATCCATTCAATTAAATCGGAACCTTCCATCTCCGAAGACTGACCGGTGACCAGTTCTAGTATGAGCACTCCAAGTTGGAATATAATCTGACAACTTTTCTGCTTCATGCAATCTGAAATGGACAAGGATGATGAGCACATAAATGTAAAGTAACAAAAAGTTCACTTACAGGTTTGATTTTGTTGCAAGACTAGTTTATAAGGAGAAGTGACCTTCTGAATATGGCATCATAACAGAATTTCCACCGGATGTAAGAAGGCCAAAGTCGGATAGCTGTAATTACAGAATGAAATCTAATTTAATATGGTTTCTGAATTAGAGTGCTTTATTTGCCTTCGGCATGTCAATCTGAAATGAGATATCGTTAATCTCTGAAAAAGGTAAGAGTTTACCGTGAGATAGGGAACTATTTCCTTACTTTGGCTGTGAAGTTCTCATCTAACATAATATTGCTTGAGGTGATAGAGACATGACACACCGGTGGTTCATTGAAGAGAAACAAGTATTCCTGCTCCAGAATCAACATAAGGGCAAAAATCAGATAACCATGCTTGACAAATTTTGTAGTTTCAACTGCTAGTTCATATCTTACACAATTTTAAATGGCGTGTGTATCAAAAGACTCTTTAGAGTTACATCCTATATTTTTATATAGCCAATAAATAAAGATAACGTGAAGCTGACATCGTTCCTCGATGATGATAAGTCAATGTCACAAATGTTCGACACTAAACTGTCTCTTTAGCGTAGTCATATATGCCAAAATAAACCAGTTTAAAACCAGACAAATTATATAAAAATATACCTTGCTGCTAAATATGTAAAATTTTGTTTTTCTTTAAGCAATTATTGTTGGAATCACAATGTTCTTTGCCAACATTTATCCTGTCTTTACTTCCCCAATTTTGCCTTTATTTTATCCTGTCTCCTAGCGGTTACCATCTCTACTTCCTATTTCTTCTCTCTTTCACTCCTTCAAGAGTTAGATAAAAGCATCAAAAGAGAGTGTAGCTATCATCGTCCTAAGTGACTTTAGTCTATGAGCTGCGGGTGCTTGCGAGTTTTGTTATGCCAGGGTCTGGCATCAATGTTAGACTACCCGTGGCATTTTGAGGTCTGTTCTGGATATGGTACTCTTTGATTTTAAGACTCATAGTTGCCTTTTTAATGCCAGTTACGTATGACTGTATGAGGTATGACTCATGCAACTTTCTTAGGCATCGTAGTGTAAGACTATTGAGAACACCATTTGTGCAGCTCTCTACTTATACAACAAGGAAATCACTATCTTAGCAGAGATCTTGTCCCCATTCCTCAGCAGAGTTCTTGTCCCCGTTTACCAGGCTTTACCGGGGCTTCCATTCAAAGCTAGCTTATAACACTTCTCCTTCCTACCTTCCAAAACCAGGCAGGTGTTACAGACTCTATACATTGTGTTACCACTTAGCAGAGTCCTGTGTTTTAAATAAACACTCGCCACCCCCTAATATGTGCTGCTTTTCTAATCAAAAGATAGGAGAGTAATTTTTCTCCTGAGTTATGGGGGCATGAGTTCCTTCAGCAAAGTTTTAACCTTGTTGACTATGACAACAGTGGGGAGTCCCACGTCATATTTTTAGTAGCTAGGGAGAAGTTAAACTTCTAAATGGCACTAATCACAAATTGAATACACACAGAAGCTAAATTCTACCCTCGTCCATGGAACCAAGTGGCCTAGTTTCCAATATTCACTTTGCCATATGTATCAAGCTACTTTTGTATCACAGGGCTGTAACACTACCAGATATCTAACATAGCATGGACTTTCTGTATCCGCAATCAATTTAGAAAACTCGAAAAATTTCAGGTTTTTCTAATTAATTGCCACAGAAAATAGAATAAAAAGAGCGCAGCTTCAAGCTGAAAATATTAGGCGTTTCGTGTTTCAGACATGCTTTAATTTACAGAGCTTACCAGGGCAGCCACAACACCATTAGCTATCTGTAACCTTGTCCTCCAGTTCAAGGGAGTCTTCAAAGGGTCTGCCAGCACCCAATCATTGAAACAAAATCAAAATATGTCATCGAGAATCTCCTCTAAACTTTTTTTTTTGGCTTTCTAAATTTACCATTTAGGTGCTCCTTCAAGCTTCCATTTTCTATGTTGTCAAATATGAGCAATCTGCAGAGATAACCCAAATAGAAAGTTACAAAATTACTATACCTATACAACACCTATACCGAACACATTCAAATGCAACAGTAGTCCAAGTCCATTTATTATTAAAAAAAAAAAACTATTTCAATAAATTTCTCATCAAGCACTTTTAGGAAAATAAATTAAAAAATAAAAATAAAAATCAAATAAGTTAAAATCAATTTATGCATCTCAACTGTTTAAAAAACTTTCTTGTCCAACTTCTCCATTGGTACATGTAAACTAAGCATAACATGGCATTCTTACCTTAGAGAAGTTTTAAAAATCAGGTTTCGTGATTCAAAACCTTGCATAATTAAAAGCTAATCCAAACATGAAATAAGTGAGTTTATTCTCATTTAGCTTCAAAGGTAGAAATGCCTACATAACACTTGCAAGTCAATTAAGCAATAATAGGAAATTTTTTTTTTTAATCAGGGGTAGAGCTAGGGTAACCCTACTGCCGTCAGCCATGAGACTAATACTCGAAGAGGTAGAATACCAATTGTAGGACAACTCTTCTACCCACATATGTTGCTCTATTGACATAGTCAGAAATCGAACACCTATCATATACTTAAAGGTCACAGCAACTAAACACACCTGACACACCTTGTGGGTTAAGCAATTATAGGCTCGTCGTTAACATAATGGGTTTTATGTCATAATTGTCAATGTCAAGGATGAAAAATTCCTACTCGAGATAGTGACCAATGAAAATGCGAAACAGAGCACACTCGACTGGACTCACCTCTTGTGATTGCGTCCAACGGAAAAGCCTCTGAGGGAGAGAAGATGGCGATGACGCAAGCGCCCCAAGAATTGCACATGTCTGTAAAAATTGTCGTTTCCTTCATCGAAACCGTTCACTTCTCTCACCAAACAAACACGGTCTCCAAACTTGGCAGAATACGCAGAAACCTCGGGATTGCTATAAACGATTCTGCGGAAACCATCCGTTGCTCTTCTAACGTTCTTATACGAAATTCTCCTCACGAAGAACACCGCACCTGAACAATTCAACACAGTCATTGACCTTGATCCACAAAAACACTACCAGTGATTGAGAGCTTCGAGTGTTGACTTCATTTGAAAATTGAATTAGAATTAAATGAAATTGAGAAAGGATCAGTTCCGAGGAAGAAGTGTGGAGCGAGAATTGGGATTACCGGAACGAGATCGGTGAAGCCATGCGAGAAGGTGGCGACGGAACTTGTGGATCAAGGGATCCATGGAGGTGTCGGTTAAGAGTAACGGAGTTGAGTGGGGAGGTAACACCGTCAAATTCCATTCGCTTTGTACTTGTTGGGTCAACGGGAACAACGACCTTTTTATGAAAAACGAATCTGCTGATTCCTGTTACTTTTGTTTCGGTATTGAGGAGAGAGAAAAAACGTAAGAGGGAGTGTGAGACACGTAACAGAACAGTGGAACGGTTTCAACGTGCGTCAGCGTCACCCTGGCCAGTCAATTAAAAGAAGTAATAACGGGATGCTAATCCAAATCTTTTTCTGTTTTGAACTCAGTTTTTGGTTACTGAAACGAACTAAGGATATTTTTCTTTTTTTATTTAATAAACTAAATTAATCTTTCAATTTTTTCAAACAAAACTTTGAATACCTATTCAAATATAAAGATGCTTTAACGCACGGGGGTTACGCTCTTCGCAGATAATCCAATTTCTAATAATTTTTACCCAGTATTTACATCAAGGGATGAGATGTATTTGTAAATTATTCAAATTTATTGTTTGTTTTGTTTGATTTATTTTATTAAATAAATAGTTTTAAACTTAATTTTAGACTTTTTGCATAAATAAATAAAATTTAAATATTTTTTTTTAAGCTCACGTGATCAGCCTTCTACTCTAATAAAATTAAGACTTGTGTTCAATTTAAGATTAATTTATTGATAAGAGATCTATAATCCCACCATAAATCAATATTAAAATTGATGGTTTTTCTTATCTTATATGGGAAATTCTGTATAGAAAATAAATAAAAAAAACGAAAAGACTTTCCTTATATTTTATATTTAACATTTTATATACTTTTCTTTTATTAATATGTACAAATTAATACAACAATATATTATTATATTTTTGTTAGTTATTAGATAAAGTATGATGACACACTTGATGTTAACATTTGGAAAAACTATGATGATGAATTAGAATTAAGGAAATTAAACTTGCATATAAACTAAAATATAAGAAATAAAAGTGAAATTAAACTTAAAAACTATCATGTGAGTTTTTTAAGATTTCAGATGCATATTTCATTATTTCTAAAGTTTTGAAATACTTTAAATCTATAAACAGAGAAAGAATTACTATTTGTCATTGAATTACTTTTAATAAATGAAATATTTTCGAAAAAAATAATCATTCAGTTATTCAACGTCGAAAAATTAATTTTTAGTTGAAAGCTAGTAAAATTAGCTATTGACAATTATAAAATGACGAAAAATAATGTGTGTACATATACTTGTCTAAATGCTATTTTTCATTTTATAGAAAAAATATATTTTCGATAAAGATAAAGTTACTTTACAAATAGCTCTTACAACAATTCTAATAGAGTTGCTTAAATAAATTGCTTAAGAAACATTTCCTTAAGCTGATCTAATCTAACAGGCAGAAAGAGTTGCATAGATTTAGGCATGGTTCTTTATACAATGATGTGAATGAGCGATTATTTATGATTAAAAAGAAAAATTAATTGTCAAATAAAAAAATATAAAATATGAGTTATTTAGGAGTTATATTATTGAAATAAAATGTGAGTTGTTTAAATATAACGAGAGATAAAAGAGATTCACACTAACTAACCATATTTATTTAAAATTTAAGAATAAGTTATTTAAATGGAACTCGTTTTATAAATGTTTTTAATTGAATTATTTTGTTATATATATGTATATAGGGATAGACAGTTACATTCATATATCTATGCTCAATATATTTTCTTGAGTAAAAAAAACTTAAATCCAATTAAAGTAGTTTTTTTCCATCAATAGATAAGACTAAACGAATATTTATATGTTGGAGTCTAATTATTATGTCTAATTTTAAGTTTGATCAGAATTAAATTACTTCTCGGGTAATTATCAATAAAATTACTTAATTTAAAACTATTTATATATATATTAATTTTGATTAATTAAACTATTGAATATTCTAACATTATTTAAACTAGCATGCACACTAAATTTAAGATATTATACATAGACAAGTAATCCTATTGTCGATATTTATTTACATTTAAAAGAAAAGTATATTCATATGTTACAAATAATTTATTTAAAGAAGTGTCAATAGTTTTAAAATTTTATAAATTTTGTAACTTTAAATATTCATTTTTGTTAATTTAATGATTGAATTATTGAAATTTAACCTACATAAGGAATTATTGAACAAAATAATTCTACCAAAACTTACTCGATCCCAAAGTTTTTAGTTAACTTTAAATTTTTGTAATTTTTGTTTGAAGATAAAATATTTTATTAAAAATTAAAATGATTAGAAAAATAGTGTCATGTAAAGGTAAGGATGGAGAAGTTTTATTAAAATATCGAGAAGAATAATAAAAGTTAATTATAAGTTATAAACTATGAATTTGAATCCACGTAGAATCAACACCAAAATAAAAGTTATCTCATGTATAATTTTAGGATTGAAATTCTCCTACACAACTCTTCTAACATTAAATGCATAATATAGTATACTAAAATTTTAGTTATTATTTTTACATTTAAATACTTTATAATAAATGTCTTTTTGAAAATAATTTATTAAAAAAATTTCTTCTAATGTTTAGTTTAATCTAATTTTTTTAGAAACTATATATTTATTTTATCAAAGATAATTTCATTCTAGTATGATATAAGATAATTATGAGTGAGAAAATTATTCATATAAATATTTAATTTAATACAACTATATACTTTAAATTCAAAAATAAATTAATAGGAGAACAAGAATAATTTATGTAAATGAATCCACTTGATGATATTTCAAACATTTACTAAGCACTTCTACATTGTTTTAGCTTTTTACTAACAACTTTAAGTTGTTAACTATTTTTTTTTTTTTACTTCAAACTAGTTTTTAAATTACCTTTACCAAATATAGACTAAGCTTTAACATCCTCCCTTCAATTTTGAATTGAAATTAATGCTTTAGTTAAACATTAAATTGTTGGAAACAAATAATCATCACGATGCCAACCTTATATAATTAATGAGTTTCAAGTTTATCACCAAAAGAAAATAATTCACATTTACTCTCTTAGTTAAACCCTAAGTTGATGTGTGTGTTGAAATTAATGTTTTAGTTAAACATTAAATTATTGGAAACAAATAATCACCATGATGCAAAACCTTATATAGTTAATATAAAAATACACTAGGGGTAGTTGTGAACTTATTTGCATTTACTTTGTTTCATTGGTGTATTGTTTCATTGTTAAAATTTCATCTAGTTTTACAAAATCAAATTTGTATGGGGTATGTGAAATATTGTCAGATTGATTATGCTGTCTCACGTCACTGAAAAATAAAAACTGGTACAACAAACATCATAAAGTGTTTCCCATCAATAACACTTAAGTAATTAATAAAAAAACTTTATTTATTTTTTCTTTTTTTCTTATTGCAACTAAGGTATAAGAACATGATTTTTACTATAAGGTAACAGGTTATTTTGGTTCCTAAAAATGTATAACATCATCTCTTTAATCCTTAAAAAAAAAAAAAATCAGAAATTGCTATCTGTCCATTACATTATTCCATATAACAACATTTAACAATTACTATATAACAATAACCTTTTGCGTGCAGTGCCAGTAAGTTTGTATTCCTTAGATGTTTCTTTTTTCTTTTTCTTTTCTGAAAGGAAGAAGGGAACAACCCTACATGGCTACATCCTGCACGGGAACAGAAACTCCAGCTACATCGAGTGTTTTTCATCGCACGTCATTGGATTCTATCTAGTCTATCCCACACTTTACGCTCATTGGATTCTGTCCAGTTGGACTTTTTTATTTCAACATCCCTAAAAAATTATATTTACTCAAATCACTCTTCCTCTTTTATTTCCTCGGCTACAACGAAACACGGTTTTTTTTTTTTTTACTATAATAATAATAAAAAATAATTTATCAAATAAGTGTTAAAAAATTATTAATCAAAAGGTGGGCCCTGCTTGAGGCCATACCACGAGTTGGCACTTGGTGTACAAAGTTTGCAGTGTGCACAAGAGGGGCTAAGATTGAGTGTGTGCGCGGAAGGCACCACAATTGATGGTACCTTGTAAAGGATGGAACACGGCCCTACAGCACGCAACAAAGTCTGCCCGCATAGGCTGCACTGCCCTATGCTACTGCTTAGGGGGGCACCAATATGGTGGGCGCCTTTCGCACTCTCTTTCTAATGTTGTCAAATTAAGTGGTGAGTGGTTAATCCGGCCCACTATAGATTTGGATTCACTTAGGTTAAAAATAAATCTACTATAATTATTTTGGAGAAGTTTACTCAACTCACTTAACTAGCTACTCATTGAATTAAATCTACTTGTGAGTTATGAGTTATATTTTTTTTAAATTATTTATTTTCTTATATGATGTATTTTTTGTAAATTGTTTATTATTTAATACTACATTGAATATGTGTAGAGTAATTTACATAAATATATATAACAATTATTAAATTAAATATGATTAAATAACACATATTTAATTAATTATTATATATTTTATCAAAAAAATATTTGAATTATTTTTTTTTAGGCAAATCAACCTGTATAACCTGAATATCTATATTGGATCGAGGTAAGTTAATTTTTTTTAGAAAAAAATAAGTTAGTTGAACTTTCCTTGACTTGAAAAAAATAATCAAATTGACTATATTTTAACAGCTCCAATTCTTGACATCTTGACCTGTAAATGAATACAGCAAAAAATAGTTGAATGTAAAAATAAATAAATAAATAAATATTTGAAGAGGGATTATTAGGTTATATACGGTGAAACTATTCACCTGAAAAGACTTTTTCTTCCTTCTTGACTTTTTTATTTTTTGTTTTTTTATTTCATGTTGAGAAGTTGTTATTTAAATACATTATATTAGTTATTAATTTATTTAATTATACATGTTGTTAAAGGTCAGTTTGTGGAAAAAATCATAATTGTAGTTAAAAACAAAAAATCATGAGTAGCTACAAAGTATTTAGATGGTTTATGTGTTAATTAAGATTAATTTGTTGAGAATAAACACAATTATGATTATTTAATGGAAACAAAGACTTGTGCATGTTGATGTTGAGGGGGCATTGTGTACATATAAGTATTTATTCATTTGACATGTCATCATTTCACTGTAAGGAGGCATAGAATTATTCTGCTCTATGTGTGGACAATTTTTTAAATTATTAATCATCGTTTCTAATAAATTTAAATAAAGTCGTACAACAAGACCAGACAATTATCGATATGAAAAACATCAAATACAACAACGTTGTCAATTTTATCAAAATCTTATACGGAACATCCAACCTCCATTACGTGATTAGACACCACTTATAAGATAATTATTATTTTTATCTAATATAGTATTCATTTAAAAAATTATTTAATTAATATTTTAAGTTTTATTATTAATTTAATCAAGTTCAATTTAAAAAATAATTAAATTAAGATTAATTATATTTAAATAATTAATTATAATTAACTAATCAGTTTACTTCTTATTGTAAATTGCGTAATACTCAATTAAATTAATTGCATTTAATTACAATTATATTTTTCACAAATTATAATTAACCAAATAATAAAAATTATTAATAATATAATTTACTTCAGCTATAAAAGTAATTAAAAATAAAAAATAAAAAATAAATACGAAAAACACACTAAGAAGTAAGATTGGTTAATTCCGACTTGTTAGCGTGAAAAACAAAATAGATACTTTTATTTTGTATTTTCATTATCATTGAAAAAATAACACTTTTATCAAAGTCAATCATGTCTAAATTTTTTTTAATATGTAATTTTAGTTTATCAAGCACTCGATATACACATGAACAAATAAACAGTGAAACATTATTTTTATATTTTTTATTTTGAAAACAATAAATTTACTTTAAATAATAAAAATTTCGTATGATAAAAAATATTAAAAAATTTAGGTAATAAAATTTTACATAAGCCCTTCTAATGAAATTATTTATCATATGTTTGAAAAAATTATTTATATATTCCAAAATATTCTATTAAATTAAATATAAAAAATTTAATTTTTAATGTATATATATATATATTTATATTTTTTAAAATATATTTATGACTAGATTTTAATTATTATTACAAATCATAATTTCGAAATAAAAAAAATCTCTTTCTAAAAGCCCCCTGAGAATATACTTTTTCTTTTAACGTACTAATACGTGACTTTTTGCTTCAAGCATCCTCGTTCTGTCGTTTTTTATACTTAATTATACAGTTACAGTGTTAATTCTTTATTTTGTCACGTTGTCATCAACATATTTTTTCCTTCTACATAACATAAAATTCTTATTTCACCTATTCTCGACCACTCACGATGGATTAAGCTTAATTTCGTTCATAATAATAAATTGATAATGCTTCAGTGTTTTTTTCTCATTAAACAAACAAAAACTTTGTATATTAAAATAAAATAAAAGTCCATGCAAACTGCAGAGAAGAAATTGTACACGGCTCAAACAATTACACGTCACGAATATACGACTCTAGATGTCCGTTTCAAATGGTGAGAAATAATATTGGTGGACATAGATTGTAATTATTCGTGTCTCTTGATGAGAAATATGTCGGGTGATTTAAAATTCGTCTTGAATAAAAAAATAATGTTAAAAGAAAAATATTCAAATGACATATACTTGGTATTTATGAATAGGTAAAAAAAATATAAATTAATGTGTTAAAATATTTTTATTGGTAATAACTTGCCATTTATGTAATAAAATATTATTTATTGTAATTTATATTTTATAATTTTATATTTGTAACATGTTATAATGATGATAACTATTTTTTATTTATTATTTTTTTAATCAGTGGACATTGTATTTTAAGTTACAATTTAGTTTTTATTTTTTAATTTTATCTAAAATATTTATAAAATAAAGTATTTTTTGAAATAAAAATATTTTGAAAAATACATTCTAAAACTAATTAATTTTTATTAAAATATAATTCTGAAAAATACTTTTCAAAAATTAAAAACAAATTTAAAGACTATTAAAATTAAAAAATATATATATATTTATTAATTATAAGAGGGCATATACCATCTGCTTTCCCACCCTAATTACAAATTAATTGACTTGAATTAAAATTTTCTGGTGAAAACTAATCCAACCAGACGTAATCCATATTTTTTTTTTGGTATAGAGTTAGGTTGCCCATTCCCACCTAGAAATGACCCCACACCACATTCATAAGTGCACGGAATGCATTCTGGTACACTTTGTTCCCTGTCTTTCAGGAACCTTCATGGAGTTTCGGTTTCACCCAAAGCTCAAG
The DNA here is from genome assembly GCA_025330945.1 of Mucuna pruriens. NCBI lineage: Eukaryota > Viridiplantae > Streptophyta > Magnoliopsida > Fabales > Fabaceae > Mucuna > Mucuna pruriens. The sequence continues at coordinate 2,612,154 of JAENHJ010000042.1, read as the reverse complement.
CATCTTTTATGCCTTTTCATTCTTATCCTTTCATCTGTCCACGCTCATGCTACTACCTTCAGATACTGCGGTAGTTACTCTCTCTCCCTTTGATTTTCTTTGAAATTTTAGGGTCCTGCAATTGTGATATTTTTAGCACATTACGCCTTCATAATAAAATTCTAAGTGTTTTTGGGGTTTGGATTTTAATTGGTGTCAGTTTTGTTGATGATTCGGTGATTGTATGATGTCATGAGGGGGGTTATGTATTGGCGGCAAAATATTGCCCAATTACTCATGATATGGTCTCATGGAACTTTACTACTGTAGTAACATTTTATGTATTTAATTTTCCACTCAAAATTTATGCAGCTGATGTAAACTATGCTGTGAAGGTATCTGGAATTGAAATTACACCAGATCCTGTTGTGCGTTCTAGGCCTGTCACCTTTAAGATTTCAGCTGCTACTGGTAATTCCTCACTTTATCTTTATTTTATTGTGGCGTTTTTCCAATTTCGATATTTCTTTCATGCAGAACCAGGTTAGTAGCCTCATGTGGTGATTATAGGGACAACTGAAATTATATTGCAATTACATTGTATGTATGAACAGAGTATTTTATGTTAACATGAACAAATTTTAGTTAGACTTACAGCCGGATGTGGCGATTAGCCAATTACAGGGACAAACTAAATTATACTACCCGTTTAAATAAAGTAAAATTCTAAAGAGAATGGAATTTTCGGTTAAAATCAACTTATACACTTTAATTTTTTTTAGAAGTGAGAGGAGGGGATTTTTATAAAAATCAAATGTATAAGTTGATTTTATAAACATGAACTTATCTTGTGAAATATTTGATGCATTTTATTTGAACATTTTAGTTGATTGTGAATAAAATTGCTGTCTATCTTTGATGCAGGTGAAGGTATTTATGAGGGAAAGTGGGTAATTGCAGTTGCATACTTTGGCTTGGTTGTCCATGAAGAAATCCATGATTTTTGTGAGGAAATATCCTGTCCTGTTGCTACTGGCAGTTTTGTGGTTGCTCACACCCAAAAATTGCCTGCATTTGCCCCGCCGGTTAGTTTCAATTTACCAAATACAATCTTTTAGCAATGAAGTCAATCTAAAAATTTCATCCTATCATGAAATGAAATCTCCTTTGACATCGATAAAGAGCCCCTTATCACATAAATGAATGTTAGCAATTATGGATTTATTTGATATGACATTGATTCAGTTGCTAAATTAGTCATTGGGCATTTGCAAATTTGCTCTTGATGGTTGGAACAAATTTTCTAGTTAGTATTTTTTTTTTTTTGGTTTGAGACCAAATGAAAAAATTTCTCAAAATTAATGACATTCAAAATTAACAACAAAAAGTTATAGGTATTTTGAACAAAATATATAAATAAATACCAACAAAAATTAAATACAAGTTTCTTTCATAATCATCTTATAAATTCAAGTCTTTTTCTTTATTATTTTCATCACTATTACACCTGTAGATTTCATTTTTGGAAATTGAAATTCTAAAAAAGCCGTGATGATATCTCTATTCTAACGGCTTTTTGGAATAAAAAAAATAGTGTTGCTATAGTGACACTATCGCTGCTCAGGGCCAAATAAGCTGCTAGGCAAACAAGGCAATAGCCTTAGACCTCTAATTAATTTTTTAACTTTGCTTATATATTTTTTAAAATTGATTTAAATTTAAATACTATATTTTATTATATTTTTTTATAGTTGACTTATTATTATAAGTATATAATTAAAAAATATAGAGGAGAGATGAGGTATTCTAAGAATAATTTTAAAAATTTATTTTTTATTTTTATCCTTTATTTTGTTTAATCTAACTGTTCTAATAAATAATTCATTTTTAATAATTACATTATAAGAAAATAAAAAATTATTTTTAGAAGTAATTTGATCCTATCCTCATTCATATATATATATATAAAAGATTATTTAAGAAAATTTTATTACTCACTTGAAAAGTTATTGAAAATTAGTTTATATTTCTTTTCAATTCAAAAAAAAAACTACATTAAAATGAATATAGAGATTAAATATTTCTTTTAAAATAGAAAAATGGCTATGTATTATGTATGAATAGTTTGTGACTTCTACAACAATTAATTTAAAATTCATACCAACAAGAACATGATCATCAAACTCTTAAAAATATTTAAATTTTAAAATAACATAAAATATAATTATTATTACTTGTTAAATAAAAAAATAAGAAACAAAAATTTTCTAAGTTGCCCCTATGAACCAACTCCAGCTCTGTCCTTTATTGAACAAATTATCATTGCGTAAGATGTTAAACAAGTTTTTAATATAAAAAATTAGAAGAGTAAAATAAAACTTACTTAATTATATCAAAATATGACTCAAACAAAAAGTTTGCCTAAGGCCAATAAATATCTGTACACGCCTTGCTCCTTATTTGGCCCGCTGCAACTGCTGTACTAAACTTCTCTCCCTATTTACGCTTAGGAATAAAATCTTAGACCTCTACCCACACAACCACCCAGCCCTTCAGTACCGTGTTATTTGTTTGCATTATGGTAAGATTGGAATTGCCTTCTGAGTTTTTTACTTTTTTCCACATTCAACTACAAATTATGATAATGTTGATACGTTAGTTCAGATTAGAACTATCTCTTTTTTGTACTACTTACTGCAGTTGCCATTTTCTTTTCTTTTTATGTCTTTGATATCTTAGTCATGTTTGCATTATATAATACCTTTCTATTAGACGCTACAAACTTCCTACTACCTCTTAAGGACTTATTTTCGGTAGCTCATTAATTGGGTCCAAGTTATCTTGACAATAATTGTATCTGCCTTGATTTTAAGGATGACTTGATTGTTTATCAGTTTGCTTGATATTGTCTTCGTGATGTTGGGTTTGGCTTTTCATCAATTTTCTTAATTACCTGTTGTGGTGATGAAAACATTTTTCCTGTATTCGTGTTTTCTTGTTTCATGCATGCTCGTCTTTGATAACAGTTTTATTGTGAGGTAAGCCTTTTCTATTTTTGAATTTGGATCAATATATTGCTGATGTGAGAGATCAATTCCTTGTCTTTAATGTTTACAGGGCACCTACACCGTGGAGATGACACTAAAAAATGAGAAGAACGAGCCATTAACTTGCATCACCTTTAAATTCAAAATCGGTTTTGGATTTTTTGTGTCTGATATCTGAAGTGGCCATCGCTCTAACGGTATAGGTTGCTTCTTTGCCATTGTTAAACTTTTTCTTTGTAAAAAAGAAAAAAACAATGACTTCAAGAAGCATGGTCATTATTGTATGAAAAAAATGAAAAAGAAGAAATTGTTATTATTGTTTAACAATTCTTATTTTTTCAATCTCTTTTTTTAGACTCACTTTATTACATAGCATGATTTTATTATATAACATTATTGTTGAAAATAAATGACACATATGATGATAATTTTGATTGCCTAAAAAGGTATATTAATAACTAAAGCACATGGTTATTCTTATCCTGATTTTTAACAAGTTACAACATACAAAATAGAATACTTGTTCTCTATGGTTAAATTCATAATCACCTTCAAGCAAACTTTATGAAACATGTTTAGAAACGTTTCAGACATAAAAGATAACTAATATTAAATATTTTCTTAACTATATAGTGCTATGTATTTTTAATATTTTTAAATAAATTTTAATTATTATAAAATATTATATTTTAATGTTTCAAATCATAATTTCATAAAAAAAATTAGAATAATTTTGTTATAAAAAATAACTATGTGTAAGATTTTCATGAAATTCTTCGATTTTTGATTTTATCTCTATTCATTTTGTTTGAAAAAATAAAGGATCCCAATAAATAATCATTTGTTGTTGTTGAATCTTTCTTTTATTTATCATCATGTAATATTTTGAATCCTCACTTTTAATGGAATAGAAATGACCAATAAGTTTTTTTAGGTTTTTACTCACAGAGAAAAATGTTGCTTAAAGTGTAAAAAAAAATATATATATATATCACTATGGAGCCTATAAAAAATTATTACATAAAGAGTTAAAAAAGTTAATATAATATCACTGTTGAAATGTGAAAATGTTTATGTAAAAAGATGACTAAGATTTAAACTTGGTATTGAGTAATTGTATTAAATTTGTAAGGAATATTTCACTCTAGAGTCATTTAAATAATGTATGATTTGAACAATAATATAATGATAAGTCAATCTAACGTCATTCAAACAATGCATACTTATAATTTTTAATAGACGAGAATTGAATTAGAAATTGTTCCTATAATATTTTCCAATTATACTACAACTTTGTTTTTAGGATTTTGAAACTCACCCCAAACATTTATAATTAGTGATCTTTTTCATGAAACCCACCATTTTTCGTAGTCCTTAAAAATTGTGATAAGAGGATGGAAATCTACCTTACCTAAATTCTCAATTATTTCATCACAACCACTATAGCACCTATTCTCAAGCATTTCAATGTCTTGTACCATACCAAAGCGTTTGACCAAGAGCAACATCTAACATGAGAAGTTTTTCTTTATATGATTGATTGTTTCCAAATGAACCTCCTTCCTATGTATTTTCAACTACCATATCAATCTCTACCACCTTTTCACTTTTTCGTATTTTAGTTTAATTATCCTCTATTGTAGCCCCAATCCCATAAACCCTAACAAAACACTCTTCCATCACTATACCTTCGATCCTATATATAAGAAACAAATGCATAATTCATTAAGACCAATAAAAATAGTTGAATTAGTTAGTTTTAATTAATAATATCATAAATTTAAATTTTATTCTAAAAACATCCATTGAATGTATCTTATATATATGACTAGAATTAGTAATTGGAAATAAAACTTTACTAACAAATTTTATTTTAATGACTAATTAAAATAATATTTGTTTATAGTGTGTTTAGAGACAAGTCTTAAATGTAAGTCGATTATCTTTTCATGCCCAGTTGTGAGAAAAATGCAAAACATACTTCATTTAACTTTTGCTTTAATGCAAATCGAGTGGTAGAAAACATGTTTCCAAACATGCAAATACTTGTTAATTTGTCTACAGATCAAATATTGAATCTTATTCAAATATCTCCAACAACATGGAAACATAACACATGTATTTATTATACTTTAAAAAATCATTCTCAATTTGTTTTGCTATTTACTGAATAATATTTTACATTTTTTATATGTTATATCTAATTTTTAAAGTAAAACATTAATGTAGTATTTAAAATTGACACTATCAACCAAATATACTTTCTAATAATATAAAAAATAAATAAAGTTCTTAATTTTGACTATCACCAATCAATTTGTTCCTTAAAATTGATATTATTAATTAAATTATATTTTTAATATTATTAAATAAGTCAATTTAATTCTTAACATAGAGATCAAATTGTTTCCTTCTTGTGGTATTAGGATACTCTTGATAAATGTAACCTATTATAGATAAGTATTTTTTCATTAGGATACTGCATTTGTGAAATCATGTTTGAATGTGCAAAAATGTTGTTCTATGGACAAAGTTAAGTTTTAGAAGTAGGTAATGAAAGAAGGATAAATAAAAAATTAGAAAAAAAATACATACTTAAAATCAATTTTATGCATTTCCCTAAGCTACTCATATTATTTTTAAAGTGGACCTTCGTTTCTTTAGCAAAATCACGTAAGGTGGAGTGTCCAAACACCTAGTTAACACCACCACCCATGTTTGACCAATATGAACACGTTTAATGAAGAGAAAAACTGTTCCAGACATGCACTTAGGTAGCTTTATCAACATTTGGAGGCATGCTATTGATTTATAGAAATCTTTGATATGGATGCTAAAATTTAGAGATTTTTTTTACTAGATTGAAGATACATTAGGTTAAATTAATCATATGTCAAGTTTCAATCTTTAAAGATAGTTTGATTTTTGTTGAGTGAATAATGAATTTAGAAATTTTTTTGTTGAATTTTTTGATTGAACAAATACGGTATGTAATAACTTTGTTAAGTATATTTGGTGTGCGTTTTTTGAAGACGCTAATATTTAAAATTATAAATCAATAATAGTATATTTATTAATATTTTATTTGTTTTAAAGCCAATAATTAGAAAATTAATAAATAAATAATAATTAAGATGAAAATATCCTAGTAATAATATTAAATGTTGTATTTTCTAGTAAAAAAAATTATTTTAATCTCTTAATCATTACTTTTAAGTGGTTAGTAATACCAACAAAATTATTGCATGATAAACTAAGAACTCCAAACATTGATAAAATTAAAATGCTACGCATTAAGCTGAGCACCACTTTTTGAAGATATCATCCCTAATGTAGCCATCCATTAGTACAATAGGGTTGAAAGTCCAAGCGCAAACAAATTTATTTTCAAAGTGCAAGATAAATTAGGCATTGCTATTGGATACTAACCTCACATGGCACGTGATAAGGTTGATAAAGTTTACTATTCATTGCAAATTAAGATGAAAAATAGATGAATACAAGAGATTGGTTCATCACGTGAACAGCCAATTGAAGCACCAACTTTACAGTAATAAAATAGTGTATTATTATGTGGAATGACTACCATTAGGGTTTTCTTGAGGCCCACAACCATCATTTTATGTGTCATAGGCTCGTGGCAAAGGTATTTGAGATCTGCTTTTTTTTTTTTTTTTTTTTTTCAAAGCTTGCTAAAACAAGTGTTTTTTAGGTTCTATTTAACAAAATTATTAAATTTTATGTATATATAATAACATCCTAAGTGAACTTACTCACACCGTCTACAAAATAATAATTTAGTTTTAATAAAAAATAAATAATTTAGTTTCATTATGAATTAGGGTCGTATTTATCATAACTTTAATTTCCCCGAATATTTATACATAATTGAAAAAGAATTATGTCCTAAAGTTTTCGCGAGATCTTGACCTTTTTCTTCTCTGCCTTCCCCCAAATATGATTGTGTTGTGGATCTATAGCATTGGTAACGACAATCAATTTACAATGTCTTTGAAAGCATTTCGGTAATTACCAAATTGGTTTTCAAACAATGATTATTATTATTATTTTTATCTTGCTAAAGGGGAAGTTACTAGTATTGGATATTGAATATTTTTAATTAGAAAATAAAATATTATAGAAGTCTAATTAAAATACCCTTATAATATAAATATATATTCATTCAATTATAAATTGTAATATATAATAAAATTATTTTTTATATTAATTATTTAATTAAAGTTGTACTTAAAATAATTTTTAATTAATTGACTGTCTATTTTTTTTTTATATTAGCGATACATAAAAATTAAATTCATATTTTAGATGACTTCTTTAATGTGTTAAATGTTTCCTTTTGTTTATTTTATACTTGAAAAAAAAATAAAACTAATGAGTTTATTCCTAAACTAATTGAATCCGTACTTTATTCCTAATTTGTTTTCATTGGCTGTAAAAAAAACAATGGAATAAAAATTTTGATTCATTCCATAGTAAAATATCCAAATAATAAAATGAAAGTTAAATTTTATTTATTTTTCATCAAACCAAATATTTTGGTTACTCAAATAATGGAATGAAAATTTTGATTCATTCCGTCATAAAATACTCAAACAAGAGATTGAAAATGATATTTCATTTCATTTCATTTTATTTTAATTCATTTGATTTTATTAACCCAAAAATAACGTAAAAGAAATACTATTTAACAAATATTTATAACGTAAAATAACAATTAACAACTTTTAAATTATTTTATGAAATAATTAAACAATTAAATCTTATTAGATATTTATATAAAAATATTTTTTTGGTGTAATATATAAAAATAGTTTACATTGACAACAATAAACTCTAAACCAATAAGATTATTAAATAGTATTTTTTTTTAAATAAACACTAATAAAAATGATTTAGTTTAAACATTCTAACGCTATAAAATTTTTATATTATCATCTAATAATAAAATTATTAATTTTTATAATAATTATTTAAAATTCACACTCATAATAATTTTTAATTAATTAATAATATAAAATTTTCTACTCTAGCCATGTATATAAATTAAACTAAAGAAAGTTAAATATTCTCAAACCTATACTTATTAAAATTTATATATTAATTGATGCAAAATACATGTTCTATAATTTTATTCTTTGTCACTGTTTATATGACGTGACATTAATTAGAAAATATATATGATATTTTTTAAATAATAAAAATTAAAATAAATATCTTTTATTAAAAGAAAATCTAACATAAAAAATTTACTACTTTATAAAGGATAAAAAATATTAAAAACTAAAATAGTAAAAAATCAATTTTATAGGATTAAAATCATAATTTTTTTTTATAAAGACTAACAATATAAAAGTGAGAACAAAATTATTATAGAGAGTAAAAATTTATTTAAATAACTAAAAATATAACTAAGTTGTTTTTTTTTCACGTCTGAACACATTTATTATCTAATAATGTCTAAAATAATTATAATATTAAAAAGAAATGCATGCATTTATGATCTTGTTAAAAAATAATATTTTATTTTAAAATGTTAATATTAGTCATTTGACATTTAAAAAACGAAGTAATAATTCATCGGTCAAATTAATGTCATTAATATTTCGAACATTTTCCGGAAAAAAGTAAATGAACGGATTGTAAATAAATTATAAATTTACGAAAAATACGATATAATTTTCCCTCCCTGTAATGTATTGCATTGCATCCTCTTCACAGAAAAGCTCCACTTGTTACTTGTTTCTCTGCAAATCCGTCATTCTCTGCCTTCTCCATCTCTTTCTCTCGCTCTATAAATAATCTGCAAAATTTCGAAGCGAAATTCTAAATCTCTCTCTACAATGGACTGTGCCTCCGAAGATTGCTCCGATAACTCTCAGCCACCGGACTCACACAAGGACCAGCGAGTCTATTTCGTTCCTCACAGGTCTCTTCCCTTTCAAGATTCCACTTATTCTCACTTCAATTCAATTTGCGCCTTCTTTAGCTTTCCCTAAATCTGTGACTCTATTTGCTTAGTTTAAATCTCAATAATCCAAAGCAACGGAACTAACAATGCCTCTCTAGGGTTGCACCAATCGAGGCGAGGCTGAATTCGATTTCCTTTGTGCTTTTTATGTTTTTCGTGGCTCAATCGAACCGGCTAGCGTGTTGATTTTTTGTACCTTGTTTTGATTTTTCTGTGATCCGAGCTTGTGTGCATTGGAAATTGAATGTTGAAGAGCATTGGTGGTTGATTTTGCGTGTTTCAGGTGGTGGAAGGGTGCTCAGGATTCAATGCCTGTGGATTTTGATAAGAAGAAGGGAATTGCGTATGCCTCTTTCCCCGGTTCATCATCCTATGCTGGTCCTATGAAGATCATAAATAACATCTTCAACTCGGATCTTGTATTCAATCTTCGGAGGGCGGAGGATTCGCAGCACATTGGTGAAAATGGCGAAGTTGGTGTATCTGGCCGGGACTTTGCTTTGGTGTCTGGGGATATGTGGTTGCAGGCACTCAAGTGGTGAGTGGTCTAAAGAAAATCTCACCTGCTCTTGTTCTCTTCCATTGGTATCTAACTTGAGTGTGAGTAAAGATGGCTATGTTGCTTAAAATGTATGATGTTTAAATTGAATGTGTGTCAATGCAGTTTTTTACTTCAGCATATGGGTTGGATCCCGTGGCTTTCTGTGATTTATATAGCTGTTGTGGTACTTGGTGCTGTGTGAAATTCTCCTAGCTTTGCATGTTTATAGTACGACTTTGTGCAGGGTCATCATGCTTAATAGTTTTAACTGATGTCTCCCTCCATAGAGTCAAGTAACCATGTTGCTTGCTGAACTTAAATAATTTCAAGTTTTGGACATAGTCATCATTGAATTTTCTGTTTATGTGGCAAAAGAATTCTACCTTTTTTTATGCTTAAGTTTCTAGAATGAGTTCGTTAGTTATTTGACCAAATTGGGTTTTTTACTTGAAGATATGCCAGATTTGATACAAGGTAGTCAGAATTTCTAGGCAATGTTTGCAAGTTTTTGGCAAGCAGTGTTGCACCTTATAGAGGTTTATCCATAACTTTTGGGCATGTCTAAACATACTTTTCAGTCCAAGCATACTTTTCATGTTAGTGATAGAGTTCATTTCGAAGGTGCATGATCAAGTATACTTGTTGCCACATGAAGAAAGCTTACTTGTTCACCAGATTTATCACCTTTAGCTTTAGGGATGGATGTTATAGAGGAGAGGGCTAGTGGTGTCAATTATTATGTTTTAAATTGATTTTTGAAATATATTCGGGATTTATTCTTTCTATCTTAGCTAGTATATGATAACCATTAGGTATCAGTAGCTGTTAGGCCCATAAATCATGTTTACAAAAGAAGGGGAAAATAAATGAATGGCTAGGTGGAAGTAAGAGAGTGAGGATGGTTATGCAAAGATTCGTGCAGTGGGGCCCAAAGGGGGAGAGAGAAAGTGGTTATACATGGAGGGAGGGTAACCGAATGAGGGGGGATTATTCTCATAGGTTTTGGGTGGTGATTTTGAGTAGAGGCTGACTCTTCTCATCATTACTGTGTTTACTTTCTCTTATTTGCTTAGTTGTTACTTCATATTTGTAAGGAGATTATCTCCATCCGTAGACATTTTATCTATTTCTCTGTTGGATTTCTCTTATTCCATTTATCAAGGAATTTTCCTTTTAGCAGAGATAAATATCAATTCCAGTTCGGCTATTTTTCTTATTTGATACATTGATTCCTATCAATTGGTATCAGAGCTCTCCGATCCTAGGAGCATCTGGTATCTACAAGAATGGAGGCAGGGATGAAAAGGTTGGAAGAGATGAGAGTAAGGAACAGCTTGAGAAAACCAATTCCAAATTTTGATGGAACGGAGGCTTATTCGTGGTAGTTGGATCAATATTTTGAGGACAACAACTGGATTCACGAAGAGATAAAGAAAATATGGGTTACCATGTTTGCATTGCGGGGAGAAGCTTTCAAATGGTGGTCTTCCTGGAAGGAAGACAATCAGAATGCAACGTGGAAAACTTGTGAAACGGGTGTGATCAAGAAATTCCAACCAAGTGGGCTTGTCTTCAAGTTTCAGAAGATGAGAAGCAAGAGAATTGGAGAAGAGACATAATTCAAAGGGAGAAAACAAAATCAGAAATGCGGACACAATCTTAAAAAAGGAAAAAAGCATGATTTAGGTGAACTTAAAATATTGGAAAAGAAACAAGACGAAGCAAAGATCAAACATAGAGAAGGTAACCGGTCGTAGAATCACAGCCAGGAATAGGATAGGGAGGTGGAGGCTAGAGCAGAATACGAAGGAGGAACAAGCAGGAAGGAGGCAGAGCACGTAAGGCAGTGTGCAAAGATCAGTTTAGGGTGTAAAGGAACGACCAAATTGGAGGTGAAGGTTGAGGCAAAGGATAAGGTGGTGGAGAAGAAACCAGCGATGGTGGAGAAGAGATGGAAGAGTGAAGATGGGATGGGAGAAGGGGTTGATAAAGAGGTAACAATGTTGAAAAGAAGAAAGTAACAACCAAGAAGGGGTGGATCGTTAAGGGGCCCAACGTCCCACCACCACCACCCAAACTGCCAAATTTAAGCTCCGCCATGAAAGAGAATGAAACGTCAATGACGACGAAGTTGTCAATGTTGTTGATGCGAGATGACAAAGGAGACAGGGATGGGGAGGATTTCCGACCAGAAACTAAAGAACCTTTGGGTACAATGGAGGGACACGTATGAAGGAAAGGAATGAAGGGAAAACAGGATTGGAATTACATCAATTTGGTTGATCATGTGACCTAATGGGCCAAGCCCACTTTAGCATAGAAAGTTGTAAGGGTGGAAGGCAAAAGTACTTTTTGGATTTAATGAAGCAAGCCCAACTTACTAATGGTACTCAGCTTCAAGAAAAGAACAATTGTTTTATAGCCCAAGAGGTGTTTTATCAATTTCAAGAAACTCATATTTATTGTTGGTGGGGATTATATTTGGCATTCATATGAGAATTTCAAACTACTGCATAAAAGAACAAAGGACTCACATGAGGAAGCAATGTTGGCCATTTAGGGACAATTTTCCATTCAAGGTGTAAGAATTGGGAAATTTGGGGTAAGTCCAATGATACCGAATTCCCAGATTGGATTGTTTTCTTCCTGTTTGATAGTTGCAGTAGTTTCAGACCATGAAAATTTGGACCTAGGAGGAGGTGAATTAGGAACATTATTTCAAATTTTTGGCCCATTTGTTGCACGTGAAGTTCACAAGAATTGTTGAAGTTCCTATAACAAGCTACAAAATGTTTCAACTTGTTAAAGAAAAAAGGAGGCATAATGATGAGCCAATTGGTAAAAATTATGTAGCTGCTGCAACAATGGGAAAGGTGACCTATGCCGTTAAGCTTGGCAGTATTGATGATGTAGTTGGATTGGTAGGGGTGTTGAGCTTATTACCTGCTGCAAATATGCAGTTCACAAGAAACACACCACAAGTTTTACTAGTTGATGGGGAAGCAATTTTGTTAGTGTTCCAAAGAGTTTAAGTGGTGAGTAGAGGAATTGGTAAACATACTGAAGTTTACAAGAAGGGAGTTATTGAAGGTACTTCAATGAAGAGTTGCAAGACTATTTGGTGGGCTGCATCAGCTCTCCATACTCTTTATACTGCATCAACTTTGGACAATATTCATTAAATAATTGCAGCATTTTACACCATAAAGAGTGGGACCCTGGTGGAAGTTATTGCCACGAATGAAAGGAAATGATTTAACTCATCAAGCTATTGCAACCAGTGGAAGAAAAATATCCAAACCAACCCAGGTGGATTCTTTTTCAAATCAACAAACCCCATCTTCTACAAGCAACTAGATAGTATGGTGGGCATTTCCTGCTGTTACATTTCATTCACCTTGAAGACAAGGTGGAATTTTCAAAGGGGAGGATTGTTGTTAGGCTCATAAATCATGTTTACAAAGGAAGAGGAAAATAACTAAATGGCTAGGTGGAAGTAAGAGAGTGAGGATGGTTATGCACAAAGATTCATGCAATGGGGCCCAAAGGGGGATGGAGAGAAAGTGATTATATATGGAGGGAGGGTAACTGAATGAGGGAAGGATTATTCTCATAGGTTTTGGGTGATGATTTTGAGTAGAGACGGACTCTTCTCATAATTAGGGTGTTCACTTTCTTTTATTTGCTTAATTGTTACTTCATATTTGTAAGGAGATCATCTCCATCCATAGACATTTTTATCTGTTTCTCTGGTGGATTTCTCTTATTCCATTTATAGAGGAATTTTCCTTTTAGCAGAGATAAATATCAATTCCAGTTCAACTAAATTTGATACCTTGGTTCCTACCAGTAGCTCACATCACAACTTTTGAATAAAAGCTGCTCACTTGACCATTATGCTAAACAAGTCCCCCTTGATGGTACTATGTGTGGTATATACTACATGTAACCCTGGAACTTAAAAACAACTAGCATATTAACGATTCATAATTTTAGGTCACACTACTCCTTTATGTCTTTGTTTTATTAGCATATTTATACTTATAGTATAGAATTTCAAGTAGTTAATGGCATGTTCCTTAGTAAGCAGATCAGAGGTTTTATAACTTGAAAGTATTAGTTTTTAATATGGATTTGCAATTAAATTAGTTCATGTTCCTTAATGCTACTGATGAAGTTTTCTGACATCTGGAATATTTAGATTGTTATATCTGCATTATCCCGTATGATATTTCATGTAGGCATAGTGATTCAAAAAATGGAATGAAGGATGACAAAGGATTTTCAGCTACTGACAGTGATATGGCAGATGTATATCCTTTACAACTCAAGCTTTCTGTTCAGAGGGAAACAAATACATGTGGAGTAAGAATAAGCAAAAAGGTCTCTCTCTTGGCTAGGTTTTTTTTTTTCCTCTCCAATGTCTTTTAGCGTTGTTCTTGTCCATGAGGTAGCTAATGGTAAGATTTTGGATTGACTGGGCTCATTTAATTAGTCAACTTTGATAGTTATATTTTTTCATGGGATACCAAGAATTAAGATACATAATTTATATCTTCCATCATTTTTGTTCTATAGTCATTTAAAGAGAGATTTGAGACACAAAGTATTTCACAACTGAACATTTGCTATCTGTATTGTTTTTCATGTCTTGGTTAGGTGCATCATGGTATTTGGATGGGTCTAAGACCTGAGATGTTAAAAATGATACAAATATATATATAGAAGATGGATCAAATTACTCTAAGAGAGTTAGTTCTCATCCTTACCCTTCATTTTCTTGCAATCTAAGGAATAAAGATGTGAGAAAATGAAGGGCGAGGATGAAGAGTAGCTTACCTTAGAGTTACTCTTAGAGTAACTTGATCCCTCCTCATACATGTATGACTATCCAATTTGGATAATTTGATCTTAAATGAGCGCATTTATGTTCAACATCATTAAGGAATCAGTGATATTTATTTGTTCATTATCACCTTGTTATTCAAATTCTAATCTGCAGTTCCCATTTATTTCCTTCTTTTAGGACAATGCAGTTGAACTCTTTAAAAGAGCCTGCAAAATGTTCAGTGTGGATTCAGAGATGGTAATATAATATTATTTTTACAGCTATAGTTATACATATGTGTGTGCTTGTGTGTGTGAAGGGATCCACTTACTCTAAGAGTAAGTTTTGTTTAACCCCACTTAATAATTTTTTATACACATTAAATTCCATTAATCTAACAGTTGGATTAAGAGTTAACATTAAATAGATCAAGTGTAAAAAAAATTGTATAAATTTACAAATTATTTGATACTTCATCAATCAACTTTATTATAATATATAATATGTTTTTCAAAATATAAGTAAATGATGACTATAAGATTACGTACTTATGAAGGTTCAATTTATCTAAAATTTGACAGGCATGATTATCAAGATGCTATCACATGATTCAACAGTTAAATTTGTCAAATTTGTATTCTAGAAAATGTTTTTACGTGGATCCCCTTCCTATATTTTACATGCACACACAGACAATTCTACTATTACTGCTAGAAATTGATATTTTTTAACCTTTTATTGCACAGTTATGCATTTGGGACTATTCAGGTCAGATAACGTTTTTTATGAATGACAAAAATCAGGTCCCAGTTGACTGTCAAAGGCAGTCTGATCAGGAGGTATGTGGTATTATGTTTTGATTAAAATTTGTTTGTTTATGTTTGTATGTCCTTGTAATTTATACTTGCAGTCTCAGATCATACTTTGATTACAAATTATTCCATTATCCCAAGTGTTAGGGATGAGCATCTGCTGCGACTTAGCATGCTTCTATGATTATGGTTTTTGCATATTAAGACTGTTAGATGCTTTAATGGCTATTTAAAATTTATTGAAAAAATAGCATAAGGTTTTTATGTTTAGTACACAAGTTCTCCTATACATGAAATGCACTTTGTCTTGTTTGGGGTCCTTTATTTGTATTACCTGGATTTTATAGCTTTGTTAAAATGTTATTATGCTGATATGATTTGGGTCAATATCAGGTATTGCTATATTGACAGTTTGGCACATGATATTGGTATTGCTATATTTTCAATGTTATTTATTTAATGTGCCAAATAAATTTTATAGTGTTCAATCATGGTTGGGTTTATTTGTATGCTATCTGTTAAATATATTCATTTATTCTATGTAAATAGGGAAATATGAAAAGATTCCATAGTTGTAAATTAAAGATTTTTATCACTATTTGTATATTTAATTTTAACCTTATTTGATTATGAACTTTGGTGCATGGATACGTCGTTTTTGCTCTCGTATCAGTATCAGTATCAGATATGTATTCAATACTGATTCGTCCCGACTGGGAATCGATAGTATTTCATGAGTATTGGTCATGGCTCAATAAAAAAAATCCCAGATACGTTTAAGATACTATAGGATGCGCAAGTTTCAGATACAAACCATATTTTCGGACACGGACTTAACTAATGGACTTTTCTTTTAACAACTTGATTATAAATCAAACTCAGACAAATATTGCTTGAGAAAGTGCGAGAGTGCTCCATTGGGTGAGAAGATGCATCGTGCTGCTCTCATTTCTTCACGATTGCTATCAGCATGACAGCATTACATATTTTCATCATGCTCTGGCTCCGGTATTGAGATTAGTTTCTAAATCTTCTCCAATGAGAATATATAAAAAGAATTCTCACTCTTCTCAATCTTTTTTACTTTGTGATTTGTCTTTTGTGCATCAGCGCCTTGCACTGAAAATATTATCAAATGTCCAATCAAGCTGAAGAACTGTATTGTCTTTTTAGTTTTCTATTCTATACTGTAATATGCACCTTTTTTTAATATATTTTTATTATATAATATTAATAAAAACATATATTAGTTCTTAAAAAATTAGAATTGTTTAGTGATTTAATTATTATTATGTAAGTAAAAAAGTTAAAAGTCTATACTTAATTTGAACTTTTGGATGATATATAGGTATTTACAATTTTTATTTTATATTTATAAATGTTTAAAAAATATGTTCTTAATTTTAATTTTTTTTAATATGTATCTTAAATGTATTGTATCTTATATTTTTGAAAATTAACGTATTGTCATATCAGATATGTATGTGATACACGTATCGTATCCGTGCATCATAGATTATAAATAAAACATCATATGTGTATAATACAACATACAAAACATTTAGTAAATACTTTTACATGGTATTAGAGTCTATCCTAGCAATTGTTGTTGGACTTATCAGGCTACTCACTGTTGGGCTGTTATCGTACTACTTGTAAATGTCCAATCTTACAAACATCACCGTTGAGATGTCCAGTTCTTGATATGAGAGGTGTATGTTGGATATCTCACATCGATTAGTGAGATGACCTGAATAGAGTATACAAGTGGAGACAATCCTCACTTTATAAGTTGGTTTTGTAGGGATGAGTTACAACTAAATCCACATTCTTAAGATATTCATTTATTCTATGTAAATAGGAAAATATAGAAAGATTTCATTGTTAGAAATTAGAGATTTCTATCATTATTTGTATCCTTAATTTTAGCCTTATATTATTTGTATCCTTAATTTTAGTCTTATTTGATTATAAATAAAATATTATATATGTAGGTAACACAACACATTCAGTAAACATTTTACATGATCAACTATTAGTTTTCGATTGTGGACAAATGTTTAGTGGTCTTATGAAGAGGCAACCTATTTCCTTTAAGATTTTCCTTATATAGAATTTTTTTTTCTCTTATATTTCTCACTAGTTGTTATGAGTAATTAATAATTTTTTTGTCCTCTAAATTTTGTTGCTGAGAATTGACTCTTCACATTAGGTTTGTTGATGCAATAACCTCAGGGTTGAATGATTGGGGGGCAAAAGCATAATTTCTTGGAACTTGGTAGTGTCTTGTATTTTATGTGTCAAGGATAACTTAAGGATAAAGATAGCTTCTTGCATAATTTCTTGGAAGTTGGTAGCTTCCTGAGAATTTGGTTTTTAACCAAGTCCAATGGCATTGTGCAATCCATGTATAGCCGATGCCAATCTCATCTAGTTGGATAAGGCTATTATTGTTGTTTCTGTCATTGAGGATAAATTAAATTTCTGTCAAAATCTTTATCAGTTATCGCCTAGCTTGGCTTGATTGAGTGCATCCCCATGACTTAAAATTTAGGATAATTACTTTAACTTCTGGAATATTGGCAATGGCTTTAACTTGTAGTGAGATAAGGCTTTTGTTGTTGTTGTTGATTGGTTCCCTCATGTGCCATATTAATGTTAACTTTGAATGATATACAGATTCTTTTGGAGTTGCAAGTTTATGGGTTGTCAGACTCAATTAAATGTAGGGAAGGAAAAAAAGACGAGATGGCAAATTTTTCTGGCAGTGCTTTGCTGAAGATGAACGGCACTTTTGACAGTGCAAATTCTGATTGTTTGCATGCCAATTCTTTGACCTTCTCTGTAGGGCCCGGTGAAGCTGGTTCCTTGGGATTAACTGGGTTACAAAACCTAGGAAACACCTGCTTCATGAACAGTTCCCTCCAGTGCTTAGCACATACACCAAAGCTCGTTGATTATTTTCTGGAAGATTATGTTAAAGAAATCAATCATGATAACCCATTGGGCATGAACGTAAGTAATCATTCATTTTAAACATTGGTCATAATTTAATAGCTTGTTATCTCATGAAATTTAATGGTTGGGACTCGAGAACTTCAATGCCTGTGATGTTTTTCACTTTTTTGTTTCTTGGTATATGCTTCTTTGCCAGGGTGAGATAGCTTTGGCATTTGGAGAATTGCTTAGGAAGTTATGGGCGCCTGGAGCAAGTCCCGTGGCACCAAGAATATTCAAATCAAAACTTGCTAGATTTGCACCTCAGTTCAGTGGATTTAATCAGCATGATTCCCAAGTGAGTGCTTTTGGCCCTTTCATTCTCTTTTTGTTATAATTTTTGCTTTGCAAGGCTCGTGTCTCATGGACCCTAACATTGTCAACTATATTTATACATCTTAATAGGAGCTTCTTGCATTTTTGTTGGATGGTCTTCATGAAGATCTGAATCGTGTTAAATGTAAGCCTTATATTGAAGTCAAGGATGGAGATGGTCGACCAGATGAAGACGTTGCTGATGAATATTGGCATAATCATTTGGCTCGGAATGATTCTGTCATTGTTGATGTGTGCCAAGTATGTATTCATCTCATTGTATGCAATTATAAAACTAATTTAATATTTATTCTTCCTTTGGCAACTCTCTTTACCTTATGGATTGCATTCATCATTTTATGCAGGGTCAATATAAATCAACATTAGTTTGTCCTGTTTGTAGGAAGGTCTCTGTGACATTTGATCCGTTCATGTACTTATCATTACCTCTACCTTCAACAACAATGCGGACAATGACTATAACTGTTGTTAGTGGCAGTTGTGATGAAATGTCTCACTTATCGTCATATACTATTTCTGCTCCAAAAAATGGAAAATTTGAAGATCTGACCCGCGCTCTTAGTATTGCATGCTCTTTGGGGGCTGATGAGACCTTATTAGTAGCTGAGGTTTATATTTATTTATTATTTGTTTAAACTCATTTGAAGTCACTTCCCTCCATTTTGAGTTTCTTTTTGATACATTTTAATACTGAAGAAAGCCATATGTCTGAAGCTAGGGCTCTGGTACAGGTATACAACAATTGCATCATACGTTTTCTTGAAGATCCAACTGATTCATTATCCTTAATCAGAGATGCTGACAAACTAGTTGCTTACCGATTTTTGAAATATAATGCGGATGCCCCTTTGGTTGTCTTTATAAATCAGCAGATGGAGGAGTAAGTCAATTTCTTTAGCAAAGAACTTTTCATTATTATTTTTCTTTTGATAGTGTCATGAACTAGTATCTATCTAGATCTCTCTCATCAGCCTTTAGATAAAAACAGTTTATCTGCATTACATGCACATTTTGTAAGATTTTGCCCAGCCCATTCTTTCAACTGGAAAAACTGAACACAGGTGCAACTACAGTGCAGAAAATGCCTTTAACACATCGGTTACCAACTGACATTGATCAATGCTCAACAACAAAAACAAAAAACCATGGACTTGGACCTGAACTGGTTTATTTTATTTGATCTAGATATACTTTGCTGGCTGAGTTGTTAGTGTTGTAGCTTTTCATTACATTTTAAATTGATGCAAACTCTTTACCTTGTTTTGCTGATTCTTATCTACAAAGGAGCCTTGCTATCAATGTGTTGTGTAACCCCATTAGTAGTTAGTTACAATAGGTAGCAGTTAGTTAGCAGTTAGTTTTGATAGATTAGTTATCCATTAGTTAGTTAGAAGTTCTATAAATAAGAGGGAGTTGAGAGGGAGAGGAGTTGACTTTGGATTTGGGAAGTCTTTGGGAGAGAACTAGGTCTCTTGAATACCTGGAGTGTAACTGTTTTTCTATTAATTAAGGTCATTTTTCTCTACAATCTGATCCAGTTTGTATCACAATGCAATTAAGTTGCCTGCACTTAACATTGAAAAGAATAACTTGCACAGGGAAAATCCTAATTTCATCAAGCCTCTTACTTCTTGAGCAAGGTTTATTTAGCAATTAAACAATCATCCTCTATCATTTTATTTATTTGATCTCATTGTTCAAAATTGCTTAATGCTTATTGCAGTGACAATTCATTGGAATTCAATAGTTACGTATTTATATATTTTTCATGTCTTACATAGAAGGCCTTGAGGGGAGCCTGCCTCCTTTCTTTCTTTTCTTTCTTATATTAAGGTTCTAAAATAAGTTGGTAGAATATGCAATGTCCAAACTCCAAAGTATGAAGCCTTTATAAGAATAAAAGGATATGCAGTCATGTGTGAGCTGAATGATTTCATAATTTTTGTTTCCTTGTCTTATAATCACTACAGCATGCTGCTAGGATTTAGCATGGATTTAATAATCACTGTGACAGACTTGTTCACATATGCATACATGTTTTTGTGGGCTTCTTTATTGTCACTTCTGATTTCCTTGCCTTATAAAGTTAGTGATCGATATAACTTTTTCAGGCAGTATGTCTATGGGAAGCTGACTCTGAATTGGAAGGCCTTTGGGATTCCTGTTGTAGCTAGACTTTGTAATGTTACAAATGGATCTGATCTCCGCAATTTGTATTTGAAGTGGTTCCATTACTTCCATCCATTCCAAAAATCAACTGAAGAGGCCTTAGAAAATTGTGTTGTATCTAAGAAAACTGAAGAAGTTGCAGAAATGGAGGAGGTCACAACTCCTAGTTTAGGTTCAAATGCGAATGAGTTAGACACTCCCTCAGATGGGGGAATGGAGTTTTACCTTACAGATGAAAAGGGAACCATCAAGAATTCCAAGATATTAATGGATGAGCCTCTGGCAATAAATGGAGAGTTAAGGCTGCTGCACGTGCTTGTGTGTTGGTCAGAAAACCCGACTAAGAAATATGACACACAACTTTCTAGTTCATTGCCTGAGGTTTTCAAGTCTGGCTTTTTAGCAAAGAGACCCCAAGAATCAGTTTCTCTATACAAGTGCCTTGAAGCATTCTTACAAGAAGAACCTCTTGGACCAGAAGACATGTGGTTAGTTAACTATTTTTTATAGCAGAAAAATTACCTGGATTGGCATGCACATTACTTTGTCCAATCCGGAGGATATTTTAAACTGGATTACTATATATTTAAGATTTTGCAAATAATTTTAGTTTGGGACTCACATTAGCACAGCATTTTTGTTCAGCTCATAACTGCTATGAATCCGGTATTACCATCATTACCATAAATTATCTTATTTGCAGGTTAGGGTTGAATATTTAGTGCCACTAAAGTTCAACCCTAAACAGTGTCTTATTGAAGACTGATCAGGGGCAGCTGCTTGTTTCGTAATGATTTGGATTTCTATTTACACTTTTGTTCGCTTATAACTTTAATCTCAATGTCAATCTTTTGTCCGTGTTTCTTCCCTTCAATTAGTATACGTAAGAGCAGCTGTCAGTTTTCCTAATTTTAATCTTATAAACACTGCTTAAAAAATATTTTTGCTAAACTTTGTTTTGCATCAGAAAATACTGCTGTGTCAATATTTCATACAGCTATTCTGATATTTTGTTTAAAGTTCTATACACAAGGGTCATACACTTGGAACATACCCATTCTTCTCTATAAAGTACTTATCTTCCAGTCTTGCTATTATCTAAGGTGCAGCTTTCTGTATTGTTAGGTACTGTCCTGGCTGTAAAAAACATTGTCAAGCTAGTAAGAAGTTAGATCTTTGGAGACTTCCTGAAATTTTGGTCATTCATCTTAAGAGGTTTCAATATAGTCGTTACATGAAAAACAAGTTGGAGACATATGTCGACTTCCCTGTAGATAATCTCGATTTGTCAGCTTATATTGCCTATGGGAATGGCGAATCTTACCATTACACACTTTATGCTGTCAGTAACCATTTTGGAAGCATGGGAGGTGGTCATTATACTGCATTTGTCCATGTAAGTGCTGTTTATTTTTTGAATACTTTTTGTTTTCTTTGTTTCTAAGCATATAATTTGGGATATGAGAAATGGTTTTGAAACATTTGAAATGGTTTGAGAACTGAACAATTCTCACCATTATTCCCATGATTATGGATTGATTTTGGGCCTCTATCTAATGGTTTACTTGGTGTAGATGGTGAAATGTTGATTGTATATGATTGACATCAATATGATCATTATGAAATTGTGGAAGGTTTTTATTATTTGTAAATTGTTAAAAAAAGTTCTTATTGCAATTGTTAATGTTCGTCCATTGTTTCTGCTCTTCTGTATTTCATGTAGCATGGTGGTGATCAGTGGTATGACTTTGATGATAGCCATGTTTCTCCCATCAGCAAGGAGAAGATAAAGTCTTCAGCTGCCTATGTTCTTTTCTACAGAAGAAATTTTGAAGTGTTAACGTAATGATAGAGTAGCATATAGTTCGAACAGCCTATTGAAGCTAGATACCATTTATTAACATTATTGCCACCATAGTCTTACAAGTATACAGAGGGTAACCTTGGCTCAAAGGTAAGATTATTGCATTGTGACCTGGTAGTCAGAGGATCTAGTTGCGGAAATAGTCTCTGCTC
Organism: Mucuna pruriens; assembly: GCA_025330945.1. Lineage (NCBI taxonomy): Eukaryota > Viridiplantae > Streptophyta > Magnoliopsida > Fabales > Fabaceae > Mucuna > Mucuna pruriens. The sequence continues at coordinate 2,589,440 of JAENHJ010000042.1, read as the reverse complement.
ATGGAATTAAGATTATGTACATCTGAGCCTCTTCACACCCCACAATAGGGGTGCATGAGTATTGGACTGCCCCTTTTCTTTAGTCTTACAAGTATACTTAACAAGGTAGCATTCTTTTTTTCATTTACTCTTTTTAGAAGTTTTAGGCTAACTGGCGTTTCGGTAGGCAAGAAATGGAAACTTTAATACTTCAGGCAGTAACATAGTAACAATTTAAGAGGTGAGGGACATACCTGAGAGATGAAAGCATAGTGTTTACAGCTGTTTAACCTTGTAAAGAGAATATCTATTCTAAAGAGAGTTGGACCAAATCCTGTGAATTAATTTTACCCAAGTGTATTTTTTGTTCTTTTAGTGAAGACTAATTATTCAGGATTGCCTCAGCATATTGATTTTCTGTTTCCTATTATGGTGATCAGGATGTGGCTTGTCAGAAATTCACGTTTGTACGAGTTGTCTTGCAAAGAAAATGGCTTAAACGGGCTTGGTATTTTTTTTGCAATAGTTCGAAGTTCTTGGTATATCATTCATTACATTTGAATGGCACAAGTATAAAAAATGCTTTATTCCTCGAGTACAAAAAACTTGTGCTTGAATAAAAGCTGTAGCTCATTTAAATGTTTCCCGTAGTAATGTGACTGTTGAACCTGAAAAAAATACTTCAAAGATGATTACCAGTAGGACCTAAGATGTTCGTGGTTTTGGATCATAAAAATTCTACAATTCCAGGCCGAAAAAATAATGCAATTGGTAAAAACCAAGTAGGTGCATTAAAGATATATTTGGCTAATATGTAGTGTTTTCATTGAGAATAGACTGAATAGTGAACAAGGATAATAGATGGAAGAAATGATCTGAGTAGTGAACAAGGATAACCGATGGAAGAAATGATCAACACACTTGCCGTTTTTACACATTATCACAGGATTCGAGTAGTCCCGTAATGTCTGACACTTGTTAGTTCTCAGCAGGATGGACCACGTTTTCTTGGTTTCCAATTTAGTGTAAGATGTGCCAGACCCTCTTTGATTGTTGTAGTACCATAGTACTTGAGGCAGCTTTAAGCGTAACCAGGACCACTGGCTTTTCAAATTCTGCTAATTCATCAACATTATGTGTTCTTGGTTGTAAACATACTCTACCCTTTAGCATGAGCCTTATTTGCCACATAATTATTATTTTGAGACTACCCAGGTAACACTCACAAACTGCTGACAGTGGTAGTCTTTGCTGGTTTCAGTTATCTTAATCCGGAAAAAGAATGATAACGTAGAAAGATCAGAGGAACATCAAAATTATAAAAGATTTTGATGGGATCCTTTAGAGAGAAATCATTTAGCTCAAAAGTACTAGGATTTAAAAAAAAATTAAATTTGAAAGTTTTCCATAACTAAAATGTTTTTGGTTGGACTTCACGATCAAAAATTTCACGAAAACCTAATAAATGTGTCCATTGGCGCGGGAACTTTAGGTGGATATCCTAAAAAAATTATATAATTTGTAATAAGAATAATATCCTGTTTTTTATTTTTTTTACATAAACTTCTCTATAAACATTTATAAAAAAAAATATATAAAAAAAATGAAATACATTTTAATAAGTTGAAATTAACTTATATATAAATTAATTTATTAAAATTCTATTAAATTAGTTTATTTAAAAACTAATTTTCAAATTATATATAAGTGAATTTTAACGTATGAATAATATTTTATTTTTCTTTCTTATATTTCTCTCTTATATGCTTAAGAAAAACTTTATCCAATCATATTTAAACATTTAGTTACATGTGAAACAATAGCTCCATCTCCAACCCAAAATTACTATACATAGTTTTTGAATTTTTCAATTAATTTGACATGAAAAGTGGAATATAAGTCGTTAATAACATTAAATTTCTGGTTTTTTATTTTTGAAAATAAGAGTAATTTTTTTTTGCTAATATTCAGAAATCACGCTGATCTATTCCGTACTCAATATTTGTTACTATGCTTGATTGCTTGGTCGGAAATTTCAATAAGGATTTCCACGATTTTTTTTTGTATTTTTTTTCAAAATTCTATATTTCTATAATCATGAAATTTCCAGTTTACAATGCGTTGCGACCACTAAACTGACATAATTTTCTCCTAATATCACCTCGTCCATTTCCTTGCCACTACAACGCCGTCTTGTTTATATTATTTAATATCTTTCCTTTTGAAGTCGAAAACACCATTTAGTATCTATTGCATCGATCAAACTGAATATATTTTGAGGAAAGTCTTGAAGAAATGTTATACTATCGTCTATAGTTTCTCCCATGTAGAGCTGATTAAAACAGAAAAATTTATATGAAAAATTAATGGGAAAGATAGAGCAAAATATTATGCATATAATCATTATATTATATGCAAGTTTATAAAAAGATTAATTATACATTTAATATGTTTTATAAAAAGAAAAGTAGTAATATCGCCAATAAAAAGAAGTATAATTTGATAAACAATAGTAGTTGATTAATAATAGTAAAAATTAGGGTTGGGCAGAGAAGTAGGGCAATGCAACCGAAAAAGGCTACGAGCAGTGCAGCAGGGTTGTTTGGTCAGGAAAGGAATCTATCGTTGTTTGGGCCCCATGGTCCTACTGGCAAATTGGCAACGGCGTAAGTGAAATGACAGTCCGAATTGGTTCAGAAACATTCATTTATTGTTTTCTGCAAGCCAAGATAAAGTCAAGTCACCCATCTATCTAGCTATCTTTCTTTCAGACAAGATCCATGCCACACACACATGCATCCAATTAACCCACCAACTTATTTGATTTGACGTTTCAGATTCTGTACTTTTAACCTTATCCCACCGGACAACCTCTTCTTGTTCCGCACTTTCCCCCCCCCCCCTTCATCCTCTGCCCATTACTATTTTCATTTTCTTATTCACCATATTATATTGATCCATGTGCGCCAATCATACTTATGTATAATCTTGTTTTACATCGTTTAATATCCAACAAACATTAAATTCAACTTTCATATCAACAGGTGCAAATAGAATGATAGTATATAATCTTGTCATATGGTCCAGAGTTGGACACTATTCATTGAAAACAAGAAAACTATTCCCTAGCTCGATTTAAAATGAAACTTCACAAAACTACATATGAAAATCATTATTTTTTTTACATTCTTGTTGAATCATATAAGAAAATATTATTGATTTTTATAATATTTTTTTAGAAATAAATTTTAAGTAATTGATAATATAAAAATTATTTACCGCATATAAAAATTAAACTATTTTTCCTTATTTTTGCTTTGATACATTTTTAATGCAAACTGAAGCCTTTTCATTTGAAGAATTTAGTCGAAATTAAAGTCCCTAATTCTTAAGTAGAAGCAAATAAAAAAAAGTATAGAACAGTTGTACATAATCAATTCATTGTTCATTTAATGTGACAATAACTGTAGAGAAAACCCCACAAATATAATTGATAGAAGTGGGATTACCGGGTTTTGTTGGTGTGTCTCGTGCCCTTGAATGAAGGGTTCAATATGATGATTCAGAGACAGTGACGACCCCATTAGATTGAGGGCATCATAAAATAGTCGGATTTTCCACAAAGCACGCGCATTTTGACCATATAGAGCCCACTCACACTACTGTGTTAAACATACATGCGTCTTGTCAAACATTACTGAAGCAATTTGTATCTATAGCGACTTCATCGCTTCGTGGGGGTGGCAAGAACAAACTCTATCTGCATGTGCCATCCAATATTCTGCCCAGCTAGCTAGATCAATGATTAATTATATTTATAAGCAATGGGATACATATCACATCTTTAAATAGTGTTTTTTTAATTTTTACTGTAACATTTTTTTATCATATCATATGTGTGAAATATTTTCCTACTTTATAAATAACCTTTCATTATAGGTAAATTTGATCATCTTTAATGAATTTACATGTTTAAATCTTGAACATTTCTTAAAATTTGGTCTATATAGTATATAAACCACATTCATTATATATATGAGTTAATTTTTAGAGTAGAAATTAGATTTAAATTCAAATTTTAAAAATCTTAAATGATGTGTCAGTTTTATTAAGATTAACATACTATCGATTAGTAATACATTTTAATATATATATATATATTAAAATTTATTAAAAATTATAAAATTATTAGTAAAATTTATTAAATAAGAAGTGAAACATATAATATTTGTAATTTTTAATAAATTTTAATTAATAATAAAAAATGGATTAAAAAATATGTTACAGGTAATATTAGTAACTTAACTTTCTGATTACCTCTTTGTTCCAATTTGAAAAGTTATGATAAATTTAAAGGTGCTGTTATGACATGCATTATATGAGATGAATGAACATATTATTTATAATACTTACTAAAAATTATGATATTAATCCTAATCTTTTTTTAAAATTTAAGATTCGGTTTGCAAGCAAAAATTAAAGGTTTGTGCTTTACTAATTAATTGTTCATAAAAAAATTAAGATCTTTTTATAAAAAGTAGCATGTGTAGTTTATTTTTATTTGTTCCTTTTGTTTATCCGTGCACTTGTAGTTTTTTAAACATACCAACTTGTTAAACCTAGTAAACTTTTTTAAAAAGTCGTGGCATCATCTACTTAACTAAAAAAGGTTCTATAGAAATCTAGGTTGGCCTTTTTGTTAGGCTAGGCTATGTGAAACCAACCTTAAATAGACTAGTTGTAAGTTATTTACAAATGGTTTAATATATTTTCATCCTTATTTCTAGGTATAATAAACATATATATGTTTAAATAACACAAATTAAGTTCTTTAATGTAGATATAAATTATATATATATAGCATTTCAAAAAAAAAAAATTCTTGCCTTTTGTTTAGTTTTTTCTTGATTTACAAGCAAATCTACACATATACAAGTGTTTAGAAAATATGAACTAACATTTTAATTTGTTTGATTAAGTTAGTTCAGGCCTTATATGAGTTAGTTAATAAATTCTAAAAAGGTCTAATTTATCTCCACTTCTACTTCAAATAATTTACATATGTTTAAATAATAGAATTTGTCAACGCTGTAATTTTTTTTAAACAAAGATAAATTAAAGAAAATACAAGAAGTATTCCAACTCATTTACAAAGTAAAGCCACCATAGCTAATATAGCAGAGCAATACAAGCCAATACAAAGTATCAGTACACCATTCTGAAAAAAAAAAAAAAAAAGCAGTCTCCTCTCTAATTTTCCGAAAAGCCAATGTCAAGAATGAACGCTAATCAAATTTAGAGTAGAAATTAGATCACACTTGTCTCCATTAAACACTGTATCATTCTTTAAAGGTCAAATAGAGCATAGAACCACATGTCTAATTAAGAAGTAAAAGTTCCTAACCTTTCTCCTACCCAATAACTGGCCAAAACTGAATAAACAGTTTATAGGCAAAACATAGAGAAGCCGTGCCAGCTAAAAACATTAACCCAAATACTATAAGAGAAAGGGCAAGAGCCAAACATGTGATTAGAATCCTATTGGACAGAACTAAACAGGGGTACAAGCAGACCAAAACCAGCAACTTTTGTTGGGATATAATTGTAGATATAAATGTATAGGAAAAATATTATAAACCTAAATATTTATGAATATAAAAATATAAATCAAGTTTATTTAATTGTTTCGTTTTCTAACGGTAGATTAAGATGGAAAAAATAAAGCAGTTTCCTTAAGATTCTATTCCGGGATCAAATCATGTTCTCTTATGATGTTTATCACTTCAGTCAATATAATTGTTGCCATGAAGTTGATATTACTTCTTATTAATAGTAAATCCTATGAACTTCCCAATAAATTATAAGAGAATAATTTATTTTTTTAATTAATTTAAAATATTTTGTAGTAAAATATATTATTTAGATAAAAATTTAGAAATAAATTAAAATTTCAATAATTTATTAAAATATAAAATTTAAAACTTTTATTTTATTTTATATATTTCATTCTTTTCTTGTATCGTATCTCTTCTCTCTCCCCCCTTCTCTTTCATCTCTCTCCTCACTTCTCTATCTATTTTTTATTTTCTCACACTACTGTTTCTTTCTCTCTTTCGCTTAAGTTTTTTTTTTCTTTTATTAATATTGATGTAAAATATTAACAATTGTATTTTTGAATTATTACATATTTAAAATTATTTATGAATAATTAAATATTATCTAATTTTGACATTATTTATAAATTAATAAATATTTAAAAGTTAACTAATGTATATTTTTAGGAATTGATTTATCTAAATAAATCATGTAAAAAGTAAAAAATTTAAATCAAAACTTCAAATTTTAAACATTTTAAATTTGCTAAAATTTTAAAATTCCCGGCCAAACCCAACCTTGATTTAGTTAAAGGAAATTGTGATTTTTCTTTAATCATTCCCTTCTATACAGTACCCTTTTCTTAAAAGATTAAAAAAAAACACACAAAACTAAATTTCTGCGAACATGACAGACGAAGACATGCATGCAACACCTGCACTGTGGTGTTCCTTTCAGAAGGCTGCACTGCATTAACTGAACAAGACGGTCCAGGTAGAATAACAAAAGAATCAATCAAAGAGAGGAAGAGAAAATAAACAATTATAGCTATTTATTTTTTCGGGGTGGTTGTGGAATCGCAATGTTCAGATAGCCCCACAGCGCAAAACTCCAAGGTATTAAGAATACTCTCCAAAAAAGAGAAAAAAAAAAAAAATCCTCACGAAACATGATGGATAAAAGATTGTCCCTCTGGATGAAGCACCATGTACCCAAAGAAGGGTCAAATGGTAACCATCTCAAAGATGAAAAGCACTCTTCAAGTGGTCCTTCTCGTGGATGAGAGAGTGACACATGGTGTGTTTCATTGTTTATCATCAAAAGAATAAAATGATGCAATCGTCCTTTCATATATGTTGAGACGCAATCATCCAAAAGAGGAAGATATAGATTATTGCTAATAAAAAAGCATTATTACAAGACAAGGAACTTACAATGTTTAATTACTTAAGTGCCTAAGTTCAACATAATAATTAATGCAATCACAAGAATAGCAACCATTTCATGATAACAAGTAGAAAAGGGCAACACATACATTATATATAATAAACATATATGGGTGAGAAGCTGAGGTCAATTTTCAGAAGAGTCTCCCATCCAGTTGTATGATTGGGAAATTTGATCAACCTCATTTTTCACTGATTTAGGTCAAGCACAGAAAAAACCAGCTGATAATCATAAACTTCCGTTTATATATATATATAATCAGTAAAATCCGTTAGACTTTTGAGTACCATCCCCCTGGTCCAACTTTGCTTGCTTATTGCTGCCATCCAGCTTTAACCCAAAGTGAATGTGAGGGAAATGTGCCCACTGCATTTATATTCATATAAGATGAGACAATCAGAAAGGAAAAATAAAGGTTCCAAAGGATACTAGTACAATATAGCAGTTTAAACCATATATAGTATGTAAGAGTACTCTTGAAAGGGTATATATAGTATATTATAAGAAACACCATTTAAATTGGCTCACACAAGTTGTGATCATAAATAATTCTTGAACAAACTAAAATTTTGGGAATTAATTAGAATAACGCTGACTTAACCTGTTAATAATCTCAGTGATCAATTCAAGTCTCATTTTTCAATTACCTACCTACGTGTGGCTTTATGTTGCAGACTTCGGCATCTACCTTTATTGCATATCAGATTGGAATTTTCAGACTAATTAATACTATCATGAACAAGGGAAGAATACATGCACACAAAAATAAAATCTAGAATCACAAACTATGGTGCTGTTTTTACATGTTTTGGTTTAAGAGAGTGATTCGATAAATTCTGCTACTACTTATATCAAACTTATCTCATACAGAAACTAATAGTTGCAAAAGAGAAATTAGATGCTTTTTTTTTTATTTATAGACACTTGCCAAATCATGTGCCTGTGTGCCCTACAAAAACCCTTCAAAATGATGATTTATCCAGGAGTCAATTACAGGTGTGTGCATGTGTGTGTTATACCCTACAAATCGTGCAAAATGATGATTTATCCAGATGGCAATTACAGGCTGCATCTTTATATAGTATCCCTATAAAGTACTAGGAACATCCACTACTAAAGAAATATAACAGCCTCCTTTCAGCTATATTAGAATTAGTAACCAGCATAGCCCGTCCTATCAATATTTAAGTTGTAAATAAGGAGGCCCAAAAATCAGATTCAGACATTTACAAATATACGTTTAAAAGGGAAATTATATTTCAATTCAAAAACTTAGGTACCTTTCTGGATCCTTCCACCTCCTCATTTTGTTCATACTTTCCTAATTTGGGATTTTTTTATGCATATCCATTCACTTAGAATTTAGACTTGAACTTTCAATGACATGTTTTTTTTTTTTTTTTTATACCAGGATATCTTCTTACATAGAGTCAGAATTTAATTTCTTAAGATACTAAAATTTATTTAATAAGAGATTAACATCTCCAAATGTGTATATACATCTAAGGCAAACACAAAAATTAGGGTAATTCCTTACAACTAACTTATAGAAGAACTATAAGAATGAAAATAAGAATCTAACTTTGAAAATTATTGTTATAAAGATTTTTACCCCGTTAATTAATTAAAATATAAATTTTAAATTTTATCCTAAATAAAAATTTATGATTAAATGATAATATAAAAAATTTAAAAAATAATATCAACACATTCTCTAACATTTTTTTCAATACATTTTTTTATTATTAGTTTGAATTTATTAAAAATAATAAAATTTATTAAATAAAAAATGAGACTCATTAAATTTTATATTTTAATAAATTTTAATCAATAATAGAATATGTCTACAAGAATGTGTTGATAATACTCTTAAAAAAAATTTTATGCTATCAATGTATTTTAATTAAAATTTTAAATTAATAATGATATTTTTACACCCATCATGGATGTGAAATGGGTGTGGGAAAGAGAGAAATATAAAGAGAAGAAAAAATGAAAAATTGTAAAAGGTGTAATAGGTGATTTGACAAGTAAAAAAAAAATAAAAGGAGAGAATAAATATAAATGGAATGTAAGAAAAAACAATATGTAAAAAATCAAAATTAAAACTATGATAATGAGTTCAACTAAACTTATTTTTTATAAGTAAAATTTTATTAAAAAAAACAAAGTGCAAGAATATTCTAACCATCGTACAAAATATAAAAATTGGAACAACAATATCAATCAGAAAAATACTACCCGGCTTAGCTTTAACCATTATCATGTTGAAGTTTGAACTATTGACTATAAATTTTACTTGTTGAAGTTAATAGAGTTTAAAAATCAAGGTGATTCACATACAAAGAAATTAAAGAAACCATAATAGTTAGTTTCTTCGATCAGAACTTCAAGGGATTAGATCATAATTCTTATACTTCTAAAATCTATACTTTGTCAATTCCTTTTCAATGTAAGACTTATTCTATACCATACCTATTTGAAACTCAAATTTTCAAGTCAGGTAAAAATACGACATACCCTAAAAGAATATCATGTCCTTCTTCTTGCAGACTTGAACAAGTCATTTTATTTATATTTTTATGGGAAAGATTATTTTGACGTAATCAATGCATAGTAGGTCTTGTATTTGTCCAACATTGCTTTGTACACCATCTTCCTACAACAATATTATCCCAACATCTAAATGGTAAACGCCTACTTCTTACACATATCAACTCATCATATCACTTTTCCCATTCTATTTCTCTCATTTTTCACAAGTGACTGGTGTTAAAAGAGATGTATAAAAATAACGGTACCGATATTCCTATAAAGGAGGATAGAGTTTTTTGTTTTTTTATTTACTATTTACACCTATATATTGTAGACTTATATTAGGGTCCAAGATGAGACATGTAAGTGAAATGAAAGGAAAAGACAAATATAGATGTGAAGAATTAAGAGTATTAAAAAAAGACTGAAAAAATCATAACTCTATATATGAGAGTTGGTTCTTATGGAAAAAGTTATTTTCACTTATACTGTTTTACCTATTACTTACATCTTCCTTGAAAACAGTAAAAGTATATTAAAAAGTTTTAATTTCATTAACTAAAATAAAAAATAATGTAAAAATAATGTAAACAAATTATATCACGCAAAATCAACATATCTATATAGATAATGTTAGAAATAAGTGGATGTAAGTGAAACTTAATTTAGTTGAATTAATTTTTTTTTTTAAATTTACCAATTATATCCCAAGTTCAAAGGTAACGTGATTTACTTTTATATTTCTTTGGAATAAAATGATAGTAAAAGTGAAATGAAAAAAAATAAATAAATATATATTTTTTTAAAGTCGAAAGAATAAAATAAACATTTCATATAATAAGAAACTATATTTTTTAAGCATAGTAAGAAATTAAAATAACTAACATTTATCATCTTAAATACTAAAATGGACTTTATTCAAGATAATTTACCTAATTCATCCCTCCTGATTCATGAATTAAATTAAATTATACTTAATTCAGATTTAAATTAATTAATTAATAAATTTAATTTTTAACTCGGGTTACATCAGCTCCTTAAACATAATTCATTGAACTAACTAACAAGTCGAGTCTTAGAATTAGCATTGAATTATTGTCAACCCTATAGAACTCACCTCATTGTATTACACTCGACCAATGTTGTGTAGGTGTTGGCATTGATATATGTTAATATTAAAATGTGCAAAAAATGTGATGCATAAAAACCGACAGCCTATAAAATATTACCTCGTATAATTTATGATAATGTTAATCAAATATCACGTAGACAAAGAAAATATTGAATCTTTTAGATCTCTCGAGTGTTTCTACTTAGATCAACTTTTTAGTATGAGTTAAGTACACAAGATATTAGCTTATACAATAATGATAATAATAAAAAAAAATGGTTTATATATATATATATATATATATATATATATATATATATATATATATATATATATATATATATATTTAATTTATTGTATACGGTTCTGCATCATTCTAGCCATAGAATTTTATAAATCATCTTAATTTATTCTGATACTAATATATAGCCATACTTATTTTGCATAACTCCAAAGCTTAATTTATTTAACACTTTTTTTAATTATTTTGTCTTTTACGCACCCTGCAAACCATGGCACGATAAATTATCAACTCTATATGCATGTTTGCATTTATCATCTAATATTAATTGCATAAATAAGAGCAATTGTCATTATAGGAAGAGTAGAAGGACATGGTCATGAGTTGCCATTACTACACACAAGTTTGATATAAACCTGCAGCCTTGAAGTGGAAGGAGGCGTTAACGTTGGCTGTATTGGTAAAGTTTCTACAATAATTGTGGGGATGTTGGAATTCAACGTTCACCAAGTTCATATAAACGACAAAGTTATCTTTTATTGTGTAGTCACCACATGTGAGGGGGGAAAAATAGATGTAGAACTTTCATGCATTTATAAACCGGAATGAATATGCAAAAATGGAAAAATAGTAATGAAGCTTAAACTCACGTTTTTGGCTGCTGTGCTAAATGCTTCCCTGTGGCTGATATCTGGATTACTAGCCTTAATTCTTTGTATTTCCTCCCTGCAATCAAAATGATTAATTTATCCAAATGAAATATCAGATGTATTCAGAAAAAATATCACAATGTCATGAAACACATACACATAATGCATCCACACATGCACATCTGATGCACATGTATACATAAATATATGGTGAGTGTTCTATCACTTTAAAAATATATATATGCTAACAAATTCAAGTTGTAATTTACTAAAAAATGTTTCTAAAATAAAAATAGTATATTAATACCTGTTGTATTAATATACTTTCACTTATTTTTAAGCAAAAATATTTTCACAAGTTACACTTTTAAATATATTTTAACAAATCTAAAATTATAACTTAACTTGTTGCATTTCTTTCTCTCTGTATATTGTGCATGTATCGGTTATCTTTTTCAATGATTTTTTATAAGTGTTATAAAACCAATAAAATGCACTGATTGTTAACCATAATATGCATGCTTTCTTAAATGAAGTTACTCCCTTCATTTTCTTTTTTGTTCATTGTCTGAAGAAATATTTTGTATCTGTCGATCTTTTAAAAAGTTCAAAACAATATTAATTATTTCTTTTTAATTAATTCATAATATTTTACATATTTACCATAAATAAAAAAGAAATAATAGTGAATATTAGGAACTTAAAAAATAATTTTAATGTAAATAAAAATATTAATTATATTATTTTAATTTGTAGTCTATCTTTTAAAAAAAGACAAATAAATTAAAAAGAAACTGATGAAAATATGTTAGATATTGCATAATAGATCTGTTTTAAAACCCGACAGGTTATCATTTCCCAATGATATATATATTCAGGTTATTTTTTCATGTTATAACAGGGTCCAAAGTTATCTGGAAGTATTTTTTTAATTTTAAAAAGATTCTCTAAAATTTTCATAGTCATTTTGCTGTTGCTTCTATCATATTAAAATTTTAATTTGCATGTTAATAATTTTAGATACATAAGAATTTACATTTGTATACAAGGAATATAATTTATTTAAAATGTATGTATTTATAATTTCATCCAGTTGTTCATCGCTCAATCGATTATATATATTATTTGAATCATGAATCGCCATTCTTATTAACCCTATGGTCGATTCAACTAGTTTTTAAATTTTAATTAAAACATTAATCATGGGATCCAAACTCTATTAAACCATATATACTAATTGAAAAACGTGGATATACACACTATATACACAGGACTAGATGGGGACATGGCAGAAAGTTTATCTAAAATTGTAAATATTTGAAAGGTCACTTACTTAATGAACCGATTATAAGCAGAAGGAACACGTTGTCTCTTCTCAGGAGCTGTGTTGATCATGAGATTATTTAATTTAAAATATTGAACAGATTGCATAAATATAATTATAATGTAAACACCATAAATCAACAATTTAAATCTCAGGAGTTGTGTTGATCAAGAGATTATTTAATTTAAAATATTGAACAGATTGCATAAATATAATGTAAATGTAAACACCATAAATCAACAATTTAAATCTCAGGAGCTGTGTTGATCATGAGATTATTTAATTTAAAATATTGAACAGATTGCATAAATATAATGTAAATATAAACACCATAAATCAACAATTTAAATTAATTAACACATATTGACACTAAATATGACTTTCTAACGACCAAATCAGGTTGAGGTAGAACTTTTAACAAGAGTCGGTCCCATAGTTGGACGAACACTAGCACAGGGACAAATTCAATACACTAAAAAGTTACTGAAGCACCACTACTAATTCAATTATCATGAGCTCCTACTTTTAGAGGAATGAAAATCACAGTTTGTTATAAGTAATCAAATCAATAATCAGACATGTATCTATCCAAAAAAAAAATCTGACATAATACCATTATTTGAACATCAAATAATTAATATGATATTAGACACTATATATAATATTATTGCTATATTTCATTATTTTTTATTTCTTTTGTACACACGTAGATAAAAAATATTCTATAAAAATTAAACGACACCACAAACATTGTCCAGCTTTTAATGTACAAAAAAACATTTTTCTTAAATCATGTTAGAAAAAACTTTTATCTTCAAAATATACTCTGACACATCTTAGCTGATTTGATATAAGTGATTATCAAAAACAATATAAAAAGAATTATTTAAGTGGGAGTTGTAACTTGTAACTGTAAAATGAATTTGCATATATACATAGTGTTATATGAGATATATATCTAGCTAGGGCACAACATGATTGCAATCAATTAAGGATGGGTCAATTTGTTGCGAAAGGTCACCATCTGGTTGGGACACTTAAATAGATGAAGAAAATATAGGCCAAATTGGGTACCTTTGTACCAAAAAAACTTGATACTCAGAGAGATGGTCGCCCACTCTTGTGAAAAACTGAGTTTAAGGACAAGTGACCTCAATGATGACATTGTTGTGCTTGCTTACATTAATTAACTTGTGCCAGTTGTGGCATAACGTAGTCTGAATCATTTTGTCCTTAAACCTTCCGAGAGTATAACGGAAAAGTTCAGGCTGGCCTAGCTATAGGACCCGGTTTGTTCATTCAAACTTAGATGCCAAAAGCTAAATACGAATTATAAGGAGAGAAATAGAGAGTGTGTGACTCACGACGAATGGGAGGAATCCTAGGTTGCTCATGGTCTATGGGCTCAAATGATTTGCATTTTGATGATGATCCTAGTTCCTTGCTGCATGCTTCTTGAACGCTTATGTGCTGTCTCTGTAACTTACCAACGGTAGAAAATCGCTAAGAGAAACACACACATATATAGTATATAGTCCGGTTACTCAAAGCAAAAGGACTGCAAAATGTTAAAAAATTGATAGAAACAATAAAAGATAGGTCTGATCCAAATTTAAGTGACAAAAATATATTTACATTAAAATTACAATAGAAATTACTAAAGAGAGTACTGTTACACTTTCTAATAACAAATTTTACTTTTAATTATTTTTGGGACGCTGTTTAACATTTTCTTAAAAAATATGTACATATCATCCAAAAATATATATATATATATATGTATGTATACTTATTACAAAAAAGGAACCAAAAGCGTGTGAAAATATACCTGAGTGTCTTGAGAAGGAAAAGCTTGAAGTGATGCTCCCATGTTAACTGATAGCAAATTGGCACAATGACCACATCTAACTGTCACTATGGTGAGCAAACTGCTGCATGGAACACTAACCTGCCAAAAGCCAATTTTGAATGCAAAACAAACACATATTATCACTTGCAATTTCACTAGTCGGTGGATAGAAACTAAGGAAGCTGAAAAAATAATCTTAATTTTTCTCTCTTGCACACACAAGGGAAGAATAAGAAGAAGGGTGTGTCAAACACTCAAACTTTGATCTATATATCGTCTAAGTTGGGATTCTTGATGCTTTAAATTATTTCGTACATAACTGTTTGGACCATCACCATAACCAAATTAATATTTATCAGAGCTTCACACTTGTCGAAGTTCAAGTATTTATATATGTGTTGAAGAATTTAAGCTATCACATTCAATGGAAAGGTGCTTCCAAACACCTGCATTGCAATAAGAAAACAAATTGGTTGGTGAAGCAGAAGAAAGAGGTTGAGAGAGAGAGAGGGGGGTAAGGGAAGTAATATTTTCTTTCATTATGAGAGAGAGCAAGTTAGTGCAGCATATTGAATACTACATGTTAAGTTAGAATAGTATAGCAGGAAGGTCAGAAACTGACATAGCTAGCTAGGTAATTTAAAAGTTAGCACTCTCACAATGTCTTCATTCACTTTTTGGCTGACACTGCAAGGCAAGATGAAAAAAGATAGACATTGTAGCTCATAGCGATCGAGGAGGAAAGAGAAAGATGAAAATGACCTGACTGGAACGGAAACCATGAAATTGAAACACCGTTAACCACTACTGCTACCAAACAGATATGATTAAAGAAAAGTGATCACCTTCATCATGAAGCAGATTAAATTTACTGCTCCTTGTGCAGTGTCAAGATCGGAGGAGAGAAAGAAAGAAAGATAATGCTTTCTCAAAAGGAGTAATTTCAACAGAGATATTATGATGAAAGGAGAGAAAGGTAAAGGAAAAATAAAGAGAGAGAGAGAGAGCATGACATTTTTCTGGTGCGGAAATGGATTTGTCTGGACGTCATAATCGCCACAAGTTCTTGTAGAAAGAAAGAGAGGACACTGTCTCAGTACTTAAAAGGTAGCAACAAGTCCGAAATTGTGAAAAAACCTTGATCATCAAAAAATGACGCTTCACTGGCAAATTATGATGAACAGAATACACCACCTTCAACCTCATCACTCATCAGTGAAAGGGAATCAACCGATATAGACTGAGGAAAGAGAAACCACCACATAGATTTGTCTACAGATTTAATTTTATGAGCTTCAGAAAGAAAACAAGAAATACAAAGAACTCATCAATTAAAACAACGGTTGACTTTTTTGTAACATATGTAGCATGTGAGATCATACGATGCTGTGTATTCTTCTGAAAAATTAATGAAAAAATAAAAAGAGGGGAAAGGGCTCCATATATTAGAAGAACCCTAATACCTGCGCGTAGCCCTACCTATTCATAACCCTCAAATTTCTTATGGGTATAAGCTTGTCTATGCGTTTTGTTATAAATCATCTCATTCAGCCTCACAAAATTGCTTTGTTACCCTTCAAAATTAGTACACGCCTTACAATTGTTGAAAGCTTCTGGGTTTCGAGTTTAATAGTTGTCTTCTGCTATTACTCATGAGAGTACTGAAAATATATATCACTTACCATACCTCTAACCAAAAATTAGCACCATGGCTGAACTTGTTAGCATAAATAGAGGCTATGGCAAACAAAACCCAGTTACACTTTCTCATAAAATATAAGATAGGAGTCGATTAATTCTTGATCTAAAGTACATTCCAGTCAAGAAAATCACTTCAATGATGGATTCCAATCCCTTGCCCTTCTTTAATTCTTTACTTTCATGATCTCGATTCAAGAAAACCAATATTGACAAATTATTAGCTGATGAAACACATGATATATAATAACAACAAGCTTAGAAGAATTATACATGGAAAAGAAAGAGAGAGAGAGAGGGAGAGAAATATAGAAAGATAGGGAGAGAGAACAAGAGAACTCAGAACTGTACCGCAAGAGTGGTGTTGCAGAAGTTGCAGTGAACATAACAAACACGTTCGGTTGCCATCATTTCCATTGACATTTTTTTAAAAAAAAATTGTGACTGTCCTTTGTGTGTGCTTAGTAGATTTATAGGCAGATCAGAGAGGAGAATTCCTTGACTGAAACAAAGTGAACAAGCTAGATCAAGGATTTACAGAAGACACAGAAGAATATAAGACAGAGAATCATAAAGGTTAAATAAAGAAAAGAAACTTTGTTATTATTAATATTAATATTAATATTTTTCTTTTAATGGGGGGAGAGAGAGAGGACGTGTACAAAAATCTGAATGGTTAAGATGGGACTACTCTGGTCGGGGAAAACCAGTGAAGTGGAGTGGGATTAGTGACACTTTTGAATTATGAAGAAAAGATGGATTATAGGAAGTGTGAAAATATTTGGTGTTTGTATGTGCGCGTTTGTGAAAGACAGAGAAGCAGAGAGTGGGGAAAGAAGGTGGGAGTGGGGTGGATGTGTTATGATTGAGAAAATGAGTGGGTGGGAGTGACCCATTCTCTCTAACCTCACTGGCTTTCTGTAGCGGACGAGGGGGGCGAGATATTAATGCTACGAATGTTTAAGATGAGAGAGAGAAAGCCTTATTATACAATGCTAGTACTGTAAGACAAAGGTTATAGGGATCAGAGACATGTTTAGAATTTGTGTCATTCAAATATATATAATATATGCATATGCATGTGAATTGTGAAAGATAGATAGAATGATAGATAGGCTGACAAAATGCTTCACTAGTTTTATTACCACTTTTCATAGAATTTTAACACCTTTTTCAAGTCTATTCTGATTTCTGACCCTCAAGGGGTTACACAATCCGTGCTCAACTTCACAAACTCTTCTAATCAACCTGTCTAAATCAGATTATTCTAAATTTTAATTACACAGTAAGTCAACAAAGCGTAGGAAGGGTTACTAATAATAATGACGTCGAAAGACTATGGAAATAGCAAGGATTGTAAATTTGCTTTTGTCCATTTATGTGCCCTGGGGTTATATATTGCGGTGTACTATTTGCAAAGTGAATAGACATCTTTTTTTTTTTTTATCAGAAAGTGAATAGACATTTTACTGTACATATTCATGTATTTCCCTGTGAACGGCTTACACGTGGGATTTTTTATTTATCATTACTTGTTCTTCAGGTTTTTTTTTTTCTCTATTGACCGTTTTTCATTCAATAAACGTATAGCTACTAAATACAACGGAAACAAAAGGGACTTGTAAATCCAACAATAACACGTGCTTATATCAGCCATACATTTATACTATTAATTACTTCTGTTAATTTAATTTATTTTCCACAAGAATGAGAGTGTTTCTGTGCATTTTGTCCACTTTGCTTTAGTCACAAATAAGGATATACACAGCTATTAACTATTAAAAAAAAAAGTGAATTGAGAAAGAAAGGTAGCAGATGATGAAAGCCATCCTGAAATATGCCTTGCTCTTGTACGTACACTGCATAAAAAACACTGCATTTTCGTCAACACCTTGGTCAGGTCATGTTTAATTGTTTATACAGTTTCGTTCTCAGACATCTTTTGAAACACCCATTGGCGATAAAAGGAGAAATGTATGCTAACTACATACATCGATAAAAAGTTGAATTTTACGACAAAGACACATTTTTAAGGCAGATATAAAATTAACATAATTCTAATAACCATATTTATACAAGATGGGCTTATTTTGTACTGGAAGTGTGTATGTATCTTAGGGATCTAGTCTATCAGAAGTAGATGAGCACTAGTACCAGGACGAGTGTTTAGCTAGTTTAAGGCCCACAATGGTGCTTTGCAGTAAAAAAATCACTAGTTAGTCAGTAAGAGATGAGGAAAAAAAAACTTTATAGTTGTGTGTGATTAACAATTTAATTAAACTCTTCCATTATTTACTTAAATGTTTAGAAACTTTGGGCATTATTTGTTGTAATAATGTTACCTGGTTATTCTATATTTATCTTATTAATAATAGCAGTTTTAAAAAAACTGTTGTATATGAAAGAAATATTCAAAATTAATAATTATAATTAAATTTATCATATTATGAGAAGTGATACATAATTTATCCTTTAATTTGCCAAATTCACTTATTCCATATTTACAGTTGCCTTTCTCTTAAAATGTACTTTTTGAATAATATCTGTTCATCAAGAGTCTATGAGCTAACTCCCATAAAAAAAGTCAGACATATCTATTAAATAAGTTAGGTTTTTTAAAAGCATATTAAATTAAAAAAGTCAAACTTCACGTTATTCAAAAGAACTTTAAGCTTAACATATTAGCCTATTTTAATGCATAATAATAACAATAATATTTTTATAATATTCTAATATATTATATCGCTAGCTTAATTACATATAAGTAGTCCATTAGCCTATTTAATTAGAAGTATGTTTCAAAATACGTTTTTCAATAAGCTTTCGAGTCATGTTAATTAATTAGAATTCTAAAAAAAGCTAAGTAAAACCTTAAAAACACTTATATAAATAAATAAGTCAGATTTAATAACCAAGTCAAACTCAAGTCTTGTAAAGCCAAACCTAATTCAGTCCACTTTTGCCCCCTTAGTTATTATACTATTGAAAACAATTGTTTTATTTTGGAAACTTTTAAATAGAACTTGTTACTAGTTAGAATCATTTTACTAAATGAATATTTTTCTTCAAATTATAATTGAAATCATGTTAATTATATTACAAAAAAAAAATTAGATTTTTTAATACAATTATAATTGTTTAGAAAGTAATTTGTAAAAAGAACTTGAAAAGGTTAGCATCTGTTGAGAATAGAGTGCAAGGTAGCACCAGGTAAAGGATATTGTGTCACGACTAGCTAGTATCCACCAATTTTTTTTTTCTTGAATAATTGTGGTATGATTGAGAAAAGAGTTTTATGATTTAAATGTATCTACTCGGTAGGTACATAAACAGGAGAAATATATTTTTATTGTTTCATTAGCTAGCTAGGCCATACTTTTTATAATGATATTATATTATCAATCTCAATCTTTCTCCATTGGGATGACCCAAATCTTCGCATTTGACGAAACAGTTGAAATTTACTATAGCGATAAAATGCATGCATTTGATATTATAATTTACATTACAAGTGCTCCAAGGGCCTGTGTGCCTAATTGGTGAACTTTAGTTTAGGTTACTCTAGCTTTTTTCTATTAATTTGTAGAGTGCAATTTGCAAATATGAATTATAGTATATGAATTTAAAAATTTTGTAGGTGTTATTGAGAACATTCTGAAGGCTTTGATTCTTGATACGCATCCCCTACTTAAGCATCCTTCGATATGAGATGTTATCGCCAACTGGATTGTCAGAGATCGAATCTCTTTTACTGAAACCAAACAATAAGATGTTTTATTCTTATATGCTTTTTACTTTTGTGCAATTCATTATTTTCTTCATATTTTTTAAACAAATATAATAAAAAATAAGTGATATTTTTATAATTAATAAGAATATTGATTAAAAAACTAAACACCTCTAAAGTTTCTAAAAATGATAATATATTTTTTTCAATTGGAAAGTATAACATATATCAATCGGTGGATAACTTCATTTTGAAAATTTTATTGTATGTTTGAATTATATAATGAGCGGTAGACAAGGAGATCCTCTTTCTCCTCTCCTCTTTTTGACTACAACATAAGGTTTAAGTGGAATCATCATACCAACACCACGAAAAACTTTTTAGGAGATACAAGATCAGGGAATAGCAAATTGAAATTTCTTATCTACGGTGTGCAAATGATGTGGTTCTAATTGGTGACAACAATGTATTGAACACAAGGACAATGAAATATGTGCTTTTTATTTTTTTAGCTTAAAAAAGTGGCAAAAAAAAAGGTTAATCTTTTAATTGCAAAAATAGTGATACACCTTTCAAGTATCTTAGAGTACTTGGAAACCTCTGTGAGATGAGATCAATGAAGAATAGATTATATCTTTTTGGAACAATAAGCATATTTCTTTCGGAGGTTGTACTTTTTTTCCTCTACAAAGCTCCAAAGATGATATTTCATTCTCTTACTTAGATTCAATAACTATTCTTTTGGGGAAATGGTGAGGATAGGGGTAAAATTGGCTTGGGTAAATTGAAAAAGGGTATGCAAGTCAAAAAAATGAGGAAAGCCTAAGATTCAAAGACTTCAAACTCTTCGATTTATCTCCACCAGTGAAGTGGAAAATGGAGGTTAATTAGTGGTTGAAAAGAAAGTTTTTATATATAAAATAGGATTTTAGTAATGAAGTGTGGAAAATGGAAGCCATGTAGAGAGGAAAAGAAGAAAGCAAATTCAAATCAAAAGAGGTCAACACGGTAGAGGATCTAAGCAAAATTGAAAATACAAATTTGAGAAATAAAGGTTGGCTAAGAAATTCAATCACTAGGAAAAAAGGAATGAGAATAAAACACTTTGTTGGTTAGATAATTAGGTTGGAGAAAATAATTTTAAAATAAAATTTAATAGACAATTTCTTATCTCAATGGAAGAGGAAAAGATGATCAAAAGGTGTTGTTGGAGAGATGAAGTGTGGGAGTGAAAATTCAAATGGAACAAAGAGTTTTTGGAATAGGAAAAAATTTAGAGAGTCAAATGTTTAATGATCTCAGCCATGTAGATATAGTAAGTGACTAAGTTGTCTTATAGCATTTGACAAAGATGGTATAAGTGACTAAGTGTTAAAATTGTTCTACCACAAAATAAATGGAATAGACATTTTTGGTTAAATATAGGATTGACACATGGAAAGAAATTCATGAAGTGCTAAAAGTTTTTTTTGGTTTTGTATTATATGGTTCATTTGGTTACATAGGAACCAAATATGTTTCAATTCAATACAATTGAATTTAGACAGGGTGAGTGATATATTGCAAGCACATAACTTTATCAAATAGTATAAAAGATATTCTCGATACAAAAACTACATCAATAATTATTAAATCATTCATAATATTATCATCTAAATGATAATTAATTCAAACTAGGTGAGAAATAAAATGAAATAAAATGAGAAAATATTTAAAATATGAGATAGTCAAATATAAAATTCAAATTAGAGATCTTTGTAGGTCTTAGGTTCACCATAATAGAAATTGACATATTTTTAAACATTGCCTTTTTTTTATAAAGTTAGATTCACTTTAAGAGGAAGATATCCTAATTTAATTATTGGTCTATTTCATAATCGTAATAATGTGTTATTTTTATATCAAAGCATACTTTCATGGTAATTAACTCTAATCAAATTCATTAAGATTTGTTATAACTCAAAAGAACCCTAAATAACATAGATTCAGTTTTAGAGTTTCTAATGTTAATTTCATCTTTCAATTATTCTGTTAATGTCTAAGATTATGCAAGTAAGAAACAATCAAATTGATAGAAATAAAGAGCATATAAAAATGAATTAAAATATATCTAACATTAACAAAAGAGGACAAATTTAAATACAAAAGAAATCAACAATCTCTCGTTAGGCTACCATAATTTGTAGAAATAAAAAACTACTCATATGTGTGAGTTTATAATCCTTTATCATGTTATTACTCATGAAACAATCCATCCAAAAGAATACAAAGAAAAATAGAGAAAGAATAAGAAAATTTCTAACTTCTAATCTATGAATATTTGTGTCCTATGTTGGATCTTTGAAATTGTCTTTCACCTTGCCCTTCATGATCTCCATCTTTCATTTTTTTTTTTTAATCTCAAGATGACTTGAGAACAAGATGACAACATGCAAAATATTGACGAGTCTCCCCTCTAAAGTTGTCATAATCTCCATTTTTATATCTTGGACTTCTCATTTAATTATTTTTGGATCCAATGGAGAAATTTTTGTCATTTTTGCTCAAGCTCATTAGATTTTATTTGTAAATACTCAAATAAATGAATAAATATAATTAAACAAAAACATAAAATAAAATCTTAAAAATCTAAATAAAAAATATAAACTCCTAATGAAATTTGATACAAGTGATTGAGATGATCAAGGTGAAAAGTTAGTTATGACTTAAAATTAAGTAAATAGAAATTTCTTCCATGTCATTATGAGTATATCATATGTCCTCTTAATACACTTTCATGAACATATTTTGATATAATTGGGCTTGGAATATCCTGTTACTTCACCTCATTAATAAATTTCTCTAATCCTATATATATATATATATAATTATAATAAGTGGCATTGTAGATTTGGAATGCGAAGGATTTTTACTTAACTTAATTCATATGACACCCACGAAAAGATTAAAATCAAGATTAAAAGCAAAATTCATTTTACAAGAAAATTATTAAACATGCAGGTGAATATTATTCAAATTAAAACTAATTAATCATTTTATATAAACTAAAAAGAGAAAATAAGTAATGTATTATTAATGTAAAATAGTTTTATACATATAATTAATCATAACATCTCATATATGATAAGACTTTTACAATAATTACTTTAAAAGTCATATCAATAATTATTTATGATATGATACGTAAAATTATTTTATATTATTATATCATTAAACTCAACTAAAAATATCTATAAATTAATAAAGTTTATTTAATAGAATTCACTTAAGTAGTAATTAATTTAAGTGCAGTATTTATTTAGGTGAGAATTGAAAGAAATGGTAAATAATCATAAACTATTATATTAAAATAAAAAATGTCACACACACAATTTTTATATCAATAAATTAAATTATCTATAAATATGATACGTTATATTTTTATAATATTTATACTAATATAATAGTTTGATTTTTATTAGAAAAATTGTAAAAACAAGTTTATTGACTAACGTTTTTTAATATAAATATATGGCAATTCCTTTTTGTGTTTCACTTCTTGCACTGTTGAGTTTATCCATCTCCTGATACGGCAGACTATATATATATACTCGTGTATGTGGACAAGATTGTTAACACTATTAAGTTTAACATTATTTAACTTTTCTTTTAGCATTTTCTTCAGCTTTCTTTAATTTTTTGTTTGCCATCGTCACTTTCTTCGGTGAAAATTGGAAATTGAAGCAAAACCTTTTCCATGGAAAAACTATGAAAGAGTTGTGCAACAAAACTCAATTGAGTTTTTATTATATTATAACTTAAACAAATATATTAAAAGTATGTTTCGATAAACTTTTTCATAAACATTTATAAGAGAAAAAAAATAGAAAAAAATAAATAAGTTCTTTCAAAAATTAAAATTAATTTAATTTTAATTTATTGAAAATTTTATTTTATTTTATTTTTATTTATTTTTCTTATAAATATTTATAAAGAAATTTATGTAAATAAACTCTAAACGCGTTTCACTATAATGATATGTTATTTTCATGAAATTTCCCGTGGGATACTCAGTGTTGATAGTTTCAAATTTCTCACGAATTTAAATAATAAACATATTTGAACAAAAAAAAAAAACTATCATGGTTGACATCATATTTTCCATCTACAACAAAATGGAGCAAAATGAATAGGAAATTAGTAGATGTTTGGTTATATATATATATATAATGAATAGGAAATTAGTAGATGTTTGGTTATATATATATATAATAAATTAAAATTTAATGATCGTGCATCAATAATATAAAATAATTTTACACTATTATCTAAATATAAATAATTATTAGTATAACTTAAAATAATTGCGGTAAAAAGTTAATAAATATACTATTCATAACAATTTATACACATCCTACAATAATATTTGGAAGTCAAGCATTCCCACAGAATAAAACCTGTCAATTCCCTTCACTTATGAGCATTAATCCCTTCACGTGTTTAGGAATAGTATTTGCAAATGTTTCCGCATCCTGCATAAAAATTAATTTTGTCCAAGATTCACTTATATTTTATACAAACACCATCAGCACTATAACTCCCACAAGTGTAGGGTTAAACAAGTGCATGTGACATATAAGTGTGTTCCATGAGTAAATGTAAATTTTTTTTAGACCATCTTGATTTTGTAGGATTAACTAATTTTGGTTAAAAGTGAATTTGAAATGAAATTATTTATATTTAAAAACATTTATATTGAAAGTTTGTAATAATATTTGAGTAAACAATTAAATTAGTTTTTGAGATTGTAGTGGTTGAATATTTTAGTTTTTAGGATTTTAAAATTTCTTCGTTAGTCTTGATTTTATAAACGTAATTCATTTTATTTTTTAAGTGTAAAATAACAATAAAAAAATATAGTAAAAATTATTAAAATATTTATTTTCTGAAGTCATAATCCCCCACAACTAATTTAGGAGTGCATTCAATAAAATTTAGTATAGAATTTTCAACTATATGAAAAAAGAAAAGAAAAGAAAGAAACAACTCTGTACTCGCTTCTATTTAAGCTTAATTGATTTTAAAGTTAAAATTTTATTTAAAACACATACCCAAAGCCAAATCAAACATGTTGAAAAATTATTAAATTCCCGTTCGGTGTTGTAAACGTTGGTTTGAGTCATCCTACCGCAAATTCAAACATAAACTAAGAGTGTGTTTGTCTTCTTATTTGGAAGAAACTAAAAAAACACACACTAAGTAATCAAAATACGCTTTTAAATGTTAACTAAAATATCATTTTGCTAATAAAAAATAACGAAGATGATATACATAGAAGAAACTTCTAAATTGAAAATGTGTTGGATTTGAAATTTAGCATCCTCTCATTTAATAGTAGATGCCAGGGGACCAAGCGGAATGGATCTTCTGATCTGTAGCCCAATGTTCAAGATAATGTTACTTTATGATGGAAGTGGGCACATGCATGCAAAAAGTGCAGGTAAGTGCCCTCAAAAGAAAACTACTTTGACGTAGATTGGCTATGATTTAATTAGTTTAGGATCTTAATTTGTAAAATAATTTTTTAATTTAAGATTATTTGCACGTAAATTATCTTAGATTGTTTGTGTTTATTAATTATAGTTTTCTTAGTCTTAGGTCTATAAATACTAATAAGAGGTTGCCTCTTACAGATTAGGACTTTGGATCACTTTCAGGGTAATTCGGTAGTAGGTGACATGTAATTTTACCGTAAATCATTACTGAAATTGGCAATTTTCTCTGACCTTACCTTGTACGGGGATGAGCCTTCACCTAATTTAAATATTTCATGTTCCAAAAGTTATATGGTATTATATCAATATTAATTCCAGTGAAATTAGAAAATTAAGATTTTATGCTCGAGTTTTAATAAAAATTTATGGTTAAAAGAAGAGATTTTATTAAATATCGATCGTCAGATTTTTTAACAAAAATTAATCATTAATAAAATTAATAATACTTCACTTTATAGCATAATTTTGAATATATATATATATGAAAAATATGCAGCAATATGAATTTATACAAAAAGATAGATATTTATGATTAGAGGTTATAATGTTGATCTGGAGAATAAAAAAAATTATACTAATAATAAATTGTTATCGCTTAAAAAGTTAACTATGATGACCTTTAATCTATGTATATTATTGCAAACATTTGGTCCACCTTTTGCATAATTGACAGTTATTTTAGCTTTTATTTTATGGTATCTAAAACAATATTTTTTAATATGCAAGAATACATTAAGTGGAGGCGACACAAATTCATATGCACATCACAATCAAAATCACGAAAGAAAATTGTATAAACCCATATTACACTGGAAAGCCCGTCAGAATCCCTGTAAACAATGCATCATATATAACAAAGTTTTATATAGTACCAAGGATTAATGCACCGATTTTGTTAACAAAAATAAAAGTTGATATAATTTTTAAGATAATTATAGTAAAAAATTAATAAATTTATTGTATATAGTTTATGATTGAATGATGATATAAAATTATCTTATATTTTTAGTAGATAGTATATTTTCTATTTTAATTACTTAAAAGATATTAAATGGGTTTTTATATTTTAATATAATAAATATATATTTTTTAGAAAACTTTTTACTTTGTTTTTTTTAACCAATATCTTGTTTGTTTCTTTTTTTTGCAAAATTAATATTTCTTTCTTTTATCTTTTATTTAGGTTTGTTTAGTCTTATAGTTCTTTTCTAATTAAATTTTATCATTTAAATTCTTCTATGTTATTTCATATTTATATTTCATTATATCAATGATAGATATCATCAATATTAGTTTAATTATCGGAATCTCACTAGAAAGTATGTTTCTGGAATAATAAACATGGTCATCTTGAGCTATTTCATTCTTAATGCATAGCACACAAACACAACAAAATTTACGATTGAGATCATACATTAATCGCAAGAAGATTGATCTATCATTTTTAGAATGTGAAGATTTCTCATATTTGAAGTAAAAAGAAGTAAATTCATTTTGATTCATTCTCTTGTTTTATTCAATGGAGTTGCATAAATTTTTAATATGTTTGTAGTGATTTAACGTCTTAAGTAACTCCATAATCAATTCAATAATTGTTAAACAAAATAGAAAAAAATAGTTGTTTAGATTGGGATTTGATAAAAGTAACTTTTTATGTTCAAATTCTGATATCTTATTTTAGTTAATAAAATTATACAAAATGTTAATATATTAATATTAATTTAATGATTATGTATTGTCATTTAATACTAATCATTGTTAAAATCATTTTAAGATAATTATTATAAAAGCATATACAACAATTTATCATTATTAGGTGATAATATAAAATTTATATATTTTTAGGACTTAATTTATTTCCTCAATTAATACTATATAATATATATTCTTCCATCAATTCAAATAATCATCGAAAGAAAGAAAAAATTGAAATTGAAATTTTACCCACATTACTTTTTATCTTCTTCCTGGGAAGAAATAACCTAATTTTCAATTAAGAGAAAAAAAAAATAGAAAAGAAGGAAGAGGAGAGTAGAGAGGGTAACTAAATTTTCGATGAGATAACTTACTTTTCGGTAAGGCTTTAGTAAATTAGTGGTAAAATTTATTATCGTTATAATAAAAAAAAACAGATTAAACAAAAAAAAAGATCAAAATAAAATTTAAATAAAAAGGCTAAAACACTTATTTTATTTTGCTTTTATAGTGAAATCCCGGAAGAAATGGAGGCAGAGTTTTGCCAGAGACAGAAAAGTAGTGCCCTTTTGTATAATTTTTACAAACAGCTCCTCAAAAAAATTTACAAACAGGCTATAAAATCGTAGGAGAATAAATCAACCGACATGATTTTGTCAAAAAGATTACATACATGATGGCATCGTCCCAAAAATACGGTTGATGTCTTTTCAAATCGATTTTGCATAGTCAACCTTACCCGTTAAATATAATAATGTTGATTATGTCGTTACACGTGAAATTTGCTTCAGATAAATCGCATACTTGCCAAAGTAAAATATATTGATAATGAGAAACTTTTGAAAGATAGACAAAGAGAAAAGCAAAAAAAAAAAAGAATATTGGGAATTATGTGTTATGTTATGTGCAAAAGAAATATATACGCAGGTAACATTAAACATGCACTCTTAAACACTATTGAATAACATTCATTATTAGGATGTCCTTAATTTTTATTTTTATTTTTCAAGAACTGGATAGAACTTGTCCTGAATTGCGTTACTGGTTTCAAGTTTCAACTTGTTATGAATTGCATCACTAGTGTCTCCACTAAAATTATTCTGAATGCTGTGTTTGCCTTATGATCCCATCTTTTGTGGGCTTAATGGAATCCCCTCTCCTTCTATATTTCCATCTTTTGACATGAAGAACTATTTTTTTTTAGGAATTGCCGCAATGGCGATTAGTGCAATATAATCAAGATACTAAATACGATTTCTATCGAAAATAAGTTTCTATTTGGTGGTCGACAAAACTTCATATTTATTTTGTAAATATAAAAATATATATTTATTGATATAAATCCAAGTCTTAGTTAATTAAATAATATCTAAATAGTGTAGGGAAGTTAGAGAAAAATCCCCATTTTATAAGCTTAGTTTTTAGAATTGAATTAAATACAAACTCAAATTTAAAGTAGAGTATATGTATTAAATTTATTATTAAATTACTTATCATATTATTTACACACAAAATTCAGTAGTATTATATATAAAGAAATGTGGTAAAAAAAATTCAAATTTTTACATTAATTAAAAATAATACTACAATAGTATATACAAGTAAAAAATAATCTTCTATCTATGAGCTAGATTTTAGATTAAGTTAGACACAAATTTAAATTTAAAAAATATTTCAGGTTGACGATAGAGTCTTGATGGGTAAGTCTAATGTTTAATCCTATAATTGAATTATGGATGTCCTAGACCATTTTGCTGATATTTCTGGATTGGGAACTTTGACAGGTGTAGAATGTATTTTGCTGAAAAATGTTCCATCTCATGAGTTCAGGAATGGCTAAGTCAGATTCTTGGTGTTGGTAACTGGGGAAGCATTGGCAAACACTTGGGGTGTATGATATAAAGACTAAACATACTTTAAGGATTTTGAAAGTATTGTGGACAGAGTGCACCAGCTAGAGGCTCAAAGAATGGAGGGAATATTTTTGTACCCTGCTGGCTGGAAGGATGACCCTCATTAATTCTAGCCTTTGTGTCATCCCTTCTTACCACATACATGTCTTCTTATCTTCTTCCCAAGAGAATAAGTGACTTCCTTGAAAGGGTTAATAGAAACTTCCTCCAGAAGAGAGTAAATGATTCCCATAAACTTTCCTTCGGAGGGCTTGGGATTAAACAGGCCCCTACTTGCCATATATCAAGATTGGATAGAAAAGTGTCTTCGAGGTTGGCCTAATGGTAAAACTTTTAAAGTTCAAATTTTATGCATAACAAAAAATTCTACTATTAGTTTTTAGAAAGTAAAAATATTACATATATTGACAAAATACTTATCATGTAATTTTTATTTAAAATAAAAAAAAATCTCAAAATTGACTTGAAACTTCACTCGTCGTTGAGCCGACCCTAGATGTCTTCGTATAGAAACACACTCGAGGAGGTAAATATCCTACGCATAAGGGAATAAATCTGAGCATTTGGATGGCTCTCATAACTAGAAGGCTATTATTAATTACGAGTCTTATTTGAGGTCCTTTGTCTTATGGATACCTGTTAAAAAATATATTAATAAAGATAAGGTTGCTAAATTTTAAATAAAATATTAATAAAAATAAAAATAAACCTTCACCGGTGACTTTAGTTAATGTTTTGAGGTTTGTGTTTTTGGTCTTGGGCTACAGAAATTGCCCAAATTTTATTTTCCCAATGTTTTTTTTTTCGTTTAATGTCCCAAGTCCTTGCTTGGGCTACATTGCATTTGCTTGGCCTTTGAAATATTTATGTAGACTTGAACCAAAAAGAGAAAAAAAAAAAAAGATCCGATGCCTAAAAATAAAATTAAAAACACAAGGATCTGCTCATCTGCATAACACCTCTTTTGGTTGGGATTGGGTTAGGAAACTAACAAACACATTTGTTTTCTCCCTATACTTACAATGAGTTCACAAGGCTCAAACCACGTTCTATTCACTTGTCATGTTTTTTTTTTCGTTCATAAAATTCGGATCTAAAATTTTATTTAAAAATTTTAGTTTCAGTTCTACTTGGATAAACAACATCATCGACATATTGATATTTGGAAGAACATTTATGATTCTTAAACTTGTTCAAACATGCAAAAAAAATTGATTTAATTAGTGAAAAAAATAAACACAGTTGGGTATAATAAATTGAAATCCAATTTGTTCTTAAAAGCTCATTGGACTAAAAGGTAAAAATATATTTTTTTATACAAAATTAAGATTTTATACTGAATTTTATTATAAACTAATTTTTAAATATAAAACACTTAAATTAGTTTTAAATAAAGCTAATTTTACAACATTAATATCACCTAAAATCAAATTTGTGCTTACTCAAATGCACACTATATATTTCGTTGTAGTATTTTACATCAAATAAATATTTTTACCTTAATAATAATTTTTTGGGTGAAATCATTTTCATTTTGATTTAATGACTTAAAATTTTCATATGAAAATTGATTGCATGATGATAGTGTACCAATAAAAAAAAAACATCAGCAAGTTTGGTAGCAAATTATCACGTATTCAGAAGCATAACTAACAAAATAAGTTTAAATTTGTAAGTTAATTCAGATTCATTTTTCTAATAATTAATGTTATTAACACATGCACTTTTGTTGTTTTTTTTTAAATATGAATTATAATAACCACAAAGTTCGAATTTTATAATTTATGCATATTATCTAAACCCCTATCATTATATTGACTATAATAGTTCTATAAGCACACTCTTCTAGCATCTTTCAATTTCTAAACATAACTCAATTTATTTTTTAAATTTAATTTTAATTAAAATTAATTTTATAAAATCAATATCATCTATCTATTTAAAATTCTATAACTCTAAAACGCAAGCTATAACGTTCACACTTTATTTATTTTGTTAGTATCATATTTTTCCATATCAACATATTAATTTACGTGTTATGTTTAATGTCCATTGACCTTTTACCTCTCTAATTTAATATCTTTTATTGTACTTTAAATAGATATTATTAATGGCAACAGTTGCTAACCAACCAACCACCTTCTCAAGATTAGGCTAGGCTAAGCCATGCCATTCTATGTACTGGTTTCTTTTACTTCCTCAAAAGAGGAACAGATCACTAACCAATCAATTTAATTGTGGTAATTGATACTAAATTTAGGTTCTATTGTGGCTTTGATTTTATATTTTATTGAAAAAAATCAAACTACATATATTTTTTTATGGGAGATAATCTTACAAGTTGGGTAACATCATTTTAGGTTGTAAAATTTTCTATTTGAATATTTAATAATTTAACCAGATTTTAAAAATATATTTACAAGATTTAAAAAAAAAAAACTTCTTATAAGTTTATTACATAGATTATTTTTCTATTTTAACTCCATGCTTCATGAGATTTAAGCAACTATTAAATAAGAACCTAATTAAATTTTTGTTCCTCGTATCGTCCTTCGGGAGCACGGATACATTTAGATCCTTTTTTGTAAGTGAATTAATTTTCATAACTACTTTATTAATTTTTAATCATAGATATTAAGATATTAAAGTTTAAAATATGTTCTCTCATAAACCAAATTTTAAAACACATTTTTTTAGACTCTCATGCATCGTGTGTGCTTAAAATTAAACTTTTACATTTATCCAAATACACGTTATATATCTTATGTTAATATTTTACACCATACAATAATTTGACCTTAATGATAATCATTTGGGCTCAGGGACGGAAATACATTTCAATTTTTTAATATATGTGGTATTTTAAAAATTAAAAAAATATATTTTTATTTAGAGTTTAATAGTAAAAATACTGATATTTAAGTATTATTTTTAATGAAAATAAATAATTTTGTATGATTTTATTGTGAAAATAATGACTATATTCTTTTAAAACAATTTTTTTTTATTGTAAAGATACCATATTTTTCTCTTCTTAGACAAAATATATTTATATCATTTATTTTTCTTTCTAATAATTTTTTATTTTATAATTCATTATTATTATTATTTTAAAGATTATAAATAATTACATTTGCAATCAAACAAATTTTTATTCTTTTATTTATATTTATATTGATTTGATTATAATTAATTTATAATTAAAAATTATTTATTAATCTTTATCAATTAGACAAAGTTATAAATATTATATAAAAAAACGACTTGAATTTTGACACACCAACCTACATTCTCTCTTCTTACCACTATTTTTGGTATTTTTCTCCTCTTGTTTGTTTGTTTTTTTGTCGTAATTATTTTTTAGGTTCTAATATTCTTTAGACCTTAAATGCATAGTTCAAAAACACCTTTGTGAACTTTTGGAAAAATTAACAAGATATTAAAAAATACATAATTATGAATATTTTCTGTATAAATATATATTTTATTGTATGCTCTTGGATTATTTTAAAAAATATACATAATGTAAATATTTTGTATAAAATTAATATTAGATAAATTTAAACTTTTGTTTCTAATATCTAATCCTGCCTCCATTCGTGTTTGGGCTTGCCATTTTAATTTTGATTTGATGACTTCAAAAATACATGTAAGAAATAATTACATGATG
Organism: Mucuna pruriens; assembly: GCA_025330945.1. Lineage (NCBI taxonomy): Eukaryota > Viridiplantae > Streptophyta > Magnoliopsida > Fabales > Fabaceae > Mucuna > Mucuna pruriens. The sequence continues at coordinate 2,556,473 of JAENHJ010000042.1, read as the reverse complement.
ATATTGTGACATTAAAAAAAATCAGCAACTTTTCCAAATTATCTCATTGAGGAACTTGACCAACAAAGTAAAAACTTTAATTTGTCAGTCATTCATCCATTAATTAATGTCAGCACTTATGGTTAACGTTTGAATTTGTTCTTCCATTTGGTGATTCTTTCTTGTAATTAACACCCTGCAAGAACTCACGTCATATGGTCATGGTAATAGTTACACGCTTACAATTAAGGATCTGACTTTGTCCTGTCTTCAACTCCAAACACCACCTCATCCTCAGTGAGTTTATCTGAGTGTCTGCTTATACGACCGTTGATCTTACACTGCACAGAAAGCTGCCTCTTAACTTAGAAAAATTATTATATGGAGACAGAACATCACACGGCCATGATCTTAATATATCTCCACATGAAACATAACGAGTTTTTTAATTTATAAAAAAGAGTTAATAAAATTTGTTTACGTGTCACTATAAATTGACTGATAGTATGGGCTGAAGAAAAAATTGAGGCACGTAACCAAACTAATACAACCTGCTTCTATGTCTTTTTGATAAATTTGACGTGAAAATTTATCATAACGTTCGTTCTTAAACATATACTAAGATTACTTACTTTATTCTTTAAGAATTGTGTTATGTTAGCCATTTCAATAGTTTAAGTCTCACTTTACTTGAAATCGAAACTTTTAAAAGTCTTTATAATAACTTGTGTTTGAAACTTATGAATAAGCTAGCGAGAGAACATGATATCAGGTCAAGTGGGTCTTTGCAGCGCAAATTCAAGACATCTTGAGTTTTGATAATTATACTTAGCTCCTGGCTATGATTATTGGAAGATAAAATCTATCTGGTGGTAGCGCTATTGTGGTGGGAAAATGTTTGAATGAGAGAAAACAAATGATTGATTTCATGTTGACTTTCTATCTCATTGTATCTACATATACTTTGGCAACATCGCATGATAATATACTGCATTTTTTTTGTATTACTAAGCATCTGCACATTTGTGGAAGGCCTTTGGGACTCAGATTTGACAAGATAACTGATGAATTATACATTGCGGATGCATATTTTGGGCTGATGAAGGTGGGGCCTCAGGGTGGTTTAGCAACATCTCTTGCAACTGGGGCCTTTATTTTACAGATAGCAGCACTAATTAGCAGAGGAGGTATGCTTATGTTGACGTCATTGATCTTTTACATGTTGATACAACACATTTTGAAATTTCTCATCATGTTGAATATACGAGTACTAAAATAAAGCCTGGGATGTCACATATTTACTTTGGAATGTTTAGCACCCTTATTTTGCTATGCTATATAGTCTCAGAATGAAAGGAATTGTATTACTGTCCATTAAGAATAATGTGACTGCCATAACTTTTCACAACACTTTTTATTGCACCTTTTTATCTCTCCCTTCACTTTCATTTTTGTAAAAATTATTGTGAGAAGAGTATTACTCATGCATCAATATATATAGTGGTGACAACACGGGTTGGTTGGAGACTGCCATAAAAGGAGCTGAAATAAATCCAATACTACAGTTATTTATGTGGTTTTTTTCTTTCCAAAACCGATGCAGCTAATATGGTATTGGTATGTTTCCTTTTCCCATAACCCTTTACCTAATTATGCTGCGTGAATTATTGTGTGAATATATATAATGCTGCAGTTACATTTTCTCCATCTTTGGAAGATGCTCCAATGCTTTAGGAATCGATAAATATGATGAAATTAATGTCTCAAAGATCTTTAGCTTAGAATTCTGAAACACTGATATATGTTTATATTCTTTACTCTGGCTTGCTTTGTCGGTTCTGACATATTTCTGCATGCGGGAATTTTATTCAGCTGGTGGGGGTAGTGGCAGGGTTTTGAAATACAACCCCGCCACCAAGGAAACCACTGTTCTCATGAGGAACGTTCAATTTACTTAATCAAGGATGATTCTTGTCTTTTCTGAAGGGATAATTGGAAGGTGAGTCTAACATTCCCATAATAATCCCTTGATTCATATTCGAGCACAAAAATATTTATTAACAATAATAACTTCACATAGAGAATAAAGAAAATGAAAAATATTTTAGATTAATCTTTTCATTAAAAAAAATAAAATCATTGTCAATTTTGTAGTTTATTTAAATTTAGACCTTGTCCCCAATTCATCGGTTTACCAACTTCTGAGTCCAATCCAGTTTTCAACACCCAACTTTCTTTGGATCACAAATGAAATAGAGGGGGGGAAAGTGAAAACGTTATTAGATTAATATAATTAAAAAATATCTATTTAAACGAGTGGAAGAAAGTATAAAGAAATAAGTAAATAAAATGAGAAATACTTGCATACTAATTAAAAAAATAAACTTTTACCCCATTATTTTTTTAAATTGTGATAAAATTTATTTAATTTTTAAGAAATTAAAAAAAAATCTAAAAAATCATTTCTTCTTTATTTCATGCCAATTTAAGAGGAAAAATATTTTTTCTAGTAGCTATCGCAGAAATAATTTTTATAAATGATAAAAATTTAATACTTTTATCTCATCTTATTATTCCTTTATACTTTCTATTTTCTTCTATTTTATTTTTACCTAAACAATCAAACTAGCAAAGGATTATAGAATGGAAGAAAGTGTGACAGAAAAAATATTAGTTGCCAGACAAGGGATGTCATATTACAGTAAAGAATCATTTTATTATTGCATCTCCGTTTCTTCTGTAAAATAACTTATTGAACGGGCACATGTCTAACAGAAAGATTCCCTGCTTGTTTACAGAAAACCTTCCCGTCCCAGCAACCTATGAAATTGGAATAGCAGTAGTAACTCAAACTAAGTACAAATATGCACTATGTGGTATGACGAATTGAGTAGAGAAAATAATGGGAAAAAAAGAAAAGCAAAACAAAAATGTGGGAAGATCACACCCATAGCAGTTGGCTGTGCTCCAATCAAGCAATACGGCCTTCATTTTTTTTGGCTTTTTACATCGAACAGATTTCCATAGCATCTGCATCAGAGCATGTGTAAAAGTATGTAAATAGACATGTGAAAAGAAATTAAGTTAAAAAGTCAGCGCAATTATGATTAGGCAAAAATAGTAAAGAGAAACGATAAGTTATCGAAGAAATTTATTATTTATGCTGCCACTACTACACCAGATGAGATCCGACTAATCAGATAGTTATCTAGTAAATGAGATAACAAGTTGTAATCTCACTTCATTGTCTATAGAAATCGTGCTAGACAGAAAAACGTGGTCTTCTTCATTGACAAGTGGCGAAACTAGAATCCTGTCCAAAGGCTCCAAGCATCCAGCACGCTGATTCCAGCAATTTTCCTGCAAGTGACATTTCATGAAATCAGTTATATAGTATTACAGAAATAAAAATAACCTAATCTTAGATAAACAATTGCTTTATGTAGATTAGCATGTGGTAAGACAGATATATAACAAAAAAGAGAGAATCATTTGACTGCAGAATGTACATTTTGATATTTTAAGGATGTAGGTCGAGCTCACAAGCATTTTGCTTAAGAGGAAAGATATGAATAAACAGATGGTCAAAGCACATGGGCATTGACTTAACTGCAAAGAATTAAAAGGTAGGAGCTAATTTGGTAGGCCTTAACATTTATCAGCGCCAGCTACGTTTTGCTCCACTCTAAAAAGGTCACATCAAAGGCAATTCAGAAATCTCTAATACCATTCACTAACCCCGCCACTGGGTTTCTCAACCTTTTTCTTGTTTAAAGTCAAGACAACAAAGATCCCTAAACTTCTTTCCAAAAACTTCTGTTTCACCTTTCAGAAACTTCACCACACACATGCAAATTTCTAATAACAAGCAAATAACACGGTTATTCCATCATAACGTGAAGCAGTTCCAATTCAAAAGCCCTGCATTTGTCTAATAAGAATCCTTAATTCCTCATTCATCAAATCAACAGCTCAGTATGTCTTTTAGTGAGAATTTACCAAATTAATTTTGATTGAAATTGATTTCCATATGAAGTGATTTATGTTTGAAAATTTTTATTGTAAAAAGTTAGTAATAAAACTCAATAAATAAAAAAATATCTAATGCAGAACTTACTTAAAGATGCTTAAACTCAAAATTATTTCTGAATTCAAAATCAATTTCCTTAATATGGAATCAAACATTTGAACATTTTAAAATTAACATTATCTATAGATAGTATTTCAATGTTGATTCTAAATTAATCAACATAACATGAATCCAAACACAGTTACTCTCCTGACACTAACATAATGTAAAATTACCAACATATTCCACACGCCCAATTGAACTAACCTCATTTTGTTTAGACAGACACACCTTCATTTTGTTTTCTGCCCCCAAAAAAACCAACCTCATTGAACACATTTCAACTCTTCCACTCCCATATAGAACCCACAAGGCCACCCAAAACCAATCCTAAGTCACAAGTCTTCAACTGGCTCATCCAAATTCAATAGCAAGAAATAAAAAAAAACAACGATGTACGCCAATCAAGAGAGTCAACCAAAATCAGCCACACAATAAAAAAATAAAAAATAAAAAACTGTTAAAAGAAAATCAAAATAGGGAAATCCACCCAGGCAAAGACATCAATATCACCCCTCTCTTTCCCTGTTTCCTAATCCACAAAAAAGCAAAAAGAAAACAACAAAGAAAAGTGATTCAACGTACCTCTCCTCTGCTTGACAACTTTGGTGGCAGGTTGACCCATCCGGGAAACGGGTACAGCCCGCTCCGCCTCGTCCTCCGCTGGAAACAAAACACCGTCAATCCCCTGAACTGAGATCCGACCGTCCGTATAAATATCCGGGTCAAACAAATAAGCCGACCCGTCTCCGTGCCCGAATTTAACCGACCCATCAGCCTCCTGCGCCACCACCTTATGCGACAACCTAAGGGTATCATAACGAACCTTCCCGAACCTTCGGACCGCATTGTACATGCTCTCCTCGGTCTGATACTCCGGTATTATGTGATAGTACATTATCTGCTCCGGCGCGCCTGGTTCGCTCAACTGCTCCGATGTCAGCTTCGCCATCGCCTCATCGTTCGGAGCCAAAACGGTGAGAACGTAACCCTCAGACACTAAACGACCCATTTCGGTGGCCAACGACGTCAGGTTCACCAGAATGTCCGCCATCTCGTTATACCCGCCGTAGTGGAGCAGCGTCTGGATGAAATCCTTCACCTGCCTCTCGCCGTTGAAGTGGTGACGGGGCCCACCCGGACCCGGCGCCGGCGCCGGAGCAAGCGACGATCCCGAAGCCATCGCGTCGTAGATCGAAAGAGCCGGAGGAGAGCCCGGCTTCGCCGACGGGGAAGGCTTTTCGAGACGGCGAGTTCTCGGGTCGACCTCCGGGGCGCCCTCCGGTTTGACGGCGGTGATGGAGCGGAGGCTCCGGCGGCGGTTGAAGTCGTCCACGACGGAGCGGGGGAGGAGGAGACGGTCGATTCCGTGGATGATACCGTCGGGGCGGGTCATTGCATCCGGGTGAGTGACCCGGGAGCGGTCGACGGTTGTTAGATTTGCGGCGAGGCGAAGGTGGTGGCTGGAGAGGGTGATGACGTGGCGGGTTGACCCGGTCCAAGGGGGGGTTTTGGATCCGATTTGGGTGGGGATGATGTGAGAGAGAAGGAGTGTTTGGAGTGAGTGAAGATTGGCGGGTTCGAGAAGGAACCGCTTGAAATCCGGGTCGAGGTTGCGGTCCAAAGCTTCATTCGTCGGAGCGAAGATTGTTATGTTGTGAGTCGCAACGGTCTCTTCTAGTTTTTGTAACAGCATCGCCTTCTCCACAAGCTCCACGAGTTCCGTGTAATGCGAGTCCAGAAGAGCCACCAGGATTGAGTTGGAGTTTATCTGACCCGTCGGTGACAACGAATATGACACCCGCGCAAAAACAGAAAGGATTAAGAGAGGGAAAATAATAATGCGGAAGCTGGTAAGCTTGGAGACGCCATAGATGCGGCAATCCATGGCGAGAATGCGGTGGATTGGAACCAGCACTTCACTTTGTGGTAGCTACCTCGTATGTTGCAGCGCAGAAGCAGAAGCAGAAACGGTACCGTGTTGTATGGTTCATGTGGGGTTGCGGTTGCCTTGGGGTGGGGTGGGTAAATAACGAGAATAATAAGAAATACAGTTTATTTAACGTGTGTGTTGTTTCGGAACTCGGAAGAGTTAAAAGGTTTTCACTTCTTTCATCTCGTGTTTGTGTTTAATTTCAGTTTTTTTGTGTGTGTAAATACTAGTAAGGCAATGATTGAGAGAGAATTTCCGTTTTTGACTCTTGACTCTGGAGCGATTATTCTGGTAACATGTGAGGTAATACACTAATACTCTTAAAAAAGACATACACGTGTATTATTGTCGTATATCCAAAGACCCAAATACAAGAGATGTGAAGAGGCGTAAAATTGGAAATGAGAAGGTGGCGGCACAGTTTTAGCGCAAAGGCGAATGTGTCTGTTGCACCGGGGAAGGGGTAGACACGTGGCGAGTTTATATTGGAGAGAATAGGAAGAATCGGACATGGTGAGAATGGGGTCCATTAGCCAGCTACTAAAAGCTGGAGCATTGACATTAAACAGTAGTGTAGTTGGAAAATTAGATGAGGGTAAAACCATGTTTAATTAACTAGGTACCCCACCAATGGTAGTGTGGTCACCTTTCACCTTTGGACTTTGGAGCAGAGCAAAGATATTTACATGGTGATGAGCATTTAACATTTGGGTCTGTGACCAGGGACATACCATCCTTGGTGGTGCCCACTTCGCATTGGGTTCTCTTTCCAAATCATTGTCATATATGCTTATTTTCCCTGAATAATACCACTTGTTATATATTTTGTTCTTTCACTTTATGCATAAATGACAATAGTCCATTCAAGAAGCGTATCTTTTTTAAATAATGAAACCCTCACTTCATTTTTTCTATAAAAAAAATCAAAATATTATGATAAAAACAAAGTATTATGAAATAAATAAATAAAAGCAATATTATTATTTACTACATTAATTAGAGTAAGTTAAATGATATATAAATGACAAAAACTTATAATACAACGTTTCCTTTAGTTATGTGGTTTACTTATTCTTAACCCTTGATAGAAAATTCTTCAGTATTTTTCAACTCTCTATTGTCCCAACATGAGCAGATATTAATGCATTAGTTATAATAAGCAAAATCTACATCCTTTAAATGTGCGGGAAATAAAGTGCAAAAATAATACATGAACTGTAGGATGGAGAAATCAAATGAATAATGTGAGAATTATGAGAAGTTAAGAGATTGGGTAGAGAAATGTGAAAGGAAAGTATTGTCCAGATGTCCCCCACCGGCGAGCAGTTTATTTCCTTCATTTTATTTTCAATTTTATCTTCCCATAAAAGATAAAGCAACTTTTTTTTTTATCTTTTCCTTTAAAATAAGAAAGTTTCAACCTTTTCATACCAAAATTTAAATAAAGAAAAGATGTTTAAAAATATTATATAAAAAGTACTTTATATTTGTAATACAATACAACTTTTTTTTTTTTTGAAACAAATAAATTTGTGAAAGAAAACCTGAGTTCAACTTTTATAAACCACATTATTGAAAATGAGTAATGATTTTAAGTTTGAATAACTCTCGAACTAAAAATTAATTTCATAATCAATTTAAAAGATTAAAGTTTGTGACAATATACTGTAGTTATATAAAATAATGTAATTTTGTTGTAATATTTAAATTTCAATAATACCCAATTAAATTATACAAATAAATAACTTTAAAATAATTGAGAAATTTGAAAATTTTTATTAAATAACTAAGTAAAAATCAATACGTTAAGAGAAAAAAAAAATGAATCACCGTGGAAATGAAAAAAAAAAAAATCCTTTAGTGTGCTAAACTACTCAAAAGATGACTAGGAAAATAAATTAATAATAACTGGTTCAGTGAACATATATATATAAAAAGTAACAATATATAAACACTTTTTTAATTTTTTTATTACATCATATATCATATTAAAACTATCACTTTTATTTCTTCTTCTTTTTCCTAAGTGTTAATGGACACATGGATGTCCACCAAATATTAGCCTTTATGATATGGCTTTAGTCTATTCTTAAGTTTTAATAGCGATTACCACAATTACATAGGATATATGCCTTAACTTATTTAATTTTAAAAAAAAAGTTTTTATGGAGGGAACAGTCGGTTTCACTAGTAAAAATAATATTTACATGTCTCGATTTATCTATCTGTTATATTAAAGATAATAATTAAGTAATTAATAATAAAATATTTTTATTAAAAATTACAACAAAAATGTATTTATAATATTAAATATTATATTTTTAATAAAAATTAATTTTAATTTTTTAATTTTTATTCTTAAGAAAAATGATAAACAAAATCGCAATAAATTAAATGATTGAAGATAATTTTTTTTAATGTTGTGACCGATACTAAACAATTTGGGATAATGGATATTCCATGGAAAGGGCTTGTGCACGTATTTTTGTAAACACGTTACTAACAAACAAATATTTTTAAACATTAATTAAATAATAAAAATTATGATAAAGTACATTAATAATAACAGATGTCATATATTTTATAAAGCAACATTAGTTTTATTTTCTTAATTGATATTTTCAAAATATTCGTTAGCATTTTCCTTCCGTACAACAAATAAGTGTGGGAGCAAAGTTTTAGGGCACTTTTGTCTTGCTTCGACCATCTTTTTTGTTGTGTATCCCTTGCGCCGTGCATTAACACTACACTATCTGAACTCTGACATTTCATTCAAAATTGTCGGTGCCTCTAACTCTAAATCTTTTTAGTTTATTTTCAATAGTGTAATTGAAAATTAAGTTATATAACATCTTTTCACTAATTCTAATTTATTAAATAAATATATTAAGTATTTATTTTATATTTATAAAATATTGAGTATTTTTATTTTATAAAACACTGTTAAAATTAATAAAAAAAATTAAATCAACATTACATACATACATAATAAAATAATAAATTATAAATAAGTTGGAACATCAATCATTATTTTTATTATCACTTATTATATTTAGTCACTTTAACAACCATTTTTTTAACAAAAATAAAACATAACCATTTTTTTAATTTTAGTCTTTCATATTTATTCTTTGTAACTTCCTTCATACTTTTAAGCAGTTGATATTATAGCATACAGTAAATTGTGAACAAATAGGATTCACCAAAAGGCACCAAGTTACTAGGTATAATCCTTTCACAGGGTTGTTATCATGTACTGTACGCACTTTTGAGTCTCTATTGGATTTTTTCTCCTTCAATTTCTTTTTCTTTGTTTGGTTTATGATTATTTTTGTTTCGTAAATTTATAGTTGTTGCTAGTTTAATTTTTTTTTACACTTTAAGAATTGAACATAAATTTTAGTCGTAGGAATATAATGGTGTATTAAGTTATCGTATTAATTCGTCTATATATATCGTATTAATATATTAATATATATATATATATATATATATATATATATATATATATATTTTAAATGAAAAATTTTTATTATGGAAAACTGAAAATTTGCAATTATAATTCTTAGATCTTAATTGAAAAAAATAATATTAAAATTCAATTAAACACATGAGACAATGATAGTAATAAGATTGGTTTTAATATAATCATAGATTCTTTTTAATTGTAATATAAGAGATATAATTAAAATTTTTCATTTTTTCATCAACAATTCTCATTTAAAATTATATATATATATATATATATATATATATATATATATATATATATATATATATATATATATATTAATTGAATTTTAATTTCAATTATAATTTATTTTTAATTATGATTTAATAATTATAATAAAAAATTCTCATTTTTGCTATCATAAAAGTTTTCATTTGAAATGTTTCTATAGATGTATTAGAAAGTTAAGAAATTATTTTTTAATAAAATTTTTCTTATAAATTTTTCTTAATTTTTTTAATTTATCTTTTATTTTTATTTTTAACATAGTTATTAGTTAAACATAATATCATATTACAATACAAATTATTTACTATGAATTTAAAATATAATTTATATATTTAAAAATATTTATTTATACTAATTTTAATTATAATATAATTGATATATTTTAAAAAAATATTGTAAGTTTATTTATATAAAGTAACCATTTACATGTAAATTGTATACTTTAAAATACTAGTTAGTTTAGGTTTAAGGATAATTATTTTAATTGTATATATTCTTTAAAAATATATAAATAAATTAACCAAATCAACTATTTATTTAAATTTCGATACAACACTTACGAAAGTGTTTTATATTATCGTGTAATGATATATTAAGACACCATTAGAAAAGTGAAATAATGTTAATATGTATAATGGTCAAACTTAATTAATCATTCAAAATATGTCATTAAAAGACTGACAAAATTACACTAATAATATAACAAAATTAAATCTAAACAGAATTGTCAATAAAAAAAAAAAAAAAAACTCCTTTCCTTCCTAAGTCATTCATTGCATGTCTCAAATTGGTCTTGATCGATACCAATGACTTTAATGATCAAGAAAATGATTACGTATTCCTACCGAAACATATGTTCATGAAATTAATTTGGATTGACATGTTGTTTAAAATATGATACGAAAACTTATATTTAATTATTTTGGGTTATAGGTCAGTTAGATAATTGTTAACAAATACTTATTAAAGAAGAAAAAAAAAGAGATAAATTAAATTGAAATCTTTACATAAATTAAAATCATTTTATCTAACTGAGTTTTTGGAAAAATTATATGCGAAAGCTTCAAAAAAAAATAAGATGTATAGGTTAGTTTTAATTTACGAGAAATTAGTCGAATTTATTTCCTAATTTTCTTTTTATCTTAAAAGTATTTTGTCAATAGTTAATGTTCCTTTTTTTTCTTTCCCGCCTTCCTAGAATTATTCATTGTATGTCTCCAATTGCTCTTGATGTGGATACTAATTAATGACTTCATGAAGAAAATGACTTTATAAACGTATTATTTGGTACATCCATGTTTCAATTAAATAGAAAAATCTTTATAAACGTATTTGTAACGAAGCATATGTCTACGAGATTAATTTAATTGACTTGATCATCTAGAAAATATGATTGGATCCAAAAATTATACGTGGAATAATTGTGCATATATTAATAACGACCTCTTAAGATTTAGTGATTTATCAATGACTTTATGTTTATTATCAACCACATGTGAATCTTCTTGCATCATGCGCCAGATTAGATAGTTTTTGTATAAATAATTATAAGAAAATGAAATAAATATTTTATAACTTTTTTTTTAAGTTAGAAGATGTATAAATTATTGTAAGTTATAAATTATAATATAAGTATAATTTATTTTATTTGCTTATTTTCTGTAAGTATTTTTTGAAAAAAAATATTCAAATTAATCTAGTTTTATATAAGCATAGAAAAAAAATTGAGTTATTTGAATAATGGAAGACTCTAAGATTATGTTTTGGACAGAAAGAAATAGAGAAGAAAGAAATAGAAATAGTGAAAAAATAGATGAATTTTGAGTAGAAACTTATATTGTTTGGAATTAGAATGGAAAGAAAGAAAATAATTTATTTTTCTTTGATTAGTTGAATAAGAAAATAAAGGAATTTATAAATGTTATTTCAACAAATGAAGGTGAAAGATATTTATAAATGTATGGTAACACTGAAACATGTGAATCAATAAAGGGACAACATATGAAAAGGAATACTATTTAATAGTATAAGAAGAGCCTATATTATAAGGTTTGAATGTGAATGAGTTGCGGTCATAATACCAAAGAACATTCATAAGATACATCCAACATGATGTGCATTCTTCAACCACTAAATATTTTAGAAGCTCTTAGCATGGAAGGTGTAAGTTAGTGACTTAAATTCTCTACTTTAAAGGTGTAAAGAATTGTGAGATGCATGTCAAATGGTTTAGTAGTCCTCGTATTTTATTGTGAAGCCTTAGTGAGAGTTTTGTTAAGTTAAGCCTATTGAGTAGACTTAAAACACCTTTAATATAAAAAAGTTAAACACATAATTTATTTCATATACATGTAAAAATTTTTCAATTTACTTTATATTATATAAAAATTTATTAAATCAATTTTTATATATACAAACGTTACCAAATTGATTCATATAGTTATCAGGTCGTTTTTAATGATCATACTTTAATTGATAATCTTTTATACATTCTTAATTTAATTTAATATTTTGACTAATGATCATGCTTTGATAAATTTTTTCAACTCAATTATATGTGATATAAAAACTTTGACAATTTTAAACCCAATCTGAAACTTATGATAGATTCGAAAAACAAAACGAAAACGTGTACGAACAAAGAAGAATTGAGAAGAGGAACTCATGAATTTCGTAAATGTAAGCATTTCTCTTAATGAAAATTTTGGTTCACTGAGTTGTAAAAGACTATCTCCTACTAGACTATTAGTCAAAAAATTCTTGGTATAGACTCTTAATAAATGGTGAAAAAATAGAATCTAATCTCCCCCAAATTGCAATAAAGCACCATTTACTAGCAGTGTAGAGAGAGCACATCGTTGATGTTCTTAAACATTGATAGAATTTTCTAGAAATGACTTTATGCCCCCAAATGCTGGAAGTTTGATAACAGCGACACAACTTGCAGAACGCACGGGAATGGTACGTGCTGCAACCAGGTGACAATGACCACTAGTGTAGAAGTAGAATTGTGTGATCATATAACGGATCTTAATATCCCACCGAAATATAAAAGTATATTTTTAATATAAAAATATGATGTCATAATTAACTAATACATGAGTAATACCATTAAAATTGAAGTACATCAAATGAAGGCCTAAAAAGGCCAGATTTTGTTTGTTTTAATAACCAAAAAGACAAAACTAGAAAGAGGAGTTTCTTCAGCAGGCCCTAACAGAACTCTCACAGACTTGAACTAAACAGAGAACCTACCAAAAGATACCAAAAGCATTAGTGTTACTTTTAACTTTTAAGTAAACAATTAAGCGCTTATCATCTATATATAAATTATTTTTATAATAAAAAATTTAAAATTAAACTTATTTTACATATGTTAGTAAACTATTTTAAATAATTATCTTGTAAAATTTATTAAAATAAACTGAAAACTACTTATTTACATTATAAATTATCTTCATAAATTCTCTTAACCGTAAATAAACTTTCTAAACACCCAATGAGAAACTTCAAAGGAAGATGATCGACGGAGGCAGAACACGGAAAAAACACAAAAACAGTGGTTTTCTCTGCGAAGTGCGAACGAGGAGTTGAGAGAGAGAAGGGATACGGGAGGGAGAAATTACAGCTAATTTGGGTGAGAATTTGAGTTTTTTTGCAACAATTCTTAAAACCCTACCCACCCAGACCAGCTAGCAACAAACACGTCCAAATCAGGAAAGATCGCGCATCCTACTATCTTGTGAGTAAGATCGGCGATTTCACTCAAATCACACAAAGTTGCGATCCTAGGTGCGCGATCCAACATAGAAGGGGATGAAACTCGTAGAATCGGGTGTTCCTACCGTGTATGATAGCAGTTTTGATTGGTGTAAAGTGCACACTACTGATTGTTTTTACAATCAAACAAAATTTTCAGAGAATGACTTAATGCCCCAATTAACGTTAAGTTTAAAACAGTGATGTATCTGTAGAAGTAGAAGAAAGAAACACAGTACTCTATGTAAGATTATCTGAGGAATATATCTATAAATAAGTTTACAATGTGAATATACAATCATATATATAGGTTCCTAAGTTTCAAACGAAAGAGACCACTGCTGCCTTTTTAAGTTCTTTATTTCCAATATCACAATTGTTGGTCTTTCTTCTGCAGGCCAATGGATTATCACTTGCCTGGCCTGCGCCAGCCAATTGGCAATGCATCACATCCATGGAATTTCACATCCCCAATGGGCAATTCTATTTCTACCTGATATCATATGAACATCCATCAGCACAACATTCTTAACAACCTTTAATCGGGTAAACAACTAGCATATGTAAGCAATGTAATGGTTTAATTAGAATTTAGAACTAATGAGAGAAAGAGAGAAGATTTCAATTTCACAAAATATCTGCCATGCTTTGTTAAACAACAAAAATCCATATCAAGCTTCCTGCTGAAACATTAATAAGTAGGCATTTTATTCAACAGCATAATCTTATGGGGATAAGACAGCATACATTTTTATAGGAGAGCATGCACACGATGATTAAATAGAGAAAGCCAACAAGAAAATACAAGTACTATCTACGAAGAATATATGGAACAGTAATTACATAAACGGAAATGGTTCTGATGAGTCTGTAATCAGAACATGCAGGATCTTTCTGTTCTTCACATTAAATAACAAATTTCAGTATAATTAATTATTTACCTTTTGGACAAAATAAATCTCAGAGTTCATGCAATTCCTTCTATATGCTTAATTCGAACTAGAACCTGCAGCACAAGAAGCTTTTGTGTTATTGTCTCTCAATAGAGAGTCCCCTTCAGCGCCTGTTAAAGGCTGGTCATTAGATCCCTGAACTGAAACATCCTCTAAATTACTCGGAGCTGAATTGCTATTGCTTCTATTACTGTCTCTGGTCTCCAGGCGTTCCATCATGCGTGACACAGTTGCAATCCCTGCATGAACTTCTCGCCTAACTTCAGATCCAAGATCAGACATGGAGGTGTTACGAGAAAACCATCTCTCCTTCCACCCTCTTGTGCTCTTGGAAATTGACTCCTTGTATCTGAAAGACAGGATAAAATTGAAGCAATTTACAACGTGGGAGAACTTCTCAACAAGATAGGATAGTCCAGTACCTTGTTGACACAGCATTCAGTTTAGATTTCAGAGAGTCTGAAAATGACTGGAGTTCTGATGGCCCTGCTCTGTCTTGACTACTTGGAGATGACTGATTAGGAGATCTCCTGTATGACGTTTCAGACATAACAGTTGAGAACTTCTAAAGCTAGAATACTAGGCAATTATGAATTTGTAAACATTTAAAAAAATGATTCAAAATGAAAAGTGATGATTACCTGTTGTTGTAAGATGATCCCTGATGATCAGTAGTGAGAGCAGTAGATCCAGATCCTGAAGCAGAAACCTGGTTTGCTTGAACAGGAGGAACTAAAGTCAGCTGTGATGATTCTTCTCCCGTTGCAGGAGTTGGAGACAGATTGGCAACAGCAATCGTAGGAGTTGGTTCATCTTCCCCCCTCTGAGATGGAGAGGAAGAAGCAGGAGCCATGGGAGGTGAATTAGGATGAGTAGAAAAAACCAAAAAATGTGGGCGACCTTGAGCTGATGACCTGTTTCTCTGGCCTTCCCTTCTAGCAATGTGGCGTGCTCTTCCCATTGCTGCTGCAGCAGCTAAGTGTTGGATTATACGCTCTTCAAGATCAGCATCACTAGCTCCAACTGGCAACTGCATGAAAACTTAAAAAATCACATAATGCATGATAACAGTGCAAAATCTTCCAAAGTAGCATAAGTAGACTACAAACATGTTGTAGCTCAAAATCCCCGAGTGTTGGATGATGAAATATTGCCGCATTTCTAGATGGATTGAACCTAAAGTTTCTCTCTCTTTCCACTGCCTCTAGCAATTCTTGGCTGCAAATACAAAACAAAAGTATGTAATAAATCTTGAATACAAATAATGACAGGAGCAGAAGAATAAAATAAACAAGAAAGAACATAGAGAAAACTACAAACCTTGTTGGATCTTTGAGACTGATAGATTGCCAACACATGGGGCACTGGGAGCTTCTCTGACACCTACAAGATTAAAGTTAGAATTCAGTACAAAGGATATCCTTCAAACATTGTTAAGTGATTCAGAGAGCAATTGATTGTGGCTGCTGGCACAGAATTGGCCAATGCTGATACTGCCATTGCATTTTCTCCAGGAGAGGAAGTTCATGAAAATAAATAATGTTAAACCACAAGACAAGGAAGAAATATGAAAATACGTATATCACATATTTGTGACCCGAAACAGGAGCATGGTAGCAAATAAATGTCCATATCTACTGGCTTCAAAAATCATAGTCTCATTATTCAACAGTAGAAAACAAGTTCAATTTTAACTCATCAAACACAGACCAGAAGACTGTCTAAAACATTTCCTTTATATAGGGGAACATTTCACTAGGAAGCAAGCCGAGCAAGTTTACATAAAAAAGGGGCCCGTATATGAGGAACAACCGTATAATGCTAAAAAATTTCATTCTGGAATGCTACTAATAAGTTCCTGTTATTACCTGGACATTGCTGAAAGTTATCCAAATGTTATGCAAATAATATTTTATCACAGTCTAAAGACAGAATGTCAACTTACGAAGTTTAGGGCCGACTGATTTATGGTTTATAAAATTTGTTGGGCATGACACCTGATATTTCTGAGAACCTCAAATAACTATATAGATCAATACAGCACCTCAAACAATGATGATATAATGAATTCAAGGAACAATATGTCATGGGTTGTTGACATAAGCCCTGAGAACCATTTGCAATGGCATACTCAAGCATTGGGTCTTTCATGCCTGCATACCCATGTTATTTATTTACTAAAGGCAGGCAAGGCCAGTGAAAGTAGGACTCCCCAACCATAGATGTTTTCATCCAACTTCAAACAAAGAATTTCAATCCAATGAATTAAATTCTTGATACTTTCTCTTTCAGCTGATAGTGATAGCTTATTTTAAATTGGGCACCTTATCAGATGCATGTTTTCCTTCAAAAACATGTTCACATAAAATACATGATCTAGGAGCTCTTGTTCAAGCATATGAAAAAAAAAAATACAGCCATAGAAATTTGTTACTTGAGAAGAAACAACTTTAGCAACCAAGAGACATTGCAGCAGCTATAAGAGCAGCAGTACTCTACAATAATAACAATAACCAAGCAAAACACCCATCATTACCAATACAGTACAGTCCAGCCCCATCAAAATTAATCACAATATTAACTCAAAAGATTCAATTAACAAAGCCAAGTAGCAATACCATTCCAGAATGCACTGAAGATGAAACTCATGCTTGCAACTAGTGACCTGCAAGAAGAGTCAGAGTAGCTCGATCAACACACAGTCATCACTACCATAAAACCTAAATTAAAACATAGAAATCCATACCGTGGAAGGATCACTGTCACAGAAGGCTTCAAGGCATATGCTGCAAGCATCATCACAAGCGTCCTGTATTCCACCCTCCACAAAAGCAGCGGCAGAAGTCAAATGCGCCTCAGACTTATTATTATCATTGATACTCTTATTCTCATCCATGCCAGTACCCTACAAAACAACAGCACTTGAAATCGACACAAACAAACAACAACACTCCGGAAAAACCCCAATCGAATCAACACACACCGCCAAGCGAAAAGGATCGGAACACAGCAAAGAAAATCTAACAATCACGCGCGAGGAATCAGATCGAGTTGAGAATCTCGAAGAAAGAAATTCCCTAAACGAAAACGACAAGGCGCGGAATAAAAGAGGGGGAAATTTCAGAGTAGGCGGTGGAGTTATCGAAACAGCGTTACCTCCATGAAGAATCGCGCGATGAGGTTGCGAAATCGAGATGCGATAGGAGAAAACCCTAGCGGGTGGGAAAGAGATAGAGAGAGGAAAAGAAGTTTTCTACGGTGCGGTGTGGTGCGGTGTGGACTGAGTGTGTGGGTGCAAGCAAAGGGGGTTACCCATTCCTTTATGTTTTACTTTTTGGAAGAAACCAACCACGGGGTCAGCTAACCTTACCTTAGCTCGGTCTTGGTCCTCCACTATCTGTGCTTCCGACACGTGGCATTCTCAAGGAATCTCTTTGACGAGTCTCTCACCTCACGCGTCATCAGCTTATGGGTCGGATTCTCAACTTGTATCATCACTTTGTGTACGTGGAATCATGCAACACTTTAATTTGGGTTTCAGGTTTAAATTTTAAGATAATGATAATAAATAATTAATTATTAGTAGTAATTCTTTTTTATTCAATTTAATTTTAAAGAAATAGTCAATTCAAAATATTCTAATTTTATCATGACCAAATTAATTAAGTTAGGATCATTAGTGCAAATAAAACCACAAATTATTTTTTTTTAATTTTCCTTGTTATCCATTATCAATTTTGACCAAGTTAATTTTGATAAGATTATTAATTTAAATATAAATATAAATTATTATATTTTTAATTTTTATTATTATCCATTATATTTTCTAATATAAAATTTTTAGAATTTTTGTTTTTTACCATTATAAGATAATTTGTTTATTTATTTGTTTCTCGTATGTATTTTTTTTAAGAGATTATTTTGTTTTGAAACATCTTTATTATAGGAACATACATATGATTTTTTACCTCATTCCACTCTTTTAAATTCTTTAAAAAAAATTAAGAATTGAGTTGATTATTTATCTCTTTGATATATTTCATCTAGATTGGATTTTTTTATACAATTTTAAACTAAATCAATTGAATTATCGTTCTAATAAAAAAATATTTTATTTAAATAAATAAAAAATATAAAAGATGCATTTTAATTGATCTAATTCCTTGAAAATTTATGGTTGGACAATATTTTTCTTCAACAAAAATTTAAACTTTAATCACTACATTAAAACTTATTCCTTCCACTAAATTTTATTGTTGGACAATATTTATCACTAAAATTAAAGATACTATTCAAAAATTTATAACACTTTTAAGCATTGGTTGAATTAATCACGAACAAGGAGAATTTGAAGATATGTTTACTTTTATTTTTATTTTTAATTATAAATTATCAGTTTATTTTTGGTTTTAAATATTTGTACATGAAGTTAAAAAAAATCAATTTTCATTATTTTCTATACAAAACTTTAATAATAGAAAATAAATTAAAAAATAAAACGAAAATTTTGTAATTAAAAATAAAAATAAAAATATCTTCTGAAGTCATTCATGCTTTTCGAAGATTATTTTTCAAAAAAAGTTAATTGAATTAAAGGCTCGAGACTTTGAGTCGCAAGTGACAAAACATAAATCTAAAAATCAAACTAATGATAATTAATTGAAATTGAATTTGATGTAAAAATACATTAATTCAATTTAAATGAGAAGACTAATGAGGTCAATCACATCCTAAGAACTCCCTACCATCCACGCGCATACACCAAGCACACTTGTGCTTTGGTCCCCAATTTAAAGACACTTGCAATAAGTACCAAGTGGCAAGTGCCATTGTACCATCTGATCACAACTTGGTGAAAGGCATAATCCAATCAATAACCCCATCATAGCTTATATGCTTGCCAATCATAGCTTGTTTGGAGATAACTTCAGTTCAAATGGTAATCAGTAAGATTAACCAGACAAATGAATTGCAACAAAAAAAAGAAGACAAATGAACTTATAATTTATGTTTAATTAATCAATAGTAACTTTGGCCAGTATTGAATTAGTCACCAATATGCTCCTCCTATTTATACATGCATGACTAAATGGGACGGAGATCTTTTCCTCTTCCCTCTAATTAGTCTAAATCATCTTTTACTTAGTCCAGTTTCTGGGAAATTTGCATGAATACCAATCTGTATTTCTCTAACTACTTTTGACTTTTGTGTTGATAGCCAATTAAAGTTATAAATAAAATTGTCTTCCGTTCTAATTTGATGTTGTAATTAATAGTGTAATAAGCATGCCACTTTTGCCCGAAATTGAACAGGGTACTGACCATTGACCACGTTGTTAATAATTAAAACATGCTACTATCGAAGACCAAGAACCCTTTTATTAAAAAAATAAAATTTATCTCCATGCTAGAAGATTACCAGAAAGCCCATAAAATATTAGCTTATACTTGAAAATTCCAGAAAGTTAAAGACGAAAATTATGATTTATAACATTTTCAAGATATCGAGGAGAAGGGGCACTGGAATCATAAACAAATTTTAAACCATAAAAGCTGTCAATTAAAGTAATTAGTCCCCAAATCAACAAGCAAACAAGACGTGCAAGTTAGCCCAGGTTTGTACGGTGCTAGTTCAACAAATATCTTCCGTCTGTAAAAAGTATTATTTCCAATAAATATAAAATTTTAAAAGAAATATTAATTTCAATTAATTGAACAAATAGTACTAATTCAGTGAGTTTTGTTTTTAATGAATTTCAATAGTTTATTGATTAGATCCCAAATCTGTCGATAAGGATATGCTAATTTAGCTTATTATGTTAGACAAATTCAGCCTCAACTTTTTGGGATAATTATAGCAAACAAACTATATTATATAATTAGTTGCTTGCATGATGTGTTAAATTTTTATGATAAATAAATTTATTAGTTTTTTTTTCTCTTTAGGTTTATAAATTCCTAATTTGGCAATACATATTCTTTAAGTGTAATAAGAAGTAAAGTACTCAACTTGCCTCCATGAATGATAATTTCTGAAGATAATTGTCATCAAACTATCAATCCCCAAAATCACGCAATATTCACAAATATAAGTCCTATGCATGAAAAACATCTATCCCATCATACACCAAAATTTTTAGATAGATGTGACAAATTTACAATGAAAAAATTACCTAATATGTGTTATGTATATATATCCCACGACAACTTCAAACATTTATGCATTATTATGCCAAATTATGGCTTGAACATCAAAGTCTATACAAGTAATGCCTCTCAACTTCAATGCACAAAGGAGAATCTCATTGACTAGCACGAAAATAAACTATAATAAAATCATTATTAGCCGCACTTACAACAACCCCTTAGTAGTTTATTTGTAACAATATATAAGAATTTTCATGAAAACATTCTAAACAATTCATCGAAATATACATAACGATTGAAGTGTATACATGGTGATTTATGAAACAAAAAGACAACAGTTGTAAAACACTTTGATAAAACCTTCTCATGTATACATTTTTTTTTTCAGAAATACCCTTTTAATAAAATAATACATGTTTTTACTCCCATGATCTTATTATAAAATATTAAATTCAACTGTAATTCCAAAATTATTTTAAAAAAATAAACCCAATTACTTTTTAAGGACAATGGAAATTTAACTACGTACAAATATAAATAGATTTTATAGATATAAATATTTATATTTGATAAAATTAAAAGTTTTTCTTATCATTAAAATATTTTTCCTCACTCAAGAATGTTAAATTCACCTCTTTCATCCATGGAAACAAATTTGTGAAAAATATGAGTCAAAGAGCATTGAAAAACAATATTTCTTAAAAAAAATTTTATAAAAATGATTTAATTACTCAATTGATCTCTATACTTATATTATTTTTACATTTTTGTCTCTACTATCAAGTATGCTTTAACCCCAATAAATAAAAATATTAAAGCAATACAAAATAAAAATTGACAATTTAAAATTGGCACAAATTTCTAATAGATATTAAACCACTCTCATAAAATAAAATAAAAAACATAAAATTTGTGGTGATTTTTCAATGTAAACAAAAATTGTGACAATTTATACTATCCATTTTTATTTTGTTACAATTTTACTTAACAGTATAAACCAAAACAGTATAAATCATGTTTTATTTTGTGACAGGTTTAAGTATAGAAATCAAAACGATGTAAAAAATGTATATTTTGTTTTATACTTAAATAGTTTTTAAGTATAGAAATCAAATCATAAAATAATATAAATATAGGCACTAAATGAGGAATTAAATAAAAAAATTATATATAAAACATAAAAAACTAATATTTTCGACTTCAAATTCTTGAAAAGTAAAAAAAAAAAAAATCCTATTAAATATCCTTATATTGCTCGCATAGTTGATTGTTGACACACATCTTTAATTGAAAATGACCTAAATGTGCAGACGTTATTGTAAGTGAATTCCTTATTAAAAAATTAATATATTATATAATATTATAATACGTCAAAGTACATTATTATTTATTTAGTATATAATCAAAGCTCAAGTATTAAATAATAAGATATTCAAGTATTTTCTAGTTTACAAAAATGGATGCAGGGAGAGTTCAGGGATAAACCAACCACCTTATAATAATTATTTATTTATTATAATAGTTAACTATTTTAAATTTAAATTATAATAATTAAAAATCATTCAAATTAAAATACAATTAATAACTTAATATATATAATTTATTTTAAAAATATATATATAAATTTTATAAAAAAGATAATACACGTCTCGAATTCAAATCTTATTCGACTTGAGTATTGCTTCTCTTGACTTTTGATACTAAAAATATATTTTTTCTTGTGTTTTCATTATGTTACATATCTTCTCCCATTTTGTTTTCTCTCCCGTTTTGGACAAACATTTGTATAAACGACTCATTGCAATGTCCACCTCAAATTCCGTATGGGCAATGCTCGAATGCTCGACGCAAACCAAATAAGCAGAAATACTCTCAAATCAAAGGTTTTTAGTTTAAAATCTGTAAAATATAAAACATACGAAGAGGAATCGCATGACTATCTTCAAAAGAAAAAAAAAAAAATGTAAAATAATTGGGATTTTAGAAATTGGGGAGTAGGTTTGGAAACGATGGCGAGACTTAATTAAATAAAAGACATAGAAGAAAAGCCAATATGATTGTAACTGGGAAACGCTATGATTGCAGCATATTCATTACACTGTCTTATATGCACACAATCCAGGGGTATCCACGTCACCCTGGAAAGGTGTTGAGTTATCTGCGAATGGAAACACGACACGTGTAGCCCTTCCTATTCCCCAGTGAAGAGGTGTGGTGGTTGTTGTTGTAGGCGCTGAGAATCGCTTCTCCAAAATCCGGTTCCGTTGAATTGGGCCCACATCTCATCTTCTAACCTGGAGACCTCCAACTCGTCCTCGCCGGCCTCGTTGGGCAAGTGATCGTCGAAGGTGGGCCCAAGCCCAAGATTGTGGATGCTGATGGGCCCATGATCAAAGAGTCCCTCGTTTTTCTTGTTCTTCTTCTGCTGCTGCTGTAAGCGACACTTCCTCTTGTGCATCGCCTTCTTCACCAGGCCCGCTGGGACCTTGTACGCCGCCAGCACCACCATGTCCATCACCGCGCAGGGCATGCAGCAGCACACCGCCGCGCACTCCGCCGTAGCATTGCCCGCCATCTCGCCCACATGGCGCCTCTCTCTGCAGCGGACAACCGGCGGCGACCGCAGCAGGGTCTTCTGCTGGCGAGTCATGGAGAAGGGAAAAGGAGAGCTACGGAGGAGGTATGTGAGATCGACGGTGATTCATGTCAGTGCGGGACGTATCCATTCATTCCTCTATGGTTTCAAGACCAAAGAGGAAGTGGAAAAGGAAAAGGAAAAGGAAAGGGAAAAGGAAAAGGGGAAATCCAGAACAGATTTGAAATGAAAACGGTTGTATTTGCTGGAAATGGTTGGGGGAGCTTGAATCAAGGAATTCCTCAAATTCTTAGATAGAAACAGAAAAAAACAAAAATAAAACAAGGTTGTAATTATGGAATATACATGCTGTTATTACTATTTATTTTCTCCACATATAGTTACTACTTCGCAACAACTTCATATTTTATTATTTTGTCAATTTGGATTGGATAAAACATTTGATCCAGTGTCTTTAGAGTTAAACACCAAATCACTTATTAATAAGAGATTCGTGTTAAGCAAGTAAAATAACTTGGTTTAAATACTTTGAAATTGAAATATGAAGTAAAATAGTAATATAGCTTACGAGAATAATGGTAAAAAAAAATTTAATACATTTTTTTATTGATTAAAATTTATTAAAAATTATAAATTTTAATTTTGAATAAGAAAAAATAAATTTTATTGTTTTTTAATAGTTTAATAAATAAAAAATTTATTACTAACATTTCTCTGCGTTGTAAACTAATTTATAAGTTTGTAATAACTAACTCAAAATTATACCATGAAATTTTATTAGATTTTTTTATATATAATAATAACAATGAGATTAGAATCTTTGCCTTCCTACAAACTACTTAAATTCCTTATAATAGATAATCTTAATAGGTTTGGATTTCTAATTAGTTAATAATATAAATTTTAGGCTGATAATATATAAAAATTAAACTCAACTTTTATTGTAAAATTATTTCTTACTAATTGTAATTTTTTCTTTCATCGAATAGATTTTTTTCTTGAAAATATATATATTCCGTCTGCTATTCAGTTACGTAAGCACAAAACATATATTAGATAATTTAGTTATATATATGATGCATTTTTTATTTCTTTCCCAAGTGAAGTGTAATTGATTAAATAAAAGTAAATTTGTTCCTTCTTGTTTTCGTGGGGAGAAACTTGCCACAAGGCCATATATTTTATTGTTCTAAAAAGTTTGAAAGTCTCTTCCTTCTTCCTCATTTCGCCGCTACCCCTTTATACACGTAAAATGATATTTACACTTTCATGTGAACGAATCATTTTTTTTTTTTAAAATCATATGTCGTTCTCTACTTCTCTTGAAGACAAAAAAAATGTGTCGTTCAGTTATTCTGAAGAGCAAATCATTATACCCTTCAATACAAATTATAGTCATTATAATTCTTGAGATGTGCCATTCATCAACTCAAAAAATAGTTTGCGTATAGATGATAAATATTTACTTATTTAGCATGCGGGATCAAGGGACCTAACCGAAACGTATATAACAATAAAACAAGAAATTCAAGTCAATTTTTTTTTCTTGTAGTTTCTTTGATTTGTTATAGAAATTTTTTGTCTCGTAAATATTGAAAAAACAAAATAAATTGATCTATGTGTCTTTATCGAATAATTTAAACTTTTAAGATAATTGATTTATTACATAACATTAAAGTCTCTATGACCTAGTAATTTAAAATTCAATCTCTACGATTCTTAATCTTATAATAATAAAAATTAAATTTCAACATAAGGTATGTAGGTAAGCTCGTGTTTAAGAGAATGTGTTATAGATATAATATAAAATCATTTACATTCCTTTTCCTAATAGTTTAAACATTTTAGGATACAAAGCTTTTAATTCATTATTATAATAATTACTGTATTATTTATACAAAACACTCTAATAGTTAATGAAAAAAATTAGGAGATAAAACATCTCCTAAATGAAGCATTTTCATAAAAAAAAAAAGGTGGGGAAAAAAGTTATGATAACATAAGAAGCATTTCTTTGGAAACATATATTTATTGACTTCGAGTAAACTACTATTATTTATTAGATAATTATCAATGTTTTTACAAAATATTATTTGCAAGTAAAATTTTTTTTTACAGTTTAAACCAAGAGCTTTTACCTATGTTACTCTCAAACGTGTCCCTGGTTTCACATAAAATCACATAACTCGCGTTGAGAAATGTGGAGGAGCAGAATTGAAGATAGTGGGTGAGAAAATTAACGGTGAAAGAAAAATAAAAATAAGAAACGGTAAATTGCATGTGATTTATGTTTAAAATAATGTTACATAAGATTACCCATAATACATAATATAGCCTAATGTTTTTCTGATTAGCCATAATACTTAATAAGTAATTAATATTGCATGCAAACATATACTGTTTTTTTCTTTTTAAAAGATACACAAGCCAGATTTTTGTTCACGGCACCTCGTCCTAATCATTGTTTTAACTTATACTTCATGCAATTTTATATAATAAAAATACGATGAACCTGACTGTAGACTGTAGTTATACATATATAATAAAATTTCTCTGAGTAAACATTGTTTTGAATTATTCAATTTGATAAGTGAAGACGGACAGCAGCCGGCAAAATATATATATATATATATATATATATATATATATATATATATATATATTGTAATAAATAAGCTTAGATGAATTGGGTATTTAGCAACAAGAAATACTTCCCTCTACCTTTGTTTTGTTATGAAATGAAATACTTCACTCTATCTTTGTTTTGTTATGAAATAAGATATGTTTAAAAGTTAATATTTTTATGTTATAATATTTTTGAGTGTTTATATATCAAAAGATTCTTTTTATTTTTAAAAGTGAGCTGTAATAAAAATGAGTTTCATGATCATAAGTTTGGACCTTACTAATTTAATATAATATAAATCTAACAATTTCTTTATGTGTGATCAATATTGAGTTTTGATTCATTTTTTTTGAATTTTTTTGTCATTTTTCTTTTGCTTTTAAGAAATATATTTCTTAGAAGTTTTTACTCGATTTTTATCGAAACTTTCTCTTCTTATTTTTTAGGACATAATCAAGTGTTTATTTTTTGATCGAACTTGATTGAGTCTATATGACCATTATGCACCATATCACTCATTTATGTATTTTTGGATGTTTGGGCTACAATGTTTATATATTATTTATTAACAAAATTCTTACATTAATAATGAGATTTGTACTTACATCTTTATAAAATAGGAGTTTATAGATCTTAGCAATCGGTTATATACAAACAAAAATATGTCATTTCAATAATAGAAGTGTTCTTTGTACTTTTTTTTCTTTTTGCACCTCCTATTAATTTTTAATTTTTTTTAATAAAAATACCTTTTATAAAAATTAATTTATGATAAATAAGTCAAATGTGAAAATAATTATAAATAAAAACGTTGTTGAAAAAAATCAATGTGTTTTCATCTAAGAGTAAAAGTAGTTGAGTGTCGTTGGTAAGTTTTCTAGATCAACCTCCATGCCTTGGGACTGGCCTAGTATTTCACGTAATGGAGTGAATACATTCAAAATTACTTGCTGGTCAGGCTATCTCTTAACTAACTTTGTAACTGACTAGGAACTGCTTTAACATCTCATTCATTGGGTCATGGTCTTGTGAAGGTGGGCCAACCCAATAGCATGTTCGTGTGGCCAATAGGGTGTCCTTCTTTCCTCTGGGTCTTACTGGGTTGGGGTGCAGGTGAAATGGGCCTGGACCGGACAGCTGGCCGATACACCTTGGAGATGCAAAAAATAAAAATAAAAAATCGAGATGACTTAATATGACTTGCAGAAAGAAGAAAATAAAGAGAAAAAAAAAATGAGAAAGGAGGATGCTGGTGGGAGGGAGGAGGAGGGTGAAGAATTATCAGTGGAAAATGAAAATGTTTGAAGAAGTAAGAGGGAGAGGAAGAGTAAGGGTGTAGCAGTTTAACAGAAATTAGTGTATGTAGAAGACATTTTTATTATAAAAAGAAACGTAGAAATATTAAAAGCGGTACGAAGAGCAAAGAGGAAATGCGAGCCTCAACAACAAACAAAGGCCCACCAGCATAGTAAAAATTAGCCCATACAAGTCGAAAGTCCTTTTCCTCTTTAGCCCAACTAAACTTCAAGAACGATTCGTTGGTAGGGGATCTAAATTTAGCACTGCTACCATAACTAAACAAAACTTGATTTTCCGAGCAGAAGTAAACAATCTGCTATGAAATCGTAATTTGAAAAACCATGTATTGAAAAGTTATAAAAATATATATAAAATGATTTATAATTTTTTGAATTAAAAATTTGTGTTTATGAAAAACTAAAATTATAAAAGCTTATATAATATAATACGATATACCTCATAATCCCAGCAAATAATAATGCTACTCACAAGTTTAATTTCGAAAATTTACACAACTGTAAATACGAAAGACATTTCCTTGAATTTAATAGAAAAAATGCGTATAGAAACATAATTTACAGCTTCCCTTGTTCAGAAATATGTATTGTTATTAAATCAATCCACATTAATAGTTATTATATAAATAATATGTATATGTTCTAAAACCTTGATCATTTAAGTATATTCACTAAAAAGATTCAATACAAAGGAACAAAATAATCACCTTATTCCAAAGTAAAAGAAATAACAAAAAAAAAGGCATATTTAACAAATTTATAGAAAAAGATGCTACAATTTAGATTCTGCATCTGTGAAATGAGTAGTCATAATAAATAATTATCTCTAGACTCAAATATAAGATGAAAAAATTCATGAATAGTGGACTTAATTATAAATAAATATTAACTAATTTTATTTTACTTAATGATAATATTTCTAAAATACATTTCATTTAATTAAAATTTTATTTTCAATAACTCTTTTATTATTAATATCAAATACCAAATCTTAATAAAGATAAGTTTACGAAAAAAAATTAAAATAAAATTATACTGCATATTTGCAAATGAGTGCAAGCAGTCATGCCATCCCTAACACTAACAAGGAGTTTGTGGGCATCATTTATTTTATTGTCTTAAGTATGAATTAATTACTGTATGAATGGGACGAAAAAAATTACATGAATTTAGCATTAAAAAAGCCTGCTTTCAAATATCAAAGTACAATGCTTCCTATTTACAAATGTTTTAAATAAAATTCACAAAACAAGGTGAGAAAAATATTTACAAAGAATTTATATTTATCAAGAAGAATACAAATAAAGGAATTCAGATAAACAATTCGCCCATCGATCATTTTCGGTAATTGCATGTTATGCTATCTTAATATTAGTTCAATCCAAGACCAAATCTTTTTATCAAACAACATAACTACAGATTTTAAATATACATCTATAGTTCACAATGACTCGGTCAATGCGAGTAAATCAGTTCAAGTGGGAGATTAGTTGGAAAAAAGACAGTAGTATATTCATTCTCCAAAAGAAGTGTTATAAAAAAAAAATCAATCTGGTTCTCAAGTAGAACCAAAATGGAAATTAAACAAAACATGCTACAATTAACAAGTAGAGAATTAATTATAGAAAGCAACAGTTTCGGTGGCATGGGAAATGCCTTCCAGCAACAATTTTGTTTCCAGAATAGATGCCCGCAGATTTTGCAATTCCTCCTCTAGCTTCTCAAACGTGCCTGAATAAGAAATGGAAGAAAGGAAATTGTTTTTGTTGTTTGCAGCAATGACCCTGGCTGTCTGTAACTCTTCGGCTCTTGTCAAGTCTATTTGCAATTCTTCCCCTAGAATCTTTAATTCAGCCTCCTTTAGGTCATAGTCAAACACATATTGCTGGAGTTCAATGATCATATGCTCTATTTCAAACACACCATCATCTCTAAACTCCAAGAGCATCTCTTTCTCTTTCATCACACGTTGAAGGGCAACCTCCTTCTCCTCTGTGTTCCTCAAACATTGCTTTATTTCCAGTTGAACAGCTTGTGTTTGGCTCTCTACATTTGCCACCTTTTTGTTTAGATTTCCCACTTGCTTTCTTAGAACCGCGAGTTTTTCTTGAGTAAGCTTCATCTCTGATTGCAGTTTTGTTTTCTCTTCTTCTAACTTAAGTAAATCAGTGGCTTTACTAGTAAGATGCCAATCTACATTCTGTGTGTTTTCAACTGCAAATAGAACCTTTTCACCTTCACTCTTGCGAATCTCTTCCTCCAGTTTCGATTTGATGCATGCAATATTTTTCATTAGTTCAACTTCGGATTCTTGGTTCTTCTTTTGGGCATTCTCCAATCCCTGTTTGGAAGTTTGAAGAGCAGCCAATTCCCCTTTCTTTTGGTCAAGATGAGATGTCAAGTCGTTCACCACTGCTCTTGCCCTCGCCTCCCGTTGTTCAAAGTAAGCATATGTTGAGGTAAAGTTTGATAATGAATATTTGAGCGCAGAGAACTTTTTCTCAACAACTGTTCTTCTTTCCTGTGCTTCAGAAAGCAGAAGTTTCAAGGATTCAAACTTCTGACGCTTGACCTGAATATCATTTTGTGTGACCTCAATTTCTCTAGAGAGCTCATCAACCTGTACCATTGCTTTTTCAGCACAACCAAGTGAAGCTATAGTCTTGACCGCATCTGACATATGTTCATCAACTCTTTCAAGCTTCTTTGTAGCACAATTTAATTCCTCTGATAACTTCGCCTTGCTGAGATCTGATACTTCATATTTCTCCGCAGAGTTGAACAGTACATCAGCTCCATTGTCATCCTTTAAAAGCTTTTCTTGTTCATGTGCATCACACTCGAGGTGCATATCAGACCCAGATGTAGTAGGTTCATATTTACTTTCACCTCTACCCTGCACTTCCTGGGAAACAGTTTCTACTCTTGAATCTCTTTCCCCATCATCAACTTCAACAAGCTTTTCTGGGCACTCCATATCTCCTTTGGTTTCAACTCTTTCACGTCCAAAGCATGAAAGAGTTCTTTTAAGATCATCCCTCTCCTGCATGGCTCTTTCATACAAATTCATCAGCTTTTCATTTTCTTCATTCATTTCCATTAACTGATGCTGGAGATTCTCAACCGCTCCTTTCAGCTCAGTCGCCTCCTCTTTTGTTGTTTCAAGAGAATAGCATCCATTGTCAATCTTGGAACCAATTTCTTGAGAATCCCCCCCTTTATTAACATTTCTGTTATTATTCTCAGCAGCAGCTTGTTCATACAATTCAATTAGTTTACTATTATCTTCAATCAAGGTTTTAAGCTTCATCTTGAGTTCATCATTCTCCTTTGCCAGCATAATTGCTATCTCGTGAGCCTCTGCTTCTCTTTGACTAGCAGCAGCTATAGCATCAACCATTGCTTTCAATTCCAGTTGGTCATTGCTGTTAATGACAGGCATATCTGTTGCTGATGGAAGGTTCATTTGCTCCTTTCCTTCATTAATTGTTTGGGATTTCTCTTGTTCTAATTTTACCGTCAAATCATCAACATGCCTGCAAGAGAATTTAGTGGATCAATTTTAAGCACTGTTTGTTCATGATGAACAACAAAGTGAAGTACATATCCATGCGCAGAAACAATATGAATAAGGAAATATGTCGGGAATGACCTTTAGGCAAGAACTATGTCCAAATAATGTTCAGAAATGCACAGCCCCCGCATGATTATATATATATGAGAAAAATGAGAGAGAGTGAGTAAGAGAGTAAACAACACCTTTTCAAAATTTCTTTCTCTTCAAGGCAAACCTCTAGCTTCTTGCGAATTGTGTCCATTTCTGCCTGATTTTGGATAGCCTGTCGTAGATCAAATTCTATCAAGTTGGAGAGAATGTGACAGATATGGACTAGAAAGTTGAATAAAGTTAAAAAAAAAAGAGTACAAACAAAATTGATCTAGACCTGAATCCGAAGAAACTCATTTTCCTCCCTAAGAGAAGACTGCCAACGTGATTTTGGACTTGACTCCTAAAGACCAATATTAATAAGAATTAAATAGTTGAATATGTTATATACACAGAAAATTTAAAATGCATGCACAAAAAATTACAAGCAACTACAAATGTAAGATAATTAAACAGAGACATTTTACAATTCTACATATCAAATATCTAAATAATTACTAGGCTTCATTATTTAATGGCAGGCTGACTGTGTGATGATCAAGCTTCTAGAAGATTCACAATTTGATAATAGTGGAGGACTCAAATAATCAAACAGGATTTGTCAACGGAAAAAATAATGTTCTAGATTTTTTTCTTGTGGTCCGAGATTGACCTTCACCCTAACCATTTCTAATAAGGATAAAGGTGTAAAAAATGGTAAATGAAGAAGAAAGCAACAAAGAATGTGAAGTCAAAAACTGCATTCCATGTCTACCTCTATCTACTACCAGTTGAGCACCAGTATTATTCTTGTTAGATTTAAAGCACACTAGTTGTGACGGGCCTCTTTTTCCATTTTAATGAGATTCAAGATATGTCCCCGCCAATATTTACTCTAGAAAGCTTAATTCAGCAACATTTATTGACAAATACCAAAAACTGGTAAATTATGTTGAATTCAAAAACTTAGTTAAAGACTCGGGAATTACACGGCGGGTCGTTGAAAAGTGACTGCTAATCAGAAAACCTGATAAATTAGCACAAACAAATTCTGATTGTAGTTTACTTCTATGTTGAAGTAACTATAGCGAAGGTTACTGCATCGAACATATATAGGAATGCAGAAAATTCAATATCATTCTTACCTGTTTGGAGATGAGATTACCATCATTATGTACATCTTCCATCATTGAACCAGAATTTGTTTTCTAACATTCGCAAAAGACAAGGAGGTCAAGATAAGAAGTTTGAAGTGCCTTCTAGACACAACAAAATTTATTACAATAAAAACAGTGAAAAAACCGTTACCAGATCTGGTTCATGCATAAATTTCCAATCCAGTGCTTCCAACAACTGCACGTACACGTGAAAAAAATAGATCAACATGCAACATGAAAGGGATTGACTGAAAGTTGTATAAAGTACAAAGGCATCCCTTCCTACCTTGTTTTCCAACACCATGATTTGTTCACTCATCTGTTCTCGTTCACCTTCTACACAAAATGACTTTAACCTGTCTTGTAGATAAATAAGCATTAGCAACATGACATTATGGAAATCATGTAGATCATAGAAAAGTCTTGACAATACCATAAGGCTGTGTTCTTGCCTCAAATGATTTGCATATTTCATATTTGTGGATATAATAGGTAATGTATAAAAACTATATTTATTGTTCATACTGGAACATTAACTATTGGTCATAAAGTAACTAAGTCACTTCCCAACCTTTAACCATGAAATCAAAGTTCCTTTTGCATGCACGAGACAAAAAAAACTACAAAAAATTAAAATAAATCAATACAAACATGCCTTCTAATTTCTTCTTTTAGCTGCAAATTCTCCATAGCAAATCTAGTTACTTCATTATTCCGATCCACCTGGGCCCGCAAGACCTCAATTTCCTTCAAATGCTCCTCCTTTTCTTTCAGCAAGTGTGTCTCAGCTGAGATCTTTTGAGAAGCAACTGCTTCTAACCGTTTTATTCCAGCTTCTCGAAAACGTAGTCTCATCTTCAAACTTTGTATCTCATCTTCTCTTTGTTTCACCTGATTCACAGCCCATATTTCAACCACTTAATTCATCACAGAAACATCAAGAACTAGCATTATTGATAAATCAAGAAAACACTATAAATTAGAAGGTTAAAAATATTGAAAAAATATACAAAAATACTAGGATGGAGCTCTATGACAACCTGACTTCAACATAAATTGATAGGCATTTCTCATATAAATTGCTACTCGGGTCAAAAGCTTATATATTCTCTTCCTCATTAATCAACATTCAAAACTGATATAACAAACCAATAAGAAATATTCTGCTTTTCAAAGATACCAGCTTCATGGCCGCTTGAATTTCATCTCTTAGTGCCTGTAATTCCATATCTTTGTCCTTTTCCCTTCTAAAGGCTCCAACAAGAGCAGTGTCATAGTCTTTTTTCTGCAAAAAGGGAAAGATGCTTATCAGTAAACAAAATAATGGGAGACTGGATGATTTCTTAGACAAAAGAATATTGACCTGAGATGTCCTTTTAACAGAAGTTAATGGACTGAATGATCCTTGCACACCCTCCCACTTGAAGGATCCAGGAGAACCTGGAAAGCTGACCACTGAAATTTCATTATCCTGAATTTCTCCTCCACCAACTAGACCACGTAAACGGGATACTTCTTTCTGAAACCTCAAAAACAAAATGCATTACAAGCCAGCAGATTTAGTAATTTAGTAGATATCGAGGCAGAAATACAATTTGTTCGAAGCTTTTTCACTTCCCTGTAAAAGTAGATGAAAAATAAAAGTAAACTCTTCCTCACTTTTGTACTTTTCTGATAAGCAATTAAATAATTATATATAAAGGCTCTAATTAAATCAATCAATCTTCTTATAAATTGATGTAGCTATTCCATTAGTCAGCCTTTAAGTCCAGATGAAAAGTGAAAGCAAACTCTTGCTCACTGTCATACTTGTCTGAGAGGCAATTTAACAAGCCTCTATAAAGGCATTAATTAACTCATAAAATGATGAGCCACTAATATAACTAAATTACTTAACCATTACCTTCCCTAGAAAAATATAAAGAAAGGATAAATAAAAATTATAATACCTTAAGTTGTTGAATTTGAATTCTCATGGCAATGACATCCCCAGACGCATCCTCATTTACAATTGCCTGGAGAAAAATAGATAATTATTTAAATAGCAAGTAATAGAACTGTGTCTGCACAGATCACCCACATATCAAAACGGTTTAATAAGCTCTAATAAGTAAGATTGATATGTTAAGATTGCTCTACAAAAGCTTCTAACTTTCTTTAAGTACTATTCATTTTGCTTTTTAAATTAATAACTTTTAGAATAAAACAATTTCTAAGACTACTTTGTAATAATTTAACGCTAGTCACTTGTTTTTGGCAGAAAAAAGATGTACATCAATATATAAGCACAAAAAGACGTACATTATTCTTAATAAATTTGGCGCGTTGTGCGAACTTTAATGTGCTTAATGTCTCGAGTGAACAACTGCAAAAGTTACCAAATGTCACTCAAATATAAATGCAGATAACCATATACAGCAACGGAAAATGACAAAATAAAGAAATTATGACAAAATTCGTCAAGCAACAGTGAAGTTAAAAATCCATTTATGACTCTAACAAACAAGCATTCAAAACTGGAAGAGTTAGGGGCTTTCCATTAAAAAAAAAAAAAAAAAAGCATTGAAACTGCTCATTGCCGGTTTTCATAAATTCTTTATGCAAAAGAAACCAAGTCCTCATGCAAAGATATTTAGAACAAGCATAGAGGAAGGCCGTTCACTGACCTAATGGAGGGGCTTATATTTGCAATTATGATCGTTTTTGAATTCCCTCCTAGAGAATCCTGTAAAAAAAGAGACAGAGTACTGATCAGATTTAATTGATAATTTGCAGCTCCTTATTTATACAGAATTCAGATTTCAGACAAATAACAAAACCTTTTCCCTAACATTCATTAATATAAATACTTAATTTTCCAATAAAACACTTGCTAGATGTTTCAAAATACTATTAGGCCAGAATATCACAAGGATCATTCCATCAAAAGATTTCATGTAATAGACTAACTAATATAATTGTGACTATTATAAATTAAACATCAAAATGATCCTAAAGAACTATATTTCAGGTGCTTCTACCATATAATGTTTCAAGTGCAGTTTCCAGTTCCACTTCCACAACCGGGTCCTAGGTTGGAAAAGTGGCTACCAACCATTAAGTTTCTGGCTGCATATGGCTTAATCTAGAGCCGCTTTATTGATAATAAATAGGAAAATACGTTTCTCTAATGTAATTTTATTGCCAAAGAAACTTGCTATTGCAAAAACCAACGTCTCTTAAATAATAATTATTTGTGGTAATTATTTCATAACCAAAGTTATTATTTTCTAGTTACTGCCTACTTACCAAATTAGATAATTTTGTAATTCTAAACCCATTTATATCCACACACGTTTTGCGCGACAAATATTTGATTTTGTAAAAATTGATCTTCGTTGCCACAAATGTCCAGACACTGAAATCTAATTGCGAATTATGTTTGATCACCTAAGCAACACGAATTTAGAAAATATCAGCAGTTCAGCACCAACCTGAAGTAAAAATGTAAGCTTTGAGTCACGGTATGGAACATGGAGTGACTTCCCATTAGATATGCTTACTAGGTTCATAATCACAAGCCTGCAAGTATAATTTCATGTTCACCTATAAGGCTTTTTTTTTAGGATAATACCACAACTAAAACAACTAGTAAGAAATATTGTATATTATTATAATAGACAGTAATTCAATATTGTCAATGAAACCAACCCCAAGGTTGAAAGAGATTTGTTGATATTTGTAGCCTCCTTGAGGCGTTCCCCTTCAGCGCCAGAACTCTTCTGCCTATCAGCAAAATGGATACATAATATCATCTATATGAATGTTAAATGAGGTAAAGTACTTTTGACTCCTTTGCTCATCTAAATCATAAAACCATAAATACATACTCTTAGGAATCAATTACCTCTCAGATCCAGCTAAATCAACAAGATTAAGTCGGGCATATCGAAAATGAGTCACTCCTTGAGATTCCCACTAAAAAAGTAGGTAATTAATTAGTATCATGATATACTTGGAAAACATAATAAAAGTTTAACATCTTTTGCATGAAATAAGAGATTAAAACATCAATATTGACTCACCTGACTCTCAATGATGCAGGTAAATACACTATGAGAACGACTGCTAGCACGATTCATGTTAGTGGCAGCTACCTTTCTGTTCGCTGCACCCTAAATAACATTGTTATTTTCAATCAGTGCCTATTAACTTATAAGTTGTAGTGTTGTACTGAAAAAGGGCAAGGTTCTGAATTAAAAAGGTGAAAAATAATTTCATATATGCTATTTTTTCCTCAATTTGGAATTGCAAAAGCCAAAAAATGAAATAAATTAGCAGAGTTACAATTACAAACTGAAAATCTCTTTAAAAAATAAAAATATCAATACAGTTGATGTTGAAAAAAGAAAACAAAAATCAAGAGCAAAGGCAAAGATGAAGTCATTATGTACCTGAATAAGTAGTTGAATGACTTCTCGAGCATAAGTAACTTCTATTTCCTTAAGATTTTCCACATAAACTCCTTTCTTACTGTCTTCTCTTATCTGCCACATCATTTGGAAAAAAAAAAAAATAGATGTATATGATTTAAAGTACCATTTGCTGAAACACAGAGAAATAGTAGCTCATACAATGTTGATACATTATTTCTTAGCATTAGAAAATGAACTCTCAAAAACAAGGAAAACAGTTTTGCTATTGATTAAGGTTTAGAGCTTTTGGCAACAAGCAAAAAGAGAAAAGATATCTAACAAAAAAGGGGCATGGTTTTATATTTGAAGGAATTTCTAAAATATTCAATGAATGAATAGTTAGCCTTACCTGCAGATTGTTAGATGATGGGTCCAAAAGATCAAGGATCTGTTCATTGTATATCTCCAAGAAAGAACATTTGCATGTAAATTTTAACTTTTCATCTCTTCGGACCTCTTTTTCCTGGCATATTAGAGCAATAACAGATTACAGACTAAAATTAGAATTTTGCAAATATAAATATGCGTGAATAAATATGCTGCAGCATACATTAATCCTAAGTTATCATTGTCCAAAATTATGCAGCACTTGACCAGTCCGATTTAAATATGAATAAGTCAAAACCTCGAGTATTATCCAACTGGCAAGATAAACATTTGAAAATTTTAAAACATGACAATAGTGGAGTCCTGAGGAACACCTCTTGGAGGAAGACTGATTAAAGATAATCAGTGATATAATGAACATGGTAAAATTGCTTCATAAAAATATAAGATACTATAGTCATTAAGTGGTGTTAAGAAAATGGAAGTAGACCAATACTGGTTTCAATATTTTAATCAGAGTGTAAATCGCATGATGTTCGTTCGTGTAATATGCAAGCAATACATTAATCTAAGGTATAAATTCATCAAATAATGATTAAGTATCTAATCCCGTAAGAAATTATACCTTTTGAATTCTAGAAAACAAGTGCTCAAAAATTCTAGGTGTCATCCCACAGTTGACACTGTGTCTTCTAGTTCCGCCCTCAATGTCACCAAGCATGGTGTGTGTCTTCCCACTTCCAGTCTACGAGCAAAACCAATTATTTTCAGCAACCGCAAAAATATTTCATACACATATTCTAAACAAGAACAAGTCCAGATAAAAACATAGAATTTCCTATACAAACTTTACCATCATTATTACTGTGCTGGAATAGACTACTAATACGAAGCAATGCTTCCTCCCACTAACCTATGTTGACTCAATCAAACTAACTGGAAGAAACAACAAGTTAACAAGAACAGGAGCAAACCAATGACTCACTTGACCATAAGCAAACATGCAACTGTTGTAGCCTCCCACACAATTTTCTACCATCGGCAAACCAGCTACTTTAAAGAGCTCCTCCTGCCATATCAGCCATGTGAAGTGTGAAACCCAAGCTTCAAAATCCAAAAAAATAAGAAAAGACCAACAACAAAGTCTGCACAATAATTCCAACAAAAAAAATATATAGGAACCACAATATGAATGAAATTATCTAACAAAGTTTACCTGGCTAACATTCTCGTCAGCAACAAGATCAAAAGTAAATCGCGATTCAGGATGCCCAGTCCAAGCAATCGTCTGACAACTCTCTTGCCTAATACACTTTCCGTACCCTTGCACAGATATCTCGGCATTGCTAAGAGGACGCATTCTAATTATAACCTAGCTCACAAAAGCAAACACAATCAAACTTAATTCGCCGAATTCAAACTATAAAAAACCGTAATAATAATTGCAATTTTACTCCTAAACAAGTGCGGATACAGTAATAAAGTCTAACTATAATCGAAGAGGAAAAAAAGAAGCAAACAATTATAATAATGAATTTCGTGATCAACAAGAACGTGGAAATTTGTAAAACAGTACAAAGCTTCGTATTATATCTTATTATTGTACCTGTACATTGTGATCTTTCCAAAAGGAAGGATCCTCGCAGAATTCAAAGCTCTGAGATGAGGAAACGGCGGTGCTACTTGGTCCGACTACGCTTTCATCGTCCCAATCGGTTAGGTTTCGAACTATGGAGCTTTGAGCGAGCGTGTCCTTGGTCGCCGATTTCAGAAGATCCGGAGTGTTCTGAACCAGCGAAAGCGACTCGGAGGGATGGTCGTGGAACCCGAACCTGCTCTTAATCGCACTCGCAGCCTCGGATAGGAACGGCATTGTGCGGTGAACGGTGTCGACGGAGAATTTGCGGAAATGAATGAAGTAGAGTTTGTGAACAAGACGGCGACAGAGAGAGAGAGATTATTTGAAATGAGAATTGAGAAAATGGAGAAGGAGAAAGAAAAGTGAGGAGAAGGAGGAGAGAGAAGAAGATTCTGTGATCGAACGGTGGATATGGATTTAAATTCAAAGTATACGACCGTTTTAGATCCGCGTTTTCAAATTTTCGAAGATGGAGCCAATACTCAAGAGCTCACTCAATTAAAAAGTAAAAACACCGTAGAAGGAAATGAGATTTAGTATAGCTTTTATTATTTTATTAGATAAACTTATTTATTGTAGTGATTTATTATAAATTAGAAATTAGAAATTAGAAAAAGGCTTCGTACGCATAAGACATGGTATAAATCACAATAGTGAGTATACTATTAAGTTAAAAAAAGTAAATAAATAAAGTTTGATTATTGTTGAGGGAAAAGACATGGACTCTTATGACTTTTGTAGAATTGATTTGAAAATAACGTGATTTTATAAAATAGGTTTTAACTTTTAAGTTAATATGAATTTAAAACAACGTAATTTTTTTGTTTGAATAATATACATTAAAAAATTAATTTACATATAAAATATTATTTAAAAATTTAAAATCAAAATTAATTTTAGGTGTATAATTATCAAAATGAATTTTAATATTCACATATAATTTTCATGCAAACTCTTTTTAGGTAAGAGTGGTGCAGCACCGTAGCATAAATAAATAAAAAACACTAAATGCACTTCCAAGCAATTCATAAGAGAGAGAAAATGAAAAAAAAAATCCAAGTAATACATAAGAGATAAAAAAATAAATAAATAACAAGAAAAAATAATTGCAGTGCATAATTATATGTGAGATGATGAGAGTATAAAAAAAAGGGTAGGAAGTAAATATTCTTTTTGAGTGTAATATTAACTTAAATGAGAAAATAATGCAATAAGTAAAAATCAACTTAAAAGTTTTAAGTTGATGTAGAAAATATATTTATTTGCTCTAAGTAAACTCAAATTTTCTATTTTGATTCACCATTTTTGAAATTTGTTTCAAATATCTTTAAAATATGAAATTGTATATGTATGAACCAAGGTAAATGTTTTATGATTCTAAATATGAAATCAAATACACTTTAAATATTATAATAAAAATATTTTTTAAATACTCATCTTTGAAATTTTAGAATAAAGAATAAAGTTTTAGACATCGTTTTGACATTTAAAAATAATGGAGATTTAAAATTAATCACACATAAAATCATTTATGTCAAAATATGTAACGCTACTTTTAATCAAAGGTAATGCTTTGACTAATTCTCATATTATATATATATATATATATATATATATATATATATATAAACAATAATGAAAGAATATCTTTGCTTCCTCTTGTTCTGCTTCTCAACTAAATTAAAAATTATAATAAATAAATTTGTAAATATATAATATTATAATTTAACGTGATAATGAGTAAATATTTTAAATATGAAAACAATTTATAGTATGATATAAAATTATTTTTAATTATTGATATTTTTAAAATATAATTAAAATTTAATTTAAAATAAAAATAAAAATAGATTAAAAGAAATATAAAAAATTAAGAAAATCCCTCCAAAAGATGAGCACAGCAGTTATTGTATTGTAAAAATGTAACATATATTTGTACCCATCAATCATTTCCTATTTTTTATTTACTAAACTATAAAAAAAGACAGACAGGACGATACTCGTCTTTGAGCTAATAAAAAATAGTACTTTTATGGAAAATGTTTTTTATATAAAATAGGTTATTATTAACAGGATAAAATAGTTTTATATTTTTTAAATAAAAAATAGGTTATTATTAATAAAAAAATAATTTTACATGAGTAATTACAAATCATTATATATAATAAATTTATTAATTATATAGATAAAATTATTTTACATGGATGCGAACAGGAAATAAAATATATACATGTATTTGTAAATTTGAATTTGGTCTCCATTTATTGTGTGATAATAAATAACTTTGTTTACAGTCTCAATATATTCTAACCGATATCTTTTTGACAACACATTCTAATACTAATATTGGGCCTTATCGATCAAACCCATTTTAACAGGGTTAGTGTGCACGTGAATTGCCTACTATTCTTGGATTAAATTATTGAAATCAAATCATTTCTTTATGGTTCAAAAAATTATTCTGCTAAAATAAGTTGTTATCAGACACATATTTGATCGTGATTAATTTTATAAAAAAAAAAACTAAACTGTCTCAAAAATTTTTAACAGTTCTAGCATACATTATATTCAGTTAGTTTTTGTAAACAATGATAACTATAAAAGAATTGTTTTAAGAAATTAAAAGAAATTTTTTACCTTCAAAAAAAAAAGGCATTAAACAATGACTGACTAGCTTTTAATTTATATTAAAAAATGTTAAAAGTGTTTTCAGTGATGGTTAAATATTTAAGAAAATTAAACTAATTCTTCTTTTAATTTTTCATTTTGAACTGTTACTTGTCATGATATGATTCAGAGGTTGTATGAAAAATTAAAACAAGTATTAATGTAATTCTATTGAATATTTATATTAAAAAAGAAAGTGTTGTGTTTTGTTTTAGAGGTGATTGTTCACTTGTTTAAGATCGACAAAGTGTCAAATAGGAAGTTATCTATCCTAAAAAGATTATTTTTCTCCTTTTGATAGTGTGAAACAAAGGAAAAACATTCAATACTAAATTTAATACAACTAAATTGATGCAAAAAATAAAACCATACCTCAATTATATGGATAGCTTTAATTTTTTACAAAGGAAACAAGTGTTTTCCTCGTAACTAATGATCATATTCATTAGGCTAGACATTCAATTCTATTTATAAGCATTGCGATAATTCGTTGTTTCTATCGAACTTCTTTTTTTAATGAAATGATCTCAAATGGTTAGTTAGATAGGATAAAACACCACATGAAGTCATAAAACTAACTCATTTATGAATTAGTGATGTACATGGCCAATTTAACTCT
The DNA here is from genome assembly GCA_025330945.1 of Mucuna pruriens. Taxonomy (NCBI): domain Eukaryota; kingdom Viridiplantae; phylum Streptophyta; class Magnoliopsida; order Fabales; family Fabaceae; genus Mucuna; species Mucuna pruriens. Next base: position 2,514,787 of record JAENHJ010000042.1, on the reverse strand, counting down.
AAGTGTACAGTTTTACAAATGGTTTTAGTTAAATTTAACCATGTCATAAAAGATTGTCTTATTATGTAATTTAATATTGGGACAATTTGAGTTAATTCTCAAATTATCTTATCTAACTCATATGGATAGAAAGAAAATATTTTATACATTAATACCTTAAATACAACTCTAACAAGAAGGCTTGGAAAGTATATCTCCAACTTTTTCTTATTATTTGAAATATACTTGTAACTTTTAAATTTGTATGAATGGTCTTTATGTACCATTTGTTTATTTCGTTTTTGTCATGGTAATTGAGTTGACATGATTACGTATTAAAATAAAATAACGTAACAATTTATAATTTTTTAACATTTATTGTATTCATAATTGGAAGATATAAATTGTCTTTTTATAGCGGCGCTTAAATGTTAATTGATAATTATATTCTGGGTGAATAGATTAGGTACAAAATAGTAATACTAAATATTCAAACAGCAATCCATGTTTAGTTGTTGATTTTTTTTTTAACAAATTACTATTGTATTAGTCATATTTGGGTTAGGAGACTGATAAAATAATTAAACGGTACATTCAATTTTTTTGTTTCAACCTTTTGTTGTAGTTAAACAATCATCTTGTAATTTTATTTTTCTTGTATTTTAAGTCAATCCAATCTCATTCTAAATAAACTCAATTTTAATTTTGTTCGTTAATTATTAGGTTTATTTAGGTCAAGCAACATGTCAGGGTCTAAATAACTGGTCTAATAAAAACAAAATTGGATCAAGTTATAAACAATTACACTCCATTTCAACTCATCCCCTAACATCCTAAGGTTTTTACTAATAACTTAAATAAGGGTGATGATATAGGCGGCGATATAACTTCTAAATATAATGTCATAATAAAGAATATTATTTAGGTTAAATTATTCTAGAAGTGCGTATAGTATCATCGATTTTTATTTAATTCCTTATTTTTAAAACTTTGTGATTAAAACCCTAAGAACTAACATCGTTATGTTTTTGTTAAGTATTACCGTCAAAGTGGAGGTCCTTTTCTTTTTCTTTTTCTTTTTGCTTTCTTCGCAAAATTCTGTTTTCCAATAATAGTTTTTGTTTTAAATCCAAAATTCTTTTGTGATTCAAAGCAGTAAGCTCTTCAAGTGAATGGGTATATTTATTTTGTGCTTTTCTGTATTTTTCTCCTTTATTATTTTGTTGTAATTGAGATCGAAACACTGTCTTAATATGAACTTCTTTTATGATTTTTTTTTCGAGATTGGTCAAATTTATTACGACACCTCTTATCCATTAGTATTTCAACATCAAATGTTTTCCTTGGGATAAAAATTATATCAAACCAATAAGATAAAAAATATGCAAAATAAGATTACTATATCTTACTTGCATAATAAATAACAAATTATATTAAAATAAGCTTGTTTTATCTTATCCTATTACATTTTAACTATCAAAAACCCTAAAAGTAAAAGAAGAAGGAATATTTAAATTAAGACTTATTATGATACTAGATAACTGTACGCAAATAATTCTGTATGCACTTCATTTTATACAAGTGATAAGTTGGTCATATATTATTTAAAATCCTTCATTTCTCTTCCATCCCAATATAAGAAAGAATGTGAAATAAGACTAACATTTTTTTCTTGTTTTCATTGTATTAAATTTAAATTCATTTAATTGTTGCAACACTTCATCTTCACATTGTTTGTCATGTCATCCTTTACATTGTATTTGTAATATCTTTATCTTTATGCAAGGAAACAATTATCGTATTAAACATGCGAGTAAACAATTATCATATTAAACATGCGAGTAAACAATTATCATATTAAGTCATGCTTGTTCGCTAGTAAAAATATTTCATTCTAAATTTATAAAAAATATATTAGTTTAGTACTTCATGTAACAATGCTCGTTAGTTTTATCTCTATTTTCTTTGGGAAAGTGATTCAGAGTATCCTTTAGTTTTTGATGTCAAACTTAAGTCAATGTAATGTCAAGATGTTGTGAGCGTTGAAAAATTATCCGCAATTTGAAGCGGAGCAGAGGAAAAAGAGAGATGGGGAGTTTTTTTTTTTTTTTTATAACTATAGTAAATGATACGATGAAAATCCCAAAAAATAAACTATGAATAGACAAATATATTAAAAAAAATTATAGTTTACACTATTATTTAATAAAAAAATCATTATATATAATAAACATGTTAATTTTTATCATAATTATCTTAAAAATTATATATATTAATGGTAATTTTTAATTAAGTAATTGATAATAAAAAATTATTATACTATTAGTACATAATTATTAAATAAGAGAAAAATAGAAGGAAAATAAAATTAAAAGTAATTGTATATCCACAATTAGGATTTAGTAAGCTCGACTATCATATTTATTACTGGACTTGTGACATTTGACACGAGAGCCATGCAACTAAAATGGGACTGTTTTACTTGATTATCAATGTTTTATCTAATGCAGTATTTGGAATGGTGGAAATAATGGCAGGAAAAAGAGAAAAAACTAAATTGAAGAGAGGAAAATGTTGACTTTTATAAGTATTTTAAAAATTACATTAAATTAATAATTATTTATGATTAAATTATAGTATAAAATTATTTTATATTTCGTTAATTAAACTTTTTTTTTTTGAAAAAAAAATTCCGCTCTTGATTTGCCACTTCGTAAAAAAAAGAAACTAGTTCATTTCATTATTTTATTAACAAATTAAAAGCTTATTTAATTAATTTTAATATAATTTATACCTTTTGAATTTTTGTTCATTAATTAATTTTCTTTTTAAGAATTTTTAAAATTTTATTTGTTGATATAACTTCTTCACTTGTTAAAAAGATAAAAAAAATTAAAAAATAAAAAGTAGTTGAGGCTAATTCTAAAATATATTAACTGAAAATTTTGTATTAACGAAGATGATTTTGAATTTTTATTTTTTGAGAACTAAAAATAAATAAATCCCCCAATAGAAAGGAGAGGAATTTTTATCTTGGTTAAGGGTGTGGAACCACTTGTTATAGCAATATTAGGTAAAATAATAACAAAACATATGAATTTAATTTGTTAATTAAAATATTTTTATATTATTTATTTATATTAAATTTTTATTTATCCAAATAAATAAAAATATTTTTATTTATGTAAATAACGAAAATATATTTAGGGGAGATTTTGTTATATAGGAGAGTAAAAGAATTTTAATTATATAATTATATATGATTATATATAAATGATCAAATTAAATATTTTTTAAGTAACATGATCACTGATATATTTCATATAACTTTTTAAAAATTCAAACTTATATATTATAATTTGAACTATTCACAGTTAATATTTATTTCTCTTAATTTAATGAAAAATCCTCTAATTAAATCCATCTCCTTTAAATAATACCTTTTTTTTTTTTTAATTTATTGTTTTTCTTTCTTCTTTCTTTTCTCACGTCACCCTTATTCGTCTTCCATATTTTCCCTACCAATTTTTTCTTCTTCCATAGACCTCTGTGTGCCGCCATCCCACCCCTGACGACGATTCCGCGCGTGGCTCTCAGTCTCTCACGCGCCACTTCTCCCTCAGGCCTGCAGGTAGTTCTCCCTATTCTCTCAGCCCCAACAACTCTTCTAATTGTCTCTGCACTCAAGCTTTAGCTTCACCTTACTTATATTCTTGTTAATAATATTTTGGATTTTTTCTTCAACCAGTTTCAACTCATTATAAAATTGATATGATTATCCATAGTATCACCTTCTTACCAACCTGCGAACTACATTCTTATTTCTAGTTGGATTATTTAAATCTCAATGCTGCATGTGAATTCGTCAAAAACCTTATGAATACTGTTTTCTGAAGTGGTTCATTCAATTTCGTTGCAATGCTTGGAAATTGACTCTGCTGTATTTACCCGAGACCCTATTGTGATATTTAAATTCAATTTTTATACAATTTAATGGAATCAGATAATTTAGGCCGGTGTTATTGATTTCTGGTTCTGGCCAGGGTTTTGCATAATCTTTCTCTTTTGCTCCAGTCATAATGGGTAAAGCTAAAAAGGGACCAAAGTTTGCTGTTAGGAAGAAGATTGTCACTTCCAAAGCAATCAAAAGGTGAGGGTTTTTCCCCTTAAATGTTGGTTCCTTCATTATGCTTGGTTTTGCTCTATTTTCATTGCTTTAATTCCTGTCAAATTCAGCTACAAAGAAGAGGTTTTGAACCCAGAAAAGAAGAATCTTATGAAGGAAAAGTTACCCAGAAACATGTAAGCTTGCGTTGTCACCCTTTTCCCCCTTCTAATTGATCGTGAGTTTATTGCCTTTTCTCCTTATGTTTTTGGTTTTAATCTGTGGTTTGAATTTGCATTATTTAGTCCAAGTCATTCTTCGGCACTTTTCTTTCAATACAATACTGCGTTGGGACCCCCTTATCGTGTTTTGGTGGATACCAACTTCATCAATTTCTCAATCCAGAATAAAGTGAGTGTGCTTCGTTTTGCTTTAATTTATTGCTTTATTTGTTTGGAAATGTTTGTTGTGGCAATATTTTGCTCATGATCTAACATTAACTCTATTAAAGAATAAAAGTACTAGAGTATTTTAGCGTGTGATGAATTTTTGAAGTTTCTTTGTTTGTCGCTCACTATTTTTCGGCTTTATTTATGTAGTTGGATCTGGAGAAAGGGATGATGGATTGCTTATATGCAAAATGTGAGTTTGAAGTAGATGATTACTTGTCTTAATTTATGTATTTCATGTTTTAGCTTAGCTGAATGCCGAGGTTCTATTTATTCTATATATTATGTTGTGACATCCTTGGCCAGGATTAAGAAGCTCGTCTTTGCAATGTGGCATTGTATATTGGAATCAAATATCCCATATTCTATTATTAACTTTGTTTTATTGGTACTTTGGATTTTCAGGCACCCCTTGTATCACGGACTGTGTGATGGCAGAACTCGAAAAGTTAGGCCAAAAATATCGTGTAGCTCTAAGGTAGATGTTTTGTCTTCTTGATTATTATTGGTTTATAGTCTCATACATTTGGGATGTACGGAGACCCAATGCATGAGGTGGCTCCCTCTGAGTGAGGTATGGGGAGGGTAGATATACCTATATAAAATCAAATTTATGTTTTCTTGCTTCCTGCTAGTTTTCTTCTTCACTATGTGCATTATTAATTGAATTTTTTTTAGTTTGTGTAAAAAACAAAACGTATGTATATTTCACTGCTAAATCCCATAACTTTTCAAATGATAAATATTCAAATATCCCACATATAATTTCATCCATTATCACATTCTGTTAAAGATAGACCTGTGGGGGCTCTAGTACAGATGGATTAAGTCACAAAGGGCAAAGCATCTCTCTTTAAAAGACAAAGTTACAAAGGTCAAACAATATCATGGGACTCCTGGACTTTATTTTCCTTTCAATATCACGTTCTTTTTTACCACCATACCATTGGTCATTACTCATATTTCTCATATAAGTTATCTCTCAATCTAGTAGAGAAAAGGAATTATATCGTTCTTGCTTTAACTTCTGCGTGTATTTATTTATCCCTTTTATACATAACAGGATTGCCAAGGATCCTCGATTTGAGAGAATACTATGTACTCATAAAGGGACCTATGCTGATGACTGCCTTGTTGAGAGAGTTACTCAGGTTTGATATATTTTTATGAGCTAAATGCTCAGAAGTGTCCGGGGAGCAATTTGATTATTAAGATTTATTAATGGTTTTTCAGACTGGATGAGAAATATTCTTTTTACTGTTCTTTTAACCTGTATTCCAATCCTGGGGAATGGGAAAGCAAATTTACATTTTTTTTTGTTCAGTAATGAAAGCAAGAGCCATATACGATGATGGTAAATTTTGTTGATTTCTAAACCCTTGTAAATTAGTTACTTATTTCCTATTACATCAGACTCTGATATTTTAAATCTCTTAGCCGTATATGGTCATCTAGATCAGTAAACAAAATTCTATTGCTAGTTTTGAGACGTAAATTGAATAGAATGTTGGGGTTGGGATACAATAGAATATCTCACCTCCTGTATTATAATTTGGAACTGTGAAAAATTGTAGTAATTTTTTTTTTCTTCACAATTTTGTATTTGTAGCTAAGAAATGGATATCACTGAGTATTACTTGCTTCAATCTTGATGTTAACGGAATGTATATTCAGTATTCATTGAAGTGAATAGTTTTATTAGAAATAATTTCAAATAAAAGTAATGATAACAATTTTGTATTTGTAGCTAAGAAATGGATATCACTGTGTATTACTTGCTTCAATCTTGATGTTAACGGAATGTATATTCAGTATTCATTGAAGTGAATAGTTTTATTAGAAATAATTTCAAATAAAAGTAATGATAACATGCATTTGCTGCCTATTTCTTTGTGTGTTTTTCGCCATTATTTACACAAACCATTTTCATGGGAACAGCATAAATGCTACATTGTTGCAACATGTGATCGGGACTTGAAGAGGAGAATTCGGAAGGTTAAGTCATTATTCACTTCTCCATCTTTGGTTTTTTTTTATTGAACCTTGATGCATGACCCATGAACTGGGTTTCTGTATTACAGATTCCTGGTGTTCCAATAATGTACATCACCAAACACAAGTACTCAATTGAGCGGTTGCCTGAAGCAACAATTGGTGGAGGTATATACTCTTATTCAGTGAAATTTATAGCGGCTAACTGTGAATTTGAACTTAGTTTATTTTACAACCCAACCTTGTATAGCTCTTTTTATAAACTAGATAGATTAAGCTTCATTGACTTTGGTTCGTCAACTACCAAGCTGTTCTGTAAATATTTAACAATAGTATATATAGTATTTACACATGAGCATGACTTTGCCACCTGCATAGAGATATACGGCTTGAATTCATTTGTTAATGGGATAGTATCAGTGGTTTTTGGGTGTATTGTCAATAACTCTGATCAGTTGATCCTCTATAATCATAGAAGAAATTTACAGATCCTAAGCTGTCTCGCATTTGTAATAAAGCTAAATTTCAGCTAAGTTTAAAGTCAAATTTGTAGTAAAGTTTAACAAAGTTTTGTCTTTTGCTCCTTAATTTAGTTCATTTCATTGACCTGTCAAATAAAATGTAATTTTTTAGTTGTTGATAGTGAAGTATCATCATTGGGTAGCCATGGATGAAAATGATTTGTTAATTCTGTTAGCAGTTAGCAGTGCCAATACTGTACTGCTATATACTTACTCTTTACCTGAGTCTTTTTCTATATTTTTCTGGCACTCAAAACTGACGCACTTGCGATTCTCAATGCAGCACCAAGAATTTGATGCAGTAATTCTAAAACTGGTAAAGCTGGCTATTCCAATAATTTTGACACTAAGTTCTTGGTCGAGAAGTATGAAATCCTGCTACAGTACCATGCATGCGGTCTTTTTGCTGGCTGGATTGAATGGTAACGGAAGCTTGAGACTGAACAAAAGCATCTCTTCTATGTTCTATACCTGAAATTTTCTTGGTGTAACTTAGTAGATTTAGGTTCTGTCAAATTTTGTTTTCCTCATATTACCTATCTAATGCATCATGGTGAGCCTTGGAAAGTTCTAAACTATGATGACATTTTCTTAGTAATTTGCTGTACCATCTCATTATCATGATTCATGGCCATAGAGAAAAATGAAGCTATTTTTCGTAATATTAGTTTAATTTTTCATGCTCCACAAGGTTTAACAATTATGTTATCTCATTAAGAATTCTTAATGTAAAATATAAATAATATTTGTGAAACAATTTTCACAAATAACATAAACTAGGAGCATGTATAATCTTAATTTAACAATTTATATTTCATATGTGATCTGTATGCTGGTTCTTAGGGTGTCTTGAATTGTAGAAGAATGACGGTTCTACTATCTAGTGATGCGAATTAGTGGTGACTCAAGTGTGTGAATGGGGTGGGTGTTCATGCAAATAAACATTGAGCAAAGGCGAGGGAACAATATCAAATAAAAACCATGCATGTCGGAAAAAGGTGAAGGTTGTGGAATGAATCGTCTGACGAATAATAATATGTAAGATATGGCGAAGGTGATGGATAAGATAAATTAGATTCTCCCTAGTTATACTGTTTTTGCAGGACAAAAATCGAGAGTATTAAAGTAGAAAAAAATAAGAAAACATGAGTAAATGATAGAGAAAAAAAAATTAGAGGGAGGAAGTGATGCCGAAAGAAAGCCGGAGAGAGACATGCTGTCTGTAAATAAGATAAACTTTAAAGACATTTTTAACGATGCAACTTATTAAAGTTATTACATACAATATTTTATATTTTTTTGTAATATCATATTGTTTTTCTTACTTTTAAGTAATTAAAATAATTTTTTTACTATCGAACAATTCTATAAAGTTGCTTAAATGATCCCGTGATCTAATTCTAAAAGGTACGGCGACCTAAACATTGAAAAATACCATTTGTTTAGTAGAAAAAGGCATTTTGAGTAAATTTATTTATAATCACGAGGAAAAGAATATGAAAAAAATCTTAAAATTAGTTTATATATGAATTAATTTGTAAAAATTATCTCATATTAATTTTTCTAAAATTTATTTTTAATATGTATATAAGTTAATTTTAGTATACTTTATTTTTTATTCATATTTTTTTCTTTTATGAAAAAATTTACGCAAATATGCTTGACTTTTTTTTCTTCCAACTTTTCTTAATTTGAATAAAATGAGAGCAATTCTTATTAAAATTGCTCTAAGATGACAGATAATATAATCACGGTCTATGTGGTGAGAGTGGTAGAATAATATATTCTTCTCTTTCCTTGTCATCTATGTTGTTGAAGAACTTATCACTCGACCTAAATTGTTGAGATGTGAACAATGACAAACTTGTTACATTGGGTTTGGAGTTAACATAGTAGGCTTTATTAGACGATCCTCTTCATGACATGGTATTTGTCTCACAGAGTTACTGTCATGCACCACACTCCCCATTGTGACACGTTGCACTTTTTTTTTTCATTTTTAAAGTGTTTATTCATTTTATTTTTTGTGTTACATGTGTGACTGTCACTCCAAATTGTCAAAATTAATAAAAACCTCAAACTAACAATTTATTTTTTAATAACACTTTTTGTAAATTGTTTTTAATTTTATACTGTTTTAATTAAAAAGTTGGCATGTAGATACGTACCCGGACCAGTTATATAATTATGAATTCATAAATTAGAATAGACTCAATAGAGATATTGCTTCCATTTCATAGTTTGTTCCTTTGATTTCACAATTTGGTATGATTAGAAGTTAGTCTGTTTGAAAATCAACATGAAACGCAATATGCACCGATTACAAAAAGTGAAATTTGGAAGACCTTTAATTGAAATTTATTTGAGTTTATCACACAAGAATTTAAAATTAAAATTAAAATATTTAATCAAGTTTATAAAAGTTATTTATAGCTTTAGATTTTATGGTGAGAAATTATCAAATTAAGTATATATAAAATATGCTTTCTCGTACTTTACACTTATACTATATTCTGATTGAATACATTTGTAATTAAATTGTTTATCTTAAATTATAAATAACACTAGTAATATTATATTATGTAACGATACTTTCAGATATATAAAACAATCCTTCACAATTTCCAACACAGGCCATTAGACGTAACACCTTGTGGACTTGTTTCCACCATAACACCCCACCCCTCACACACAAATAACTAAACTATTTTTCATTATTTTTTCCGCGAAGGATTCATGAGTATAAAATTACAAGTATCATTATTGTGTTATATATCTTTCGACAATATTTAAGATTAATTTATCTCAACTTGATAAAAAATTCAACTATTTCTTTTAATTAATATATTATAATTGTGGTAGTCTGTTTTATGGTATGGGTTTATATATATATAATTGGTGTAATTTGATTCCAAAATTACTAGTGCAAATTTTAAAAATCTATGTGTGTTCGACTTATATAAATGTAAGTTGTATTTTCAAAATAAAAATTAAATTATTTTTTAAATAAAAATCGTCCTTTTAAAATATGACTTGCACGATAATATATATATATATATATATATATATATATATATTTTTTTTTTTTTTTTTTGAATAATAAGGTAAATCATACATGGCATAATATAAATTATGTAAGATGAATATGCCATGGACGATTTATGTATTATTTTATTTAAAAAGAAATATAAGTTGTATCCCAAGTTTATCACTGATGATTGATTCAGTTGGTATATATTTGCTTTTATCTTGAGTAATATTTTAAATTTAAAACCTAGTATATGGAATAAGTTCTTCTTGGGATACTGCTTCCTGTCAGGTAGTGAATATTCATAACTTAAATAGGACTGTGTCTCCCATGGAGGACACACGTAGTTCTAGATAAAATAAATAAATAAATTTAATTCCAAGCTTCAAACACACTTGTATTTCCTTTCATTTTTTTTCTTTCCTTTGTTTATCATATATCTGAAGACTTTGCATTACTACTCATTCAATAAGTTGTTAATATCGAAGAAAGCTTAATCTAAAAAAAAAAAAAAACACTTGATATTTCTGTATACGTACATATATATATATATATATATATATATATATATATATAATAAAATAATATGTAAAATGTATACTACCACTTATATTTTTTATTTTTAAAAAATATGTACCACATACATAACATGTTCGATTTATTTTTTAAAATAAAAAAATTCTTACTTGTTATATATAATTGGCCTTTTTAATAAAAATCATTATGCAAGACAGATCTTGAATATACAATTTTTATAACTTTGATACAGCTTAAACTTACCTTTATATAGATTGAACACCCCACATAGTAAACTAAATTGCTAAACTTTTGAAAGTTACACATAATCTAAAAATCAAATTACACTGCTATGGTAAAAAAACATATTTTTGTATAATAATGAGTTTAATGCACGGTCATATAATAACTTTTATATTATCAAATTACTTTTAAAATAATTCTTATAATAATCAACAATATTATTTTATATGATAACTTATAATAAAAAATAATATAAAAATCTGTATACTATCAATACATTATAATTTTGTCTTACAAAATTATAATTTAAAATTTTAAAATTAAAGCGGATAAAAAAAGTATAAATACATTAATTTTTAGATATGAATTTATATTAAACTAATATTTTAATCTATTTACGGTATAAAATAAATATCTATTTATATAATTAAATTTATAATAAATAATTATTTTTTAATATATAAACTATATTATAATTAAAAATTATAATAAATAATTTATGTTGTTATACCTAGTTATTTTAAGAACTTGACTTATCTAAAATGAAGAGATCATAATTTAAAAGAATAATATTTATTAATTAAAAAATTAACGATTAAGACCATAACTCATTTTAATTTTATTACATAAAATTTTAATTTTATTATAATTCTCACAACATTATTATTATATTTTATTATTTTAATATTACATATTAAAAAAATAATTTTCACCGAATAATAATTAAAAATATTTTTATTAAAAATACAACTAAAACTATTTTTTTATAATATTTAAACAGTTTTTTATTTTACATTTATAATAATTTATATTAATCTTATCCAATGACAGAAAAAAAAATAAAAAAATCTTGTAGAATGTAATTGTACTATTTTTTTTTTTTTTTTGATGTAATGAGTTGCATATATAAAGTTGTATAATATAAATGGGTTGTCTTGTCTCCGTAGACCCTGGTATCAGCGGAGAAGCGAGGAGGAGGTGGAGTGCAGTGAAGGTAACGTTAAGTCGTTGAGTTGGGTCACATGGACGAAGTGATGACGATGGCGGATGTCACGGCGAACGTGCAAGCAGCATCCACCCCTTCCTCGCTCCCTTCCAATCTTCCTCTCTTCTCCGCCTTCCTCTCCTTCGCTCTCGCTCAGTTCCTCAAGATCTTTACCACCTGGTGCGTCCTCTTCCACTTTCACCAACGCTTCACCTTTATACTTTGTTTTTCACCTCTATTATCTCACCTACAATTATTCTTTTCCTCATCCGTTAGATCAAAGCATTCGATAAGGAACGCGCGCGTGCGTGTACGTTTGTGTTTTTAGGATCTGGCATGTTACTTCCTCGTGTTGCGAATATTTTTGTTTTGATCGACAATCCATGGTTCGTGTTATGTATTTGGTTAATAATTTATTGAGATTTGAGTTTTAGGGTTTGAAATTAAGTACGGTTCGGTCTTTGTTTTCTGTTCGAGAAATTAGAGTGTTGGGAATGGATGAATCTATGGGGAATTTCATCCTGGTGTGCTTTATAGACACGCTTCTGTTTTTTAGCGTTTACTTTGTCATGCCTTGAGTTTGAGCAATCGAATATTTGGTTTAGTATTGTTGGAATTTGACTTTTAGTAGAAAATTAGTGATTAAGCTGTTAGTTTTTTTGACGTGAAATGGAATCAAAATCATACTTAGTTCAAGTTATGTGCACTTGTTTGCTGACATTTGGTCACGAGTGTAAGCAAATATTTTTGGTGGTTTGGATACCTGATATTGCGTTTTATTCTCTAAAACTGAGTAATTTTTTTAGGGTAGGCCTGTTTGAGATTGGAAATATGAGCTTAATTTTTTGCAAAACTTTTCTCCTAGATACTCAGGTATAAGGAAAAGAGATGGGATTCTAAAAGGTTGCTTGATTCGGGTGGAATGCCTTCGTCACATTCTGCAACGGTGTCGGCTCTGGCCTTTGCTATTTGTCTCCAAGAAGGGGCAGGGTCACCTGCTTTTGCTGTTGCCGTGGTCTTAGCATGTATTGTATGTATTTCGTTGTCTTGTTTGTGTTAAAATATGGTGCTCTGTTCCCTCGTTAGCCTTGACTTGCAATTTCTTTTACTTTTACCCATTTTGTTGTCATGCTTTTTATTTTTCATTTTTTGGTTTAGATATGTCTGGAAATATGTTCATGTAGTACTTTGCTTTTTTTTGTGTTTGGTCTGAAAAAGTTCTATTAATTAACTATGATCTTATGCTTTTAAGAAGCCGTAATATTTTGCAGTATTAGGATCAAATTAACAATGGCCTACATGAATTGGGATTTAGAATAGAAAAAATACATCTGCCCCGTGTTCTTCTTTTGGCTTCATGCATGAATTTTATTTGGTGGGGATCTCTGCTTTTTAATCCTCTGTTGCCACGATTCCAAATTATCCCATATCCTCTGAGAAACAACTCCACTAGCAGATTTAACATTTCCATTATGATTGTCATGATGCTTCCATTGATGGAATATTAAATAATATATTGTCTTTGTGTGAAATTTACTATTTCTTTTACATATGGTGGTTTAACTCTTGGAAAGTTATTAGTATTTATGTTAGTAACATTTTTTTGTGTCATGTAAAACTTCGTTTACATTGGAAGATTCTATAATATGCTCATTGGTGTTTTCTTCATAATTCTTTCTTTAGAAGAAATTGATAAGGGATCTTTTGACAGTTTGGAAATGGAAGTGTCTTTGCCGGTCTTGGTCTTTACTATAGTCAAGTGGGATGATTAGCTTTTCTGTAACTTTTGTAGGTTATGTATGATGCCTCAGGAGTTAGACTTCATGCAGGTCGGCAAGCTGAAGTAAGTTTTTATACATGATGGTAATTTTATTATTGTCTAGCTTTATATTGCCCTTACTTTATATATACACACATTTCATATGTTGCTTCTGTCACGTACTGCAGTTGCTTAATCAAATTGTGTGCGAACTACCTCCAGAACATCCCTTGTCCAATGTCAGACCTCTACGTGATTCACTTGGTCATACTCCACTTCAGGTGCATTGTGCTTTTTGCTGTGCTTAAGCTTAATGTTGTTCCAGTGCTTCCTTGTTATGATAGATGTCTACTCTCTACTCTTGTGTTTGGTGACCAGCAATTTCCTTCAGTATTCATTAACAAGTAATATCTGTTGTTGGAGTATTTATCAGTATGAGCAGAGATTCTACAGAAGCTCTTGCAATACCATATGCCATGTGGTATATTAGGACGCGGGAATTGTATTATAATTTATAAGAACCATTACTTGTGTGAAGCTTTAGGGTCTTCTGTTTCTGATTATTGCATACATATTTTAATAATCACTGACTACTGTTTTCTTTTGTACAGGTTGTTGCCGGTGGCTTATTGGGATGCATTATAGCATTTTTTATGAGAAAAACAAATTAAGATGGCACGTGATGTGAGTCATACTGAACCTCTTTGTTACAAATGTCGGTGCATGACCGAAATGAGAGCTTCATGGAAAGGGCATAAAAGCCTGCTGTTGCAAGTATGGAAGTGAGTAAAGTGCGTTGAGGGTTCACCTGGGAGATCCTGCATCCTGACTTGTGAACCTTCAGACTTCTCTTGTACACATTAGTTAATTGGTTTGTTAATTCTGTCTTAGTTGATCATTTAACAGAATTTGCAATCACACTGGCTATTCTTTGACTTATTAATTTCCACCTATTGTTGTTGCAAATCGAAACTTGAAAGGCACTTGAGAATGCATTTTATTTTCAAGTTTTTTTTTTTTAATTATACTTTTTATGATCTCCCTGTTCTATGTACAGTACCCTAGTTACATGTTACATTGGAAGAAAAATGCAGGTGTTCACTCTAGGCTCTCAACAAGCTTTTATGTGATTGAGTATTTGGAAAGGTCAAAATCTTATATTATTTGGTTTTACACGTTTTCAAGTTTTTATAAATTATGTATTTTAGTTTAAAAACAAATTAGTAAGAGATGTGGGTTCTCGGACACGAGATTGAGTCAAATGGGTTTGGTATAATACAAATTCGCTAATTTATCCTCCTGTGCATCTAATAATGGGCCTGATGTACCTTTTATTTTTGCATTAATTTTTTTTAAAATGATTTTAAATTTTCGTTTTTAAATCGGAGACTCCAATTATTGTTTAATTGGAGACTCCAATTATTGTTTAATTGAATACTCCAGTTATTTTTAATTGGAGAGGATCCTTACATGTGGATAAATGAGACTTTGTTGGGAGAAGCAAAATTTACTTTGATGATCTTTAAATCTTAGAAGAAATTAATTTTCAACTAAAGTTAGAAGATATTTATTGTCTCCACACACAAAAAATTAGCAAGCACTAGTTTTATAGAATCCATCTTCATTTTAGTACTTGTTTGGATGTATGTTTACAAAACTTATTTTGAACAAACTATAATTTATAAAATTAATTTTAAGTTAAGGTGAGTTTAAAATATCATAATTTTTGTTTGGATAATATATATTAAAAAATTGATTTTCATACCATATTGTTCGAAACTATTAAAAATAATTTTAAGTAAGTGAACCCAAAATCTAATAGTATGAAATATATATAAAATATAATTATGAACTCAAGTATTAAAAATAATTTCAAGCAAGTGAGTCCAAAAAACAATAGAATGAAATATATAAAATATAATTATGAACTCAAGGTGAAGTAGATTTAAAAATTATTAAAAATAATTTCAATCAAACTTGAATTTTAACAACTAAATCAAATTTTTTATGGGATGACAAACACTATTGTCAATAAAAATAAATAAATTTGACTACTATTAAATATAACTCGAGTTGAAAACATTTAAATATGAAATCAATTGCGCTCTTAGTTGTTGAATTTAGATGGGTGCACTCAAATGTAATTGGTAACAGTGAAATGAGTTTATACACCAAAAGTATAGTAGAATATGAGACAAGTAAGAGAAGAGTAAAGTTTTTTTAGAACCTTTTAAGTTCTAACTATGTACGATTTGGTCAAATTAACATTAACATTTTTTTTGTGTATTACCATGGTACACCTTTTTATTTTAAGAATTTTTGTAATTATCACTTTAACACTACAATTTTTAATGCTCTAATTATTTTAACAAATTAGTCTAAATCTTTATATTTCTTTCAAATATCATAAATTACCTTTTGGTTATTTTTTCACAGGAAAAAATGGAGCCTTATATGAATAAAAATTAGATGCAGTTATAGTTTCATAGATATTTTTATGTTGTTTCTTAATTCAATTAAAATTACAGATTTCGATAATTTATGTTGATCTTTAATAAAAATATCTATTATACATATTAACAAAGTAAATTTTTAATTTTGATTGAAAAATAATACTAAAAATACTTATAGAACTGTGTCTAAATTTTATTTTATTATATAAGAGGAGTTTCAATAAAAAATAATATTACGTTCGCCTACTAATCTTTCTATAAATCCTCTTCCTATCTTATAAAAAATATTATTAAAAATAAAATATTTAATATCCTAAAAATATAAAATACATTTAATACTTACAGTAGAAAAACAAATTATTGCTTTACTAAAACATCCAATAGTAAACTCAGTTAAGCTGTCCCTCTCTAACAATTCAAATTACAAAAAATGGAGGGAAATTAAATTAGTGAATTTCTTACAGTATACAGTGGCATGAACCCAGAGAAGGATGCATCACAACCTTATCGAGTCGCTTACATTTCAATGGCGGAAACCTTAAGCCCTAATCCAACAACGGGCCACAAAAAGAGGGTTCCGATGTCGGTCCGTATCCAATCTCCGACGAGCACTTTCTTTGTGGGCTCCAACGACGACCAGCGTGAACGGGCCCAGGCCCGCGCAGCCCGTGCCGCCGCCATCCGCCGCAAGCCCCTTGCCGCGAACTTCCACTCCCAACCCCCAAATTCTCATCCCTATCTGAACAAGCACCAGATTCTCGACTTGTTCCACAACTGCATAAAGCTTGCCTCCGAAAATGTAATCATTTTATAATAATCATCATATTCTTCCTTTGTTTTTGTTATTACTTATTATTGCTTCTGTTTCAAGGGGAAGCTTATTTTGGTTTCATTTGTGTGCAGAAAATTAATCAGAAAAACACGTGGGAGTTGGATTTGATTGATCACCTCACTGATATTATTAGGGCTGAAGAAGGGAATCGCGTGGAGACTAATTTTCAAATAGTAATTTTGTACACTTATTTGATTAATTTATATGATATGATGTTTGTTTGTATGAAGTTTCTTGCAATGATGACACCTATAATAATTCTAAAAACTTGTGCTCTCCTGTTTCCTTCACTAGATTTGTAGCATGTTTGGAAGCCTAATTTTTAAGGAGAAAGAATATTTTTTCTTAAAAGTTCTCTCAAGAAGCTGTTAAAGATGTTATTATTTTTCCATAATAAGCTAACATTCTGAATTTATTGTTTATCTTTGAGCACATGCACGTGGACTTGCAAGTGTAAATATACAATCAATGAGACATCTGTGACCTTAAAAGAAGATTCATGTATACCATTATTGTTATGTTAATCGAATTTTTGTTTGGGCAGGCAAGCTGTACTCTTGAAGCAGGAGTTAAAATATATTCCTTAAGGGTGGATTCAGTGCATTCCGAGGCGTACAAAGTCCTTGCTAGAATGAATAGAGCAGGCCAAGATACTGAGGAAGGTTATAATAATTACTCGCTTATCAAGCCTAGTATATTCTGAACTTTTTCCACTCTTTTATAGCAATATACCTTGTCTTTTGGTTTGCATATGGAGCCCACGGCACACGGGGGTTGTTTTCTTCCTTAATTTCATAATAAGTTATCGCATTTTAAATAATGTTCGGAATCTTAAGAATGTATGAACTATGAAATGCTGCAGTATGCACTCTGCGGTACGTTACTGTTGGTAATTTAACTTTTTAGTTTTTATTCTTTAATAGTTTCTAATGCGGTGTCATAGTGTTTAGACACTACTTTAGGGAGTGTTAATGCTGAAGGTGGACAAACAAGCAGGAAGGAAATTGACAAAAAGGTTGATTCTCTGGGTCTTTGGATTGAAATCACACTTTTTGTTAAGTTTCTAAGAGGTTTTTGTTCATGCAGTTGTCGCCTTTGTCAACATTGGAATCATCTTTTGAGGTTCTTAATGTAAAGAAGTTTGACGGTGATCTCAAATCTCTTTCTATTTCTGTTACTTGTTTGGCATGTGGGATAGTGATTGTGCTGACAATATTTTTGTTTTTCAGTTGCATTTGCCGTGGATCCACTCTATCGCCAGACATCAGCACAATTTGATGAAGGTGGAGCCAAAGGCCTTTTGATGAATAATCTTGGTGTATATGATAGATGTAGGTTGCTCTTTGATTCACAAGAAGTGCCAGGGAAGTGCATAGCCAGTCAAAATGAACATGATATTTCAGATACAATTGATCTTTCTTTCGCCCGAGGTATATTGCTCTTTTAACTTGTGTGGCAAATCTGGTGTAACATTACAAATACAAACATTCAATATGGATAAGGGACTTAGTTATCTTCACTCCTGTATAGATTGTGTTGAACAGATGATATTGAACGTGCATATGGAGTATGAAATCTCGCCAACTCTCAGAGCGATAGTAAATCAATTTGATGAGAATAATAGAAGGCCTTCTGATTTTCAAATTCCTGGCCAGAAATCAGCTGAAGAGTTTGATGCATCAATTGATTTTGAACTTGCCACTGAAAAAGAAGAATATGAGAACTGCCCATCCTGGTGTGGTGATCATGATAGCCAAACATTTGTTGCTGAATGCGGCTCTTATGATGCAGACCCAACTTTTCCAAGTTACAATCAGGTTTTGTAATGTTTCAGCCCTAGAACATCAATGCCTGTCCTGGAAGATATTTTAAAAGGATTTTTTTTCGTTATTATATTAAGTGTTTGATGGGCCTTATATAACATTGTAGGAAAAAGAACCTTTTCATTCCCAAGACCCTGATATGGATGACATATTTGAAAATGTTGATGGGTATTTATTTTTTAGTCTGGGTTTTAGGTCAAAGAAAAATGCATGGGCAGGCCCTGATCATTGGAAGTATGGAAAAGCTGAAGGTGGGGCATAGGAGCAATGGTTAGTTGTATATGTATTTGGGAGTTTTGTGTTGATCAATTCTGAATTTGTTTCTAGGCTCATCAGAGGTTCGTTGTACTTCTGAGGATGGTTTGGTCCAGAAAACAAGGCAGCCAAGGACAAAGAGACAGGTCGAAGTTGATTTAGATTTCACAAGTTTTCTCGAGAAAAAAATACAAGACATCTTTTCTCCTCCCAGGAATCCCAAATCAATACAGCTCCCTGAGAATAGACCACCTTGCGTTACAAAACTTCCAGAGGACTGTCACTATGAACCAGAGGATCTTGTCAAGTTATTTCTTTTGCCTTGTGTAAAGGTAACGTATACAAATTCGTTTCAAATATTTCTATCCGGAGTAATAATCATTTGTTTCTCTGATGCATGCTATTCTTTCTGCAGTGTATTGGGAGGAGATCGAGAAAGTTCTCAGGTAAAATGTACTACTGTGATCCCTATAATTTCTTTATATCGGCTGATTCTTTGTCTGTCAATACAGAGGACATTTTAGAGTGTTTTCATTTATTACTGATTGCGATTAAAACTCTGGTGTATCTGCAGATGTATCAGGAGAACAATGCAATGACTATGAATCATTCCCTTCCTGGGATAATGGAAGTGTTTGTGATGGTGATGTTATTGATGTACATAGTGACTTGGATGACTCTAGCACTCTTATTTCTCAGCCTCGTCAGGTGGGTTTACGGTTTTTTATTGAATATTTATACTGTTGCTCTTGATATGTGATTATTTATTGTATGTTTGTATCATAATTCATACATGCAGATGAAAGGATGATATTGTATTCCTCGTCATTAGTTTTAATTTCAACACAATTTTGCCAAAAATTATTGCAGTTAGAGCATTAGTATGATTATTTCCAAATAACACAGATCAATAAAATTGAAGTCCAGTATGACAAAACATCCAAACAAGTCGATGTTCAGGCTCTGAAAATAACACTGTGGGACCATATTCAAGAATCTATTCAACTTCCTTTCCAGGTATGCTAAGGTTTCGTCATTTCTTAAAAGGCTCTGTCTGGTACTGTATATTCCTTGTCTAGTTATAAACTTTCAATATCATTCCCTTTCGAACCAAATGCTTGCACCAGTATGTTTCGTTCATATAGTGTTATGTCTACTTTTTTCTCCACTACTCTTACATTCTTAATGTTGAATGGTTTTGCCTTAGTTCTATGTGCATAGATGATTATTTTCTTTGTCTTTTTCTGTTGTTTGAAATTGAGTGGTAAGTTCTAATTCTTTCATTGGTTGCTTAAAGGGTAAAAAAGAAAGGGTATCTTTCAAGCATGTATTGGCCAACTTTCCCAGTAAATGCAATGCTGCTGCAACTATTAGTGACATATCTCCGCATTTGTGTTTCATCTGCCTATTGCATTTGGCTAACGAGGAAGGATTGAGCATCCAAAGCTGTCCCAACTTGGATGATCTTGGCATATGCCTACCTGATGATGGTGCCACTAACACCGGAACAGTTTAGATACTGCTTCACTCAATTATATCTTTACTTCAGGAAATAGGAAATATTTTGACAA
The DNA here is from genome assembly GCA_025330945.1 of Mucuna pruriens. NCBI lineage: Eukaryota > Viridiplantae > Streptophyta > Magnoliopsida > Fabales > Fabaceae > Mucuna > Mucuna pruriens. Next base: position 2,494,276 of record JAENHJ010000042.1, on the reverse strand, counting down.
GTCTCTATGTGCAGTTCTCTTGCTTGCTGTGATGCTTTTATTTGATTGCAGAAAATACTCTATTTTCTCTTTTTTGTTCATAGGCAATACCTCATTAGCGAACTTCTACAGATTTTTAGGATATTATACAATCAGAAGATTGTAAATAGCAGTTTTGAATGGGAAGCATTGATAAAATATGAGTGAATATGAATAAACTTATGTGAAAAACTTATAAAAGAATAAAATAAAATGAATTAACAAGGTAAAATAACTAAAACTTTTCTTTAAGTAAAAATAAACATTAAGTACCTCAATTTATAGAGATGTTAAATTAGCAAGATTTTAAAAATACTAAGGCATTTAAGTTAATTTTAATTTATGAGAGAAATTTAATTTAAGATGATTGAGTTTTTGCCTAGTTGCCAAATTGTGTGAAATGCATTTTCAATGAGAGAAGAGAGTTGAGATTCTTTAATTGAGAGTCATGAGTGAGAATTTTTTTTTCTCAATGTTGGAGATTCTAATTAATAGTACGGAAGTAGATTATTATTTTGATTTTTTCAGTTTTAAAAAATTAAACGAAGTTATTGACAACTAATTTTAAAAATTTATTTTTAAACTATTTTGGATTGTTTCTCATATAATGTTTTTAAAATTATTTTACTGTTAAAATTGTTGTAAATAACAAATTTTATGAAGTCAATAGAGTTAAATCTAACAGAAGAAAGAAGTTGGTTCATCACAAAGTAACAAACTCCTATTCGAATATTTTATCAAGAGACACTTATTTTAGTGTCTTCTATAGAAGATTGAGTTTGACATAACAAATTCATACTAAAAAGGGTAAAAATTGTGTTGATGTGAATTATATTTATACATGTTAAGTTAAAACAAATAATTAATTGTGGGTTAGAGCAGGAACACGAGTACATGTGATTTTCGGCCTCAGAGGCGGCAATAAGCAATAAGCAATAAGCAATAAGCAATAATAGATGTGTGGTCCCAATGACTGGGAGCTTCTGAAACTTGTGTTGGCAAATGTCTTCCTCCATGCCTATGAGCATTTTGCAAGAATTGCTCCCTTTTCTCTTCACTTCAGATATTTTATACCAGCAACTTTAAGCTTATGTCTGCTATCGTCTTCACTGTTTTACACGATGCATCCAAGATAAACTTTCAATTGGGCAAGAAGCCCAAAAATGGGACCTCTTACCGGTAATTTACTTTTAAAATTACTAAAAAATAGTAGATTTAAAAATATATATATTAGGAGTAAGTCGTGATTATTTTTACTACTTTTAGAATTTATTTTTTTTATGAAAAAATTGTAAAAATCATTAAATAATTCATAATTTTTATTTTTTTAAGTAGTATGATGATATACGACTTAACAAATTTTTTAATTTTTTGTCATAGATTAAACTATAAAATTTATTATTTTAAGAAATCATAAAATTAATTATGACTTCTATTTTTTTTTAATCTAAAATTGTGAATTTAATTACGGTTTCACTTTATATATTTTTTTTTATTTTTTTAGTTATTTTGTAAGTTTAAAATACTTATATAATTATTGTTTAATTATTTTTTCATTCTTTTGTATTTTATCTTTAAAAATATTTTATTTATAAATTTATTTGAATTTATTTAAAATATTTATAAAAAGTGGTGATATTTTTTTTTCTAATATTAAAAATAGTATTTATTTTTTATTTTTAAATAAAGATGTAAAATATTTAAAATATTTTCATAAAATTATAATGAGAATAAATATAAAATATCTTAAATATTTAAGTTCATCTCATATCACTTTAATATAATGTTAATATTATTTAGTAAAATATTTTTGTCCTTAAATTTTAATAATTTTATTAGATTAAATTTATTGATTTTTTATTTTAAAATAATCCATTTTATATAAAAAAATACTTCATAACACTTTTTAAAATGTTTAACAAAAATTTAAACTCAAACTAATCTTTTGTAAATAAAATTAAAAAATAAAATAAAAGTGAAATTGTGATTATATTCACGACATCACGTAACAAAAAACAAAAGTCAAAAGTTGTAATTGAATGTCGTAATTAAATTTCCGATATCTTAAAGTTCAATTTGTTTTTTTTTGTTGAAAATAAAAATAAAAAACACTGAAATCGTATATAATCATAACTTCTAAACAAAATATACAAATAGTAAAATATTTCTCAACTTCTATTATTTTAAATAAACAAACAAATAAATAAATTTGAAAGCTGTAAAAATAAACACAACTTCGATAAGTAAAATCATATTTAGGATATACGACTTAACCTTTTTCGGATAATTTTTTTAAATCTATCTATTTTGGTAATTTCAAAAAGAAATTATCCTTCCAAAGTAAAAAAAAGTCCCTGAAAATAAAAAAAAAATAGAAAACATTACGAATAGTGCAATTCACTCGTCTCTTTTATCCTTCTATCTTTTTTAGTTATGGACACCAAAAAGTATTCAAGTATCATTTTATTTATTTGTAGAGTAAAAAGAATAAAATTGAGTCATGCACAATCATATATAAATAGTTAAAATTAATTTTATTTAAAGATGATGACTTATAAAAAAAAAATTACATAATTTATGTGTTTCAATCTTCATATTTAATATTTATTTTTTATTTTCTATATATTTATTTGTGGATGGTAAAATATACAAAAGAATTGTTACATTGTATAATACTTTTCTAGATTAAATATCATTTTGAATGTAAATTACAATTACGAGTAAGTTTTAATATATAAAAAAATTAATGTTAAAAATATATAAAAAAATTATTAAAACACATGCATTTTCCTACTTTTTATTTGTCATGATTATTTTTTTTATAGACAATTTTGTTTAAAATACAATAAACATTAAATGCAAAGAGCTCTACTAATAAGATTTTGAACCATGATTTACCAAGCCGTGAGAAATTAATCTTTTCACTAAATTCAACTTGAAATTTGAATGTGTGAAAATATTATACTTAAATGGCATAAACATATTATCTCAAACATTGAAGTATCAATTGCACGTATAAATGAACTGACTTTGTTCCATTTGAATTAATTATATTACAAAGGAAATAATTTATGCAAGACGGTGTGAAATAAATTTACAGTGTAAAAAGTGTTTTATCGTCGTCTAATTATAAGTCATCTTGTTTAGTAAGGTGGTTAATTTTGATAATTACTATTTTAACATTTATATAATTTTTTTATTAATTAAAAATGTAAAATTTTTTATACTGATAATGTATGCCAATTACTCTTAAATAAATTCTATACAAAAATCAAATCATGATTATATAATTTTATATTATATAACAATAATAATTTTTTTACTAAATATATTTTAATAATTTTTCAAGTTCGTAACATCTTTAATAATTTTAAAATAATGTGAATGCGTACTCGGAATTTATATTGGCAAACTTAGACAATTATTATATTTGATCGCCTATTTCAATTAATTTTTATATATTTTTATTAGCTGAAAAAACTTATTTTGGTCTTGTTAGAGATGTTTTTACGCAAGTTTTTTTTTTTTAAGATTTGATAGTATTTTTTGAAAAACTATTTTTACTAATGTTTTTTTTAGTGTCACTTCTAAGTTTTTATATTTCTTTCTATTTTATCCTTAAAATATTTATTACATTTCTTGTTTTAACTATTTTTATATAAGGCAGAATTTTATTTTATTTTATTTTCTTCCACTCATAATATATGAATTTATTATTTTTATCCTTTTTTACATAAAAAATAATTTTATTATTTTTACTCTTTTATTGTATAATATATCAACAATGATAAATAAAAATATTTATTTTATTTTTATTATTTAGATATTTTTATATTATACTATTTATTTTAATTATTATATTATTTATAATATTTATTTTATTATTTCAACACTATACATCAATGTATATTGATATTAATAAATTATATGTTTATTTTATTCTTTTATGATTTTTGAATATATTTTTTAAAATTGAAAAAAGAAACAAAAGCTTTCAAAATCAATAATTTCTAAATAAAATTATATAAATTAAGCAAGTCAATAATAAAAAACATTACTTGCTTCATGTTTAACTAAAATATCCCTTAGTTTACCTAAAGATAAAGATAGACACAAAAGAAAAGTATTGTATATTATTTATTATTTTAGCATTTACTTCAAAATATTGATATTGATAAATTGTATTTAATTTTTATATTATATTATTTATTTTAACCATTATATTATTTATATTAATTATTTTATTATTTTTAACACTATACTTTAACATATTTTTATATAATATTTTATATGTATAAATATTTAAAATATATTAATTATTAATTTTAACATAAAATAAAATTAAAAAATATAAAAAATATTATTTAATAAATTTATTTTTTTCATTTAACAGTTATCAGCTATTTTAACATATAATTTTATTAAACACTTTAATTTAATAAACTAGTTTAACGAGTACAAACTTTCAACCATTCCTGGTAAACTCTGAAGGAAAATTCAATATGCTTTACCAGAAATTATATTAATTTAAAACGTTACATAAGAAGGAGAGAAATAAAAAAATATAAAACAAATTTAGTAGTATGAAAAATACACAATTAATATTGCAAATTATTATTATTATTATTATTATATATAATTGTAAAAGAAATCCCATGACCAAAATATTTGTCCTCTTTTTGACAAAATTGTTAACATTGGTGAACCGTGATCACCCAACAACCGAGGATTGTCCCCATTTGCCCATTTTGCCAATACATTTAACGTGACCACTCCTAAACTGTACGTAGATAGGACGTGTCGTTAAAAAGAGCTAAAGATAAAAACATGGGCAGCCACGTGAGCCCACAATGAACACATGGTCAGTGAGAACGCAAGAGTTTCAATTATTCATCTACAAGATAAATAAAACAAATCCAATAATAATAATAATAAATATCCCATAACTCTTCATTTCTCCTCAGCACCTCAAAGCACAACTACCCCTCAGCACCTTTCCATTTCCTCAGTCATGTCACTGCCACCGTCGTCGCTGGTAACGGCGACGACTCCGACGGAGCTCCCGGTCCGGCAGATTCCGGGAGGCTACGGGTGGCCGTTGCTGGGCCCCGTATCGGATCGACTCGACTACTTCTGGTTCCAGAAGCCAGATAACTTCTTCCGAAAGCGAATGGATAAGTATAAGAGCACCGTGTTCCGCACCAATGTTCCTCCCTCTTTTCCCTTCTTAGGTAACGTTAACCCTAACGTCATCGCCCTCCTCGATTGCAAATCCTTCTCGCACCTTTTCGAAGCCGACCTCATCGACAAGAAGGACGTTCTCGTCGGAGATTTTGTCCCCAGCACTTCCTTCACCGGAAACATCAGGGTCGGCGTTTACTGCGATACTTCCGATCCTCATCATTCCAAGGTACACACTTCTCCTTCAAATTCAATCTCCATTTATTCCTTCAATTTTCTTTCTCAATTACCCACTCGCCTAATTTAGGTTAAGAAATTCAAGTTTCTGCTGCTGGTGATTTTTGGTTAGGAAAGTCTTGTTTCACTGTAAAGAAGTAGTAATATCAACAAAATAATAAAAAAAGAAGAAGTGAGAAATTAATCATATTATCACTTTCGAAAATTACGGGGTACCGTAGGTTTTTCTTTTGACGTTACGCGTATGGAAACAAATTGAAAAGGAAGGAATCGTGTTAAGTTAAGAAGGAAACAAAAATATGTACACGCATACTTTCAGCACTGTAGGGACTAGGGAACTGTGACGTCGTTTTCAAGTTTCGTTTCTTGGAGTTACTATGTGAATGCCTCGCACGATAAATGGATTATTATTATGTGGTGTGGAACTAAGCAAAATCCGTTTCATTTGTTCAAGTGCAATTTTAATAATAATAAAGAAACTCCAAGTACATTAATAAAGGAAGAAAATGAAGGAAAGTCAATTTTTAAAATAATAATTTAATAATATATAAGTATTTAATTTATATACAATTCATCAAATTTAAACCTCTGTCCATCTTTTTTGTTTCCAAAAACCTTTCTTCAAAATCCATGGAAAGAGTGAAAGACAGTATCTATTGTGGGTGTATAACGGGCGAAAATGAAATTTAAAATTAAGACGTCAAATTATTCAAAGTCTATACTATTCCTAGCGAATCTAAACAGTGTTAAGGTTGACAAAAGCAAACTAACATTGATGCTGTGGCCGTGGTAAGCATTTAGTTCCTTCGTTATTTTGCTTGTAGTTAGTTTATAGGTGCATAAGCTTTATAGCAGGAACGAGTCTTGATTCACGCCAATTTCCATTAACAAAAATAAAATAAAATAAAATAAAATCATATACTAGCTTATAGTTGTGTGGCTTCTTTTAATTGGACGTATCAATAATATGACGTATTATATTATATTTTTAGTTTAGATTTACAACATTTATATTAATAATTTTAATTTTGTCAAATAAAGTTTATACTAATCGCAACAAAATGTTTTTTTTGTTAATATATGAATTTTCTTTTGGTAGCGTCCTCTCTGCTCCCCATTTGCAAGAGCAAAACCTAGATTCTTTAACTTGTTCTGCATTAGGCAGAAGCATAGGACTATGATCTTGTCCTGTGATTTATTTTGCTATAACATTATGCTATTTTTCAAAGCAACATATTTAATAACACAATTTATCATGAATATAAAACATAATACTCTTGATTTACCAAAAAATAATAAAAATCTATTTAAATTATGTGAAATCAGTTTATATATTCATATAATATCAAATATGAGTAACCTGATCAAACCTCTATTTTAGTTTTTAAAGACACATTATATTATTTTAATCCCAAAAAATGATTATTTTTTTATTTTTTTAAAATCGTTAAATTAGTCATTCAAGTCAGAAGGGTTAAAATTAGGAGTCAATAATCAAATTGGCCTATAAAAAAACGATGCTGTTCATATTAGTTTCTGCATAATAAAAATTACACGTGCAGTCCCTAACTATGCATATAGCCGTCAGATTTGTCTCTGAATATATATTTTGTTGATCAAATTAGTCTCCCAACAACATTCATAATGTGAGTAACTAATTTGATTGAAGAAATGTACATTTAGATATCTTAAATGTAATAAATATATCCCACGTTATATTTTGAGAACTAGTTTGATTATTTACTCTAAAATTGATATGTTGAGTAAATAAATAAATTAATATTGAAATTATTTAGATTAAGATTAACGACCCCAGAACGATAAATGTCACACTTCAACCATGAAAAGCCGAATTAGTAATAAATGGTAGCACTACTTTGTTTAATATTTTATAAGTTAGACTAAGTCTTCTCTGATTTAAAAGTGTAATTAGATGAGAGTGTGACTAACCTAATTTAAGTAGAAATAGAGTGTGGCTAAAACTGGTAATTCGCTGTAATAACATTGAAATTTGATTGTGTAGTTGATTTATGGTGCATGCAGGCGAAGAACTACACCATGGATATCCTGAAACGAAGCTCGGGCATATGGGTATCGGAACTAGAATCGAAACTAGACATAATGTGGAACAACCTCGAAGCAACACTCTCCAAATCCACATCTGTAAGCTACATTTTCCCGTTACAACAATTTCTCTTCACCTTCCTCTGCAAAGTCCTGGCCGGTGCAGACACTTCCCGCGACCCCAAAATCGCTGAGTCAGGCTATGTCATGCTTGATCGTTGGCTCGCCCTTCAGCTCCTCCCCACTGTCAGCATCGGCATCTTCCAACCCCTCGAAGAAATCTTCCTCCATTCGTTCCCCTACCCCTTTTTCCTCGTCAGCGGAGACTACAACAACCTCTACAACTTCCTCAAACAACAAGGTCAAACATACTCTCATCTCCAACTTCTATTTATTTCCTACTTTTTAATATATAATTAAAAAAGAAGAAGAATGAGTTAGATAATGTTTTGCTAGTATAACAGGGAAGGAGACTATAAACCGAGGCGAAATCGAGTTTGGGTTGACCCAAGAAGAGGCCATCAACAACTTGCTTTTCGTCTTGGGTTTCAACGCCTTCGGTGGCTTTTCCATTTTCCTTCCCTCGTTGATAGATACAATAGCAAGCAACTCCACATTGCAGGAGAAGCTGAGGAACGAAGCGAGGGAAAAGGGCGGGTCAACTCTCACCTTTGACTCCGTCAAACAGATGGACCTCGTTCAGTCCGTCGTCTACGAAACGCTGCGTATGAACCCTCCGGTTCCTCTGCAGTACGGTCGGGCCAGGAGAGACTTCCGATTGAGTTCGCACGATTCAGCGTTCGACGTGAAGAAGGGCGAGTTGCTATGCGGCTTCCAGAAGCTCGTCATGAGGGACCCCGTCATCTTCGACGAACCGGAGCTTTTCAAACCGGACCGGTTCACCAAGGACCAAGGGGCCCATTTGTTGAACTACCTGTATTGGTCCAATGGGCCTCAAACTGCCTCTCCCACCACGTCCAATAAACAGTGTGCCGGTAAGGACGTTGTCACCCTCACCGCTGCTTTGTTTGTGGCCTACTTGTTTCGCAGGTATGATTCCATCAAAGGGGATGGCTCTTCCATCACTGCCCTTCAAAAGGCCAAGTGAAGGGTAAATATGCTTTTTTTTTTCTCCGTGGAGCTTGTATTTAATAAAAAAAATACTTGCTGAGAATAATATAATTTATAGAAGAGTTATGCAACTCTTTCATTATCAAAATTGAATTCACTAGCATACTTTTACAATGTGAACATGATCCAAAAAAATAGAGGAACTAGAACACATTAAACTAGTACCAAATGACACCGATCAATTGGTGACGGTGACGGTAACGGTACTATTACAGAGGTGAACGAATAAGAAAGCTAGCACTGTTGCCTTGCATATTGTGGACAAGGGAATTCCATACTTTCCTTTACTGAACAGCCCTTTCAAAAATGGCAAGTAGCATAGAACCAAATATGCACTGCAAAACACCTCACCTAGCCCATATGTGGTCTCATTCTTAACAAGAGGTTGCCACCCCCACCAGGTGGTAACTAGTGCTATGAGTTGAATGAGCAAAATGGTTGTACCGGGTACAAAAATCGAAGACTCGTTGAAAATGAACCTACCCACATTTTCATCGCCTGAAGATGGTTGGTCTTTCTTTGTTATTTCAAAGACGGTGTCAGATATCCTCAACCGCTTAAGGAGTATATCCAGAAATCCAAGAAAGCATGAAGTCATGGTTGTTATTCTTCCCATCCTCTGGTTGTTCCACCATGTTCGAGCTGACAACCCTGATATCAAGTGCTCTGATAAAGCAGCTACGTGGAACATCACAAACAGAGTTGTAGGGATCCACATGCCCGGTTCCTGCGTAACAATGTTGAATCAAGCAATGTGTTCTAAGCTAGAAAGGTAATTACAAAATGGTCAACAACAATTCTGCATGATGTATTTTGCCTTTGCGCTAACCTTATTAGGCAAGAAACTGGAATTGGTGATGATGCAGTAGGCAGGGAGAAGGGCATAGCATATTTCAGGGACAGATCGTAAGGCCCAATTAGTGATCCAAATATACGCCAAGCACTCTCTGAATTGGAGCTTACCAAATAGAGTGCCGAAAATTGGACAGTGGCTGCTGAGGAAAATATCAAGCAACCCTGAGGACCATCTCTTATGTTGGGCCATTTGGCCCAGGTTATCTTGAGGTGAACAGCCCATGAAGGCCATTGGATCTGGTGAACAAACTTCAGATCTCCACCCTTTGGTATGCATTTCCAGCCCAGTAAGTACATCCTCTGATGTTGATCCATATAACCATCCCACCTAACATTCTCAATAGTCAACATACTAAGCACTTTCGACATAAAAAAAGAAAAAAACCCTTATAAAACCAAATGTACATACAAAGTTTAGTATCCCTATGTATCTATAATTAATTCAAGCATAAGTTATACCGACATTTTAAAGCCATATATTTATTATGACATTAAAAATTAACATCTTGATTTTTTAGATAAAATGTCTTATAAATAAGCTTTTGACGAATGCATGTTTGGTCGAGTATTTTTCTTTAGAAAATAACCGTTTTATTAAAAGAAAATATTTTATTAAAAAATAAATTAATGTAAAACATACCTAATCGAGATATTATAATATGCCAATTTTTGTCAGGTATACTTTCAAGAATAAAGTATGGATCCATAGTTACTGGTAAGGAGATATGAAGGGAGTGAATATTCTTTTTTTTAATTTTTTTATTTCTTAGGTACATATTTATTATTATATTTATAAAATATTTAACTATCACTTTTTCAAAAAAAAAATAAAAAAATCCTACCCTACATCATCTTAATCTCACTCACTAACATACACCACAATCGTACATAAGCAATGAAAAAGAAATTAAATTACTTGAAGGAAAATGTACATGCATCTCCATGTGTTTTGTTAAGGTGTGAACAATTTAGAAAATTATTGAATTTTTTTTTTATTTTAAAGTATGGTGAGAACTGAATATCTTGTTTTATGTTTGAAAAAAACCATTGATAGCTATTTGTAGCCTTAACAAGTTGAATATTGTTTCTACTTCTCACCTGTTTACCCCAGGCGGTGCTGTATTCATAGTCACAACTAGAAACTTCATTCGCAGCCTCAAGATCAAGAGATTTGAAAAGGTTATCACTGGGAGTAAATGTCATCTCTTCTAAAGCATGATTAGCTGATTCAACAAACTCTTTAGAAGCTCCAAATTTTTGTATAGTTCTCTTTTCTGACGATGTTTCTGCAGAAGACATACAAGACAGTAAGAGTAGAAGCTATATATTTCTTATACTAATTGACAAGAATTCATTCTACCACATTGTAATATGTTGTGCCTTAACAATTGTATTCATTTGGGAATTTCTCAAAGCATGAAAACATAGTGAATCCTAGGTAACAAGTACCATTGATGAAACCAAAATCCTTCTTTGCATTTTGAACATCATGATCAGGAGAAAGACCATAAATAACTTTTCTTCTGTGAAAGCAATTTGTTCCTGCGTATATAATCCCCTGAAGTCCTGCAAATCCACCTCCTATGTACTGCATTAAACAAGACATAAAAGGAGACTTGTTTATACACCTATTTATTATCACTTCTTTCTCATAGTTCATAACCCTATTACTAGTTTTCTCAGAATGCAAATTTGTTTAGTGTATGATTTGACGCACCATAGGTAAAGCCACCAGCTGATTTCCATAAGCATCATCCTTTACTGCATCATAGAATCGTTGTGGACATTGAACAAATGCAACTTCTTTTTCTCCCTTTGAATCCAACAAAATGCACAGGGCGTGTTGTGCAATCTTGGGATTGTTCACATACATGTCACAATCCACGTTTAGCATAAAGGGAGCATTTGTCATCAATCCAGAGACTCTTGTCTGTACAAAGTACAAATGGCGGAAAATTTTAGATCAAAAGAATGAAGGCATTAATTTGTGATAAAGAGAGATTTGATTTTTTGTGAATGTTACTAATGACAGAATATGGTTTATGGAATTAAGAGGAAAATAAAATAAACTTTACCAACACATTCATAGCACCAGCTTTGTAATGATGCGGATGCTGTGGCCTTTTTTCTCGAGATATGTAGATTACGTGAGGTACTCCATCTGTAAGACCTTCTTTGTTCTCCCATATTACCTACCAACATAACTTAAAACATTTCTTTTAACCGAAGATGACTATATTTTGTACTAGTAACCTAAAGACGCTCATTATTACTGTCCCTATTTGAAAAGCCAAATTAGATATTTACTATTGTACTCCTATATATGTATGATGATTATAATATCATGACATGATTCAATGAGGAAATAAGAAAAATTGGCATTTCAAAAACTGTGATTCGTTAATGCTAATAAATTTCCAACACCAATATCATGTGATATATGAAAATTTACAAAAATTGCTTGATGTAATGTACCTTAATTATGGTTGGGTGATTTCTCAGCTGTGTTTTTGAGAAGACTGCATATTCTCCTACGAGCGGACACGGATTCATCTTCTGGGCAGCGTTCTGAATTTTACGGCTAAGTTGTTCATACTCTTTCTGCAATTTATAATAACACAAACTGCCATTTTAAGCTTTGTAGGAGATAAACGCTTTCTTTCTTTTTTTTCACATCCACATCAATTAGCTCACAGCATACACTCATACTAATTACTTCTTCAGGGTGCATATCTTTGGCCTGATACTAATTCCTCCAAGTATAGGGAGATGTTAATATTTTTCGATAGATATTTTTTCATATATACCAATTTTAGAATTAAACTCCTGGCCATACATTCAAAGAACATGATTATCTGTCAACCATTTTGTTTCTTTACTCTTACCCTCTACATTCATTTTACAGATAAAAGAAAGAGAGGAAGAAACATAATATATATTATTTTTTCTCTCTTTCCTTTTTAACAACTACAAAAAATGGAAAGGAGTATTGTGGGTATGTGTGTATAACTAACTTCCTCTCTTGGTAGACAAAATGGCTAATGCCATAAACAAATTACCTTCATCTTCAACCAATCTTGTTCAAACTCTGGCAAGTGACTGTTGTTGGCCGTGGCTTCCTCGGAAAAGTACCTAAACGGCGCTCTAACTTGTACATTGTACTTGTTACAGAAAGGTACCCAAAGCTTGGCAAATTTGGTGGCTTCCACAAGGGCAAAGAAGGTAAGAGGGGAACAACCATCATCAGAAACATAGCAAGCTAGCTTGTTAGCAGGGTAATCAAGCGCCAAAAGAGACAAGACAGTGTTGATTGTGATGATGGGTGGTTCAAGCACCGGGTCCGCCGTTGTCACAAACAGGTCCACTTGTGGAAGCTCACCTACCCTGTTCAAAAACCCTCTAGTCAACAAAAATAGTACACCTTAGTACTACCAGCAATCGACTCATATAAGCTCGAGATCCTTAACCACGTGGTCAAGATTCAAAAACTTTGTTAAAAGAAGACAGTGCACTTATAAATAGTATCAGATTCTTTTAAAAAGATTAAAAATCTTATAAGAGAATGCAGCAAAAAATCAAGAAAACAATCATAAGATACATATAATAATTGAATTACCTCAGAAAGAGACGGTCTAGGTAGGTTGTGATTCGTGCAGGAGTCCATTTGGTGCTGAGGGTGGTGAGCCAAGTGAGGGTGAACCAGGACTCGCATAGGAATGCAAGGAACCAAGGGAAAGAATAGTGGTTATGGGAGAGAAGACGGTAAGCGAGAAGCACGAGAAGAAGGAGCAAAATGAGGGAATCCATTGCTCTTGAAAGCGTGTGCTTCCCCCAAATTTTTTCGTAGAGAGGGAGGGTGCTTTGATTGGCCATCGGAGAAATGAATGAAGCTACAGCCACCGAGATCAGGGAATGCTCCTTTTAAAGTAAAGGCGAGCCAACATGGGCCATGTCAGAATATTCCGATGCCAGGAAATTATGCATCATTTTTAATCATCATCATCATTTACTTTACATTTAAAATTAACTATTCCTACATACATTGCAAATCCTGTTCTTTTCTCGCTCCCACCAATCCTATTAAGCCAACTCAGCTAAAAATATCCACGTCATCTCTTCGCGGTTTGGAAATAATTGAAGTTGTTAGACACTTGCGCTCAATCTAACTAACTGTTTATTGCACCGTATCGTAACACCCGCCGATCCGCCTTCCAGCGTGAATTTGGCGGGTTGAGACGGCGGCGTCAGGAATGGCCTCCGCGCAGCGATGTATTTGAAGGCGGAGGAGCAACCGTACAAGTTCGTTGCGGTTGCGGGTGCAATGAGAAATAAGAGTAAGTTGCGGAAGGTAGGAGTGATTATGATTTAGCGATTGGAGAATGGAAATAATAGATGGGAACCGAGCAAGTTGCCAGAGAGAGAAGTGCGCTACCTCACCGGTTCTCCCGTCGATCCATATATCACAAACATTCTTTTATTTCTCTCTTTCACTCTCCATCACAAATAATATGCCTGAATAATCAATTTTAACGGACTCTTATTTTTTAATTAAATAAAATATTAGAAAATATGAAAAGATTAATGGGTTGCTCCACAGTCACTTTAGCTGTGGATCAGTAGTAAAAAAAATAAAAAATAAAATTTCTAGGATGACTAGATAAAAGTTGCTCCAATCGAATTTGATAGGAAAACATTTTAATAGTTACGTATTTATAATATAATTATAATATTATTTAATTATAAATTTTTATGAGTTAATAAATTTATTATATATAATAGTTTATGACCGTGTAATGTATACTTTTTTTTTATATATCTTGAGAAATAATAATATTACAAAAAGTAAATAAAATTTTAAAAATGACTTTTTTTTTTCTTTCACAAGTTTTTCCTGGTCTACTAAATCAATGACGAAGTTCGTGATAATTTTTGCACATTTTTTTTTTTTAAATTGAATGCGAGTATAATAAATTATCTTCATTTATGTAAAAATAGTGGTGCTGGTGCTCTAAGCTACTGCACCTACCCATTGTATTTAAAAGAAAATGTAGGTCTACATGGAGTAACACATTAAAAAGTTGTGGCAAAAAATGAAAAGTAAATTTAATTTCCTTATTAACTTCCTAGACGTGGTTTTCTTCAAATAAATTTGTCGATTGAAAAGATAAAAATAAAAAAAAATAACAAGTAATTTGATTTATTCAAAATTCAAGATATTAATTGAGCAATGTATGATCTTTCCAATCTCATTTGAATCACAGAGGTTTATCAATTGTGATTTGTTATCATAAATCTGGTTGTGTTTGTTAATTAAAATATTTTTTAATGAAATGTTTATTTAAAAGTCTAAAAATGTAAAACATCCAAATATGCAACCATCAATAATAATGTTAAATTTAATATTAATATTATTAAATATTTAATAATTAAAAAAATATAATTATTAATTTTTTACATCAATATTAATAGGGAGGAGATAAGAGAGAAAAGAAAGAGGAAGTGAAGAAAAATATGAGAGAAGAAAAATAAGTAAAGAAAGATACGAGAGAGAGAGAAAATAGAAATATAAGAATTGGAAGAGAAAACAAAAAGAGATATAGGAAAGAGAGGAGAGAAAAAAATAGAGAGATTGGAGAGAAGAGAGAGCGTGAAAAGAGGAGGAGAATAGAGAAAGACAAAAGTGGGAAGAGAAGGAGAGAGAAAAAAAAATGAAAAGAAGAAAAAGATACTTGAGAGAAGAGGAAGAAAGTTACGATACAAAATTTCAAATTCTTACTTTTGTTTTTTTTTTGGGTGAAGTTTGAAATTTTGCACTTTTAGGTAACCAAATTTCTCACATAATTTACTATAAGTTGAGTTTCTTTTTAAATTATCTACCCAAACATCACATTTTACCACAAAACATTTTAAATTCACCATAAAAATGAATTACTCTCTTAAAATATTTTGTCCAGACATAAATGTTTAATGATTAGTCATTTGTTAGTTTAATCCCAGTGAAAGGATAATTTATTTTAAAAAATATATAAAAAATTACTTTCAATTTTAATCTTTTTTAAAAATATTATCTTAAATTTTAAACTTTTTTCTTATTCATAAATAAAAAATAAAATATCTTTTCAAGTTTCACCATGAAGATAAAAATGTTTTTTTTCTTTAAAATAAACAAATTAAATCTCTTTTTTTAAAATACAACAACAATAATAATTAATTATCAAAGAAATAGTTTCTTCTTGTTTTTCTTGATAGGGTAAAATAAATATTATAAAATTATATAATTTTATACAATTAATTAGAGGTAAAATTTTTTAACAGGCATTGTAGAATGATAACATATTCCTTAGATATAATTGACTCTCAAACTCATCTAATTTTATAGATCTTTTTTAAAGGATTTTTCAATATTTTTTTTCCTCAAAATAAAACATTAATGACAACTACATTGAAAAAATTTTATGTCATCCTCGGTGTAACCTTACTTGCGAGATGAAAGGAGATGAGAGGTTGATGCATCTTTATATAGGGTCTGCTTAATTCAAAAGAGAGGACAAAAAGGAGGAGAGATATTTTAATTAAATATTTTGTTTGGTTGAGAGTAAGGAAAGAAAAATTTTTAAAAATAATTTATTTTAGTACCATTGTAATTTAAAAATTTAAAATATAACTAAGAATATTTTAATCTTTATATTTAAAATGTTTTAGATATCCTTCTCTCTCCTCAAAATTCCTCAATATCGAAGGGAAGCAAAAATAAGGTGGAAAAGAATTTTGGTCGCCTTGATTCTCCCACTTCTAATATTTGGATCAAACAAAAAAAATTTAGAAAAATTCCATCTTCACTGAAAATGTAGTTCACCAAATAATAAGTATTATATTTTTAATATAATTATTTTTTTAATACTAAAGATCAAAATTTAAATATGTGACATCTTAATTAAGAGACACAATATTGATATTCTATTGTTAATGTTTAAAAAAAGGAGAGATACATGGAGAAAGAGATTATAATGTCATAAAGTTTACAAATTGTGCAAAAATTATTAGTTTTCTTTTTCTTTTTTAAATTGAGATGGATTAATTAATTCATATCTCGTAATATTATTTATTTTAAATTTAAATATATTTTAAATCTTTGTAAAATAATTTTGTATGATTTTTAAAAAAATTATTAATTTTGGGTTTTTAACATTTTTGTAGTATTTTTTTGTTTTTATTATTACTTCTAGTTAGACAAGTCATAACATATGATAAAAAAAGAATATTTTATAAGATAATTAAAATAATAACGAATATTCTAAATTAATATAATTACATTAATTTTTGATACATAATTCAATTAAGTGATGTGTTTGTTATTTTATATAAATAAGATAATTATATATAATTTATTTTTATATTTAGTTTTTATTATATTATGAAAAACAATATTCTTATTTTTAATATTATTTTTACTTTTTAATTTATTAATTACTTTTTAACATTGTACGTTTTAAAAGAAATATATAATTTAAGTAGATGCTTGTAATTTACTTTTTAACATTTAACATTGTACTATTTTTACTCTTAATAATTCACCCTTTACTATTTTAAAGTTTAATGATAGATAATAAGATGTATCTTGTATAATGTGACTTCTCTTTCTCTTTGTTGTTACCAACAAACTATTATTCATTGTTAGATTTTAAAAGAATAAATGGTGATGATTAAGAGTAATTTTAATATTTTTGAAATAAATGGAAATTTCTTCTTAGATATATACATATTCTAACAAGTGACATATCTTTATTCGTTAAATTGTAAAAAAATGAAAAATAAAAATAAGAAGTAACTATCTTAGACGAAAATAATAAATCAATATTCATAATGATTTTAATATATTTTTCAATATTTATGTACATATATAATTATAAAAATTAAAAAATATTAAAAAATACATTAAAAATATTAATAATATAAAAAAACCTATACATTATAAACTTAACACCGATAGTAAGCATATATTATTATATTAGTTTATAATATAAAAATAAATTTAAAGATAATTGTGTTTATTTTATTTTAAAGATAATTGTGATTCAAACAACTTAAGTCATTTTAAAGATATTTGTGTCACCTAGTTCGTAAGAATCTCATCTTTTAGTATCTTTATCTTATTCTTAGGGAATTAATCCTATCTTATCCTTTTGGAATCATTATCTTATTGGTGGGAAATTTAACTTATTTTTTTGGAATCCTTATCTTATTTTTAGAAAAATTATCTATCTTTAGGAAGTTACTTGTTCTTTTATTTAACTAGCTAGGATTAGAAATCTAGTCTTAGTATAAATAGGACTACTTGGTTAATATTTTGTAAAAAAACCATAATGCTCAAGAGATTATTCGAAGTCTCTGTTCTTTTAATTTCCTCTCCTATGCTTAAAATCCTATAATTTCAGCATAGTAACTTATATAGTGGTGTCATCTACTATCACCTATCTTGTTATTACTCTATTATCAAGTTTTTTAAAATTCGAAAGTTATATTTTATTTTCATGATTTTTTTTTCTCATCCTTCGAATTAGTTCTCTCTTGTGACATTTTTGTCCATGAGTAGGATTAATTAATTAATATGATTGTGTTGTGCGTGGTTAAGTTCAATAGGCTTTCTGTATGTATGGTTATGATAATGTATGATATTGGGTATAGGGGTACGTTGCAGGGAGTTAAAGCATTTATGAATGAGTTTGATAATGTATGCATGGCTATAATAAGTTTGATGTTATTTGATATTATAGCTGTGGTGCTCTATTTTGTGATGCATCAATTCATTTTAATGCATGTTGTATAAGACGTTAGTTGTTTTCCTTTTGTAGGTAGTGTGCCCAACTCATTCACAACGCATATTGATATTAATGGAGGTGATATTTTTCATGGAAAGAATCAAGATATGTTGGGGTGGGGGTAGATTATACACGCTTAAGGATTGTGATTTGGATATATGGTCTCTTCAAGAACTAGTTAAGCTTTAAGAGGCTTGGATATTAGGGGAGGGTAGAAATATACTATTACAAACATTGTACGAGTTTCTTTGAATGGTGTATAGAAGTAAAAAATAATTTTGATGTTATGGATGTTGCAACTTGCAAGAGTTATATGATTGTTATATATGTCTAGTTGAGTAGATTTATTATGTAATATATGAAGAAAGGACGAAGGTGGTGTGCAATTCTAATAATAATAATAAAATAGCTGTGAGCAAGTTGTTAGTGGTGATGCTAACTAGTTATTGGTGAGGAATATGAACATAACGAGGTCAAATGTTAGAATCTGATCTTACTTTATATGCACTTGACATTTCTGACAATGATGCAATACTCAAATAACACCATCAATAGGAGACAATAGAGAAAAAGCAACAAGTGGTAGTGGAAGAGGACCTAAAACAAGGTAAGGAAGGAGATTAACAAGTGGTTGAAGTGCAGGAGCAAGGGTGGCGTTTGTTTTACTGTAATGATGCAATACTCAAGGGAGCTTTTCTACTTGTATAATTAAAAAATAATAATGAAAAAGCTTAAAAATTAAATTATAATATAATTAAATTGTATATTTTTTATTACAAAATATTCATCAACTTTATTAATGATTAATTTTTGTTAGAAAATTTAGTTAATAATATTTAATGAGGTCTTTCCTCTTAACTATTTTTTTTTCTTTATTTACAAAACTTGAATCTAAAAGAGATTTTACTTGAATTATAATAATGTTTGTACTTACTAAGTTATAAACTTGACCTATTGAATTAAGGTAAATAAAAGACCACATATTGAGCTCACTGTAAACGAGGTGATTTTAATTGACCAACATGGAAGACTTCAAATATTCTAGAGTGATTTCAAAGGACTAGAGAAGAAAAATGATTAGGAGAGAATAAAAGATGAGTTCCTTCCAAAAGGACACAAGATCAAGTAATTACTACAAAGAAAGATAATGGGTCATACATAATAATATGTACTAAGAAAAAAAGGTTAATTGGTATGTGTTTACTTCCAAAGAAGATGAAAAAAAAAATTAACTTGAATGTAGTAATTTACTTTGATGTATAAAAATATAGTTTAATTTGACTTTGCACATCAAACAAGAATTACTTCAAATTTTTATAAATAAATGTTAATTTTAAAGTTAATCTTCACCAAATAAACTCCTTAAAAGATAAAATGACTATTCTAATTACATCTCTATTCTTTAAATCAAAAATTGAATTTTAGACTTTTGTTAGAACAACTCAAAGAACCCACGTAATTAAGCAACATTCGAGAAAAAGTTGAAAACATATATTTATATTCCCAAATTCACTCATTCTTTCATTTATATATCAGAAAAAAATCTTAGTGATGAATATTTATATCCGAATCTTTATAAATTGGATTTTCTCCCGCCAAAGTGAGAGTGGGATCAAGTGGGATCAAGTGGGAAGAGTTTTTTCTTTATTTAATTTTTGTTCCTGTGTCTTCATTCGCATACAAAACCATGGCCCAACTGAGGAAATATAGGTGGACAAAATATTGAGGGACAAATAAACTTGTAAATTTATGTATAGGAGGACAAAATTATATGCATAATCATTGAAGACAAAAGCATGTGTCTGATAACTACAAGATGAATAATACAGAATATCTCTTCTTTCTATGGACATTTGGTCAGAACAAAGAATCGCTTGAGGTCCCAACTGCCCAAGATGAACAGCTATGGAGTGTGGTGGGGTGGCTATATTTTGATTTACACTACCAACTCACTTGTATTATTTTATTTTTTTAGCCTCTTTGCTAATCACTTTTTAAACTTCGTCGTTATAAAATATTTATATACTTTTCAAAAAATATTAATTTCATATTTTCCACGTGATAAGTATTTTGCTTATAAAATATTATTTATATAATAATTTGTAAAAAAATAGAAATATGTTATGTAATAAATAAATAATGTAATAGAAAGAAACAGATAAAAAATAATATTATATAAATTACTGTAAAAATTGTTACATGATGATATGTTTGTTGCTTAAAATTTTTCACTTTATTTTTAATCAATATTTTGAAATACTTTAGAACAAACTTCTTCACCACCGATTATTTATTCTCAGGTTTGTTCATTCTAAACACTTTACACAGCTTAATTTAATTGATTGTATCTAAAATTAAATAATTTCAGATAGAATGTTTAATACACATTCTCTTAGTGTAATATCAATTAGAAATATTTTAAATATAATATTTAAAATAATTATTATAAAAATTAATAATTTTTACTTATTAATAAAAAATCTATAGTGAAAATAATAATTACTTTTAGATTTTGATATATATAAATTTGATTTTATTATAATTTTAAATCGTTAATTTTTTAATCAATAAATATGAGTTCACTGTAATAATAATAATTAATTAATCAAAAAATTAACTGATAACATTGTAATTAATTTTAAATTATATATATATATAATTTGATCACAAGTTTTAATCCATTTCTTAATTAATAATTTGAAGTATATTTTGTTTTTCAAAGTACACTCTCTCGTTTTAGAAGAGACAAAAATTTTAAAAATAATATAAAAATAATATTTAATTCTTCTAAAATAAATAATTCACTTTAAAAAGTAAAATAAATAATGTAAGTATATTTCAATTTGAACTAGTCAGCCAAATGATGAATGAAACTATACATCGCATCATCAACTCCCGAAAAGTAAGCGTGGCCAATTGGTCTCAGTGAAGTGATCGCATATGAATAGATAAGAATTTAGGTCAAACCATTCACCTTTACTATTAGGTAATTTGAAGCGCATATCACTTCACTTGGTACTTATGGGGTTATAGACTAGCTTGCAGGTCGACCTGACATGATCGACCAACTGTGAATGTACCTGTACAACTCTCATTTAATGTTCGTGGGAAAAACCACTTTACACTGAGTAGAGATCAAGTAGTGTGGCTCAAGGATAGACGTCACCCCTTCTCTAGGCCTAACAAAACACAGAGAGTGCAGGCCTCACCTTAACATGCTTAGAAGGTAACTTTCAATGTCAGCTCGTGAGGCTCGATGAAAACGACACTCCGTGACCACTAAAAAAATCTCCCGAAAAAAGAAGACAAAGAGAAACTTTTAGTGTATGTAAACTTTGTAGTCGGAGGTCCTACCATCTCTACTTACATGTCTGAACACAATTAAATTCTAAAAAATGAACACAATTAAATTCTAAAAAATGAGTAAATTAAATACGACATCAATTAAGAAGAGGGCACAATTTGAGATTTTGAGCAAACAAAGAGTGCCATGTTTTGTGCTCGTCTTATCTTACTCTGCAATAAATTGGAGTTGGTAACTAAAGATGCACTAGACAGTGAGAGCAGGGGAGTGAAATCATAGATGATAAGTCCAATTAGTGATCCATATATTGACCAAGCAATCTCTGAAAACTGTTTGGCTATTATAAATGAATTCTAAAATAATAGAATATTATTTTGGGAAATTTTATCAATGTTAATTATACACACACGTGATTGTATTTTAACTTAACAATATTGGTATGAAACTTCTACACTAATTTGTTGTTCACATCGATTAATGATGCTTTCCTTAAAAAAATTGTTAATTGACTCAGCCAAAGGAAAAGAGGGAAATCGGGATAACTTTATTTAATCAAATGTGTTTAATCAAAAGCTAAAAAGAGATTTAATTTGGGTTGGTTTTCTATCTAAAAACAAATCCATCTGAATTTGATTCCATTGACTTGTCTATTCAAAACTGAATAAAAAACATTTCGCGCTAATTTAGTTCACATGCGGAGACTCAGTGGGGTAAAACTTATCCCATCTTACGTTGGCAGAAAGAATATTAAATTGAGTGCTTGCACCAAATAAATGAGTCTAACCATTGCATGGTTTAGCACTTAACTTCTATTTTGGATAGGCAAAGTCAATAAAAATGTGTGGACTCATCAGAAAAGTATCCAAAGGGTGCACTAACTTGTGTGGTACACTTCTTAGAGGAAGGTATCCAAAACTCAGCAAATTAATTGGCTTACACAAAACCCATCATCTGAAAACGTAGCAACCTAACTTATTAGGTAATCAAGGGCGAAAAGAGTCAGCAGTAACCAACTCAGGAGAAAAATGCTTGCAATCTAGCTATTTCCTACAACAATTTGACGATCCAAGTGTGTGAATGGTTGGCAATTTGGCATATGCCAAGTAACAACTAACAAGTCTTCCATTTCCTGCGCGTTAAAGCCTAATCTAGAACTGACTGAGGACCGCACAAAGTTTGGTACAACGCATTTTTTATGATATAAATAGAAGTGTAAATCAAAGTATGATACATCCATCCATTAAATATTTTTACTGATGGCTTAATAACTAATCCATCCCCACTTCATAAACAAAGGAGGTGACTTACTTCCAGTTAGAGTCAGTGCTCACCTTAGGCAACCAAAATTATTATCTCTGATGTTCATTTCAATACATGTAGAATATTAAAAATAATAATTAGAAAATAAATGGTTGTAAAAGAAGTAATTATGGACAATTACTCTACATTAAGAATTTATTTTGGATTAGGAAGTATTACTGTTTTTTTTATGATTATTTAGTGCTTTAATGTTATGAGTTATTCTATTTATACTTTATTATAAATAGGGTATCAACCTATGTAACTAGCACATCACATACATAAAGTATTTTCTCCTCTAATTTATCCAACAAAATGGTATCAGAGCTTTGGCTCTGTTGAGTTGAGAGATTCAGTTAAGTGAGTTGAGAGATGACGAATGATAACTTGAGCTTGTTTCAGTTATCTCGTCTTACCAATGGGAATTATAACAATTGATGTCGTCGCATGAGAGCCTTGCTAGGTTCCCAAGATGCTTGGGGGGTTATGGAGAAAGGTTATACTCTCCCTAAAGATGAGATTATATTGTCACAACATGAGAAGGAGATTTTAGTAAAGACGAAAAGGAAGGATCAACAAGCACTTACCTTCATCTATCAAAGTTTAGATGAAGCTATGTTTGAGATGGTGTCAAATGCATCCATCTCTAAAGAAGCTTGGGAGATTTTGAAAACTTCTCTTAAAGGTGTTGACAAGGTGAAGAAGGTGCGCCTACAAACTCTACGAGGAGAGTTTGAATTCTTGTATATGAAGGAGTCTGAATCAATTTCAGATTTTAACAATAGGGTGATGACAGTAATGAACCAAATGAAGCATTACGGAGAGAATATAGAAAATATTCGTGTGGTTGAAAAAAATTCTTCGTTCTTTAACCATAAAATTTGATTTTGTGGTTTGTGCAATTGAAGAGTCAAAGGATTTAGAATCGATGACAGTGGACCAATTGATGGGTTCACTTCAAGCATATGAAGAAAGGTTCAAGAGAAGACATGAGGAGCCTTTGGAACAAGTCCTAAATGCCAAAGTTTCTTTAAAAGAAAATGGAGGAGAAAAATATCAAAGAGGATGTGGACGTGGACGTGGACGTGGATGTAGCCAAGGAAGAGGTAGAAGAGGAGATCATGACAACTTTTATGATACTGAAAGGAGTGATCAACCAGGAGATCATGATAACTTTTATGATACTGAAAGGAGTGATCAACCCACCAAAGGTCGTGGAAGAGAAAGAGATAGAGGCAATTTTGGTAGAATGAATGAAAGGAGGTATGATAAATCTAATGTTGAATGTTATAATTGCCATAAATATGGTCATTTTTCTTGGGAGTGTAGAACCGATGTTGAAGAAACGACAAATCTTGTTGGTGACAAAAAAGAAAGTGAAGAACCAACACTATCGCTAGCACTTAATGAAGATAGTGATGATAAGAGCCTATGGTATCTTGACAATGGAGCAAGTAATCACATGTGTGGTTACAAGAAGAAATTTGTGGAGCTTGAAGAGAAGGTGAAGGGAAATGTTTCCTTTGGTGATTCTTCCAAGGTGCAAATCCAAGGGAAAGGTACTATTTTAATTTCCTTAAAAAATGGTTCTCACAAATTCATCAAGGATGTCTATTATGTTCCTAAATTAAAAAGTAATATTTTGAGTTTGGAACAACTTGTTGAGAAGGGGTATGAAATCCTCATGAAAGAAAATTGTTTGTGGCTTAGAGATCAAAATTCTAATTTGGTTGCTAAGGTGTTTATGTCAAGAAATAGAATGTTCATGTTGAGCATGAAGACCAATGAAGCAAAATGCTTAAAGGCTAGCATAAAAGATGAAGCGTGGTGTTGGCATATGAGGTTTGGACACTTGAACTTTGGAGCACTTAAGGCCTTAGGAGATGAGAAGATGGTGAAGGGGATGCCTCACATCAACCATCCCAATCAATTGTGTGAAGCATGTCTCCTTGGCAAGTATGCAAGAAGAAGTTTTCCTAAAGAAGCTGAATCAAGAGCAAATGAGCCTCTCCAACTTGTGCACACTGATGTGTGTGGTCCAATTGATCCTCCTTCATCTGGTAAAAATAAATATTTCTTGTTTTTTATTGATGATTTTAATATAAAGACTTGGGTGTATTTCTTGAAGCAAAAATCTGAGGCCTTAATAATTTTTAAAAATTTTAAAGCTCTTGTAGAAAAAGAAAGTGGTTATGCAATTAAAGCTCTAAGATCCGATAGAGGTGGCAAATTCACATAAAAAGAGTTCAATGAATTTTGTGAAAAGAATGGGATTCATCGCCCGATTAGTCACCCTCTAACGGTTCCTAGAACCCCACAACAAAATAGGGTAGTGGAGAAAAAAAATAGAACTATTCTTAACATGACTAGATGTATGTTGAAAGCCAAATCTATGCCCAAGAAATTTTGGGTCGAAGCTATTTCTTGTGCAGTTTATTTGTTTAATCGCTCTCCTACAAGGAATGTCAAAGGTCAAACACTTCAAGAAGCATGGAGTAGAGTGAAGCCAAAAGTTGACCATTTTAGAGTCTTCAGGGGCATTGCATATGCTCATGTGCCCAACCAAGGAAGATCCAAGCTTGATGATAGAAGTGTGAAGCATGTGTTCATTGGTTATGATGCAAATTCAAAAGGCTACAAGTTGTATAATCCAAACAATGGGAAGATGATCATAAGTAGAGACGTAGAATTTGATGAAGAAGAGGCATGGAATTGGGAGAAAAAAGAAGCCACTTATGATTTCCTTCCATATTTTGAAGAAAGTGATCAAGAAGTTGTAGTACCAAATGAGTTTACTACTCCACCTCCATCATCAACAACTTCAATTCATGAAGCCTCATCTTCCGAAGGGAGTTCAAATGAAAGGACACAAAAAATGAGAAGCATTCAAGAAATATATGATGAAATTGAAATTATAAATGATTTATTTTGTCTTTTTGTTGATAGTGAACCTCTAACTTTTGATGAAGCTATGGAGGACAAAAGGTGGAAACAAGCCATGGAGGAAGAAATCAAAGCCATAAAGAAGAATGACACTTGGGAGTTATCAAATGTTCTTAAGGGTCATGAAGCAATTGGAGTCAAATGGGTGTTCAAGATCAAGAAGAATGCAAAGGGAGAGGTGAAAAGATACAAAGTAAGGCTTATTGCTAAAGGATACAAGCAACAACATGGCGTTGATTATGATGAAGTGTTTGCACCAGTTGCTCGTATAGAGACAATTCGTCTTCTTATTTCAATAGTAGCTCAAATGAGTTGGAGAATCTTCCAACTTGATGTCAAATCAACTTTCCTAAATGGCTATCTTAAGGAAACTGTCTATGTTGAACAACCAATGGGCTTTGCCATCAAAGGACAATAGGAGAAAGTCTTGAAATTGAAGAAGGCGTTGTATGGCCTAAAGCAAGCACCAAGGGCATGGAATAGTCGCATTGACAAGTACTTTCGAGACAATGAGTTTGTTCGTTGCCAACATGAGTATGCTCTTTATGTTAAAAATTTTGATAATGGTGATATTCTTCTAGTTTATCTTTATGTTGATGATCTTATTTTTACTGGAAATAACCCAAATTTGTTTGAAGACTTCAAAAAGGTTATGTCTTGTGAATTTGAGATGATAGATATAGGACTGATGTCCTACTACTTGGGATTAGAAGTGAAGCAAATGAATAATGGCATTTTTGTTTCTCAAGAAAGTTATGCAAAGAAGGTGTTGGAGAAATTTAGAATGTATGATTGCAATCCTGTGAACACACCCATGGAAGGTAGCTTGAAATTGTCAAGGTTTGATATTGGAGAGAAGGAAGATCCTACTTTGTTCAAAAGTCTTGTAGGAAGCTTAAGGTATTTAACAAGTATAAGGCCGGATATTATGTATGCAATTGGTGTAGTTTGTCGCTTTGGCGCTCCTCCTACCTCTACTCATACGGGCGTGAAGAAAGAATTCTTCGTTACCTTAAAGGTACACTTGATTTTGGCTTATTTTACTCTTCTTCTAATGAGTCCAAACTTGTGGGATTTTGTGATAAATGATTTTGCATGAGTTGTTGATGATAAAAAAAAGTACTACTGGTTTTGTATTTTTATGGGTGGTTGTGGTTTTACTTGGAGCTCTAAAAAAACAAGCCATATTACACTTTCAACTTGTGAAGTTGAAATGTGGGGTACGCAACTTCTTTACGCGTTATGTTATTTGGCCAGAAGATTGTTAAAGGAGTTTTAACACGAACCAAGAGATGACAAAGACAAAAATTCATATTAATAACAAATATGTACAAATTCTGCTAAGAATCCTGTTTTAAATGAACGAAGAAACACATGATACAAAGTGATCATTTCATTGAGAATCGATCGTCGAGAAAAGAGCGCAGACCTGGGCCTTAGTGAAGACTCAAGATTAAGTTGCAGATATTTTTACTAAACCCCTCAAGTTTGAAGATTTTAGAAGATTGAGAACAAGACTTAAACAGTACGTAATTTTTTTTCTAATTACGGCGCATGTTAGAAATAATAATTAGAAAATAAATGGTTGTAAAAGGAGTAATTATGACAATTACTCTACATTAAGGAGTTATTTTGGGTTAGGAGGCATTATTGTTCTTTTTATGGTTATTTAGTACGTTAATGTTATGAGTTACTCTATTTATACTTTATTATAAATAAGGTATCAACCTATATAACTAACACAACACAGAAATAAAGTATTTTCTCCTCTAGTTTATCCAACAGAATATATAGGACAATAAAAATTGATTTTAATACCAAAACTTACGAAAACAAGTATTTACAAAATTTTCTTATGTAAAAAGTTTGTCATGAAAACTCAACTTTTTCCTGTTTTCAACAGTCTTACACATGTGATTAGAGAAATGTTAACAACAATCTCTGTAACATTTTTTTTTTTTTCAAATTTTCTATTGATGGTTAAAATTTCTGAAAATCATATATTTTGATGAGTCATATCAATAAATGAGAAGAGAAACTTATTAAATGAAAGTAATTTTACAAAAATTTGTGATTTCTCGTAAATTTAAAACAATAATAGATAAAGTCTCGGAAAGTGTTAAAGAAAATCTCACTAGAATATGTAAGTAATACCAAAAATGGAGGTTAGAAATACAATGGCATCTGTATTGGTTTTTTACAATTTTGGCTTTTTTTTTATGAATGCCTTAATTATATGGAGGACCTATGATGATTTGCTATTACCAGTACTAAATATTACTTTGCTCAAAACTAGTATGCAATAACTACATGGATGCAGCATCAAGTCTAAGCAGTCTGTACTTTCCCTTGAGACCGAGTATTAGATTTGGCAACCCCTTCTTTCCATCCTTTCTGACGTGCTCTCAATTCCCACAATGCAGTCAGCTTCTTCTGAGCCAATAATGCCATGTCAGCCTTTTCCCTGGCTTCCTCGCATGTCTCCATTCCTGAATTACACTTATCTGCTTCTTTTTGATACTGAGATGCTATCTTCTTTGACTCCAGCAGAGCCAAGTCAGCACGATGCTGATTTTTCAAAGCTTCAGTTTCACGGAGATTTAGTTCTTCTGACAATAACTCAGCAACATTCTTTTCAGTGTCTCCATCAACCTTTGGATTCTTCTTTGCACAATCTAAATGACAATTCAATTAATCAAGAAAAGAAACAGCAGATGGTAAAAGGAGTTGGATTGGAAAAACAGACATAGAAACAGTTTTTATGTTATGACACAGCTGCAGGCAAGATAAAAATTGTGTCCTCAAGCTTTTATATTATCTTCAAACAGACACTTATCCAGTAAAAGACTCAAATTTCTTATTATGTTGAAAATGATACATCACACCCAAACCATGAAGTAATCAAACAAATTTATATCTTCATTTGAACACAATAGATTATATGTTGCCTCTCAGATTTTTTTTTTTTTTTTTGCAACACTAGCCAAGTACCCAAATTTTGTTTAGCACTGTGAAGTACTAGATTTGACATAAAACAAGATTCTATACTATATGCTACACAGTCCTTCATTCATAGATTTTTTCAAACACAGAGAAGGCACGCGAGATTTCTGATCCTTATAGTTCACCCAACCTAAGGAGAAACAAGCAAGCTTACTAGTTAAGCACGGGTAACTACGTTACTTCAGCTCCTATCATCATACAAGTGTGCTTCAAATTCAATCACAGAGGTTATGATAATAAAGAAAGGTTTACTCATGTACAATAAAGCAACTGAGGTATTTCACCGGAGCTCATTTAGGAAAACAGAAACCAACCTTCAAATGAAGAGTTAATAAGCCCTGCACAAATACAGAAAAAAATTGGAATAAGCATATGTTTGATTGTGTTAGATCAAGAGATAGGGGAAACAAATCATTATGAAATAACAGTCTTCAATTGGAACTAGAATTACTTTGTTAGTACAAAAATAAATGAAATAATTCATAAATTTATTAGTGAGAACCAAAGAATTTAGAAATAATTCACCATAAATGCTATGTCACAAATGCTATAACTAAGCATTCCCAAGCAAAAGGGCGCTGACATCGGTAATTAATTAAATTAACAGCATTTTTTCATCATATTACTTATACAGAAGATTAATGTTTAATTGAGGAAAGTTATAGCTTAAGATAGGGGTGATGAGATGATAAATAAATTAACAACACCATGCCTATTGCATATTTGCTTATACCAGTTGATAAGTCCCGATACCATCAAGCGATTCAACTTTCATGAATTATTGAAGCAACCATCCAAATATAAAGGACAAACTTATGCCAATTTTTATGATAAATAATAAATTTAATTATACTTTTAGTCTTTCATGTATTAAAATAGTACAATTTTGGACGCTCGGGTTCTAAGTACATGAATAGATACTCTGGACGCAATTCTAAATTTTGATTCTTTAGTTAAATATTTAACCGATTTGATTAGAGTAGATGATGACATGTCAATGATTTTAACAACTTATACATGCTCACATCAGTAAAATCAGTTAAATATGTAATACAAGGCCAATAAAAGACTAAAATTACACAATTATTATACAGAAAGATGTAATTTTCACAATTAAAATTTAGGAAATCAAAATTGCACAACAGTGATAATTAGGATAAAAAATACAACTAAGCGTAGATAATAATAGTAAAACTAATAAATAAACAAACAAACATAGAAGGAGATCTAAAGTCAAAAGACATGAGTAGATGAAAGCAGTTATGGGGCTTGTGATTTTAGAGGAAAGAAGAAGGTGAGGAAGTTATAAAAGGGGAATTGGTGGGAAAGTAGTTAAAAAAGAGAAGAGAGAGGGATTGTACCTTGGGGAATAGAAATGAGGGGCTGGGAAGAGCAATCGCAGATGCAAGGAGGGCAAGCAGAGGAAGAAGAACGGTTGAGGAGTTCAATGAGGTGCCAGTAGAGAGAGGGCCCCACTATGTACCCTGTAATGCACAGTGCCACCACCCACAATCCAGACCTCACCACACCCATCTTTCTCACTCACTCTTGTTGCCTATGGTGTAGAAAGAAAGAGAAATTCAAGTCAAGTGTAAAATAAATTCCTTAAAGGATGTTGATGTTGCCAATGGCAAACACCTAACAACTTGTTCACTCTTCTTCCCTTCCTTCTCCTAAGGGGGGCTTTTATTGTGCTCTCTATCTTATTAAATACTTTCATTTTTATACTTCTCCAATACTATATTATTATTTTATCTTTAATTTTTATTTTAAAATAAATAAATAATATTCATTTTAAAACAATTAAAAATCATTTTTAAAATTAAAAATTAAAAAAATAAAAGAATTGAAGTTAAAATTTTCTATTTTATAGAGATAAAAACTGTACTTAATCTATTTTATAATAATAATAAGTTTTATTTTTAATTTCTTATCATATATTTATTGATATATAAAAAACAAATATTTTAAACGGTAATACTTACACTAAAGAAAAATAAGAAAAAACAGTGTAAATAATATATAGTATGTAAATTAAATTTATAAAAAATTATATGAAAATTTGATATTGCTCTTTTTTAGCTACTTTTTCTTGTGTTTTCTCACATTGAATCTATGTCTGTCTCTCTCGCTCTCGTGTTTCTTTATTATGGTTTTGACTTTTGACAGACACGGCTTTTGCCACCGCCAGGCCTAATTTACTTTCAGTTACATTTGCATTTTGGATACTAAACTTTTAGAGGAACAGGAACTTCTTAGAAACTGTTTGATGAATCTCATGCCTATGCTTTTTGACCTGGATTATCACATAATTGAATCGTAACTAACTTTTAAAAAAATATAAAATAATTTTAGTTTTGAAATTTTTAATATTAAAATTAAAAATTGTTCTATTCACATCATCACGTAAAATTCAATTTTTTTCATACCTAACTAAATCTCCATTTTAAATTGAAAAATATTATTCACGTATTCTTTTTACTACATATTTTATTCAATAAAATCGTTTATAATTTAGCTAATAAAAAATTTTAAAAATATATTACTAATATATTGTATAGAAAGTGTTTATTATACGCCTACATGTCTATTGTTTTATTGTACTCCTACATGTCTATTTTCCGTTTTATTTTAATGTTTTTATAAAAAAAAATCTCATTCTTCTTTATTAATCTTATCTTATATATAAATTAAAATAGTTATATTAAAGCAAAATGTTTTTAATTGTCATTTTTCATCAAAGATGTTTTTAACTAATTTTTTCAGAGATATTTTTTAAAAGAAAAACAATCTATCATTTTTAATATTTTTATCTATAAGTTAAATATAATATTTTTAAATAAATTATTAATAATTAAAAATAATATTATATCATAATATAAATTATTTGTTATAATTTTTAATATAATTTATGTTTAAATTATTTATTTAATACAATCATTTATATATTTAAAATATTTAATTATTGTAAATTTTAATTATATAAATTAAATTACAATATACAAATTAAAATACTATGTGCACGGTGACTGTGAACACTTGCTCGTGTTAACTCATTATTATGTCAATAAACTATCATGTACATGACACATTCATTCTATGTGCGCTATGTAAGCAAGGCACGTCTCTTATTATAGATCTTTCCTGCATAACTTGATGTCTTTCAATATTATTTCATGTTACAATAACATTATTTTAACAGTGGAAACATAGAATGAAGAGAAAATGATGTAGCATATAATACATCAAAGACAACCAAATCAACTATACAATGAATCCTTAAAGAAAGCTTTGCATAAGTACACAAAGAGGAAAGCCAGCGTCGTTGACTTGCATATTGTGGACAAGGGAATGCCATACTTTCCTTTCTCAAACAACCCTTTTAAAAATGGCCAATAGCATATAACCAAATATGCACTACAGAACACTTCTCCTACACCAGATCCATCCCCATTTCTAGCATGTGGTTGCCATCCCAACAACTTGGTACCCAATGCTATGAGTTGAATAAGCAAAATAGTTGTGCCAGGTAGAAAAATGTGAGACTTGTTAAAAGTGAATCTACCAGCATTTTCATTAGCCCCCTCATTAGAATATGTTTGGTCTTTCTTTGTTATTTCAAAGACAGTTTCAGATAACCTTAATCGCTTGAGTAGGATCGCCAAAAATCCAAAAAACCAAGCACTCGTGGTTGTTATTCTTGCCATTCGCTGATTGTTCCACCATGTTCGAATTGACAACCCTGTTTTCAAGTACTCTAAAACAGTAGATATGTTGTAAAGCACAAACAAAGTAATAATAATCCGTTGTCCGAGTTCCTGCAGAACCATTATTTATACACCATTAAGAAATATTAAAAATGAAAAAGTACGCATTAAGTAAACAAACAAGTAGGTTGAGAAAAAAAGAAAGAAAATAAGATAGAGACATTGTATAAAAATTAAGCTTCTAAATCATGGATTATATTCATGCATTTTGTTAGTAAAACTTTCGTAGCTAGTGATCATATATATGATTAAACATTTTACCTCACAAGTTTTATATATATCACAGTATTCAATTTTTTTAATCGAAGCTCCCTTCATTTTCATATATCAAAAAGATTTAAATTTTGTGATATGATGATTATGTATGTCAAATTTTAGAACATTTAGACATATATAAACATGTAATTTAATAGTAAATATATTTATTTATATTTTTAAATATTATATTGTATATTAAAATAATGTGGTGTGATGGAGTATAAATAACTTTTAAACTCTATAAAATTTTATAAATATAAACTACTTTATAATAATTTTAAATTAATAAAATTTACTTTATCAACGTGTGTAATGCTGGTACTATTGAGTTTCAAATTTGAATGTGTATAGAGTTCACACCTTGGGCAAGAAGCTGGAATTGGTAATGATGCAATAGGCAGGAAGAGAAGTATAACATATTTCAGGGATAGATCGTAAGGCCCAACAACTGATCCAAAGATACCCTAAGCACTGTCTGAATTGGAGCTTACCAAATAGGGTTCCAAAAATTGGACAGTGCTTGCTTAGGATGATGTCAAGAAACCCTGAAGCCCATCTTTTCTGCTGGCCCAATACACTTAGGATATCTTGAGGTGAGCAACCCATAAAGCCCATAAAATCTGGTGAACACACTTCTGATCTCCAACCTTTTGTATGCATTTTGAGCCCAGTCAGTAAATCTTCTGACGTTGATCCATAGATCCATCCCACCTAATATTTTCAGAGTCTCAACCATCAAAATACTAATGACCAAAAAAAATGAAAAGTCAACTTTAAAAAAGAAACAATTTTTACATATACTACTAGAAAATTTAAAATTTGTTACAAAATGATTTTGTGGCTAATTTTAAAATCAATAGTTATTTTTTAACTAATTTCTAGTAAAAATAATTAGCTACAAAATACTATAATATTGAATGATAGCATGAAATAAGTAGTAAATTAGCTAAGAAAATAATTTTAGTTAATTTATAGTAAATTTTTTAAAATTTGTAGTTATTTTCTAGCTAATTTGTAGTAATAAGAAGTATAAATGAATATAACTTCAATTTAGTTAGAAAAAATAATATTATAGTTAATTAATAATTAATTAGCTAAGATTTAGCTATTAATTTAAATGGTAGCTAAAATTAGTAACAAAATAAAAAATTGTTGTAGTAATACATAATTTAATAAGTAATTAATTTAACTCCCCCGAGCATCTATAAATTAATCTATTTACTCGGCCGAATTAATCTTTTCAAGACACTGAAATTTAACATTAAACAACAAAGGTTAATTTGGATAAAAGCAAAACAAGAAAGATCGATTCACATAATGACTTTTATGTAAGTACTTGAATTCCAATCATATATAACATTATTGAAAGCTTACGATTATGTAAGTACTTGAATTCCAATCATATATAATATTATTGAAAGCTTACGATGAAGGTATTGATAAAAAATTATTAACTAACATAAAAAGCAATGACATTAAAAGTTGATTTTTTTCTTCTTTCAAGATTCTGTATTTTAAAAGACAATTATATTTGAGATATTATCTAGACACTGCATGTCAACACATCTTTTAATGGATATTTAAAATTTTATTTGTCAAGTTTGATGGTAGGATACTTACCTGTTTACCCCATGCAGTGGCGTATTCATATTTACAACTAGCAACTTCGCTCGCTGCCTCAAGAAAGTTGCAAAGGTTATTAGTTGGAGTATTTGTCTTCCCTTCCAAAGCACAAGTAGCTGATTCCACAAATTCTCTTGAAGTTCCAAATATTTTTTTATTTCCTGAGAATTTCCCTGCAGAAATATTTATATTGTAATGTGCCAAGATGGTAATTCAGATAAATATAATTATATTTCTGAAGAAATTGTGGGCATTATTTGATTACTTTCTTAACCATTTTACAAAATCTTTAAACAGCTGGATTTTTAAAATTGAGAATGAGTATAAAAAGTTTAGAATCATAAAGGAATAATAATAGTGAAATTAAGCAGATGCAGTACCATTGGTGATGCCATGATCCTTGTTTCCATTTTGAATGTCATGAACATGAGGAGAAATGCCGTAAATTATTTTTCTTCTGTGCAAGCAATTTGTTCCAGAGTAAAAAACCCCTTGGAGCCCTGCGACTCCACCCCCTAAGTACTGCATTAGACAACATGAAAAAATAACTTAGTTTATACACCCACCCGCTTATTATTAAAAGGATTTTGTTTAATATTTGAAACATGACACACCACAAACAAAGCCACCAACTGATTTCCGAAGGGGTCATCCTTAAATCCATCGTAGAATTGCTGGATACATTGGGCAAATGCAACTTCTTTTTCTCCCTTTGAATCCAATAAAATGCACAAGGCGTGTTGAATAATCTTTGGATTATTCACATACATGTCACAATCTACGTTTAGGATAAAGGGAGCATTTGTCATCAGTCCTGAGACTCTTGTCTGTTCATGATACACATTAACATGTAAGAATTTCTTGTTAGAGACACAAATTTCAGGAATTAAGAAGAAAGCAAACTTACCAACACATTCATAGCACCAGCTTTATAATTATGTGGATGTTCCTGCTTCTTTTCTCTAGACACGTAGATTAAGTGTGGCAACTCATCTGAAAGACCTTTGTTTTCCCAGATTACCTACCAACAAGTGGAAAATTAATCATATATTGATTAATATTTAAGTGTCATTTAAAAAAAATGAAAAATTCAAGTATTATTTATATTTCTATTTAATTATTTTAAAGGCTATATACATAATTACATTTGCAAAAGAAAAATTAATAGCATCTATTTTATATTGTCTTTTATCATTATTGTCTTTTTCTTATTATCTTTTGAGTGGGAAAATAAAGAAATTACATTAAATGGATATTTGGTAGAAGAGAAATTTTTTTATATCGAAAATCATTTATAATAATTATGAATCTTGAAAATTATGATTTTTAGAAATAGTTAAAATTTGTTTGGTTAGTCATAAATATTATTGAAAATATGATAAAATATATTTTTTATCTTTCTAAAAATTTTTGTTCGATTTTAATCCTTTAAAATATGAAATTTGTTAATTTTAATTCCTACGTCTGAAGTAGATGTGTCTAAAGGTAGGACTTAAAATCCAAAGGGTCAAGCCAAAATTTATTAAAAAAATCTAATAATATTTTGGAGAACAAAAGACTAAAGTTAACCATTTTCATATTTTGAAGGACAAAAATATACAAAAAATTTTAAAGGAATCAAAACTAAATTTGACAATTTCATTTTACCCTTGAAAATATTTATATCTGTTTATTAAGAATTAAAGTTTTTCATGTTTGATTTTAATAGACTTTTTTAATAAATAAATAATTTTTTCAAAATTATTCTTTTATAAAAAAATAATTTCATTAAATAAACTTACATAAAACTTTATTATTTAAAGTTTTTTAATATTTTTTATTTGTCATACAATAATTTTATTATTTAAAATAAATTTATTATTTTAAAAATAAAAATAATTATGAAAATAAATTTTTAACTTGACAAAAGTATTTATTTACTCATTTGTATCCTCAAGTGCAATAATAAACATAGGTTATATAATTTTTGGAAATAATTAAATTTAAAAATAATTAAATTTATGTAAATTTTATTTTTACTTCTTATATAAATTATTTTATATGTCTGTATGTAAATTATTAGTTTTGTTCATTCAATCAAAATAATTTATAAGAATAATATGTAAAAAAGTTATATGAATAATAATATTTATAAATAATTTATTATATATAGAATATGATGAACTTAAAAAATAATTTAATAAACTTATAGGTTTGAATAAGTTTTGTTGCAAAGATATTTTTTTATAAATATTTTGGTATAGTTCTTAATATTTTTTTTTAAAATTTAATATAACATAATTTTATTCCCTCTATTTTAAATATTTCTTTACAATTTCTACTTATTTTGAATGTTTCATTAATAATATTTTTAAAAATTTTGTTAATTAATACCTTGACAAATTTTTAAAAATTAGAAAGTAAAAAAAATTAAAATATTTTTTTAATATATTAAAAAGATTAAAATTAAGAATAGTTATTAGTATTGTTTTTAAATATAATCATTTATCACATTTAATAAAAAATATTTCAAAATTTATAATTATATTAAATGAGATATATATTTACATTTTTAACATTTCCTTTCCAACTTAAAAAAAAAATAAGATTTTTACCTTTTTATAAGAATATTGTGAAAAACTCAGGTAAAAATTAATTCAGATAAATAATATTTTTAATTTCATATTTTCAAAAAACTAAAAACTTTGATTCTACTGAACACTCTTGACTTTTATGCTAACACTTTGTACGGGAGTAATTGTTTGATTGGAACGTGATTTGACCAAAATTTAAAAGTTTAACTTTCTTTCTCAGCAGAAGAAACTTTTGAAACCCATTTTCAAAAGAAAGTATTTTCTCTAATTATTTGTAGTATATATTATTCTGCCGCAGAAGTATGAATGTAAAGTGCAATTGATGTACCTTAATTATGGTTGGATGATTTTTCCGCTGTGTATTTGAGAAGATAGCAAATTCCCCCACAAGTGGAATCGAATTCTGTGCTGCATTCAGAATTTTACGATCAAGGTCCTCATACTCCTTCTGCAAACAAAGACAAAAGAGACAAGATTTGGCATGCATTTTTCCCTAATAAATTTTCAAAACTATAGCAATTATATATTCAAAAAAAATGTTTTATTATTTTTAAAATATTGAAATAATGATTTTAAAAATAAAATGAAAATATAAAATAGTGTATAAGAATATATCTATTATTAATTTAAATTATTGTATGATAAATTTAATTTATTTTAATTTAAAAGCAAATATATTCTTCTTACATACTTTAATAAAGTATTTTAATTTATTTTAAAAAGTTGACTAACCTTTTTTCAAATTAATTTGTTCCCGAGAGATTTTTTTTTAATTATATTCAGTGGGTTTGGTAGTGATTAATTACTATTAAAAATACCTAATTACTATTAAGAAATTCAACACCAGTTTTGACACGGTATCGTGACATGGTGAGAGATTTTGACAACCGAGTAGTTTGTTAATAATTTTCCATGACCACACTCAATTTTTTCTCTATACAGACCAAACTTGCCCAAATGGTCCCCCTGTCTGAAAAGATCGTCAGAGCTTGTCCACATATCTGTATATATTTCCCCAAAATATATTTAATTCTTAATTTTATATTGGTATGATTGGATAGATCTAAACTTGAATACATTAAACTAAAAAATAATCAGTTAACTTAAGCCTAAAAATTAATCTATAAAATTTATACTAATTTAATTATCATTTTGCTACCTCTAATGCACGATTTTTGGAAATTATAGGAATTTTTTAATATTTTATAATAAAATTAATTATGCATCAAAATTAGAGTCATGATCCTAATTGTAAAATAATATTTTATTATTTTATATAAAAAAATTTAATTAAATGTATATTCATAAAAGTATTATTGAAAAAAAATCCAAGACCAAATCTAATAAGACTTAAGAGATGGATTGAAAAAAAAATCTAAATAATACATTTATGAAAATAGTTTATAAATGTAAATCATTCACTATTTTTTTATTAATATTATTATTGTATTATTAATTTTTATGTTATTTACACACTCATCAATAATAATGTAAAAGTAATTTTATAAAAAATAATATTTTTATTAAAATTAATTTTGAAACAAAAAATTGATTATAAGTTAATTTCCTAACAAAACCAAGTTCGAATAAAATAAAGTTTGCAGAATCTAATAGAAATGCGATGATGAGTCTGTAAATACGGGATGTCCAAGCACTTAATTAATTAGCTTCAAATTTGGATAGACAAGAAGGGAAATAAATATAAAATTACCTTGATCCGCAACCAATCTTGAATAAATTCGGGCGTGTCTTCAGTTTTGGTGTTGTTAGAGAAGTATCTGAAGGGTACTCTAAGCTGTATGTTGTATTTCTTACAGAAAGGTAGCCAAAGCTTTGCAAATTTAGAGGCTTGGAGAAGGGCATAGAAGGTAAGAGGAGAGCATCCATCATCTGAAACATAGCAAGCTAGCTTGTTTGTGGGATAATCAAGTGCCAATAGTGATAACACAGTGTTCATTGTTATGATAGGTGGTTCAAGCACTGGGTCTGCTGTTGTCACAAATAGATCCACTGCTGGAAGCTCTGCCTCAGGTACCCTATTGTTAGTATTCATTCCCATAGGGAAACACATACATTAATTAATTACTTCACTAATAGTAACTATATATATAGAACAAGAAGAAAAATACTCCATGTGGGGATATCATACAGTATAACTTGGCCTAATGAATTGTATTATGCAAGCATTATTGTTAAGGCATATATATATATATATATATAGTAAGATACCGAAGCAAGAGACGGTGTATGTAGGTTTTGGTATGCGCAGGAGACCATTTGGTGCTGATGATGAGAATCCAAGTGAAAGTGAACCATGACTCGCACATAAAAGCAACCACCCAGGGGAAGGTATACTTGTTATGAGAGAAAATAGTAATACGGTAACCAAGAAGCAAGAGCAGGAGGACCAAAGTAAAGGAATCCATTACTCTTGAAAATCTATGCTTCACCCAAATTTTATCATAAAGAGGCACACTGTTTTCATTCGCCATATTCTTCAAAGCAATGGCAAACTCAATACTGCAAATGGCTGATTATTACGGACCTTTATACTGTGAACGAGACACGTTTTTAGGCCACACAAACGGAAATGTGGTCGAGGTACTGTTGGAGAACTGTAAGAAGAAAAATATTTAGGAGATAATGTTTTAAGTTTTTTTATAAAATTAAACTAAATTTTTGTTCTGATAATATAACCTCAAGATAAAAATATAAAATTGACAAAAGTGATCATGAAAAAAATAATTTTAATTAAAATATTAATACTAATATTAATATTTAAACATTTAAACCTTTGTAAAAAATTTAAAATTTGTTATAAAATAATTTTGTAACTAATTTTAAAATTAATAGTTATTTTGTAGTTAATTTTTAGTAAAAATAATTAGTTATAAAATTATTATAATATTAGTGGTAACATGAAATAAGTAACAAATTAGCTAAGAAAATAATCTTAATTAATTTATAATAAATTTTTAAAATTTATAATTATTTTTTACTTAATTTATAATAATAAAAAATATAAATAAATATAATTTAAATATAATTAAAAAATAATAATATTCTAATTAATAAATAACTAATTAATTAAGATTTAATTATTAATTTAAATAATATAAAAAATCTAATAATAACGCTTGATTTATATATTTTTGAAAATCTATGCTTCACCCAAATTTTATCGTAAAGAGGGACACTGTTTTCATTCGCCATATTCATCAAAGCAATGATAAACTCAATACTGCAAATGGGTAAATATGTGAGCCTTTATACTGTGACCAACACTTAGCTTTGTCCTCTTAAAAAAAAACACGTTCTTCGTTTTTAGGCCACAGGGAGGGATATTGGGTCGGGGAGTGGAGACTTGTAAGAAGGTAAAATTTAGGGGTAATTTTTAATTATATTATTTTTCTAATAAAGTAGGGTTTGTAGCTATTCACGTGGTTCTGTCCTACTTCAGGTACATCGGGACAGGGTTCGGAATCCACGCATTGAGAGTTGGCTTGAGACAATTAAAATTGTTGAATAAAAATTAAATTACTCATATTTTACCCATTTAAACTATACTCCGTATGTTTGAAATCGTACGATCTGGACAATGTTTATTGATGAATACGGAAAAGTGTGCACCTAGGAATCCATTTCCCATCAAGACAAAACAAAAAATACTTTATCTATCGTGGAAATCATAATTTTAAGGGCAAATTTTGCTTCGAGCGTTGCTCTTTCCTAGATATGGAGTTAGAATTATCCTCTAAATTATTTGGTGGTTAATACTTGTATCTAGGAAACGTTAAAATATAGTACGCGAGTATTGTATGCAATAGCCAATTAGAATATAATTCAAGGTAGTAATATTTTATATTATGTGTGATCACAATTAAATCATTGACACATTAACTTTTTTATTGAATCATAAGATTATTCCATCAGTTTGATTTGGAGGATATAATATATTTTTTTCATTTTCATCTCACCGTGAGGGGCACATATATTTAGATTTGTTGAAGTTTAAATGGGGTACTTTTTTTATTAATAAATTTGTTAAACATATTATAATTTTATATAAATTTTATATTTGTACGTTTAGATGTAAGAATCATTTTAATTAAGATGGAGAAGTTCAACGCTTCTCTACGAATTAAGAAGTTGCCCAAGCAATAAATATTGATTGCAAAAGTCTACTTACTTATATTTTTTTAACTAAAATGTTAGATATTTGAACATAGTTCTGATAATGAAAAAAAAATATTAGAAAAAATATTTATTATTGGATGAGTTTATAATTTTCTAAAAAAAAATAATTATTATTTTTAACAATAAATACTTCTAATTTATATCTTAGATAAAATAAAAATTAACCTAAAGAGATTAGAGATTAGTTCCAGTTTTAAAAATTTATACATACCTTTACAAAAGTTAAAACTAAGAATTATAAATCTATCCCAAAAATATTGCAATTTACAATATCTTGGAAAATTGTTATCTCCTTTTCAGTGAAAAAATCAGCAGAGGTCGGTGGTGAAGCAAGTGAAGGGTGGAGTAGTAGATTCACCATGGGATGGGAGCAGATTGCACGTTGACAACAATATATATAAATAAAAATCGGAGCAATATATATTAGTAAGTATCACGTGGAATTGTTAATGTAATAGTTATGGTGATTTGAAATGTTCAAAAGAGAAATTTTACAAAAGAAAAAGTCCTATCATATTATAAAAATCCTGTTATACAAATTCAAGACTTAAATTTTTAATTTTTTGTGTGGATAAATCATATTTTTAAGTCCCTGTAAGTATTAAGCACGGTTATATAAGTCTTTAAAATTCATATTTAAATTATTGATTATTTTATTAAATTCTTAAATTTAATTAATTATGATCATTTTGGACTTAATATATATTAATATTATTACTTACATTACATGTTATGTGTAATAGTAGGATTAAAGCGAGTGGCAAATTTCACGTTTAGATGTTTTAATTTTTTTTTAATTCCCATATGACATCGTCATGTTTTAAGTAGCAAAGAAAAATGTTACTTAATAACATTCTTATATATGTTTTTATCCTATTTTATTGTTTTCTTTATTTTCAAGTTTTCACTAGTCAAATGATCTTTTTAGTTTATTTATGGACAAGACTGTGCAAACTATTAACTTATTCTTATAAATTAAAAAGTTTTAAAACATATTCTCATTTATTTATTTTTTATTATTTTCTTATAAAATATAAGAAAATAACTGCCTCTTTTGTGTTTTAACTTTCATAGTTGATTCTCAGAATTACTAAGTTTAATGCAAAGATATTTCATAGAATAAGATAGGAAACATTAAATTGAAATATCAACCTTATTCTATTTTTATAATTTGGTATATTTAGAAATAAAATGATCATAGAAGTAAATATGCAATTTGACGCATGAGATAAAAAATTTAAATTAATGTAAAATATACAAATATTATTAAGGAGTTTTTTTCTTTTATATATATATATTAACAAATATTCTATTTTGAGAACAATCGTGTTGAAGATATAGCCGGACACTAATTTTTATATTTAAAATTACTTATTTAGCAATTTAACTAAAAAATATTGATTTTATACCTTATTGTGAAATCTACAATGATTAAATGTAATGGCAATAAACTGAAACCAAGTTAAATCTTACTTGCTAAGACATTTAAATCATAGACTACTTGGACTTTTTAAACTACTATTTCTAGCTAGTTTTAAATTATGAGAACACTTGCTCTTGTTAATTTGTTAATTACATGGATAAACTATCATATATATGACACGTTCTATGTGCTTTTGTGCATACAAAATACAGCTATAGTTATAGATCTTTCTTACTACATAATGTCTTTCAATATTTTTTCATGTTTCAATAACTCTATCTTGACAATGGAAACTGACAATGGAAAGAAGTTAATGTAACAAAATACATTAAAGACAAGGAAATAAATTATATGATCAATCCTTAATGGTAGTTGTGCATAAGTACACAAAAAGGAAAGCTAACATCATTGACTTGCATATGGTGGATAAGGGAATGCCATACTTTCCTTTCTCAAACAACCCTTTCAAAAATGGCCAATAACATACAACCAAATATGAACTACAGAATACTTCCCCTACACCAGATCCATGTCCATTTCTAATAGGTGGTTGCCATCCCAACAACTTGGTAACCAGTGCTGTGAGTTGAATAAGCAAAATAGTTGTGCCAGGTAGAAAAATGGGAGACTTGTTAAAAATGAATCTACCAGCATTTTCATTAACACCCTCATTGGAATTTGTTTGGTCTTTCTTTGTTATTTCAAAGCCAGTGTCAGATATCTTTAATAGCTTAAGCATGCTGGCCAAAAATCCAAAAAACCAAGGATTTTGGGTTGTTATCCTTGCCATTCGCTGATTATTCCACCATGTTCGAATTGACAATCCTATTTTCAAGTACTCTAAAAGACTAGATATGTTGTAAATCACAAACAAAGTAATAGGGATCAATTGTCCGAGTTCCTGCAAGACCATCATTTACACACCATTGAAAAAGATTAAAAATGAAAAATGTGCACACTAAGTTATTAATTGTGGAATTCTTTTGAAATTTATGTAACTTAAAATAGGTGATTAGAACTCCTGTACTTTTATATAGCCTTAAAAGAGTACTAAGTAAACAATCAAATAAGTTGAGAAAAAAAAGATAGTGAGAGATTGTATACAAATTAAGGTTCCAAATCATGGATTATATGCATACATCTTTGTTAGCAGAACTTTCCTAGTGATCATATATATGATTAAACATTTTACCTCACAAGTTTTATATATACCATATATATAATTTGTAAAACAATGCCTATAATAATTTTTTTAAATTTAAATTTTGTGATATTGTCTTGATGATTCTGTATCGCAAATTTTAAAATATTTAAACATTTATAAACATGTAATTTAATGGTATATATATATTAAGAAAATATGTTATGCATGAATTATCTATAATAATTTTATATTGTCATTTAATTACAACTCATAATATATGATAAGTTTGTTGATATTTATCATAGATACTTTATAAGTCATACCAAGTGTATGATATAGGTACTAAGTGTATGATTGAATTACAATGTAAAATTATTTTACGTTGTCAATGAAATATTACTTAACTTTTAAACTATATAAAAT
This sequence comes from Mucuna pruriens, assembly GCA_025330945.1. Classification (NCBI taxonomy): domain Eukaryota; kingdom Viridiplantae; phylum Streptophyta; class Magnoliopsida; order Fabales; family Fabaceae; genus Mucuna; species Mucuna pruriens. The sequence continues at coordinate 2,450,014 of JAENHJ010000042.1, read as the reverse complement.
TTTATAAATATAAATTACTTTATAATAATTTTAAATTAATAAAGTTTACTTTATCAACGTGTGTAATTCTGGTACTATTGAGTTTCAAATTCATACCTTGGGCAAGAAGCTGGAATTGGTAATGATGCAATAGGCAGGGAGAGAAGAATAACATATTTCAGGCACAGATCGTAAGGGCCAATAACTGATCCATAGATACCCTAAGCACTCTCTAAATTGGAGCTTACCAAATAGGGTTCCAAAAATTGGACAGTGCTTGCTTAGGACAATATCAACCAATCCAGAGGCCCACCTTTTTTGTTGACCCATTATAGTTACGGTATCTTGAGGTGAGCAACCCATAAAGCCCATAGGATCTGGTGTACACAATTCAGATCTCCAACCTTTTGTATGAATTTTGAGTCCAGTAAGTATATCTTCTGATGTTGATCCATATATCCAACCCACCTAACATTTTCAAAGTCTCAATGCTCAAATTACTAATCACCAAAAAATATAAAAATAAAAAGCAGTAAACTTTAAACAGAGCATTTTCTTATATACAGAATTTAACAAGTAACTATTTTAACTCCTGAGTAACTATAAATTAATCCACTTACCCAGCCCAATTAATCTTGACACTGAGATTTAACATTAAACAACAAAGATTAATTTGGAAAAAAAAACAAGAAAGATTAGTTCACATACTGACTTTTATTTAAGTACTTGAATTCCAATAATGTATAAGTAAGATTAGCTTCTGAAGTAATTAGTAATAATATCAAAGCTTACGCTGAAAAGTATTGGTAAAAAAAAAACTAATATAAAAGTAATGACATTAAAAGTTGAAATTTATTTTTTACACTTTTTTTACTTTTCCATATCTTTCCTTCTTTGAAAATAATCCTCTTAAATGAAATTGAACGTATTTAGATAAATTTTTTTCACAAATACTTATAAGAGAATAAAATAAAAAGGAAATATAAAATAAATTTATTCATAAATTTAAATTAATTTATAAAGAAGTAAATTTGTAGAATATTTTTATATTAATTTATTTAAAAAATTTATTTTTAATTTATACATTAAATTAATTTTAATTTATATTAATTTTTTTTATTTTTTCTTCTTATAAATATTTACGAAGAAATTTAAGTATGTTAGATTCATTAAACCCTAAAACTCATTATCAAGACACTAAATATGAGCATATATTCCAACAGATATTTCAACTTTAGTTTGCCACGGCTTTTAAGGTACCAGCACCTTTGATACACTAACTCTCATGGATATTTCTAACATTTTATTTATCTATGTCGTAATTATTGTTTAAAAATATATTAATAAACTTATCTAAAATAATAATTAAACATAATAATTTTTTTTAAGTCAAAGTGTTGAAATAAATTTTTAGATTAAGGAAAAACATAATAAAGGTAAAGTTAATTTTCAAAATTTTATTTTCTACGTTAGAAAAAAATCGTTTAAATTACATTTTATGATTGAATTATATATAAAAATAGTACAAAATATGTATATAAATCACATGTCAGTGATACTTACTCTTTTATCAATTTGTATTTATAAACTTGGGCCCAATTTTACACTATTTACTCGTAATGATGAGAATCGAATTTCTATATTTTTTACCATGCTAATTTATCAGATTAGAACAATTATCCATAAATTAACTATGAATTTCGTACTTAAATATTACTCTCTTAAATAGTTTTAAAATAATAATATTATATTAAAATAGTCTCTAAAATGATATTCATCAATTTAGTTTATATGATAATATGTTCTATTAATATTAAAAGACTAATTTAAAGATAATTTAATATTTAAAGTATTATCAATAATATTTTATGAAATATATATATATATATATTTATTTTTATTACTTTAAAAATTAAGTAAAGAATATTTTAGGAAGTAAATTGATGGATTATTTTACCTGTTTACCCCAAGCAGTGTCGTATTCATATTCACAACTAGCAACTTCGCTCGTTGCCTGGAGAGAGTTCCAAAGGTTATTAAAGGGCGTAAATGTCTTCCCCTCCAAAGCATAAGTAGCTGATTCCACAAATCCCTTTGAAGTTCCAAATATTTTTTTATTTCCCCACGATTTCCCTGCAAAAATATTTATATTGTAATGTGCAAGATGATAATTCAGATAAATATCAATAAATAAATTTCCGAAGAAATTGATTACTTTCTTAAGCATTTTACAAAATCTTTAAACAACTGATATTTTGAAATTGAGAATGAGCATAGAAAGTTTAGAATCAAAAGGGAGATAATAGTGAAATTAAGCACAGTACCATTGGTGATGCCATGATTCTTCTTTTCATTTTGAATGTGAGGATCATGAGGAGAAAGGCCATAAATTATTTTTCTTCTATGCAAGCAATTTGTTCCTATGTAATATATCCCTTGGAGCCCTGCTATTCCACTGACTACGTACTGCATTAGACAAAACATGAAAAACAAGTTTGTGTATACACCCCCTTATTATGAAAAAGGTTTTTGTTTAATATTTGAAACTTCAAACTTGACGCACCGAAAACATAGCCACAAGCTGATTTCCCAAGGGATCATCCTTTAATCCATCATAGAATTGTTGGATACATTGGGCAAATGCAACTTCTTTTTCTCCCTTTGAATCCAATAAAATGCACAAGCTGTGTAGAACAATCTTTGGATTATGCACATACATGTCACAATCTACGTTTAGGATAAAGGGAGCATTTGTCATCAGGCCAGAGACTCTTGTCTGTTCATGATACATATTAACATGTAAGAATTTCTTGTTAAGAGACACAAATTTCAGGAATTAAGAAGAAAGCAAACTTACCAACACATTCATAGCACCAGCTTTATAATTATGTGGATGTTCCTGCTTCTTTTCTCTAGACACGTAGATTAAGTGTGGCAACTCATCCCAAAGACCTCCTTTGTTTTCCCATATTACCTACCAACACGTGAAAAAATATTTGTTTTCCCATATTACCTTTCAAGAAAAAATAATAATTCTATATTGATTAATATGTTAGTTTAGATTAAGTATTAAACAGATAATGTTATTGGAATGTCATTTATTTTATTTTTTTTCTCTTAGATAAAATATCCATGTGTAATCTATTTCTCTTTTTAATTATAGAATTCGTTGCGTAGAAAAAATATTAAGTGCCATTTTTATAGTATTTTTCTTTTATAATTTATTATTTTAAAAGCTATATATAATTACATTTTTAACAAATTAGCATCTATTTTATATTTTATTTTATTATAATTGATTTAATAACCAAAAATTATTTAAATTATTTTTATTGTTGCTATAAAATCTTTGAAAACATAAAATAAAAATAAGGTAACACTTTTATAAAAAAAATAAAAATAAAAATAGAGATAATACTTGTTCAATTACAGCAAAGGAACACTTATATTCTATAATAGTTTTGCCATGCAGGGACAAGATTAAAGAGGTGTGAAAATCTTCGAAAGTTACATTTCGTATGTATTGATTCAAGAAAAATATTTCGGGTAGATTAAGTTACTTTAAAATAACTCTTGTCAAAGTTATATATATATATATAATTTTATTAATTTAATAATTGAATATTTTGATATCAACTCAACGAGAATTTCAAATTTTAAATAAATTAAACATATTTAATTATATAACTTTATAGTAAATTTTTACTTATATTTTAAAAATATATATTATATATTAAATTAAATATATTTAAAGAAGTTACAAAAAAATTTTAAAATTTTATAAAAAATTATAGACTTGATTTACTTTAAAAGAACTTTTTATTTAACAGTTAGATTAATAAATTTTAATATATAAAAAATTATTGAATGAAGTAATTTAGTAGAGTTACTTTTAAGTAATTTGATTTTTTTATAATAAATTTATGTGACATTTTTTAAATAATATATATTTTTTACCATATCAACCATCTTATTATACATTTCATTTTCTATTTTCAACTCTTTTGTTAAATATTATTTTATATAAATAGTTTTGTACGAAAATAATTTATTATTATTCATAGAAATACGATAGAATTATTAGCATCTCATTAACTATCATTATTAAGTTAGAACGACAATTATACACCTAATTATATTTGACATGACAGTCATGCGACAGTGTTGTATGTATAATTTTTATTTTTTATCTTTTTATTGTTAAAAGTTGTTATAAACTTTGTTAACCGAGTAAAATTTGTCAAAATTTAAAAAGAATGATGGAAATTGGGGAAAGGAAAAAAGAAAAGATATATATTGGATGATTCATATTCAACTCAATTAAATTATGATAAACATCTATTCTAAACTTCAGTTAAATGTGAATAAGAGCTTTTTTGATCAATTTGATTCAAGTGATAGTAGGTATTGAGTTTTTTAAGTATATATAGAACTCATTTTTTGTCTGGAAGTGGAACAAGTCCAAATGTCTCCAAATAAGAAACTTATGGTTGATTCACAGTTGACAAGGTAGTCAGTCAGGTGGAAAGTCAACTAGTTAGAAGAAACATGAAAGTTAAGAATAGGGGGAGACAAAAGAGAATGAAGCAAGCACAAGATAAATGTTTCTCTGGAAAAGAAAAAAGACAAGGGAGGATTTAAGGAAGGAAAGGGAGTAGATGCAAAGCCTCTAGGTGGAGTGAAACGCTATGCAACAAAGAGTGAAAATGTGGGGAAGAGTTCACGACAAAAATCCCGCTTGTGTTACCTAAGGAGTGACAAGAGCTTGCTCCCAGATGGCCACGCCAGAAGTCACATCCTTACCCGTCGCCACCACAATTAATGAAAAGCGCTCTGTAGTGCCGAAGAAGCACTGCTGCATTAAATGAGCGTGGAGAAATTGTCACTGTATTAATGAAGGAAGATCGGTTAAAGATACACATGATGGAGATGTGGGAAAGGGGAAGACGCTTATAAAAGGGCTCGAGATAGAATGAAGGGGGAGGCCAAGAAGCTTGGGAATAGGAGTATAAGTTAGGAGAAGAGACAGCCCAACGACGTTACTCAGAGTGTCCACCAATTCAACACAATCAACCTTGGAGTTTTGTTGGATACCAGGTAAGTAATCTTGAACCCAATAACTTAGCATGCCGCTAGGAACATTCATAACAGCTTTGTCCATCCCTTAGAAGGAAGCCAGCTTCTCAGCATAAGGCTTCCCTTCAAAAATCTCTGGGGGAGGGACCCTCTCGGTCCCTCCTAGATCAATATCCACCCAACACAGCCAAATGACTGTTGCACAGTAGTCAACCGAAACACTATCGGTACCATACCTAAGCCGAACCAATCTCGACCCGACCTAACCTAAACAAACCCTTTACCCACAGAACTACGTGGACTTTGATTTCTTCATTAGAAGATACGTAGGCACAAGGGGAATACTCTCTTATCAAGTCTACTCCCCCACATACTATCACTCATTCATATTCCAAAGAAAACTGATTTTCCCCTGTCCATAAAATTCACCTTAACCGAGAGTACCGCCAATATCATGCATATAGGTAAGGTAACTATCATGTGATAGGCGTAGGGACATAACGCGCCCCTACGTAACCGGCTTCTAAATTTCATTTTTCTGGTCCAGACTCAAGTCTTATCCAAACATATTCAACCATGTGATTTCCTAGTGTTTTCTCCCTAAAAATGCTAACGCTGGTGGCGACTCCCATCCTCCATCGCGAGGTCGCAAGTTGATCTTGACCGTATAAGATTAAAAATTTAATATCTTCGACTAGCATATATAAAAAAAAAAAAAGTTAAAAGATGATCACGAACTTAGAGTGTTGATCTCTTATACCCCTGAATGTAGATATCTAGAGAATTGTCGGTAGATCTTTTTCCTTAAGTTAATTTTATCACGTAATAAATTGAAGAAAAAAAAAATTCTAGCGATGTAGCTTAAGTTAAATGTGAACAAGAGCTTTATCCACTTCTCTTTATAGTTTGTGTGAAGCAACTTCAACTTTGGTCCCAGGGAACAGTGTCTCCATGCACCCTTGTTCCCATTCACGTGTTGTGAAGCAATGTGTCCGATTTATTCATGTCACTACTGAAACAATTTGTCAGTATTAATTGGCCAGTTTCTTTAGTTTTTTTTTTTAATTCGTTATCAGGTTTACAACACTTACAGATTCTGTTCAATCAATTCACCTAAACCCACATATAATCTTTATAGTTTACGATTCTCACAGGTTTTCTGCATATTTTTTTTGGATAAAAATTGAGCAATTGTTGATGGTACGATTGTCTTAATACAGTAAAGAAGTTTTGAGGTTGTTGAGCTTGCCCCATACTTTACCAAACAAACCATAAAATGGCAGCTCGATTTGGATTTCTGGTGTCATATTTATTTTGGTACAATAATCCTCTGTGCCCTCTGTTTCTAATGTGGTTTTCCTAATTTCAATATGACAGTCCAAGTGCAAAGAAAATATATTTCTCATTAATTACTGAGTTAATAAATTATGTCAGAGTTTAAATACAAAGCTAATGCATTAAGTGTCAAATAATAATTAATTAATTACATAATAATTATGTGATATAATAATAATAATAACATAAATTATGTAAAAAAAATAACCAATTAATTATTAAGTATAAAATATTTTAAATAATAATATTTATAACGGTTTTACATCATTAGAAAAGTTTGTAAGTAACTTTTAACGGTCAAACGTTACACATACAATACAACTCATATATAAAATTGCATTATCCAAACTTAAGTCATGTTTAAGTTTTGATATAAACTCATATAAGAAGTTTGTAATGTAATTATTGCTATGTTTTGTTGCTCGGTTGTTTATAATTATATAAATGTCATATTCTAAGATTGATTATGATCGATTCAATTAGTTATTAAATCTTATATAGTGTTAAATTATTTTGTTATTTGTTAAATTAATTTTGTTTTAAAAGTCATATATAAATAATTGACGAACAGTGGAAATGATCCAAACTGAACTAGAGAAGATCAATTTGATTTGATATTACTTTTGAAACCCATTTTTAAAAGGAAGTGTTATCTCTAATTATTTGTAATATATATTATTCTGACGCTAAAACATCTTAATCCTGCAGAAGTATGAATGTAAATTGCAATAATTTTTGATGTACCTTAATTATGGTTGGATGATTACTCGGCTGTGTATTTGAGAAGATAGCAAAGTCTCCCACAAGTGGAATCGAATTTTGCTCTGCATTCAGAATTTTACGACTTAGGCGCTCATACTCCTTCTGCAAACAAACACAAAAGAGATCAGATTTGCCTTGCATTTTAATTTCCTAATAAATTTAAGAGATCTATTATCTCCATGTAAAGAATTTTACCTAATAACAATGAATAATAAATTTGTTTACTATTATAATATATATTTTAAAAATTATATTAATAATTATTTGTGTATCATTAATACATGACTATTAAACTATAAATTTAACTATATTTAAAAAACTATAGTAATAATATATTAAAAAATGTTTTATTATTTTAATATTTAAAATAATAATTTTTAAAAAGATCATATCATATTTTTTTAAAAATTAAGTAATACTTTCTCTAGCTTTTATGAATTTTTTAAAATGAAAATATAAAGTATTGTATAAGAATATATTTATTAATAATTTAAATTACATTGTACGATGAATTTAATTTGCTTTCATTTTAAAGTAAATGTATTTTCCTTACGTACTATTTATTTTAAAAAGATGATGAACCTTTTGACATTAATTTGTCGTGAGAGTTTTGTTTTTTTTGATATGTGATAGATCATAGATATGAATAATTCTGTGAATTTATTTACTATCACTCTTCGCTGATGAATTTAGTGAGGTTTTTTTAACTTTATTTTTTGTCTCTACAAAATTTAAATATAAAACTTTATTTAAAAAATTTGAATCCAATGCACAGATTTGATAACTGATTAATTTGTTGCGTATTTTTCATGACTACACAAAATTTTCGGTGTATTTTATAACGGTATGATTGGACTAATCTAAACTTGATTAAAAAACTTGGATATATTAAACTAAAAAATATTCACAATTAACTAAAATTAAAATATTCACAATTAACGTAAGCCTAGAAAATATTATTTTTATTAAAATTAAATTTGAAATAAAAATTTTAAATATAAGTCGCCACGTGATTATTATTAAGAAAAAAAAGTTTGCAGAATCTAATACAAATGCATTGCTGAGTATGTAAACACTGGTTGTCTAAGCACCTAATTAGCTTCAAATTTGGATAGACAACGAGGAAAATAAATATATAGTATAAAATTACCTTGACCCTTAAGCAGTCTTGAATAAATTCTGGCGTGTCTTCAGTGCTGGTGTTATTAGAGAAGTATCTGAAGGGTACTCTAAGCTGTATGTTGTATTTCTTACAGAAAGGTAGCCAAAGCTTTGCAAATTTAGAAGCTTGGAGAAGGGCATAGAAGGTAAGAGGAGAGCATCCATCATCTGAAACATAGCAAGCTAGCTTGTTTGTGGGATAATCAAGTGCCAATAGTGATAACACAGTGTTCATTGTTATGATAGGTGGTTCAAGCACTGGGTCTGCTGTTGTCACAAATAGATCCACTGCTGGAAGCTCTGACTCAGGTACCCTATTGTTAGTATTCATTCCCATAGGGAAACACATACATTAATTAATTACTTCACTAATAGTAACTATATGTATAGAACAAGAACAAAAATACTCCATGTGGGGATATCATACAGTATAACTTGGCCTAATGAATTGTATTATGCAAGCATTATTGTTAAGGTATATATATATATATATATAGTAAGATACCGAAGCAAGAGACGGTGTATGTAGGTTTTGGTATGCGCAGGAGACCATTTGGTGCTGATGATGAGAATCCAAGTGAAAGTGAACCATGACTCGCACATAAAAGCAACCACCCAGGGGAAGGTATACTTGTTATGAGAGAAAATAGTAATACGGTAACCAAGAAGCAAGAGCAGGAGGACCAAAGTAAAGGAATCCATTACTCTTGAAAATCTATGCTTCACCCAAATTTTATCATAAAGAGGCACACTGTTTTCATTCGCCATATTCTTCAAAGCAATGGCAAACTCAATACTGCAAATGGCTGATTATTACGGACCTTTATACTGTGAACGACACGTTTTTAGGCCACACAAACGGAAATGTGGTCGAGGTACTGTTGGAGAACTGTAAAAAGAAAAATATTTAGGAGATAATGTTTTAAGTTTTTTTATAAAATTAAACTAAATTTTTGTTCTGATAATATAACCTCAAGATAAAAATATAAAATGACAAAAGTGATCATGAAAAAAATAATTTTAATTAAAATATTAATACTAATATTAATATTTAAACATTTAAACCTTTGAAACACATTACTAAAAAATTTAAAATTTGTTATAAAATAATTTTGTAGTTAATTTTAAAATTAATAGTTATTTTGTAGTTAATTTTTAGTAAAAATAATTAGTTATAAAATTATTATAATATTAGTGGTAGCATGAAATAAGTAACAAATTAGCTAAGAAAATAATCTTAATTAATTTATAATAAATTTTTAAAATTTATAATTATTTTTTACTTAATTTGTAATAATAAAAAATATAAATAAATATAATTTAAATATAATTAAAAAATAATAATATTCTAATTAATAAATAACTAATTAATTAAGATTTAATTATTAATTTAAATAATATAAAAAATCTAATAATAACGCTTGATTTATATATTTTTATATCAAATCATTAAATATATTAGTTATTTATTTGTTTCTTATCTTTTTCTATGTTTACACCAAGGCAGGTGTCATAAAATTTTTTTTACTTTATTACCCTTACATCTCAAAGATTTTTTTTAATAAAGGAGGGTTTGTACCTTCAATACCAGGCTGTTATTAGGCTGTTAATGCACAGTGGAAATAATAATTTTAAGCGTAATTTTATATTATTATTATTTTTAGAAATTTTCATGGTCTTTTATATGGAAAATATTAAATAAAAATAAATATATTTAATATTTTGAAAATATAAAATGCATTTAATATTTAGTATATTAAGAAATAAGAGAATTAGTTGGAGAATATTATAAAAGAATTTATAATAAATTCTTACATTATCAGCAGTTTCAAGTAAATTCTTTAGATTGAAGTGGTAAAGAGTTTTGCTTAAATTCACTTAAATATTCTCTTATTTTACCACAAAAATATCTATAAGCATGAGTCGCACAGGAAAGAGACGAGCCAGAGAAGGTGTGGTTGTTATGAGAGTAAATACGGGAACGAAGAAGCAAGAGGAGGAGGAGCAAAGTGAAAAAAACCATTAATCTTGAAAATGTATGCTTCTCCATTTTTTATAATAAAGAGAGATATTGTTTTCATGTATCAAATTTAACAAATCAATGATAAATTCAACACTGTGAATGAGTAAATATGCGTCTTTAGATTGTCGGCACAACTTTATCCTCTTCAAATCAACAAAAATATACTCTCAATTTTAGGCCACAGGATGGGACATTGGGTCGTTGTAAGAACTTAAGAAGCTAAAAAATAAAAAAAAGGACAAAGCGTGATGAGGGAGTATTTACGAAAAGGAAGGAGAATTTAAAAATAAAAAAGTTGCATATCTGGGTCTTTCTGAAAAATGGAGGATCCTACCTGCATTACGGAGATCTTCTGTTGACTTGACTTACTGGAAGGAGCCACATTATTGAGGGTCCACGTACCCATCTTACTGGCAAATGGGAATAATTCTTTTAGAAATCATTTTTGTTAGTTGTTATAATTTTATATTTGTTTTTTATTTTTGATAAAACTGTTTTGGTTTTTATTTTTTTAAATTATTTTGATTTTTTAATTTTTAAATTTAGGTTAATGATGTTTTTTGAAAAAAATTATTTTGGAATATGATCATAAATTTTTTTATTGATTTAATATATGAAACTTATTCTAATGAATTTATTTATATAAAAATTATATAACTTAATTAAAATTTGAATAAAAAACTATAAATATGATGAAAATTACGTAAAAAAATAGTATCTAAAAAAGAATTTTAATACAAAAATTTTAATTTTTATTTATTCATGAAATTTATTTTTACATGATTTTTAATCACCATATTTGTAATTTTTTTAATATTAATTGATATATAAAATTTTTTATAAATAAATTTAATGAGACAAATTTTATATATATCTTAAATAAATTAAATAATAATTAAAAATTATGTCTAAAAATTGAAAATAATTATTTTAGAAGAATAATATAATTTAAATTTGAGAATAATTAATTAAAATAATTTTCTTTAAAAAGATAAGAGAACAAAAGTTTTTTTTACTATAAAATAAAGAAGTAAAGTTATAATTTAACTTTTTATATAAAATTTATCTTTTTTTACATATGGATGCGATGCTATTTCTTTTTCATTCAATAATAAATTTAATATTTCTTTTTCATTCAATAATAAAATTAATTCATTTAATATTTTAAAGCATCGTTAATCTTTGATAAAATATTATTAATATCAATTTTAAAATACTTTCTTTTAAGTATTACATGGAATTGTTAATGTTATTTTATAATTAATATATGTAATTACAAAAAATATAAATGTGCATATATAGTTCGGTATGTTAGTGGATATGTTAATCATTGAGATGCATGACGTAAAATGCTCCCAAGAGAAATTTTACAAAAGAACAAAAAGTCCTATCATATTACAAAAATCACATTATACAAAATCATGACTAATATTTTTAATGTTTTCGTGGTTAAATCATTTTTTTAGTTTTTAAAAGTATCAAGCACAGTCAGTTACATGAGTACGAGTATCTGAAATTAAAAGAATTTTAATTAAAAGTAGTTTCATCTAAATTCTTAGATTCAACTAATTATTATTATTTTTAAATTTCAAATATATATTAATATTATTGTTTATATTATATATTGTATAAAATTAAGGTAAGTAACGAATTGCATTTAATTTGTTTAGTTTTCTTAGTTCCACCCATATAACACCGCCTAACATGTCTCATAACCAAATTTTTTTTTTTTTTTTTAACTGTAAGACTTTATTTTTACTGAACTACTTTTCCTGAGGCCAACTTTGGGACATTCTAGAAATGATACGTGGTTTAAAAAATGACTATTAAATTTTTTTTGAATTAATTTTGAACAACCAAATATAGAATGACATAAATGGTAACTATATAAATTCTTTAACTAAGATATCACATGTACAAATTTTTATTTGCGTATAAACAAAATTATATTAGAATAGAGATATTTATTATTTAGAGAACTTACGATAAAAAAAATAATTATTATTTTTATTGTGATACTTCAAACCAATCTATGAATAAAAAAAAAAAAGAAAAAATTTTAAGCGTAAATAATTGAACTCTCAACAGTGACATGTCCCACGAATTGCAAGTTGCATGTGGGTGGAACATATAAGAAGAAGATGCCATCTACGTAAGTCAAAAGGAGATGACCAGCTGATATTTTTGGCTGGCTGGATATGTAGATCAAGATTGAAGGGGCATTTGCCACCACAAAGCAAGGCAGAAAATAAAGGGAAGGAAACAAAATGTGAAATCCATCCACATAATGTACAGATTATTTCTAGTACCTTCCAATTTTTCCATTCATTAATAACTACCACATAATTATAAGCAGAAAATGCAAAGAAATATCAGAACATTTTTTATCTGAAGAAAATTCAATTCAAGTGTTTAACTGAATGCGTGGGTTAACTTGAACAAAAAAGCACAAAGAGAAATGCAAAGACAGCAGAGTTGCACATGATGGATAGGGGAATCCCGTATTTACCTCTGCCAAACAGTCCTTTGAAATATGGCCAATAGCACACAACCACATAGGTACTAGCCATGAACTCCCCTAGTCCACACCCATTCTCACCATTACTTTGTCTCCAAAACTTAATCAACATAGCTGTCAAATGGACCATCAAAATGGTGGTGCCTATCACAAAAATTGGGGACTCCTCGAACGTGAACCTTCCAGCACCTTCACGGTTTCCATCAGCACTAGAAGTTTGTTGTTCCTTCTCCGTTACTTCAAAAACGGTATCCGATAACCCTGATATCTTAAGCATAGCACTCAAAAATCCAACAAACGATGCAGTCGTGGTTCTAATAATGCACATTCTCTGATTGTTCCACCAATGTCGTATTGACAAACCAATTGTAAGGTACTCTAATAGAGTATGTACGTTGTAAATCACAAAAAGGGCAATCGGAATCCAAAGGCCAAGTCCCTGGAACAAAAACAAATTAAAGTGAATCCTTTGTATAGCATATAAAATATTGCCATTAAAATTGGATCTAACCTTAGGAAAGATAATGGTGTTGGTAATGATGCAATATGCAATTAGAGCAACATAGGAAACTAGGAAGACACCACGCACGCCCAAGGTGGTAATCCAAAAATAAGACAAGGCTGTCCTGAATTGGACGTTACCAAAGAGCATGGCGATAAGAGGAGAATGCTTTCCGAATAAGATTGAAGTGTGACCGGAGAACCATCTCTTTTGTTGAATCATTGTAGAGAGTAATCCTCCAGGAGCACATCCTGTGAAGGCAATTGTGTCTGTTGGGGTACAACACTCTGATCTCCAACCTTTTCTTTTAATATTCAATCCGGTTGGTATGTCTTCCACCACTGATCCATACAACCACCCCATCTAATGTTCCCACAATCCTCAAAGTTAATCAACAATATTTAATTTTTGCAAAACACTGTAAAATATATTTGTTTTTGATGCCTACCTGTTTACCCCAGCAAGTGCCATATTCATATCTACAATTAGCAACTTCTCTTGCTGCCTCGATAAAGTTGGAAGGAGTATCATTACCAAAATATGCACTTCCTTCTAAAGCATGAGATGCTGATGTGACAAATTCTTTTGAACTTCCTAATTGTTCTATTAATATATTCTCTGTTAATTTTCCTGCGGAATATACAAAATAATAAACGTGTATTGGTTTGGTTATATTTTATAGGAATCAACTACTAATACTATCCTTCCATTCAATCACGTAGCTTGAGATTAAAATTTCAAGGATCGAAATATTTAAAATTATAATATATAAATAAATGTAATAATTTTTATAATAATATATTTATGGCTAATTTTAAGCATTTACTGATATTATTTTAATTTTAATTTTTTATTTAAATATATAATTATACTATAATAAATAAATATTTTAGCATATAACTTATATTTTAAATTTATGATAAATAATTTATATTGTGATGTAATTTTATTTTTAATTATTAATAATTTATTTTAAAATAAATATTCAAATTTAATTTGCAAATAAAAATATTTAATAATAAATTAAATGAGATAAGAGATTAAGAAAAATGTTTAAAAATAATTTTATTAAAAAAAATAAAAAATACTCTTGTTGAAAAGAATGAGGACTAAAAATACTCTAGTTTTATATAATTATTCTAATTTATATATACAGAAAATTATTTTAGTCGTTTTTGTTAAATTTTGAAAAATTAAATAACTATAAATATATAATGAAATGACTTTTATTTTATATCTTTTAAAAATATATTTTTAATGTATATTAATAAAATATTAAATAATTTTGAATTAATATAAAATTTTGCAAATATAATTTATAGAATAACAACCTTCTTTTTTGGTACGGTTTCTTCAGTAAAATAATCTAACGTAAATTTTTGAGATATAATAAAGAATTAGGGAATTTTGAGTATTGGAGTGAGGGAAGTACCTTTTCCTCCTCTTGGAATTTGATCAGGATTGAAACCATAAATAGCATTTCTTCTATGAAAGGTGTTTGTTCCCATATAAAAGGGTCCTTGAAGTCCCGCCATGCCCCGCACTATGTACTGCATTAGACCAAACAAGAAAATGTTAGTTCACAAATTTTGACGTAAACTTACAACTTCATTAATTTCAAGTTGAAAAACACCTCAGATGTTGCCACCCACTGATTTCCGAAAGGATCATCTTTTATTCCATCGTAGAATTGTTGGAAACATTGAACGAAACCAACTTCTTTTCCACTTTTTGAATCCATCAAAATGCACACAGCGTGAAGAACAATCTTGGGATTGTTCACAACCATGTCACAGTCTACGTTCAACATAAAGGGAGCGTTGGTCATCAACCCAGAAACCCGTGTCTACACATATTAGTTATAAAGAAAGATAAGGATGGATTTGTGCAAATATAACTTGGAAAAATATGAGAATCAAAATTCCATAAAGTATTTGTTAGTTAAGAAACTTACCAACACATTCATAGCTCCGGCTTTGTAGTTATGTGGGTACTGTGGACTCTTCTCCCTGGATATGTATATTAGGTGAGGCAACCCATCAGAAAGGTCATCCTTGTTCTCCAGTATAACCTGCTCACATGTATTGTAAATAAGTCATTTGGGGTATACATATGAACAACCATAACTATGGCAGGGAAAAATTAGAAAGATGTATACACATGAACATAATAAAAGGTTTATATAAAATATATTATTAATATTTTTGGTGTTTATAATTAAAAACTAGAATTTGTAAATTTGTTAAATAGAAACTTACAAGCGTTACATGTACCCGATCTCGTTAGATGCACGAATATTTTCAACTACTATATTTGTTACCTTAATTATGGTTGGATGATTTCTTTTCTCTGTATTTGAGAAAACTGCAAACTCTCCATCAAATTGGAATGGAATTGTATTGCGTGTTACGGCTTCAATTTTTTGGCTAAGATTGTCATACATATCCTGCATAATACAAGACAAAATCATTTTGTAGTTCATGGTCAGAGAATTTAGTAGTTTGCGTTGGGAAACAGAAGTGTAAAAAGAGAAGATGACATCAGAATTTTTACGTGAAAAATCTTCGTGGAAAAAACCACAGGACCTAGTCTAGTAAAAGATCTCCACAATAAGAGTAGTATTACAAAGTATTTTTCTTAATCTCTGAGTATCTCTCGATATCTGAGGATCTCTCGATTTCTGAGGATCTCTTAATGAATCTCACCCTCTCGGGATATACAAACCTCTCTGTATATATCTCTCTTTTTCTCAAAGAAGAATACAAAAACACCCTCTAACTCTCTTATAGTTTCATCACTTGGATGTGTGTCTCTCAATCTAGCAGACTTGAGAGTATTGAGCTTTTGTCCACATAGTTTGGAGTCCAAAAATAATCCAACAAGTTCATCCCCAAATATTGTAACTTATGAACCACAATTAAGGTGTTCCAACAGTCTGAAGTTTGAACTTATCCCGTAATTTCCTATTACCTCATGAATTCGGTGCTTATCTCATAGTTTATGCCAATTTTGGATTGTTAATTTCTCAATGAATGCAGGACAAGGTTGTTGTACGTACCTTAATTTGTAACCATTCTTGTTTGAATTCAAGTGAGTCTTGATTTTTATTAATGGCAACATGGGAGAAGTATCTGAAGGGTGCTCTGAGCTGCACGTTGTACTTGTTACAGAATGGTACCCAAAATTTAGCGAATTTGGAGGCTTCAAGAAGGGCATAGAAAGTAAGAGGTGAGCAAGCATCATCAGAAACATAGCAAGCTAACTTGTTGGGTGGATAATCAAGCGCTAGAAGAGACAAGACAGTGTTGACTATGATGATGGGTGGTTCGAGTACGGGGTCTGCTGTTGTAACAAACAAGTCTACTCGCGGAAGCTCAGGTACCCTGTTGGTCATCATGTATAGCTATTATTATTATTATTATTAGGAATAGGACTATAAGTTTAGTTGTGGTGTATTACATACCGTTGCAAGAGACGGTGTGGATGGGTTATTGTTAGTGCAGGACTCCACTTGATGTTGACAATGACAATCCAGATGAAGGTGAAGCAAGATTCGCATAACAAAGCAAGTAACCATGGGAAAGTGCATAGGTTAGATGAGAAAACACGGTAACCAAGAAGCAAGAGGAGGAGGAGTAAAATCAACGTGTCCATCACTCTCTCAAATTTCCTCTTCAGCCAAACTTTTTCATAGAGAGGAAGATCATGTCCTTCGTTTCCCATTGGCCAAATCGTAAGAGACTAGAACAGTTGCACAACTATTTCTTGCCAATTGATTTCAGATTCCTCTCACTGCTCATTAATTATCTCTTCAATATGTGGTGTTCAGAGGATTCGGACCTGTCACCCAACTATAAATATATAAAACATAATAACTCTTCTACCCAGGAATGATTGATTGATGCATTCTTTTCACCCTTCAAACAAAATAATACAAATAATAATGAAATGATGATGTCACTTGCACTATAGTTACGAATATGATTTTTACAGCTTCACGTATGTTATTCAATATCTCCATTTGGTTGCTTCACATTTTTTAATTCTTAATGATCGATAGGAAAAAATAAGAGAAAAATATCTTGTGCAGTGAGCTTTCAGTTCTTTGACAAATATCAATAATTATTTTTAATGATGAATATTTTGTACTTAATTAACATAGTATTTAAAATTATTTAATATAATAATTTATTGAAGGATAAAATTGTTATTTTTTATTTTTTATTTTCTTTCCTTTACTTTTTAATTAACTAAATAAATATAAAAAATTATTTTATTTCATTCTTTCTAAATTCCGTAGATCCGAACAACATTAAATTTTATTTTAAAAATCATCTTAATCTCTATTCTTTTCATTTCATATATATATATATATATATTATTTCGATTTCTATACAAACACAATGGTAGTGAAAGAGAAAAATAAATATATGTATGATAGATGATATAATATAATAAATTAAAAATAAAAAATGTTAATGATATATTTAGAAAAAAAAATAAGGTGTCTAAAAATTACTGTTCCTATAATTATAACGACGAGGTTCTTTTTTTCTCATAAAGAGTAATTATATACGAAAATATTGAAATGGGATATTTATTGAAAATTGTCTCAGAATAAGATGTTATTAGTTATGACAGTGAATTGTGTCTTCTAAAGTGTATTTGAAAAGTGTGTCTTCTAAGTTATGACAGTGAAATATTATTTTGAAAATAAAAATAATCGTTCCGAGTAAAATTAATGGAAATTTTATTTTCATGTATCAAGATAGTATAGAATAATATCCTGTTTTGGTTAAAACCCTTTTAAACTTTAAAAGAGCCGGTTTGGATAAAAGCTAGAAAGAGTTTTGGGGAGTTCTTTTTTTACTGAAAAAAAAGGTCTTTATTAATTAAAAATGTTGTTCGGATCGATGATAGACTTTTATCAGATTTTGCAAAGCTCTTAGAGGGGCTTGTAGTGAAGTTAAATAATATCAAGAGCTTCTCCTTTTAAGAAGTTGGAATTAAAATATTATTTGAACAAAAATATCCTTACAAATTCTAAAAATGACATAGAATATCTACCGCATTACGAATTAACGAACTCTAACCTGTGAATTACTACCCTTCACATTACTTTTTCTTAGCCAGAATTGAGTATGATCGATCTAGTTGGAGCATAAATAGGAAGCATTAATTAATTGAACATCTCATCAGACTTTAAGGCCAGATTTTTGGGCTTAGGAAGAAATGGCAGAGGTAGATGGACACCTGTTGGTCCTATTATCATTATGATATTACGTTTTTATTATTAACACTAAGATGAAAACGTAGTACCTCATTGATAATACAATGATTGATTTAAGAAAAAAAATCAAATAATTTAATGTTTTCAATAGGTTTTGTGATTATTGTTTATTTTTCATTAAATTTGTGAAAATATAAAAAGGTGTAAGTTTCGAAATTTTTTCTTTATCTATTTTTATTTTGTCAAACAATTTTATTTTTTTTGTCTATTTTTTCACTATTTTTATTCTATTAAACAAAGTTTTTAATCAAATGTAGTAGCTTAGTCTAGTGGCAGGGTGCAATTGTATGCATGAGGGCTTAAGTTTAATATATCATGTTGATGATGTTAGACTAATGATTATATTTTATATTTAAATATTTATTTTTATAAATTTAATGTTCAAACTTTTTACCAAAAATTTCAAGAAAATGTATAAAAAAATATTTTAAACAAGAAAGATAAAGTAAAAATAATTTTGTTAGTTATTATAATTTTATATAACATTTGGATGTAATATTTTTTTTATTTTCATTCAATAATAAACTCAGTTCATTTTATGTTTTAAAAAAATTGTTAATCTTTGATAAAATATTATTAATTTCAATTTTTAAAAAATTTTATTTTAAATAAAGTAATAAATACTACATGGAATTGTTAATGTTATTTTATATTTAATATATGCAATTAAAAAAAATATAAATGTACATATATAGTTCAGTATGTTAGTTGATATTTCAATCATTGAGATGCAAGACGTAAAATGTTCAAAAGAAAGAAAATCCTATCATATTACAAAAATCCTATTATACAAAATCATGACTAATATTTTTAATTATTTTCGTGGCTAAATCATCTTTCTAATTTTTTTAAGTGTTATGCTCAGTCAATCACAGGAGTACCTGAAATTAAAAGAATTTTAAATAAACTTTTAAGTGTTAATAATTTTATCTAAATTCTTAAAATTAACCAGTTATTATTATTTTTAAATATCAAATAGTAAATGTTAATATTATTATTTAAGTTAAATATTACATGTAACGGTGAAATTCAGGTGAATAGCGAATTATACTTATAAGTTGTTTTTTTTTTTTTTTTTTAAATTCTTAGTTCCATCAATATAACACTACCTAACATATCTGGGAAGCTTAACTACTTTTCCTACTGGCAACTTTGGAAATTTCTAGAAATGATATGTGGTCCAAAAATGATAATTACATGGTTTTGTTGCAATCAGAAATACTTTTGAGTGTGAAGCAGTCACTGACATTTGAATTTTTTTTTTATGAACAAAAAATAATGTCAACAGTGACATGTCCACGAATTGCAAGTCTCTAAAAAAGGAGATGAGCAGCTGATATGTTCCCTTGGACATGCAGATTGAAAGGGCGTGGGCCACCACAAAACAACAAAGAAATTAAATAAAGATAAAAGGGAAGGAAACAAATTTCAAATTGAGAGCAGCAGAAGGTGATGTTATTCTCCAAATTAATTTTAGCACCTTCCAATTTCCATTCATTAATAACTAACACATATTTAATAAGCAGAAAATGCAAAGAAATATGAAAACATCATCTCTGAGAAAATTCAAGTTAGCGTGTTACTTGAACAAAAGTGCAGAAAGACAAATGCAAGGACTGCAGACTTGCACATGGTTGATAGAGGAATCCCATATTTACCTCTGCCAAACAGTCCTTTGAAATATGGCCAATAGCACACAATCACATAGGTACTAGCGATGAACTCCCCTAGTCCACACTCATTCTTACTATCCCAAAACTTGATCAACATGGCTGTCAAATGCACAAGCAAAATGGTTGTCCCTGCAACAATAACTGGGGACTCGTCGAACGTGAATCTTCCACTATCTGCACCAACAGTTTGGTTTTTCTTCTCTGTTATTTCAAAGACAGTATCTGATATCCCCGAAAGCTTAAGCATGGCACTAATAAATCCAATAAACGATGCAGTCGTGGTTCTAATAATGCACATTCTCTGATTGTTCCACCAATGTCGTAGTGACAACCCAATTGTAAGGTACTCTAGTAGAGTATGTACGTTGTAAATCAGAAAAAGAGCAATTGGAATCCAAAGGCCAAGTCCCTGGAACAAAAACAAAGTGAATCCTTTGTCTATGTCTATGTCTAGCATATAACATTGGATTGGAAATTGGATCTAACCTTAGGAAAGATAATGGTGTTGGTAATGATGCAATATGGAAGTAGAGCAACATAGGAAACTAGGAAGAAACCACGCAAGCCCCAGTTGGTAAGCCAAAAATAAGACAAGCCTGCTCTGAATTGGATCTTACCAAAGAGCATGCCCATAACGGGAGAATGCTTTCCAAAGAAGACTACAGTGAGGCCCGAGGCCCATCTCTTTTGTTGTATCATTGTAGAGAGTAATCCTCCAGGGGCGCATCCTGTGAAGGCAATTGGGTCTGGGGTACAACACTCTGATCTCCAACCTTTTTTTTGAATATTCAACCCGGTTGGTACATCTTCTGAGATTGATCCATACAACCACCCAATCTAAACTTTCCCAAAATCCTCAAAGCTAATTAACACAATTTTTTTTTTTTTTAAAATGGTTGATTTTGTTTGAAAAATATATTTGTTTCCATTACGTACCTGTTTACCCCAGTAAGTGCTATATTCATAATCACAATTAGCGACTTGGGTTGCTGCCTCGATAAACTTGGAAGGAGTAATATCATTAGCAGAATAAGCACTCCCTTCCAAAGCATTAGCTGCTGATTTGGTAAACTCCTCTGAACTTCCAAATTGTTGTATTAATATCTTTTCTTCTAATTTTCCTACAAAATGATACACCTGTCTTTATATTAATGATGTATTAAATAATTTTAGATTAATATAAGATTTTGTAAATGTGATTTATACAATAAAAACAGTCAATCCAAGGTAAATTTTTATTGAGTTGGGAAGTTTTGTGCATGGGAGTAAGAGAAGGACCTTTTCTCCCGCTTTCAATTTCATGAGGATAAAGACCGTAAATAGCATTTCTTCTATGAAAGGTGTTTGTTCCTCCATAAAAAGGTCCTTGAAGTCCTCCCATGCCCCGTATTATGTACTGCATTGTATTGTACAAAACAAGAAAATGTTAGTTTACAAAGCTCCTTATATTAGTTCATAAACTTAGAACTTCATTTAAAGTTGAAAAACACCTCAAATGCAGACACCCACTGATTTCCAAAAGGGTCATCTTTTATTCCATCATAGAATTGTTGAAAACATTGAACGAAGGCAACTTCTTTTCCAAATTTTGAATCCATCAAAATGCACAAAGCGTGTAGAACAATCTTGGGATTGTTCACAACCATGTCACAGTCTACGTTCAACATAAAGGGAGCATTGGTCATCAATCCAGAGACCCTTGTCTGCACATACATATTAGTTATTAAGAAGGATGAGAGTGGATTTTTGTGTCATTAATTCAAAATAAATTTGGGGTTAACGTGAAAGAATGAGAATAAAAATTCCATGACTATATCAGTTAAGAAACTTACCAAGACATTCATAGCTCCGGCTTTGTAATTATGATGATACTGTGGCCTCTTCTCTCTCGATATATAGATTAACTGAGGCAATCCATCCCTCTCCAATATAACCTGTCCATACGTAATGGAAATAAGTGCTTTCTTGTTCGACCAAATGCAAGAACCAGAACCTTGACAGTAACAAGGATTAGAAACATGTATATAAAAAAGTTGCTGTTTGAACAAACAAAATAACAGGTTCGTATAATAGAAGAGTTTTTTTTTTTTCCTTATAATTTGGGTGTCTATAAATTTGGAAGCAAGAAATAGAAGCATTATAAACACTCTGTATGTTATGCATATTTTGTACTGCTATATTTGTCACCTTAATTATGCTTGGATGATTTCTTTGTTCTGTATTTGAGAAAACAGCAAATTCTCCATCAAGTTGGAATGGAATTGTTTTGCGAGTCACCGCTTCAATTTTTTGGCTAAGATTGTCATACATATCCTGCAAAATGCAAAAGACAAAATAATTTTGTAGTTCATGGTCAGAGTATTTGGAAGTTTGAACATATCCCTAATTTCCTTTGCCTCCTCATATTCGGTGCTTATCTCATAGTTTATGCCTATTTTGGATTGTTGGCAAGGTTGTTGTACTTACCTTAATTTGTAACCATTCTTGTTGAAATTCAAGGGAGTGTTCAGTTCTGTTAATGGCAACGTGGGAGAAGTATCTGAAGGGTGCTCTGAGCTGCACGTTGTACTTGTTACAGAATGGTACCCAAAATTTAGCGAATTTGGAGGCTTCCACAAGGGCATAGAAAGTAAGAGGTGAACAACCATCATCAGAAACATAGCAGGCTAACTTGTTAGTAGGATAATCAAGCGCAAGAACAGACAAGACAGTGTTGAGTGTGATTATAGGTGGTTCAAGTACAGGATCTGCTGTTGTTACAAACAAGTCCACTGGTGGAAGCTCAGGTACCCTATTGAGATAAAAGCACATGTATAATAAATTATATGCCATGTCACCAAAAAACATGAATGATACGAATTTAATATAATAACCTACAACTTTAGCTAGTACTAGTAGAACAAGGGAAAGAGTTGATGACTTGATGGGAATAGGGAATCAAATTGAAAACAACAAGCATGAAGGTACCTTTGCAGGAGACGATCTGGGTGGGTTATGGTTATTGCAGGACTCCACTTAGCGTTGAGAATCACAATCCAAGTGAAGGTGAACCAGGATTCGCATATGAAAGCAAGGAACCATGGGAAAGTAAAGTTGTTGGATGAGAAAACACGGTAACTAAGAAGCAAGAGGAGGAGGAGTAAAATCAAGGTGTCTATCACTCTCTGAAATCTGCGCTTCAGCCAAATTTTTTCATAGAGAGGGAGGTCATGTCCTTGGTTGGCCATTCACCAAATCGTAAGAGACTAGAAAAGTTTACTACTGTTTGTTGCCAAGGGATTTGATTAATTATCTGCTCAGAACAGAAAAGTTTAATTTGCTGTACAACATGTGGTGTTAAGAGGACAAGTAATAAAATATACAAAACAAATGTTTTTTTTATGATGTCACTTACAGTCGAGTAATAGCGATGAGGGTGAAGGGAGTTGAGACAGAAGGTAATTAAGGGATAATACACATTCTATTAAAAATG
Source organism: Mucuna pruriens (assembly GCA_025330945.1). Taxonomy (NCBI): domain Eukaryota; kingdom Viridiplantae; phylum Streptophyta; class Magnoliopsida; order Fabales; family Fabaceae; genus Mucuna; species Mucuna pruriens. Next base: position 2,426,223 of record JAENHJ010000042.1, on the reverse strand, counting down.
AAAAAGCCTACGGAAAGAGAACATTTCAAAATCCTAGCATTGACTAGTATTTAAAAGGTTTCTTTTGACTAGAAATGATCATGGTGCCTGTTTTGTTTTCTTGTCTCGTGATGGGTGTATCACTGGTGGCAATGTTTCAAATGTCACCAACGTTCTTCTAGGACCATGTAAAGTTTATATTATATATACTATTTGTATCTTTCTTCTGTTCTTGGGGCAGTCTTTGGGTGTATTGAGCTTCTTCTGAGTTTGTTACCTTGTCTGATTGAACACGTCACCTCAAGTATGTACAATCCAAGGTGACATTGTGGGTTAGCTTTGAATTTAAAGTAATATACTTTAAGTTTAATTGATTCAATTGTGGGTTAGCTTTAAATATTGACATTGATTAATGGTGAGAACGATTCACTATACTTCTAAAGTGAAACTTCACTTGAGAAGATTTAAATTCAAAATAATAATAAATTATAAATATTTTATTTATACTTTATATATAATATCATATTTCTATTAAAATATGAATTATATTAATCATTTTACATACTAAAAAAGAATTAAAATAAATTTTATTGTATAAATTTAACTTATTTAAACTAAGTGAGGGGCATCTAATCTTCTCTAAATTTAGAAATTACTATTTGAATTTCTGAGGCTGATTATTCCTAAAGTTTAAATTTTAGGATATGGTCGAATATATGTTAAATAAATCTGGGTACGTGTCTCAGTGTAATATTTACTCACAAAAATTTATGAAGATGGATCCAATTATTAAATTGACACTTTACTACCGATCTCACGTCCGTATACCCACCCATGTATTATTCAATACATTAATAAATAACATTACAGTTATAAGTCTATAATAGTTATTATTATTTTTTCTTGTAGAGTTATATAGTAATATGTTTGATTGTATTTTTTATTTTTAAATTTTAAAAATTATTTTATAAAACATTTTTTAAAAACTAATTTTTATACAGTAGGAATGAAAGAATTGGATGATATAGTGTAAGGAAGATGAGTAACATAAAAAAATTAAATAAAAAATAAAAACATGTTTTTACTTTTTTATTTAAAAAACTGAAAAAGAGATATTACATTTTGTTTTGTTTTCTTGTTTTAATTGTTGTCTAACATTTTCATCATTGTGTGGGTCTCACATTGTTGCTACAAGATTGTTTTTCAAATTTGCTGGTTAAAAACATTACTGATAGTTTGTCTAACACCTTTGTCTTCATAATTAAAAATATGAAATTACACTTGTTTAGTTAAAGACTGAATTATATGTCCAAATATAGATATGTAGTTACTCGTACGGGAATTTACCCCAAAATTGTTAAAAAGCATAGGTATATGGATCCGAGTCAAAAAATAATTTTCGGTATGTACATGAAGATCAATACTACGAATCTATGATATCCTCCCTGCGAGTAAGTAACTAACATGTATGACTGGAAAAGCACAACAATAAACAGTATTGATTAGTAGTTAAGAAAACAAAGAGGAGACAAAATTCATAACTTGTTTTTATATGCAGAAGCTGGAGGCACAAGCCCTCGAAAAAACAGAGGAAAGATATTTGGTAAGAAAATTCAAATTCATTCTAGAGTAATGTTGATGTAGCTAGAAGGTGCAGAAAGTGATGATATTCTCCAAATGAATTATTACATTTCATTGACTAATAAGCAGAGAGTAGAAATAAATATGAGAGGAATATTTGTTGAGTGATCAAGTGATAACGTTACTTGTACAGAAGTGGAAAAAGAGAAATGCATAGAGCACAGATTTGCACATGGTGGATAGGGGAATCCCGTATTTTCCTCTGCCAAACAGCCCTTTGAAATATGGCCAATAACAGACTATCACATAGGTACTAGCGATGAACTCCCCGAGTCCACACCCATTTCCACTTTGACTTGGTTGCAACCCCAAGAACTTTATCAACATAGCTATCAATTGCACCAACAAAATGGTCGTGCCTACCACAAAAACTGGGGACTTGTCAAACGTGAACCTTCCACCATCTGCACCACAAGTTGGCTGTTCCTTTTGCGTTATTTCAAAAACAGTATCGGATATCCCTGATAGCTTCAGCACACCACTCAAAAATCCAATAAACCATGCACTTGTGGTTGTTATTATGCTCATTCTCTGATTGTTCCACCAATATCGAATCGACAACCCAATTCTATGGTACTCTAAAAGAGTATGTACGTTGTAAATCACCAAAAGAGCAATTGGAATCCATAGGCTTGGTCCCTGAATTTAAAAAAAAAAAAAAAAAGTATACTAAGCTCCGAATTCATGAAAATATATATTGAATATCCTTTATATTGTCAAGTATAAGCTTGGCACTAACCTTAGGAAAGATACTAGTGTTGGTAATTATACAAAAAGGTGGTAGAACAGCATAGCAAAGTTGGAAAATGCCACGCAAACCCCAGTTAGTAAGCCAAAAATAAGACAAGCCTGCCCTGAATTGGATCTTACCAAAGAGCATGCCCATAACGGGAGAATGCTTTCCAAAGAAGACTACGGTGAGGCCTGAGGCCCATCTCTTTTGTTGTATCATTGTAGAGGGTAATCCTCTAGGAGCACACCCTGTGAAGGCAATTGGGTCTGGGGTACAACACTCTGATCTCCACCCTCTTCTCTGAATGTTCAACCCGGTTGGTACATCTTCTGAGATTGATCCATACATCCACCCTATCTAAACTTCCCCAAATCCTCATAGCAAGTTAACAAAATTTATATTTCGCATAAAAATATGTTTGAAAAATAAATTTGTTTAAAAAAAAAAAGTATTTTTAGTCTCTGTAATTTTGTAACAATGAATTTGATTTTCAAACTTAAAAAAATATGTAAATTTAGTCTTCTTCTTCTAAGAATTTAAAATTAAAAAAGACTATATTTACATGTTTTGTAAAGGTTGAGGACTAAATTCATTAATATAAAAATACAGGAACTTTGATTATATTTAACTGAAAATATAAAGATTAAAAATATTTTTTTATTTGTTTATTTTGTATACCTTTTTACCCCAGAATGTACCGTATTCGTACCCACATCCTGCAACTTCGATTGCTGCCTCAATAAAATTGGAAGGACTAATGTCATTAGCAAAGTATGCTATCCCGTCCAAAGCATGAGCTGTTGATTTGAGAAACTCTTTGGAACTTCCAAATTGTTGTATTAATATCTTCTCTCCTATTTTTCCTGCAAATGGTATAAAATAAATAATACCATATAGGAATCAACTATTAATAAGCACAATGTAATTTCACTTTTATATAGGAGCCCAATGCAAAATTTGGAATCATGAAGATATATAATGAGAGGGCAAGACCTTTTGTCCCATTTGCGATTTCATGAGGAAAAAGGCCGTAAATAGCATTTCTTCTATGGAAAGCGTTTGTTCCTGAATAGTATGGTCCTTGAAGTCCTGCCATACCCCGCATTATGTACTGAAAATGTTGGTTTGCAAAGTTCGTTAAATTTACGGGTGAAGAGCATTCTAAGAGCTTCATTTAAAGTTGAAAAAACACCTCAAATGCAGCCACCCACTGATTTCCATAAGCGTCATCTTTTATTCCATCGTAAAATTGCTGGAAACACTGAACAAAAGCAACTTCTTTTCCACTGGAATCCATCAAAATGCACATAGCATGTAAGACAATCTTGGGATTGTTGACAACCATGTCACAGTCTACATTCAACATGAAGGGAGCATTGGTCATCAATCCAGAGACTCTTGTCTGCACATATTCCAAATAAATTTGTGGTTTGATCATTAACTTGTAAGAATGAGAATAAGTGTTCCACGGACTAAATATTAGTTAAGAAACACACCAACACATTCATAGCTCCGGCTTTGTAGTTATGTGGATACTGTGGTCCCTTCTCTCTGGATATGTATATTAGGTGAGGCAACCCATCAGAAACACCATCCTTATTCTCCAATATAACCTGCCCACGCGCATTGTAAATAAGTCTTTTTCAGTTGTTTTGTCGTTCCTTTTTGAATTTGTGACGTAGTTATATATTATATATTCTTAATAGCCTCGAAGCCTGAATTTATTAAATAGAAGCTTAAAAGCGTTACATATATGTAACAGATCTCGTTAGACATGCATGAATGTTTTTTACTGCTATATTCGTTACCTTAATTATGGTTGGATGATTTCTTTGCTCTGTGTTTGAGAAAACTGCGAATTCTCCGTCAAGTTGTAATGGAATTTGTTTTCGGGTCACATCTTCAATTGTTTTACTAAGATGGTCATACAAATCCTGCAATAACAAACCATTTTGCAGCTCATGGTCGTTCATTATAGGAAATATTATTGTATGATTTAGAATTGTGAAGAATCTATGTATTATTATAATTGAGGGTTATTAATTTTTTTATAAATTAAAATTTTGGATTATATATTGTAGGACAATAATATTGTAGTTACCTTCATTCGTGACCATTCGTGGTTGAATTCTGTTGAGTCTGAGTCTTGACTCTTGGAAGTGGCAACATTAGAGAAGTATCTGAAGGGTGCTCTGAGCTGCACGTTGTACTTGTTGCAGAATGGTACCCAAAGCTTAGCGAATTTGGAGGCTTGGACAAGGGCATAAAAGGTAAGAGGGGAACAACCATCATCGGAAACATAGCAAGCTAGCTTGTTAGGAGGATAATCAAGTGCTAGAAGAGACAAGACAGTGTTGAGTGTGATGATGGGTGGTTCAAGTACAGGATCTGCTGTTGTCACAAACAAGTCCACACGTGGAAGCTCAGGTACCCTGTTGGTGAAGTGTAAAAATTCCATGTATAGATATAAATAAGTAATGTTTCTAGTAAGCAACAAAAAGCATTAATAAGCTACGAATTTAGTTATTAATATTAGGACTATATAACTTTAGCTTTGTGTTACATACCTTTGCAAGAGATGATCTGGGTGGGTTGTGGTTACTGCAGGACTCCACTTGGCGTTGAGAATCACAATCCAAGTGAAGGTGAACCAAGATTCGCAAATGAAAGCAAGGAACCATGAAAAAGTGAAGGTGTTGGGTGAGAAAACACGGTAACTAAGAAGTAAGAGGAGTAGTAGTAAAATGAAGGTGTCTATCACTCTTTGAAATCTGCGCTTCAGCCAAACTTTTTCATAGAGAGGGAGATCGTGTTCTTGGTTGGCCATTGACCAAATCGTAAGAGACTAGAAAAGTTGCACTACTTGTTGCAAAGGGTTTTGAGATTCCTTGGAGTAGAAAAGTTTGCTGTGCAATATGTGTGGTGTTCAGAGGATCTGAACCATATTAGATTCTTTGGTGGATAATTATATATATATGACAATGTTTTACCAAGGAATAATTGATTGATGAAAATTTTTCTCCCTTCCAAAATATGAAAGAAATAATTGAATGATAATGTCACAAGAGAATTAAGTACTAATAGTTTTAATTAACTTTTAGTCTCTTAATTTTTATATAATATATAATTAGATTTTTTAATTTATAAAATAATAATAAAATTTAATTGTGTTATGTTAAAATTATCTGTAATCACAATTGTCTTAGGCTATGAAATAATTTTTTCTAGAATTCACACTATCTGTTTAGTTTAAAAAATAAAATAAATAAATAAATAAATATAAAGTAAAATATTTTTATAGGTTATTTAGTTTATTTGATTTGGTTCCAACCATACTAAAAATTACCGTAGATCTCAATCAAAATAACAATCCTACTCTCTGTCGCTATTATTTAAAATTTGAAAATATTTTAAATAATATTAAATATATTTATGAATTTATTCAATAATAATAAATATAATGATGTACTTTAAAGCAAATACCTCCTTGCATTTATAAAATTGTGTCGTAACGCAAGCAAGTTGGTTACATAGTTTTTCAATGATTGACACAATGGCCAATCAAATTACTCTCTCATGAATGAAATATTTGGCTCTAGAGTTCACATACTTGATATCTTGAGGGCAACTTTTCTTCTACCATTAAATTTGTGATATATTGATATCATATTATCTTAAATTAGATATCACAGCCCAAATTCTCACTGAAAAAACATTTGTTTAATATATTGTCACAGTCAAAATTATCTCTTATAAAAAAAACCCTGTAAAAAATTAAAAAATACCATCTTAAATTGATTTTATTAATTTATTATCACGTGTATTCTTTCACCACTTCATTAATATTTTTGATAATTTTTAAAAGGATAATATTTTATATAAAATACCCTAATAAATATACTAAAGTTAATTAGAATAGAATTCTGCTCACCGATTAAACCTCCACGTCTTTATTGGAGGTTGAATCTAGCTAGTGAAAAGAAAATTATCAGATAATCTAAAATTAAGATTTTTGTTAATTTTCATGTAACACTTAATTAAGTGTAATTATTTTTTTAAAATTAAAAACTTTAATACATAATAATAATTAGTTCAAAGTATAGATGAGTGACGATTTAAGTCAATCAAAATTTAAATTTTTATTAAAAAATTATATTTAATATTCAATCATGTCTAAATAAAATTGTATTTGAAGGAAGATATATGTTAGACGAAAAAAAAAACCTTCCACATCCCAATCAACATGAAAAGAAAGGGACATAAAAAAAAAAAAAAAACAAAACTCTTCCACGTACCCATAAGAAAAAAAAACACCCTTAACATGAAAAGAAAAGGGACATCGCCATTGAAGATTCTGTAATACTAATACCAATAGGAGCTTACAGTGCCTCAAATTGTGACATTTGTTTCAAAAGTAATTTACAAATTAATATTAAGATTAATTATAATTGGATACAATATGGTTTTGTCGCAACTTAAATATCGCCACGCGGGGTCGCAGAATGAAGTAAGGTTGGAATTCGAATTTCTTTCGGTAAAGAAACAGGAAATGCGAAGTCGTCACCGAGTTGTTGACCAATAGAGTGTCAAGACATTTTACATAAATGAAGTCGGGTTCGAGTCGGCTCATTCAGAATATCAAGATCAACTCTGCACGGTTGAAGTTGTCACCTACATTTTTATGGAAAATGTCAGAAAACTATGGGTGGATAAAACTAGTCTTAAATTAGAAAATAAGTTTGGAAGTTGGTTACACGTAGGGATCACCGAATATCCCAACACATCTATCTCAGGATAATTATCCTAACTAGATGTATGAAATGACTCTTACATTATGGTTTATGCCTTTCTAAAGATGGAATATATTTACAAGGAATGGATAGAGAATGTTTTGTGTTTTTTTGGATGGTTAACTTGACAAGAGTTGTCTCTTACATATCTCCTACTGTGCAGAGAAATCAAAGTTTAGGTAGTTCTCGAGGCAGGTATGATTAAAGGGTAGAAGGGTCGGAGTCGGCCGGTCAGCTGGCCTCGGCATAGAGTCAGTCGTATGATCTCGGCCCGAGCCGGTTAGTTGTCTCAACATAGAGCCGGTTAAGATGGTCTCGACATAGAGTCGGTTAATATGGTCTCAGCATAGAGCTAGTTGGATGGTCTTGGCATAGAGCCGGTTAAGATGGTCTCAGCATAAAGCCAGTTGGGTGGTCTCGACATAGAGCCAATTAGAAGGTCTCGGCGTAGAGCCAGTCATGTGGTCTTGGAATCGATCTCACAGAATGTAGTATTGTTGGGTTCTAAGATGAAGTGTGCTGGTTTAGAGTTGTGGACCACTAGATGAAGATGCAGGAGGAAAAGATCTTACCTTGTGCCTAAGGGTTTCTTGCTCGTTGCAGAGTAGGTGCACTCCTTTTGCCTTTCTTCCAGGAACTGTTGGCTCTTACACTTCCTTAAGGTTGAGAAGATCGCGATTTTCGCCTCTCTAACGTCCCCTTTTAACTTTCACAAAATCTGCTCTCAATTCGTCTCCTCTAAGAATGGTGACTCTCCAATTTGGAATCGTCGAGGCTTCTTCAACTTCAGATTCTCACCCTCGGGACAAGTTCGCTATCTCTTTTGATTCTCCCTCCTTTTGACCCTAAACCTTTCGACCCCAAACTTTCTAACCTCTCTTTCTTCGTTCTTAGACCTTTTCTAGGCCACCCCTGAAGTCACCTTCATAGTAGATTTAGCCACGTATCTTTTCCTTCATTCTCACTGATTCTTTTGTTATTTTCCCTTTTATCCTCTAGCTGATGTTAAGGACAACAAAATTCTCGTCAGGGGCAAAATGGTACACCAAAGCCTTGTCTTTCTCACAAATTAGACGCAAAATAGCATGTCAGTTTGAGGTACCGATCAAGGGATTCGACTCCTTATCGTTTTCTTCTTTTTAAGAGGAAGATCATCCTTGCTTTTCCTTTCTTTCAACCACGCTTTGTCGCATGCCTACTTTTTGTTGTTCTTGGACAGAAAGCGCAGGCATGTGCGGACGCTGGCTACAAACGTAAATCCGAGTTCGTGCAAAAGCGAAAAATAACCCATAAGGGCTATTTATCCCTACCCAAACGAATTAGGGTTCACAGATTTCATAAAATTGGGATTGACAGGAAATATATTCAACAAAGAATTGCACCAATTCAGTTATATGTTACTGTCTGCTTTTGCACTGGATTTTTTTTATTTTGGTAAATAAATTAGCACCAAGTTCCTTTATGGGAAATTATTCACACGGTTATTTTGATTATATAAACTTTCAATATTCTAATCATTAAATTAAAAACACTTATTAAATAAAATAAATTTAAAATTTTTCATAATTTTTAAAATTATTTAATACTTCTTTAAACAAATTTAATTTAACCTATATATTTTTTAAATATAAGTAGTAAATATCGACTATAAAAATTACTTAATCATCAATATTTAATTTATTTAAAATTTAGTAAATAAGATTGTTGAGATAATATCAAATATTTAAAAGTTAAATTATATATATATATATACTTCTTGAGTAACTTGACTCTGTGTATGTGTATATATTTAGGTTTCTCAAATAGTTAAATCGGACAAATTCCATTGCATATCAAAATTGTTCAACATTAAGGTTATGAGAAGGAAACTGGTAAACTACTGATATCTCATAATGAAATATATTTCGATTGTTAGGTGATAAAATCAACCACAATAAAAGTACCAACAACATGATATATGTAAAGTAATAAATCAATGAAAATCTTAAAAAAAAAAAAAAAGATGAAACTACAAATAAAACAACCAGAATATAATCACTGTTAGGTGAAACTTAGATATTTTTTTAGGATTGGGTAAAACATATTTGATAGTTACTATTTACAAAAAATCGTAACCCTCGTCAAATTACATTTCTTCTCAAAATATTTACTGTATCCGACAAGCATCAACGAAATTAATTTGAGAATAAATATGTTTTATAATCGTTTATATTATGTTCTATCTTACTTTTTTAATTTTATATTTTAATAAATATTCGTATATACTCATCATACATATATAGGTGCATATATTCATAACCTTTAACCTTCATGGATGACCGCACATGTATTAGGCGAATTTTCATTTAATGGATTGGGACTTCCAATTAGCTACTAATTCTTATACAAATATTGGATGTCTCTTCAATATTCATCAATGTGTCATTGCTCGACACAATATCAAAAGTGATGTAAATATATTTTTTTTGGTATCTAACAAACTCAATATAACATTTGGGTTAAATTAACACTAGTATGATCTGGTAGAAAATGAAAGAAAGCAACACTATTTTTTTTTATAACTCTCAACTTTTAGTAATACAGTGTAGAATCAGTACCGTATACTTGTTAGTAGTGATTGATGACCATAAATTAAAAGTTTAACATTTTTTTTTCAAGAATGATCCCGTATCATCAACATCATAACTCATGGAATAATATTTTATTTTGAATCTTTTTAAGCATGTCATTGATGTATTTTCAAGATCATCCTATCAATATTTTTTTTAATTTATAATCAGTATGATATAATTTTTAAGATAGTTATTATAAAATTAATAAATTTATCATAAAATTTGTAATTAAATAATAATGTATATATATTGCTTATTTTTTAATATTTTTATTATGAATAAAATTTGTAAGAATTTATAAAAATGCAAATAAGTGTCATCTTATAAAAAGTGAGAATTTTACATTTATGTTTATTCACTGAACTTTTTTTGCGAGTAATTATTAAGTATTTTATTAACAATACACAGATTATTATTCTAAGTTATTACTATGTAGCATGTATTTTTTTTTAATTTATGATAAATAATTAAGGATACTTAACTACATGTAATGCATGTAATAATTTACTTTTTTACATATCTTTTATTTTATTTTAATTTTTTTTGGTGAGATACATGTTCTTTAAAATAGAAACCATACGAGGAGGAAGGAAATTAGGGGATATTCTTCTAAATACCAAATACTCTTGAGAATGAACTACAAAATTATGTTGTCTTTTGTATTTTGCAGGATATGTATGACAATCTTAGCCAAAAATTGAAGAGGTGATGAGCAAAAAAAAATTCCATTTCAACTTGATGGAGAATTTGCAGTTTTCTCAAATACATAGCAAAGAAATCATCCAACTATAATAAAGGTGACAAATATAGTAGTACAAAATATGCATGCACCTACAGAGTGCTTGTGATGCTTCTGCTTCTGTATAACCAATTTAAGTTGCTAGACAATTTAGATTCATTTGGTCCCTGGAAATTTTTCTTGATTTTATTTTCGGTTCTAATTTATATTGACAAAATTGTTGTTTCCATGGTAACAATTTGTTATTTAAAAATCAATACCAAAATTAAGTAACATCTTTATAATTATTATAAATTTATAACGAAAAAAATAAAAGTTTAACCGACATATTATAAAAAATTTTATATTATTAATCAATTACAAATATTTTTAATTTATTTTTAAAGTAATTATTATAAAAATTAATAAATTTATCGTGATGAATGATTGAATAAGTTTCATATATTATTTATTTGACTAAAATATATTTTGCGATATATTTTAAAGACCTTAGTTTGTAATATAAAATACGCCAAAAAGATACATTTCTTCGTCCATAAATCTAATTACATTACCAAAATCTGCTCTTCCATTCATTTCTTTCTTCCAAATTTTTAAACAGTCAAATTAAAGAAAAGAACTCTTCCATTATACAAACCTCTTATTATGTTTGTTGAAACAGCAATTTATATATATATCTTTCTAAGTCCTTTTCTATCAAAGTTTTAGTTTTATTTTGTATGTAAAATAGTTTATAAATAAGAAATACTTTTCATTTCTTAAATTATTTTGTTTGAACCTGTTATTCGAACATGATATTGAAAAAAACCTAAATCCTTTAGAGATAGAATTTGAAAATAGTTTATAAGTATGGAACAATTTTCACCTATTAAGTTATTTTGTTATTTTGTTCGTTGAAATAGCAACTTCTATATACATATTTTTAAGCTCTTTCTTGCTAAAGTTCTAGTTTTTTTTCATTTTTGTATGTTTGAAAAGCGAACAAGGACAATTTTTTTGATGGATCATGTCACTTAATCTACATATAGAGAGAGGATTGACCACAATATCTATTGGAAAAAAAATCAAGTTCTACGTTAATTAGATAGAGTCTAAAAAGAGTTTATAAGTAGGGAGCAATCCTCACCTTTTGAGTTATTTTGTTTGAACTTGTTATTTTATTTGTTGAAACAACAACTTCTATATATATCTTTCTGAGTTTTTTTATCACCAAAATTCTAGGTTTTTTTTTTTTCATTTTTGCATGTTTGAAAAATGAACAAAGATGATTTTTTTAGTGGATTGTCTCACTTAATCTACATATCTAGAGAGGATTGGTCAAAATATATATTGGAAAAAACTCAAGTTTCACATTGATTATAGACAAAGTCTAAAAATAATTTATAAATAGAGTGCAATATTTATTTCTTGAGTTAATTTTTTTTATTGAGTTAAACCCAAACTTACTAAAAGAATATTAGAATTTATCTTAAATCTATTAACTAATAATATCTAAATAATTACAAAACCGGAACTATGAATGTGTTGGTAAGTTTCTTTAACTAATAAATATTTTATGGAATTTTGATTCTCGAATTCTTTTTATTTTCTTTATTGTTTTTTAATTTGATGAAAACATATCAACTGATCATCTCCTTAGGCTTAACAGTAAAAGAAGAAAGAACCTTCTTTGTTGTTTTGCCCACTAACAGCTCCAAAAACATGGACATGTCACTGTTGAGATGTCAATGACTTTTTCTTGCACTCAATAGTAGTTTTCATCACAACAAAAATATCTTATTATGGTGAATGATAAGGGACGACTTAAAGATGGTTAAGTTGCTGCAATAAAAAGTCTTTCAGCTAAATCAAGACAAGGGGTGAAGGAACCTCAATTGCTGCAGCATTTATTTCTCTTTTCATTTTGATAATTTTCTTCTGAATTATTTATTATTTCTATGGTGGCTTGCGTATTAAGTGCATCTTATAGTACTATTTTTCACTAGGTTGCATGTTACGTGCCAATAATATTACTTGCATATTTTTATGATTCTTTTTAAAATGCATTTTTCATAATATATACAATTTTAATTTTAATTTTTTAATTTAATATATAATTTATAATATTAATTTCAGATTTTATGTAGATTTTTCAGAATATATCATTTTTATTAAAAAAATCATTCCTCTTAATGTATAAGTTAATTTTTCGGTTACAATATATAATTTAATTAAATAAAGTTATTTTATATAAATTAAATTAATTTAATAAAATATTTTTATTTTATAAAAATATTTTTTATTAGAAGAGTTAACTAATTTTAAATAAAACTAAACTTAAAAAAAATCATCAAACAACTTTTAATTTAAAAAAAGAAACTAAAAAAGTAAAAACTAAAAAAAATTATTTGCTACAAGTACAATGGCCAATTCATAGCCTACTTGGCTATTTACTCTTAATTTTATTCTTATTTGCAGCACAATAAATTATTAATCAAATAATTTATTGGTAGAGTCGGTGCCGAACTTCTTATTGTTGATATTGTGCAGATAAAATAAAAATCAAATAATTTAATTTCTCTTATAATACTTGGTGTTCTCAAGCTAAAAATCAAATGAAACGACATCGTTGGGTAGTTGTTGGGTATTCTCTTATAAAAATGGGCACGATTCCTAAGTGTGGTTGCGAAATTCTCCCATTGTGCTTCTCTCTCATTTGCATTCCATGGCTACGGCTGCATCATCCCCTTTCAAGAAAATTCAGATTCAAAGGGAAGACACTGTGAGTTGCCCTCTTTCATTCCCACTGCACTTCTTTTTCTTTCTTTTAGACTACTTTCACTCCCATTATTCACTTATTTTGCTGCTATTGCTTACTATATATCCATTATTTTTTAATACAAAGCAAATTGTCCGTGGTTTTGGCATTGCTACAGCTTAATTCGTCTTGAACACGTTTTTTTACCCCCTTGGTGGAATTCTATGAACTTCTGTAGTGAAGATTTTTTGTTTACAACGTACCCGAAAATAAAAGTTACAATTTTTTTTCCATTAGTGTTGTGATGATGAATTTTCATCGTATATGTTATGTTGGGTCTTCATTAATATCATTTTTTTGTAATGGAATGCTACCTTCACTTCGCTTACCCTTGTGGACCGTGCTTACTGTGTGGAAACTGTTGTATATGCCCAGTGGTGCATTTCAATAATCTGTGCTTGACAAGTGAATGGCAGTTATACTCTGATTATTTCATGCTATTCTAGTCACTAAGTGACCTACCATGCCCAATAAATTGGATGCATTTCTGCGTTTGATGTAGTTTGCAGCATTATGTTGTGATTTAGACTGGAATGGTTTTAACAAGATATTGTTCCTACTTCCTAGTCATGGTGTTGGACTTAAAGTTTTCCTCCATCATACTGTAACTATTCCATGTTTGCTATCTGCTGTGGAAAACAAAATTTATATTTGTTATGCAATTTTTGTTTCCAATGATCAGACATTTGACGCATATGTGATTGGAAAAGAGGATGCTCCTGGAATTGTTGTGCTTCAGGAGTGGTGGGGTGTGGATTACGAAATTAAGAACCATGCCGTGAAGATTTCTCAGCTTGGTACTGGATTTAAAGCTCTTATCCCAGAGTAAGATAAGATAATGGCACTTTAGGAGTTGTTTGGCTTGAGAAAACATTTTCTGTTTTCACTTTTAATTACAAAAATGTTGTTACCTTGTTTTCAAAAGTTTACATGGGAAAATTCTGTATTCTTTGTCTGTTTCACTATTTCTTATACAAGCTTGAAATAGAAAATGAAAACAAAATGTTTTCTCAAACCAAATGACCCCTAAATTTTCCTAACTCCTTTTTTATGTGGCAAGGTTACACATGCCATGTATATTTGGATGACCAATGGCTTTTGCTTTCCTTAATCAGTCTGTACAGAGGAAAGGTTGGTCTGGATACTGCTGAAGCTCAGCATTTGATGAATGGTCTTGATTGGCAAGGTGCTGTGAAGGATATCGCTGCTTCGGTTAACTGGCTTAAAGCGAATGGTTCAAAGAAGGTTTGACATTGTTTGTGTTTTCAAGATGAAAAATTCTCTATCTTAAAAATGCTGTCATGTACAGTACTTGCTTAGTATAAATATTTGATTTCATTGACCTGTCATGGTACTTGACATTGTTTGTTGACCTGTCATTGTGCTTTTATCATCATGCAGTAGTTGTAGAAGGTTCTTCTACTTTTTATCAACTCAAAGACACAAGCTAACCTTAGCGTGAGGTTTAAAATGAGTTAGTTTAAGTCTTATTTATGAAGGGACTTAATGAGTGAAAGGAAAGTTGCTTTATGTCCTTAAAGATAGCTCCAGCTTGTTGTTTTACTCATGAATTGTTATCTCCAGGTTTGTTGCTTTTGATTTGGAGGTTTATGTTAGGGACTTGGGTATTATGGGATGCCTGGTAGAGTGTTTAAGTGCTTGATTTTCCCTCCTTAATAGCTAGCTTTTAAGGGAGGGTTCCCCAAGTGCTTGGGTGCTCTGATACCAATGATAAAACTGGATCAGATTTGTAGATAAAAGTATGAATCTTTGTTGATGAAGCCTAGTTCCCAATCCTGCCCCAATGTGGGTACAGTACCGAGAACTAAAACTATACAAAGAACAGTAAATTCCCTGGATATTTGAGAGATCCAGAACTCTCCTTAGCCACAATACCAACTAATCAACTCCCTCCTCTCAATCCCTCTTCCTATTTATAGGCAACATGCCTGATTTTTCTAGTTATTCCAGTCCCAACTAACTAACTCACTAATATAATTAACAAAACGACTAATTAACTAAAACTTCCAATGGAGCTACCTAACAGTTTATTATAAAACTTTATTTATGTCATATTTTGATCCAATGACTAGTGAAATAGTGAATATGAAATGTTCAACCTGTCAACACATGGTCTTTTGGGGCTATTTTCCTTTCATTTGTCATTTAGAGGAATATTATATTATGATCATGTTGATACATTGATCTAATTAAGTTGGAATTGCTTTACAGGTATTTTTTTTAAATCTATCTTACAAATAGTACATAATTTTGCTGAGCTTTTGTGTGTTTTACTGTAAATGTAGGTCTCTCTCAATAGTGTGTTTGTTAAAGGAGTTTGTTGGGTTAAGATAATTATTTTAGGTAGAGAGCCTGAGTGTTCTTTTAAAGTTTGATATGGTTGATTATATACTTAGATTAAAGTGAAAAATAACATTGGTTTATATGTTGTTCAATAAAGTTTAATTTGTTTAACTGTCTAAATATTAGGAGTAAACATTTTGCATTAATTATAAAAAATATTTCATCATCATTTATTGCAACAGGCTGGTGTAACTGGATTTTGTATGGGAGGTGCTCTCTCTATTGCCAGTTCTGTCTTGGTTCCAGAGGTTGACGCTGCTGTAGCATTCTATGGAGTTCCTTCTTCTGAGCTTGCAGACCCTGCCCAAGCCAAGGCTCCTGTACAGGCTCACTTTGGAGAGCTGGATAATTTTGTTGGCTTTTCAGATGTTACAGTATGAGAATTTCCCTGCAATTCTATCCTAATTTCACTCATATCTTCATTAGTAAGACATGCAAAATAATTTTTGTTGATGAGTTTTTCACCTTCTTGATAGCATTCATTGAGTGAAAAACAAACCCTTTCTCCCCATAACTTTTTAATTCCCTACTCTTCCTTTCATCTTTCCATTATCTACCTCTTATACCAACCATACTCATACCCTAAATAAAATTGAGGAAATTTTGAAGCTTATATGATACAGATTTCAATTTACCCAAGCGGGTGTCTTTTAAGAGAGAAAACTGTCAGGTTTAGGGAAACAAAACCTCTGAGTTTCTGACCTCTCTATCACTCAGTTGTTGCCAATGCATGCATGTTGTGAAACATCTATTTTTTATTTCCTTTGTTTTCATAGTAACTAACATTGACATCTTAATCTTGCTCTTCATTTTAAAACTTATTTGAAAAATATAGCCTTTATTTTGTGATGAGTATTTTGTTGGACAAGGTACATTTCAGTGGCATTCCGTTATTGTTTTGTTAGAAGAGTTTCATCATCATGAATAGGAAAGGAAGGAGAGAGAGCGCAATGTTTAAATTGAATCCAGTGAATATGGTATTGACATGGTTTGATGTTTCAGGCAGCGAAGGCCTTGGACGAGAAGCTGAAGGCATCGGGAGTTCCACATGAGGTACATGTATATCCTGGCAACGCACATGCATTCATGAACAGATCTCCAGAAGGAATCCAGAGGAGGAAGGACATGGGAATGCCTGATGAAGATGAAGCTGCAGTTCAGCTTGCTTGGTCTCGCTTTCAGACATGGATGACAAGTTACTTGTCTAGTTAGATAATTTCCTATCTCAATTCTGCTGCCACATGCTGTTATCTGTTTTCAAGTGGTTATGTACTACTTATTTTACTTGCCTCACAAATATGCTGGAGTTTTTATGCATATTTGTGAAATTTGACTTGGGAATAATTTGGCAAGTAGTGTCTTGTTCATTGTTCTTATCATTGACTATCAGTTGACATTCCGGTGCTGAAAAGAATTCTTCTTGTTGGTATTGCCTTGTGATTAGCAAGTACTTACGCTGGGTTTCAACATTATAAATGAGAACAGGCCATGTATCAAACTTTTAGAAGAGAGAGAGAAACGGGCCTGGCCCAAACTGCTGTTTATATTTTCCTGGGCTCGAACCTCGAAGTGATTACTCGATGTGAATGTGTTCAATAATGTTCATTATATTTTGGTTTATCCAGAAAAAAAAAACTCACTTTTAAGTTTATAACAGGAAATATTGTTTCCGTTATCATTTCCTACATGGTTACCACCAAGTGATCTTCTTATAATTTATTTTTCTATAATAAATATAAGTTTTCATTCTTAAAATCGTGATACTTCCTTCTAATGTCACGTGTTTTAATTTCTACTCTTCATTTTGCAATAGATGTCTTGTGAGTTTTATATCAATCAAGTTTTTTCTTTTTTTAATTATTTATCCAGTAAAAAAATACTTATCTTATTTTTTTAATCAAAAATTAATTATCTTCAATTTACATAAAAATAATTATATTTATAAATTATCAATAAAATTATATTTCGGACTAAATTAGAGACTGAATACTCTTGAAATTGACATTGAATTGGTATAATATAATATTGTTAGAAAAACATAAAACAACCTTTATTTATGTTAATACAAGATCTTCTAATTAAATAAAAAAAATAATGAAATATAAGAAAATAAAGAAACCAATATCAAAAGATAATCTAAGACGTTTTAAATTACTTTGGGATACAAAGACAAACAAGGTATTATTACTTGTTTTTCATATATCTTAACAGTAATTTACTTAAGATACCTTCCCTACTGATTTTGAGGTTTATTACAAAACTTGTTTTATGAACAACAAATTTTTTTTTCAAGTATTTAAGATAATTATATAAACTCGAAGTTATAATAACTCCACATCAGTTTCATATTTGATATTTTTCTTTTCATTTGATGTGTGAAGGAATATTATCTAATTATCATGATAATAGATTGATCTAATTAAGAGGAAATTTCTTTCCAGACTATTCTTAAATCTGGTTAGAAGTATTACTTAATTTTTATGAGCTTTTGTGAGTTTATTATAAATATAAGTCTCTTTCAACAGTGTTTAACAAAGAAGTTTATTGGGTTAGCATAATTATTGTGGGTAGAGAGACAAAGTGTTCTTATAAACTAATATGGTTGATAACCATTAGATTGATGTGCCAAATGGTCAAATATCACTGGTTTGTATTTTGTTTAACTATCTAAATTTTAAGAATATCATTTTGCGTTAAATTATACAAAATGTGACTTCTTTATTTATTGCAACAGGTCGGTGTAACAGGATTTTGAATGGAGGTGCTCTCTCAATTGCATGTTTTGTCTTGCTTCCATTAGTTGATGCTGTTGTGGCATTCTATGGCGTTCCTTCTTCACAGCTTGCAGACCCTGCCCAAGCCAAGGCTCCTCTTCAAGCTTACTTAGGAGAGCTGGATAAACTTGTTGGCTTTTCAGATGTTACTGTATGAAACAAAACCTAAATAAACCCTGACCTTTTTCAATTGCTCTGGTTGTCGCCAATGTATATATATATATACATGCATGTTGTAAAACTAAAACAATTTCCTCATTATTATTATCTTTTTACAATGAAGTTTGAACCTAGAAGAACCTCATGCCAACTATCCAACTCTCTTAACATCACTAGGCTAACCCTAATAACTAACATTGACTTCTTAACTATGCTCTTCAATTTAAAACTTCTCTCAAAAGTATACCCCTTTTTGTGATGAGTGTTTAGTTGGCAAAGGTACATTTCAATCCGCATTGTTACATGTAACCAATTATATGGCGAAAAGATTGTATACACACGTGAGAGACATATCAAACCCTATAGTCCCATGAAAAAATTGTTAGAAATTTTACGTTGATCAGTAATATAACCATAATAGTAAATATAAATTGGGACAAGCATTATTTTGTTGTCAGTAGAACTTCACCTGTCGCAAATGTGAAAGGAAGGAGAAAGAGCATAAATGTGATGATGTTCTTAGATGAAAATGTTTAAATTGAATGCACTGAATAATTGACATATGTAGGTCCACAAATATCTTGGAAATGGACATGTATTCATGAACCGGTCTCCAGATCACGGGAATGCCTGATGAAGATGAAGCTGCAGTTCAGCTTGCTTAGTCTAACACATTACTTGCCTAATTAGATAATTTCTTAGCTCAATTCTGATGCTATCTATATCAAATGCTATATGCTATGTGTGTACTCAATCTTCAGTGCTAATAAACAAACTTGAAGCCCTGGGAATGCTGTTTTTTTTCTTTGGTTGTTTTCTGAACTTTGGATGCATGTTTGAGAAATTTTGACATAGGAATAATTTTGAAACAGTAGTGGCTTTTCTTTAATTTTGTAAATTATTTTGCCTAGTGGTGCCACTGTTTGTTGTTTCTTGTCATTGACTCTTTGTTTGGTCTCCTTTACTCTTTGGCTTTTGTGCACACTAAAACTGCAAATTATATTTGGTTGCATATTTTAACAAATAGTCACTTATGATTCCATCCATACTTGATTTATCATTTTTACAATAATTTACTTGGCTACAAATTAATTTAATTCCATCAATATTTATCATTTTGCAAAACCAATTTGTTTTAGAGATTAAGGAAACACTATCGATAATAGTTTAGTGTAATCTGAAAATACGTTTTGGAAATCAATAAATAGTGTTTTTTATATAGTAGTTATTTTGATATAAAAAAACACATATCTAATTCGTTTTCAAACATGATCTTGTTATGTATTTATAACTACGATTTGTATGCGTTCAAACATACACTTATTATGTATTTGTTTTTGAAAGACCTTCACCTCGACATGTCATGAGCTTTGCTTAGCTGTCCTCTCCCTTAAAACCTTGATTTTTATTATCAAAAGATATTTTAGTAAGTGTTGATTTTTTTTTTCTTCTGTTAACTAAATTGGTTGATTTTTCTTCCAAAAGAGCCATTTGGTCGCTGATCAAAAACCAAGACCAAAGAAAAGCAAAAAAGGAGGAGATCAAAACAGTTACGCTCTGTGTCCAACTCCAAGTAAGAAACACCCATTTCTTCTTGGATAAGGTTGTTCGAGTTGAAAGTGAAACCAACAACTGTTCAAAGAATCTATTATTGTTCACATTGATTCCACTCATTTTAAAAAACATAGAAAGCCAGAATCTCAGCCAAATTTGACTGTAAAGGATGCTAGGCTCTGGGATTGGCAGGCACATTTAGTAGGTAAGATGGCTACATTTGTTAAGGGGAAGGAGTGAACGCATTGCCATGGTGTGAACTGAGGACTTGACTACTCTCACAAGAAGAAAAGAATCATGTGACAAAATTGGAAAATAAGAAACACTTGTTAAAAAGTTGCTGCTGCACTTTGACCAACCATTTATTCTGCATACCAACCAAAAATTCAATAATTAAACCACACAGCTTTAGATTTTTATCAGTTTAAGATTGATCTTTACAGGTTTACTTTTTCATTCTCGGATCCACACCACAATTATGAGACTGCACCATCTCTGTCCAGTTATATGCGATGATATATTTTGTCCAAAAAATATTCATCGTACTTTTAACTATTTTTTTATTTTATTTTTATTATTTTTTATTATCACATTATTTTCTTTTTTTAATTTTTTTTTATTTCTCTCCTATTACCATCTTTCTTATTCATCTACATGATAGAATGACTGTCTCTTGCATACCACTATATGTTCACTGTAAGCTACCATAATTTTTTAGGAGTGAGTAAAAGTTTTTTCAAATTAGCAATAGGGACTAATCTACACAATGGTTCTTAGTCCAGGAGCTTAGAGAAACACACAATAATAAATATAAAAAAAATCCTCCTTATGCATTTCATTGCATATTTTCTGGGAGATCTTTCTTCATTTCAATAAAATTGCCAGATAGTCTGACATTTATACACGTGGATAACATTAATGATATTAAATTTCTTCTGAGCTTACAACAAATTGGTAAGATACAAATGATATTTTGGCGATTCAAATCTCATTGTGTAAGGATAAATATCTGAAGACATGCTTTAATTTTAATTGGCACAGGACTCAAGTCAAGTCAATGTTTAACAAGCATTTCTAGTTAGTTTTTAATCTTTTATTAATTGAAATTTTTGTTTAACTTTGTTAATAATGTGTTAAATAATTTTTTAAAATATTTAATAGTATTTTTTAAGATGCTACTAACTTTTCAATCATTTTATTTCTTTTTATTTTTAAAATATTTGTTAAATTTAATTTTTACTCTTTTTAACATAAGGTAGGATTCTATTCATACTGCAATTATATTACTTTTATTATGACCATTATACTATTTGTTTTATTAATTTATTATTATACTTCAAAATATTAATAATGATAGATGATAAATTTATTTTATTTTATTATTATTTTTAGATATTCTTTATATTACATTATTTATTTAAATTATCATTTAATATTATTTTAATATTATATTTTAAGAGGTTGATAACAATAAATGATATATTTATTTATATTTTTAATTTTTTATATTATTTTTTAAATATTTTTATATTATACTATTTATTTTAATTATTACATTCTTATAGTATTTATTTGATTATTTTAGAAATGAGAAATGATAGGTTATGTTATTTTATTGTTATTATTTTTTATATTTTAATATTACATTAATTATTTTAATTATTATATTGTTTATACTGTTATTTTAACATAATATTTCAACATATTTGAACAATTACACTAATTAACAAAATAAAGTATGATATTGCATATGTCATTTTTATTTTATTTTAAACATTGAAAATTTTTAAGATATAATATAAAATTAATAGTATAAGGAATAATTTTACATATATAAAAACTAAAAAATATAGTTAAAATAATTTATCAATAAATAAAAATTTTAAATTTTAAAATTAATTAAAAATTAAAATAATAATTATTCCAAAATATAATTTTATCAATACAAATTATGACGATAATATCATATAAATATATTCATTTATTTACTTTATATTTATTAATTACATCAATCAATACTTTTACCAACACATGTCATTTAAGAAGTTAATTTAATAGCTTTTAGCTATTAATTAATTTTCAACTATTTTTAACATGTTTTTTGTTTTTTTTTTTTAATCTTCCACACTTTATTATGTGTGATGAAAAATAATATATAAGGACGAAGGAGAAGACTAAAGAGAGATTCTCCTGTTCCAAGGTCAGCATATACAACTCACAACGAGTGTTTAAAATGTTATTTACATATTAATTATCAATAATAAATACTAGCAGAAAAATTAAAATCTATTTTTTCTAACATTATTTAATAGTACTCATTAATTGACTACTTCATTAGCTTAAATTATTGGACAAAATATTTTTATACAGATGCCAATCCTTCGTATATAACCAAAAACTGAACAAAAATAACATACTATAAAATTTCATTTATAAATTTTTTATACGAAAATTTGGAGAGAAGGATGATTTCTCAATGAGACAGATGAGTAGAGATTCAAACTTCCAATTGGTAATCTTATTTTATTCCACACTTCACTCAATTCCAAGATTGATCCTTTACATATTATATAAAATTAAAATTATAATAAATGATTAAATAATGACAATTCATACATTTTTTTATATGATTTTTATTTATTTTAAAAAATATTTTTAAATAAAAATATTTTTTTGAAAATATTAATTTTAAATTAATTGTATCATTAATTTTAATTGATTCCTAACCAAATGTTTGACTAAATAATTTTTTAAAGCATCTAAATTGATTACTTAAACTGATTCATCCTAAAAGAAAAACTGTTTAAATCACTCGTTGACTGTAGTTTCCACATTGGCCAAAACTTTTAAATTTTAGTGAAAGCAAGATTAATTTTTACTTTTACAATGGAGTGATTAGGTGTGCGCGTGAACTGTGCCCCGATAAGATAAAGAAAAGTTTGGATACAATAAGAACATGATTTAAAAGAGTTTCTTATTCTGTAATTCACTTGTAAATCTATTATAATTTTATTTTCATTTTTTATTATACAAAAAATCTATACAAATATAATTTCTCTTACTAAAATGCATTTCAGCTAAGTAAATAAGATAGAGTCTTCCAAAAAAAAAAAGTTTACGTTAACTTAACTCAAAAAAAGAAATACTTAAATGGAATAAATTTTAAAAGATTAATGTCATTAATTAGTTAATATAAAATTTTATAATGGGTATAAATTAGTGTTTTAAATATTGAAATGTTACTGGTAAGCGAGAAAAAGTGAGGGGGGCCTGGGGTCTTCTATTGACTAGAAAGTAAAAAGAACTCGATGTGAATTGAATCACGTTTTTCTACTAAAAACCTACAACTTTCCATGCAAAAATCATTTTCACATAGAACATGATCACCTACTCCTTTTTTGTTTGCCATTTTGCTGCCCACTGTATTTATAAACGCTACTTAATTTCTATATTAGGTTTTGCATGTCATCAACTTTGGATTTGCTTTTGCATCATAGTGCGCTATCTTTTCAATTGGGGAAATTATTACATTATCTTAAACCATTATAATTTTATTGATACATAATTATCTTTTATTAATTTGTTTTATAAATTAAAAATTTTAGTTATATATTAGGTAAAGATTGATTCAAACTATAATCATCTAGAAGTATGATATAATTTCTCCTTAAATTAGATCCTTCTTCTCCAGCAGTGCAGTAACATTTACTTTATGATCTGCAAGCTGACTCTTGATTGGTTCAAATATAAATCATGATTTATTATTTAGCCCAAAAATTTAATTAAGTAACTCATGCATATATGCATTATTATTTTTTAAGCTTCTAAACATTGGTGACAAAAAGCTATAGTGACTAGAGGCTACTTCATAGCTATAAGTTCGTTTGAAAAAATTTCTCTTGTATGCAA
The DNA here is from genome assembly GCA_025330945.1 of Mucuna pruriens. NCBI lineage: Eukaryota > Viridiplantae > Streptophyta > Magnoliopsida > Fabales > Fabaceae > Mucuna > Mucuna pruriens. Next base: position 2,402,172 of record JAENHJ010000042.1, on the reverse strand, counting down.
CACTTTATTTAAAATACACGAATGACAGGTTTGATTTACATCGGGCATGTTTAGATTAGCTTATTCTAAAAATAAATAAATTATAATTTATAAAAAAATTTAAAAACTATTGTTTTTAAAAGAAAATATATTAAAATACACCGAATGTTAACCTTAAATCATGAATCATAATGTATATATATAGTTGTTTAATTAACTGATAATACCTTTTAACAAGGACACCTAATAAGAGAATATATATATATATATATGATTTTGATTTTCATACACTGTGAAGGTAAACTTTACACCATCAAAGAATGCAGCCACCTTACTTTCTAATAAATCTTAACCTTGTTCACATCATCTATTTATACACATCCTGTCATCTTTTCTTTTTTTTTTTTTTTTTTTTTTACTTTGACCACTCAAGTTTTTTCTTTATTTATCTCAACTAATCATCTTCTCTTTTCTTTTTCGGAAGAGACGAAAAAAAGAAAAGGAAAGACACCACAGAGGCGGGGTAACAAATAATCAACTTCCACGTAATATTGTCTAGTTATAATATAATTTCAATGTGTATATTTTGTTATTGGATTTAAATAAACAATTTAATTAAGTGCTTATTTAATTATCAAATATAAATATTTATATTATAAATTTTATTCTAAAATTATTAAAGTGGACTAACAAATTTATTAGAATTTTTACTATAAAAAATAAAAAATAAAAAGTTATTTTTGTAAATTCAAATAAATTTCTTATAAACTCTATTAAACATCTCTTTAATTAATCAATTTGTCTCATGTATAGATCATCATTTCATTTGCATGTTTACTAAGCACTTTGGCACTTCTCATTATTGCACGCATTTATGCTCTCAGTATTAATTTAAGCTACCTTTATGCTTCATCTATGAGCATTTCACTTGACCATGAAATCATTCATATAGATGACAAAAAAGCAAATATTGATCGTGAAATAAATTAAACCTACTATTCGAAGTCAGAGTCTTGGAACAACCTTTGCACCTTCTAATTAGTACGTCAAAGTTTCTAGTCTGATAGATATAAAGAAAATGTTTATTTAATTACTAAACTTACATAAATTTTTTATGTTATTATTATTATTAAATTTTAAATCATATATATAATGAAATAGAGATAAGTTTTTTTTAATTCATTAACATTCTTAATAAAATTATTGAATATAAAAATATTTACATGTCATTAATTGATTTTAAATACTTCATAATAAAAATAAAATTTAATTTCTATAATTGATCAATATAAAAAAAATTCATATGGTCAACTATTTATAAATCACTATAAGTATAAATTTTAAAATAATTATTATAGAAATCAACAATCTTTATCATATATAACCATCTATGCTCAAATGTGAATATAAAAATATTTATACTGTATTTAAATTAAAATCATAAAAATATAAAGAATTTTGTCCAGATTTTTATTTTATTAAATTCATATTCACTTTAATGATTTTAATTAGTATGTCAAAAATTTATTGTCATTGTTACAACCTACGACTATGAGTTTGAAGCTTTCTACGGATGTTGATGAATGTAAAAATTCTCCTTGTTAGTTATTTTTTAGGATTTCCTTGTTGGTTATTAACAGTATTTGTTTATCACAGATTAAATATGTCTGATCCTTCTGGGTTAAGTTTTGACTGTTTAAGGATTATTAAACAATATTTTGACCACATATATATATAACAAAAATCATAAAATAAAAATATAATTGACGTTCACAAATTCTTTTATAAAAAAATGTAAATCTTTTTCGTGGTTCAAAGTTTATTTAGGATGTTGGAAAAATTTCAAAGTGATATGGAAGAAGAGAAAGTGGAAAAAAGGTCATATAAATATAGGATATTGAGTGAGTCATAACAACTTAACAAAAATGAATGAAGCAAGAAAGAGATCCACTTCACCAGGGTCGACTGGGTCAACCCATTCCTCTTGATCCGATTCTAACTATGTACGTATCTTAGAGGATCCCATTGGTGAATTCAGTCAAACTCGTTGACTCATATACTACACCTTTTCACCACCCTCGTGCCATAGCCCAATAGGGCCAATGATTCTTTTCGGAATACTATATATATATATATATATATGAACAAGTAAGATTTATTTAAATTTTTCTATTCAATAATTTTATAAATATTAAATTTATGTAGAATTGAGAGTTTATAGTAACTAATAAAATTTGTAAACTTTTATATAATTTAATATTTTATTAATTAATTAATTTTAATGTATAATATGATTTAATTTAACGTCCTTAATATCGTTATTTAATTTTTATATACGATAAATTTATTAATTTTATAAAAAATTATTTTAAAACTTATGTGTAAGAGGATTTTAATCGGTTGAAAGTCTAAAAACTTTTACCATGTGAAATTAAGCTCTAATATTATTCTTAAATGAATAGAACATAAATTATATGAAAATTTTAATACGTAAGTATTATTTTTATTTTGATATTTTTTTTATGATTTATTTAGGTAAAATTCTCCATTAATATTTATAGGAGAAGAAAATAAAAAAATAAAATTATTTTTTTTTATAAATTAAAATTATTTATGCATAAACTTTATAAAAATTTTATCATATTAACTTATTTAAAAATATATTTTTAATTTATACATAAATTAATTTTAACTCATAAAAATTAATTCTATTTTTTTTGTTATTTTTTTTCCTATTGATACTTTTGGGGAAAAAATTAGAATACATTTTTATATATTTTTAACGTGAGATTTTTCCAAAAATTTGTGAGGATGCCGGTATTATTTTTCAGAATTATTAACAAGGTCGAAGTAGTTTAGACCCATATATAACGTTATCAACTGATATCAAGTGTGGGGTACTTAATATCTATTGTTTTCACAGCGATGCTATATTTCAGTAATGTTTTCTTCAAAATAACAGTTGCATTCTCTTATTTAATAACAAAAGTATAACACACACACACACACACAAAAAAAAAGATTATTTGACAAACATAGCGGACTCATTCTTAGTCAGTTTGGCAGAAACTGTTTCATGAGAATCGGTGTTTATTTTTTCTTTTTAGAGTCCTTTTGTTATATTTTAACTATTTTATAAAAAAAATTAAATAATTAAGAACGTGCAAACTGCAACCTGGGCACCAGTCAGAATTCAATTTCATTAAAACCATATAAAATGAAAAGATGATATAAAAAGTAGTAATGATTTTGAATTAATTAATTTCATGAGAAACAGGTGGTGGCATTGTGTAGTATAGTATTTATGTGAATTCTGCATTAAAAAAGGAAATCCATGGATTGATAATGGTAGAATATTGAAGAGAAATATATAAAGGACACTTGTATTTCAATTTTGGTTTTCTTCTGAAGGCTCAACTTCCCCTCTTTTATTGCCGAGTCCAATTGCATCATTTACTATGACTTGTATTATCTCACACTTTCTCTCTCTCCCTCCCTAGTCTCCATCTCTTTCTCTCTCTCTCATTCCATTGAAATTGATGGCAAGAGGGGGTGGACTCTCCATTGATTCAGATCCAATTGGGAGCTTCTTCCCCCACAAGCCAGTAATTCTCAACTCTTTCTCTGAACACCACAACAACAACAACAGCATCACTATAACCAGCCAACACAAGTGGAAACTTTGTCCCAACATGGATGCCGCAGTTACCAGAAAGAGGTCTCCATCATCCACTCCCAACACCTCCACCTCCACCTCCACCATCCCCTTCCAAGTCAACCTTACCTCCGATGACAGGAGGTCCCACATCGACGAGATGGACTTCTTTCCCAACAAGACCAACTACGATGACCACCACCACCACCACAACAACAACCTTAACCTTGCCTCTGCCTCCACCTCTGCACTTCCCTCACTTAACCACCTTCATCACCACTCACATGATCATTCCTCCACTCCCACTATCTTGGAATTGAAAGTAAACGTGAGTCACTCTTGATTAATCATTCAACACAATGTCTTATGTTTCATGATTCTTTCACTTTATCATCACCTTTCTTTGTTATGTATCTATCTATGTATGTTATGATCATGTGCTCATGAATCTGTTATGTGATGCGATTCTTTTAATAGACTGGTTTGAATCTTCTTACTACCAACACCAGCCGTAATCAATCCATGGTGGAAGATGACATGTCCCCTAATTCAGTAGACAGAAGAAGAGCTAAGAGTGAGGTAAATAAATTTATGCGTAACACCAACAATAAATTATTATTTTTTCTCTAGTGGGAATTAATTAACGTGTTAATTACGTGTTTGTTTGTTTGTTTCGTGGCATATAACTTTTCAGATGCTTGATCTTCAAGCTGAGCTTGAGAGAACGAAGGTCGAGAACTATAAGCTGAAGAACATGCTTGATCAGGTTCACACCAATTACAATTCATTGCAGATGCATTTGATGTCTTTGATGCAGGAACAGAAGAGTGAGGAGGAGGCTCAACAACAACAAGTGTTTGATGGAAAAATAGAAGAGGAGAAACAAAGTGGGAATGGTGGAGCCTTGGTGCCAAGGCAGTTTATGGATCTTGGATTGGCTTCTAATGCTGATACTAATGAACCTTCGCTTTCTTCGTCTGGTGGAAGAAGTCAGGATAGGTCAAAGTCACCCGCAAATAATGCAGAGGTGGCATCCAAGGAATTTGGCACTAGGAAGAATGGGAGTCCTAGTGATGAAGAACTAGTGTTTGATCAAGACAAGAAGGAATTTGGCAGGGGAATTGAGAGAGAGGGTAGTACCTCCGATCAAGGGGTGGCCGCTAATAACAATGTTCCAAAGTTTAGTCCTCCTAGAAATGTTGATCAAGCTGAGGCCACCATGAGGAAGGCTAGAGTTTCTGTTAGAGCTCGATCAGAGGCACCCATGGTAAGTTTTTCAATTTGCCAAGGCCAAATTGTTGTCGAAAGTTGCCAAAACCATTAATATTTTTACTAAAATTTCTCATTATTTATTATGTATAACAAATTGTTTGTTCATTGTTTCAGATGACTGATGGGTGTCAATGGCGAAAGTATGGGCAGAAGATGGCCAAAGGAAACCCATGTCCTCGAGCATATTATAGATGTACAATGGCAGCAGGTTGCCCGGTGAGAAAACAGGTATGTCATGTCCATTTTCAACCTTAATTTCTTGCAAATTAAGTGAGAGATTAAATTAACAAGAATGAGAACTAATAAGTATGCAATAAAACTGAATCATGGCTTGCTCATGTTTCATTCCTCAACACTTCCACAGTAGGATAAAGTTAGCAAGTTGTTTTGTATTGTTTGATATTTGTAACTAAATATTATGTGTGACATATTATTTATGCATAAACAGGTGCAAAGGTGTGCTGAAGACCGAACAATACTAATCACAACATATGAAGGGAATCACAACCACCCTTTGCCTCCAACGGCTATGGCAATGGCACAAACAACATCCTCAGCTGCAAGAATGCTGCTTTCAGGGCCAATGTCAAGTGCTGATGGCCTATTGAATGCAAACTTCCTCTCAGGAACATTCCTTCCTTGCTCGTCCAGCATGGCAACTATCTCAGCATCAGCTCCATTCCCAACTGTTACATTGGACTTGACACAGTCTCCAAACCCATTACAGTTCCCAAAGCCCCCAAGCCAATTCCAATTCCCCTTCCCTGGTATCCCTCAGATATTTGGTCAGGCACTGTATAACCAGTCAAAGTTTTCTGGCCTTCAAATGTCCCAAGATGGAGACACTTCCCAATTGAATAATCAAACTCAACGCCCACCACCACACCTTGCTGACACAGTGAGTGCTGCCATTGCAGCTGACCCCAACTTCACTGCAGCTTTGGCAGCAGCCATCACTTCCATCATTGGGGGTGCACAGCCAAACAACAATACCACTATTAATAATAATAATGGCACCACATCCAACAACAACAGCAATGGCAATATTACATCAAGCAACAACAAATAAAATCAACAATTCCAATTTCTCAGGAAATTGAGCTAGTTATAGTTTTGTAGTTCACATATTACTCTTCCATTTTTCTCCCCTTTAATTATTTTTAGATTAATTTCATTTTTTCCCCGAAAATTGGACTCAAAATTTAAGTTGAGCTGAATAGTGTTTTTATCTTTTATACATTTGTTCGAGTCAGGATATATTATTATCAGACGGATAGTCAATACTTAGTATTTTTTTTTTTTTTGTTATATGTCTCAGTAACATGCTCAAAGCTGTATGTGAAATAATATCACATTTAGACATAAAAGAAAGCATGTTAGTTTCCCATTTTTTGTACGGATATGGAAATGAATCGAAAAGGTTGTATTCTCTTGTATCTTTTGTTGATGATGTTGATGGGCTTTGTATTTTTCTTGGTTATGGAAGAGGCTAAATCGTGAAGAGAAAAGAACAAGGAGAGAAGATAAAAGAAGGGAGGTAGTAGCTGTTTTGTGCAAACCAAATGGCAGAAGCTAGTAGGGAAGGAAAAAGAGGTCAAGAAAACCGTCTGAGAGTGGTTGAAAGAGGATGTCATTCCTGGGACACGTGAAGAAGAAAGTAAGATTATATGAGAAAAGGATACGAGACAAGGGAACATCTTCGATTTGTCTTTTTGCCATTCGTAGCCCACTTGGCAAGTACCTTATTAGACCAAATGGTTCATCATATTCTCCTTAATTTTACTTCTTTATTATTATTATTTTTTATGAATACAAAATTTAGGTTAATTGGGAACTATGTTCACCAAGATTAGAGCATGCTTCCCAATCCAAGAAGTCCTTATATAAATATTTACAGTAGAAATATAATACACATACAACAATTTATATAACTTCATCTTAGACATTTATTTCTTTTGAACTAACATATTTTGAAAGTATGAGTCTGTGCTTACTAATTGGACCAACTTTGTTGGTTACTTTTTTATTCTATGTCTACGTTAATGCAATAAAATGATATTAAGTTATATTTTTTGGATTATTTAAAATAAAAAAATTAGTCAAATATATGTTAAATTATATTTTTATTCTTTTATTATTTTTGTGAAAAATTGTTTTACTCTTCTATCTTTTAAAAGATTTTTTTTTATTTTACTTTTAAATTTGACTTAATATTGTCTTTTCAAAATAATAATATTTTTTTTATTTTTTTAACACAATTTTGAATTTTTTTTATGGAGTCATGACATGATTTTTTTTTACTTAAAAATTTACTTCATTATATTCATTTATATGAAAATCATGGAATCCTACTAATTCTAAAAAAAAAAAGTCTTAAACACCATGAAAATATATATGAAAAGTGAGTCTCATAATTAACTGAAAAATAATTTATATTAAAATTTTCAATTTTTTACTTACTCATGATACTTATATTTTTTTATAGTTTTTATGTAAATGAACTTAATGGCACAAGTTTCATAATGAATAAAAAAAATTTAAAATTGTGTCCCAAAATTGAAATACAATCATTATTTTGGAATGACAACATTATCTCAAATTTAGGAATCAAAAGAGTAAAATGAATATTTTAAAATATAAAAAATCAAAAAGAATTTTCATAATAAGATAAGGAATTAAATACAAATTAGCCTAGAATATAATAGATTTTATTTTAACATTTTTCTCTTTAATAATGAGATAAAATTTATTTTTATATAAATATGTAAATAATAAATAGTAATTTTATTTCACTTTGTTTTATTATATTTCATGTTGTTTTATTTCATTCACCGGTATTATTATAAAAAAATCATGCAATATTTCCTATTTTGTTTGAGTAAACATTGTTTAGTATTACTTATTACTTATTTTTACAAATAATTACAAAAATGTCCCTTTTATTTTATTTTCTCTTTTAAATAATTTGTATAAGAAAGTAAAAAAAAAAAAAAGTCTCGTTTTAACTATTTTATCAACTATGTTTGAAAAATAGGAATTAAAATAAAATAAGAAAAATGATGTTTTATAATTATTTATAAAAATAGAAAAAGAGTAAATTATATATATATTTTTTTCCAATTGTGTGTTTAAAAACTAGCATATAAACTAACCAAAAGCTTATTATTTATAAGTTAGGAACTAAAAAAATAAAAAAGTTATAACTAATTTTTTTTATAAGAAAACTGATTGAATTGAAAATATTTAGTAACATTAATTAATAAAATAGTTGATAATTGTAAAATAAAAAATGGAGTAAAAGTAATTTCACACAAATAAATGAAGAAAAAAATAATAACTTAAAAATTATAATTTAACTAGTTGAAATAATGTATAAACATAAGTTATAAGTTACTAGTATATAAGTTTATTTTGATTAAACAAGTTTTATAAATTAGGAAATCAATAAGTTGGCAAACACATTCAAAGACTATACTTAAATTGGCAAAGAGAATGAAGAAAAGGAATGAAATACAATAGATTTAAAATTTATAATTTGAATTACAAAATAAAAGATAAAATATAATGAAAGTTGATAAAGTCTATTTCGTCTAATCTCGTCATTTTCAGAAATGGAATTAGTCCATTTACTAAATTTCATAGTTACGAAATCATATACATAAATCGGAATCGGTAGATAAAAATTGGATATTCATATTTTAAGTGTGTATTTTAGTCTGATTTATTGATAATAAAATCTGAACCGTCCGATTTTAATATAACGATTTCGATTGCTTTTTTAGTGCATGAATGCATGATTTTCTGACTCATTACAAATCTAAATCCATCATTTTTTCCCCCTCATTTTTCTTCTTTCCCTCCCAAATTAGCAGGTATGAGATGAATCATGTACTTTTTTGTTTGTTTAATTTTAATATAAATAATGTTATTTATACAACAAAATTTAGAATTTATACAAACCAGAGAAGAAAGATAAAAAGATAAGAAATATATATCTTAATACAACTTTTTAACTTTTGACCCTGTGTAATACAATCAGGGTACCATAATTAAGAAATGCACCAATTTATAAATTTTGGATACTGCGCACGATTTCTATAAATAAATAAAAATGCACACTAATCCTTATACGCTAACCGAAGTAGAGTAAAGCTAATATGAAAAGATGGTAGTGCACGTAGCGTTACTATTCTGGGAAATGTTTTTTTCATCATCCCCAAAACAATAATAGTTACTGTTTTTATATTTCAGTCTTGTATTCTGGGATATGACAAAGTATTCAAGAATTGGAACGTTTTTATCTGTGTTTTTTATATAGTTATTTGTTTAAATATTAATCCAACTTTATAAATTGAATCAACTTAATTTATCTATATAATAATGTATTAATCTATATAAGGTTAAATTATAAATTAAAATAATATAAAATTATAACTAAAGTATATTTTCTGATATATATTACAAGATACATAGTATTAATATAAATATAATACAATATAATATTACGTAAGATATTATTTATTCAGTTGATAAATTTTATTAAGAATAAATAACTATTTAAAAATACAAAATTATATATTAAGTTAAGTTGACTCAATCAAATTCACCATCAAAATATATTAAATTTAATCTTTAAAACATAAAATTTACGTATAATTAATTAAACTAAATTAGTGAGACATGACAAGTGATCAAATTATGGACCTATAATATAGCCACATGACTTAGTTAGCCGAGGATTAAAAAACTATTAGTGATTTTAAAGGAAAAATAATATAAAAATAAAAAGTTATAGTCACTTCCATATAATATTTTATTTTATAATAAAATATCTAAACAATAGAATAGATTTGTTATTTTATTACCTTTTAATTCACTTTATTTTATTATTTCAATTTCATTTCCTTTCTTTAATTTAAACATAGTCGGGAGATAATTAAATTATATTGTAATTTATTTTTAAATTACATTATTTTTCTCTAAAAAAAACTAGCATACATTACATATTTATTTATTTTAACACGAAAGAGTATATTAATAGTAGTAAATAATTATGAATAAACATTCAACTGATATTTTTCTTTTATTTTCAGTTTCTAAATTCACAAGCAACAGATTTTAAACATTATGTAGTCGATTTTCTAACTTTAATAGATGGAATAATGTTTTGTACACTTACACCATCGATCTTAAAACTTCCCTCAAAGTTTTCATTTCGTCCGATATACAATATAACGTTATTTGATTAAGAATATCAAGAATGTGTATTAGAGTAAAAAAGTGCTAGCTACGCCACAACACCAACGCTATTACCATTGATAGCTGAAATTACTTGGATGTATGCTTTCCAATCTTATTTTGTTTTTTTTTTTTTAATTAACATGGGCTAGCGCATAGTAACTATTTTTTTTTTAAATAGTATTAACGTCAATGTGTTATACTAAATTTTTATTTGAACAAAAAACCAAAAAATTATAGTGAATTATAACGTCAATTAGGTCATCCTAAATAATATTTTGAAAAAAAAAATATAATTTGAACACGAAAAATGAAAAAAGTTAACATTAGTAAGGGCCACATTAATTTTAATTTTTAAAAATATTATTAGCGTCAATTTTGTCTATAGTAATTTTTAAATTCAGTAAAGCAAAAACTCTATCGCCTCTTCTTCCGTTTCTTAAAAAAAATTCTGTCAATCTCTCGTCTTGAGCGTATTCTCTTCCTCTCCACAATCTCATCTCACTCTCTTTTTGCGTTTTATATTATATATTTTTTTAATATTTTCTCTTCTATTATAACATGATATAAGGTTATTTTCAATTATTAATATTTTAAAATATTAAAATTTAATTTAAAATAAAAATAAATTTAAAGAATTAAAAAATAAAAAAAAACTCTTAATAATTAAAAGAAAATTTATTAAAAATACTTTTATCCAAAATAACTAGTATAATTTATATTAAAAGAATCAATCATCCTAGAAATGAGAAAAAGACACGAAGAAGGAAAGGTCATATGATAATCTTTAATCCTTCCGGAACTAATAGAAAGACTAAAGAATGGCAGCTTAATTCTTGTCAAACCTTGTCTTGGCGGCGAAGGAGACACACTGATTCTGCAAAATCTTTCCCTCACTTGTCTGCTTGTGCAAGTATAATCAATACTCTTCAAGTTTCATCACTGATGCTACTTTTTTATTTTAATGATTTTTTTTTTTTACCTAAATACAACACAACTCGTTCAAGGATTTTTAGGTTTTTTCTTCGTTACTAATCAACATCTGGTGATTTGACTTTTTTATTTTTATTTTTTATCATAAACCACTTGTGCCCCCTCACTATAATACAATAAAATAGAGCAAAATAAAGTCTTCAAACATTTGAAATCTGTCATGTTATTTTTATAAAATACAAATTATTATTTTCATCTTTAGAAGATAAAAGAATTAATTAATTTAGCATATTTACTTTAATTTAATGTTCATTTATTCGATCAAATTGATTTCATATGATTAAACATAATTAGGAAATATATTTAAATTACATTGAAACGCATCATTGCTAGGTAGCGAGGACTGATAAAACTAGAATATTATAGAAGCATATATAATTTTGCGTACTTGCATTGATAAGTATTTCCTACTGTAAAAGCTTGGTGTCATCTTAGGGCAAGTAAAAAGGTAAGAGAATTTGGGTAGGTTTTGAGTTGAGTTAGGAAGTGATATGTTAGAACTGTGTGGGAAAGTGTTGATGGGTTGGCCGTAGCCTGTGGGCTTCATCATTTAGTTTTTTGCATGCCTTCACTGCCAAATTTGAAAGCTCAAGTAAGTTATAGGCTATGATTCATTTCATGAATACTCAGCCTAATTCACTATTCCCGTGCTTCTGACTCATATGTTACCCAGCAAATAAAGTAGGAATCATGTTGCTCTGCCAAATTTTCTGTAATCATCACCATAAATTATAATTCTATGCTGCACGAGCCCTCCATGATCGTTCAATAAAAGTTTGATTTTTCACGCTAACTGCATCAACCATTGCTTTTGCTTCATCAAATAAGGAATTCAATTCAATTCGGTGTGTCAACTTCCAATTGGACCATATATTAACCTTCTAATCCCGTTTTCTTAGTTCGGCAATGATTTTTTTAGATATTTTATATTCTCATTTTTATATCAGTTTCTCTTTTAAATATTGATTTTTGTGGAGTATGACACACTTTGTTAGTTAGATTTTTTTTTATTTATATTTATACTGATTTTTATATAACGACCATAATAATACTTTGTTATAGTTCGTTTCAGAGAAGAAACATTAACCAAACTGGTGGCTACTCCGCTGATCAAATTAAATACAATCAACAACATTATGTAACCAGGAAAAAGAAATCAACCAAACTGAATGCTTGGTGTGTACTAAAAACCACTATTCGTTTAGATTTTTTTTGGAATTATCAACTTACATGTGCAAGTATTCATGGGCAAACTAAATTTTCTCAGGAAGCTTAGCTAACTTCTTTTAATAGAATTTTTCTTCTTAATCATATTTTTTTTATTTGCACTATTCGAAGCTAAAACTATACCTTAGAAATAGGAGTCTAGTCACTAACGTAATATTGGTATTATGCATTTATATTTATTATTGCAATCTACGACTACTGATTTTTTTTCTTTTTATATTTGGCGGTATAATTGGAATTGATTACTCAATATTGGTGCATGCGTTTCAATTTTATTTTACTATAGAATAAGAAAAACATGTCAAGTAACAAAATTTTTAAGGCAAATTGTTAAGAAATAAAAAAAATATTACATTTGATATGTTGAAAATTTTGAAAAGTTTGACATGTGTATCGCAATTACTTGTTAATTTATCATTTAATGTATTCTATAAAAAAATTATAATTTATTTAGTTATTGTGAAGTTTATTATAACACATGTATTGGCGGTTGCAATAACGGGTACGATTTTAAAACCGGTACATAAGACGTGGAGGGCCCAGTTTCAAGGTTTGGGCTTATGTTGGGTAAAAGGGAGAAAGCCCAGGTGATGACTGAACCCACGAGGTACAATGGCCCAGCTAGATTCACGGACCTAAAAAAAGGGTTGAGTTAAAAGTTAAAAAGAATGTACCGTACATCAGTGAAAGCAAGAATGAACGATAGTTGGGTCTGCAATTCCACATGAGAATTTGAATGGTAGTTGATGGAATGGTTGTATGAAATGTTATTGTTACGTGCTATTGTTTCAAGATCACTCTGTTTACTCTCGCAGCTCATTGCTCAGGTGGGTGATTCAACTTCTTCTTAGCTTCTTTCTTTCATTTTATTATGGAAGTAAGTATATGTAACCATTACGTCTTCTTAGCTTCTTTCTTACATATTCGTGTAATTACCTGTTTCATCACTAACAATATAATTCTCAGTTGATGCCTGTGTTTAGATCGTTGTTTCGCACTTATTTATTAAGTGAAGGCTTAAGTATTTTTTGGATATTTCATCCTTCATATAATAATGAGAATCTTTTCTCATCAGAGGTGCATAGTTTAATCATGTTAAATCCATTTTGTTCAATTAGATTTTACCCGTCTAGTCTACAAGTCCTGAGGATTTTAAACTTGGCGATAAAATTAAGATTTAAACATGTTTTTAATTTTAATAAAATAAGTGTTAATTTTGATCCTTTTAAAATAATTTCTTTATTTTTATCCGTACAAAAATTAAAAATCATTATATTTATCCTATAAAATCATTATATTTTTGTAGAATAATTTTTTTTTATTTTTACCTCTTTATAATTTAAAACAACTATTTTTGTTTCGTAATATTTATTTTAAGAATATAAAAATATTTAAAAGTGTCACGTGTTAACATAATACAACATATATTAATAAATGTTTCATGGAATAATTATTTTATATTTCGTTAAATATATAAATAATTAATAAATATTTCATAATAATAAATAATAAAATTAAGAATTTGACTTTAAAAGTTAATCTTCCAAATATTATTAGCATACTAGCTTTTAAAAGACTTATCTAAAAGTAGACCTTTTGAGAAAATTTTCAATTTTTAAAATTTTTTATTTGAGAAACTTATTTAGTAACATGGAATTGACTTCGACAAAAATGTGTTGTGAGGTATGGAGAAGTATGTTGTGAGGTACTCGAATTTTTTATAAGTAGACTCCTACCTCATAAGAATTTGAATCCAAGGAAATGAAAAAGTTATTCCTTTGACACAATTAATCTACCAAAGAAAGAATGAAAATTACATTCATACAAAAGCTTCGTCTCTGGCCATAAATTGTATGTTTCATGATTTTTTTTAATTATGCCATATAATAACTTGTATATCTGATTGATATGTGGTTTCTAACTATAATATGCATTATCAACTTCACAGCATAAAATGGGTTCCAAATATAGTTTGGTTGCGCTTCTCTTGTTACTTCTCCATCCTATGGTTCTCTCAGGACCTACTAATGGGATAATTAGAGTTGGACTGAAAAAGAACAAATTTGATCAAAGCAAAATGTCCAAAAGACATACTGATTTAGAAGAAGGAGCAACATTGAGAAATGTCAAGCCTTTGGGTGGCTATGAAAACTCTGATGACATAAATAATATTCAATTAAAGAACTACATGAATGCTCAGTATTTTGGTGAGATTGGTATTGGTACTCCTCCTCAAAAATTTACTGTAATATTTGACACTGGAAGTTCCAATCTTTGGGTGCCTTCATCTAAGTGTTACTATTCTGTAAGTCTTCATAATTTCTCTCGTTGTTTATATTTGATGAAAGCTTTCCATATAATTTAATTTTTAATTCAACTGGTTGGAAAGAAGAAAAACTGTGACTCCATGTTGTGTGCAGGTTGCATGCTATTTGCACTCAAGATACAAGTCAAGCCAATCTAGCACTTACAATAAAATTGGTACAATCCATCATTCTTGATTGTTGGTTCATGGAATTTGCTTCTTCGAAATTTTCATTTCAAAATTAACCTCGTACCTTTTTCTTGCATCTCCTTCGTTCATTATATTTAAGTATTAAATAAAAATTATAAGTTATCTAATGGATTATTAATCATTAATTAGTGGTGTTCTTAAATATGGTCGGATTCAGACTTCATTATTACTACTAATAATAATAGCAATATTTATCTTAGAAATAGAAAGAAAAGAAAATGGAAATTTTAGAGAACAGATGTAGTTATTAGTATTGTTATCCATTCATTTTTGTACTATTAGGTTCATACTCTTCTATACCAATAGAGGTTGGGTTTAACAACAGGGATTGCTCTTCAAAGTGGAAGACCTCAATGACAAACCTTAATTCAACACAATCGTTTGATGTATGGAAAATTAAAAAGAATCATACTCTTCTATTTTTCAGTATCAAGGTACATTATTCATCAAAATGAGAACTTGTGGAGAAATAATGTACATTTACAAATATAATATTATTACTTGTTAATTACTTTTGTACATGATTGTAAAACAATATTTTATTAAAATATCAATTTTACTTGAACTAAGTAATACTTGATGTTGTTAACTAGAGTTTAATCTGTATTTTCTTCTATATAATTTTTTATAAGCTCAAAAAGTTTTTAGATAACTTTGTTGATCTGTTTACTTCACGTGTCCGTAGGATGATGTTTTGAAATATTTCCTTCTTGATATTTTTATGTAGGGTCATCAGCTGAAATCCATTATGGAACTGGGCAAATTTCTGGTTTCTTTAGCCAAGACCATGTCAAGGTTGGAGATTTGATTGTTTATGACCAGGTAAATTTTGCTAAATAAACACTTTTGAATTGTTCTTTAATAAAGCATTGTTTCATGAGTCTGTCTTTATTTAATCTACATGGATTTAGGATTTTATTGAGGCAACTAGAGAGCCTAGCATCACATTTTTGGCAGCCAAATTTGATGGCATTTTGGGGTTAGGATTTCAAGAGATATCTGTTGGGAATGCTACTCCTATATGGTAAGTTGATAGATGTTTGTTGTTATGTGATGGAGAATTTGACTATTTTGATTCATACATAATGAAAATTTCAACTATCATATTCAACAACTCAATTACAACACCTTATCATCTAAGTGGTTTCATTATTAATTGTCTTCTATTTCACTCTAAATTGAAACAAATGCTTTCTTTTTTATTGATGATTGTCACAGGTATAATATGTTTAATCAACATCTTTTAGCGCAACCAGTATTTTCATTTTGGTTAAACCGCAATATTGATGAGGAACATGGAGGTGAGATTATATTTGGTGGAGTTGATTCGGATCATTACAAGGGTGAGCACACATATGTTCCAGTTACTTATAAAGGTTATTGGCAGGTAATCCATAATGAAACTTCAATGATGATTTGCAATAACATTTTATACTATTAGTTTAATTTTCCCTAACTATTTTTCATTTCATTTGCAGATTGAAATAGGCGATGTACTAATTGATGGCAAAACAACTGGTATCCACGATATACGAACACAATAGTTAATAGCATTCTTGAAAAAGTGGAGACATTTTAATTTATACTATAGCTTTTCATTCTTAAGGAAATTATTCATCGTTACTGGTTTAGCCTTAATTATTAATAAATCGTATAAGATGTGTATACTTCCAATTTTCAGGATTTTGTGCTTCCAATTGCTCTGCAATTGTTGATTCTGGAACCTCTTTGCTAGCTGGCCCAACGGTATGAAAAGAAACTCCTTTTAATGTATTGAACAAAATCAAATGTGGTTTTATCTCATTTAAAGAGACAACAGTAATTTGTTGGAAAATAGTTATCTCATTTATCTGGTTCTAATTAATACACCAATTGTTGAATACATATATATATACATACTAATCACTGATATGTACGGAGATGAAATAGATTAAACTCTAAACCATTGTATATTTTAGGTTGTCATTGCTCAAATCAATCATGCAATTGGAGCAGTTGGTGTTGTGAGCCAAGAATGCAAGACAATGATTGCTCAATATGGAAAAACCATATTGGATCAGCTACTAAATAGGGTATTATTATTCATTTGCGTTTCTTCTTTTTTCAGTTTATGATTTATTTTCTTATTTATTATGAGTAAAACATATTGTGAGACTTACAAATTCTACATTTATGTGTTTCATCCATATATTTTTCACTTCACTTTTAACCAACTTCAAAAATTTCCTATTATTTTCATAGGCTTTGCCACAACAAATTTGCTCTCAAATTGGTTTGTGTACTTTTGATGGTACTCGAGGTGTAAGGTATAATCTAATCCATTATGTTTTGATGAGTATATTTGGATGATCAATTGTGCTGCATTAAAGAAAAATAGTCACAAATTCTCCTATTATATTTAGTATGGGCATTCAAAGCGTAGTTGATGAAAACATAAAGAAGACATCTAATAATTGGAAAGATGCTGGATGCACAGCTTGTGAGATGGCTGTGGTATGGATGAAAAATCGACTACGATTAAATGAGACAGTAGATCAAATCTTAGACTACGTCAACACGGTAAACCATTATTCATATTCATCTTTCTAGAAAATAATGAATGTTCTTTTAAGAATCTCACATTTTGCAATCTCGATTGTATTTATAGCTCTGTGATCAGCTTCCCAGTCCAAATGGAGAATCAATTGTTAAATGTAGTACTTTATCTGAAATGCCTAATGTTTCATTCACCATAGGAGGCAAAGTGTTTGAGCTTTCCCCACAACAGGTATAATCACTTCCAAAGTGTAGCATGTGACATCTAATAGGAATTTTCTTTCTTGGTTCCCCCTCTAAGCGTCTTAATTAGTTTTATCAAGATGCTAGTAATTTTCTAGAAAGACATGTTGTATTTAATTAATCCTTTCCTTAGCCTCCAAAAATCACACCTTCAAAATTCAAGTTTTCTCTAGCCTGTCCTATTTTAACTTCCTAGTGTTAGGCCTTACTTCTTTAGCACATTTTTTAATGAAAGCTTGTTACATGAATCAGTATATTCTTAAAGTGGGAAAAGGAGTCACAGCACAATGCATTAGCGGATTTATGTCTTTAGACATTACTCCTCCTCGTGGACCTTTATGGTATATATCTTTCTTTTTGTACTTGTATATCTTCTAGCTACTATCTGATTCAATGGTTTATTGTAGTTTTCTCTTTAATTAGTTTGTCGTCTTAATAACAATTTGAAGAATCTCATCTTGTAGTCTCACAATCACTCATCTCAGTCATTGAAGGAACAAAAAATATGTATGACTATGATTAGTATACATGTTATACACACTGAAAAAGGCCAATATTTTGGTAGTAGTTTTGAGAAAGAAAAAAAAGTTCTTATGGGATGTACTAATGTTCCTTTAAATTTTAGAAATATTATTCTTATACTAACCTTTCATCTCACGAATGTGGCTTTTGAAATACAGGATTTTGGGAGACATTTTCATGAGTCGTTATCATACCGTGTTTGATTATGGCAATATGAAAGTTGGATTTGCTGAATCAACATAAGCCTGTTATATGTATTTTAAATTAATGATTATTGTTGCTTTATTTCCCTAAAGTATGATATATAACAAAGTAAAAGGTAATGTATTGTTTTACAATATAGTCTTGTACAATACATTGTGTTGTGTGGCTCTAAGGTTGTGATAAATGTTTGTAAATACACTTCAATAATATTATTGTCATATATTATATAATTAAGACCATATAAAATATAAGCTTGTTCTATTTCTACCAATCTATTGTGTGGTTGTTTCAATGGTATTTATTTTGTTCATTCAAAAGAGAACATGGTTAGGGACTTTAGCTAGAAAGGTTGTTTTAATAGGATAAAAGTAATGTAATTGTGAGATATTTTCATAAAGGAGAGATAGGGTAAAAAGATAGTCTTATTCTTAAACAGATGAAGAAAAGCAGAAAGGTGAAAGGGTGACTTTTAACTAGTAGTAAAAGCTCAATAGATGGTTCTAACTTCTAAATTCTAACCTCCATTTTGTGGATCTGTTTTTGGCCATTTTAATAAATGCACGAGAAGTAACTCCTTTATTTTATTAACATTTACACAAATTTTACAACCTAGTTAATATGTATAATCAAGTTAGTAATTTACCTGGACAACATGTAATACTTATCATGCATCTTAGTTTTTTTTTCCAGGAGGTTTTCCATTTTATCACACTAAGTGACCGAATATTTTATGAGGCTCGAGGACAACACTCTTTTGTTGGATGAATAAAAATTGCTGAACTTTCGAAAAGGTAAAGAGAACATATAATTAAAGATCAAATATAATTGGCTAGTCAATATTAAGAAGTTTTATGAACTTAAATCCTCCTATGCTAACTAGTAAATGATGTCAATATTATATTCGACTGAGTAATATTGGACTTGAATCTTTTAAATAAGGTCCAAGTTAAAGTTTTATAGACGAAAAAAAATGTGATTAAAAAGAAATATATTATTAAATGTGACTAGCCAAATTTTGAAAGAGAGATTAATCATTAGTAAAATTGATAGATATTTCATACATATAACATAGTAACAAACTAAATTAGTAACATGACAATATCATGTTTTGAGCCAAATTTCTAGAGAGAAATTAATCATTATTAAAGTCCATAAATATTTCCCACATATAACATAATGACAAAAACTTGTAACATGATAATATCATGTTGTGAGAGAGTAAAACACAAAAGTAAAATTAATAAAAACATTTATAGTAATGAAATGTTGAGTTATCAATTCAAGTTAATCCAACTCATTTATGCTAGCCAATCATGAGTCAACATATGTTTGGATTAGATCAAGCAAACTAATTTAATAGCACATAAAAATTTTATTAGCCTAATCCAACCCTTAGCAAACCAAGGGCTAAACAAGTTGGACCATAGGTCATTACCTTTTTTAAAAAATCAAAAATAAAAATTATTAAAATAA
Source organism: Mucuna pruriens (assembly GCA_025330945.1). NCBI lineage: Eukaryota > Viridiplantae > Streptophyta > Magnoliopsida > Fabales > Fabaceae > Mucuna > Mucuna pruriens. The sequence goes on along the minus strand of JAENHJ010000042.1, from coordinate 2,382,316 downwards.
TTAAATTTATATAACAAAATTAAAAAAAATAATCAATATAAGCTAAAATTAAAAAATATATAAATTGTTATTTGGAATATAAAAGAATAAAATATAATATGTAATAATAGAAATAAAATAGAGTGTATTAATTGTAACAATAAATAAGAGTTAGAAACTAAAAATAAAATCAATATTAATTGGCATAATTTTCAATCAACTTGGGGCCAACAAAAAAAATGGATGGAACTATGTCATACCAAAATAAATTTGGACTTATACTTTTATAACTTAGTCTAACTCATACATGAGATTAATTAAGTCAATCTATCAAACTGAACTCATTTGAAATTTCGCATCCAACCTCTTCCGACATCAAGTCCAAGGACATAGTCAAGGTCATCACGTTCAAGATATTGCCCATTTTGAATCTCATGTGCCTTCATGATTTTGTCCTTAAAATGTGCCTTGATGAGTTAAAGGAGAAAGGTATTTATAAACTATCATTGGTCTCGACTCTTAAGTCCTCTTCTAGCACTGATTTTCCAACCTCAAGTTCAATGACATTGTTAGGGTCACCACAATCGAGGTATTATCTATTTTGGTTCTCATGAGTTTTCACAATTGTATCAACTAGAGTCACGAAGGGATGACGAAAAAAACCTTTAAAATTAATTAAAGAAAAATGGAGATTAGGATAAGTTGAGATAAGTGGAATAGAGTAAAGATAGACAAATGGAAGAGATGGAGTTGCCAAGGAAAACACCAAAAAAAACCTTGGAAGGAAAAGAATGGTTTGCGGAATCAAATTTTGGATCTAGGAATTTATCACGTGTAAGAAAGATATTAGCACCCTACAACGTCGACTACAAACGGCTACCTTTAATTAATTAAAAAAGTTATTTATAACTTTCAAAATATTTATCTTACCTTAAAAGAAAGAAATTATTGCAAACAACATTAGATTTTATTATCATAAAAGGAGTGTTTATTATTTTTAGTATTTTTTGGACTCAACAGAAGTGGTCCCTACTCCTACGTATCTCTAGGTACAATGGAGAAATCAGAATCATGTAGTTCTTCAGGATAGAAAATGTTTGATGTGTTTGATTTTGATTTTCATTGGAATTTTGTGATTTTTGAATTATCACAGTTCATATATTTTGATATTGGTATATGTGTACTCCTAAACCAAATCATTCTTGGTTTTGATTAGAAGAAGGTTTAGACATGCTGATTTGGAATGTATTCAAAGGACCCAAAAACCATCCAGAGGTTTCATCATCCAAAGAAAGTGTCCAACGGTGTCCAAAAGACCTAAGGGTCATCCAAAGACTTCAACATCCAAAGGACTCAGTCATCCTAAGACTCCAGCATCCAAAGAGAGCATCCAAAAGGACCAAGAGCCGCCCAAAGAGAACGTTCAAAGAACCCAAGAGTCATCCAAAGGGATCCAACGTCCAAAGAGGACTTCCAAAGAGCCCAAGAGTTGCTCAAAAGGCTCCAACATCCAAGGAACCCAAGAGACATCCAAAAGGCTTCAGCATCCAAAGAGGACATCCAAAGAACCTAGGAGTTGCTCAAAGGCTCCAACATCCAGAAAGGGCGTCCAAAGGATCCTAGAAATGTCCAAATGGTATAGACGAGTTAGAAATCCAAATAATAGACAACCAGAAGGGAAAATGAGTTGTCTTGTGTCATGAACAAATGGGAAAGAAAGACAACAGATTGCAGAAAGAAGAAAAGGAGTCGTTTGAAAACTCCTACATTTAAAAAGTGTGAACAAACAAGAAAGATAAATGACCAACAAGCAAAAGAGGAAAGAAGAGGAATCATTCAATGGTTCCTTCGTCCAAAGAGCGTGGATGTATTGCAAAGATAGATTACAAATAGTAGATAACAAAAAGAAGAAAGGTGACCATCCAAAAGATCTATGCGTCCAAAGAGTATAGACGGATAACATGTAAGTGGAAATAGAAGGGACTGTCCAGATGGGTGTCCAAAGATAGGCTGGGTCAACAAGCAAAATATTGGAAATGAGGAACTGTCTAAATGGGCGTCCAAAGGACCTCAGCATCCAAAGAGACGCTAGGTCATCAAGCAATTAATTGAAAATGAAAATAAGAAAACAACCCAAGGGTTGTGCTCGAAGTGCGTCCAAAGTATGAATGTTGGAAGTGCTAGAAAAGAAATGCAAATAAGTAAGAAACACTCTTATGGATTGTCCATGGGGTACATCCATACGGATGCTAGACACAATATAGTAGAGAGAAAATCACTCAGAAGCATGTTTTAAAGGCAACATCCATAAATGTTCCTGTGTCCAAAGATGCTCCAACATCCAAAGACATTTACATCGAGAGGACGTCCAAGGATAGGAGAATTTGAATTGTATAGATGAAATCAATGATGCCTACATAGCTTCCTTTTGGATGGTTCAATTCTTCGAGTTTCCACTACAACTTCCTCCTTTCTTCCCGAGAGAAGTGGTCATTCTCTTCCTTTTGATTATTTTCTTCATTAATTGCTCACAAATAAACTCTTTAGTTCCTTTTTTCAGTTTATAGTCGTGCTCTATTTTTCTATGTTTTTTCTTTCTATGTTTCTCTTCCTCCCTTCAAACTCCCAAAATCCCCCTCTCACGATCTTGGTTCATGTCCAATTTATAGGCATTAACAAATTAGTTTTTTAATCCAACAGCCACAATGTAAAAAAGTAAAGCAACTCAGAGAAGAAGGGAGAAGGGGAGATGCAACCCCTTTAGACGCATTGTTGCATCATAGAGCAACACATAGCTCATTTTCCTGCATCTGTCACCTTGTAGAGTTGCTCAGACACAGCAAAACCGCAAAGGAGATCAACTGCTCTTTTGGATGCATGTCGTCCACGTGTCCGTTTCTCGTTTGTGATTGGCTGGGCTTTATTGGTGGAGAACAGGTGTTGAGCAGAGCTACAAAGCTAACTCAATACCAACTGCTTAGTAGGAGAGGGAATTGGGTCGGAGAGAATTGGGCTTCAACTTCAAATGCTCATCAGAGGAAGTTGATCTAGGGAGAACTGGGCCTCCTATTTTGGACGCATAGCAAAAGAAACTAGTCCAGGGAGAGTTGAGCTTCTACTTTAGACGCACAACAGAGAAAGCTAATTTAAGTTTCTACTTTGAACGCACAATAGAGAATTTGACATTGTCCCTTGGATGCACAACAAGGTAATTTCTTTGGACGTTGGTTCAAAACTTACATAACGAATTTGGACGTCCAAAGGGTTTGAGCTTCTCTTTTTTTAGTTTTTGCTGTTTTTACTTTATGTATTAAACTAGTTTTAGATATTAACAAAATTAGATGTTTACAACAATTTTATCCTTAAAAAACATCCCAATAAATTATTATTGATCTTGATTTCTAACTATGCTTATCCTACTCTAATTAATTTATCTCTAATAATATAATCCAAATTTGTGCTCATGGTCTTAAATTGGTAAGCTACAGTACACCGAAATGTGACGAGTACAGTGCTCATTATTTTCTATAAAAGCTCATAAACTAAATTTTATTCTTTTTCGTAAAACAAGATTCAATTATTATAATTTTTAAATATTTATAATTAAATATTCTTAGAAAAACTAAATAAAAGTAATAATTGATGATAGGATTTGCACAGTGGTAGTGTTAATATAGAGAGACATGAGAGAAGAGTGACGTGGTAACAAACTTGCAACAGGTGACGTTATACTTGTTAAGGTGGCTAAGGTCCATCGAACATTTGTATCTTTAAAAGGAATAGAGAGAAGAAAGCAATGAAGGGACGGTGATATATTAGTATTATTCCTACTCATTTAAATCATTCCACTTTACTTTGGGAGAAAGAGAGAGACAGAATTACCACTTTGAAGCAATTTTAAGGTCCCTGACCAGGCCATTGAGATTTGAGTTGAGGAAGAAACTTTTCCTTTGGTTTCCATCTTGTTTAATAACCGCACTTGGTACCACCATACCATAACGGAACGTCAAAGCAAACATGAAACGTCATTCTATTCTTCTACTACACATTTTTATTTCTTCGCTAACCAAGTCCATCATTCACACCAAAGTAGCACACTTTTTTCTTCTTCTTTTTGGCCTTTCTTTACTCTCACAAACAAAGCAACAAACAATGTTCAAACTTCAAATCAAAACAATGCCATTATCTCTATTTCTCTTTACTTTTGTATGTTTCAATTTTTCTTTTTCTTTTTCCAATTAGAGTTATCATATGAGATTAGAAATATTTTTTCCTCCAAAACACAGGTCAAATTATCCTCTAATTATGTATTGAAAGCCATGAAAAGAATCACACACGATATATTATATTGCGGGATGACGATTTTTACTTAATCAAAGGATCATTCAACATATTATTTCAGAAAATATAACATTACTTCTTGTAGGAGAAAAATTAGTTATTTTTTAATTAAAAAAAAAAGTATTTGGTGAGTACATTTATCGGCGTTGCACCAAACACAGGCGACGTTGGTGTCCTCTCCTCATATATTAAACGTGCTTTTTTTAATTCACACGTGTTTCCCTACGTGTTGCCAATGGCCCCACATTTGTTCTTTATCCCGTAGCTACGCGAAAACCCTTTTCATAGAAACCAAAAAGAAAAGGAAAAAAAAAAAAGGAAGAAAATAGGACCACGTGACTTGCGTGTGACAGAAGCATCTTTCCTCGCTCGTCTAACACCATTCTTTTTACCTTCCAAATCACGTCATTCGCATTTGGCATTTGCAGTTTATTCTTTCTTCTGTTTTTTCGTATTAAGGCTATCTTTTAATCAACTATTCAAAACAAATCTTGTTTAAGATGTACAAATTATTCTCACAAGTTTCTTTCTTTTGTGCGTTCCAGATCAGGAATTAATTTATCCAAGTACTGATATTTATTTTAAGAGCATGTACGGTATTATAGTATTTTTTTTAATAATATTTAATTTTTTTATGTTATAGGTACAAAGTATATATTGAATTTGTTAATAATAAATATTTATTGAAACAATTTCTTCCAACTACACATGTTGAATTTACCAGACTTAAATTTGATGCCTTAAAATAAGAAATCTAAACCTAGATTTACTCCGTATCAAGTTGGTATTCATTCATTTGTTTTAATAGTAGTGCAAGAATATTAATGGCAAAAGAAAGCATCAAAATTAAATTGAATGCAGAAATAGAATTTTATATGAATTTCTTTTATTGAAAAACTGTTGAGCACACTAAATAGTGAATTTAAGAAAGTTGCAGTGGTCCAACAAAGTGATGTTATTTGAGAGAAATTGATGGAGTGAATGTAGAGAATTGAATTGGCATTATGCTTTTGCTTGCTGCGTAAATAAGTAACAGATAAATCCACAATTCTTAGTCCTAACCCATCTTCCAACCTCCTACTCCCACCTGCTTATTTTCTCTGATTTGCACTTTCATCAACCTCTAAGCACTTTTTAAGCACTTCCTCCTTTAGCTTCTATTTCACACCACCCAACTTTAATAATTATCAATGTATTTTACATGTCATGCATGCGTCTGTCAGTTAACGTTTATTTCACACCTACGCTTCACACGTGAGTTTCCAAACATATATATAAGTTAATTCACCAAAAACAAAATTTCATATATTTTTATTATTAGATAATATTTACCTAAGACTTGTTAAATTATGTGTGTATTTTTATATGAAATCACGTATTTTTTTTATAAGTAACCATCTTGCTCAAGTTGGATAGGAATAATATATGTAAAAAAAATTAAAATATTTAACGTAATTATGTAATTAATATTTAAATTTAAATTTATTAATTAAACTAAAACAATCATATATCAATTTATCAACTCAGTAGATAGTAAATTATGTTTACTTTTATATTTTATTCAATAAGTCTCATTTATTATTTTTAAAAAAACTTGTGAATTTAGTCAACAGCGAAAACTATATTATAAATTGTGTTACTAATATTGTCTACTCATTTAATGATAGGTTAAAGAATTTTAGTAACACTTCGAGTGATACGATCTTTATTTTTAACTAAAATTCCATCGTATAAGTATGTAAATCTCATTTTTATTTAATAATTTTTTTAATAAGTATTGTATAAATTTTTATCTAATAATAAAAATTATATTAAAAAGAATAAATTAATAAATATACAATTAACATTGCTTGCAATGAATTTATTCAAATTAAAAGGAGGTTAATGAATGTCAATGTCACACCCACCTTGCAATGATATTTTATTGTTTCTGAAATGACACTTTTTAACCATAATTGATTAGTAAAGCGAAATCAGATACACTCGTCTCATTATCTCATGCCATAATATAGTTCTAGCTTCAAACTGAAAAAAAAAAAAACCTTAGAGGGGAGAAGAGGGATAACAATATATTCTTTAACATATATTTTTTAATATTATTATTATAATTAATTAAAATTTATTAAAAATATAAAATATAAAAACTTATTAAATAAAAAGTATATTCATTGTAACTTTCAAAAAAAAAAGTTAATTGATAAAAGAAATATGTTCAAAAGAATATATTAAAAAATCTATTACTAATTGAAGACAATTAGTCTAGTTATCATCAAATTAATCCGCAAGATAAAATAAGTACACAGAGACTCTCAAGTGAAAATTCCTAGTTCAATCCATATGAAAAAACAATTTTTAGAAAGAAAGTAAATTGATAAAAATCCTGCTAGGCTATTTTCAAAAAAAAAGAAAAATGTAGATACATAAAAAAAATGTTACTAGTATTTTTCAATATATAAAAAGAAAAAGTGAAAAAGAAAAAATGATTGTACTTGATTTAACTATGTGTCAGTCTGAAATTATGATGATTGCTTTACTTGGGAGATAATAACGACCCATTACATGGGTCGTTTTTGGATTAACTAATCGACATCGCGATCGAACTTCTAGAAGTAAGCGTGGAGTAAAGTGATAGTTGGTACTTTGGGGTTAAATTTTCTGGGCATAGGCAATAAAGCTTCATATTTGATAAAGTTTTCAACAACTTATTAAAGTACGTTGTACTTTTTCATGAACAAAATATCATGACAAATGATTGAAATGCAAATGGTATTGTTCATAAAAGAAATGGAAATGGTATTTTAATTCCACAATATATTGCCCAATCCAAATCTTGGAGTACTCAGCTTTCAATGAGTTTCATATAGGTTCAACCCTTTCATTTTTTTAAAGCTGCAAAATATCCATTCCCCACACAGAAAATATCATCCCCAATCCAAAGTCAATTGATATGCACTTTTTATTGACATTCTACACTTCACCAATCACATTACATTGCAGTACAATGTGTGGAGCTTCTTAATTATAGATTTGCAATTTAGGGCTATAAACATAGAACATTTATAGATTTAGATCAATTTATTCCTAAGGTCAAATTATCACCTACTCGGTAACTTTTTTTTTTTTTTATATAAGCATCACCTACTCGCTAACTGATGTATTATTAATTGTTGAAATCAACCATGAAAGTATATGTAATTGTAACTCTAATTAGGTCGATCTCAACAAAAGACTATTATTGCTTGTTTAAGGGGGCAAAAAATTAGCAATATAAGGCCAGCAAACCAATAACTTATTTGACATCAAACCGGACAAAACGATGAAAATTCTATCTGATTTTTGACTTCTAACAAAACCCCACACTAGTTGACCAATACTTTTCCTCAGTCTAATTGTAATTTGTCAACCTTGTTTATTCACATTACCATTATAAAAATAAAACACCTTCCAGAAAAACTGATTAAAAAATATATATATACTAAACTTCAACCACATTGGTGGTTGAACCCACCCCATTCACCTTGCCCCTAAAACCTCCCATGTTCAAAATTTCAAAGTCTAGCTAAGTATGATACAAAACAATGAATCCCTCTTGATTGCCCCTCTGTTCTACCTAATCCAAACCCTTAACCTCTCTATGCCTTCCCTTAAACCAAAATAAATCCAAATCCAAGTATTAATTCAGACCCTTCACACTCAAAGACTTCATGCTATAATTTGTCCAAGTGTCACTCACCAACGACAAAAGCCACAGCCATCCAAATTAGGCCACGTCTGTAGACTCCCGTTGAAGGGATATTCAGCTATGAGAGAGAAACAAAATAAATAATAAATTAATTTATAATATAAAAAAGTTATATTATTATTCAATAACAAATTATTATTATTATATATAATAAAATTTATAATTTTTATATTAATTATCTTAAAATTAATATTAAAATAATTTTTAATGAATTAAAAAAATAAAAAAGTTTTATATTATGATATACGATAACTAATGTAAAAAATAAGTAAATTCAAGAAATAAAGTGAACCAACCAATAAAACAAAGCCTTAAACTGAAACTGAAAAGTGTGTCCATGTTTATTATATAAAGGCCGCAGTGACAAACCAAAGACTCTGCACTCTCTCTTGCACAGAGCCTTAACACAACACATGGAGTGGACTAGAGGCTTCATCATAGGACGTGGGTCATCAGCCACCGTCTACACCGCCACCTCCTCCCACTCCTCCACCGTGGCCGCCGTCAAGTCGGCGGAGCTATCACTATTAAACTCAGAACAGCTGAAGAGAGAAGAGAGAATCATGTCTTGTCTGTTTTCTCCCTACATAGTTAGGTACAAAGGATGTAACATTACAAAGGAAAACAACACCGAATGGTTCAACCTCTTCATGGAGTACATGCCATTTGGCACTCTCTCTCAGGAAAGTTGCCGGCACGGTGGCCGGCTGGCTGAGCCGACAATCGTGCACTACATGCGACAAGTCCTGAAGGGTCTAGAGTATTTGCACTCAAGGGGTGTTGTGCATTGTGATATTAAAGGTAGCAACATATTGATCGGAGAAGATGGGGCCAAAATTGGAGACTTCGGATGTGCCAAGTTTGCCAATGAGTCTTCAGCGGCGGTGGGCGGCACGCCGATGTTCATGGCGCCGGAGGTGGCGCGTGGGGAGGAGCAGGGGTACCCTGCTGATGTGTGGGCTCTTGGGTGCACTATGGTTGAAATGGCCACTGGGTTTGCACCGTGGCCTAATGTGGAAGACCCTGTCACAGTGTTGTACCGTGTTGCATATTCCGACGAGTTGCCTGAGATTCCTTGTTTTCTGTCTGAGGAAGCAAAGGATTTCTTGGGAAAGTGTTTTAAGAGGAATCCCAAGGAAAGATGGAGTTGTAGTCAACTTTTGAAGCATCCTTTTCTTGGGAAATTCAGTTCCAATTATAAGGAAATTCAGGAATCTAATTCAAGTTCTCCAACAAGTATTCTTGAGCAGGGCTTTTGGAATTCTGTTGAAGAGGCAGAGTGTGTCTCTGGCAATGTGGCTCAGATTAAAAGTTTCGAGGATTCTCCTAAAGGTAGGATCAGAAGGCTAGCTTTGTATTCGGGGGATCCCATTTGGGAATTGCATGATGAGAATTGGATCACAACTAGGAGCAATGAAGTAGGGGTTCCTTCAACTACTCATGGGTTGGACTTGGATGTTAATAATAGAATTAGTGGTTATTTTTGTGATGATTATAATTGTAGGGATGTTAGTGTTGTAGTTGATAGTTTCAATTCTGAGAGAGGTGTTCCTGAGATGTTTCTCCCTTCAACATTGGATTTTTTATAATTCAACTATTGGAGAACTTTTTATTTTATTATTTTTCCCTCGGTGTGTGATTAGATGTCAGTATTGCAGTTAATGTCCTCCAATGGCCTTTCTCGGCCGCATGCCTAACTCGATTTATGCCTTGTGGGCACGTTTGGTTTAATTGCCAAAGCCTTTGCAAAATTGAACTTGTTTGATTTGGTGAAAAAGTTGAATTAAAAAATAAATAAAGTCAGAGAATAGAAGAATGCAAGACAGGGCAGGCCCCAGGTTGTGGTGGTTACCTGTGTTTTAACTCTCAACCTCTCTCTGATCTTTATTTGTGTTGGTTGAATGAGTGTAATGGAAACGAAGCATGGGGAACCAAAGTTAGTGACTGTCCTCTCTCTCTTGGTGTTGGTGGCTATGCCATCTATTTTGCCAACTATTTATCTGTCAATGGTATTTGGTAGGTCCAGAAATAAAATTCCAAACCCTCCGATTAGTTAGAAGATAAAACTAGTGATGAAATTCTACTCTCCCGTACCGAACCTATATAATAAAACAGGTCGTAGTTTTAAAAGCAAAGCGAATATGCTACGACTATTATGTTAGGTGGGTGAGGATTAATGTCAAATCCAGTACATCATGATAAATACTAACACTAATTCATCAAATATGAATAATAGCACACACGCATGACAAGTTGAAATAGTTTGGAGTCGCGAAATTTGGTCAATGCCCGCTAGGTTGATTTATCTTGTATGAATATTCAGAGCCCAGAGCCTAGTCACAAATATAAATCAAACTTTAATCTTTTATGGTTAGAGAATAGATACAGTAGTAGGTCCCTCCCTAAATTGTAAAGTAACTTTGGTCAATCAAAGGTAGTGGCTTCGTTCAAAATTCGAATTCGTTAGTTTATTATAAAAAAGTTGCATCGCTGTCAAAGCCCCATCCACAATTTCCCCCTAAAGGCTTATAATAACATTTTTTGATGATGCCCTCCTTCCGAAGCATCTATGCAACTTAGGCCTCAAGAGTTCAGAATTATGATTTGTCTTTTAAGGCCATCCGCACAAATCATCACAAGTAGTATTGGTTCTCAAATACTCCAATATGGCTAATTTGATATGGATATGGGAATTGTAGGTCTAGGTGCCTGGTATGGCTAGGTCCTTGTAAGGTTACGCAATAGAAAAAGTATAAGAAAAGAGAACAACTTTGAACCGCTAGTAGAAAGAGATGGGGGAGATGAAGAGGTAGAATATGATTTAAGTATTGTCGAACATCGTCGGCTTCTAGCCATAAAAAATACTTACCGTGTATAACAGTAAATAGTTTATTAAAGAAAATAAGTATATGATGAAGTCTCGTATATAATATAGTTTACATTAAAGAAAAGAATCTTATAATGAAGCGTTAATTCCATTGAATTGGGATGGCTTTTGAAGGGCGTTAATTCTATTTGATCTTAAAGAAGAGAAATTAACAGGGGCATGCAGAGGAAGAACAGCATCTGGGACGCGCTGTAATACTTGCCATCAAAGTTAAAATTTTATACACTATCTACATCATTGTTTTCTGTCAGGAGCTATAGAAACTACTCAAACTAGAACGACCATATGAACTAACTAGTTATTGTAATCGTCTTAAACAGAAAGATTATCTCTTATTCGTAGAACCTCTACCATTATTTAAAGATAACGCACACCCCTTTTGATCTTTCACTCAATTGCATGCATTAATTTGATTGCACATTTAGCATGAATGTGCCAAGTTCCCTGATTAAGGCGTATGCAACTATGAAAGTAATCTCAAATCCATCTTAAGCTATATAAGCCCATTCTTTGAATGTGTTACTTTGCATAACTCCCGCTTGTCTGGTCCATTGCGCAATGCCCCAAAACAAAAAACAAAAGCACACCAATCAGATTTATATGCCTTACCCAGATCAGCTGTGAGAGAATCAAGAGGGAAAAGTCCATCGAACATTAATTTTTCACTTAACTTTTTGTACGAAAGGATAACTTAGTAAAAAATATATTTGTATACACAATCAGTCTATACATTAATAACACCACACATTTTATATTATATTTTTTACAGTACCAGTCCATCCTATTATCTTATCCTCATCATATTCTCCAAGTATGGCCAAATAGTATTCGTATATATATCTATATCGGGTGCTTTAAGTATTATAATCAACTCACTCAATCCACATAACATCTCTCTCCTCTTTTTACACGTACAGTATATCCAACCAATAGTGACTTAGTTATCTTATGCAAACACGCAACACTCAGGCAGAAACAGCTGAATAAAAGGAGAAAATTGCTTTGAAATTTGAAGCTTCACATGCCCTTTTTGTTAAGAAAATGAGAAGAGCTGTGGTCAATAGCCTGCAACTGACTCCGAAGATTCTGATTGTCTGCCAAGAGGCGATCATATTCCATAAGGAAACCCTCAGATTGCTTTCTAAGAGCCTCCACCTCATCTTCCAATGCCTTAGCCTTGCTTGCTTTCACCTCACACTCAGATTCCAGTTTCTTGATTTGGGGCTTCAACGTGCCAATTTCTTCCACCAACGCCTTGTGCTCCGCTGCACTGACACTTTTACCGTCCTCAAAACTTCGACTCTGTTTCTTAGCAGCCTCCATGGCCTTCCTCAGTAACCGAAGCTCTCTGATGTAATGGTGTAATCTATCTATCATCAGAGACAGGAACAACACAAACCCTGCCCACATCATCATATGTTAAAAAACAAATTCCATAAAAGAAAGAATGTATTAGAAATGAAACAGAATTTACAGCGAAAAAAGAAACCCTTCAAATCATATAACTTGGTCCACAAGAAAAGTATTTAAGAATAAATACTGTAAAGTACTTACGTTATACAATTTTTTTTATATTATTAACAAATCATAAATTACTATGAAGCATAAATTTGCTGACTTTTATAATTTCCTTAGATGTCAAACCTAGAAATAAAGAATGATTATGAAAGATGGATAATATAAAAATTAGTGTATGCCTATTAAATTCAATATTTAACTGTATTTGGTTCAATTTATTTTAGATATATAATTATTTTTCCTTAATAAAATGAAAATTAATTATAGTAAAGACTTTTATAATAACTATTTTAAAAATTATCACAAAAATAATTTTCAGCTGGTTGATAAGTTTTATGCTTAAGGCACATCACAATTAAACTAAAAAATGAATACTACATGCTTAATGAGAGAAAATATTTTTTTATTATATTTTTTATGTTTACCAATAATAGAAAAACGACTATTTCCTGAAAAATAAAGTAATAGCTTAAATGATTTTTTTTTCACTAATAAATAAGTAGACAATCACAATTGGTAATAATATCACAAAGCTCTAGCCCTAGGGCATGACAGTCACCGTCAATTAATTTTTCAGATATATAATTAGAAAGCATTGCAGTTTCAGAGCATAAAAATTTCCCTGAAATGAAAGCGAGATTAAATTACCCAAAAGAGAAGCTTCGAGCATGTGCTTAGACATGAGGACTTGGTCGGTGGTGTTGACGACGGCAGCGTCGAGAGCACGACGCTGGATCTTGACGATGCTGTAAAGAGAGGAAGCGAGCACCACCAGCAACGTGGCGGTGACGGTCTTCACGATGACGGGACCCCGACCTCGCTTGACCCGATCCAATGTGATGATCACAAGCTTCCTCACGGGAGTTTTGAAGAGGAAGCTCACGATCACAAACATTTCACCAAATATCACCGCGTACAGAAGCTGCAACATTTTTTTTCTTTCCTCTCGCTCGATGGGAATGGAACGAAAACCCTAGAATGGAGTGAGGGGTATTAAGGGGTGAGATTTGAGCGCGTGGTTTCAGTGTGTACGTGCGTGTAGAGCACAACTCGGAGAGTCGACATAATGCCGGTAGAGGTGGGTATGGAAATGGGTGTGGGTATAGTCGTCAATTCATCCATCATTTTTCCTTCTTTCCTCCATCTTCTCTCTTTTATTGCCTAACGGTCAACACACATCTTCCCACCTTCCTCCTTTCTTATTCTACAACCGTTATCAATCATGTATTTTTATTTATTATGTGCATCAAATTCCATCATTTTTAGAATTAAACATAGTTGAATTATAAAATTAAATTTAATATTTCTTCCGGACGACAATATCAACAAAATTATTAATTTATTAATTAAAAAAAATTAGTTGACACGTTAAATTTTATTAATTTTATTCAAAAGTTACTTTTTAAACTGTCTTTTATTGATATATATTTCAGTTCATTAGAGTGGAATGAATTTTTTCCACTTCTAAGACATTCTATATTCATAACATTTCCTAGACACATTAAACGTGTTTGGAAACAAGTAATTGATCCTAAAAATTGCTTCAAATCAATAGAAGACACAAGCTACAACTAACACGATTGGGTAAAATAATACAATAGTTGAAGTTCTCAAAATAAAATATTAAACGACTAATAATTAGTACACGAGTAGTTATGCGGAATTGAAGGTTGTTGCCCAAAATCAAATTTAACAACACCATTCTACGTAACCATCCTACGTAACGGTTGAAAGAGTCATTTACTTAACAAAATTAAAAAGTTTGTCCAATAAACCGTAAAACGAAAATTAAGTAAAATTAGTAAGTAATTGAAAATCTCAACAAACTTACAACATCATCAGCATTTTTATCATATTTGACATCCCACAATTGAAATGGAAAAACCTGAGCTTCAAAATCCCACTAAATTCAACAGAGTACAGGGCCATGTTTCTTGGGCTGAGGCAACTACAGAGAGCCAATATGTGTATTTACAGCTTCGCCACAACTTAAATCAAGGAAAGTCACAAAATAAATCGTATCCTTGTACGGTGAAAGCGCCACTAAGAATTTTCTCTATAAAAATCAAAAACATATCTCTATAAAAATAAAAAACTTAGTTCTGCAAAATGGATAACCGGAGACACCGACAAATTTTCTGGTCGAAATAACAAGCTTGCTTAGGTAACAAATAAGAATCTCATATCTGCCTCAGTCAATTTCCCTAGAGCATCAGAAGAGCCACCTATAGTCCTGTTAAGGAAGAGGGTAAAAAAGTCAACATAGCAAGATGTGCAGCATCCTTTCAACCCTGTTCATACACCACACTTACCCTTCGAACACTAGTTCCTTTTTCTCTTGCAGTTTCAGAATTCTCTCCTCGATTGTGTTCTCAATGACAAACCTCACAATTCTGTGCATAAAAAGTGTCAAAGCATGAAAAAAAGGACCAACCTGTATGATTTTACTCTACTTTTCCATTTTTAATTGTTCTAATTTGAAAGTGCTAGGAAACAAGAACCAAAACCTTATAGGTTTATATTGCCCTATTCTGTGAATTCTGTCTTGAGCCTGACGCTCCACAGCCGGGTTCCACCAAGGGTCCATAAGGAAGACCTGACCATGCCAAAGAAACAAGTCCACAATTAACCGGCATAAACTTACTATGACAAAAGAGATGAGAACAATTATTTGCACGAAAACACTAACAATATAAAAAGTCACAAGCTTAATTGCATGCAAATTTAGGTACAAATTGATTTCAAATAAAAGCAGCTCCTACGAACATTGGAGTACAAATGTAAAAGACAAACTGATTTAAGAAAAAGAAGCCTTAAACTCTTAAAAATTAAAAACGAGATGTAAACTCCAAACAGCAGAATACCAAAAGATTGACACAATAAATGCAAAATATGATTGCTTACATGTGAAGCTCCTGTCAAATTAAATGCAAATTTAGGTACAAACTGATTTCAAATAAAAGCAGCTCCTACAAACATTGGAGTACAAATGTAAAAGACAAACTAATTTAAGAAAAAGAAGCCTTAAACTCTTAAAAATTCAAAACGAGATCTAAATTCAAAACAGCAGAATACCAAAAGATTGACAATAAATGCAAAATATGATTGCTTACATGTGAAGCTACTGTCAAATTAAGTGCAACACCCCCAGCCTTCAAGCTCATAAGAAAAATTTTGCAGTCTGGATCTTCAGTGAATCTCCTAATGGCAGCATCCCGAGCAGCCAATGACATGCTTCCATTCAACTGAACACAAGATACTCCAGACTGCAGCTAGCACATAACATTATCAATACTCCAATGCATTTTAGGTGTATTAATCAAACAGAAGCTGACAGTTAAATTACCTTGTGCAAAGAGTAGTTTATAAGGTCCAAGAATGATGTGAATTGGCTAAAAACAATCCCTTTGGCAGAACCATCCCTTTCAACCATGAATCTTATTTCTTCTCTCTACAACCATTCATCTCATTTAGGTAGAAGTCAAAAGCAAGATAGTAAAGGTAAGAATAGAACAGAAGATATTGAAGTAAAGAACAAGTAATAATATTTGTTTTCTTCACAGAAATGCTATACGCATTCTTTCAGTTACTATTTAGCCACATGTTAGTTTTTCACACCTTCCCTTTGCCTCCCAAGCAACAACAAAATTCTCAATAATCATTTCCTATCAATTGCACGATCTTTCAGTAAATCCGCTAGCTATGAGAATTTTAAAGAAGCTAAAAATCATATTTGCTAATAATATTTTTTTCCTATTAAGCATGCTTCATTGAATTTCCAATACACATTACATATCAACCTTCAAAGATTGTCAACTCCATTTATCAACAACATATTTTTCATATTTGTCATCAAACAATCTGGCATGCCAGTATAATCCTTACCCATCATAATGTCCCCATTATCACTCTAAAACTCAGGCTTTAAAACACTAAAGGAAAAGCATTGACTAAAGAAACAAAAAAGCTATCTGAACTACTCATACTTTTAGACCCATGGAAAAACAGAAAACATTTATCATGTGACTAATTTGTGATACATACCAAAGCTTCTATTTTAGTGCTTGTCTGAAAGTTCTCAAGGCGAATTCTATTCAAAATGCTTGAGGATCTGAAACCCTTAATTGTTGTTTTATTAGCTTGATCCCCAACATCCTTGTTGGATGTTAAATCAACAGTAAGTAATTTAGAACATGTGGGGCATGATACTCGTCCAAAGGAAGCTGAGAAGTCTATCAAGCATGCCCTGCAAAATCCATGCTCACAAGAGGTAACCTGAAACAATAATGACTAGATACTTACACACTAAAATTAGCTAAAAAACTGTTTTGGAAAAAGGTATAACTAGATAGAAAGGGGAGAAAATAAAATAAAATGAAACAATGCTATCAGAAAACTTGTTTAAAAGAAAATAAAACAAAACTTAACCACAAGATCTTCGTCCACTGGCTCATGGCAAATGCCGCAAACTTGTTCCACAGTAGCATTACTTGTCATAATTCCATTTCTTGATGCTGCACTTTGAGAATATACCACAAGATATGGATGATCAACAGCCTGTACATTTAGCAAGAGTAAAATATAAATCTGAAATATTTTAGCAAATAAGGGAAACTTCCCAATTCTTACATGAAAGACAAGGTCTGAACCATACTTTATTAAATAAAATTAAAATCTGATTAAATGCTTCAAACAAGTCATTTGGTTTTAGAAGAAACTATTCCACAACAATGCCATGCTGTTTTTTAGCTTGTCAGTATGATGTGCACAAAAAATAACTAACAGCAGTAATATAGTTTTTTTCACAAGAGATTTAAAAAGTTAAATGTCATTAGAGATAATGTCAAAGTTAAAATATTAGGAATTTAAGAACTTCAAATTCCATGTATGGCCACTATTTTCAACATGTCCATAATCATAAAGCAGATCTTCATCAACATTTATCCAAACTTGAAAGAAAAATGATTATGCATCGCAGAGGGAAAAGGCAGAAAAAAAAATTGTTTTATTTCCAATAGAACAATTATCCACCTGACGCAATCGTGTGAGGAGGTCAAATATATGAGCATAATTATTCATCAGAGTATTTGCTTCAATATATCTGTAAATAAGAAAGCATATCAATGAAACCAAGCCAGGATTAATGTAACATTCAAAAATAAAAACCTTAGCACACACAACTATTGGAATTGTGCAAGGCCAAATCAGAATGTGGCATCCATATTGATTGTGCTTTACAATGTTTTCATTGTATGTAAGAAAAAGAATGTGGCATACGTATTAAATTGTGCCTGACTTTCATTGTATAATGATTCATAATAGTCTTGCTCTTTAATATCCAGGCAATCCCTTCTCAACGCAACCTGCAAGAAAAAATGTATACAAAATAAGTATGCATTCTTTCAATATTTGAAAGAAAACACAACCACTAAGGAAACAACTTACAATTCTAGGTGGAAGTGCAAGATCCGCAGCCCTGCCTATTTTAGTGCGCCTTAATACTATGTTCTTCAAAACTTTATGTTTAAGCAATATCATAGCTCTTTTCCCGGCATCACCATTTCCAAAAGATTGAATTGGTGTGGCAACATACTAATCAAGATTAAAAATAAATAATAAAAAACAAGTTAACATATAAGCTGAAACACTTTTCACAAAGTTGAAGTATGCAGTGCTGGTTTCTCTTTGTATCTCCCTTTAACATTGCAACACAAAAAGGACTAACAAACTGCAGGACTTACTTTATTCCACCAACAGAAATGTCTCACAGAACTGTGACTGCAGACTGAACATTCTTTAGAGCTGTACAAAGCAATCAGCATAACAATCACATAATTAACAATTCAAGAACACAACCATTAAGAAAAATCCATGACAACATGTGCATGTATGTTATTACACTGATCACTCCTACACTATATAAATATATAATAGATGCTACTAACCACCTCAATCTATCTAGAATTTTATTTACTAACTTATCGAGAGAAATCAGAAAGAAATGGGCATAACTACACCTCATTTTCCTATAACACACAAACACCACATCAGCATGATGATAAAATATATTATTAAAAAGATGAATCCAATGTTATGGAATCATTGAAACAGTTTTCTAATTGACATGAAATAACATGAGGAAAAATGACAATATTCTGTACATTCCTAAGCAAGTCAAGATGGGTAAAAAAACAAGATAATAAAAAATTAATGATTGAGCCCTTGGTGATAAACAATGTTGTCAAGATCGAGATCCTAATGGGGATTACGAGATCATAAAACATAGGATAGTAAGATCCTGCTAAATTATAAAATCACGATCCTGCTAAAATGTTAATTTTCTCAAATACATTGTGTTGGAACTTGTGTGTTTCTATGGTCCATGTACTCTTGTTTTTTAATACAAGTAATATGATTTTTTGTCTAGGATCTTAAAATTATATATATATATAAAAAATCATATTACTTGTATTAAAAAACAAGAGTACATGGACCATAGAAACACACAAGTTCCAACACAATGTATTTGAGAAAATTAACATTCAAATATGTCTATGTAAAAATTTCTCAGAGAATTAACAAATAAGTCAAAGTGGAAGATGTGCAGGTTGCACAGAATCAGCATAACAGCAGAGAGGGGTTAAGGTGATGATGTGAAAGAGCAACGAGAGAGATGGCACACACAAGCACGGGCCCACAACAGTTTAGAATCAGATTTCAGAACTAGAAAGGGAAAGCGAGTTCGATGGAGAATATGAGCAGGTGTGTGAGGCTTGTTCAAGACTCGAGACATTCAATAGAGAATAGGGAGAAGAAAATGCATTTTAGGGCACAAAAATGAGGCTTAAAACTGAGTTTGGACAAAACCAGGTCATGCAGCCCGACCCAAAAACCCAACTTGCAATATTGTGAGAACGCCTGGTCTCAAACTCTTGCTGCCATCTCACACAGGCACAATTCCATGCACGATCCAGCTCGGGACAAGGGTGCGAGATCATAAAATCAAGCAATCTCGTGATCTATCCAGCAAGCTTGACAACAATAGTGATAAATTCAGACATCAACTGTCAAGTCCATATGTATGCAAATGCCTGCTAATCCACAGCTCATTGATACAATGAATTATCATACCTATGATCAAGAATCCTGCAATCACAGTCCTTGCACAAGTAATAGGAATATGGAGTTATTTGCAGGAACCGTATCTGCATACAAGGAATTGCAATTAAATATTTTAGAAGACAAACCTGACAAATTACAAATTAACAGCAAAAAGGAAAAATAAAACTGCAAAATTACCAGAGAGTACAGCTCTCCAACTCGATTCTGAAGGGGAGTGCCACTTAATGCCCATTTGTAGGTAGATTCTAAAGCAAGAACTGCTTTAGCAGTGTTACAATGTCTAGATTTTATATAGTGCGCCTAACATTATATTAAAAAAAAAACTGGTCAATAAAGTATAAGAGTTGAGCCTGTACCAATTTTAATAAATTATAAATGTACAATCATTATTCCATAACTCAATACCTTCAATAAAATAATAAACAATGAGACATGAAATTAAAGTCAACAGACCTATTTTGATCTATAATTCATTATTTTCTTTATTTCTCTCAATGAATAAGTACTAGCTATAGTCAAACAAGAAAGAAAACTCATGTTTTTAGAAAAACAAAAAAGTGGCACTGATAAAAACAATAGAAAGATATGAAATGCCTCTTTAATTTGCTTTTTAAAAAATTAAATTCATAAAAAGTTCAAGCATAGAAGTAGTATAATTTCCCACCATAGTCTACTATTACAACTGACCTCATCCAATATGATCCGTTGCCATTGTACAGCATGTAAAATTGACCTATCTGTCCGTACAGGTACAGCCTCTGAATCTCCTATAATTGTGCACATTTCCTCTTCCTTTTTCTTCCTAGAACCCTTTGACATCTTGTTACTGTCACATTCCTTGGTCTTCCCTTTAGTAACCTCTCTATTTTTTTTCTTAGCTTGCTTTGATTGTTTTTCTGTTCTAACAGCATCAGGACCACAAAAATAGTTCTGATGATAAATCAACTTACTTGGCAAAAATAATTTACCACAATATGGACATCTCTCTTTAGGAGGCATCATATGCTTCCTGTACTCACTCTCAACAACAGAGTACGTAGTTATCACAAAATCATAATCCGCAAATCGATCCCCACTCTTCCATCTATTAGCCCCATGATAAATCAGCACCTTGGTGCTTCCTTTTAAAGTAAAGCGATCAATCTCACTAACCCACTGAGTGACAGCAACCACAGGGCATATAACGAGTGTTCCTTTGATCACAGGCAACAGTCCGGATGAACATGGTATGGATTGATCTGGTTCACAACTGCTTTGTTGGAATTCACGTTTGGCAAGGACAAGGGCTATTGCTTGAATAGTCTTCCCCATCCCCATTTCATCTGCAAGTATTCCCCCTCTACTAGCAGAATTTTCCTGTTTCAAAGCCCAGGCTAACCATTCCTTTTGGTATCTAAGTAAAGGCATAGTCAGCTCAGAGGGTGCCTCAGCAGTTTCATTCATTACTTCACTCTGATCATCTACATCAACATCTTCTAATATATTCTTATCAATCCATCTCTCTTGCTCCTCCTCCCATGCATTCCACAACAACACTGGCCGAGTATCTCCATTTCTTGCTTTTCTTGTATATTTTCTCTTCTTCGTTACCTTCGGAACAGAGGGAACTGATTGTTGCTGAACCATTGAGTATTCATTATCATCATCTTTGTACTCCACCACTCTAGCCACATCACTTGGTTCTCCAATTTCTGTGTTGTAAAATTTTCTTTTCCCTCTGGACAACAGTGCCTTTTCCCTTTTGGCTGAAGGCTTGCCACCATCAGATGAATCAGAATCAGAATCTTCTCCACCAGAAACACTAATACTTGAAGCTGGTTCTTCATTCAAGTCAGGTAGTAAGCTCCCACCCAACTCTTCATCTGTAAGGAATTTTATTTAATTTTCAGACATACCACAGGGACAAAATTCACAGCTAAATCTTCAGTAAAATTAGATTTCTAAGTTCTTCCAAAGACGAGAACAAAGAGAATCACTAAGTATTTTTACTCTATTTTCTTCTCAACCATAGTCCAATGACAAACTAAAATCATAAGATAGCTACATACTAGCTCTTTAAATTTCCTCAAGTAAAGTTATAAATCATTTCGGAAACACCCTTTTGCTTCAAAATACAGGACAGATGGAAGCATAAATCCAAAATCATGCAGCCAAGTCACATGCAATATCATAAAATGAAAATATTCACTGTTAAAACCAGAGAGTGAAACAATTTACCTTCATAATCGGAACCTGAATCAGAACCAGAAACTGTATCTGAATCTGAAGATATAGAAGAAACACCTTTATCTTTATTGTTACTGCACTGGCCATTAGTTTCATCCTCCCGAACAGCATCATCCCTAGGCTGCTGCTCCTGATCCGTCCCTGTTTTTCCAATTCACACATCACAATATTAACGCCTTGTTTGGTAAAACAAACCGAAACGTAGCCGATAAACCACAACACTGTGTAGCTTCAACAACACAATAAACCGTTAACATCGCGCCTTGTTTTCAAAACTTCCACCGCTCAAAATATTCACAACACATTTCCCGCAAACAAAAAACATAGCACAGGAAACCGAAAATAGATTCAAGAAACGAACAAGAAAATGACATAAAAAGTAGCAAAAAAAAATGGAAAAAAAGGTCCGCACCCAAACCAGTAAGTAAAGAAAATGAAGCATAAAGTTCGGAAACAGAGAAAAAGAAAAGAAAAAAGAAAATAGGAAAGATTAGGAATACCAGAAACTGTGGGATTGGAGATGCGTCGACGAGAACGAAGCTCCATTGACGCACGTGAATGGAAGTTAGGGTTTCCGATCGAAGCACGGTTTCAAAAGATCGAGAGACGAAGACGATTAGACGATGAAAAGTGAAAACAGTGTTTCCCTCTCTCTCTCTTTCTCTCTCTGTGAAGAGAGAATGGATTGTGCCTACGGTTGGGTGATTGAAACGGCGGGAAGTAAGTGCCCTTTTGTACACAGTAGTGAAGCGCCACGCACGAAGTTCAACGTCAGGGGCTGTAATAATCTGTGGTACAGACCATAATAGACTGGAGAATGAAGTCATAACCCAATGGATATTGGATACCAGATGATGGTCTAACTCTGTGATTCAACAAGTATATAAAATCAACGGTCTCAATATATCTCAGCTTATTGGATATACCTTGATATCAACGATGGGGTTGCTCTTGCAACTTTTCTCTCGTCACGCGTCGCTTTTTACACATAAGCTTTTTTTCTCCACACCAACTTTTTTCTGATTGAAATTTGAATATTGGCATTGACTTGTCCTGTGTCCATAGTATTTTTTTTTTCTCTCGTATAGTAAAAGATTGGTATAGAAGTTTCACCTTTTAAAATTAATTTCAGGAAATTAATATGGAGAATGGATTTTCAGGAAATAAATAATTACTATTCTTAAAATTGTAGCCAGATTTAGATTTTTTTCTTTATAGAAAATTCTTATCATAAAGAGATAATGGGCTAAATAATATTCTTGTTGTTTATAAAATATCAATATGTGATACTGACAAGTATCTAGTATTTATATTTGAAAATATTAATTTGATAAGATAAAAAATATTAATATGAAAAATAAATAAAAAGTATAAATATGATAAATATAATTAAAGTAGACATAATGGGTTTGATCTATTGGGATGGGACGAACTAAAAAAAATTGACCCAACTCATTGAATGCATAAGATTAGGTTAGATTTCGAAAAGGTAACTTGAAATGAATCGAACTCATTTGATATAATTTAAAAAAAATATTAGAAAAATTAAGTATTTTTAAAAAAAAAATGAAACTATACTCAAATTGGTATGGCCGAACAGGTTACTAGACCTAACTAACCTATTTTTCTTCCTTGGGTCGTCAATCTGAATTGGTCTATTTGCTAGCATTAAATATAATAACATGAAAAAAAAACTTAACAAATTTTTTCTTTGTATTTGTTCATTTTATCAATAATTATATTACACACTTATCTTTTTTTCTCACTTTCTTTTTCTTTGTTCTATCATTACCATTTTGGAAGTGTTTAGTCTATGTCATTGTCTCAAGTACAATGACATCATTATAATCATTATATCAAAGATATTGTCTACTTTGATTTTTAGGAGTCTTAACGATTTTGTCATTAAAAGACGTCACAATAAATTAAGAAATGATAGTATTTGTAAATGATCATTGGCCTCAACTCTTCACCGATGAGACTTTCTTGACGTATCGAAGCACCCCATAGTCAAAGTTAAGAGGCAAAAGTGTCCTAAGCCCTTCTACTTGTGTCAATGTTCCAACATTAAGTCTAAAGACACTATTAAATATATTATGTCCGAGATATTGTTAATTTTACCTCTTGTGAGTCTTTACAATTTTGTCCCTAAAACATGATGATTTGCACGTGTTATTTAAAAATTAAAAATTAATATTATCTAATATATCTATTATTATATAATAAATATTAAAATAAAAATAAAAATATTACATGGAGAAGTGTCGTAGAGAAAATGTTTTCAAGATGTTGAGGGTAAAAAAATGAAATATAAAATAGCGTCAAAGTTGAAATGAAATATTTAAAATAATACAAAATTAAATAAAATAGAATAAAATACATTCTAGTAATTTTTTTCATTCTGTTTAATTTTCCCACACCAAAGTGTAAAAATAAATTTACAGTTAATTAACTATAAATTATTGTTGAAATATTTTCTAAGATAATTATAATAAAAATTAACAAATTTATCATGTGAACAAACTTCGAAGGTAAATCATTCACTCAAAATGAAATTATAGTGAATTGATATAATAATAAAATTAAAGTATATTAAGATAAAAATAAAAATATGAATATATAATAATAATAGTTTACAACTATTAGTTGTTAAATAATAATAAAATAATAAGTATTATCCTTTACATAAAAAAATTAAAATACATTTATAGAAATAAAGTCAAAATAAACATTTATAATTTTCAGTCAATTGATAAAATAATGTTATAATATTATAATTAGTGATAATAAAACAATTTAAAGGAAATAATAATGAGCACAATATTATGTACTTTTAAGGTAGACTAATTACTCAAAAATTAAATGACTGTAAATTAATAGAAATTAAAATAAATTAAGATAAAATATAAAGTCTCACAATATATAATATTTGTAATTTTTAGTTGTTAAATAATAGTAATAACAACATCCTTTACATAAAAAAAGCAAAAATAAATTTCATAGAAATAAAGTAAAAAATAATCATTTATACTTTTTTTAGTCAATTAATAAAACAATGTTATGATATTATGAATATTGATAGTAAAATAATTTAAAGGAATTTATAATTAGCATAATATTATACAATATTAAGGTAGACTGTTTACCCAAAAATTAAATGATTGTAAATTAATAGAATAGAGAAATTAAAATTAATTAATTTTAAAAGAGAGTCTTTCAGTACATAATAATATTAATTTATAATTATTAGTTGTTAAATGATGATAATAGTAATAATAAAAGAAGAAAAAATATGAATAACAAATAGAGCAATAAATATTATCCTTTAAATAAAAAAGTAAAGATAAATTTTATATAAATAAAGTCAAAATAAACATTTAAAATAATATTAAGTATAATATAATATTTTATTTGAGTTTTGATTTTTGTAATTATCTTGATCAATATATAAATGTTTGAACCAATATTAAATACAATAAGATAATTACAACAGATGTTTAAAATAAGAAGTTTAAAAATAACTAGGTTAATTGACCGACACTACTTAGTTAGGCCAAATAAATCAAAAGTAGGCTCAAAAGTTATCACACTTGCTTGGTTCTGTATTTAGTAGGAGGGAGCATGAATTGTATTTTTTTAACTTTAATCTATATCTATTTTAATGGTTTGGATTGAAAATCCATATATTTTTTAAAAAATAAAACACTCTGAATTTTCTTAAAATTGTTTTTAAAATCAAATGTACCTTAAACTCTGATTTTAGAACTAATTTTATCCTAAACTTGATTTTAAAATCAGTTTTATCCAAAAACTAATGTTAAAATTAATTTGAACCAATTAGGATTTAAACCGATTTTTAACCTAATGCTGGTTTAAAATAAACTTATACTTCAAAATCAGTTCAATTTTAAAATTAGTTTTAAACGATCAAATTTGAAATTCGTTCTAAAATGAGTTTATGATTCAAAATTGATTTGGTTCTAAAATTTGATTTTACAACATAAATAACTTGTAAAACTAATTTATGATTCAGAGTCTTGAAATTGGTTTCAAAATCAATTCGGGACAACCATAAACCAATTTTAAAATCCATTTTGAGTCCAATTTTAAACTATAACCATTATAGCTTAGTTTATTGGGAATATATAAAGAAAATGGAATTGAAATTTATTTTAATAAGTTAATTTTTTGTTAAAATTTGAGCTTGTTAAATAAATAGGTTAAATTTCAACTAGGTATAATTTGACTTTATTAATCTACTAATAAATTCAAAATATGTATATATATATATAAATAAAGGAGAAATCTACTTAATTCAAAGATAATTTTAAAAGAGTTATTTTTATTTTTTTTAAATCTAAAAGTCAAAGACTAATTGCTTATTAAAATTGTTAGATTAAAAATAATTAATGATGAGGATGAAAACTAATTCCTTTAAAATTATTTTTTTTATAATAAGTATCTCCTCCTCTCTCTATATTAAATAATATAATTTATATTATTAAATTTATATAATTAATTTTTAAACTAATTTCATACTAGTTTTATTTTTGTATGAATTAAATAAATAAATAAAAATATATAAATAATTATAATTTGATATCAAATCGAGTTAATGAATCCAACCAATTTATATAATTTAAAAAATATTATTTATTTGCATTATATTTTATTAATTTTAATATTCAAAAGTTCTTGTAACTATTCTATGGTGTTTTTTTTATCAAGTAAATGATAAATATTGAATATAATTTGTATTTATGATATTTACTATTTTTAATGTAAGTTTTTTATTGAATAAGAAAATAAAAAATAGTGATGAACGAATGTAAAAAAAAAATTGAAAAAGAGTACTGAAATTAATTATTAGAGATGGAAAATCATTTTTTGGAGAAAATATTGATCTATTTTAGTAAATTTTTGATATCAAATCGAGTTAATGAATCCAACCAATTTATATAATTTAAAAAATATTATTTATTTGCATTATATTTTATTAATTTTAATATTCAAAAGTTCTTGTAACTATTCTATGGTGTTTTTTTATCAAGTAAATGATAAATATTAAATATAATTTCTATTATGATATTTACTATTTTTGATGTAAGTTTTTTATTGAATAAGAAAATAAAAAATAGTGATGAACGAATGTAAAAAAAAAAGAATTGGAAAAAGGTACTGAAATTAATTATTAGAGATGGAAAATCATTTTTTGGAGAAAATATTGATCTATTTTAGTAAATTTATATTCATTATCAAATAACTATTATCTTTTATAGATATTACTAATAACTGAATGTGTTTTTTTAAAGTATAAACGATAAATAGTTTTTATACAATATAATATTTTAATGTTTTAGTTTAGATGTAGATTCCATTTATATTAAAATATAAACGTACATGGAGACATCGCTCACCAAAAAAAGACACTGAATTTTAGTTGTATAAAATATAAAAAACTAAATTAGCCAAAAATATTGCTCTACAAAATCAGACTTAAATTGATTCAAAATAGTGTGATCATGAAAGAATTTGAACAAAGTGAATTTTATGGTCACTCTTAGTATTTAATTTATTTTTCTTATAAAATATCTCAAAGTAGTGTTAAAGAAGAAAATGGGACAGATTAATCTGAATTAAATATAAATAAATTAATTAAACAAAAATATTGCTCCACAAATTCACACTTAAATTGGATTGAAATAGTGAGATTATGGAAGAATTTGAACAAAGTGAATTTTACGCTCATCTTAGTATTTATTTATTTTCTTATAAAATCATCAAAGTAGTGTTAAAGATGAAAATAGGACAAGTTTTTTTTTTTTTTTTCAAACTAGAGATGATAAAATAAGTTAATTTAATTAGACTAACTTAAATTTATTTAATAAAATTTATAATTTAAATTTTAAATTTTCTGTTTAAATTAAATATAGACCAGTTCAATTTGATGAACATGTGCTATAATCTATCTATTTTTATTTTCTTTTGTTGAGAGGTAACGAGCCTAATAAAAGTCCACGAGACTTAAAATAGTCACTAACTCATTGTTTGAAACTTTTATTTATTTAACGTAAGCCTTGATATTCAATTTTGGCAAAACGTTATTGACAGAGTTACGTATGTGTTTCTAAATTATATTTCATCTTTAACTAAATGTATTTAAGATGCTAGAAAATATTTAAAAACTATAATTTATTTGACACGTAATTTTGTCATTATCTACTTACAAAATTATTTTTTTCATTTGTATTTTGTGTTTTTAGCTACGTATATTTAAAATGGTAGAAGAACTTTGCAACACTTACAAAGCCATATGCACAAACCATTACATATTACTTTCGTTCTTGTACGTAAAACTCATTTGAATAATTTGTTTGTCCCTTTCGATAAGATTTTGTCTTTTGTATTAATTATTTTTTTATCAAAATATTCTTAAAAAATATTATAAAGTATTAAGATAATTTTATCTTCTTTCATATGAGAATAGGAAAAGAGGACTAATAGGTATTAATTAATTTAATGGTAAATAATTAAGTGAAAAAAGTGACATGATTTGTTTCATGCTCTCAATCAAAATTTGAAAAATTAACACATATTATTAACATGTACAAATTTATGTTTTTATTTACATTAACAATTTTTTAATTATTGCAAATTAGTTAAAAGGGTTTGATACAAGCCAACCCAGCAAAGATCAAGAAGAAAAAAAATATAAGGAAGGAAAAAACTTACAAGTAAAATATAATTTATCATGGATTTCCTTTTCCTTGTGTTGACTTTGAACAATGTTTTAAAATTAGTCCTAAACTAAACTAGTTTTGATTAAGAAGGAATATATATAATCATTTGTAATTAAGATTAGTTACTTTTGATATCAACCAAAAAATAGCTTATATTATGACGAGAGTATTGTGTCCTTGAATTTTTTGACAAAATTTTACAATTTTTATCAAGAATTTTACAAATTATTGTGATAAAATTCACTTAAACTTATCAATTCTTCTAGAATTATAGTGTTTTTTTTGCCTATTTTTTTATTCTATTTTCATTGTTCTTCATTCTTGTTGATATTTCCTAAATTAAAAAAAAACTGTATCTCATTACTCTTTTGTTTTGTAAAAATCCGACTAGGAGGCATAATGAAATCTTATACATAAAGACAAAAATAATATACAAATACTTTTATAAAACAATAAATGAAATTATCTTAGTAGTGCATAAGTATTTGTTTTTCATATAAACTTAATGTTGGTGGGAACATTAAACACAACTTATGTTCACGGTCTTGAATACGATGCCTCATATTCTTATTTATTTTAGTATATTAAATTAGATTTAATTATAGAAAAATTATATATTTTAATTAATAGGTATTATTCTTAATTTTCTTTTCAAACATAAATAACAAATTCATATTCTTTTAAATTAATAACATATATTCTTTATAATTCTGAAAATTTACTCTTTTACTACTTACTTCCGATTCAATTTTAATAAAATGCGCGTAACTTTTTTCATAAAATTCAAACATTTTTTTGTGAAACATTATTTTATCTTTTAATTATTTTATTAAACATTGTATGAGAATTAATTTGAAGATAGGTGCACAATGGCAGGTGCTTATTATTCAGTAGAAAGGGATTAACATTACAACAAAAACGTTAGGCATGCGGAGAACAAGAAATACTCCAACAGTGAAGGAAAGCCAAGAATATTTTAATGTCATTGTCCAATCTTGCACTACAACAAATTCAAAGTCGTTGTTTTGAATGGTAAAACAAGAAAACAGATACCTATATATATATATAAATATTATATTCTATGGTAACACTAAATTGGCTCGAGTTAAGGCTTGCATGAAAATGAATTACTCTTACTGAATAATGTTGGTGGCTTTATAAAGAGCGATTTGAATGGCCTATAGCCCTACCACAGAGCAAAGCATTAGTTGGTATTGGGTACTCATCTCTCCATGAATTGGCAGGGGAATAAACACGAAGATAAAATTGCTGCCCTAAATACTGACGAACCCAGTTCTCTGATCTCACATTCCACATTCCCACATTGTCCAAAGGCACGTACACTGCACTCCATGACTTGGGATACACCTTCATGTGTACGTATATAGTTTAGTGTACATCAAAACTCAAACAAGGCAATGCATGTTTTTTATGTCACAATTTCACCACATGGCAAACTTAAATCCCATACCAAAATAATTTATCAACATGCGTGCGTACCTGAACTGTGCAACGAGATATTGTGTCTCTCAAATTGTAATTTGACCTGCTTGAAGTTGACCATTGGCCTCCATCCATTCTAAAAATATAGATATCATAATATGTGACATTACTATGAGTGAGAAGATAAAGTGAGAAAACTCTATGTTTTACTATGGAGTTAGGGGAACTTACCCAACAACATAGAAGTTGTGGCCATCAATGTGCCATGATTGGATAGTGTCTTCAGGATTCTCAAACACGATCTCTGCGTAGCCTCGGAAATCGACAGCCATGACAGAAGTCTGGAGGTAACCGCCACTGGCAGTGGGGTTGTCTGGGATGCTTCCAAGGTTGAACACTCCTGGGATCTTGAAGTAATCAGCCAGTTTAAGTGGTGTATCAGCAGGGATGAAGGAAACACTATTCACAGCATATCTCTGCTTGCCATTGATAATTGGTGCAGAATTTTGAAGTCTAACTGTACGAGTTGTGTTTATCAAACCATAATGGTAGGATCCTTGCGGATTAGGCCTTGGTCCACTTGCCGTCAGATTTCGCCTGATATATAATAACTACTTTAAAAGTTATATCCATTCAGATAGTGCTTAACAAATAATTTTTGATCTTGTCATCTTAATATATTCTTTCCCATGGAATTAGAAAATTAGATTTCAAATACAACAATATAATTTGGTGGTGAAGCTAGAGAGAGTTCATAAAGAAGATTAAAATACGTATGAAAGAAATTATGTCAAATGACAACCGCAATTATCAATCAACTTTTAAATATGAATTGAAGTAGTACCTGAGAGAGCGAGCTTGTTCAAGAGACCAATCAATTTGAGTAGTTGGTCCTCCTGGGGGAGGACCAGAAACACTTGTAGCTGAGTTACTGTAATGAAGAATGGATGTAGCAGTCAACACTTGAGAAGTGAACCTTGTTGAGACCACAATATAATAGTCTTGGGGTGGTTGGTCAGCAGTTACCAATACAGAGTAACTCTGCCCCAAATGGATGTCAAGGGAATCATAAGTGTTTTGGAGAGTATGGATTCCTTCCACCTCAACTAGCAGCATCTTATGGCCTTGGATTCTGAAATTGATGGAAGTTGTGAGCCCAACGTTTGATATCCGGAATCTGTAAGTCTTGCCTGTCCAACAAGCAAGTGCATTGTAATTAACATTCCCCATTATAGTTTCAGCTTTCATGTAAACAAAATGCTTATAGTTGTTGTACTATACCTTGATTAACCGTGAATGTGTAAGCATTGGAACCATGACCATTGATGATAAGGCCATCAGGGAAAGGAAGGTCACTTCCGCCATCTAGAATGGCCCTCAAATCCTACAAGAATAAATACAAATATACTGATAGTTTAGGTTCCTTAGGCTTGGAAGATGAGTCATATATATATAAAGGTGTCTATACTCTATATATCATCGCTCTTTCAGTAAATCAAAGTGTAATATTTCCTCACCGTTAGTCTCATTTAATACACATAGCTCATTTTTTTTTTGTCACGTTACATCATCTATCATATTAAATACTTATGTTTTTTCTCTTCTTAATTCTCTCTAGGTGTATAGACCCAAGTGATGTGAACCGATATTTTTCCTAAAACAAATATAACCTTGTTAAAACACATGCAGCAAAGAGCAATAAAAATTAATGCAAAGCAAGGTACTTACAGTGTGATTTCTGTTGTACCAGTCTCCTGCCAAAACGGTGAAATCTCCTTCAGGAGGAGGAAAAGGAACAGGAATGACTGAGCGGCTAGCAATTTTGAATCCACCATAACCCCCTGCTGCCTTGTGGAATGCAAGGGAAGGAAAGTAGAAGTAGCTACCAATCTGGTCCTTCACTTGAAGAACATAAGTGAAGTTCTTCCCTGGTGGAATAGGACAGTTAGTACCATACACTCCATCCTGCCATGAATTCCTCCTCTGCTGCACCCCATTCCTACAAAGAAAGACATCATCTTAATATCAGTCTAAAATCTGATGATTGTTTCGGCAGCTGACATTTTAACAGTCACCAGAGAGAGAAACTAACCAAGAGATAAGGAAAGGTTCATCCAAGCTATTGAAAACATTGAAGATCAAGTTATCATTGGTAACGGATTCGATCTGTGGCCCTGGAAACTGCCCGTTTATCAATATTCCCTGTCATTTCATTCACCAAATATTCATTACATGCATTTAAAAACAAAAAGGCAAAGAAGAAGAACATGGGGAAAGTATTAGAACAAGACATAAAAACAAAAAAAAGTACCTGTTGTTTAATTCCAAGAGGATAGATGTCTCCATAGGTGACATTCCAAGTGTAGAACCTATAAGGGTCCTCCCCACTTGTACATGTCACCAATAACACTACCAACAATAGAGACTTCACTCTCCTGGAGTAACTCATTCTCCAATCTCAGATGTAGTATGGGAAAATGACCTTCCGTTTCAGTTTCACCTTTTTTTTCTTTGTGCAACGCGGTAAGTTACTAACGCGTCTACAGTTTCCAGTTTCCTTACAATAAGGTAATGTGTCGGTGCGGGGAGAGAGAGAAGCAGAGGATTTCTTCAACCGAAGGAAAAGATCAGTATATATATGTCTAGCTTTTTTCATGGAAGTTTGTGAAATAGTGTTATCTAATGCATGAGCTGTATCCTCCAAAAGCGTGTCACTCTCCATTGCGAAATTATTGACACGTTGATGGATTTCTAAAACTCTTCTGAACCAACAAAACATATAATAATTGGGTCTATTCTGGATTTAGCCTAAATTTATAAAACAAACATGCTAATCTACACATAAATAACGAAAGCAGTTTAATTCAAACCTAAGATGAGAGTCATCTAATCAGCCTAACATGTCGGGTAATTCACTTGAGTTCCACTTTACATAAATTGCTTCTAACGAAAATTATGGGCCCTACACTCATGTATCCATATAGATGATAAAAAATAAAAAATAGATGATACTCTTATATAAAGGAAATTATTACTATTTTGTTTCGATCAATTTTTATATGATGCATTACTAATTTTTTTAAAATTAAAATATGATTATATATTATATAAAAATCAGTAAAAATTACGTAATTTTGAATTATCTAATAATGTTTAACTATACAACAAAGAACAAATATTCTTTTGAATCTTCTCCACGTGTGTTCTCCTTTTTGAAGAATTGTTTCTTCAAGGATTCGAACGAAGAATCTCTCACTCAAAAATGTATATTTGTACACACTATACCTTATGGATGAATTTAGTGACCTCTTATCCAACCTCCTTAAGTCTCCTCTAACAAACATTTCATTAATCTAAACTAGTGCTGAACAAAAATTACCAACAAAATAAAAGTAAAAGTTTACCAGAAAATTAAATACACTGATATATCATAAAAATTACATGTTGAATTTAACCTTATTTTGGAATTAATTTTATTGTATTGAATATAACAATGTTCATGAAATTTAATATGATAAAATACATGTGACTATTTACTTGCATAAATTAATAAATAATTTATTATATGAAGTATTGTACATATATTTTAAGTAAAATAGTATTTATGTGACAAATTCAATTGTATCTCTACATGATACAAAATTTTGATAAAATATTTATTTAAACTCGATTTGATTAACACCTCACACATATAAGATAAATTAACATGATTTATCGATATAATATATCAATATTAATATTATATATATATTTAAACCATAAAATTAAAGATGTATATAACTACAGTTAAACTATATTTTGTAATATATTATAAAATAAATAATATCAATACAAATATGATATTTTATTATATAAAATATTATTCATAATAAAAAATTCTATTATTAATAATATAATTGTTAAAAATATATATATTTAAAAATAATATAGAATGTTTGATAAATTTTAAATGACTTAAAATATAACTTAAATTTATCTTTAAAATATACGAGACTTAATTTCTTAAACTAAAATCAATAAAAAATAATATTAAATAAATCAAAGTTGCTTTAATCCAAGTAATACAGAATTTAAATTCTTAATCAGCGACCAATTAAGTAAGGAAATACTTTGTACTAAAATATAAAAAAAAAATGAACCGAATTAGTAAGATGGATG
Source organism: Mucuna pruriens (assembly GCA_025330945.1). Lineage (NCBI taxonomy): Eukaryota > Viridiplantae > Streptophyta > Magnoliopsida > Fabales > Fabaceae > Mucuna > Mucuna pruriens. Next base: position 2,348,160 of record JAENHJ010000042.1, on the reverse strand, counting down.
GCGTTATAGACACCCCTGGCATATACGAGTTGAACTCAATTTTTACGTGTGATATAGTAGCCACTTTTTTGTAGTTGTTTGACTTAATGATGACTCATATTAAATTAAAAAAGACAACGAGGTGGAAAGTAGAGGTCCTTGTCCATTCATTGTCGATGACAAATCCATATGATAATGACCTATACATTTTGGTTTTGTACCTTTATTCGATGGATCTACTTCCGCAAATGCTTTTTCCCCCAGTCAAGTCAAAACTAAGATTTTTCAAGACGTAAAAATCATTTAAATAAACTTTATCTTTGTTAACAATTTTTTTTCGTACAATATTTTTATTTAGCATTCTAAAATTAATATCTTTCAAAATTGTGAAAATCATTAAAATAAACCTTACCTTTCTTAATAATTTTCTTCATGGACATTAATAGAATTAAATATTAGTCAATATGATTAAGTGCCATTTTATCAATTTATTGTTCAACTACTGATCAAAATTAATAATATAAGATATTTTTACTTTAACATGAATGTGGGTTTTCTGTGCCTCCACGCTGAGGATTCTCACTGCTAAGATAGTAAATGTTCTAGTCTAAAATCCCCCCATGGGTTAGCTTTATACTGTGCTAGGTCCAAAATTGGGGTAGGGTTGAAATGCCAAGTTTTGTGTGTATGTGTCTTTGAGGATAAATGGATTTTTTTAACCTTTTCATTGTGAAAATTCTGCACATGCAAGATCTATTATGGGAACACACATGTATATATATAAAAAAAAACACTGACAATATCATTCCGTACCTTTTACCTATGTCCATACAAACATTTAAAAAAAATATTCATTATCTCAACAATATTACATGTTCTGTAAAAACTAGATAATCCTCCCCAAATATGTATCCCCTACGAATCCAATTATCTCCCCAACTTAAAGATTTACAAGGAATGATAAACAATTACAAGAGATTTTCCACTATTCCGATAACCTGTAAACCTCTCACTTTGCTTGTGTATCCCCTACTATATTTGGATGCATATATCAACTCTTCATGAAACCTCCTTTATATAATCACAGAATGAGACATTCTCCAAAAATAGATAAGTGCATATACTAATGGCTTCTCACCCTTTCAGTGCCATTGGAATATGTCATTTTGTTCTTCCAAAGATGATTGTAAGTTCCTAATAACTCAACAAGTAATTCCAATAACATAGCAGTTACCCGAGCATTGAATGTATGAACATAACTATTATCCTTCTTTATTTTATTTTATTTAAAATTTTAAATTGATATTCCCTACACCTGTTGTGTGCATGAGAAGAGAGATAGAAAGCAATAACTAAAGATATGTTTCAAGTGAACATGACACAAATCACATGACTCATAATATTATATTAAAACTCAAGCAAAAAATTCAACTGCAGCAAATTAAACTTTCTCACAATATCTTAATAATAATCTCTCATATTAATACAAGCACATAAACTTCAATTTATTACATTTCTGCAAAGCTCTAAAGCTCATCAGTACTATTATATTATTGATGGAATGCAAAAAGAGACATAAGCTATATATGATCAAGTTGAATGATAAGAAAATGCTTAAAATAGTGTCAAATTTTGAAGTTGCCAAGGGGAACTCTCTTCAGCACTCAGGACCTCACTGAAGCACATTTGTAGGAAGCAGCATCAAGTCACTTGATGGTTTGAGATCCTTGTCCCGGACAAGAGGGTGCATTAATTTGATTGATTATGACCATCATCTTTGATCAGCTTCAATAAAAGCCATCAATGAGGTCTGTGCTATACGTCAAAGTAACATACAATAGTTGCACTGGCTCATATCTGTGAAAATAACAGTTTTGTGCAGGGTGCACAAGGATGCTCCCATTTTCTGGGTGTTCAGCTCCTTATTTATTTCAACTGTGGCCTTCCTTGCCACGAGCAAACTATCCATCAACTTTACAACTTGTTTAGCATAAAATACTTCCACGGCCTGTGTATATAGCAAAATTGTAAAATAAGTTAGGTTGTCCATAAAAGATGAATTAGTCACCAAAAATTTTTGAAAAAACTAGAATGCATTACTATAGATGTTAATAGTATTGTTTTTGAATTGGAATTAAATTTCATTTCGATAATAATATATATTAACATTAATGAAATTTCTTATTACTAATATTATCGAAGTGAAAATTTAATTTTAATAGAAGAAAGTATAAATAACATCTATGATACAACAAATAAATTTTTTATTTTTTATTTGCCTAGATGGCTGAATCTGAGTATAATGAACGATAAAGGGTCTTTATATTAGACTACTAGTGGGTCAGCACCTGTTTTTGGGCCCAAAGCCCACCATGATGGCATTTCTGTTTCCTAATGTGTTACATCTTCATTCCACTGCACAAATGACAAACCCAGATGTAAATTCCTAGTCCAAATAATTGAGAAACGGTATTAGCGCTGGTTTCCTCAAGTCCTTTTCTGAAGCACTAGTATAAACAATTACGCCAATGCAACTATTATCTGCTTTAAGAACCGCACATCCCTTTCGTAGTTGAAAATATTCCAAAGTATAAACTACTTTATAATTCTCACCGGTTAGGTACATGTTTAGTTACTAGATTAAACAAAAGACAAATAATAGGAGGTAACGTGTCTCTGTCAATAAGGCTGCCAGCATTAGAAATCGTGAAGATTCATGTATATAACATTTGGCACCAAGTAATTGGATAGTTTCCATCTAGTGAAGTTGAGGATTTCTATATTTCAACTTGTTATATTCAACTACACGGTTCTCCTCACTTTACATTGGCTAATTCTATGATAATAAATCACTCTTCGAGACTTTAAACCTGAAAACATTAGTCAATCGCGTTTCCGTACACAAAATCTACAACCCACCAATGATAAATTAACTCATCATTATGATATGCGTTTGATTGTTGATGGATCTGTAAATTAAATACCATTTAAAATTATGGGACTGTCTCTTGGTTTTTTTAATGCTTTATTTCCTTAATTCCAACCATGATTATCTTGCAATTGTAAGATTTTTAACGAAAAAAACAAATGAAAAACGTTTTTCATTGATAGACACAAAGGGACGAAGGAATAGAAAAAACCTTCCCAAGGGTCCATTTAATATAACACACAATCCAATTGCATGGATTTAGCATATGAAAAAGAATATTCATAGAATCATACAAAAATAAAAGTACCTGAAAGCTGAAAGCAACGATATTAGGTTCTCTAGTTTGTAATGGCTTGAGATCAAAACCTTGGAGGGACACCACAAACTATTGATACAATGGACGAAGAAAACCTATCCAACAAGCCGTACCAATAGATCAGGCAAGACCTCTTCCATCAAAAGACTTCCTAAGAACAATATCTTTTTTATTTATAAGAACAATATCTAAACCACACCCATCAATACCAACAAATAAAAGTTTGTAGCTTTGAAGTTCTAATACTTCTCAAGTGTTGTGATGAAAAGATCTATCATTTTTTCTTCAGCCATGAATAGAAAGCACAAAACAGGTTAAAATACATTTCAGTTCCAACCAAACTTAATTACCTTGTACGGTCAGATAATAAGAACCGAAAAAGAAAAGTTTCTTTAATTATTATTACAAGCTTAAAGACGAAGCACATGAATCATATAGATTATAGAACAATGAACAAGAAGAGAGAAGCATACCAATGAAGTCGAATTGAGGATGAGAAAGTGGGTGAAGGAGTAGATACACAGGCAAGTTTATGAGCACAGAAATAAAGGGGTTGTTGGCACTTGTCCCATCGGGATCTATTGCATTGTTTCCCTCACTTATAAAAGTGACTTAAGTCTTAAATAATCATAATGTCGGAAAATGAAAAAAATAAAAATAAAAAAAGAGGGAAAGGTGTTAAGTTCATTGAACCTGGACATGGATTATGTAGTACAGGGGAATATTACAAGCAGTAAAAAAGTTTGGTATAGGCACGCCGCATCTGTCTAACATTTTTCAGGAAAAAGACACAAAGCAAAAAGTATAGAGCATTACCACCATCATTCACAATGCATATCTCTAATAATGCTTCCTCCTTTTTTTATTATAAAAAAAGTAATGTTTCCTTTTTTCCCTTGTGTAAAAGAACACTATATAATTATTTTATGAATAAATAATGACAGTTGCTATGATGTTTAGAAAAATATAAGAGTTGTTTTTTTAGTCAATAATTAAATGAGTTTGAGAACACTAAGAGGAAAAAGAACAAGAAATAGAGAGAAATTCTTAATATCATCAAAATCCTTAAATTCATGAAGGTGTCATGTGATTTTTCATAACAAATATATGCAACGAGTATAAAGATTTTTTATATTATTTAATTATAATAAATTTATTTATATTAAAAATAATATTTTATTAACTCACAGCGTAACATAAGTATATGCTTACTAAATATATTTTCCATATCACTTTCAATGGCCGCGCCATTCTGTTTCTTTGTTCTTTGGGTGACGGCAAAGGGTTCGAGTAAAAGAGTGTATTAGGGGCTCCATAAAGATGTAGGACCTACAACCTTAAGTAAACAGTGCCAAGGCTAAATGGGTCGACCTAAAAATGTGAAAATACACAGTCCGTAACCTTAAACAAACAACGCCAAAGCTAAATGGGTTGGCCTAGAACTGGGACAGTACATAAAAATAATGATAATACAACTTTTATAATTATTACAATTTATGTTTAAATAATAATATAATTTTTTTTACACTAAGTACATTTTTTTTCTCTATTTTAATTACATCAGTGTAGATAGTATTATGTGCTTCTAGAGTGACAAAGTCATGTACGAATTTCCATAAAAATATTACAAATGATTCCCCATATGCTGTAAAATAAATGTCATTTCTAACATTTTCTGTGAAGCAAGCAAGCGAACCACAGGATATTCTTTCCTTTACCTTTATAAAATTGTGTACTTTACAACAAATTAATAGATAAATAAGAGGAATGGCAACAGGGTGATGAATATTGTTGATGCATCTAGACATATCTAGGATGCATGTACATCATCAATTGTTTTTTTTTTCTTATATCAAGTGCGATGTCATCAATTTTGCTAAATCATTGTGTGCAGGGGAGCTAACAAGGCACACTCTTTTATTAGGTGAGATTTATGAGACTCATTAAACATATATGGCCTCAAGATGGTCAGTAATATATTACCCGACATATTTTATTATTATTAATTAAAATTTATTAAAAATTATAAAATTACGAAAAAAATAATTAAATATGAAATAAAAATTACTAAAATGTATGATCTTTAACAAGTTTTAGTTAATAAAAAAGAAGAAAATAATGTATTGCCAACATGTACGTCTCTTTTTTATTTTGTGAGTCTGGTGATTAAATTAGTGAAACTAGTGAGTTTGAATTATTGGAGTAATCTATTAAAAAAAATAGACTCTCAAATAAAATATTTAAAAATAATAATAAATACATATGAGCAAAAAATTAAAGACAATAAATTCAAATATATAAAATTAAGGAGTAAAATATAAAAAACTAATATATTTACCTGTAATTTTTTTTAAAGTGAAAGGTTGTATTTGCACACCCTCATTTCAATGGAGAGTGAAACTCACATAAATTCAATCTAAAAAAGAGAAGGGGTTGAAAAAAAGTATAAAAAACTGAGGTGAGAAGATTATGGAGAAGAATGTTATTCTTTTGACTAAAATTAAAATTTTTAGTTGGCTTTATTGTTTTAAAATCTTTGAACAGGGACTTTGATAATTTGCATCCAAGACGATGAAGGTAAAACATTGCGATTCCCAGCCAGCCATCTTTGAAATTCAAGTTAGGCTAAAAGTTAGATTAATTTGACAAAGAGGTCAACACTAACCCAATGTTTGAGCTTTGAAATCTTTAATATCAAAGAATTGCTTTCATAAGATAGTGCAATTTTTATATAATTTTTTTTTTGGAATTATACTAGTTTTTTTTCTTCTTAGACTACAAATATTCTTTATGAAAGACAATTTTTCTAAAACTGAGCAAATATTAATTTAGTTCATTTGTAAATAAAAGACATCAATATACAAGTCATCATTTAGTTTATTTGTAGCAGCTGGGCAAGTTTCGAATGTAGTATATATTTGTATTAGCTTATTTTGAAGTTAAAAAAGTTTTTAATTATTATTTTTTGTTTTCTTAAGAGAAAAGAATTTTATAAATTAACCTATTCTTAATTATGCATTTAGGGTGTGTCTAAGTAACTTAATTAAGTATTTGTTAAATAAATTCTTATTACATGACAAGTCATGTCATAAGTTTTATTACAAAATTTATTGAAATAAGTTGAAAAAATTATCTTAATAAATTTCTCTAAAAAAATTATTAAAATAAACTAAAAAGAACATATTTATGTCATAAGCTATACTTCATGTTCAAATAAACTTCAAATATACTCTTCCCAACACTCCTGTCCATATGTTAGTTTTAACCATGAGTACAATCTAACCCTATGTTTGGAATCTTTAAAATTTAATAATTGCTTTTATCTTTAAACCGATTTTGTATAAAATTTGTTTGCAATAATAACAGTTTAAGAGTAACTCATGCATAAATTATTTCATTTGCAATATTTCATGATTTATAACTTTTTCTTAGTAAAAAAATGACATCTAACAGAGAAAGTAAATTATCACTATCTTTGTCGATTCGCAATCAATTAAGTATGACAATATTAATTAATAAGTATATTTTAAAAATGTATAGTTAAGAGTTCAATTTCTAAGCTCTTGCATATAAGAGTTCAATTTCAAAAGCTCTTGCATATAAAAGAACATGTTGAAAAATATTAACTTATTATAGTATCTAAAAAAAATTATTTTTAATTCTGGCTGTGGATTAAAAGAAAACTATTTGCATAACCAATGACAGTGTCACAAGCTTTTTAACAATTCGACCTAGTGATTTTTGTTCCCCATCTGCTACTGGTACAGTAGGTTGCAACTTGTTCAAATCAAATTTAACACGTAGATCTCCACGATGGAGTCCACAAGGACATCATTCAATTCAGCAAGTTGTTTCTTGTTGTCAGATTTTGCTGTGGGTTGATGTCAGAAAGAATTATGAAAAAATAGTTAAACTTTTCCTTGAAAAAATATTAAGATAAAAAAGCTACAATATCACAGCAGGGATCTTTTTTTATTTTTTTTAAACGAGAAGTAAAATAACAATGAACTTTTTTATTTAATTGAAGAAAAAGTAAAATGAAAAAAGGAAGAAATAATTGACTTCTGAAAGAAATATTTTCTCTTCAATTTAAATTTAAAATTCAAAATTTTTACTACTCTTTCATTTTGTCGACCTTCTAATCATTCTATGTTTAGTTTACCGTTTGACCTTTTCTAGCTTTCGTCTTCCCAATAAATTCAATTTGATATGTTTGGTTTTTCTTAAAAGTAAGTTTGCATACTTATATTTCGTCTGAAACTAAGTTTCAATTGAAAGCAATACCAAAATATTGTTTTTTCAAATTCAGTTTGCAAATTTAAATAATTCATGTTTAAGTTTATAAACTTTAATCCTGCACTAAATTTTCATGAATCCTTCCTTTAAGTTTCCATGAACACAAAGAAAAGGTTTGTTGAAGACATGTTCAATTGCCTGGTTGCTCAGGTCTCTGCAGTGACAAGTCACACTTTTTAATATTTTATTCATTCAGTGAACATGAAAAGAACACACAATTAAACCAATAATATTTTTGTACTTACACTTTTACGTCACAACCCCTCTATTTTAATCTTTGCAAATTTCGGGATTAGAATAATTTTAATTTCGTTATGCGAATCGAATATAGCAAGAACACGTGCCACCTTGGAAGATGTGACAATAAGACATGACATTACATGAGATGAGATGCGAACCAATTATGTTATTCGTTATGGTGACTTCACAGTGCAACAATGCATCAGCAGCAGCTTTTTCTTGTTTCTTCTGTTGGGTTTGACTTGTAATGGAATGAAAACTACACATTTCGCTAAAGGCACTTAGAATAAGAATATATTCAATATATGAACAGAATATAACCAAGGCACACTAACTTGGTGGGTGGAAGATGTTAACTTATGATAAAAAATCAAGACATGAGATGCGAACCAAACATGTTCTTATTGATTCCGATAACATCACTGTGTCAGAATACTTTGGCGGATTCTTTTCCATTTTCTTGTTCCTTTATTGTTAGGTTTGACAATGTAATAGAAAGAAAACTATATATTTGGCTAAAACCTCATACCTTATCATCCTTCATGAAGATCATCTTCAATGACCATCAAACGAAATTGACCATCATATTGTTATCATAAATTACATTTTGACCATCTGACAGTTCTTGTTTTACTTGGACATGAATGTAGCTCCAAATCCTCTTCCGAGTTTCAGGCCTGAATATGATGGCATTCATTAAAAACTCATCAATAAAGAAGCAGATAGCTTTCTATATGGTTGTATCTATGGGATAGCAGCCCAGCACCCGAAGAAATGTGGCAAATTCCTGTAGGAACATAAAATGGTTTTGACATGTGGTTAGATACTCGTGACATGAAAGTTGAAGGGTTAATTAAAAGGAAAAAGTTACTGCACCGCACAGAAAACTTGAGTAAGAAAGTTTCTCATTGTTACATGCATCTTAGATTAGTAACGGTTGTAGCAATGAAAATTATATAGTTAAACAGTGATTATGGCCCACTGTCATGGGAAGATCAAAACATAAACCACAGGCCAATATGTCCAAAATTAAAGGGCCAGCAGCAATGGCCCAACGATGATGTAGTTAAGGTGATGCAGAGGGGTCAAATTGAGCTGGGATAACATACCTAAGCATCCAAGTCAAGGACTTAAAGGTCAAGAAAGAAAACTCTATAAGCACAGTAGAAGTCCTAACCAATGCTTTCTCTCCTTGATATTCATAGTTGGCAAATTTGCTATTTTGTGTTAGCATGCTAGTATCTTAAAATATGGGAGGACTACTCTACGCAGGCTTGCTGGACTCCTAAAACAATTGAACAAGATTATCAAGTATTTTTTCTTTGGTTCTTTCAAAAGGAAAGTTTAAGAGTGTTGCAGATCCTACATTGACTAGTGATATGGCCAAAATAATTTCAAATTCTAAGATGATATTAAAGTCTATTATAGTAGTTATTGTTGAACTTATTGGGCACTTGCTTACAAATGTCTAGTAGTGCGAAGTTCAATTCTAAATATTCAATCCTCAGTGACATGACCAAAATAGTCCCAAATTCTAAGAATAAGGAGATAAAAGCAAAACGAAGAATCAAAAGACATGATTCAAATCATAACATAAGAAGTCAAAGAACAGACCTGCAAATGTCCTAAAGCAGTTTGTGCTCGGGGCTCAGTCATAGATGCGTCAAAATCAATATAGAAAAGGTAATCGAAATACCTAAATCAAAAAATACAATAGGTTATTTAATGTTTGCAACAGCATACAAGAAAATACAGTGTTTCAGAGATCTAAGACCTGGTTGACCCTAAATTATTTAGCACAGGGATTGAGGACAAAAAGTAATAGCACATACACAATTGAAAACAATTTAGGAGAAGAGTAAAACGTTAGACATGTTTAAACACTGAGCAATTAAAGACAAACTAGCTTGAACCAGACAGTGCATGCAGCAATAAGATGTGAAAGGCAATGGCCAATTGCAGTGCTCTGATACGAAAAGGCAAAAAAATAACTAACTCACTTGGAAGTTCCAGTGTTAGAGTCATCAACAACTCTTAAAGGCCGATTTCTTTGTGGGCGGCTTTCAATCTGATTTCAAAATTTATATTGTTAATTTTTTTGGAATCATCATGCATAGAGCTGGACTAACATGAAGATTTTTTTTTTTTTTTCAGAGATTACCTTGGTTAAATTTATGTCCCTCAATGCAAATACTGCCAAAGCCTTAAACAGTACTCCAGGACCTTCATCCAGCGTAAACACAATACTTGTCTGAAAATAATCAACGATTGGTTCCAGAGAAACTTGGAGCATGATTATGAGACAAAAGTCATAGATCAAAAGCAGCTCTTACCTTAAAGGGCTTATCAGCTTTAGGGATTATTGGATCCCTAGCAAGCAGGAGATAACGACTGATGATTTCAGAATCATCCTGTACAAGACATTGAAACCAACAGAAACATTTCTTAATTACAGAATATAGAGGCATATAATATTTAGCCTCTATTTCAGAAGTTTGTGCACCACCGAATGACAAAAAACATGTCTAAGTCTAATACAATTTTTTTATGCCCATCGATATACATAGTAATTTTTGTACTGACTAATTTCTATCTGACATATACTTGTCATTGGAATTTGGAAGGAATAACATGTAGCAAATGCATTGCAGTTGGCTGATGTCACTTACTAGTAAATATTTACACCTTATTAATTTAAACCAATTTTAGAAAGAATTTCAACTACAAAAGAAATTCATACACCATAACTTAAGAGTACATTGATGTGGCTTATCACTACAAATTTGTTCAAGGGTGTAAAGAGCATATTTGTAGGAACCATGGATGATAAATAAAATGTTAGGAAGGGATCAGTTGGCAGATATTCAAAAATGGATTTAAGCATCCCATCATTCATATTATTCCTGGACAGAAATGAAGCAAATGAGAAAGAAAAAGAGAATAAACAAATTATTCAAATAGTTAGATAGCCTCAGAAAGAAGGTTCTGAAAGTCAGGTGAGGTCTAAGTTAAATACCAACATCATGGAAATTAAAGATATTTCTATCTTGCATTTGTTACTGTTAGAGATATAATTATAAACCATTCTTGGGGTTCCACCTAACAGCATAAACCATTCTTATTTGCAAATCTCTGCTACCATTGCCTAGTTTCTTGCCTTCAAACTAATATAACATGCATACATTAACCTTTCAAATGCATACGTGTTGGCAATCAAATCAAGAGTAATGAGCAACAAGTTAATTGACTATTTCTTGCAAATGAAGATTGGTATGGGATTTACTTGGATTTGTTCTGCAAGTACATTAAGCCCATAGATTTCTGCAGCTCGAATGCTTGCAATTGCACCCGCATCATACAGACCATTTGAGGCTATAATCTAATCTCACACACACAATAAGAAAAACAGAAAACAAAATTATTCTCTACTTTGGTGAAAGTCTGAAGTCACATAGGATATATGGATACATTACCTGAGCAGCACTAGCTGTATCATCAACGTTTTCTCTGGCAACACCTAATTTAGTCAGGAAATTATCACTCAATTCAAGGGCCTGCAAGCAAAAACCTTTCAATTTTTCACAGCTCTAATGTGACTAGTATACATTCAGGTATTCTACAACACTCGGTATATAGATTCAGTTATATACAGAGAAGGTGCCCATGCTTAAACAACCAAAATCCAAATGCAGGTTGAAAACTAAGTGATTAGTTGTCTACACTGTAAAGTCTACTTGCTCCAAATTAGTAAATGTCAAACAAATTAGGCAATGAGAAATATTTGTTATATGCTTCTTGTTGTTTAACTAATGGATAGAGCAATTATTACTCAGCTTTCAAGAGAACAATTCAAGTTCAACCAATTTGAAACTTTTTAAAATTCAGTATTACTTTGAAAAGTAATTGATTTATCCCAATTTCATTCATGGATGGACCAATGGTATATAAAATCTTAAAATAAGAATAAAGCAATCTATTTCTTTCTTATGCTGCATAGGATTAGAAGTATAGCAAGTCTAAACTACCACATCTGAAAAAGTGTTAGCAACATGAAGCCTGACCTGAGAATGACTTAGAACCCGTTTTAGGTACTCCGTTCTGATACCAGGCAGAGCTAGAAGGGAGAGGTTAGTAGCCAACTGCACCTCACCAACAATGTGAAGCCTATGGCGAAGAAGTAAATCATAGTTCCGATGAATGCTTCCCCCAGATGTATTCTCTATTGGAAGGATAACTTTGTCAGCCAGCCATAACTCAACAGCCTGTCAGACAATTTTTGTAATATAAGGACTATTACAGTTTTATCCAAAGATACGCTTCAAGAATATTACAGATTATATCAAACCAAACCTTAAAAGCTTCTTCAAAGTCATTGCATGAAACAGTTTCACAATTAGGGTAAGCTTTGAGTGCAGCATCCTCACTGTATGATCCTGGTATCCCCTAATTCAGTAATCCAAGCAAATAATGAGCCATGGATATCATATCACACAGAGGCAACCATCACATACATCATGATCATACCTTATATGATATCCGTACTTTAGCACTGTCATCAGAAGCAGCCATAATATCAGATATGGATAATGGCTCTACAATTAGCGACAAAAACAGAAGTTTCAAAATCTGACATCTTCGGATCTGCCAGTAAAACTCATAACAAAATACAAAATGGTAATGCATAAAGTAAAATGATAACGCGATACGATGGGAAAGTAAACAATAGGACCCATAACTTTCTAAATGTTTACAACTAGTCTGATCATGGCATTATAGCTGTTAAAATGAATTGAAAACTTTTTTCCAAGATGCATATTAAATTTTGAAAAATGCTTCCCAGCATTCAAGAACATGAAAATAATGAGAAATATAAGACTAGGTTAATGGAAGACCAAAAAAACAAAACATCAGAATGGCTGTGTCAAAAACTAATTTTAATAAACAGACAAATACTTAAACTGTATTTGATAATAACAAAATTTCCTTCTTCAAATTAGCAAAAACCAAAATAAAATAAATGTTCCCTCCCCATAATTTCTAATTATCTAGGGGAGAAAATAATATCCAAAATTCCAAATCTTTCATTGATACTGACCATGGCCAGTCCCTTCACCCTGTAACCACATCACATTGCCTGCATTTCATCACCTTACTTTGGCTTTAACAACAAATGGTAAAAGCAACAAAAGGGATTTTTTTTTCTTTATCCACTCCTCAGCAAGCAATGCTATCAAAGTTCCTAATTTGAAACCAGAAGATCACTAGCATAAAAGTAAATAACTCTAAATCAAAACTTGTGTACACTAAACTCCAGGCTAAAGTGTGAATGCTTATATTTTCTCACCCGGGCCCAGTACACTCCTTGCTATAACCAATAACAAAATAGCATTAACCACAACTACATCAAGTTCAAGAACTAGTATGCACCTAACCAATACCATGGTCTCACAAGTTGTCACAAAAAGTGTGCAAGTCCAATTAACCATTGGAAATCAAACCCCCAAAAAACGAGAACTTATTCATTCAGCAATAAAGCAAGCAACAAGGGAATATATAAAATCCAACATGGATATTCATTCAATGGTCACAAACTTTTTAAAAGGTTCCTTAGATACTACTACTACTACTACTCCAATTAATCATCTTGAAGAAAGTGAATAGTAGAAAATCTAACACCCACTTGGAAGGGAGCCCAAATCTTTATGCACTCCATGGGAAACGTCACCATCCATTTGATGATGATCAACCACATGCATCACCCACTTCACTGGCTTCCACGGATTCTCATTCCCCCAAATCCTCATGGATCGGCCAACACACACCCCATCACATTTGCGTGCTCTCTTCAGCTGCTTTTCCCAACTCAGTCTCAAATTGTGACACCAAAGTTGAGAACCTGCGAGTCCAGCTACCACGAGAGATGTTGTCACAGCCATGGAAGTCAACGGTTCTCAATCGTTGAACTGTGCTCTCTCACCCCAAAAACCATTACAAAATTGTGAACTGCAAAAAAGACCAAAAGCACAAGTTTGGACCAAATAATGAAAAGTAGAGGCCCTCGAGAGTACACATCTACATACTCTCAAACATTCCTAAAAATATTTTCTACCCTCTTCCAATCATAAGTCATTCGTAAATAAATTTATTTAATTTTATAAAATAATTATCTTAAAAATTGTGTATAATATAATTTTTAATTGGTTTTAATACAATAAATTTGCTAGACAGTTAAATAGATAATTAATTTGAAAATTTTACGTCAATTACTAATATGAATAAAATTAAATATTTAAATAATAATAATAATAATAATAATAATAAAAAAAAAAATTGTCTTTGAGAATCAAATTCAAATGCAATCGCATTGATCTAGAGTTACATCCTTTCCTGCCTTGTTTCTCGTAGTTTCAAAACTTCTTTTCCTAACAGATTTTGAGTTAAGAAACTAATATTTATATTTTTTAACGAAATATAAGTTATTATATAAATATGCAATTTAAGTTAATTTAGATATATATATATATATATATATATATATATATATATATATATATATATATATATATATATTTAATTACATTTAATTTTATTAAAATTAATTCTATTAAACACTAAACTAAATCAGTATGATATGTCTTATATTTGATTTGTATTTGTGGATGTCTCTTTTATTTGATTAAATAAATTTGTTTTTCTTCTGGTGATTAGAATGGGCCCAGGGCCCAAAAAACAAACTAAAACAAACCATGGTATTAAGAAAAGAGTAGCAATGTAGGTAGCACGAAGACTGGTCAAGGAAGAAACATAAAAAAACGAGGAAACATATAGAATACAGCATACTCAAGACAGGGTCCCGTTTGGCGGGCTAAGAAGCACAAACATAGGCTTCTCCATAAAATATGATTATTTGACAGCAACAAACCACCCGCTTCAATATTTATTTAGAGTACTGTTATTTATACCTCAGTTTTTATAATTATTTTTTTGAAAAAAATAAAAATAGACAATTGTGCGATAGTAAAAGCAATCCTTAAGAGAAAAATAAAAAAAAAATACATAAAAGTTATTGTAATTTTTTTATGAATAATATCTTTCACATATTTAAAAGACAGTGCTAATAATATATATTTTTTATTATTGAGTAAATTTTATGTATATTTCATTAAAAAAAATTAGGTTCATTTTCCTTTTTTTATCTCAAATAAATTTTAAAATAAAATATATTTTTAGTTCTTATAAAATAATAATTTTTAATTTTAACTCTTATAAAAAAATATTTTTTTTTATCTTTATAAAATTTGAAATTACTATTTTTTATCTTTATAAACTGAACAAATTTTTTTTAAATTATAATCAGGACTTTTGACTCTTTGGTAGAATAGGTATCTCATAAGCTTCAATTACGAAACTAGTCATTAATTTGACACATTTAAAGTTTCTAACTTCTTCTTAGGAATGTATTTCAAGAATTGAACACTAATGT
The DNA here is from genome assembly GCA_025330945.1 of Mucuna pruriens. Classification (NCBI taxonomy): domain Eukaryota; kingdom Viridiplantae; phylum Streptophyta; class Magnoliopsida; order Fabales; family Fabaceae; genus Mucuna; species Mucuna pruriens. Next base: position 2,332,917 of record JAENHJ010000042.1, on the reverse strand, counting down.
ACTATTTAAGGATGAACATATCTTGACTTTGTTCTTGTAAAATATTTTTTTTATTATCTTTATTTTTTAAAATTTTAAAATAAATATTTTTTTTCTTTAACCTAAGATATATAAATAATATTTGTTTTAGATATTTAAATTTTTATTAAAAATATCACATTTTCACATTGTTTCATGTACATCTAAGAATATCACCTGAGATAATCATTTAAAATTTTAATAAATGCATAGACAATTAATAAGTGTCATGTAACGTTAAAGAAAAAAAATAATTAAAACCTTTTTGAGGGAAGATTTTTTAAATTAAGGACTAAAATAACATTGATTCATTTAACTGAATTAAAAATATATATTTAAAAAAAAACTATATTCAATAATGAAAGAATGTATTAAAAAGAATATATTTTAAACAGGTTGTTAATATTTTTTTCATCAATGATTAAGATTTATGATAATTAGTTCTAAATATAAGATTAAGATTGGACTTCAATTTTACCAGAAAAAACCTCCCATGAATGAGAAAGAAGAAGCGAAGCAGTTGAACCAACATATTTATGTTGGGAATAGAAGAAAACAAAGAAGAAAAAAAAACTAAGGACCTTATATGGTTAACTACAATATATAATATTTAAGTTGAGTTGTCAAGTATCTTTAGCAAATACTGACTCCATAAAAAAAATATTAAACCTAACTAACATAAAATGCTCATTTGTGTCATATTATATTGCTTCCCATAGTATGACTCATTAACTTAACTTAGAAAAGGTAATTTTGTGACACAATTTTTAGGAGACGAGTGCCCCTCTTTAATTCTCTCTCCGCGTATGATGGGAGTTGTTTAATAATATAATTATTTAATAAAATATATTTAAAAATGATAAAATAATTAAAGAGTAATGAAATACATAAATTAGAATAATAATAATAATAATAAAACCACTGAATTCAAGAGTGTCATTTGTGTAAAAAAAAAATAATTGTATAACTAACTAGTATTCAAACCAATGAGCCTAACTAACTCTTTTCATACCAAATTGGTCTACTAAGATGTAAAATATCCTCAAATATTATGCCTCCTGTTTTAGAAGGGATCGATCCCATATTCTTAATAAATAAGTGTCAAACCACTTACATCAAATGTTAACCAAACAACATATGGGCATTCTTGTCGTTTTTGACCATAGAAGTTAATGCATCCGCCGACTTTGTATTCTAATTGGATGCTTCCAACACTTTTCAGGTAACAAATTTATTACCTTAATTATCCATACCCCTGTTGCAATATTGCCGCACCAGAGTTTTGTTTCTTTCTCTAATGTATCTAAAAGACTATATGATTATATATATTTTTCTTTGGGTTCATAATATGCTATTGACTTGGATTCACGAGTTAGCAAAAAAAAGTCAAAAACAGTGTGACATCCATGTTCAGAAAACGAACAAAGCTCTTAGACTAATAATTTAAGGTTGAAGGAGGGTATTAGAAATCAAGGTGAAACAGTAAAAGTTATTGTTCCTTTAATAAGTACACATTATCGGGTATGTGAGATTTTTCTTGAACCAGATCATGAAATGAGTCGTCGGAAGTAATTGGTGGAGAATGACAAGATGGTATTAGGACCCAATTAAGGGAATTGGGATCCTTAGGTGAGAAGAAAGGAGTTCCCACAATGAGTAATTAATGTTAGGAAGAAGAGAACCACAAGAGTTTGACAAACATAAAGGAGATAGATATTGACCTCTCGGGAGGTTCACACATCCAAACAAAAGAAGCTCTCTGCATCCACAACAACTGAAGCCGTAAGGGTAATTTGCACAAGTTAGGTGGGAAGGTAGGTGCCACCCCAACAATTTGTGAATCTGTTTAAAAGATTTCTCAGCAAATTGCGGGTCTCCACAATTTCGGCCACCATATGTCATAATATGACACTATTTACCCAACGTTCTTTTGAATTTTTCTTCTACTCGACAAGGAGAGATTCAACTAAATATATATTTTTAAAATTCTTTAAAAAGTTAAGTTAGTTTTCATAACAAAAAAGGAAAATAAATATCTTTTATAAAAAAACATGTAAAGGTACTTCTAAAAGTTGTTTTTTTTTTCCTGTCTATATTTTCTCAATTCTTTTTCTCTCTTGATTTTCCTTGCTCTATTTATTTTTCATGCTATTTTTTTATTGATTAAAATTTATTAATAATTACATAATAATAAGTTAAATTAATTAAATATGAAGTGGGAACAACAAAATAATATAATTTTCAATAAATTTAATAAGAACAAAAAATATATTTAAAGAATGTGTTATTAATATTTTTAATTTTATTATATATGTTTTTTTTCTTCTGAATTTGGAATATACTCGATCGAGAACTAACAACTAATTTCACAGTTTACAAGGATACTAAGATCCATTAAAGAATGATACATTTACCAATAATTTTTTTTTAATACATATAGACCTATAAAATGAATTGTTGACCCTATACTTAAGGGACAATCTTCTATTATGGATTGGTATATATATAAGATGAGAAACTAGGATAGTGTCACATAGTTTAATAAGTAAAATTTATGTTTTGATAAAAGGTTATTTAAAGTGTTCTTTTTATCATGTTCAAGACTTGAAATTATTAATTTAACCAAGTTTGATAAGTAAAAACTATGCTTTGATAAAAGATTATTTGAATTGTTCTTTTTACCATATTTAAGACTTGAAGTTATTTAATCAACTAGATTTGGTCTAGTGAAAGGAACTATTGTAATGAATCAATGTAAATTTTTTTAGGAAGAAATATTTACATTTAATGTTTGACTGTCTCAAACAAGATTATTTTCAAAAGAAAATACATGTAAAAAATAAATAAAAAAAGAGTTGAAGTTATTTGATCTTATTCATATATATATATAATATTTAAAAAATCTATTTATTTATAATTTTTATTTAATTTTTATCAATGATCATTAGTTTCATATTTCAACAATCATTAAATTCCATATATATTCGGATTTTGAATCCTTTTTGTGGCTTTGTCATGTCTCCGTGATATTATCTCATTGAGAGAAATAATTCTCTCCAATATAGAGTGGGGAACAATATATATATGATGGCTTGCCTATTTTCAATAAAGTGGTAACTTGAACTCGAGTGACCCAAGATCGAGGTTTAATTTGAATGAATATTGGGGGTAGGGTAGGGCATCAAAATGAATTAATAGGGCCCAGCGAAGAAACCAGTAGGCATGTATAATATGGAAATAATAAATTCAGATACTCTAAGCAGCGTTAGTTTCTTTTTTTCTTTTTTATCTTTTCTAGGTAAAAATAAGAAACTTTGTTGTTTTTCTTGTTTTTATAAGTTCTTAAAAATTGAAAATAAAATAAAAACGTGATTTTTAATAAAATGTATAAACGAAAACTAAAACCAACTACATCTTAGGAATCCTACAAGGATAATTATTTAAAAGAATAAGAAAGATAATGACTACATAAAACAAATGCGTGTGCTGCATTACATAAAGTTATAAATAAATTTTAAAAATGAACTATCATACAAATATTATTTTCATAACACAGCCCCATTTTATATTCTGCAAGTGTTGGAAGGCATTGTCCTACCGTCAGTGGTCCAGAATGGTTGGTGCAATCCATAACAACTTAATAATTAGAGAAATTACATATGTATATATATAATAATAATTTATATAAATAAAATAGAAACTAAAATGAAAATGTGAAATAAGATAAGTAATGGAATGAAAAATAAAAAAAAAATTGTATAAATATGATAATACATATGATAAATATGCATATATGTAGCGTAGAGCATGGAAATAGTCTCCGTCATGACCTTGTATTTCGCCTCATTGAACGCATCCATGCAGATGAAATTCCAAAAAGGCCCTCGGCGTCTGAATTGATTCGAGGGAATATTTTGTTGCGACTTGCAAGGCACTTTGGAAATTTTGATAAACGAGTACGTGGACACGAAGCCACTAGAGGTAGGTAGTATACACTATAGACATGAAACACTTGGCGAGTCTTTTTTAAGTATATATATGTTTTTGAAATTGAGGAGGAAATTAAAATAATTAATATTTGCAATGGTGGAAGATGGAAAAGTGGTCTTTAGTCAAACAAACAAACAGTGCTGCAGTCGCACAATACTACATTAGCAAGCACTAGCTGGGTTTGGTTTTGGTGTTGTTTTTCACTTTATTTGCTTTGGTTCCCCGGCCATAGAAGTGAGATCTTAGAAGGGAGAAAGGTGAAGCCACGTATCCTCAACACTCTGAAAAGATCAAGTTAACATATATCGATGGAGGTGCTATACGAAGCACATGACAAATTAAGGTATTGCCGTGCCTCAATTTGAATACATGGCTACTATGAAACACCAGCCATGTACTTTGATTGAGCCGCGTCAATATCTTATTTTGCACTTCTTTCCATCTCCTATGCACCCTGCTATCTCAAACCCAGGTATGTCATGTGTACTTTCATTATTGCTTTTGTCTACTTTTTCATTTTCTCTTTGCTTTTTTCCTTCTTCTTCCTCTCGTAATCCTTTCATTTAACTCCATCATAACAAAGCCTAAACTTTCCTAGATTAATTAGAGTTAGAAAACGTATGGAGAATCAATTCATTAAGCAGAACCGATTAAGTTTCATGGTCAAATTGAATCCGTTCAAGGACGAGTCAGTGGGTACCAATTGTTAGCAGGTATGCGATCGATGTATTATTAAATATGATGATAGAGAATCCCTAGTCTGGTTGCTTTCTATTAACCTTTAATTTCTACCCTTTCCTAGAATTAAGGTTTTTTCTTTCTTTTTCTCATCTTCCCACTTTCTCATATTGAGGTTTCCAAAGCAATACTAGTATATTAACTTGAATAACATGGTTAGGACAGAAAGGGTAATCGTGGAACCAGAACAGCGCCTCCGTGAATGTAAATCAGAACTTCTGGTTCTCTTCCAGAGATATAGATTAGATAGCATGCATATATATGGCTAGTATAACATGATTATATGACAAATACATATACATAATTACCTATTATGTATATAAACGTCAGCAGTGGGTAAAATTGGCGTATCAGGTTCACCATTAAGCTTCTACTAAACCATTCATTTTTATAGGAAAATGCTAATAAGTGTATTTAGAGTACAATATATACTTCTTCATAATTTCTTATACAATTCCAACACAATATTTAATAAAAAAAATATTTATTGATTTCTTAATAATATTTTTAGGGCACTAATTAGCTAGAACTATTTTTATATTGTTACATAAATTAGAAAGAATCCTACAAATGTTATTGCTAAGGAAAGCATGAAGAGAAGTGCAAGAGAATAAGGTCGCCCTCTTGTGCTTATGTATGTATATGATATGATAGGTACAATTTTCAATTTGTGAGTTATTGTTAGCTCATACCTACTGGGATGGGCTTAATAGTTAAGAATTAAGACAATTTATAATTCAAATTTTGTTGACGTCATTTTACATACAAAAGTTATTGTTAGTTCATAGCTGCGTAAAGTTGTGAAGCTAAGACACACTGTCCTAAAGCGGTTGAAAATAATTGACATGTATCCGCATATCATATCATCATATAATTAAAAAAGAAAAAACAAAAATGAAAATGTTTTATCATAATTAAAAATAGAAAAGGAGTTTTCTAACGTGTATTCATGTGTTTTAATTAGTTAATAAGATAAAAATAAAAAGTTTTTACAGAAAACGTATCTAATCATAAAATGATATTTATTAGATTAAAAATACAAAAATATTTCATACTTTTTTTTTTTTGAAATAAAACATTTAATAGAATGTACTTGATACTCTTTAATTAGTTTTTATAAGCACGCATTAAAAATCGGATACGAGAAATTCTTTCCTAGGAAATATTTTGTTCCTCCGTACAAAATTATAACTTTTGGATTGACTTAAAATTTGTTTATTATGTATATCCCATCGTAAGAATTTTGCCCGCAAATACAAATAGATTATGCATATAGAGCTATAAATTCCTCACGGTTTTGGAGGTTGGGGTTGGGGTTGGGGAGAATATGCTATTGCTACTGTAGAATGATATTGAAATTGAATTGTGTTAGAAGAATAATGAGAATGACAGAGACGGGTTGCAGGGAGGGGACACTGCAGAATTAATGAAGGGAATCCTTCGTTTTCGAGCTCTATAGAAGCTAGCTAAGTCACTGAAGATGCAAACTCAAGTGGGGTCTCTTACCCTTTTCTTTTTGCTTCCTATTCCATCACCCGAGTCCTCCATACATGTCTTTCTAATAATTGGGGTAACCAATAAAAAAAGTAAAGTTGAAATCACCCTTGGGAAGTCTTCAAAATATTTTATATTAAGAAGAAAGTTGTTCATTAAGTGAGATCAAATTCACACCTATAAAAGACCATGGGAGTTAACTTCAAATTATTAACTACTTATGCCGCATTGACATTTATACTTCAATTTAAAACATGGATAAAAATGATATAAAATGAAAGAATTGGATTTATTTTTAATTAGCTGTGAAGTGAAAGTGTATGAATTATTAATTTATATTTAACATGGCGTCTTAAGTTAGATATAAGAATCTTTTGAATTTGAAATTGTCAATTATAGAGGCCTTGTTTGGTTGTTGTTCAAAGTCTGATAGACTAAATTGATTAGACTTCACTTTCTTCTCCTTTGTCGTTACTGGGATGTGCTTCTCCACAATTAGGATAGATAGGTATTTCTATTTCTAACGCGAGTCACAAAGAAGTTAGCTAAAATAATAGAAGAGAAATGCATACCTCAAACCTCAAATCTCAAATACGTGCGTTGTTTTGTTTGTGTGTGTTTGTTTATATATTAGTGTTCCTTTCTCTTCTCTTTTTCGTACGTACGGTTGAGCGGGTAGGAGCGTGCCTGTGTTTCCTGGAACTGTTGTTAGTATCTGCGTAACGGTTTTAGCGCTATGCATGTACCAAACACGATTGCTTGCGTGAATCTTTATTGAATTATTTCAGAGAATAAACATTGAATTCTAAATTATATTATCATAAAATTAATTTAAATATTTAATAGTTTTGAATTGTTAAGTAAAAATTTAAAAGTAATATATATCTAACTCATAGGAAATTTAGAGAAGTTGAATGAGTTTAATAGAAAGAACTAATCTATACGATAAGATGAATTAAAATTCGATTGTATATGGAAAGTGATAATATTTTGAACATGATTGTTTTTAAAAGAAGATAGGTAAAAAAAAAAAGGAAAGGTTTGATAGTCTAGGATCCAAATAAAACCATGATGAATTGTTTTCGTGTAATTGACTTGTTTCCAAGGGAATGATAATGATAAGATGATAGAGGGAGTGGATTTACATTAAACGTTAAAAAGCTTGACCTTTTTGTATGTATGGGTGACGTGAGAGAAGCATCATAAATTCATCATAGCGCCGGCTGGTTTTACATGTTTTTGAAGGAAAGCATTTGTTTAATTAATTTGTTAGTTTCCCATAGCGACTATTGTTATATTAATTCTTTCCGCTAAATTAATTTACATTTCCTTTTTGTGGGTCAAGAATTGGAGCTAGCACCATGTCAATTGGGTTTGATTTAATTTGTGAGACAAGTTGACGATTCATCATAATCCTACTCTCTTCTTACCTTTTGTCTTTACTCCAAACAAAATCATAGTCAATGACCCCACTAGACGGATACGATTGGATTTGGACAAAATCATAGCCATCTACATTATCCATCTAGCTCTTTGCTTTCCCATTTAGAGGCCCTTTTCTTTCGTTTTATTCATCAAGAAATTTCTAAATCACTGATATCACTACAAAAACAATAAATAAATAAATAAAAACATTAGTAGAGTTGTTAGGCCAACCGTGGAAATTATTAGAATTGTTTTTTATATTAAATTTGGGGATATGATGACTTAACTTTTTTAATTTTTAAGAATATTAAAAATAAGTGCTTATTTTTTAAATAAGTTCACCCAAACACATATACTTCATCTTATCAAATCAATTTATTAAAATAAATACTATTGACTAATAATATAATCTACAATGATACGTATTAATTCTCCATAATAATAGAGATGATATATAATTATTAATAGAAATCTTGTTTGGTATAATAAATTAATATATATTATCCATGTGTTATATTGTTAATATAAATTTGTAACTTCTATATCAATAGATCAAGTTCACTTAAATACGGAATATATTGATGGAACAAACCTAACTCTAAATATTTTTTTATTAATTTATATTTTTTAAAAGATCAAATATGATTTTAGTTTTTTAAATTTAAGTTATTTCTGAGTTTGATTTTTCAATTTAAAATATTCGTTTCTCAGTTCCCAATTCTATAAATTATTGGTTTTAGTTATTAACGTAAATATTTTTAAATATCTTTTTATGTAGCAAATAATGTTTAACTCAATAAATATGTGTTCACTTAATAATATTTGTTGAATAAAATATTGTTTATTACCTCAAAAAAGTTTTGAATATTATTTACATCAAGGAATTAAAAGAAGTAATTTCTGAAATTGAAAAATTAAAATACAAAAATTTTAATTTGTAAGATCTAATTAAAAATATTTTAAGTGACTAAAAATATATTTAAGTTATTTTAAATTTATTTAAACTAAGCTACAACTTTTTTAAATGAAAAGAAATTAAAAGACTTTTTGTTTTGAGTTTTCTCATTTTTTATTTTCATTTTCAATTATAAAAATTTACTATATTTTTATTTTATTTTTCATTTTAAATATTTTTTTGTTTTACTATTTTTATACAATTATTTTAAAAAAAGTAAGATGAAAATATAGTTGACCTTTTTGAAAAATGACAGAAAAAGAATTTTTTTTTGGTGGAAAAAAATAAATCTTCTTAAACGAAAGGACTCCTCACTTTTGAATTTTCGTTCTAATTATTTTTCCTTACAGCAAACATTATAGTATTATACCGTATCAACATGTCTTGTCACTCTTGCCGACAAAGTGACAATTGATTTCGACTAGTTTTAAAATGATTTCGTAGATTTCAAATTAAAACTCCACCTATAGGAAGAAAAACAATTTAATCATTTGTTCAAATCATCAGTTGTATAACTTAACGTTACTTTAAAAAATAATTTTCTCTAAAAATGTTATATTTTTAGTCTACATTACCACCACAAACGTGTGTATATATATATATATTTATTTATTTATTCGTAAATCTCCCATAAAATAGAAATAAGCAGGTTGAGTATTATATAACTTACAAATTTTATTAACTTGATGTTTTATTTTGTATTGGATGTGGGATAAGTTCAATTGTATAATTCACTCAGAGTCATTAGTGCAGTTTTTATAGTATTCTCCCCTCTAGTGTGTTAAGAGTATACTATGTCAATATTTTCTACAAGACACGTTAAAGGATAAGCTAAAATTATTTTTTCTTCAGATTTTCGTAATGTTTTAATTAAAATCTCTTTCTTTCAAAAAATAATAATAATAAGGTTCCGATTTAAGCTAATAAATGCATTTTACAGCTTAACTTATATTGTTGGTTCATAAAATTTTACTAAAATTTTCAATAAATTTATATTTTTTTAAAAATTGTGGGATCTTATGCTAATAATAATTTTTTAAAATAATTAAACTATTTCATTCCTAAACAAGTTAAGCTTTAAGGTTAATAATTTTTAAGTATACTATGTCCATATTTTCTACAAGACGCATTAAAGGATAAGCTAAAAATATTTTATCTTAAGATTTTTCGTAATGTTTTAATTAAAATCTCTTTCTTTCAAAAAAAAAAAAAAAAGTGTTCCGATTTAAGCTAATAAATGTTTTTTACAGCTTAAATTATATTGTTGGTTCATAAAATTTTATTAAAATTTTCAATAAATTTATATTGTTTTAAAAATTGTGGGATCTTATACTAATAATATTTTTTAAAAATAATTAAACTATTTCATTCCTAAACAAGTTAAGCTTTAAGGTTAATAATTTTTAAGTATATTATATCAATATCTTCTACAAGACGCATTAAAGGATAAGCTAAAATTATTTTTTCATAAAATTTTCGTAATGTTTTAATTAAAATCTCTTTCTTTCCAAAAAAAAAAAATAATAAGGTGTTCCGATTAAAGCTAATAAATGCATTTTACAGCTTAAATTATATTGTTGGTTCATAAACATCAAGTAAACATCAAGTAAACATCAAGTAATTATTCTATTATAAAAAAATCATTAATTAAATGATGACATAGAAAAATAATTAAATTTTACTAAATATCCGTATAAAAATATTTTACAGTATATAAATTAAACTCCTTTAATAAATGCTTATAATTACTTGCAATTTAATTTGCATTGCAGTTATATATATCAAAGATCTAATTATAAAATTTCATAACTAATGATAACATAATTGGTAATTCAACTATGCTGCAAAGACTTAAAATAGAGAGATTTAATTTGTTAAAAAAATATAAACGACAAACATTAAATGAGAAGAATTTAATTTTTCATATATTATTAGTATAAATATTTCTACACCATCAAATAATTAACAAAGTAAATATAATTTAAAATTAAATAAGAAAGTAAAAGATATTTATATATACAAAAAGTGCGCAAGATATTTATACTATGATTGTAATAAAAATAGAATTAAAAAAGTGAAGATAATTGCAAGGAACAATAAGGTTAATTTACTGATTTTATATTGTGTGATTGTGTGTGAAGCAAGAGTAGAGCATAAAAACCAAACCCAGCGCGGCATTTATGGGTATTGCAGAGCCTTAAGCACTTTTTCCTAACAACCAAATACCAATGCGGGGGACATTCAACTTTCTCGCAACTCTTTTCCGTACCTCCGCACCTTTTGCCATTCCTTAGCATCACAATCACAACTTGCCACAATAATAATCATCCTCACACACCACCTCTACTTTTATCTGTTGTCACAATACTATTGGATATGTCCAACACGTCAGATTTAGGTCACTTTCCATGCTAGTTTTGCTCACTAAAGAAAGCTACTAAGAGTGTCTTAAAAATACTCTTTACTCTTTAAGTTACAAATGTCAAACGTGAAAAGTAGTTTATATTGAAAAAACTATATTTCTTAACCAATATTTTTAAAGCACTTGTTAACAAGATAGTAAAGAAATAGTGGATGCATGTATCATAATCTCACATGCGTGACTAATTTTTCTTACCTATTTTTCGCAAATTAAAAATATTTCAACTAATTTTAGACTAGCGTGGTAATTTGTGAATTGCATAATTAATAAATTAACAATTTTTATATAGATATTTTTTTAAATATAATAATAATAAGAAGAAAATTAAATATTTAGAATGAAATAATTGTAAAAAGTATCATTTAAGAGAAATCATGACAAAGTAAAATAATTACTAAATGATGGAATATGATAGTAAAACAAAACTATAAAAGATATGTAATAAAATTTATTTTAAAATAATATAAATATTTAGATATTAGTTCACTTTCACATTAAATTTTTGTTTACTTGTGATGTAAATATTTACCCTCGTGTTATAGATAGTAATAGGATTTCTTTTGTAATATTTTAATTTCTCAAAATGCAAACATTTATCTTATAATTTAAATATTAATATAATTCATAATTGTTTCCAGTTTAATGTGAATATTTATTTCTATAAATTGAATAGAACCAGGCACATTATCTCTATAATTTAATTTTAATGCAGTTTTGTGTGAACTTTTCATTCTCCTATGATATAAGACTCATTTTAAGAACATAAAAGTAGTAAGATTAAATTCAAATTATATTCTCAGAATATATATTCTTGTATACAATTTAAATATTAAAAACTCAAATATATATATATATATATATATATATTCTGTCTATATAATTTAAATATTAAAAACACAAGAATAAATTAGCACCAAAATATGATTCAGATGAAGAATGAGAACCACCACCACTTAACGGAAATCATATGGACTATTCCAAAAGAAAGTTCTCTAGATATGAATTTGAGAGAAAATTATGCATATAGAGGATATAAGCGATGTTTGTTTTGCAACAATTACCCTTTAATATAAAATAATAATTGTTTTATTCTTTCGCAAATTGAAATATTAATAAAATAAATTGTTTTCTTAATTAGTTCTTTGTGAATTCAAGGAAGAGATTATATTTATCAAAATTATTTTGAGCTAAACACAAGTTTGATCCTTACTTTTATGTATCTTCAATGCAATAGAGAAATCAATGCTATGCATTTTTTATTTAAAATATTAATGTTGGTGGTTTTTAATTTTTAAATTTTACATCACCAAGTTGTCATAAATCAGGTGTGCTAAGTTTATTGATTAATGAGGTGTCACATATTGACAAACCCATAATCGTAGATCTGCTTTACCAAATTCATTATGTCTTTTAGAATAATTAGTTTTTAATTGTGAAATTGGAATCCTCGTGCTGTCAAAATTCAAGCGTCCTTGATTTATTTGATTTTTGCGACAACCAATAAGTATTTTTAAATTGGTCTTCTTTAAATCTTTATTTTTTTTAAAGTGTTTAATTTTAATTTAAAAATCGTTCTCTCAACTGGTTCTCATATTGGCAAAAAAAATTTAAAAATAAAATAAAAGATAGAGCAAAAAAAATACAAAAAATGGGACACAAATAATTTTTTGGGAATTAATTTCAATACAAATTATATAGACAATAGTTAAATGAAACTGAACAAGCTAAAAATAGAATAAGGAAACTAGTTTCATTTCTGTATCAATGTTTTTTTTTTTTTTGCTTTTATTTGGGATTTTTATTAATTAAAATTGAGTTGGCAAATCATTAGAATTAACTTTGCATTTATTTGGAAGGGAATTCAGATTCAAACAAACTGAAAGGAAACTAGAGCCTAGACCAATAGTAGCTCTGTCTCAATGCACAACTTCTGGCCAACCAAATTTAGAAACAACTGAAATCAATAATAAAAAAAAGATAAAAGAGAGAGGATTGAGAAGCGAGAACGAAACTATTCCAAAGTAAAGTCAATACACCAAAAAATGAATTGGGCCAAGCCCCACATCGAAGCACAAAGAGAGTTTAGATCTGGTTCCAACAAATACAGACACAGAAGCTAAAGTTGCTGCGCATTGGATGATGAATTATAGTATGAGAAAAAGCGAGACATGAGTGATGATGTGAGCCTCAGCTCTCAGGGAATTAAAGGAGAAGAATGTGTGCCTATGTTCAGGGCCGAAGTATGTACGTACTTAACTTTTTTCCTGTTTTTATTTACCTTGCTTCACTGAAGGAATCAAGTTAGGTCTGCAAGAGATAGTATCCCAACCGGGATAGTGCATGGTGAAAAAACTTATTAAGTTAAAAAAAAGTAAAGTCTCTACCAATTTTTTTATTAGATATTTTTAAAATACATTTAAAATAAAAATGATCTTTTCGAAACTAAATTGTGGATTCATGAGTCAACTACCTTGAGTTGGTCAGTTACTCTCCACCACATAGAAGTATCCTGTGCACAGAATTTTTTTTTTTTCCTAAATTAGTAGCTGGATCAGCTCGCGGTGTGACATTTGCTGTATGCAATTGCTTCAGGATCCTCTCCGTGGGATTCGGTCTTAATTATTCGCAATAACCCTAAACCCTAAACGTTGTTGGAGTTGAAAAAGAGTTATAAAATATCGAATTGCAATAACTTTATTCCAGAGTTATAAGAATACAACACATCGAATTAATTATTTATTTATTGAGAATTTTATTGTTTATTTTGTTATTTTTAGTTAAATTGTAAAACTTAATTTTAATAATTATGAAAGATATTTATTTTAGATTGTATTATTATTATTAAATCTCTAAAACAGATAAGTAAAGTAACTAATAATAATAATTATTATAATATACAAAAGATTGGAAAAAAAAAGAAAAACTAGAAGCATTGAAAGGAGATTGGGACAAGCCCAAGCTTCCATGTCAGAACAATGAGGCCCGATCCCAAAATGTTTCAAAAACAAGGGGAAATTCTTCCCCGGTGATTAAATAACATTTAGCTGTTTCTAATTTTTAAATAAATATTTTTATATTTTAATAAAATAACACTCACATTCTTTATTCTATTTAATAAAATAATATATATATATATATATATATATATATATATATATATATATTTTCTTTTTCAGTATTTTTCAGAAAGAGTGAATGTTTATTTTAAAAAATAAAAAGAGTGTAAATATTATTTAGAAAGATTACGAACAATTTTCTGAGAAACAACTATAAGAAGTATAAAATAAAATAAAATAAAAACAAAATACATATAAAACAAAACAAAAAGGCACTACCTGCAATACGAGTCGGCCTCCAAATATGCGGTGCAATGATATATACACATACGATCGTGATCATGATAGTTTTGGTGTCAATGTGTGTGGCTCTAGCGATGGGTCACAGCCATTCGGACACTAGTAGTTATGGATGGTGGGTTGTGATTCTACGTTACAGGACAGAGATTTGATATGTGATTTATGGTGGTTTGGTCTGAAGCCAATTCTCATGGTAATGGCTGAGTGAGGATGAATACTCATGGAGAGAACATGATTTTGTAATTTGTTAAAGGAGATGAAGTGTATTATAATGCCCGCAACCTAACTCAATAACTATTAAACACAAATAAAATTGAATTTGCAAAAATATTTCATTTATCATAAATAGAACACTGATAATTTTTTTCATTCGAATAATAAATTAAAATTAACGTACATAAAGAGGTATAGAATTAAAGTAAACATCATTATCAAAGCATCATAATAATAATAATCTGAATAATAAAATATTAATCATGTCATTATTAAGTTGGTTAAAATCAAATTTTTATTTAAGATTAAAAGGAAGTGAAAATTCATAAATCTTACATTTTTATTTAAAATAGTTGTATATATAATAAATATGCATAAAAAATAATATAAATAAAGAAAATAATCTAACACCGGATATATGCACATGAATTCTATGCCAACAATACTATGCACATATTCGTGTTATTTTATACTTTACTCTTTCAACATCTCATGTTGAGTTACATATAACTAAACCAAATGCTTAAAGTTTACATAATTTCAAAAATCATTTAAACCATTATAAATCGTAAGGTACCATCATATACATGATCAAAGATTTTCATCATACTTTCAGTATCGACCAACAAAAGTGACTAAGATGATAACCCAACAATTGTCAACATATCCCAAGCCACACAACAAGAAGTTGACATAATAAAGTTAACCAAAAGCCAACGCTAAAAAGAAAATAACATCGCTAATGAATACTTTAATGTAGGTTAAATGACTGTCTTAATGTTGTTATTAATATAGTCAATACTAGTTTATTTGTATTAGACAAAAGAGATTGACACATAATAAAGTCAGTTAAATTGATTCTTAAGTTGTCATTTATGTTAGCAATCACTCATAATATGAATGAAATGAATTGTATTTGATAGAAAGTGTATTACAGAAAAATGTTATAACTAGCCTTGTTTATATAGCTAGTCAAAAACTGCAATTAGTTAGGAGTAATAAACCACAACTAACTTTCTAACTAACTTTTTAGTTAGTTCAACTTTGAATTAATCCTAACACTCCTCCTTAATTCAAAGTTGCATTTACACAAACAATTCCAATAGAATATCTCAAACACCTAAACCTTTTCCGCTTCAAAGCTTTAGTGAATATGTATGCAAACTGAATTTCAGTTTTGTAGTGCTTTATTTGCAGCTTCTCATTGCTGATTTGTTCTCTTAAGAAGTAAAACCTTGTATCTATATGTTTGCTCCTCCCATGAGATGCTAGATGCCTTGCTAGATCAATAGCAAATTTGTTTTCTATCATCAACTTTACCTTCTTCGAATTCTTTTCTTGTAATTCTCCCAACAAAGCATCTAGCCATATTGCTTGATAAGATGTTTCAGAGATGCTACTATAGGTTCCTTTGTAGAGGACTAAGAAATCAGAGCTCTTCCATAGAAGAAAATGTACCCTATGGTGCTTTTTTTATCCTACTTGTCTCCACACCAATCTAAATCAGAATACCTAACCAGTTCTAGTTCTACAACAGCTTCTCCCTTTGGAAATAGGATTCCAAAATCAATCGTCCCCTGCATATACCTCAATATTCTCTTTGCAACTAATAAGTGAAATTATCTTGGATCTTGCATGAACCTACTGTCTAGCTCAACATTGAAATTTAAGTCAAGCCTTGTGTTACACAAATACCTCAAGCACCCAACTATACTTCTGTAGTGAGTAGGATTAAGTTGTTTTTCATCTGTTTCCTTCCTTAAACTAAGTCCAACATCTGCTGGTGTTCCTGCTGGATTACTTTGTCACATATTGAACCTCTTTAATAGATCCTTTGCATACTTGAATTGATGCATAATCATTCCATACCAAGTCATTTCAAATTCAATCCTCAAGATGTAAGAGAGGAGTCCAAAGTCACTCATCTCAAACTCATTCATCATCTATTTTTTAAAATTAGCAATTTCTACCTTACTACTGCCTGTAATCAAAAGGTCATTAATATACAAACACATAAGCAATTTCTTTGATTTCATGCTACCTTTCCAGCATTTCACATAAACTCCATGTTTTGAGGTGCAATTTTTAAAGCCAATCTGAGATAGGGAGATATCAATTCTCCTATTCCGGGCTCTTGGTGCCTGTTTAAGGCAATACAGTGCCTTCTTTAATTTGTGCATCTTGTTTTCTTTGCTTTTAACTACAAAACCCAACGATTGATCCACATAAACTTCTTCTTCTAGTGGATCATTGAGGAAGGCAAATTTCACATCTAGTTGATGGATAGACCAACCAGCATTAATTACAATGGCTACTACCAGCCTGATAGTTTCAATCTTGGCTACTGGTGCATAGACTTCTCCATAGTCAATTCCAGCTTTTTGTAGAAAACCCTTTGCCACAAGTCTGACTTTGTTTATTACCACTTCACCTCTTGGGTTAATCTTTACTTTATAGACCCACTTTAGTGCTATGAGTTTCTTATTTGAAAGAGGATCCACTAATTCTCAGGTTTGATTCTTCTTTATAGAGTTGATCTTCTCCTTCATAGCTTTCAGCCACTTCTCCTCAATCACTACCTTTTCAAACTCAACAGGTTCAACTTTTGCTATAAATGTAGAGTGAATCAATTCTTCTTCTAAGTTGACCACTGAATCCTAAAACAACTCTTGATCCCTTAACTGTAATGGTCTTCTTACAACATAAGCTTTGTTGAAGATGGGTGTAGCTGTGAGTTCATTTTCTTCTTCTTCTATTGATATCCTTGATTGAGCTTCATTGCTTGTGATTGCCATAAGCACCACAGCTTCAAAGTTTGAATCTGTCCTTTCATTTTGTGCGAGGTGTGCACGATTGTTGGGTTTGTTCTTGGCACCTTCTCCTGCCTAACCCTTACATAATAACCAAGTTTCTGGCAGTTATGCCATCTCATTTTCCTCTTGTCAAACTTCCGCTCCTTACTGTTTTTGGAGCTACAGCCTTGCTTCTATGCTTGGTTTGTCCTTCTTTCTTTAGAGGATTCACTAGTTTCACCAAATTCTTGATCTTGGTGTTTCTAATTGGTGTTGGATTTATTCCCTTTTTAGTGACCTTTGTCTTTTCCTTTGTAGTTGTGCCTAAATTGCTTGTTCTTGAAGGACTTTTTTCTTATTTACCCCCATCTCATGCACTTCAAGAGAGTGTTATAGCTCTTCAATCTCCATTGTGTCTAAGTTTTTTGATTCCTCGATTGCAATAGCCACATGGTCAATGGTTGTGACAAAGTTCTCAATATCTTGTCTACCACTTGTTGATATGTGATCTTTTCCTTGCAGGCTCTCATTGCATTAACCAGTTCTTGAATTCTATCAAAATAATTGGCAATGGATTCATTGTCCTCCATTTCAAAGTTTATATTGCTTTCTCAATGTCTACAGTTTAACTTTCTTGTTATTTTCTTGATCACCATATGTTTTAACCAGAATCTCCCACGCTTCCTTTGAGGTGGATGCATTGGAGATCTTGTTGAATATCTTTGAATTTACACACTGGTATATGAGAAATCGTGCCTTGCTGTCTAGTTTTTGCTATTGTTTGAAGATCAGTTTCTACTCCTTAGTTGCATTCCTACTAGGCTCTACAAACCCAATTATCACCACATCTATCACATCTTGGAAGCCAAAGATTGCCAGCCTTTTGACTCTCTAATTATCAAACAACTTCACATCGAACACTGGTAAGGATCTTGGGACAAAACTGCTTGAGCCAGCCATGTTGCACCTTACTCCTTCCTCAATCTTGCTTTCTTTCACTGTTGCAAGTTCTTCTATGCCTGTTCTTACTTCTCTAAGAACTCTACTCAGCCACCACACTCACAGATTCAATGGAGGAATAGTAAAGAATCACTCATAGTTTTAAGTTTTCATAAAAAAGATTCAAAGAAAGGGTTTCTCTTAGTAGATGTCAACATTATTCGCTCTCTTTCTTAATCCTCATATGTCTAGGTTCGAATGGGCTCTAATAACATGAATAAAATGAATTGTATTTGATAGAAAGTGTATTATAGAAAAATGTTTATAACTAACCTTGTTTATATAACTAGTAAAAAACTGTAATTAATTAAAAGTAACAAACTTCAACTAACTTTCTAACTAAATTTTTTAATCAACTTTTCAATTAGTTTAACTTTAAATTAATCCAAACAATTTATACAAGAGTCTACACTTTTTTTTTTCAATTAGTGTTATTAGATTGACACTATTTTATTTATAAAAACTCAACTACTTTCCCTTGTCTCATTAGTCCACGAAGATGAAGCATGGTTTAAACACACTCTTGCACGCTAGATAGCAACGCTGCAACAATAGCCGCAACTCCATGGCCATGACAATAACATTGTGACACCTACAAGAACTCTGCAATTAAGCAGCAACATTGCAACAACAACAAACAATATTGCTACAATTGCCTTTCCCTCCCCTCTCTCCCCCTCCCTTTTTCTTTTTTGTCTTCAAATTGTGTTTTGAGTGCTCAAAATTTATAGCGAGGGGATGGTTTTTAGTGCACTCAAACAGAAGATTCTAGATTTCGATTTAGTAATAAAATTAAAAGCTAGTGTCTACCTTGACTGACGCTAACATTAAAAAAAAGATTATATAAAAACTTAAAACTAGGATTGAATATAGCTGACACAAGTTAAAAAAGAAATTTAATAAAAATTAGTTTAGTGTCTACAGCCATGCTAATTGTGTTAATATCAAGACTAACACTAATGTCCGCATCTATTTACCTAATTTTCTTGTAATGTCATGCTTTACGTCACATACGATACCCAATGCGTCCTTTATCACATTACACAAAGCAAATACCAAATCTTTCCCTCAATTACTCACAAGTGTTACATAATTCATAACCATTAGAAAATAAGGTTAGGTCCACATCTCTATCATTACTGCCTCAATCACCTTTTGTTATTGCCTTCAAGTCTTTTGTAAACTTAAACCTTTTAAAAACCTTAAAAGTCTCGTGGAAGGCTTGGGTACATTACAGAAGACTTAGAGTAATTCTCCAAGGTTGAATAATCCAATCTATTTAATTTACCATTTCATTATTTGGTTTATATAATATTATTGATCATTAATCAAAATATCCAATTTATTCCTTAAAATAAAATTCTTCACGCGTTAAACATTTTTCTTGCTTGCACGTAATAACGTATTAAAAAGGTCCAAGATATAGTTTGATTATTATTCCACTTACAATCTCTTCATTAAATCTTAATTAAAATAATAATTATTTTAATTTTTATATTCTGTAAAAGTCTAAAACTTATGCAAATTAAAAATTTCCAAGTCATTAAATTAATTCATTTATTTAATATAATTTTCTTACCTTCAATAATTTATTCCCAAGGTGTTACAAATTTGCATAACTTAATTATTTGACTAAAATTCGTAATTATTTTAAAATTACAGAATGTCAGCTTCCCCTTTTTTTGTTTGGGGCTTTATCTATTTGAAGAGATCGACATTCTTTACTAAGGGAGACCGACATCTATTTTTTGGGTTGAAAGTCCTGTTCTTAAGCTTGCTTGTGTAGAGAAAAAAAAAAACACTCCTAAATTAGTATATCTTTTGTTTACTAAACACAGTGGTTGAAAAAAAAAGGCGGATTTGCTCCGGCAACGAAAAGGGGGACTAGAGGAGGTTTATGTTAAAAGTAAACAAACTTAGAGACAATTTTTATATAAAAAAATTATCTGAAAAAAAAACTAGATGTTAACAAATAGTAAAGAAAGTGTGTGGGATTTTTTAGTATATGGATTACTGAATGATAGAGGAGAATGGAAGAATGAGTAGAATGAAGACGATTTGATGAGATAAAAATGAGAGTGATGAAAAGTGCAGTGATGAGAGATAAAGAGAGGGTGCTCAGTGTAGAGTGCAAGTGAGTGGTAGTGCTTGCTTATGAATAAGAGAAAAGATAAATGCGATGCTCAATGTATATAAGAGAATATCATGTATGATCAACACAGATAGCAAGCGTCGTGGTCTTTCTCCGTTTACCTTCCGACTTGGAGGAAAGAAATTAATCACAAGTAATGGAACCACGACACTCAAAAAAAATATGGGGCACACAACTAAACACTTTCATAAATATCTGGTATCCATTTTCTAATACGAGTTGGTTGCTATATTGTCATTAAACATACAAATAAAAGACAATGCAGGGATTTATTTTCATGTATAACCCATATTCTTTAAATGTTAGAACCATAGAGAAAAAGTACAATTTGATTCCATGTTTGAGGGTAATGGAAACTAGTGTTTTAAAAAATTAGAATACTAGGTTAATGAGTTATTAATTCAACTAGTGAACCTTATAATGTAGATTTTGTATATAAATTATATTTATTGTGTATATTTTATTTGAATGTAATGGTGATATAATAGTATTATTTTGGCTTAAATGTATTTTTAAATTTTAAATTTTAAATTTAGATTAATTTTATTTTTGATTATTTATATTTGAATTTTTTATTTTTAAATTTAGGAGATAAAAAATAAAATTTATTCAAATTCAATAAATAAAAAATATATTTAAGTCTATTTTTAATATCCCTCGACACTTGGGTTTAAACCCAGCCCATGCAAAATTTAAATTTGTCATGCTTTGTGAACGTGTGTGCGTGCAACATGACAATAAATGGAATAGTGTGCACATCGGGTTTGACGAAGTTTGAGCTTTACGACGGGGGAGATGAATGTTGTGCAAAGGAAGATAGGGTAAGTGTGAGGAAGCAATCCCTATAAATGTTGCAAACGGAGTTTTAAACAATTAACTAAATAATGTTTTTCATATAGTTATCTGAAAAAGAAATAAAATAGTTCCTTAAAAAAGCGTTATGTGAATAAAGAAACCATATAGATTTTTGTAAGTGTTATCTACATTGATATAATTTTAATAATAATAATAACACAGGTATAATGCTTTATCTAGAAAGTGTTATGTAGTGCTTAAACTTGGACAACAGTTTTCTAAATTGCCATTCAAAAGTTATGTTTTTTCAATCAATAGTGCTTTTATCTAGAAACACTATTTAGAGTGTTATCTGAATGTATTTATGATATAGTGCATTAATTTTTACCCTTTTAATGACAAGTTCCTTAAGAGGAGGTAATTGTCCAAATAGTTGCAATCACTAATCCTCAGGATAATAACATTAAAATATGAAGAATTACTCAACCATTTTGGAAATTAAGCTTGTCACCCTATGATTTGATGTTGAGTGTCTTTAAATTTGTTTAAGATTCACATTGTTTAGTACATGTTTGAAAATTTTTTAATCTTGTGGGTCATTATCCCACTCCATCGTAAGCTTCTCAGTAAACTCTTCTAATATTTTTTTTTACATTATCAATTCATAATTATTATAACAATTAAATTTTTAAGATATAAGATTTACGGTTTAGGATTTAGTCAACTCTTCTAAAAAAAATTTTACATTATTAATTAATAATTAATTACCGTATCATTAAAAATTTAATTCTTATAATAATTATTTTAAAAATCAAATTTATTTAATTGGTTGAAAACATATCAAAATTAAAATTTTAAAATACTAAGTATAAAAACTATTTTTTTAATGACAATACTGATTAATAATTATTACTTGATAAAAAAATCATATAGTATACATTATACTTTTAATCAATGAAAGTAAATGTTGATTATAACATTATATAACCACAAATGTTTAAATTTAATTATAAAAAATGTAGTATGCATGATAATGTGTTATATTTTATTGCATAGTTTATATGGTTTTTATTGTTATTCTGCATGCAATTTAAAAAAATTTAGGTTTAATTTCTGAAAATTTTTTTGAGAGTTTTGTTGTTACTTTGTGTGTTTTTAGTTTAAGAGAAGTTTTAGTGTAAGTTGCTTTAGCATTGAGAATCAAAACTTGAAGATTTAATTTAAGAGCTTTTGGAAAGACTTGAAGACTTTTTTAATGCATAGAAATCTGTATGAAAAAGTTTAGAAGCTATTTTAGCATTAAATTGATATAAAATTTGAAGAAAATATGAAGAAAGTGATGTCGACGATGTGGCTCCTCCCCACGGCTTTGTCGGCATGCATGATGCCTTTTCTTTCTAGTAGAGTGCGCCACAAGAGTATAAGAATGCCCACACTGCCATGAGCACATTTTTTATGCTCATGGTTTTCCTTCCAACACCTTTCACACCTATGTAGCTATCCCTACAGTATCGTGGATGTGTTTGATTTATGTTTTGCAAATTTTTTAAACATACCTTCGTGAGAGTTTTAATGCACTTTTGGACATGCTATATTATTGTAGCATAAGATCAAAGATTGTGACTTTCTCTCCTTCAATTTTTCTTGGGTTTGATTTTTTTCTTTTTTTTTTTTTCAGAATTCTACCACAATTATGTGAGTACAATCTTCTTTTCTATGATGGTGGTCTAACCCTTTATAACTATTTGAATTAATTGCATAACCTTAATGATTATTTGAATTATCTTTTTGATCCTCTTCCTTTTAAATTTATCTATGCAAAACGCTTGATCATCGTTTCACATAATTCTATAAGCTTATAAAGGGGTTGAGAGGTGAACTTAATTGTTGAAACTATAGAAAAATGACTTAGACTTTAAATCATGATAAATTTAATCTTTAGAAGAATTTATGAATTAACAAATAACATAGATGATCTTATTAAACATAGTTATCACCAAAATAGTGGTCAAATTCAATTTGATATACATGCATTCATATTTTGATAGAGAATGAAAGTTACTTAGATTAATTCACCTTCAATGAGAATCAAGTAACACATTAGGTATAACAATTAATCAATTAAAAAATCATTGTACAAATATCCCATCATGAAAGCTTTCTTATAATTATTTTCATTATTTTTTAAAATATATTTGCTTTATCTCAAATTTAATCTTGATCTTTAAATCAATATCTAAAATACTAATGAGATCTAGTTCAATTGATTGAGTAGATTGTATAAATATTATAAATCTTCAAGCAATGTGTTTGATTTCAACGAATAAAAAAAATTATTTAAAATATCCCAATCTTCTCATTCTTTTTTGTATATAGTGTCTAAGAAAAAAATGATGAATTTTAATACTTGGTGAGGATTATACACTTATAATTTTTCCTATCCATTATTAACAAAATATTATATGGTTGAATTAATAAAACACACACGTATATATATATATATATTTGATATATATATATATATATATATATATATATATATATATATATATATATATATATATATATATATATATATATATATTTATTAAGATCAATTTCAGTATAAAGCAATTCATATATGGAATGAATGTATCTTTAATTTTAAAGTTTCCATTTAAAACATAAAAGAAATTTATTAAAATATAATTAAGTGGGAATTGAATATATCAAATTAATCTTAAATTTATAAAAGATAAAGGCATTGAATGAAAATTATATAAAATTTTTATGTCATAAAAATATATGATAAAATAAATTAAAATATTAATATTTTTATTTGGCTAAATTATAATTTTGATTATTTATCTTATGGTAAAAATTCTTTTTGTCCCTTTATCTTTAAAAAAAATCATTTTGATAATTTATTTCTCAAATTTAAGTAAAGGTTATTCTTTCAAAAATTAATTATTTTTATTTTGAGACACGATTTTAAACTATTTTTTGACTAATTTAAGATGTAAATCCTGTCTCATAGTTTTATCTACATGAAAATTATAATCATTTTTTGTTCTTAAATTAATAAGAAAAGTAGTTCAAAATCATATTTTAAAATAATTTTTTAGAAGAATAACATTGACTCAAATTTAAGAATTAAAGAATTAAAATGATTTTTTTAAAAGATAAAGGAGCAATTTTTTATCATAAGATAATGCGTAAAAATTATAAGTTAGCCTTTCCATTTTTATAATACAAATATTAAATGATGTATATAATAAAATATATCAATTAAGAAATAAATACAACTAACTCATGTAATTATGAAAATTTGAAGAATTTATTTACTATATTTTTATATTATAAGTTTTTTTAATCATTTAATTTATATTTAAAATGAATTTTTTAAAAATATTTTCAATTTATTTTATTTTAAAAATATTTTAAACTTAAATGTATTAAATATTTTCTATTCAAAATAAAATATTGAAAGTTAAAATAATTAGTGCAAGTCATCAATAAAATATACTTATATATAAATAAAATTAACTTGACAAGCATTCATGGCATTTCTGATTACTGATCATTAATTAAAAATATTTAATGGTATTATATATATCATTAAATATTATTAACAAATAAAAAACTTTTTTATACAGACAGGTAGAGAGAGCACATTAATTTTAGATGATTATCATAATTTCAAAATTATAAATATAAAATAATTCATACATAATCTCGGTTTATTTATATATTATTTTATAAACACTCAAGATTTAAAAGAAAAGTTATAAAAATATATTTAAAATTAAACTAAAATTGAAAAAAAGACAATATGGATTAAAAGTTAATTAAAATTTTCTCATGTAAAAAACAACAATATCAGAAGTGAATTTTATTTTTCTTCTTTTACTTAATTCTTTTACACAATTTTCATGTATGTATACAAATAGTAAATATTTCAGTAAAAAAAACAAAACAAAACAAAATCAATTCATGTAAATATTATACTTTTAGAACTCTAAATATATGTGTATTCATTTATTTTGTATTTAACAATATTTTTACTAAAAATATTTTACCAATATTATTTTTAATTAAAAATATTTAATTCAAATTCAAATAAATTATAAAATTTAAAAGATATTATAACTACAAAATTAAAAATTACTTAAAATATGAAATTTATAAAAATTACAAATTTTTAAATGTATGAATCTTATAAAATAGTATTATAATTATTCTTGTTATTGTAATTAATTATAGAGGAAAAGAATGTTTCATAATTAAAATTAATAAAATCTTATTTGCATTCTAATAGATCTCAATTGAAATTAAATAATATTCAGTTATTTTATTGATAAAAAATATTTAGTTTCTAGACTTAAATAATATTCAGTTATTTCAAAGCATATATTTTATAGGTGCAGTTTCTCATTATATAATTTTTTTTATAACATCACTTTAATTATAAAATTTACAAGTAGGGTGGAAAAGAGCTTGAATCATTTGCAAACCCAATAGCTTAAACAAATCCAACCAAACAATTTATATATCTGAAACTGAAGCATTCAGTTTGGGTTCTAAGTTTCATAATTTGAACTGATGAAACACAAACCAAATTAACGGTTTATTCCTGGATTGTTTAATTGGAGTCATTTTATGTTCATAAATATATTGTTGTTTTTAAATTTTCATCAATATATATATATATATATATATATATATATATATATATATATGTTCTCAATATCTCACATTGTTTCAGTTTTCTTTACTTGTTTGGTTGTTTTTTTAGTGCCAAATGTTTTTTCTTCATTGTAGCGATCTCCAAATGCTACCCTTACTCTATAGATACTTTGTATTTTTAGTTAAAATAAAATATTTGAGAACTCTTTTAAGTTCTTTTCTCAATAGTTTGGGATTGAACACTATTATTTTTATTTATTATTTGTGACCAAGCTTCATAGATTTTAGGGACTAATTAATTATTTAGGTATTTTGCTTTAGATTTTTGTTCTAATATTTATAATTAAAAAAAAAACTGAATCAAATATACTCAACTCACACCAGCTTGAATTAGTAGGTGTTGGTTCAATTTAACTATGCAAAAATATATAAACTAATCAAATCAATCCCATCTTAACCGATTTTAACACATTATTTTCATAAACTAGAACTAACCTAACTTGAACTTATTCACACATTATTATAATATATTTAAACTATTGAGTATTAATTATAAATAAATGTAAACATTTTTTTTGGGTGAAATATTAATATAGTCAAAATGCATATTACATTCAGTGGAAAAGTCATTAATTATTGAAATAATGCAAAATATTATTATAAATAAAAGTCAAAAGTGAGAGAACCAAGACAAATGATATTTTTTTTATAAAAAAATAATTATTGAAAGCAATAATAATGCACATATATATAATTATGGTGGGAAGTGTTTCTAATTACAAATAGTATTGATTAAAAAATATATACATTAATAAGATGAAAATGGAGAAAATATTTTAAATAGCTAAAGAATTTTACTTGTTGCTGAATAAAAGAAAAAAAAACTTTTTGTTCAGAAAAATGACTAAAGTTCATAGAGATTTAATTAATATTTTTGGAATATATAAAAAAATGTTTAAAAGTCTAGTACACGAGAAAAGCACATCAAATACAAGGAAAATGAAGTCATCACCTTTTAGCACCCTTTGTGTCGTAACTCTTTCCTCTTTTTTTTTTTAGTGAATTTATCATTGCATTTGAAAGAAAACAGTAATTATTACACAAGACATTATTCAACCTTGAACCTAATATTTTGTTTACCATTATTAAATTTGTTTGAAAATATAAGAAAAACATTTGTATAGATATATGGGCGTTAAAAAAAAGATGAAAATGATAATGAACGTAGCACCCAGCATGCAAGTCGGAGCGTAATAATAGGTCACCCTCTCTTTGTTTTGTTTTTCTTTTCTTTGTTTCTGGACAAGAAATTGATTAACCTTTGCAAGTTAGCTTTGGCTCTGGCCTGGGCCCCACACAACCTTTTTTCTCTCTCTGTATCTCGCATTTTCTTCTTCTCACCCTCCCTTAAAATACACTGTCTTTGTCTGACTATCAAAACAAAAAGAGAAGACAAAGGGCAGAAGGGCTTGTTCCCTTGCATCTCTCTTCTCTCTCTCTTACCCTATTCATTCATTCTCCTGAGAGGAGAGAGAACAATCAACTCTGACCCATTTCTCAAAACAAAACATATATTCTCGTACACTCCCACCTCGCATTTTGTGTCCCTCACCCAGAAGAAACCTTAGCCTTAACCGTGTTTGGAATTATGGCGAGAACAGTCTCCAACAACAGCAGCAACGAGGAGGCTAATGCAACGAAAGACGAGGGCGAGGTGAGAGGTGGCGTAAGGAAGGGGCCCTGGACCCCAGAAGAAGATGCCATCCTGGTTGAGTACGTCAAGAAGCACGGCGAAGGGAATTGGAACTCCGTGCAGAAGAATTCTGGCTTATCACGCTGCGGCAAAAGTTGCAGACTTCGATGGGCCAACCATCTCAGGCCTAACTTGAAGAAGGGTTCGTTCTCTCAACAAGAGGAACAAATCATCATCGACCTTCATGCCAAGCTTGGAAACAAATGGGCCCGAATGGCCGCACAGGTATATATATATATATTTATTTATATTTCGCTTGTGTTTTTCCTTTCTTTCTGGTTTCCAAACTGAACTTCTTCTGTTGCTTTTTTTCCATATGTCATGTAATCGTCTCGTCCTCTGGAGTGGGTCATTTTTTATAAACATGTTTTATGTTTCTATAATTTTTTTTTTAATTTCTGTATTTAGATCTGGAAAGAGATCTGCTAAATTTGAGTTGATATCTATTTATATTTTATAATGGTTAACACAAGCGTTTCAATATTTATATTCATTAATCAGGATTTGAGTCTCGATCTTTAATTAAACATGGAGTCGTAATCGAAGATATTACTTTATATCAGAGAAAAGCAAATAGGTGAGAAATTAGTTGAATGAAAAAAAAAAACCTAAAACACTTTTTGAAATTTTTTTTAAAAGGGAAATTCATTTCCCTTCCTGTTCTATCTATGTGTTTATTTTTGTTGGGCTGCATTTTTTTTACATAGTTTAGTTTTGTCAAATTTTATTAATAATAAATGTTGAAGCTTTTGTCATCAAAAAAGAGAATTCGCTTTCTTACCTTTTGAACATCAATCGAGTTTCTTTCTGCCCCTTTTCCCTTTTGGTTTTAATTAGTTGTAGTTTTGTGCATCTTGTCAGATTTTGGATTTTCTACTAGCTGACCTCAGTGTTTTTGTCTGAATATATCAAATTGGCATCTTTGTATCTTTCTTTCAACAATGTACTTCCATGAGGACCCACAAATTTTTTCTTTCGAGGCTAAACTAAAATATACACACAATGGTATATATGCCTTTAAGTGGTTTGGTTTCAATGACTTGTTTCTCTCACCATCCTTAATGCGTTCTTTGTTTCAGTTACCTGGTAGGACAGACAACGAAATAAAGAACTTTTGGAATACCAGAATGAAAAGGCGACAGAGAGCAGGGTTACCCATTTATCCTCCTGAAGTTCATGCAGAAGCCACTGCATACCATCTACAACAACACCGCTACTTGGAACAACAACAACAACCACATTCATCTTCATCGTTTTCTTTGCTCCTATCCTCTTGTTACCCCAAGAAGCTCAATGACCCTAACCAACAAACCAATGCAAATCCGCTGCAAAACCAACCTGATTCTGTTAGCTGTTTCATTAATCCAAGCCAGCAATTCAAGTTTTCCAATCAAAACAGTGGAAGTGGAAATCTTGCTTTGCCATTGTCTCCTCTTTCTCCATACGGATCCTCCTCCTCCACCCTTCTTAACCACAGTTTTGCTCCTCCTAGTGGTTCTGCCGCGACTGATTCGCGTGATTATCAAAGCTACGGTGATCATGGCTTCATTGCGGGGTCTCCGTATGATCAACAACCCTTTCCTTTGGTGCCGGGCTCCATCACTGACATCTCTTCCAGCCAAACACCAACACCTGCTTCATCCTATGCAAGTGGTGTTGATGGCTTGAATATGGGAGCTTCAAGCATGGTTAATAATAACAACAATGACTACTATGAAGTTGCACCATTATCTCCTCAAGGAAACAGTGGCCTGTTGGATGCTCTAGTGATGGAAGCTCAAGGACTTACTCACAATGTCAAGTCCAAGAGTGAGCAGGATTCAACCTCAGTTGGGAAGTTATCTTATAAGAGAAAAAACATGGAACGTGAAGAGGAGGGAGGCACTACTGAGCCTGTGGCGTCAGCTATGAAGAAGAACAGTGGCAACACTGCTAATGAGAGCCAGAAGGATGATGGCACAAGCTCCTTTCAATTGTCAAAAGGTGAAACTCTTTTACTCTTGTGTTTGATAAATTTGATTCCTTTCTTTAATTCCTTGCAATTATATATATTTGGTTGGGTAATGTTAGTATGATCTATATAATTGAATTCCCATAGTGGGATAAGACTTTATTCTCATGGTTAGTTGGAGAGATGTTTGTGACATTTTCTATGAGAAAAAAATAGATTATATATTAATAATATATAATAATTTTATATTAGTATTTAATTATAAATTATGGTGTATGATCATAATAATTATTTTAAAAATTTTATTAATAATAATTTGTAATTAAATAATATTGTAAAGTATTTTATATTGTTAATGCATATCATTAAACTTTTTTATTATTAATTAAAATTTATTTAAAATGATCAAGATTTGCGAGTTTTCTTATTTAATTTAATATGTTTGGTTAATAATTTTATAATTTTTAATAAATTTATCTAATAAAAAAATATATTAGAGAATGGGTTACTAAAACCTCCTTGTATTTGGTTTAAATATGTTGAACAATTTTGTTTGTAGTCCGGTAAATTATTTTATTGGTTTCTGATTTTGCAAGGTTTGTTGTCAGTTGTTTTTGTTTTTGTCATGAATTTACTATTAAGAACATGAATTTACTATTAAGAACATGTTTTGCATCCTTCTAAATATAACAATTTTAATTTTGTATTCCTGTAAAATATAAAAAAATTTATTTTTAGTCCTTATAAATTTTATTTTTAGTTCATGTTATTATGTCTCTGCAAAATATAGTAAAATTTCTTTGTAATCTCTGTTTTGAGTCGTCGTAGCAAAAAATAAAAACAACTGACAACTAATATTGCAGGAATTATAAGAATTAAAAACAAAAATGATTATATATATTTGTAGAAAGAAAAGATAGTTAGTAATACACTCTTTAACCTACTGTTTTGAATACACTCTTCTCTTTAAAACTCCTTATATTTGGTTTAAATTTGTTGAGTGATTTTTATTTGTAGTCCTGTAAATTATTTTCTTGGTTAAGTTTTTGATTAAGCAAGGTTTGTTGTCACCTGTTTTGGTTTCTGTTGTGAATTTGTTGTTAAGAACATGTTTTGCACCCTTCTAAATATAACATTTTTCTTATATTCATGTAAAATGTAAAATTTAATTTTTAATCCTTACAAATATATCAAATTTATTTTTAGTTCATGTCATTATGTCTTTGTAAAATATAATTTTCTTTCTAGTCTCTGTTATGGGTCTTCACAAACAAAACCAAAACAACTGACCATTGATAGGGTAGAGATTATAAAAACAGAAGCTATATATATAAGGGCTAAAAATAAAAATTATTTATTCTTCTGTTTAAAACTCCTCATATTTGGTTTAAATATGTTGAGTAATTTTTGTTTGTAGTCCTGTAAATTATTTATTTGATTTTTGATCCTGCAAGATTTGTTGTCACTTGTTTTGGTTTCTGCCACGAATTTGTTGCCAGGAGCATATTTTGCATAATTCTAAATATAACAGTTTTGTTTTTATATTTCTATAAGATATAAAATATTATTTTTTTCCTTATAAATATAGAAAATTTTGTTTTTAGTTAATGTAATTATGTTTATGCAAAATATAGCAGATTTTCTTTTTGATCGAAACCAAATCAAATGATAATGAATATTGCAGGACTAAAAGTAAAAATTGCTATATATATTTGTAGAGTGAAAAATATTAGCATGCAATATATTTTTTAACTCACTTTTATGACTACACTCTTTTGTTTGAAATGATTTTTTTTTTGAATTTCACTTTTTATTCACTATTTTTGTTCTTTTGAATAACTTTTAATTAATAATAAAAATGTGTTATTAAGTGTAAAACATATTTAATCGTATATATATTTCACTTAATGGACATATGATGATTCCCTAAACTTATGTGAAAGTTTTGAATGCATAATACAACAGGGAAGAAAGAAATTGGGGAGGATCCGTTGGAATTAGTGAATTCGATGGACGATGACTTGTTTAGCCTACTGAACAATTATCCCTCAAAGATGCCAATGCCTGAGTGGTACCGTAGAGGGGAAAGCCAATCATTGGGACTTGAAAATCAAGCAGATGATTCTTCACCACCTGACCCCGTTGATCAAGAATATGCTTGGACTCTCGGAACTTGCTGGAACAACATGCCTGGCATATGCTAATTATTTTAGCTTCTATACACAAACAATTATGCATTGCACAACGAAAAGTTCATAGTGATCAAGTTAGACGGAAACTAAACCCATATGGTATGTGTTAGACTTTAGAGATATTGAGTTAGCTAGCTAGGGTGATCGAATTCAAGCACACCAGCCACATTCCATATTCCCCCCTACCCCCCATAACATCATGGTTTGGTGTGGGATTTAGACTAAATATTTTGGGATTCTTGTGTTTTCATTGGTAGTTAATTAATTTCAGTGGTTGTGGAATTAGAAATATATATATTTAGTGCAAAGGAGCTCGCTCGTTGAAGCTCGTTTAGCATCCTATTGAATGCTTTGTACATGCATGCGATGATATCATGAATTACCCGATGCTTAATTATTAGACTTAATTTCGAGAACCAACTTGTCTAGCTAGAACTATATATATATATATATAACAGATTCACATATATGGAAGTATTTTGTTTCCGCGAGCGAGCTACCCAACTTCGCACTTTATTTTAGTTATTTAGGGAAATGTTTCTTTCACACCTAAGATTTTATGCTCCCCATGCATGCACCCGTTAACAGTGAATGGATAAATTATTCATATAGCTCTAACGTAATACTAACCTATTCCTGGCTTGATAATTAACTAATTTACACATCATTGATAGGTATACGATCGATAAGTTTAAAATCTCATGGGAAGGAATAATAGAATTGTTTCCTTTTCTTTATGGAGCTAGATTGAATACGATTTCTTACTGAGGTCAAATTAACATATTTCGTTATGCTTATTTAGGGTTGAAATGAATTTTAAGGTGATTCCTTGAATAATAATAATAATAATAATAATAATAATAATAATAATAATAATAATAACAATAATAATAATAATAATAATAATAATAATAATAATAATAATAATAATAACAATAATAATAATAATAATAATAATAATAATAATAATAATAATAATAATAATAATAATAATAATAATAATAATAATAGTAATATTCTATATCATTAAATTAAGGAGATTCTTGGTCTTACAATCTAATTTTATTTTACCCAAAAATTTTCTCATTAATTTCTTGTTTAATGACTAAGACATAAATATAAAAATGGAAAATTATTTAATATTTATATTAAACAAGTTGTGAATTTTACACAGACTTTTACTTTTTTTTTAAATTAAACTATTAATTAAACAATATAACGATATAAATATTTATAATTATAAAATATATTTATATAATTTATTTAATTAGAATATAGAAATATAGTTTGAAAACATATTTAGAGTTATTAATAAAATATAGTTAATTCAAATAATTGTTCCTTTAAAATTTAAAAGAGGAAAAGGTATAAATGACACACTCAAGAATTTTCAAATGAGTGAACTCTAATAAAATGTATTGGAAGAAATTATTCTTTTCAAATTTAAAGATTTAATGAAAATTAAAAATTACAAATTTTTGTGACCTTAATTTGCTATAAAGAAAAATAAAGGATTTGAAATCACAAAAATATTTACTTGATATTTGATTTAAAAATGGGTCATTAAATAAAATAAAGTCTTATGTATAATTAAGTTCTTAATTAAGTAGTTATTAAGTAAGTGTTCTTCATGTAAGAACTTATGCATAATTTGTTTTTATAATAAAAAGAAAAATATAAGATTAAACTGATTTTATAAAAGTTATAAGTTATTTTTTGTTGTCTTTTGCATAACATCACCTATGATTAAAATTATCTATCAATGTGGTTGAATTTCACCAATGCCAATAGAAAATAACTTTAACAAGTAAAATCAATAATATATATATACTTCTAAAAAACATTAAAAGAGTATGGTACGTAACCAGTAGAGAGATGGTAATATATGTCTCGATGATCTGTTTTTAATTTTTCGTGTCATTCTAATTAAAAAATAATTTTTTAAAATATAATATTTTTTCTCTTATTTAACATATATATTTTTAAAGTGTCATATTTTAATTAAAAATAAATGAAAACGGACATGTAACGAGAATAGTTTATTTAATTCTGAAATGGAATATATACAAATATGATACTAAAGTAAGAATAAAAAAAGGTCTTGAATAGGAATACAACTGGGTTGGATTCTCGTGATGTTTAATTCTTGATGAGAGTAGATATCGTGACATTTAGCAATACAGAATAATACAGTAAATTTGGATAAGTCCAGCAAATTATTAAAATTCATCATCATTAATCCACATTTAGTGCTGACACTATTCAACTTTTAGATTGACTATTTGTACTTTCGGTTCCGTTATTCCTTCGTGCCAACCACTTTATCCTCAGATAGTGTGCTAAATAAAGTGCTTCATCTTATACCAATATTGGAATTCCTAGGATATTAGTAATTTCTCCGTATCGAGTTTTTGCTTCAATTACTAACTCTGAAACGACTCTACATATTTTGGTTAAAATAGAAATGATCCAAACCACACTATACAGGTGGCTAATTAAGTTTTTACAAGAAAAGAGTGTTCAAAAGAATTTACAAAAAAATCATTTGAATTTATGAAAATATATAGTTAATAATTTCTACAGACTTCTCCAATTTATCTCAATGATTTTTTTGGTGTAGTTTGTCACAATAATTTTTTTTTTATTCTAATAAATTTTATGATCATGAAGTCTAACTTAATTTATTAAATATGACGAGTAACTGTGTAAAAAAAAAAAAAAAAAACTCAGATCATGCTAACTAACTCTTCCCCAAATCATAGCTTATTTCACTCCAAAATGCTTCCAAGTAGATACAAGATAATGTAAAAGTTGTGGGGTGTGGGGTGAACTGTTTTGATTCTGCTTAATATATGGTTAAACCCTTTTCCTTTATTTTTATTTAAAAAAAAAACTATGATAATCGGCCTTTGAAACACGAATCATACTATTTTTTATTTTCATTTTACTTTATGTATATATATTATTTGGATATGGATTTTTAAAACTTGGTTTGCATAAAATACTAGTTGCACTTTAAAACCACGTAGATTGCATGAGTGAAACAGTGCTTTTCATACTTTATCCATAACGTGCAAAGCCCTTTGCTCAGCACCCACTTTTTAAGCTAATATGGTCCCCACATGTAACCCTTGTGCTCCAAAGAATACGATAGTCTTTTACTTTTCTTAAACTCCCATATGTTTTACCCTTTTTTGCTACATACTGTTTTCTTTTTTCTTTCAGAATTCACGTTGCTAGATGCGCCTGGATTACCCTCACCCTCCCTTCTTCCCTCTCTAGATAGATAAAGATCAAATATATTCCAAGAATAATTTTTGGTAAGTTATTTTAATTAATAGCTTTATATATATATACATATTAAATTTTACTAAAAATTTAATTAAAATATACTGATAATATAAATATTTTTATAATATTATTCAATTATAAATTTTCATAAATAATATAATTATCCATTTTTATAATAACTATTTTAAAAGTTATATTTAAAATGATTTTTAATTGATTGATAAAACTAAAAAAAATTTACATTGACATTACATAAAAAATAAATTATTTTAATAATTCAACTGTTGAATTATAAATTCTCACCTGATATATCACGTCTGTAGTTTTATTTTTATGAAAATTTAAATTTATTTGATATTTTATTAAATAAATTTAATTTAATGTATAATATATTTGTTAAAATACATGTAAATAATGTTGTTGACATTAAGATTATATAACTTTTACAAATGTATATTATATCTAAAATTTTATGTGCATGCATGATCATTAAAATAATATATTCATTACATTATTAACATTTAATATATATTCAAAAAATTATTAAATTGAGTTACTCTTAAAATAATTTAATAATTGTGTTTGTGATTAAAAGTTCATATATGTTATAAAATTTAACATTATAAATTGAAATATAGAATAACTTAATTAGTTCACACTACATGCGTATGGGCGCGTGTGATTAAAAACTTATATATATAATTAACATTATCATGATTGGTCTTTCATGTATATCACATTTTTGTACTTCTTGTGATTAATTTTTTTAATATATTTTTTTACTTATAAAAAAATATAAAATTTGTACAGAAAATTTTATAATTATGAGTGAGATAGAGAATTGAAGGGAGAAAATGGAAGCAATCTATGTTTTAAAAATAAAAGGTCTCCTAACACTTAAAATACTCATGATTTAACAACTTCCCGATAATAATATGACAATAACAGTCCCAATATAATAAATTGTTAATTTCAACATAAATTTATTTTGATAATTTATTTATAACTAGTGTTTTAGCCGATACATTCTATGGGTTAAATTTAATACGTATTTTTTTTATATAAATATAATTAATTGTTATTAAAATATTAAAACTTATTCATATCAAATAGTTAAAATAAATATTTTTCAAATGACTTAGATAAAGTTTAATAATTTTGTTTGTAGAAAAACATATTTTATATATATATATATATATATATATATATATATATATATATATAAAATTTCAAAATAATTCTTGATGTATTTTAAGGTCGCCTCGTCAATGTGGTTAAGATTTTGAAATGTATTGAAACTAAAATAATATTCTATTTATTTATAATATTCTTGTTTTTGTCATTTTTAAATCTTCCTTTATATTATTAAATTACCTGATAAAGTAACAAATTTTAGAATTTTATTATTTTTTTATAAAATATTTTTTATTTTAAAATCAAATTAGTAATAAAAATACTTTAAATAAAATGACAACAAATAATGTAAATGATAATAAAATCAACAAAAAATACCATCAAAATAATAATATGTGAATAATTCAATAATAAACATTAAATCGTAAAAAATAATTTTGTCACACTTTTAATCTGTTTACGAAATATAGAAAGGTACAATAAGTAATTATTAGCTGAAACTATACGGTGATCAAATAATTCTAATTTTTAGAATTATTAGCTTCAATTACCTACATGTTGAAATCTTAATGTAATATGATTTTTTTTTAAAATATGAGTGAAAAAAATGTTATCGATCAATTATCTAGTTTACCCTAATCTTTAATATTTGTTTAATCCGTAAGCAGTTGTATCGTTCTTGTTTAATCCCCTGTCAATTTCTTGAAATCTAAAGCTCTTTTTTTTTTTTTTTACCTTACCATTTAGCTCTATAGATAAGCTAATAAGCTCTACATATTTACTATATGGGCCAAATAATTCTTGAATTCCGTTGGAATAGCTAATAAGCACAAGCTTCGTAT
This sequence comes from Mucuna pruriens, assembly GCA_025330945.1. Taxonomy (NCBI): domain Eukaryota; kingdom Viridiplantae; phylum Streptophyta; class Magnoliopsida; order Fabales; family Fabaceae; genus Mucuna; species Mucuna pruriens. Next base: position 2,295,740 of record JAENHJ010000042.1, on the reverse strand, counting down.
TGTTGGTAATTTCTGATAGTTAAGTTGTCGTCTAAATAAATATTTCTTACTAATTTACTCTGGTATTTATATTGGGAAGGGTATAGATTTTAGCAACTATTTTATGTGGAATCGTTCTATTCATTGTGTTTATATATATGATATATTGATTATTTTACTACCCCCATCCTCTACTATTTGCAATAAAGATGGCACGGTTACTCAACAGTCAAAACAATTTGTTTTTTTTTTTCCTAATGGAGGCAAATTCATTTCATAGTTTTAACTTGCATCAAAGCCTGCTATTTACACTTTATGTTCAATGGAGCCTAGTTGGTTTCAGATCGAACAATTAGAGTCATTGGTTTTTAACAGCTAAAAATGTGTTATCCAGGATCAAGCATCACAGAGCCTAGTTGGTAAGTATTTACAATCAATAGAAGGATCAAATGATTCAACCCAATAGACAGTGATCATGTCTTCGTGTCAAGATAGCACAGTGCACAGCGGGATTGAAGTTCTGAACGTTTTCATTTGTTCTAGAAAAGATCTTGGATATAAACTCTGGATAAAAAAGGAAACAATCCTACAAATCAAGTAAAAAACATGACAAAGTTAATTATATAGAGAAATCTGAATTCATGATTATCCCTGCAACCCAGACTATATTCCCCCACAATATCGACTCCCCCTTGTCCGTGTCTCGCCCTTCCTTGATCATACTTCTCATTAACTCAATTACTCATATTCAAAAAGAATCCCTAAACCTTCCCTAATCACTAAAAATGGGAAAAGGAAAGAAAAACAAATTACATTCCCCAATAAAAACTCTATCAGGAAAAGAGGCAAAACAAATGACAATCTCACTGGTAATAATAACAAAAAATTAAAAAACTTGAACTGCAATGCAACAAAACAGTATGATAAATTAACAAAACTATAATCATAAAATGAAAAATCCATTTCCTCTCATAATGTAACGTTCATTGAGTACTAAAAATAGATCATAATTAAGAAGATCTTAATTAGGTCTTGTCATTTATATTATTTAATTAATTAAAAGATACTTGATGCCCTATTATTAGTATGATGACCCTAATGCTTGGATATTATAGGAATAAGTTAATAGGATCCATATAGATTCTAGAAGCTCAGATGGGTTGAGGTCGGTTAACCCACACACTTCAAGTTTAAGTTACGGAAGGAATGAGATATTAGAGTTAGGGTCATGAATGCTTATCAAGGTTATGAATAATAAGTGAATTATGGGTTTGAATTGATGACGAGGAAATCTAATAGTATTGATTTGGGATGCTTCGACATATCTTAGAATAAATGTAAATCCTGGTTGTTCCTCATCCTTAATGATTGTCTGTTGATTATATGTCTCTTTTGTTCTTTATATGAACATGTTAGGTTTATGTTTATTTTATTATTCTTTATATGAACATGTTAGGTTAGGTTTATTCTTGATTTTAGTTAAATGTCTATTTGTATGATTGAGGATTGGGATAGAGGATTTTTTATGCTAGATATAGGATGAATCGATGTATGCCTTCATTTTGGAGTCTGGTTGAAGTTGGAAGATATGAGGGGCCTCCACCATCGCCAAATTGCATAATGCAAATTAGGGGTTAAGTATGGTTGTAAACATGTTTCAAATATCTATTTTAATTTCTGTTGAGTCCTTGAAAAAAGGCTGGGCTTAAACCGTGTTGCATGAAGCATGACTTTGCTTAGGGCAAGGTCTGAAAATACTATGGTCGTGCTTTTGAAACAAGGTCATGCTTATCCTACATAACACTAAGCAAGCCCCTCTAGGACAAGTTGTTGTTGTTCCAACCTCAAGATAGGATCACCTAGGTTTCCCTCTTCTTTCCATGTGTACTAATTATTGATGTTTGATCCTTTTATGTTGTATTTACTAAAGGATGATGAATGGTAACGTCTATATGTGTTGACTCTTAAACATAAGGTACACTCATGTAATATAGTTGTTGTTTATGTTGTGATTGAAGCGATCAACTTCACATAAGAAAATACTATAAAATGCTTAGTTTTAAATGGACATCCTCTTGGAAAGGGAAGGGTGGTACACTACTAGAAAATTTAAAATTTGTTACAAAATAATTTTGTGGCTAATTTTAAAATTAATAGTTAATTTGTAGCTAATCTCTAGTAAAAATAATTAGCTACAAAATTACTATAATATTGAATGGTAGCATGAAATAAGTAGCAAATTAGCTAGAAAAATAATCTTAGTTAATTTGTAGTAAATTTTTTAAAATTTGAAGTTATTTCCTAGTTAATTTGTAGTAATAAGAAGTATAAATGAATATAACTTCAATTTAGCTAGAAAAAATAATTTTCTAGTTAATTAATAGTTAATTAGCTAGGATTTAACTACTAATTTAAATAATAGATAAAATTAGTAGCAAAATAAAAAAATTCTTGTAGTGGTAACTCGTAATTTTCTTCGGTCCCATGGCATGATGTGCAGGTCCTTTGACAAAGGAAGAGTAGAATTCCCTTGTGCGTTAAGCCTACTTTGCCAAATGGAAGTGTGTTGCTATCGTCAACAAAATGATAAAAGAAACATCTTTCGATATGGGAAGGTTGTAGAGATCCCTCGACAATTGAATATAGTATAAATATAAGAGGTTATGATAGTAAGAGGGACGCCTCTTAATGATTTTGTGCTCAATTAGTCATAGGACGGTAGTAAAGAAAAAAAAATAACAATAATACTAACCAGAACCAAATAGAAAACAAAAACAAAACCCCAATGTGAATGATGTTGATTGAATATACTAAGAATGCATGTATGTTTCTTTTTGGATAGAAAGTAATATGTATGGCTAGTTACAAGGTGAATAAAAAAAGGTATCACTACAAGAAAAATGTTTTTTAGCTACCGAAATTAGTGACCGATATTCACGGTGGCTAAATAGAGATGTAATTAGCGACAGAAGAGGAATTTTTTTAAAAAAAACATTAGCGACCGAAAAATATTAAAAAAATAAAATATATATATATATTAGCGACGGAAATAGCGACCGAATTTCAGAAAAATAAAAAAATAAAAAATACATTAGCGACTGATTTAGCGACTGAAATTAAAAATCATTTAAAAATAAAAACGAAATTATTAGCGACGGAATTAGCGACCGAACTTTTTTACAATTAAAATATTAAAAAAACATTAGCGACCGCTTTAGAGACGGAAACTAAAAAATAAAAAAAATTTATTAGAGACGGAATTAGCGACCGAAATTCTAAAAATAAAAATAAAAAAAGTAATTTAGTGACCGACTTTAAAAATAAAAATAAATAAAAAAAAACGTTTATTAGCGACGGAATTTGTAAAATATTAAAAAATAAAAAATAAATAAATTTAGCGACGACTTTAGCGACCGAAACTAAAAATCAATAAAAAATAAAAAAAGAAATTATTAGCGACAGAAGTAGCGACCGAAATTCTAAAAATAAAAAAAATAATTTAGCCACCGATTTAGCGACCGACTTTTAAAAATAAAATTAAATAAATAAAAACGTTTATTAGCGACAGAATTTGAAAAATTTTAAAAATAAAAAACAAATAAATTTAGCGACGGATTTAGCGACTAACATTAAAACAGTAAAAAAATAAAAAAAATATTAGCGACCGATATTCTAAAAATAAAATAGAAAAAAAATAATTTAGCCACCGATTTAGCGACTGACGTTTAAAAATAAAATAAAATAAATAAAAACGTTTATTAGCGAAGGAATTAGCGACGGAATTAGCAAAATTGAAAAAATAAAATATAGATAAATTTAGCGACGGATTTAGCGACCGACATTAAAAACATTAAAAAATAAAAAGAAATTATTAGCGATGGAATTAGCGACCGACAGTTAAACGAAAAAATAAAAAAAAAATTAGCGCGGATTTAGCAACGGATTTTCAAAAATTCGAACAAAAATTTTCCCTCCTATTTTTCCCTTTCTTTTTCCTTCGCCCTCCTTTATTTAAACCACCACCACCACCGCCGCCACTATCGCCTCTCCCTTCCTTTCTCTACTCTTCTCTGTTGTCCACCCACCTCTCTTCTTCCACAACCTCCACCACTACCTTCTTTTCACTACTCTCTTCCCTCCCTTTCTTCTACTTTCTCCCACTTTTATTCCTCCTCCCTTCCCCCTTCCCTAACCACCAACAATGAACCACCACCACCTTCCTTCCATTCCTTTCTCTCATCCCTTCCCTCTCCCTTCTTCCTCTCTTTTTTTCCCCTTCCCTAACCACCAACAATCTACCACCTCCATCTAATTATTTAAAAAAAAAAAAATAGCCACTGAATTAGCCACCAAATTATTTAAAATAAAAAATCAAATTGCCACCGAATTAGCCACCGAATTATTTAAAATAAAAATCAAATAGCCACCGAATTAGCAACCGAATTATTTAAAATAAAAAATCAAATAACCACCGAATTAGGGACGGATTTTTTAATATATAAATAAATAAAAATAAAAAATCACCAGATTATTTTAATAATATAAAATAGCCACCGATTTAGCGACCGAATTTTAAATATAATTAGCCACCGATTACATTTCGGTGGCAAAGGTTTAGCGACTTGACTTTTCGCAACGGAAAAAATCGGTCGCTAATTCCGTCGCTAAATCATTTTGTGACGAAAATATTACGTTAGCGACCGATTTTCCAGCTTTAGCGATCGATTTTTTAGGTCGCTAAAAATGAATTTTTTTGTAGATTAAGTAAAGACCTATGTTCATATTTAAGAAATGTTTTGTGTTACCTTAAGGGTATGCAAGAGGTTATACTCATAGAGAAAGATTATGTATTAATAATGAAAGGTATAGAACTAATCATGGGTACGAAGGATTTACTAGTGACCAATGAAAGTAAGATCATGATATATATATATAAATAAAATGAGTTTGGGCAGCAGAGTATAACCTATCCTCAAAATCCTAGAACACTTATTGAGATGTTTGTATCACTAGCTTAAGTTTATGTTTTTTAGGTTAACAAGTGAAGGAGCCTCCTGATGCATCTTGGAGTTAGATGACAGAAGGACTTAGTTTAGTTTTGTGTATTCTTTTCTTCACGAGAACATTACTATGTTTTTATGTATTTTACTTTATAAAGTTAATGCAGTATTGTTGCAACACTTGTAATTTGATGGTTTAAAGATTTTACATTACTTTTATTTTATATATATATATATATATATATATTCGCTTATGACTGATTAATTTACGTTTAAAGTTGTTCGTGTTCTTAAAAATCTAGACATAATTACGATAAAGCCTTCTAGGAGGTTACACATAACACTATTAGTTAAATCAAATTATTTGATTTTTCAATGTACCAAATCATTTTAAAGAAGAATAGGACTTTGGGAGAGAAGATGAGGCAGCCATTTTGTTTGGGATAGATAGTACAGTTCGAGAGAGGAAAACATGAGCGTGAAGAAAATTGATAGAGATTTACCGATATTGTTGGTAGGAGATTCAGTGGAGAGATTTTTAGTCAATCAAAGCTCATAGACCCTGTTGACTATGAAACACACGCCATGCAACTTCAACACCAGTTATGCCTTAAATTCCAGATAATGACACTCTACGAGATGTAGATACTCTTTCTATTAGTCCCCATTTAGAATCAATGGTTGGTGGTTTAGAATCAAAGTTGCAAAATTTGATCGGGAATATTACAAAACCCTTTATTAATTAGTATTTCAAATGCTAAATCATAAAACCCGATTTGGCGAGGTAAAGAGAAATAAAATTTACATACCAGATGGAAAAGGTGCAAATGATTCAACTAGCTTTTATAAGCTATAGATTTTCAAAAATAATTATAGAACCATCAATTGCAATACCCCAGTAGAGCCCAATCTAGCCATCGGAACCCTGCTCAAACACAAACATATTGGTAATGAGTCAAATGACATGATTAAGACACTTATGCATTAGAAATAAAACAAAGACGGTGAAAAATGGGTATAAAAGAGTTACAAGTTAAAATTTCGTTTAAGTTTGAATATATATAGCCCAACTAAATGAGCAAAGTATAATTAAGGTGTTAGCAGCAAAATCAGCATGTTAGAAAATTTTCTATCATTATAAATTTTACACGATCTTATTATATTATATCAAATTATTAAACGTTAGATTCATAGATATTTATTAAAGAACATAACAAAATCTTTGATTTTATGAGTGGTTGATTTATGATTTTTTTAACTAAATTGTCTTACATTCATTTCTCTTTTTTATAAGGAGAACGAAAATTATAATTTAATTTTATGTGTTCCTTATATATTAATTTATATATATAATTTCTATTATCTCTTAATAAATCAATATACGTCATTATTCATTAAACTTATATCATATTCTTTTAATAATTTTATCTAATTATTTAAATTATACTACTTAATATTATAATCATTAAATAAATAAATAATTAATTAATTAATATAATATATTTAAAATATAATACCCATATAGTTTATAGAAATTATAAATTTATGTAGCAGCGGTCATCTTCATAATATTAACCATTAACTATAATAACAATCAACCACCGACCATAAGTATGATGTCATTACTCATAGGATAACTAATAAGTCTCAATCATGATATGGCATCGACCCTATTATATAATTAATAAACCTCGATCATGTGAAGTGTGTCGATGATAGAAGTAATGCTGTTATGCTTTTCTAGGTTTGATATGCGGCATTTAGAGGGGTAATTCATTACAAGTGAGATGAGTTATATAGTCAACTTTCTAACAATGACGAATTGAATTAGGGTTAAATCAAAAGGAGACCAATGATTATAGGAGGCATCCATATGGTTGTGGCAAGTTTGTTCTCTATAGATGGTCAATGAAGATCTCTAAGACTAATTTATTTTACATTTTATCTTTCTTGTTCTAAGTTATTTCATTTTTTTTTTTAATTTTGATTCCTATTAAGCATGTCTCAAAGCCTAAAACAGAATGCATCTAAAGCTTGTGCTTGAGGTTCATTTCTTGGATTAGGAAGATAATTAATAGATTAATTTTTAGGATTTACTTAAAGAAAAAAATCCATATATATATACAGATCGAGATGACAATTTAAAAGAGAGAAAACATATATTTTAAGTATTTTGCTTAAACAAATAGATACAAGTGTTGACAGTAATCTAGATCTTCCCTATCAATAACAATGCCCATACATATTCCACATCTTTTCCCTCCAATAGCTACCCTATCTTGTTAATTAAGTGTTGGTCCAAAACCAATTAGGAAGAAAAGAATTATTTGCACATAATTAAACCAAAACTGCAGCAAACACACAGAAAAAAAAAAAAAACAGACTGAAATTACATAAAAAAAATAGAATACAATTTTGTATAAATCTGTAATTTCAAGTGCAGTAAAGAAAATGCATCAGAGAATTAATGAGCAGAGAGAAGGAATTGCACACACAAGATTTACCAGCTTTAGTTAATGTGACGTAGTTCCACGCGAAAGAGCAATTTCACTATGAATCAAGATTTATGTGGTTTAGTCAATGTGATCTATATGTACATGTGGTTCAAAAAAAACCCTTGGTTTTTGTCCCTTTTACTTTAAAAAAAAACCATAGCAAAACCTAAGCGTTCACCCTCTATTTTTTCTCTCGATTTTCTCTCATGTTGTTTTTATTTTATACAAGGGAGGTTGAATAAAAATTATAATCACTTAACCCACGAAGCCCAAAGACCAAAAAGAAACAAAAGAAAATCCAAAACAATTAATTTAGGCCCAAAAAGCTTATTTGGAAGCATCCCGAAACACTTACGTGAAACATGTATCACAAAGTGACAAATAAGTTATAATACAAAATGTTAACATTCAAATTCAAATCTCATTATTAATTAAAAAGAAAAAGTAATCAACTACAGTGACTACAAGTGATAAACTGAAATTTTATATATTATTGCTAAGAGATTTTTTGTGAAAATCTAATTGTTTTAACATATATCATGTATAATTCATTTTTTTTTCTTGAATTTAATGCAATACAGATCTACAAGTAGAAAAATGACAAAATGTAACAAAAATCAAGATTTTTTAATCAAGCCTACCAAAGAGGCCCACTTAGCACAATATAAAAGGAGCAGCTAGATAACAAAAGGAGAGATTCCATCACCCCATCATTCTAGCACTCCACAACTTATTCTCTCATACTTCACCATCCATCTAGTATTTTTCCTCGATTCCAAAGCTCTCTAAAGGCACCACTATAGAACATTTGACAAGTCTCAAGGTTTATTACAAAATAGAGGAGTGGAACCTTTGACCATTACAAGTTTTTTTTTCCATGTTTATCTATGATTGCTTTAGTATGCTTTCTTTTGTATGAGTAACTACACTCTCTTTTAAGGGTTATGATGTAATTTGTGTTTAGAACCGTTAATCTTTTTTTAATATAATATTTTATTTTCTTTCTTTGCTGAAGAAAATACTTTATTATTTTAATATCCTTACAAGGAAATGATTACACTTGCATGTTTAAATAAATTAATTAGTGGTGATTGTACCATAGTTAATTGGTAGACTTATAAAATAATTGAGTTTAGGGAGATTGCATGATCAACATTTTTCTCTAAACTTTTGATTCGATTAGTTATTAATAAGTTTTTATCTTCATAATGCTTACTTTAGTATGTGTTTCTATATGACCAACCAGGGACCATCCTATGATAGAGAATATATTCAAAAAATGGCATGAAAGTAGGATTGACGGAGAAAACATAAATGAAAAATACCCTTAATTCAGAAAGATTAAATTCAATTCTTCCCATATGTTCTATCTACCTTCTCTACTTTATTTGCTTTTATTATTATTTTCGTTGCACTGTTCTCTCCAAAATCAAAAACTCATTTTTCTAAACTACATTAAATTTTTTAAAAACTAACATTTACACACACTAGTCTCTTAGGTATGATATTTGGATTCATATTCTTCTTACTACCACAAGTGTGATAAGAATTTAAAAATATGTTGAAAGAAAGATGCAAAAAAATATTTAAAATTTTAAAATTAAGGTGGAAACGAAGAAACATTCACTATCTTGTATTTATAACCAATTAAGAGGAAGGAAAAAAAAATTATATTTGTCATTTAAAATTTAAAAAGAGAAGGATATATTTACAAGAAATTACAAATAATTTATGCCTAAGAAATCAAGAAAGAAATAATGAATAGAAAAGACAGAAGTTAAGAGAAGAAGAGAAATATTCGGAAATGAAGATAATATTTGGAGTTGAAGAAGTTAAGGAAGAAGAAAAACTTCAACGAAGGAGAAAAGAATTTGAAATTAGTGATGAAAGTGATAGATCTTCCAAATTAAAGAAGTTGATAAGACAAATATTAGAAGAGGATAATATTTGGAGAAGAAGTGAGTGTAAGTACAATTAGGAGAGATATTTGGGGATGATTATCAAAAGGAAAAGATGCAATTTCAAGAGACAAGAAAAAGTGTGGAAGAGTATAATAAGGAGAGATATTCGAAGGTGATTATAAAATAAATTATGCAATTTCAACGGAGAAAAAGAGATGGTATAATCAAGAAAGATATTTGTGGATGATGGTTGTAAAAAAAAATGCAACTTCATATTCCATGTGTATAGGTAGCTCTCGTGATATTTACGAGCTCATGGGAAAAAAGAATTTAAATGAAAGTGAAGAAGAATGTAGAAAGTGAAACTGTAGAGAACAAATAACCTTTTTCATTTATTTATTTATATATATATATATATATATATATATATATATATATATATATATATATATATATATATATATATATATATATATATATATATATATATATATATATATATATATATATATATATATACACGAAAAAAGATAAGAGAATTTTGTCCACCTTAATCAAAATATATTAGCTTGACTTTCTTATGTGACTTTAAAACGAATTGAGGTGATAAATATTATTTCTCTAAGTATGTTATTCAAAGTTTGGATTTTTATTTGTTTGTTGTCGCAATCAGAGTCGTGAAGGAATAAAAAAAAATTTAAAATATAAAAATTTAAAATAAATAAAAAGATATGGAGTTGGCACCAATGTTATAAAGAAAATTTATAACATTCGAAAACTTAAAAAAAAAAAGACTTTTTGAATTCGAAAATGGATTACGTGTCGAGAAGGTAATAACACCCTACAACGTTTGTTAAAAAGTTATTTTTAACTAATTAAATAAATTAGATATTCATCTCACCTTAAAAAGTAAAGAAATTATTGTAAATTAATTAGATTTACTTATTAATTTATTATTATTATTTTTTATATTTTTTTAGCTCAATAGAAGTCGTTTCCTATTTCTACGTATCTCCAGTTGCAATTAGACAATTAGAGTTACATAATTTTTTTTTGGTAAAAGATGTTTGTGAGATTGATTTTAACTTTTATTTTGATTTTAACTTTTATTATTCCCTATAATTTTTTTAACTTTCACAGTTCATACATTCCTAAATTGATATAAGTGTACACCAAAGCCAATCCTTTTGAGTTAATTCATTCATGCTAGAGGAGAGTTTAGACACATCAAACTATCAATACCTGTGCTCCGAAACTTTCAAGATTAATAGGATCTCACATATTTGAAAATTTTGAAAATTGAGAAGATGTCACATCTATTATATCTTTTGATAGAAGACCAGGGACCTTGGAGCAAGCACAGTTCAGAAAAATGTGCGAGTATACTAATTTGTGATGCATTCAAAGGACTTCTAGCGTCCAAAGAAGGCTTGCGTCCCAAAGGGCTCTACATCCATAGGCTCTACATCCATGGGCTCTACATCCAAGGGATATAAACAAGCTAGAAATCTAAATATCAATAGACAATAAAGGAAAAAATGAGCTGTCTAGAGGCTCTTGCATCCACTGGCTATGCACGAACAGGAGAGACAAATACAACATATGACAAAAAGGAGAAAATGAGTTATTCGAAAGGTCCTACATTCAAAGATTGTGGACGAACGAGAAAGACAAATACAACAAGCAACATGAAAAGAAAAGGAACCATCCAAAGGTTCCTACGCCCAAAGAAGAAAGATTTATAACAACAGACAACAAAAAAAGAAAGGGAGGCATCCAAAGGCCCTACATCCAAAGAGTATGTACATACATCAAATAACTAACAGTAGATAATTGAAAAAGGAAAATGAGTCATCCAAAGGCTTATGCGTCTAAAAATATGGATGTATAGCAATGATAAATAACAAACAACAGAAAAAAGAGTCATCTAGAGACTTTTATGTCCAAAGGCATGGACGTACAATAAAGATAATTAACAAACAGCAGAAAGAAGAAAAATGAGTGATCAAAAGAACCATGCATCCAAAGTCATGGACGTAAAATAAAGATAAATAATAAACAGCAGAAAAAGAGTCATTCAGGCTGTATCCAAAGACATAGACGTACAACAAAGATAACATGACATCAGACACTAAAAGAAGAAAGGGGACCATCCAAAAGTCCCTACATCTAAAAGCTATGGACGCTTAACATATAGCTAGCAGTAGATAATAGAAAAAGGAAAATTAGCTATCCAAAAGCTCCTGCGTTCAAAGAGTATGGATGCATAATAGATAATTGACAACAGATAATAGGAAAAAGAAAAGAGTCATCCAAAGTCTCCTACATCCAAAGGCTATGTACGAACATCATGTAGATGACAACAAATAACAGCAAATAACAGGAAGAAAAAAAATGAGTCATCCAAAGGCTCCTATGTCCAACGGCCATGGACGAACAACATGTGAATAAGTGGAAAGGGAGGGGCTACCTAGATAGGCACCAAAGAGCCTTTGTGTCCAAAACAAGGCTAGAACAACAAATAAACAAATGGCAATGAAAGGAACTGTCCAAATGAACATCCAAAGAGCCTCTACGTCTAAAACAAGGCTGAAACAACAAGTAAATAGATGGAAATAGAAGGGACTAGCTAGATAAGCATCTAGAGAACCTTTACGTCCAAAGAAAGGATAGAACAATAAGTAAATAGATGGAGATGGAAAGGGTTGCCCAAATAGACGTCCAAAGAACCTCTACGTCCAAAGCAAGACTAGAATAACAAGTAGATAAATGGAAATGAAAGGAATTGCTCATATGGGTATCCAAAGAGCCTATGCATTCAAAGAGAGACTAGAACAACAAGTAACTAAATGGAAATGGAAGGAACTGCTTAGATGGGGGTCCAAAAAGTCTCTACGTCCAAAGTAAGGCTTGAACAACAAGTATATACATGAAAATGGCAGGGACTACCCAAATGAGGATCCAAAGAACCTCTGCATTCAAAGAGAGACTAAAATAATAAGTAAAGGGTATGGACAAGCCAAAGGGTCCCGTGTCCAAAGAAAGGCTATGGATGCGTCCAAAGATACTTCTGCATCCAAAAAGGGCTATGTGTCCAAAGACACTTCTGCGTCCAAAGGCACTTCTGCATCCAAAGACACTTCTACATCCAAAGGCACTTTAGAGTCCAAAAACACTTCAGCATCCAAAGGCGTTTTAGCATCCAAAGATACTTTTGTGGTCCAAAGGGATCTACGTCCGAAGATGCATATGCCCCAGGGATGTCCAAAGACCCCATGCATAGTATATGTAGGACAAGACAAGCACTATAACAAGTACCAGTATGTCTTCATGTTGATACTCCTGTGTCTTTGTTTCCTTGCAAATTCCATGATCTCCTTTGCTATCAAAAGCCCTACAAGATGTTGTGTTTTTCATATCCTCCTTCCACAGTTCCTTTTCCTCCTGTCTAAAACACTCTAGGGTCACCTTTTCCTTCTCTTTCAAGGTCTTTACTCGTGCTCTATTTTTCTTCTTTTTCTCTCTCAATTCCTTTTCTCCTTTTTTTTTCCAAAGTCTTTTTGATCTTGGTTCAGTTAAGGTATTTATAAGCTTTCACAAATTGATTGTTTAATCCAACTTGGTTGTTTTTCTTAGCAAATTGGTCATTTGTAGTGAGCTTTCTAGAAACCACAAATAATAGAGTAAGGTGGCGTGGAGCATAGCAATGCAAAGAAGGAAGAAATGGGAGATGCATCTTCTTTGGACACACTATCACAACGCAGAGAAACACAAAAATTATTTTCGTGTGTTTGACATATTGTAAAGTTGCGTAGGAATAGTAAAGCCGTAAAGCATATTGATTGCTCTTTGGACGTCCACCGCCCTACCTGCTCTCTGTAATTGGCTGATTTATTAGTTGTGAGCAGAAGCGGAGCAGAATTTGCAGTAGAAAGGGGAGCAAAACATCCCCTTTAGACAACCAACTGCAATGTAGGATGTGCTGCAGAAAAGGAGAGCAACGCTTTCCCTTTAGATGGACTGTAAGAAGGGGATAAGAGCATCCCTTTAGAGGCATTGTAAGAAAGGATGTAGAACACCCTTTGGATGCACTATAAGAAGGAGACCAGGGCATAACAATCTTCAGACTATTCTGCCTCTTTGGACTTCCAATGAATTTGACTTTTTTTTTTTTTTATATTGAACTAGGTATTAGAAGTAAAGGGAATAGTAAAAAATTAGATATACACGTTTGTTTGCTGCTTATTTACTTTAGCCAACTCTCTTCCCACGTAGCCTTATTAAGTGCATGCTTGATTGCACATATACAATGTATATATTGATAAATTTCAAAGTTGAAATCATAAAATTTATATAAAAATTGGTATAATTTACTTTAACAAGATCCGTGTCAATCATTTCTTACGTGCAATGAAACAAGTTACAAATTATAATGGAGATGATTAAAAAGTTATCTCTATCATTCACTTGGTATTCTATTTACTGTTCATAAAATAAGTCGTAAAATAGATACATGCGAAAAGAAAATTCCCGCTCAAACAGTATCTGCACAGACAAACAGCCAAACTCAAACATGGCTGGCATTACGTCCTTTTCCTGTCTACTCGTGCGAAAGTGAAGAGAAGGCATTTATTAGTGGTGTTGTGGCACGAGAAAGGTAAAAGCTTGTAATACACTTCAGAGCATATACAGTGGTGAGTCTTTCTATTATATTTTTTATAATAATTTACACTTTTCTATATATCACATTATTTTTTTATTCTAAGTAATTCAAATAATTTTTTTCCAATAAAAAAACTCACTAAAGTTTCTCAAATAGATCCCATAATAAATCTAATAAAATATCAATTATTAAATAAAAATAAATATATAGTTACTGTTGTTAAAAAAAAAACCCATTCTAACCCATTTTATATTATTATTATTATATAATGTATGAACTACATTTGAGAAAGTGAACCTGCTAGCAGAAGCAACCAAACAATAAATGGGGCTCACACAATTTCTCTCCTATGATGTACATTTGATATTTTGCTATTACTCTATAAATCAGAAAAGAAATCCTCGTTGAGAAATGCTTTTAGACATTTTCTTTTGGATATATAATAATGAATTAAAAGACGATGTAGTAGAATGAATTATTCTTTTGGTTGCTTTTTGGGATTTTTTTTTTGAGTTTAGGTTGGTTTGTAAGGTCCGATCAGACTAAATTTGTGTAGTTTTATTTGAATTATTTTTTTAGTTTAGTATGTTTTCTCACCTTTTACAAAATTATTTTTTTAAAATTATATAATTTTTTAAAAGGTAATTTTAATTTCGTTTTTCTAATTTTTCAATTTATACAAATCTTAATATTTTAAATGTTAGAAATTTATAATTTCTTTTAATCATGTGAGCTTTATATTTTAAATACAATTATATCAACTATTTATTTAAAGTGATTATAATATTAAGTGATCCAATTAAGTAATCAAAAAGACTTCCTAAAAGACTTGATATGGACTTAAGTGGATACCCAGGTTGTTCCGTTAGGGGATAATGAGAATCCTATACATAGGTTAACACATCAGGAAAGGTTATGATTCCCAATACACCAAACCAAAAGACATTCTCTGTTCTCCCCATCAGAAAAGAGAAGCAAAAGTTTCCAGAAGAAATTAAGGTGGTTTGGTTGAGGAAGACCACACACCAACGGTTCTCAATTACATTGAAAACACTGATGATTTTGTTATAATTTCCAACACAAATGGATCCAGGTATTTATTTATTTATTTATGTATCCTTATTTAAAGCATTGTTGATCTAGTATGACGGTTATTCATTATAGAAAACCTCTCATGGGGATAAAAAATAAGAAACCGTAAGGTAAATAAATATTTCTAACATTAAATTCAATATATATTTTTAATATGTTATTGTATATACAATATGTATAATTATATATATTATATATAAATATTATATATATATTATCTATTGCAAAGTGTGTGTCTGTGTAATATTTTTAAGAAATGTTGGCTCAAGTGTTTAATTCTTACATGTACAGTGGAATTTGTATTATTATTTTTCGTTTCATTCACTGTTAAACTAAATTTTAGAGTCAGTGAGTTTTGATAAGTTGGACCCTAACAGTTTCCTGTGTTTCATTGACCAATCTGATTGCTAATTAGATTATAACAGACAATTCCTTTTAGTATGTCTGTTTTGAAGCTAAAGAATTTTTGTCCTCAAGGTATTCCATTTTTCTTTTTTTTACTTTGGAGATGAGATACTGTGCTGATAATCACTATTCATACAACTCTGGTGGTTTGGCTCAACGAGTATTTACTACACACTCAACTTATGTTACACATAATGATCACCGTTACTGTTTTGACTTTACCAAAATTAGTACATCGTCTACTTCATTATTGTTTTAATATTTATACTCATTCAAGCAATCCAGTTATTTCCATGGATTTAGTGAAACTTATAATGAGTTTCCTTCTGCATCCTCTCAATTTTTGACTTGAGTTTTCATCATTATCTGTGTGGCTGTGATGTTATGTAGTTACAGTACGTTGAAGTGGGATGTCAAAGGATTCATAAAAGGTTTTGCTTAATGCATATGATTGTGCTAAAAATGTAGCACCAACGAAAGTGCCAGCTAACCTAATATTTGATGACGAATAGAACAGACCATGTTTAATTTTTTGAATGCCCGAGTGAAGTGTTTGATATATATCGACTTATTATTATAAATTATTGTGATACATATGTGAAAAAGAATGTGATTGCTACAAATGTATGAGTCAACTAACCAGTTGAAATAGAAAGGAACAATCCGATGATATAAAATATAGAAAAAAAGATCATAATGAGGGAAGAGAAAAAGTCAATCAGAAATTTTGTAGCATTCATTGTAAGCAGAAGCACAGATAATTTACTCGCAGTAGTTAATGAATGAATTTGAAAAAGGTCCTTCACACAAATCAAACAATTATTACATATGTTATGCAGAAATATATATATATATGACTGCATCATGATCAAGCTTATTAATTTTTAGTGTACGGACACTAAGCCTTAACTTGAATAACTACTTTTCCAATATTAGAGCTAGAAAATAAGGAGTTCAAGCTATCCAGAAAGGTCTCAATTCCAGTGTTTATTTTAATCTTGGACTTAATCTTCCCTTCTTTAATGTGATCCTCCATATCTTTTGCAAAATCTCCAAAACGATTGAAATGTGTTTTCAGCAAAAATCCCTCCATCCTTACTTCCTTGCCCACCATATTCAAAAGATTCCTGATGCCTTCTCTTTCTGTCCAAACCTGCACCACGAGGTTGCTTATTGTAAAACTAGCATGGTAAATTCTTAATTAGAGTAGTGAATTGAACTCTAGCAAGACCCAATTCACCTTGTTATATTCAGATATCATCCCGCAAAGTGATATTCTTGCATACTTGTTGACATGATTCAGTACAGATTCAAGCATCTTCCCACCAACATTGTCAAGGTAAACATCAATACCATTAGGAAAGAACCTGCAAAATTGCAACTTGTTAACTACATGTTATACAATTGAAATATATCCTTTAATTTTCACATAGTCATGTCCTAATTGGTGCAAAATGGGAAGAGGGGTTGATTACTTGCTTAGAACGGCATCAAGGTCCTCTTCCTTATTGTAGTTGAATCCATCATCATACCCAAATTCTTCTTTAATTAGCCTCACCTGAATTCGAAAGTACCAATAAGTTTAACCATGGAATAATAATTAGGTATAAGTTGACTATGTTAGTAAATCAGTACTTTATTTCAATTTGTTGATTAGCATTTTCGTATTGGAATTTTTTTCCACACTCTAGGATATATAATGTGTTGAAATTTTGTTTTTGTTTTTAATTTGACTCATAATATGTATACTAACGATTTAATTTCTTTCTATAAATAAATGATTTTTTAATAAATTATTTATGTAACTTATATTTTTCTAGAAACACACGAACGAACCAATTATTTTATTAGGCCAGTCGCTAGACCTCACGTTATTTTTATGAAAATATCAACCTCTGATTTATACAAAAAAAAAAATTGGACACAAAATAAAACTTTTGAAGAGTTACTTTTTCATCAGATCCAGTGCTTCCGATGACCCTACAACCTCTGATCTTAGCCAATTGACCAGCAATCATTCCCACACCACCGGAAGCCGCAGATATGAACACATTTGAGCCAGGTTTAGGGTCTCCCACCACCTCTATCCCCAGCCATGCTGCAAACCCAGGTACTCCTGCAATGCAAATGCATCCATGGTAAAATTAATTTAATTTGTTTTATCATATGCTAGTGTTGTATATTAATTTCTCATACCCAAAAGAAAAGATATTGAAAATTAATGTTGAGAATAGAAATTAAATCCGTTAACCCACCTAGAGAGCTCAGATAATCCGGCAATGAAATCCCACTTGCAGGATCAATTTTTTGAACGATCTCACTGGTAGACATCACACAATACTCAGCAACAGGAAAACTTGCACTCAAAACAAGATCCCCCTCTTTATATTTACTGTCATTTGATCGTTTTACTCTTCCAATCCCAAATATTGTGATCACCTGTAATATTCCCATTACCATATCACAATTCACAAAGTTTCATATACACTTCATAAGTTAAGTTAGAGAGGTGTAATGTCGACCAAAAGTCAAAAAACAAAGGAAAATGAGCAGTTAGTGTATTGTGGTGATTACATGCATATATGCACATATATATATATACCTGATTGAGCTGAAACTGAGGAAAATAAAGGCCATCTAAGGTACCAGTGAATCTGCCACGTAGATATGGATCTATAGAGAAAAGTAACATCTGAATGGCAACATGGCCAACGGGAATTGATTCAGGAGCCAGCGATAAACGTACAGTGCGGAGTTTAAGATGATCAGTGGTTGGAAGGCCATTGGGAGCATAAGATACCAAGCACCATTCTTTGCTTTCCACCACTGACATTTCCTCTTCACCCATGCTCATGCTTTTCACCTCTTCACCCATGCTTCTTAATCTCACAACAAATACACTCTCTCTTCTTCTTTTTTTCGCCAAAGGATAAACTCGCTTTCTGCTTATGCCATTCTGGTATGATCACACACTCCTTTTATAATCAAATCTTCATATTCTCTCGTAAGCGCGTACCAGATTAGTCCCTCTCCCCCACCTACAAAATATTTAATACTTTGTGGGAAAAACGAGGTAAAAGTCAACGTAGCCATAATTTGTTTCCATGATTTTTTTTATATTTAATTAATATGTGCTCATCACACACATATATATATATATAGTAGAATTTAAACTTGGTATTTTTATAAATATTTATTTAATATAATTACAATTTATAATAAATGAATCCTTATGAATATATATAATTAATATTCTTAATAAATAATTTTTTATTTTATAAATTATATTTTGATATATAATTAATAATTTATATTGTTATATAATATTATTTTTAATTATTGATAATTTATTTTAAATATATAAAAATTCAATTTAAAATTAAATATACTAAAAATAATAAAAAAATATTAAAAAATTCTTAAAAACACTTTTTGTTACGTAGAAATAGATTAAAACACTTTCATTAAAAATAATATAGCTAAAAACACCCCTATTCAAATTTTAAATAGAAAAATTGAATTGGATTGTGGATTAATTTTAAAGAAAAAATTATTTAATTCAATTATTTCGGTATATTTTCTATAATTTTTCTGAATGATCACTTTAATCCTTGAAATTATAATAATTAATTAAATTGATATCTAAAATTAATAATATGACAAAATAATTCTTGAAATTCTACATTAAAAATTATAATAAATCATCAAATTGGTATCTAAAATTAATTTAATCTTTAAAATTATAATAATTTTTTAAATTAATTCCTAAAAATAAAAATAGTCAATTACAATTTTTACTTCGTAACTTTTAAATTTTTAGAAATTTTATCCGTCTAATTTTATTTTTTCATTTGATTTTAAACTTATATAAATTTATCAAATTTATCTCTTTTTTTTCTAATTTTTATTACTATCAAAGTCATTACTATTTATTAAATATTTGTATTTCAATTATAGAAATTATTTATTAAATTATAAAATTGTTTATTAGTTATAAATTATTTATACATCTGTCACCCTTTAATTTGCAGAATAATTATTCAAAAATATAAATATTTAATAAATAAATTTATAATATATTATATAATTTAACTAATAAATTATTTTATAATATAATAAATAAATCTATATAATTTATAAATTATATAGTTAAAATAAATATATTTAAAAAATAAATTTTTCATCTTAAATTTTAATATTTTTATATAATAAATATAAACATATACTTAAGGAAGGTAAAGTGCAATTAACAAATTCAATAATTATATATAATATATTTTTATATTAATAAATTCAATAATTGTATATAATATATTTTTATATACAAACTAAACAAATAAAATGTGTGAAAAAACTATGGTAAAATTTGTAAAATTTTAAAGTAATAAGACAAAAAATATAATTTCTTTTTTAATTTTAAGGACTAAATTTATTGATAATTTATCAATTCAAATATCATTTTACCATTTTATTTATTTAAAGGATATTTTGATCGTCCATTATAATTTAAGATATTAAATTAATTGATAGTATAATTTCATTTACTAATATGACAAATTTAATAATTTTAAAAACTAACTTGAGTGACTATTACAATTTCAATGAATAAAATGGTGATTTATTCTTCCGCATTCAATCGATTAAATTTAATTTAAATCTAATCAAATTCATTCTAAAGTGGTTTGGATTAGGTTACTTTTTATTCTAATCATATTTTTTAAGAAATTATTAAGTAAATGGTAAGATATATATTAAACATAATAAAAAAATAGTTTAAATGAGCAAAAGTATAACTCTTTAAATATAAAACTTTCTTTTGGGAAAAAAATTAGTAAAAGACAAAATCAATAACGAGTCAATCAATAAAAAATGATAAAATTTGGGTAAAAGTAAAAAATGATCTGTTATATTATGTAAGAATGTATATTTGACTATGATATTTGTTATTTGATTTGTTTCACATGGGAAAAGAATGGATCTTAAATGAGCAAATTTTTTAACATCTTATATTAAGTTATAATAATAATGACTCAAATTACATTCACATATAATCAAATTGAGGATTGTCTTAAACTCTAATTTCAAGTAAATATCAAGGAAAGTCATCTAATAACCATGTAAATGAGATGACTCACAATATTTTTCATGAAAGATTTGTAAAAAATTCACATGATGCTCTTTAGTTTGTATTCTTTCTACGATATCGTATTTTAAGTATATACTATTAAAAATAAATTTAAACAACTTGATAATTATATTTATGTACCCTTATTTAAAATTTAATTAAAAAAAATATCTCTATTAAATATAATCTTTTATTAATAATCAATATGTTATGTGATAAATTTTATAAATATTTAAAATATAAATATAAATATGAACGATATTATAAAATTATATATATATATATATATATATATATATATATATATATATATATATATATAAAAAAGTTTCGTCAGTAAAATCAAATCTAAAATTCCATTCAATTCGAAAAAAAAAAAAAATTTATTCAGTTTTTGGTTTTTTAAATCGATTTTTTTTATTGGATTGGATATATTTATGAATGCACCCCTGTATGTTAATTAAATTCTTTCTAATTGTATCGTAACTTTTTTTTTAAAAAAAAAAAAAAAAAAGAGAAGGGATGTCCCTAATTTCAATTTCAATTAAAGTTGGCACTAATTAATTATAGGATCGATGCGAATATTTAAAAGTTATAGGATTGAGATTTTAAAAAATTTATTTTTACAAAAATATATTGAAATATTTAATAAAACTTTTAAATAATAGAATTGATATATTATTATGATTTTTTTAAAGAAATTGTGGAAAATTTAGTAATACTCAATTGAGATTTTTTATAACTTAAAAAAAATTAGTATTCAATAAACAAATTTTATAAATTATTTTATAAAATAAATTTTGGTAAATTTTAAATACCTTTTAATAATAAATAGTTCTTTCAACAATCTCGCCTCAATGAATAACGTACCACAAATTAGATCCGGACAAGAGATTGTGAAAATACTTTCAGATATTCATGCAAAACCATAAATAAACATTAACGAAAACGAAGAAAAACAAGAATAAAGGAATGAAATATAATGCAGAGAGGAAGCAAAATGAAGAATTCCATCTTGAAACCACCATCAACTTCCTACAACCTCGCAAGATTGAAGAGATTACTCAAAAAGAGAAACGAATCATAATTTCAGAAGAAAAGAAAAAGGAGAATGACGAGCATACTCCAAATAACCAGAAGAGACAAATAAATCCTAACGTAATTATTTTTTAACTTTCAAAATACGAAATACTTTTTTATTTTATAAAGAAATTTCCTACGAATTTAAATTTTCAGAAATATTCACAAGAAATTCTATATAAAAAAATCTGGCATAACTTTTTGTTGATTATTAAAATAACATTAAATATTTCCTGTAAAATTAAATCTAAAATTTTTACAGGAAATAAAAATAATTCCTACAATTTTTTATTCACAAAAATTAATCATATATTTATTATAGTTGTAACGAAATTCATAGAAATTTTTTGGGAATAATTTTTCAACAAAATCCATAAAAAAATAGCATATTTTTTTAGTAATGTATAATATAAAAATATAATTAAAATAAAAAATAATATGATAATCCGCAAGAACACCTAATTCAAAGTTTCAAACAAATAAAAAAAGTTTATGTTGAATTTATTTGATCTAATATTAAAAAAATTAAAATACAAAATACAAAATACAAAACAAACAAGTAATGTAGAGGGCAATCCGAGGGTCCAGTTTGAGTATGCCTCCAAGACACATTTTTCTTTGTCCCCTGCCCTCTCCTTTTTGGCCTAGACACATTAGTTTTGTAGGCACCACTTCTAAGCCACCTAAACCTCTTCAAGAACAGAAAATTTGTTAGCAGACAAGAGAAAAGATTAAGGATACAAAATGGATGAGATGTGGGGCTTGGTTTTCACACATTTAGGGTGGAGCTATCACTTTTTCAAAATCAGACTCATAGCTTCAGCCTCCCTAATTACCATAATAATAAGTTTCATAGGAGTTTTTTTTTTTTTGTATTAATTCATTTTTAAAAATTATTTTTATATTTAAATCCATGCTTATCTTAACATTGTATGTTTTGTGTTTCTATTTTTTTTTTCTTTTACTTGGTCTTTATTTATCTCACTTGATTTTTCAATTTGACAAAGCTACTTTTTCAATTTTCAAGTGTTTATTTTTTAAAAAAATCTCATAGGTTTTTTCGATGGAAAATTGTACAATGTTGTTCAAGATATAGTCTGACGTTAAATTTGAATTTTTTGTCAACGATAACTTAAATTTTAGTTTATCATATCGTCAAATATTAGTCTTTTTCTTTTTGGACTTAATTCCTGTTAAATTTTAAAATGTTATTAATTGTTCATAAAAAAACTTAATTTTTGAAATTTATACATCAAAACGTTTTTAAAACTTTTTTTAATCTTTTTCTTCATGTCTCTCTGTCATTCCTTTTCTCCTCTCTAACGTCATGTTTCAAACTCAAAAAAATCTTATTAATTTGGTTGCCTCAACAATATATACTCGGTACAAGCCTACTAAATGTCGGGGACATGCGCATATACTTTTTATTTTTGTGTTTTGATTTTTAAAAATTATATTTAAATTTAAATTCATACTTATCTTAAAATAAAATTTTTGTATTTCCACTTTTTGACTTGGTTTTACTTATCTGATTCAGTTTTTCAATGTGACTAAGTGACTTTGTCACTTCTCTCCCTCGATAGCTCCCTAAAAATACAAAAACAATTAAAATGTATTTTAAATTTTCTAAAATAAAAATTATTCTTTTATAAAATGCAGTATTTAGACGGCCCCGTAACTTTATTTATATTCTAAAATCATGCTGCTGAAGTATTTGTTTTTTGAGTAAAGTTTGAGCCAAAAAAAAATTATTAAATTAAAAAAAAAACTTTTCGTTAATAATTAAAATTATTTAAAAATATAAAACTGTGATTGAAATTTATTATATCAAAATTAGAACTCACGTTATTTTGTAAATTTAAATAAATTTTAACTAAAAATAAATAATTGTGTATAGAATATGTGTTAATCAGTCCAACTCATCCCATTTTCAATTTTGTATAAGAGGATATATAAAAATATAGCTCACAAAAGGAAAGTCCAACTACAAGTCTACAACAACCATAAGAGAGGTACAAGTAGTTTGTTACATATCACTGTATCACGTAGAGGATATAGTCAGCAATCCCAAACATGTTACTTCATAATAATTTTTGCACGGTTTCTCGCATGAATTAAACCATGCATATTAATTTTGGTGTGCTTGTTTTACCTATTTTTTGAAGAAAAAAAAAGGCTTCATAAATTTATTAATATAAGTGGGTTCCACTCTCATCTTTAATAATTAAAATTAACTTCAAAGCAATTGGGGTGTTAAGGAAATATTAAAAACGGAAAAGAAAAACTACTTGGACGTTCCTTTTTTGGGTACAAAGTATTTGTAAGTGTCATGACACCAACATTAAATAATAATGGATTGTATGTATCAAAAAACAAAATGGATTGTATTTAGATCAGTTGCAAACTTAAAAGTCTAAATATAATTTCAAACCATTTCCTTTCACTTCAACATCGAGATATGTCATGAGATGAGAGTCGAAACTAGTAATGAAAACTTCCATTGTTTAAGGGGGCTAACAAGGTCTTATTTAGAAATTGTGTTCTGGAATAAAATTTATATTTGAAAGTTAATTTAGTATAAATGTATTATTTTTTTCATTTTGATCTAGCGAACTACTGCTCAAGAAATTTTAATATTTCATTTTTAATATATCCTGCTACATATATTACTTTTAATAATATTTATTATAAAATATTATAAATACTTCTATTAGTAATATTTTTTATATCTTTATAAGAAATTTTATGCAAAAGACTGTAATTTTAAAATTATTTTTTTTATTAAGAGTAAGGGTAGGTTAGTTTTCAAAAATTGACAAACATATTTTTATATTATAATTATTTTAATTAATTATCAGTTGTTTTAAAATAAAATAAATAAAATACACAATAATTTATTATTCTTTATAAACTAGTTCATTTTTGTTAAAACTAATTCATTTTTTCTCAGTATCTCTCTTTGTCGCATTATCTACTTTATCACACATTTTTCTTTCTTTTATTCTTATTTCTATCCCGTGTATAATAAATATTTTAATAAAATGATAA
This sequence comes from Mucuna pruriens, assembly GCA_025330945.1. Classification (NCBI taxonomy): domain Eukaryota; kingdom Viridiplantae; phylum Streptophyta; class Magnoliopsida; order Fabales; family Fabaceae; genus Mucuna; species Mucuna pruriens. The sequence continues at coordinate 2,270,952 of JAENHJ010000042.1, read as the reverse complement.
TTTTTAATAAAATTAATTAATAAAAAAATATTTAAAAAATTGTGCCACATAACATGTTCCTAGCTTTTTTCTTCTACTTAAATATTAATCATATTTCACTTAAATAATTAAGTACACACATTCAGTTTAGACGAGTTTACAATAAAGGACTGCAATATGGAATAGAGAGTTCAATATCTGGTGCTGAAATATTATGGAGGTGGTGATCAAGTGCACATTACTAGGCCTTATGAACTTGAACAATAACTTTTCCAATATTAGAGCTAGAAAAGAGGGAGGCTAAGCTATCCAAAAAGCTCTCGATCCCAACATTTATTTTATTCTTGGACGTAAGCTTCCCCTCTTTTATGTATCCTTCCATATCTTTAGCAAAATCTCCAAAACGATGCAAATATGAACCCAGCATAAAACCCTCCATCCTCACCTCTTTGCCCACCATATTCAAAAGATTCCTCACGCCATCTCTTTCAGTCCAAACCTGCTCCAACATTAACTATTAGTAATTGAAAAACCAAAACTTAATAGTACATTATTTATCTAAATACATCCATATATGTGTTTAAGTAATGAAGGTTCTTATTACTATGTATGGCCCCAATTCACCTTATTATATTGAGATATCATCCCGCAAAGTGGTATCCTTGCGTACTTGTTGACATGGTTAAGTACAGATTCAAGCATTTTACCGCCAACATTATCAAGGTAGACATCAATGCCATCAGGAAAGTATCTGCACAATTACACATGAAACTTACGAAACTTCATTCAAACAACTAAATTATTATAATATATCCTTCTATGAATGCAAATTTACGTCAATCTTTTTAAATGCAAATTTAGAAAGCTTCATTCAAAAAACAAACTTTTATACTTAATAAACGGTCGTCCGAGGTAACCAGGGTGCTTTATGGTGGCAGTCTGGGAAGAATAGAAAATATATATATCAATTTGTTCCTTTGAAGTATGTGTTAGTCCTTCAAACATTGTTACCAACTAATCCTATTAAAGATTCAACATTCAAAGATTTTGTCACAAAATTAATCTTTAAAGATTTAATCTCTCAACAAATTAGTTTTTCAAAAATTTAAAATACCATCATATTACTCCTTAAAGAATACTAAAATGGTAAAATGAAAATGTTTAGAGATATATATAATTTGGTGACAAATTAATTTTTTTTAAAAAAAAATATAGAGTATCACCTTATTAAAGTGATAAAAAAAAAGTTTTGAAACTAATTTGGTTACAATTTTTTTTTTAAAATGAAGAAATATCCAAGACTTATTTCTCATCAAACTAATATGTTATACACCGATGATAAAATCTTTAAAAGACTAAAAAATGGTGAATATATATATATTTTTAAAGATTAATTTAATAACAATTAAAAAAAAACTAACATGATGACACATAACTTTGAAAAATGAAATTGAGTGTACTGGATTACTTGGTTAAAGCGGCATCATAATCTGATTCCTTATTGTAGTTGAATCCATCATCATACCCAAATTCCTCTTTAATGAGCTTCACCTGAGAAACAAAACCATTGAGCTATAAGTTGGAAGTAATGTGAGAGCCTAAAAGGATAAGGAAAGGGGATAAAAATGTTCCTATTTATATTTAACCTTAATAGCATTAAATATATATTGTATCTCAACCCAATGAACTAGATTTCACCTCCTCTAATTTTTATAACATCTGACCCATTCTTTCACATTGTTAATAAAAATTATTCAACCATACCAAAATATCCTCCCTCTCCCTATTTTTATTTTACTTTTGCACGAGAAACAAAATATCCTATCACGTTAGAACGAACTAGTCTGGCTTGATAAAATTGCGCAATGAAGTGTGTATTGATTCAATCAAATACCTGTACAGGCTTTGTATAGCCCAACATTTTTGTTAACCCAATCAAACCTGAGTCCAGAATTGTGCGGCGGGTAAGTCCACTGGGCCAACAATTCTTGATTTTAATTTATTTAAAAACTTTGAATTAAGAAGAACAAGAAATTTGGACAATTAGATTTTAGGGCAATGGTAAATATTATAGGGAACTCACACAATAATACATTTAGGCTTCAAATTTCAAAAAATTTATAGGATTATAAAATAAAAACTTAATTACACATTTTATATCCAGATATTGCATATGTGTAATTTTAATTTCTTAAGTTCTAAGTTTTAAATAAATAAATTGACACTCTAGATATTTTCTAATTTACAATCAAGTATGACCAATAATTCATCAATTTTTTTCAACAATATTTCAAGAAAAACTAACATTAACATGATATGGTGCTAACATAACAAGCTAAAAGAAAAATAAAAAATTATCTTCTCTGTCAATGAATTATCCCCACTTCAAAGTGGAGCTAGATTGAGCTAAACTATTAAAAAGACTATAGTTGTTTTTTTAACAAATATATCAACTTACAATTACATCAAGTTATTAATACAGGTCAAACAATTAGGATCGAATATATATATATATATGGGTTAAAAGAATTAGTTCATAAACCACTACCTTGTAAACCCATATTTAAATGGGTTATACTTAATTGAGTTCAAACATATTGAGTTATTATTAAATAAATTGACTTTCGAATTACAATTCATAATTATGTTGATGATCGTGGAAGTGACACAAATAAGACTAGTAGTTAGACAAATGTCAAGTTAGTTTGAGTCATATTATAATTTGTTCCTTAAAATTATTGTTTTAGTTCTAAATAAAATTTCAAATATTATAATTAAATTACAAATTTGGATGCTAATTTCATACACTAAATATACACCGAAGACTACGAACTAAGTTTGAAAATACATAAGGTGTTACATGTTAAAATGTTGGATATCTCACCTATAGTATGATGGTCTAATAATATATACAAGTGGAAGCAACTTTCACCTTACAAGTCAATTTTATAGGGTTGAGTTAGACCTAAAACTTACAATTCTAAGATAATAAGCTTTTATGGTTAAGTATTAGTTTGAGTTTCAACCATAATGATTAAGCATTAAGATATTATTCTAAAATGATATCAAAATCTATATTAGTGACTATTATTAGGTTTATTAGGCTACCTATTATCGGGATATCTCTAAAATGGTATCAGAGTCTATTCTAACCGTTGTTATTGAACTTATTAGGCCACCTGCTATTGAACTACTATTAAACCACTAGCAGATGTTCGGTTTTGCAAATTTCAAACTCAAGATACCAATTCAATCTAGTCATGCAAACTTCAAGCTTGAGATGTTCAATCTTCAGCGTGAGGGATGTGTGTTTGAGATCTCACATCATTTAATGTGATGACCTAAGTAATGTATGTAAGTGGGAGCAACCCTCACTTTATAAGCCAATTTTGTAGGGTCGAGTTAAGTTTAAAACTTACAATTCTAAGATAGGAAGATTCTGCTCATAAATGATATCAAAGTCTATCCTAACAATTGTTATTGGGCTTATCAACCCACCCACTATCGGACCACTAACAGATCACATACATATGTCCAATCCTACAAATTTTACACTCAGGATGTCTAATTTAAGCATGAAAAGGGTGTTGAAAACCTCACATTGTCTAAGTATGATATATAAATGTGTAACAATTCTTACTTTATAAAACAATTTTATAAGATTGAATTAAGTTTAAAAGTCATAATTTTAAATTAATAGGATTGTATGATTAAGTATTAAAATGTTATTCTAAAAATAAAATAAATACAAAATATTCACTATAAATACTAATTTTTCTAAAAGAAAAAAGAAAAAAAAAAAAAAGAAGAACAGAATTTGATGCAAATTTTTATGCAGACTTTCAACCAAATCCTGATTTTCTTAAGCAAATCATGCCACATTTCAAGGACAATCCTAAACTAGGGAATATATACGATGCATTGCTTACCCAACATCCAATTGAAACCTCGGAAAAATCCACTCCCGGGCTAAAGTATATAGGATGAGGTATAAATTTTGGATACTGCTGGATGTTCAAATATTAGCTAAGCGGTTGCAATGAAGCGGTGAACATGGTAATTATTATCCATCATTATGTTATTTCTTTTAATGAATATCAGTGGCGATAAAATCCTAAAGCAATTACGTAAAGTGGCTATTATGGAAATCTCAAAATCCGGGATCATGATGAATTTAGCCAAAAAATATATGGCTTTGATCCATCATTTTAGCTGGACCCGGGATTTGTTAGCATGCTCTCCAAGACTTGTTCATTTCTACTGCATGCAATTACGAGTCTATTAATCAATAAAGCCATCCTGTCCTTTTATCAAAAAGTTTATATTATGGCCATAGCAGAGAATTGACGGTGGAATTTGTCGGACCATCTAATACCTGCTAACATTTTCTATCCTTTTTGTGACATGGTCTGCAAGAGAAACACCATCCATCTTTTGTGTGTTCGTAATGGGAGGGATGTGTAAACCCGAGAGAAGTCGACTCATTACAAAATGAATCATTCAAAAATTGTAAGGCTGAAAGGAATTGTTCGGGAAAAGTGACGTTATGTGCCTTGTTTTTTAGAACATGGAATACAATCCATATCAACTTATGGAAAACAAGAAAGACTATTTCTGAAAAGGAGATTTGGAAATTGGTGTTTCTGAGTTAACTGGACATCAACTATCAGTTCCCACGGCTTGTTAGTGTACATCTGTTTGTCTCAATCCTATCCAGAAATGGTGATGCAATCAGCTTTATTACGCCACTTGGTTCATGGGATCCCCGCAAGAGACCAACAGCCCCAGCAACAACAGCGGAAAGAACCCAACTGAGTTCTGGGCATACGAATCCTGGAAAGAAAGATTCCAATCTAGACGAGCAATGAGAACTTTGGATCAAGGAATGATTCAATCATAAAGAAATCCTGTGATGATTCATCAGTTAGGTGGAGTTAATTGTGAGCCAACGAGTGATCCTCGTTCCATCCATTGTCTATTATGTTTTTCTTTGTTGTCTGACGTTTTCGTTTCTTTTGGACCTGGAACTAACAAATAACTCTCGTTCTATCTGTTATCACTTCATTTCATCCTTTGGACACCAATTAAAATTCATTTTATCTCCAACTATTATGTCTTCGCTTCACTTCTTTCCTTGAACATCAATGAATAGTTCAAACTATTTTGGTTTTATTTTCTATTCACATTCATCTGAGATGTACTTCTCATTTGACTAATACCTCAGTCACTAGTAAAACTACGTAAACTTTAAATTTTTCATTGTATTCGAAAATATATAGGAACAAGAGACAACTCTTGTCAAGTTCAGAAACCTTCCAAAAAAATATATCTTTCTTCTTCTATCAGCAATTCCAATTCTATTTGCGTTTGAAGGATAAAAATAATAATAATTTAAAAGTCATAATAATTTTAAATGGCTAATTAAGATAACTGTTTTATGACAAACAATATATGATGCTAATTCTTTTCTACCTGTAATAAACTCTCGAGTCTAAAATCTGATTTTTAGACCAATATTACCCTTTCTAAGATTTTTCTTATATTTTTTTTAAAAACATCGGTTACGATTCTATTATGAAATTCATTTCAAGAATTTTGAATTTATTTTTTATTTTTCATCTTCTCTCGTACATCTATTATTAAAAATTATAATTAATCTTTAAACCATAAATACTAATATAATCAGTTGATGTTAGTTTCATTGTACTATAAAATATAAACAAGACGCAAATACATGTTTCCTTCTCTCGAGCTAAAGGCTATAGTATTCATTTCAAAAACATACATCATTATTTTTTTTAAAAATAAGTTTTAATAAATAAAAAATCCACAAAACCACACCAAATAAGATTATAGTGGTATGCAAATAAGATTTTATAAAAACAAAAATGAGAGGAAACTACATAATATTATAATAGTAAAGTGTGAGAATTTGTGAATTTATAATATTATTAAAATAAATCTATCTTTTTAACGATAACAGAATATTAATAATTACTAGAAAATATTATATAAATAATAAATTATAATAAAATAATGTCATTAACAATAAAATCATATAACATTAACATAAATTAAGGATACTACTAAAATAATATTATAAAAATTACAACAAAAAAAGAGTAAAAATTTAATTAACATTGTAAGTAGTTACTTGCTCATAATCTCAAAATAATTCTATAAAGTATTATATGACTTTTTTCGTTGATTATTTTGAAAAAAAAAAAGCAACTCAAATTTTGCAACAAATATTCATGTAAAGGTGTTTTGGTCTAATAGATTTATAGAAAATGAAAATAAATAATATGAACAAAACAATATTCTAAAGCCGAAATTGAAGATAATAAAAAATAATGTAAGCAAAAGAATGGTTGACATTTAACATAGCACCACTTCAGTATGTTTAGTTTCAATTTTTATCAAAAAAAATTATTAAAAATATCATCATCTACGGGATCAATGTTACCGTTTCAATCATCTTTTAATTCAACCTATTTCTAACCTTCATTATGCAAATAATATAGTACAACTACTTTTAACAATAACAAGTTATCAGTCTATAATCCAGATCATTGACTTATTTTATTAATATATTTATGATTGTCATTCAGTGTTCATTATCATTATACAGTAATCTTAGTAGTTGATATCAACAAGTTTAGAAGAAGACGAAGAACTTTTACAAATATGGCTGGAAGAGGGAACAATTATTGATGATGTACAGAATTACATCTTTTATGTGAATTTTTTTTTAATTTTTTTTCAAAAAAACTGATGAGATCACCTGAAAAATAAATAAATGAAACCCAATCGGACCAAACCAAAAGAATAATTGTGATGAAATGACCAAATTTCATCTAACTTTAAGACATTGCTTCTAAACTATTATTTTAAATACACATAAAATTTAATTACATATGTTCAATGGTGGGCCATTGACGGGAAAGGATCGGAATAAATAAAGAAGAAAAATGATTAGAAAAAGAAAGATGTCGTTTATAGCAAAACAAGATCTACCAGAAATATTACTTTACAAAAAGTAGATAACATTGCCCAACGAAACGATTGAAAATTATCTCAAAAGACTTTTGCTTTATTAATCTTTCTGGTCGCTCCTAACAAACGCATTCATTAGCATTTGTCTTTATTTTATTTTTTAAATCTATATAACAAGAATTAATGGTAAGCTTAAATAAAAATAAAAAATATAAAAAAAAAAACAATGTTTTTAAAATTCAAATTTTAAATTATTTTCCCTTGTTTTATCTTCAACTACGAAATAAGTGCATTTTAGGGCCTGTTGTGAGATACCCCATGTGATTGGGATTCAATGTGCACTAAAAATGGGCTCCACGTAATAATAAAAAGTAAAAACGTTTTGGGAAAATTACCTTTTGGTCGGAGCCGGTGCTTCCGATGACCCTACAACCACGGATCTTAGCCAACTGGCCAGCAATCATACCGACCGCACCGGAGGCAGCAGATATGAAGACATTGGAGGCAGGCTTTGGATCTCCCAGCACAACGATCCCCACCCACGCTGCAAACCCCGGTACCCCTGCATAGCATAATAATAATTCCTATTTGTTGCAATTCTTTTGCCACAATAATATTAAATTAAGCATAAATTATACCTAAGGCGCTTAGATAATCCGGCAACGAAATTCCACTTTCAGCGTCAATTTTGCGAACTATATGAAAGGATGATATGATACAGTATTCAGCCACTGGAGCAGATGGAATCACAACAACATCTCCCTCCCTATATTTACTATCTTTAGATCCTATTACCTTGCCAACTGCATATGCTGTAATCGCCTGCGATATATATTTCCTTATAATAAATTGTTACGTACCAAACTATCAGTGACTATAAAACCATAACTATACAATTATTATACCTCGTTGAGCTGGTATTGCTCAACGTAAAGACCATCGAACTTTCCTGTGAGTCTGGTGCGAAGGTATGGATCAATGGAGATAAAGAGAATCTGGACGGACACGTGGCCATCGGGGATCGAATCAGAGGCTAGTGAGAGAGTGACTGTGCGGAGTTTGAGATTATCAGAGTTTGGAACACCGTGAGGGGAATACGCAGCCAAGTACCATTCTCTGCTTTCAACCACACCTGCCATGCTTTCTGGTTCTTCTAGTTCCTCTGCAATAACTGATTTACAATTCACAAATGAGGGCAACTAAATAAACACTAACTTTTTAAATAAATGAAAATGAATAATAAAATAAAACGCTAGAAAGAGGGTTTGAACCTCTGAACTTGTTGTTGCACCAGCTGAGCTATTCCAGTATTTATCGTAAATTTTAGTTTTATATATAATATTTTAAATAATAAATATAATTTTTATTCCTTAAATAAGTTATTTTTTTAATTTAAATTTAAGATTATTATTTCAGTTTTTTAATTAAAAATAATTAGTTTTAATATTTTTAATAAACATAATTGACAATATTACTTTATATGACAAACAAATTATAAAATATCATTTATCACGAATGATTACTTGTTATATTTTAGTTGTCGTTTATTATTACAAAGTATTGTTATAATGTGATTATAATATTGTTGTCACTAAAATATTGTTTTAATATTATTTCACATTATTAATGAAAGTCGGAGAAAAAATTTTATAATTCATAAATTCTTTTATTTTTTATTATAAATATAAAAAATAATAATTTATATTTTGTTTAATACATAACAATGTCTAAAAAAATATATTAAAACTAATATTTTAAAAATGTAAAAAGTAAAAAAAATAACTTAAATTTTGAAAGATAAAAAAATAAAATTAACCTAAAAAATATATTTAAGTCATTTTAATATCGCACTCAACTTCCACGCCTATAATATTTGTTATCCTATCATTTGCGTAAACAACTCCAATTTAATTTATGGAATTTTGTTTATAAGTTAAAGAAATGTATATTAATTAAACCATGCATATTAGTTTTGGTGTGCTTGTTTACCCATTTTTTTAAGAAAAAAAAAGGCTTCTTAAATTTATAAATATAAGTGGTTTCCACTCTCATCCTTAATAATTAAAATTAACTTCAAAGCAGTTGGGGTGTTAAGGAAATATTAAAAACGGAAAAGAAAAACTACTTGGACGTCGTTTCTTTTTTGGGTATAAAGTATTTGTGAGTGTCATGACACCAACATTAAATAATGATGCATTGTATGTATAAAAAAAAACAAAATGGATTGTATTTAGATCAGTTGCAAACTTAAAAGTTTAAATATAACTTCAAACCATTTCCTTTCACTTCAACATCAAGATATGAGATGTGAGGCGAAACTAATAATGAAAACTTTCATTATTCAAGGGGCCTAACAAGGTGTTATTTAGAAATTGAGTTCCGAAATAAAATTTATATTTGAAAGTTAATTTAGTATAATTTTATTGTGTTTTTCATTTTGACCTAACGAACTACTGCTCAAGAAATTTTAATATTTCATTTTTAATATATCATTACTACATAAATTACTTTTAATAATATTTATTATAAAAATGGTATAAATACTTCTATTAGTAATATTTTTTATATCATTAGTAGGAAATTTTATGCAAAAGACTGTAATTTTAAAATTATTTTTTTATTTAGAGTAAGGGTAGGTTAGTTTTTATACTATAATTATTATAATTAATTATCAGTTGTTTTAAAATAAAATAAATAAAATCCACAATAATTTATTATTCTTTGTACACTAGTTAATAATAATAATAATAATAATAATAATAATAATAATAATAATAATAATAATAATAATAATAATAATAATAATAATAATAATAATAATATTAATAATTATTATTATTATTATTATTATTATTATTATTATTATTATTATTATTATTATTATTATTATTATTATTATTATTATTATTATTATTATTATTATTGTAATTAATTTATTATTTTTAATAGACATTTAATGTTTTTAACCAATTTTCATTATTTAATGTTCCTTGACTTGTGAGTAGACAGTTGTTAGCAAGACCCTATAATCTGTGGTTTAGATTGATTATTTTTAAAATACAAAGAAAAAAGATTTTTTAAGTATCATAAATTGTCTAATTTAAGAAAAGTAAATGACTCACTTTGTTACATCCATATATTCCTTCAAAATTATATAATAAGTTAACAATAAAACTAAAATTCTGATTTTTTAAATATGTAAATCAAAAATCAACCCATTAGATATAGATACCCTAAATTTGGTGCAAGGATACTGTTATTTAGATATTATCATAGATTTTGTAGTATAGTTATTGAGTATACTGTTATTTAATACAGTACTTCTTTAATACTCTTCAACTAACTAATTGATTAACATATATATTATCATAGATTTTTTAGTATAGTTATTGAATATACTGTTATTTAATACAGTACTTCTTTAATACTCTTCAACTAACTAATTGATTAACACATTATATTATATATAGTTAAGTCCCTATTATTTCAATAAATATCAGATATTTAATTGATTAACCATTTTCTAAAAAATAAATAACATTTTTTTAATCTAAATTATAAAGGCAGAATTTAATAGTTTATTTATTTTCCCTTGGTCCTTCTGTTAATACTTTTAACAAAGGTGATTTTATTTTGTTGTAATCGTATGGTATTTGTTTTTTCACATTGTGGAAAAAAAAATTTAAAATTATATAAAGACATATTTTGCGGGTACCTCGCATAAATAATGTGTGTGAAAGAAATAGTTGATTTATTGTAAAAAATTTAATTGAATGACAAACATTCACCGCGATAAAATTTAAATGTTAACTATTCAATGAAATTGAAAATTTAGATTAAAACTTTCAGTATTTTGAGAGCATTTTATAACTTTCGCCTTTTCCGACACGTGTGTTGAGTTCAAGTTAAAAAAACACTAAATATTTCATAAAAATATTTAACTATTCAAAATTATAAATATCCTATTTAGTAAATATTGTTTGATCATTTATATTTTATATTCATAATACATAACTATGATCCCCATTAGATAAACAGTTATAAAATTATATACTTGCAAGGGACATAACCAGACTTATACGATAAAGAAAGCCAACTATAATAAATAAAGTTTATCCGATAATATATATATATAAACTTATAATTATATTTTAAAATATTACTTATATTAGTAATTTATTAAACATATCTATAACTGAATTTATATTTTTTTTAACAATTTTTTTTCAATGTATATTAAATAATTAATCAATGATCTTTTACTTTATTATGAAGTGTTGTTTTTACTGTATCTATCGTTAAAAAAATGATTGCACTCGAATTCAAAACCACATTAGTATTTTATACATAATGTCTAGAAAAACAATGATGAAATAATAAAATAAAAAAATATATGAAAAATAATGATAAGATAAAAAAAATATTTTATGATTCTCTTAAAATTTAAATTGTTAATTCTTTATATAATCAATCTTAACCATTAAATTTAAATAAAAAGATGACTGTAGAACATATTTATTATTGTTATCGTCATCATCATTGATTTACTGTTATAGTTATTATCATCGTTGCTTTTGTTTTTATTGGTAAGGTGGTAATATAAATGTTATTTAAGTGAATTTCTAAATAAGTATTTTAATTTTAGTCTTTTATTTAAATTTAAAAATTAAAATTAATATCTCCATTCTCATACAATCAAGTCATTCTGACGAGACATGCTCCTTATATATAATGTTCAAATGTTTGTTTAATTGATAAAATTAATAAATAACATTTAATTATTAAAATAATTATAATTAAATCAATATAAAACACTAATAAAACTATTTGATGGCAAATACTATCATTGATATTTTTAAAAGACTTATAACAGAATATAAAAGAAAAGACTGTTAAAATAAATAAATAAAATTTAAATATTTATCTAAAAAAAATTATAATTATCTCTATAATAAAATCATAAAAAGGAAATAAATAATTTGTCTTAAAAAATGTCAACATTTTTATTAATAAAAATAGAATATTTTATTAATACTTTTAAATATCATTATATCTGCAACTAGACAATCAATTAAAAAGAATTATCTTAATCCCAAAATATCATACATATAAAAAAAAATAAAAATAGGAGAGGAAAAGCCCCAATCTTGTACATAAATGTATTCCGATACTTACTATATGTGTAACAATAAATACTTGTCAAAAAAAAATATAAAGATTAAATATGTTTTTTCATAGTTTAAATTGAGATAAATTTTTTTTAGATGACAATAATAAATTTGTTGACAATTATTACATAAAAAGATTTGTGTAAATAAAAATATTAACTATATTTTTCATCTCTCAAATTAAAGATGAATTTGTGTTTTAGTCTCTAATATTTAAAAAAAAAACAATGTTTTTAGTCTTTAAGAAATAATTATTTTTAGTCCAAATACTTAAACAATGTTAATAAATCCACTTACATAACTATTAGATCACAGGCTATTAATTACTACTTATAAATACTTGTCTAGGTAAAATTTTGATTTTTTTTATCATTTTTATATGTAAGAAATGACTTTCTCCCTTATATATTATCCAAAATGGATCACAAATTAAATCATAAAATATTTATAAATAGATTATAAAACTCAAAGAAAGGAATAATTGAATCACATAGATAAAATTTTCTATGTGACTATTGTGGAATTAAGATCTATTAACAATATCAATGAATTCACCAATATTGGTTAGAACGAGAAACTAAAAATGACTCTACACTAAAATTATTATTTTTAAATTTTAGGGACAAAAAATAAATTAATCTCTAATTTGAAGAAAAAATGATATTAAATCTTTCTATTTATACAATTATTTTCACGCGTAAATCTCGTTTATAGATTTACTAATTTTGTTGGAATTGAAAGATTAATAACAACTCTTTTCAATTACAAAACTAAAAAACGCTGCTTTTTTAATTTGAATCCTCAATTTGAAGAAAAGAAAAGTTAAAAATAATAATATTACTTTTCATATAATCTACAGCTGTATAAAAATTGAAATAAAATAAATATTTAATCATTAAATAAAAATATATTATTACCATACATTAATAAATTATATATATATATATATAATAGACAATATTTAAAGTTTTTATCTAATCTAGTGATCAAAATCAAATTAACTTAGTCTTAGTTCGATTAAAAAATATTAAAATATATCAATCTAACTAAATTTAATTTAATCAATTTAAATGTTATTTTATTTTAAAATCGAATCAACATCTCGTATCAAAATTACATAATGCGTCTATCATTAAATTTAATAGTGTCAGCACCCTGAAACACGTGGGCATAAATAATATACTTTTATAGTTATCGTGGTTTCAAATTTTGTGCACTAAAATTTATACAATTATTTAAGTTTAGATTTTTTTTTTTTTTTACACACAAGTCTCAGATTTAAGATTATATTTAAGAAAAATTAAATAAAATTAATTATCCGCCAGTTAGCATCATGATTTTTTTTAATATAAAATAGAGTTATATTGTTTAAATTTTATTTCTAAAACACTTTTTAAAACTAATTCATTTTTTCTCAGTATCTCACTTTGTCGCATTATCTACTTTATCACACATTTTTTTTTCTTTTTATTCTTATTTCTATCCCGTATATAATAAATATTTTAATAAAATGATAATTTTTAATAAAATTAATTAATAAAAATATTTAAAAAGTTGTGTCACATAACGTGTTCCTAGCCTTTTTCTTCTACTTAAATATTAATCATATTTCACTTAAATATTTAAGTACACATTCGGTTTAGAAGAGTTTACAATAAAGGACTGAAATATGGAAAAGAGTTCAATATCTGGTGCTAAAATATTATGGAGGTTGTGATCAAGTGCACATTACTAGGCCTTATGAACTTGAACAACAACTTTTCCAATATTAGAGCTAGAAAAGAGGGAGGCTAAGCTATCCAAAAAGCTCTCGATTCCAACATTTATTTTATTCTTGGATGTAACCTTCCCCTCTCTTATGTAACCTTCCATATCTTTAGCAAAATCTCCAAAACGATGCCAATATGATTCCAGCATAAAACCCTCCATCCTCACCTCTTTGCCCACCATATTCAAAAGATTCCTCACGCCATCTCTTTCAGTCCAAACCTGCTCCGATATTAACCATTAGTAATTGAAAAACCAAAACTTAATAGTACGTTATTTATCTAAATACATCCACATATGTGTTTAAGTAATGAAGGTTACTATTACTATGTATGGCCCCAATTCACCTTATTATATTGAGATATCATCCCGCAAAGTGGTATCCTTGCATGCTTGTTGACATGGTTAAGTACAGATTCAAGCATTTTACCACCAACATTATCAAGGTAGACATCAATGCCATCAGGAAAGTATCTGCACAATTACACATGAAACTTACGAAACTTCATTCAAACAACTAAACTATTATAATATATCCTGCTATGAAAGCAAATTTATGTCAATCTTTTTGAATGCAAATTTATGTCAATCTTTTTGAATGCAAATTTAGAAAACTTCATTCAAACAACTAACTTGTATACTTAATAAACGGTCATCCGAGGTAACCAGGGTGCTTTATAGTGGCAGTCTGAGAGTGGGAAGAATAGAAAAAATAAAAAAATAACAATCTGTTCCTTTGAAGTATATATGTGTTAGTCCTTCAAACATTGTTACCAACTAACCCTATTAAAGATTCAACATTCAAAGATTTTGTCACAAAATTAATCTTTAAAGATTTAATCTCTCAACAAATTAGTTTTTCAAAAATTTAAAATACCATCATATTACTCCTTAAAGAATACTAAAATGGTAAAAAAGAAAATCTTTAAATATATATATAATTTGGTGACAGATTAATTTTTTTAGAAAAAAAAATATACAGTATCATATCATTAATGTGATAATAAAAAGAAGTTTTGTGAAACTAATTTGGTGACAATTTTTTTTTAATCAGGAAGTATTTGGAGATTATTTTTCACCAAACTGATTTTTTCCACATCGGTGACAAAATATTTGAAAGATTAAAAAATGGTGAAAAAAAATATTTTAAAGATTAATTTAATTTAAAAAAAAATGATGACTCATAACTTTGAAGAATGAAATTGAAAGTACTGGATTACTTGGTTAAAGCGGCATCAAAATCCGATTCCTTATTGTAGTTGAATCCATCATCATACCCAAATTCCTCTTTAATGAGCTTCACCTGAGAAACAAAACCATTGAGCTATAAGTTGAAAGTAATGCGAAAGCCTAAAAGGATAAGAAAAGGAGATAAAAATGTTCTTATTTATATTTAATTTTAATAGCATTAAATATATATTGTATCTCAACCCAATGGACTAGATTTCACCTCCTCTAAATTTTATAACATCTGACCCATTCTTTCAAGTTGTTAATAAAAATTATTCAACCAAACCAAAATATCCTCTCTCTCTATTTTTTTTTTTTTTTACACGAAAAGCAAAATATACTTTCACGTTAGAACGAACTAGTCTGGCTTGATAAAATTTTGCAACGAAGTGTGTATTAACTCAATCAAATACCTGTACAGGCGTTGTACAGCCCAACATTTTGTTAACCCAATCAAACTTGAGTCGAGGATTGTGCAGGTAAATCCAGTGGGCCGTCAATTCTTTATTTTAATTTAATAAATTAACTTTTTAAAAACTTTGAATTAAGAAGAACAAGAAATTTGGACAATTAGATTTTAGGACAATGGCAAATAATCTAGGGAACTCACAATAATAAATTTAGGCTTCAAATTTCAAAAATTTTATAGGATTATAAAATAAAAAACTTAATTACACTTTTATATATGTCCATATATTATATATGTGTAATTTTAATTTCTTAAGTTATAAATGAGTAAATTGAGTCTCCAAATATTTTTTAATTTGTAATCAAGTATGACCAATAATTCATCAACTTTTTTTAACAATATTTTGTGAAAAACTAACATTAACATGACATTATATTGACATAACTAGTTAAAAAAAGATAAAATATTTGATCAGAAATATCTTAAGACAATAAAAAATTACCTTTCGTATCAATGAATTATTCTCATTCTAAAGTGGAGTTAGACTAAGCTAAACTATTAAAAAATTATAGTTCTTTTGTTGAATAATTTGTTCACATATATCAACTTACAATTACATCAAGTTATTATTAATCTTGGTCAAACAATTAGGATCAAGTATATATTAACATCTTTAATAGAGAGTCGATGGGAAAGAAAAAATAATACGATTATCAAAGTAGGAAATAGTGATTGCAATATAAATATTTGAAAATAAAATGAAAATAACTACTAGAAATGTGATTGTATAATTAAAATTATATATAGAGAGAGATAGATATAGATATAAATATATGTGCATTAGAAGAATTAGTTCCTAAACTACTACTATATAAACCCATATTTAAATGGGTTAGACTTAATCGAGTACAAACATATTGAGCTATTGATTAAATAAATCAGTTTCCAAATTGCAACTCATAACTACAATAATAATCATGGGAGGAAATACAAATAGGACTACTAGTTACACAAATGTCAAGTTAGTTTGAATCATATTATAATTTGTGTCTTAAAATTGTCGTTTCAATTCAAAATAAAATTCTAAATATTATAATTATAATTTCATAGTCGGATGCTAATTTCATACACCAAATATACACTAAAAACTAAGAAACTAAGTTTGAAAATACATAAAGTGTTACATGTTAAAATGTTGGACATCTCACCTATAATATGATGATCTTAATAGTATATATAAGTGAGAGTAACTCTCACTTTATGAATCGATTTTGTAGGGTTGAATAAGCCTAAAACTCATAATTCTAATATAATAACATTCTGTATATAGTGGTTAAATATTATTTTGAGTTACAGCCATGATGATTAAGCATTAAGATATTATTCTAAAAGGATATCAAAGTCTATCTTAGCGATTGTTATTAGGTTTATTAGGCTACCTGTTATCGGGATATCTCTAAAATGGTATCAGAGTCTATTCTAATAATTGTTGTTGAGTTTATTAGTCTCCTTGCTATCGAGCTGCTATTAGGCCACTAGTAGATGTATAGTTCTACAAATTTCGCACTTGAAATGTCCAATCCAATCTAGTTATGCAAATTTCACGTTTGAGATGTTCAATCCTCAACATGAGGAATATGTGTTGGAAATCTCACAACGTCTAATGTAATAACCTAAATAGTATATATAAGTAAGGGTAACCCTCATTTTACTAGCTAATTTTATAGGATCGATTTAGCCTAAAATTCATAATTCTAAGAAAGTAAGCTTCTTCCTATATATGATATCAAAGTTTATCTTAACAATTGTCATTGAACTTATCTGTCCACCTATTATCAGACTATCATACCACTTACAGATGTCCAATCCTTCAAGATGTCTAGTCCTCAATATAAAGAGAGTGTGCTGAAAATCTCACATAATCCAAATAAGATATATAAATGTGGAATAATTCTTATTTTTTATAAGTTAATTTTGGAAGGTTGAATTAAGTTTAAAACTCATAATTTTTAAATGATAAAATTCTATTATATATGATTAGGTATTAAAATATTATTTAAAAAATAAAATAAATACAAAATATCCACTATTAAAAATTATAATTATTTTTTAAACAATAGATACTAATAAAATCGGTTGGTGTCAGTTTCGTTATACTAATAAAAAATAAACAATTCGCCTACTGCACAGAGCACAAGTCTATCGTATCCATTTCAAAAACATACGTCATTATTTTTTTCTTAAATAGGTTTTAATAAATAAAAAATCCACAAAACCACACCAAATAAGATTATAATGGTATACAAATAAGATTTTATAAAAACAAAAATGAAAGGAAACTAGATAATATTATAATAGTAAAAAATGAGAATTTATGAATTTATAATATTATAAAAAATAAAGCCATTCTTTTTAACAATAACAGAATATTTATAATTACTAGAAAATATTATATCAATAATAAATTATAATAAAATAATGCTATAAACAATAAAATCATATATTAACATAAATTAAGGATACTAATAAAATAATTACTTGCTCATAATCTCAAATTAATTCTATAAAGTATTATATGACTTTTTTCCGTTGATTATTTTGGAAAAAAAAAAAAGAAACTCAAATTTCGCAACAAATATTAATGTAAAGGAGTTTTGTTCTAATAGATTTATAGAAAATGATAATAAATAATATGAGCAAAACAATATTCTAAAGCTGAAATTGAAGATAATAAAAAATAATGTAAGCAAAAGAATGGCTGACATTTAACATAGCACCGCTTCAGTATGCTAAGCTTCAATTTTTAATAAAAAAAAACTATCAAAAATATCATCTTCGACCGGATCAATATATTTATGATTGTCATTCAGTGTTCAATATCATTATACGAGTTTATTATCATTCGGTGTCATTCAGTAACCATGCTAAAAGTCACCCTTCGTAGTTGATATCAACAAGTTTAGAAGAAGACTACGAAGAACCTTTAAAAAGGTAGCTGGAGGAGGGAACAATTAATGATGACCACAAAAAGGAAAGTAAGATGTACAGAATTACATCTTTTATGTGAATTTTTTTTTTTCCAAAAGAATTGACGAGATCACGTGAAAAAATAAATAAATGAAACCCAATCGAACCAAACCAAAAGAATAATTGTGATGATCTGACCAAATCTCATCTAACTTTAAAACATTGCTTCTAAACTATTATTTAAATACATTTTTAAAATTTAATTCCTCTAAAGTTAGGAGAATTTTAGAGAGAGTAAATATATATCCACCATTAATTAAAAATGATTTTAGTTCATAGAATATTTTAGTTTAAATTAATAATAAATAAACACCCACGATCTTAATTTTTATAAATCTTTCGAATCTGAAAGTTTTGAAACAAACACCACCACATATGTTCAATGGTGGGCCATTGACGGGGAAACGATCGGAATAAATAAAGAATAAAACGGATTAGAAAAAGAAAGATGAAGTTGATTGGCAAAATAAGATCTATCAGAAATATTACTTTTTTAAGTAAACAACATTATCCAACCAAAAGATTGGAAAATATCTCAAAGACTTTTGCATTATTAATCTTTCTGGTGACTCCTAACAAACGCATTCATTAGCATTTGTCTTTATTTTATTTTTTAAATCTATATAACAAGAATTAATGGTAAGCTTAAATAAAAAGAAAAAATTATAAAAAACGATGTTTTTAAAATTCAAATTTTAAAGGGCCTGTTGTGAGATACCCCACATGATTCACGTGCAATGTGCACTAAAAATTTGCTTCACATAATAATAGAAAGGAAAAAGGTTTTGGGAAAATTACCTTTTGGTCGGAGCCAGTGCTTCCGATGACCCTACAACCACGGATCTTGGCCAACTGGCCAGCACTGCTACCGACCGCACCGGAGGCAGCAGATATGAACACATTGGAGGCAGGCTTTGGATCTCCCAGCACAACGATCCCCACCCACGCTGCAAACCCCGGTATCCCTGCATAGCATAATAATAATTCCTATTTGTTGCAATTCTTGTGCCACAATAAAATTAAATTAAGCATAAATTATACCTAAGGCGCTTAGATAATCCGGCAACGAAATTCCACTTTCAGCGTCAATTTTGCGAACTATACGAGAGGATGGTATGATACAGTATTCAGCCACTGGAGCAGATGGAATCACAACAAGATCTCCCTCCGTATGTTTACTGTCTTTAGATCCTATTACCTTGCCAACTGCATATGCTGTAATCGCCTGTGATATATATTTCCTTATAATAAATTGTTATGTACCAAATTATCCGTGACTACAAAACCATAACTATACAATTATTATACCTCGTTGAGCTGGTATTGCTGAATGTAAAGACCGTCGACCGTGCCGGTGAGTCTGGTGCGAAGGTATGGGTCAACGGAGATAAAGAGAATCTGGACGGACACGTGGCCATCGGGGATTGAATCAGAGGCTAATGAGAGAGTGACTGTGCGGAGTTTGAGATTATCAGAGTTTGGAACACCGTGAGGGGAATACGCAGCCAAGTACCATTCTCTGCTTTCAACCAAGTCAGCCATGCTTTCTGGTTCTTCAATAACCAACAGAGTTTGGAACACCGTGAGCTTCAATAACCATACACTAACTTATTAAATAAATGAAAATAAAAAAATAATAAATAAAATCGCTAGAAGGAGGGTTTGAACCTCCGACCTTGTGGTTAACAGCCACACGCTCTAACCAACTGAGCTATTCCAGCATGTGTCGTATGCTTTAATTTTACGTTTAATATTTTAAATGAAAAATATAATTTTTATTCCTCAAATAAGTTATTTTTGTTTTTTAATTTACATTTAAATTTTTTTTTCTTATTTAAAAAATAGTTAGTTTTATTATCTTTACATAAAAATCATTGACAACATATCTTTATATGAAAAATGAATTATAAATTATCATTTATCACTTGTTATTACTTATTATGTCCTAATTGTCACTTATTTTACAAAGTATTGTTATAATATGATTAAAATGTTGTTGAGAATCACTAAAAAATTTTTTAATATATTTTCACTCTATCAATGGAGGTTGGAGGAAAAAATTTATAATTCACAAATTCTTCCATTTTTTATTATAAATATAAAAACAATAACTTATATTTTGTTTAATACATAAGGAAATGTTTTTAATAATGTCTAAAAAAAAGGATTAAAACTAATATTTTTAAAATGTAAAAACTAAAAAAATAATTTAAAATTTAGGAGATAAAAAATAAAATTAAACTAAAAAATATACTTAAGTCATATTTTAATATCACACTAAACGTGTACGTGTACAATATTTGATATCCTATCATTTGCATGGACAACTCCAATTTAGTTTATGAAATTTTGTATATAAATTTAAAGAAATGTATATGAATTTTGTATAATAATATATGGTTTATAGAAAAATGACCATGACTTAAATTATCGAATTAAAAAAAGAAATGTTATTTATATAGCAATTTGTACAACAAATTGTATAACAAAGAAAGAAAAATTATTTGGTATAATATCGCAACCAGGATCACGATGCGATAATGAAACATAAAAAAATAGAGCAATTCAATTTTCTTTTGAAGAAGAAATAAAAATAAACTCAATGGAATCTTCACCAATGTTTTTAAGGAAAAAATCAGAAAATCATTGAAAAGGATAGTGCATGTCTACAAAAACAAATTTAGGGTTTGGGAGTCGATTACACGTAAGGAAGATATTAGCACACTACGACGTTCATCCTAAGACGATTACATCTAAATAGATGTGTGAAACTAGTATGACTTCAGAATTGTTATTTTTCACCCTCCGAAAACAAAATTGGATTTGTTATTTGGAAAGGGAAGATATAATTTTTTTAGATTTGTTATTTGGAAAGGGAAGATATAATTTTTTTAGTTTTTTTGAACTTGACAAGAGTTGTCTCTTGCTCCTACGTATCTCCTCGTGCAATGGAGAATTTAAAGCTCACATAGTTCTAAAGGAGGCTTGGATTAGAAAGGATAGTCAAACAAGAAGTGTATCTCGAATGGATATCATAAACGTAATTGAAAGATGGAAGATGGCAAATGAAGGATGAACAGACGGATAACAGCAAGGAGCAAGAGCCATTTGTTGGCTTTTGCATCCAAAGAAACAGGCACAAAAAATGGATAGGAGCAGGAGTCACTCATTGGCTTCTGCGTCTAAACAATAAAAACAGAAAACAAAAGAAAGAAGTAGGAGTCACTCGTTGGCTCATGCGTCTAAATAATAGCTCTTACGTCCAATGAATGCAAAGAAATAGATAACAGAATGAGTATGAGCTACTCGTTAGCTCTTACGTCTAAATAGATGCAAGGCATCCAAAGATGGCCGGAATAGAGTAGACTATCCATTGACATCCAAAGATGGCTGAAAGGAATAGGAGCTACTCGTTGGCTCCTGCGTCCAATGAAAAACAACAGATGACAAGGAGGAGTAGGAGTCATTCATTGCCTCTTAGGTCCAAAGATATGCAGAGAGTGAAAACAACAAGGGGCACGAGCTACTCGTTAGCTCCTATGTTCAATGGGATGTAAAGAAATGGAAATAGAAAGGAGTAAGAGTTACTCATTACCTCTTGCGTCCAATGGGATGCAAGGAATGAATAACAAAGAGAAGTAGGAGCTACTCGTTAGCTTCTGCGTTAGAGAATGAATAACAAGAAGGAACAAGAGCTATTCGTTACCTCCTATGTTTAATGGTGGGGATGAAACACATGCAGTAATAAGATAGGTGGAAAGGGTTGTTAAGAGTTCTTCATCCAAAGGGGTTTGCACGAAGGAGGTATCAATAATGGAGTTAGACCCGAGTCCAATAACCAAACCAGAAGGGCATTTATAATTATTATTGATTTCAGAAAAAGTTTTTAGCAATAACCAAACACGAAGTACTTTCTCAAATGGCTATACTAAGTATAGATAAATATTGACCCCGGAGTCGGTAACCTCAATTATATCAGCAAGACTCGAAACCTCCGTAACAAAGTTGGCAACTTCTAATATATTGGCATGGTCCGACATAGAAACTACAGAGTCGGTCATTTCAGTCATATTAAAACTGTCCGACTTGTCAACCAAAGAATCAGCATTCTCGACCCTATCAGCAAAAGCATTATTAGCATTAGCATATCTAGGATCAGTCATCTTGGCATCAGCACACATGGGATTAGTAATGTCAACATCAGCACATGCGGGATCAGCTATCTCGACCTTAGTAACTTGGTCCGAAATCTCATCCAATGTCATATCAGTAAGATCAGTAACATCATGCATAGAATTTGCAATCTTAACCACATCAGCCAGATCAGAAATAGTTGACATGTAGTCATCAATCTCAACCATATTAGCAGAGTTGGTAGCAGCAAGCATGGAGTTGGCAACACTACTTGAGTCGGCAAAGTCCAACACAGTGGTTGAATTCTCTGAATCCGAATTTTCAGAAAATCCATATTGCACTTTTAATGATTGTTGTTGCGGCAGCTCCATGTCACTCCTCACGGTTATGTCACTTATATTCTCCTCTGGTCTGAAAATGGCTTGGGGAGGAACCTGTCCAAAATCTTCGAACTGCAGCTAATTTATCATGGTGGTCAGTTGACCAATCTGTGTTGTCAACTCTTGCACTATGTGGCAATTCTATTTTGTTGAAACTGCATGTTATTTTGTTGAATCTGCATGGTGTTTTGTTGAAATTGTTGCACTATATCTTCTAGAGAAGGTGAACTGTTAAGCTGCTGCACTGGTTGTTGTGTGGTAGACACATTCTTTCGAAATTGAATATTATTCATGGACAATTGCTTGATTAAATCCTCTAAGGAACTTTCTTGTACCGGTTGTGGTCTAAGTAGAGGTGGTGGTTCTTGCAAAATGGGACAATCATTGAATGAATGTCCTACAGAACCACACATGTGACATCCATCTATGTTTCCTTCAAATCTCTTATTGTCAGCAGCATCAATCTCATTCCTTCCTCTAGATGTCGTGGATCCCACATTGTCAAAATGGTGAATGTTACCTGCAAAATCATAAAACTCAGGCAGCACAGTTGTTAGCTCAGATGGATAAGTCTCATATGACCAGGCTCCATCCCATTCGGGATATTGAGGACACCACGGTTGATACATTATGGCATCAATGTGCAACTGATTCCTTTCTTCATTGGAGCTAGGAGCAGAATTATCAAGTTCAGAAGAAGTAGGAATAATACTAGTATCAGAATGCACAAGTGTTGTTAACAAAATTAAAAATAAAAAAGAAGAACCAAAAGATAACAGAATTAGAAAAATAGAAAAACAGAAAAATAACTGAATTAAAATAGAAAAACATCAGAGAAGAATATAATCAAAAACAAAAAAAATAGAAAAATAAAAGATAGAGAGACAGAAAATAGAAAGAAAACAAAAATAGAAACAGAAAAATATGCGACAAAAGAAATAGAGGCACAAAAAGGCAACAAAATATTGAAAAATAAAAAAAAACAATCATAAACTGATCAGAATGTTAAAAAAATTGATGCATAAAAAGGAAAAAAATCATACAAAGAAATTGCAAATTAAATATGCAGAAAAATCGATATCGGTTATGCAGAAGAAGTTAGAGTTAGTTATGCAAATCAGAAAATAGAAAAAGAGTAGCTATCAGAAAGCAAAATCAATTATGCAGATGCAATGATGCAGGGATGGTTGTTGTTGTTTTTTTTTTTAGTAATGTAAAGACTCACGTAAACAAAAATTCAACACACATATGCAACAAAAATTTAACAAATATCCAACATGCTATATTATTTTTAGACTCGACCGAAAAGAAAACAAATATAGACTCAACAAACTCGACAGACTCTATGACTCAAACGACAGATACAACATTCCACAGACTCAGGATTCGGCTTAACTCAATTTTGGCACACAAAGACACAAAAGAACTTGTGTCCCCAGCAACTACGCCAATTTGATAAGCGGGTTTTTAGTCGTCTTACGCGCATCAAATAAAACTAAAGCTAACTATAGTATAGCTAACCCTAGGTCGATTCTATCAAGGACACGGTGTGCTCAGATTGTGCTAAGTGTGAAAATCAGAGTTAATTCAGAAAAACATTTAATGTAGAATGCTGATTCGATCTTGGATAGACATGACAGAGTCAAACTGACTCGGTCTCAGACTCTAGAAAAGCAGTAAATAGGAGGGGTTTGAGTTTAAGAGCAGAAAATAAGCTAAGTGCAAAAAAGTAAATTATAATAATCTATACTAACTTACTGTACTAATTCAAAAATCAACACATAATAGTTTGTCTTTCTTACTTAGGATTATACTCTAAATCAACCTTAGATTCTTATGACAATCGTCAAACTTTTGTCTATTGTCATACCGAGGATTTACACAATCGCTACCTCATCAGTTGGCAGGGAGTATGTACTTGGTTGATTTTAGGTTCTCTACCTAATCAGATTATTAAACAAGTTCCAATCGACTCTACTCTAACGTGATCTACTCCTAACAATATGCAATCGCGGCAAAGTCAAAAGCAGATTAAAGCGCAAGAATTATAATCGAGAGATAGAATTGCAAACTAGTTATAATATTGAAATTAGAATTGAGTACAAAGGTGAGAAATTCAGCATTCTCCAGAAAGTCTGCCTTCCACGACTATCGCCTTGGAAGGACGATAGTGATGCACCAATGGTAGCCAGACGTTGAGGTTTCTGTCCAACAAAGTATGTTGGCTATATCGAGCGATCACCTCTAAAGGCTTCCAGCTTCCCAAATCTTGGTCATGTACCTCCTCGATCGAGAGAGACACCTTACTGAAGCGTCATGTACCACCGTGCAAGCTTTGAGTGTCTTGGATTGCTGACGACGCTAGCTCTAGATTCTGCTGAAAATTCCACACTTGAAGACGTGGCCTGGTGTGTTTATTTATACACAAGCTGGATAAATCTAAATCTAATCCTAATAACAAAAATTCAAATCCTAAAGATTCCTACAGATTACAATCTCCTCAATCTTAAGAGTTTCCCAATTTTCTAATTTCTAACAGAATCATATTTGCATTCCTAGTTACCCGAATTATAGATTCCTTGATCTTATCAAATCATATCTGCATTATAGATTCCTTGATCATAGCAAATCATATTTGCATTACAGATTCCTTAATCTTAGCAAATCATATCTGCATTACAAATTCCTTAATCTTAGCAAATCATATCTGCATTACAGATTCCTTAATCTTGGCAAATCATATCTGCATTCTTGCTAGAGTGATTTTAGGCGAGATTTCTGTCACTAATGTCGGCTTGACCGGGAGCGCTAGATTGGTCGAGATGTTCCCGGCTTGGGCCGAGATGACTTAGGCCGAGATGACTTGGGCCGAGATGGCTTGGCATTCAGGCCTACAAAACAAGTTTTAACCTTTTTGTTAGTTAAAAACTTCATTTTAGCACAAATTTGTATTTCTCCTGTTTTTAGGTCCATAATTCAAATCTTGATTAAGACAAGACTTTTAATCATTAAACATTCTTAACAACACCCATCTTAAGCCCACATAAAATGTATAAAATATGACTCATCAGTAGGTCCAAAGGAACAAAATGTAGAACAAAGTCATGTCCAAAGAACCAATGTAGAACAAAAATGGTTTTTTGGACGCGAGTTCAAAGGAATAAAATGCAAAAATAGGAATGTTCATTTAGACGTGAGTTCAAAGGAACAAAATGCAGAACAAAAATGCTCCTTCGAACGCAAGTCAAAAGGAACAAAATGCAGAATAGGAAAACTCCTTTGGATGCAAGTCTAAAGGAACAAAATACAAAAAGAACAAAAATACTCCTTTTAGACGTTCAAAGGAAAGAATGCAGAAACAAAATGTTCCTTGGAATGCTGGTCCAAAGGAACGAATGCAGAACAATGATGCTCCTTTAGACATGAGTCCAAAAGAACAAAATGCAGAACAAAATTGCTTCTTTGGACGCAAGTCCAAATGAACGAATGTTGAAACCGAATTCTCCTTTAAACGCATCTCCAAAGGAACAAATGCATAATAGAGATGTTTCTTTGAACGTGAGTCCAAAGGAACGAAATGTAGAAACATAAATACTTTTTTGGATAGGAATCTAATGGAATGAATGTAGAATGTAGATGTTCCTTTGGATGAGAGTCCAAATGAAAGAAATGCTAGCTGGAATGCTCCTTTGGACGCAAGTCCAAAGAAAATAATGCAGAATAGAACTGCTCCTTTTAACCTGCATTCAGAAAATGAAGTTATACCTTTGGACATTTCTCTAAACATAAAGATATCTTTTTAAGTAATTATAATTTTAGTTTTTTTATTTCAAAATAGTTCAATAAAAGAACTTAAACATCTGATAATTGATCATTTTTTGGTAGAAAATAGTTTAACATTAAATAAAAATGGGACAAAGATAACATTAAATTAAAAAAGGACAAAGATATCATAATGTGTGACATAATTAACAAAATTTTTAAAATAGAAAACAATATATTTTTCTAAAAGCTTGAGATTATTGTTTTAAGTTAAAAAAAATAATTTAAAAACGCTAGAAGGAGGGCTTGAACCTCCGACCTTGTGGTTAACAGCCACACGCTCTAACCAACTGAGCTATTCCAGCATTTATTAAAAAAATTATTTTATAATTATATATTTCAATAAACTTAAATCACCAAATTAATTAGAAATCTAACTAATGTAGGTTGAGATTCCTATTTTTCCTTAAGTAACTCAATCCAACCCAACCTGACTTTAATCGTGTTAGATTGGACAGTCTAATCGATTAAATAAAGTAATAATAATATATTTTTAAAATATAAAATTATTAAAGAATATATAAAAAAAATAAAAAAAAATAGAGTTTAATGGTTATGCATCGATAATAAATATAAAAATATTTTATATTAATAGTGCATGATCTATTTTCTCAAAAAATAAAGTATCTAATTAATTCAAAATCAAGATATTCAAATATACAAAAACTAGCTAAACAATAACTAAATACAATCATAACACAGTCAAAATACAATGTTATTATACAAGAATTTTAGAATAATCAAGTACAAAAGCAAGCTAAACAAATATGCAAGTATGCAAATGTGCAAAACTAACTAAACAATAATCAAGTATAATCATAATATAATCAAAATGATAATACATACTTTACAAAAAATATAGAATTATTTACAAATATACTACTTCAACTCAAGTATAATTACAAATTAGTCATGTTATTAAAAACTTCAAAAGATGTCTAAATTAAAATATAAGTGAAACTATTCAAATATAATAATATCAATCAATGAATAAATATAATTTTATTAACAATATTATAAAATGATTTGGTTGGGCCTGAATGATAGATTTAAAACTTACCGCCCTAACATTCAATCCAATTATAAATGAGTTAGTAAAAATAAAGTTAACCTAACTTGATGATCAAATCCAAATAATAAATTAATATTTTGTACAATAATTATATCTTTTTGGGTGAATTTTTAAATATTTTTTACAAATATAATGTATAAATCAAAAAAAATTTCTTGAGATTAATGCAACACATGTGCACAAATAAAAAAAGAAAAATATAACAAAAATTAAGATTTTTTTTGTCTAAAAAGATAAAGACATAAAAAATTATCATGATTATTTTTTATTTTTATTTTTATCTTTTATTTTTTTTTATTTTTATTTTTTATTTTATCTGCACATTGGTGCAAGTTCCTAAAAAGACCTACCCGTATAAGAAAAGGTAGTTTGAAAGGTATTGAAAAAATAAAAATTCCTAAAAGATCTACTTTATATCATATAAGAAAAGGTAGTTTGAAAGCTATTGAAAAAATAAAAGGACACGAGAGAAGAAAAAAAGAAAAAAAAAACCAAAGAGGTATGCGCATAAAAGAAATCCATGACAATTAATTGTTCTACAATAGAAAACAGGGGAGAAAAAAGGCCTAGAGTATGCAATGAGTGCATGGAATGGATGGATGCATCAACTAAACAAATTGTATTCATAAACATAAAAAAGGAAAGAAATTTGAAAGGAAAAATGGTAAGCAAAGGGAATTGTCC
The DNA here is from genome assembly GCA_025330945.1 of Mucuna pruriens. NCBI lineage: Eukaryota > Viridiplantae > Streptophyta > Magnoliopsida > Fabales > Fabaceae > Mucuna > Mucuna pruriens. Next base: position 2,242,284 of record JAENHJ010000042.1, on the reverse strand, counting down.
GATTTTGCATTGTCGGATTTTCATCAAACAATTCTAATTGATTCACAGCGTGCTTTAGTAAGAAATTCAAGTCCACTTCCGTTTCATTGTATTGAAGCTGGGATACATAATTTGGAATTGGGAATGAACAACGTTACCATTTCTTGAAACTTTTGGCCTTTTGCTAATATACTAAAGGATATATTTGAAAAGTTAATTTAAATAAGCATATAGTTAAAATTGATTTAAGTGAAATATTTTATGTTTCAATGTTTATCCTAAAAACAAGTTTAATATAGGTAAAAATTACTTTCTATCGCTTCTAATTAAATCTAGGCAGAATTAATTTTACCCAACAATAATCAAATATCTATATTTTTCTAAAATGATAGAAGGTAAAATCAATCATGATACTATCATGAAAATGAAATCAAACACATTTAAAATATTATGATTTTTTTTTTGCTTCTTTAGAGAGAGAGGAAAGAGGGAGAGAGAACCAAAATTGATTGATACCTTTTCTATTATGTGATTAATAAATGTAGGAAGTGCACGATACCTGATTGCATATACTTGCACGAATCTTTGACGAATTAAACTAAGCCTTAATTCGTCTTTTTTTTTTCTTCTATAAATCAGTATTTTAGTTTCTATAATCCACATTATAAATATTTTTATATACATAAAATTTATAATAAATAAATATTATAATATAAAATTATTTTTAATTATTGATAATTTTAAAAATATTAAAATTTAATTTATAAATAAAATTGAGAATAATAGATTAAAAAATAATTAGTTAAAAAATAAATATAGGATAAAAATAAAAAAAGTGATTTGAGATGGTAGAAAAAGATATTTTTTGACCAATTACTAAATCAAATTAAATTTAAAATAAATTAAGAAGTATATTTTAAAAAAATTAAAATTAAAATTAAATTCTCAATAATATAATAGGATAAACATATAACTCAATGAGAATCATAATAACTCAAATAAAAATGTTTTATTTAACAAAAGTTAAAAAAAAAAATTCGTTGAAAAATAAATCCTAAATATGCTTTTCTTCAAGAAAAAAATTCATATTTATAATATAAGATTAGATTATATATTAATACATGTGGAATAAAATTTCAATAATCAAATTTGTCATTTTGAAGAGAAGTGAATTATAAGATCTTACATGCTCATTAAATTTATTAAAGTATGAGCAATATAATTTGAAGAGATATGTAATTTACTAATATTAATTAAGTGCTTGTTTAATTTGAGATTTATTATTGTTGTTTTTGTTTCATATTTTCACATTATAAAATTATCAACTTATTATTGTTTTATTTCTTGTTTTTTGAAATATTTATATATATAATAAATTGTGAAATCAAAATTTTCTTCTTTATATACAAATTTTAGAAATAGAAAACAAAATAAAATGAAAACATATATAAAAGTGCAATATATTCTGACTAAACGCTAATATTGACTCTAATTGATTTTATCTGAAATGCAATCGAAACGTGGCACTTGTGCAGCCATGACGGAAGCAACTGCGAAAGAAGGTGCCAGTGGATGCCCACTCAAACCTGCGGAACATTATATTCATAGTTTCTTTCCAAATACAAATTCAAGCATGCCATGTGTTTGTTAAGTTTTCGTATGGTCATCCCTCTAAAATCCTGCACCTTTCACCTCATCCTACTTCTTTGCAACACTCCTTATAACACTTCTCTTTCTTACCCCATTATTTCCATGCCTAAACTTGTTACGTCACTTTTTCAAATTTATTTTATAATCATAAAAATTCATTTCCATGCTGGAAAAGGAATAATATCGAAACAGAAATTATGTCACTATATTTTCTTTGCTCTGTCATTGAGTAGACCTGTGGGGCCTTCTAGTTCTGTGGCTTACTTGCTTCTCGGTATTTCGAAAAATCCCAACGTGGTTCCCTCTATATAAACCTGCACCAGATAACGAGTGTGCCACGCAACCAACCTAACACACAATTTATCTACGAGGTCAGATTTGAGAACCCTTTTGGGGCAAGAAATGGCTCAGTGCATCTCGACAACGCTTCACAAAGGTAATCATCACCAACGTTCCAGGTTTGGAAGGAGGTTCTCTGCCACGTTCAAAGAGTATAGAGGTAGGTTTTACATACTCAAAACATGCCTAGTCATGTTACTGTGCTGGCACGAATATGAATGAGTATAATTTAATTCTGCAAAAATTAACTCAATTTTGTAAAATTAATTTATAAAATAAATTTTTTTTTATTTCAGTACTATCTTAGCTAAATGTAATAATATTGCAGCATTATTTATATGCCGGATGATGTGTATGAACTATGAAAGGAAGAGTGGAACCCAACTCTTTGTGGTTATTGTTTTGTTTTACCTGCACCCTGGTCTATTCGTTTTATTGTAACAATATGGTGTCATTCTGCATATAGAACTAGGCAAATTTATTAAAACTCGTGCATCCGAAATATTATTATAGATATAAATCTGGGTTGTGTTTTTTCTGAGTTGTGTTATTTAATTAAAAGGAATTAACAAATGATTCATAATATTAATACATGAGAAAGCTCCTTTTTAGTCATTCTATGATATAAGATGGATCACTCTAGCTAGACCTTAATTTGCAGAAATTTGGCATCAGTATATATAGTTAACTATATATGTGAATTGTGATATCAAACAAATTATATTTTTTAATTAAGTGAAATGGACACTAATTTATTCCATTAATTATACTATTTTTTTATATCAATCATTTAGCTTATAAGTCTTATGGCCTTGCACAAAATATGGTTTTTATGTTATTTTCAATATACGATTTGATGAATAGTTAAATCAGTATTATATTTCATTAAGAAAACTAAAATGGGTGATGTACGTACATTTTTAAAGAGTCAGAGAGATGTTTATTCTGTATATTATGTTAGATACACGTATGTTAATTGCTAATAAAATTAAAAAAAAAAAAAAAACACTTCTCCTTCCAACTTGTACGCCAAATTTAATCAGAAGTTTTTATTTAATATTTTAATTGAATTATTTTAAAATCTAGACCTAAACCAATTATGGTTTGGGTAGAGTCGAATCCACCTAAGAATATTAAGAATATGTTTAGTCTAAGAAGGAAAGATAAAAAATAAATAAATGGTAAAATAATTTTTTAAGTTGTTTGATAAAAAAAAGAAAAATTATTTATTTTAGTATATTATTTAAAAATGCAAAAATATATATATAATAACATAAATATTTAAAATAAAAAATAAATCTAACACAAACAAAGATATTTTTGTTTTTACATGTAGATAAATCTTTCATATTTTCTTTTTCCCTCTAAAATGGAACGAAACGTATTTTTATCCTTCTTAATGGTTTCATCTGTATTTAACAAAAATAAACAAAGCATAAGTTTTGGGAATAAATAAATTTAGATCATGTGCATGATTAAACCATCAGTTTTAAAAATAAAATAAAATAAAGAGGTATTTCATAATTTATTTTCTCAAAAATATTATGTCATTATAAAATATTATTATTTTCGTTGTACAGAAAATTGATTTTAAATAATAATAAAAAATATGTTACGTTATTCCAGAATACTCTAAAGTATTAAATTATTACGTAATTCTACCCAAAAAATTATGAAACCCGAGATTGTTCTAGAATATTCCTACCGTGGTCCCACTTATTTAATAATCATGAATAGGGAAAATCAATATTCAATAATTAGACACGCTCACTTTTCTGTTTTTTTTTTTTATTTTGGGGGGTGAGGGCAGACAGGGATAGCACTATTTTTATAATTAAATTTTAATAACTGCTTTATACAATTAACAATCAGATTAAAATTTTGAATAACCTACCATGTTATCACTGAAATTAATATTAGAAAATATTAAATAAATCTTTAAAATTAAAATTACTGTTATTTTAATTCATAGCATTTATAATTTAATATTATTATATTTTTTAATTTTATAACTTAATTATTATCATTACAGTCTATAATAAAGTTAATAAGACTAATAAATTTCAATTTTAAAAATTTATTTAATATTTTAAAAATTTTTGAAACTATTATGACAGTGATGTAACATTTTAAAAACTAAAATGATAATTATTTTTAAAATTTCTTTTACGAAATTTTATGTATTAAGAACAAATAAAGTTATTTTAAACCAGGGATTTGATTTAAAAAATCAAAAATTAAAAATTGATCAAATTAATAACTGGAAAAATAAATAAAAAATTATTACGGTTTAATTCAATTTTCAGTTTTATCATTAAAATTGAACTAAACTAATTTTAGGAATAATAAAACAAGAGAGTCCGATTGTTTTGACTTGTCTCATCATCATCCCACTGAAATTAATTGGGACAAACTAGTTTGCTCTAAATATTTATATTGATTTGTAGTATTATGTAGGTAAAATTTTAAAGTTTTCATAATGATAGTATGTAATTTAATGTGCTGAACATGTTGATTATGTTAAATTATAAGTTTTTGGCATTGATAATATATAACTAATTGGCTGTAAATAATTTGTACAATATTTTTTTTACAAGAGGTTTGTAATGTTATTATTTTCATATGTGATTTTTTTATTGCTCTATTAAGAATTAATCAAAGTTTAATTAGTTATTAGATTTTATTTTATTTTATTAGTAGTTAAATTAAAAATAATTTTAAAAATTATACAAAATTAAATTAATTTTTTATAAAAAAAATTAGTTAAACTAAACTAAATCAATTTAAAAGTATAAATTTGAGTGAATTTAATATAATTTAAATATTTTTAATATACAAATAATTCAATATATAAAAATTAATTTTATCAAAATACATTATATATAAATTTATTCATTTAAATATATTAAATACAAGTTCAAATAAATTATTAAGAGATACATCTAAATTTTAAATGTACTTTCAAATTAATTATCAATTTACTGTTCTTACGTTGTTATATATCTAAATTTAGAAAAAGGATATAAGTATGACTTGAAGTATTACATTACAAGAAATTGATTAATTAGAGACTGATTTAAAGACCAAAAGTCTTAAGTTACTATAGAAAGTGAATCAATTGTAAGAAACAGAGGAACTCAGTCAGAGATCACACAGAACTTGGAATGGTGTTTCTTCAACATTATCTTCTGAAATGCTAGTCATTAGAAGCCCCCATTAAGTATTAATACCAACACCAGTGGCCTATGTGAAAACAAATAAATAAGTAGAAAGTCAAATTAATATATTGAATTAGTGAACAAATTCAGTAAAAGTCAATCCATATTTTATTGACTCCAATTTTTATATGCATTAAGTGTTTTAATAACTACATTCAACATGTGAATAAAATCTCTTTAAAAATAGCATGCACTTATACAAGAAGCAAACAATCAACACCCTTTACAAAAATAAATGTAACATACACCCTAAGTACTTGTTATAGGAACCTTTCGGAAAGTTTGTGCTTTCCCTTTCTATAATTTTTTTTTCTAAATTAAACCCGCAGGTGGATATTATAAATATAAATTTGTAAAAAAATTACTTATCTATGAGTTGAACCATGGAAATTAAATTTTAGGAAGGACAACTAAATAATAGAAAAATATCTCATGACAGTTTTTTTGGAGTAAAATTAAAAAGAAATAGTACGATGAATTAGGAAAACTCACCGCTATTTCTATTAGGAACATTTCGCAATCGAATGGATAAAAACCATTGTGACAAAAAACAAAGACAAAAAGTGTCCTCCAAGAGATAAAAGAATTATCATTTCAATAAACATTTCAAAAATATCACCACAGCTAACCTGATTTGTAGTCAATGTGTCAATCTTATCACTGCAAATGGTTGTTGCAAAGCCCTCTCACACATAGCCTAGGTACAATTTTTACGAAAAAGACATATACCACAGCTAACATATTTTCGAAAAAGACATATACCACAGCTAACATATTTTTACGAAAAAGACATATACCACAGCTAACATATTTTCGAAAAAAGAGTCTAGGTACAAATAAATAAGATTATATAGAGAATAAGAGCACAAAAATTATATTTTAGATATGAAAAATACATATTAACAATCTAATATACATACGGATAATGCTTGATATAAGAATGAGAAAATAAAATAACATTGATTAATTTGTTCTTCTTAATTTTTACTTTTAAATTAAATTTTAATATTTTAAAAATAGTTAAAAATAATAAGTATATCATAATTTAAACTTTTATTAAAAATCTAAAATATAATTTATATATTCAGATGTTTATTTATTCTGAATTTAAATACGAAACACAAACTAAAATATTAATTATTAAAAATTATAAAATTATGAATAAAAATTCATTAAATTCCTAACAGACCTTACGTAATTTTATAAATTTTTAATAAATTTTAATAATAAAAATATGTTTTTAAAAAATCTGTTAAACTTTATTTATTTTATTTAGACAATTAATCCGATTTTTTTTCAGTTTCTTTCTTTTGAAAATATAAACATTTTTAAGCAAAGAAAAAAAAAACTTAAAATTGACCTAATTCAACGAGTCACGGAACTAGCCAACAAAATGTCAATTTGTATAAAACTTGTATGGTATCAAATCATTTTTTTTCTTAAGGCCTGTTAGGTAAGTAGGACCATCACAACCAAAGTCGTAAACGAGTTGGCGGAATGATGAAGTTTGGAATCCATATTCTTTTCAAGGAAAGGAATGTGGAGACTGGAGTTTCTACTAGTATTTTTAAGGTAAATACCAGGAAACCTAAGGTTGGATAAAAGGCCAATCGAATCGAGGGTTCGAGAAATTTGTGGGGTTGATATAGAATCACACCAAGATTTCTCATTACATTTATTTGAAGATAGTTACCCTAACTAAATGCATGAAACAAGATATGACTCTTACATTACAGCTTTCACCTTCCATGGAATGATGGATATTTACAGGGAAGAAATGAAAGATGTTTTTGAGTTTGGTGAACTTGACAAGAGTCGTCTCTTGCTCCTACGTATCTCCCAATGCAATGAAAAAGTCATAGTTTACGTAGTTCTGATCGAGACTTAAAGGGTTAGATGGTAGGGAAGGTCGAGATCGACTCGACCAAATGAAGGTATTGACTAAGTGTCAGCAGGGCTGATGTACTAACTAAGAGTCAACGAGTATGGATAAACAAAGGGTGAGGAACCAGTTTTTAGACTCGATCGTTGAGTGTCGATTCTTGGTCGATCCTGATTTCTACGTGTGGTTTAAGGTATGATTGATTCGGGATCAGCCTATAGACCAAGGTAAGGTCCCTAAACTGCTTGACTTAAAGAAGGTGTTCACCTAAGGGTTGAACACTACTAAACAGATATACACAGTTAGAAGTTCTAAGAATTTTCACCTGGAATCCAAGTGTTTTCTCTTGCTGTATTTTGGAGAATGGACAAGTCTTACTCTCCTCCTCTTCTCAACACTTCCTTTCCTTCAAAAAACTTATTTTTCTAATCTTCTTTTCTCTCTTAATTTTGACCTTCTCAACATTGTTTCTTCTCTAATTCTTTTGAGGGGATTTTGTAATCAAAATCTCGACCCCTTTCCCTTCGAGCTCAAAGCCTTTTATAGACCCGCTCCCACCTCCATGATCTTCTCAAGGGATCTTCCACCATTAATGCGGTGGTTCTCCCCAAGGTCTAATCAATGTCAAGGTGCCCTCCAAGGGATCCTTCTCCATTAATGCGACAGTTTTGCCTTAAATGCGGTGGTGACCGCTCCTCCCCTTTCTCTGACTGTCACCGTAAGATGCGTCTCACACTCCTTGCTTTCCCACTAGATGACAGGTCTAAGATGATCCTGCTTAAGGCACAGGGCTCCCCATCTTGACGATACATGCCCGAGGCGCGTTGGGGGAGTGTAAGGCTACCATACCTGCTTTCTAAGACTACTTTTCTGACACATTTTGTCATTTTTTCCTTTTGGGAGAGACAACATGCCAATACCTTTTCCCTTTCCTTTTCTGTCACCGGACAGAAAAATTTTCTTTTCTGTCATCAGACAGAAAAGGGTGTCTACAAGGACCCAATGACTTATTTTACTACCTTTATAATCCACATCTACAAGTGGTGATGATGGAAAAAAATATTTTTTGTCTCCATTCTTTTGATCAAATTTGATTTTAATCTCTACATTTTAAAACTTTTAAAAATATATAATTTTTGTTTTTTAGATATGTAATTTTGTCAGAATAAAAAAAAACAAAAATAATGTACTGTAAAAATTATAAAAGATTAAAATCAAATTTAACCAAAAGCACATTTATCTCTAAATTAATAAAACTTGAAGACCTTGACTTGTGACATGTTAAGCATGGTCTTGTGTGGAGATAAGAAGTGAAGGCAGCTAAGCATGTCGAAGTGAGAAAAGCATAGAGATAGAGAGGCATTAGTTAGATGAGATAAGGAATGAGAGAACCTACGAAGTGCCTAATGAGAGGTGGGGTGTGAATGTTTAATGGACATGAGTATCAGAGGCGAAAACCAAAAGGCAAAGGGTTCTTTTTTACTGTTTGATACATAAATGCAGATTGAACAGAACCAACATCCCTCTCCCTCTGCCCCATAATCCATAAATGCTCACATTAAAACCCACAGATTTGTCTCCTCTGCCCTTTATCACGGTTCCTGTAACCCCTTAAATTAATATTCCAACTTCCTCAGTCCAAGAGTTGGTGGAAATTTAATGCAACTTCTTCAATGTTACCACTACCGGCCATGTTTCCCCCTCTCTACTCATCTTGCCTTTACCTTTCTTTAATACTTCAATGCATCCCTCTCTATCCACCTCTCATGTTTCTTCTTCATTCATAGATCACTTTCACTCCCTCACTCTCTTCTACTCATTTAAATCACACCTTTAAGATATCACATATCTGAAGCCCCTTTATTCTCATTTTTTTATATCGATTAACAGTTTCAACTTTTGTTTTCATTCATATATTCTGTTGGTTACATTTCTCTTATTATCTTACACCAGATGGGGTGCATGGAGAGGAGGTAAAAGTGGACCGGTTTAACGGGATATTGGTCCGGTTCAATGAGAAAGCAATGCTCAAAATGTCTCAGGCCTTGCTTTTCGATTGAGCCGTGCCAATATCACGTGCCACTGCTCCTAAAATCCCCTCAATAAGCCTTCTCTTCTCATCAAAGCTTGTGAGGTATATATACGTACTTCTTGTGTTTGCTTTTTTCTTTCTTAGACGAGTGAAAAAGTTTAGATAAGTTAATTACCAAAGTCAGCAGAAACTTCACATGTTAAAGTCTAAATCCTTATAAATGTATTTACAAATTACCAATAACAAAGTCTATACACATATAACAACATTCAAACTCGTATTTTTATATGATGTGAATCTTATTTTTACTAATTAAATCAATCATCACTCACAGGTTTATTTATATATATATATATATATGCACTTTTTTTTCTTTCACATGAGAGTATCTTGCATTTTCTCTATGAAATAGTATGTTCCCCTTTTCACTCAATTATATTTTGAGTTATGATGAATATAATCAGGGTCCTACAAGGAATCTAAAGGGGTGGCAATGAAGCGTGTGGAAGATTGGTTATGAGAAATTGAGAACATATATGCGTGCACGATGCAAGTTCTGTATCATGCATCTGTCACTACTCATAGCTCACACCTAATAATGAAGTTTGATGTAGACGGTAGAGAAGAACACGGTTTGTGCAGTTTTTAGCATTGTTTGTCTCTGTCTCTCTCCCTTCCACTCTTCTTTTCATATTTTTCTTAGGTTCAATTCCTCTCTGTTTTTCTAAATACTTATATTTCATTATACGTGCCACAAATCTGTTCCCAGTTTGTTTACCTGTGATATGAAATCATTGATACATAGTGTGCATTTGCACATAAAAAGACTAAGTAAGGAAATTTTAATGTAGGGACTAGGGAGGGAGCATTGAAAAAAAATAAAATAAACAGAACAGTTTTCAAATTTGTGATGTTTTTTTCATACTTGAAACGACAGAGAAAGGAAAACTAATTTACACCAAGAAATTATTGATAGATGCATATATGTGATATATATATATATATATAATATATATATATAGTTGATTTATGTAATTGCTAGAGTCACCCTACTATTATCTTTTACAATTTTTATGAGAAAAAGCATCAATAATTTTCCAATGTCCTGTTTATTTCGAATGATATATGGTAGGTGAAGTTAATAAGTAAGCCAATAGCGAGTAGGGACATCAATAAGGAAAAGAGAAAGGTTTATGACATTTTTTAATATATTGTTTTAAACACATTCTTTAATATTAATTAAAATTTATTAAAATTATAAAAAAAAATTAAGTTTTACTTCTTATTTGAATCACACTTATTATTTATTTATTTTTTAATAAATTTTAATTAATAACAAAAAAAAATATTAAAAAGAATATGTTGAAATATATCACTACTATTTTTCGTAGAAGAGATAAAAATATATATAATTCACATCTCAAGTCAACCCAAATAAATACAGGGCGGCCATAAAGTTCAACCCCCACCACCCACACACACATTAGCTTTAGAAGTCCTTCTCAAGAATGAAGCCCAAAACTTAGTGTAAGATCAAAAGCAACTACTCATAATAACAATCAACTGTTTCTAGTTCTAGTGTTAATTTCGGAAACTGTTTTCCCTGTTATTCTATTCAGATAGGACTTATAGATTTTGTTTAAATTTGTTTTAAACGAAAGAGATAAAATTATTCAATGTACATTGCATAGGACAAAGGTTTATTTTTATACAATTAAAATTTATAATAAATCTTTTTATTATATAAATTATATTATGGTTAAAATTTTATAATAATCAATATTTTGAATATTTAAATTATATTTTAAATTTATAATGAAAATTTTAAATTGTAATATAACATTATTTTTAATTATTATTATTTAAAAATTATTGAAATTTAATTTACACATAGAAATAAAAGAAATAAAGATAAAAGGAAGATATTTAAAATGATTAAAAGAGAAAAAATTTCAATTAGTTGTAAGAATAGTGTGTGGTGTATACTTATATATAAGAAAAAAATTGAAAATATGTAATTAAAAATAGGAGAGTTTTTGAAATGTATATTCTAATTATAGTATAAGAGTAATTAAACAAATGGTATCTCATTCTCATATTACGGAAAAACTTGTCACTCAGTTAATAAGTATGGGAGTAAAACAAATTGGAGTGAAAATTTTATTGATCGATTTCAATATTTTACATTTATTTTGAGCAACTACCAAACACTTTATGCCTAAAAGAACATAGAATACATGTATTGCCTTTACCTGAAATTACTCTCATTTGGTGGTTAACATCACTGAGTTTCCTCAGAGTTACATTCTGCATAGCTGAAGCTACTTAAAGGATGCATCCTGAACATACTTTTTAGTTTTTTTTTATTTTTACATCTCATTATCTCTTTTTAGTTAAAATTGTTGCTTGCTATCTATGGCCATTATGCATTGTATGTTGTTTGCTTTCAAACACAAAATTTTTCAACAAAAAAACGGATGTGTTTACCCCTCTTAGGATGTATATACCCTGAAAGGGAAGAGAAAGATTAAAAAATGTGATAAATAATACGATAATTAAAAAATAAAAATATATATAATAGGTACGTAAAAATCTAAGTGAAAAAATTAAAGTTATTTTTCTATAGGCATTACTTATTCTTATACTCTCTTAAATTATTTTACTACACGAGAAATTTAATATATATTTTTTACTACAAAAATCACATATGTGAAGGAAAAATAAAAGTATATAAATTGGATATCTGCCCAAAAAAATATAGTTATTAAAGTAGCTCATCGTGTATTAGTTATTTGAATATATAGTTATTAAAAAAGAAAAGTTATTTTCCTTTCTAATTTTGGTAGAAAATATTTTAAGCCTAATTAAAGTCGCTCATGGTTTATTAGTTCATGTGTTTTTAATTAGTAGAATCCCTTATTAGTGAAAAGAAATAAAAGGAAAATAATTCTTTTTCAAATCCTTTTTTTTTTCAAATATTTTTCGATGTTTCGTTATTATCCCCGTTCAGAAATGCACATTATAAGTGACGATTATAGTTTTTTCCTTTTCTCTTTTCTAATCTCCTTTCCAAAACATTGCTTTGAGTTTGTGGAACACAAAGCTCAAGTTGTTAAGGAATCTTTTAGTAATTAAATAATAGGTTCTGCACATGTGTTCTGCTACTGTGAAGTTGTACCATAACATGAATGAAAACGGCAATTTACTTATTACCGTATGTGCCTTCTTTCTTGGTACATACTCCTTTTACCTTATTCCCAAATGGTTTCAAGAAGGAAAATGATAGTTGCAAACTTCAACCATATTTCCTGTACCCCTTTCTTTACGCTTATGGTTTTATATTGATTAATTAACAGTACTTCGTTACTTCTTGTACCGTGTCCGTTGGGTAGGGTAGTTGGCCCCACCATCTTGGTGCAGAGCTAAATCCCTAAACTTGTAATTTGCCAACTTTCGACTTTTCTAAATCATTGACCCAAAAAAAAAAATAAGACTTTTTCCGTCCAATGTCACATTGTCATGCCTGTATTTGAGGTACCTAACTCCACCATAAATTTATTTTATTTGTTTTAAACCATTTGCATGTAATTTTCAACACCTTTAAGTGACTTACAAAGCATGCACTAGCGCAGAAAAAGGTACTACAATCAATTTAGGAAACGCTGACTTTCTCCGTCTGATATAAGGTCTAATGTGTTTAGGTTTTACTATTCATGGGAATTCAAAGGCTTGAATTGGCAATGGCTTAGAAGATTTTGGCCTTTCCCTTTCTTACATTGGTGTGGTAATTGGGATTCATAATTCATTTAATCTATTTTGTGTTGGGGGCAGCAAATTACTCCAATACAATTAGTATTTGACAAAAATTACCGATTGCTTTCTAATACCATTTCAAATTGTGAAAATTTAGTATAGTTTAATGGATCATGTTAAATTATTCTTAAATAAAGACGAGTTGGGTTTTTAAATTTTACGTTCAAAATAGTTAATTTGACATTATTTAATGGACGAGACGAACCAGTCTAAACCTATAAATTATAAATCTAAAAATTATTAAATTTATTTGATTTGATATTATTTTTTCTTATAAAATATATATAAGTCTAGAAAAAAATGAATCAATTTATTCCAGAGAAATAAATAAAATCAATTTTAATAGGCTCCAATGTTGCATAAAATTTAAATACTTGAAATGAGTCATACAATTGTTTAATTTAAAAACGTTAAAAATTAAAATTCTTATATAAGAAAAAGTGAGTAAAAAGTTATTTTTAAGTTGAAGTATCCACAAGCAGCTCTTATTAGAAGCTATAATATTGTATATGTATGGTTGGAGTTTATTGGATATTTAATTAATAGGAAAACAAAAAAGTGGTGAGTCAGCTAGGTTTGTGAATTTTCTGTTGAGGAATTAGAAATGCGATGGCTGGAAAATGTAGAAGAAAAGAAAGGAAATGTACACATAGATTTATTAGGAGCTTGATAGGTATGGAACTATTAACACATAGAGTGCCCCTTCCCTTCAAGCATCAAAGAATTGGTGGGGTGGGACTAACCCATGCTTCCTATTACCTTTATTAAATGCAGAAGGGCCATGGGCCAAGTCCTTTCACTTTCTTTCTCCTGCTCTCGTGTAAAATGAAATTTCTCTATACTTTTCCAAAACTATGCAAAAAGAAAAGGAAAACATTACAACATTACAGCCTAGTTTCATTGCTGTGGTTATTTCCTCCTGAGTTAGGAAGAATTCCTTCTAGATGCCACTTAGAAAGAGGCACTCCACAAAGCTTTTTCACCTTCCCCACATTTCTTGTGGACCTCCTTGATCCTTTCAGCAGACCTGCAAATTCCACTGCACGTCCAATCAAATGAAGCAACACAAACGTTCCCTGCCTGCGCCTTCCATTCACAATCTGCAACAAAATCACATTATTAATAAATAAACCAACCAAATTGAATTCTCAGTTATCATGAAAATCGAAAACTATAAATTTATGACATTCAACTATACATAGACACTCAAGTTTAGAAATTAACCGGCTGTGACATGATTATATAAAGAAATTAACCATTCAAATATAATATAATAATAAGAGTTTTTATTTGCTACGTCTCGTCCTACTATAAATGATTCACATATAGGTCAATTTCATCTACAAATCAAGGAAAAAGATTCACCTGGTGGTGTACCACAGCAGAGTCTTCGATCATCTATGTGGTCCACATCAAGTCCAATAAACCAAGATCCTAGTGAGACATCCTCATTAGCATACTTGTGGAGAACGTGCCTGAGACAAAGACATGCACATATAATGGATCACAATATTTGCATCACCATTTTAGTCCATAAATAATTACTTTTTCCATCACACAAGTGAGATGAAGGACTCACTGGTTAATTGAAATATATGTGGCCAGATCTTTTGAAATGGCATACAACTGTCCTGTGGCATGGCGGAAGTACTTGTTTCCAGCCTCTCCAAATTTCCAGTGTTCTGGTTCGTGGTACCTTACCCCTCTGCAACAAAGTGACCAAGTAAGAAGCTAGAACTGAAACTATTACATATTTACAACCTTTTTGTTAAATAAATAGTACAAGAATAAAAGAAAATTAATGATTCTCACTTTTGAGAAAGAACAGGTCCAGATTTCATGCATCCAATGTACACCCGTGGTTTTGATCGGTGTCTCACTAGAGTTTCTCCTAGTGTCGCTGAAAAAGATTGAATAGGACGTACTAAGAAAAATATTACAATAGAAATGACATGATGCATACTTAGTATGGAACATGACCCTATACTTAGCATTATTAGAGATTGAAAAACTTTAAATACCTATATTTACATGAACGTCGTCATCAACTTTGATATAGAAGTCAGCATCCCATAAGTTAACAGCAGTGGCAAAGTATGTCTTTGTCTTTGCTGACAATTCAAGGTATCCTTCAACATGATCCTGCAGAATCAAAGCACTAAGATTGAAACCTTTTGCATTTTTTATTTTAATTTTTCCTTAAAATAAATGTGACCATGCTATCTTGTCAAGTGATTATTCAAGTAGCGACAAAATAAGACAGAGAGGACCATTACCAATCTCAGGAAATCTCCATGCTTCTTATCTTCTGCTTCAATAGCTCTGTCTAGGATACCCCCTGATGTGGCACTGGTGAAAGGAGGAAAAAAGCAAAAAGAAAAAAATAATCAATTTATAATTCATTCATTATAAATATGACTAAGAAATGAACCACAACAGTATCTGCAGTGAATAGTATATCATGCTTCTTGGATACATAAAGACAAATAAATTATGCAATTCCAACCGAGATTAAAATAAAATAAAAAAAAAGATAGAATAGGCATGGAAATTATGCAATAAAATAGTTGAAAGTAGATGAGATAGCTTACCTATGACCAATTACAAACCGGATGATAATACCCTTCTCTTCCTCTAGCTTCTTTCTTTTCTCACCTATTTACCATGTTATCACAAGAACACATTATTAGAAACTACTGCCAAAAAAGTAGACAAAAAAATATTCATAAAAAAAAGGCAGAACAACAGAAAATAACTAGGAAACAAGGATTAAATTATGAACCTTGTGGCATCCATGTCTCACGAACTGAGTCTCTTCTTTTTCGGCTGCTGAAAGCAGTGTTAATTCCTATGACCATCAGGTACCTTCTCCTACCAATTGATTCAGTCATCTTGATATCTTCTGGTACTGGAGCACCACTTCGTATAGACTCCTGAGCTGCCTTTGCAGCTGCTAATTCCATCTCCAAGTTTGAAATAGTCTTGTCCAGGGTTCTACGTTCCATGCAGTTACACATGTTTAGCATGAAAAATAACTAAAATGCATAATTACAATGGAATCACCAGGAAGGTTAGCAACATTTTATCTAATATTGTTTCCTGATTAAAAGTGAGAACTATTAAAATTTATAATTTTTAATAAATTATAAGTAATAATAAATTATTAGAAAGAGGGTGATAGAAAGAATATTGCTATCATTCTTTGTAAAATCATTATATATAAGCATAACTTACTGAATGGCATTTTGTGTCTTGAAAACCGCACCATAGATGCCTTTATTTTCACGCTTCACTTCCTTCTCTTGCAACTAAGGGAGACAAGCACACAAACACAGGAATTTCATATGATTTACATCATACACGAAACATTGAATTCACATTATACTGTCTTTGATAACTACCACAAAATTATTAAAACTGATCAAGCAGGGGGGAAATGTAACAATGCTTACAATTCTCGAATTACAACCCTCTGAAACTACATTTAATTTTTCAGCTTCCATTGCTGTTGTCCGTGCAAGTCCTTTAGGTTCAGGAATAGTCCATATCCTGTTACACATTTAAATTTCCCATAAGTAAAGCACCACAATAACTGTGTCACAAGTAGCCATAGTAGGTACATAAACATGCCACCTGAATCTGAGAAATAAATAAATATGTCAAGTTGTTATAGAAACTACGAACGTTGAATTACATTTCTTTAGTTACCACAATTTCATGGATCCATCCTGTGTCTATTATGATATGCAAGGACAAAAATAGATGCAATTAAAAAAACTAAAGCACCCCCAAGTACGTTGGACCATCACTATTTAACATCAAGGCAGATCCCAAAATAAAAGATCCATCATTCAACGTTTCAACAACTAGTAAATATAAAAATAAGTGCTTCAGTTGCAACTACCATAGGATAGACTAAGAGTGCCCATCAATTATTGCATGTCAGAGGTCTTCTTCACCATTGATTAGTGAGAATGATATAACAAAGTGTGATGTGCGCAGTAACTAGACTAAAACAGTAAAAAATAAATAAAAAATCATCCTCAAAAAACATTATTCAAATAAACTTGCTAATAGATTCGCGAACATCAATGATGAAAAATGAATTAAATTGTTCACAAAAATTGACTTTATTGAGCTGAGGCAGAGTGTTAAACCATAATTGACATGTCATTAATTAGGAGTCAATCATACAAAGAAGGAACAGAAACTTCAACCGAAAATTGAAATGGTTCGGATCATTCATTCACTGATGCCAATCCAATCCAATTCAGATCCATTCCACTCCTTCTATGAGTTTTTATGAAAACAAGAATGGTGAGAAAAATAGAGTTGACTTAAAGAACTGAATTCATAAAAATTGTGGAGATTCACGCATACACCCCCGAACTCAATGAATTAAACACTTGAAAACCAGCTGAATTTATATACGTATTACAAAGATCTGAAAACAGGATTAAACAGAATCTGGAAAGCTCTGAAGTATGAATCAAAATAGGGATAACAATATGAAAAAACAGAGAATTGACGCACGCACCTGTTAGTGAAAACCATCCCAGCACAGAAAAATCCAATACAGAGAAAAATCACACATTTCTGAGACATGACACTTTTCGGAAGAAGGTCTCCCCTGCTTTTCCAAGTCATTGTTTTATATAAATTTCCACACAATCTTCCCAGTCGGCACTCAGCACGCAAAACCCATATTCAAAACTATGAACAAAATTGCAAGAGGTAACGAAGGGTGAAGGAAAGGAAGAAAATTTGAAACTGGGAACCTTGGTAAATAAGAGGAGATGCGGGGCGGGCAGAGGAACAGAGAGGTGGAGACAGAGGAAGAATGAGAACAGAGTGGTGCTCTGTTCTTTCTTTTTTGGGTTCTACTTTGTTCCTTTCTTTACCCTCTGCCACGCTATGCTTTGCTTTGTGTTCTCTCTCTCTTTGGTGTATGTGTGTGTGACTAAGTCTGTCTTTGCAGGTAAGGGACGTTGAACAACACGAGTGAGAAGACTTCCTAACCGCCCAGTTTTATAATACCATATTACCAAACCGTCCCTGTCGGGGCCATCCTTAATTTAATGATACTTCAGTAACTGTTTCTTCCCATCACATGATCAATGCCCTCCATCGCAATCTCTTTCTCCATAAACGGACCAGGATGCTTTAACAAATAATATCACTATTCTGTCATCTTATCTTATAGAAAACAAACAAACGCACAAAAATTAAATCCATACATCTATCTTATACAAGTAATAATAAATTTTATTATCATTATGTTCTGCCTTTTTCTTCTGCAACATATCTAATGTTATTATGTTCTTTGTTACCACGTGAGAATCTAAATTCACCATAAAACATAATACTTTTTATCTTGAAAATGAATCTTTTCTTTGATTTAATAACTGTTTTATTTTTTATTTTAAAATAAATATAAAAATGTCAATCATTTTTAAAGAATTATATGAATGCAAATCTTTAAAAACTAAAGTAAAAATGAAATAATGTTTTTTAATTATTTGTAAAAAGAAGAATATATATATATATATATAATCGATACCAAACGTGACGATAATTTTTACATGTACAAAAAATTGCGATTTTTTAATAGATGAGATTTTTTCAATATTTATGAAATTTTATTATAAAAAATTTAATCTGTTTTTAGTTTACCTTATTTTAGAAAAATTAATTACTTTTTTATAACATACACTTATTCTCCACTCTCATTGCTGGCACTTTTTCTGCAGAATATGTGCCTTGGAAACCATCCCATGACACGCGTTCATGTTCATCCATGCAATTGATGGTGTCTGAATCTGGCGAAGGACAGTTTCATCGTTCACTAATTGCTACTAGAACTTGACGTGGCCAAATATAATTTTAAGTTTCCTATAATTTGGCATTAAAGAAATCAGTGCCTTTCTAGTTACACCTATGTTAATCAGTTATTATACATTGTGAATTATTTAAATATAGGAATATATTGCGACAAGTTTTTATGAAACCATACACTATGCTAACACTTAAAAAGGTTTTGTCCTTTTTTTTTCGTTTTGCTTTGAGCGATAAACATAACGTGGCTTGATATCCTTGACAAGGATATGTGCATATTGTCCGTGATTATTTTTTCCTTTCTCGATTTTTCGGGATAAAAAGTTGATATGCTTAAAGAATAAAGAGCAAAGAGATGATGACAGTGACCCAGTTAAAAAGGTTCCCCAAGTTGCATGACTTATTGATTTTTTTACCCAGTACTAAGAGAGGTAATTAAAAAATATATACACAAAAATGACACTAGTAGTTGTACTTAGTATATATAAATAAATAAATAAATAAAAGGAATACAAACTGAGTCTACGTCCACGGTTTAATTAATATTTAATTCCAAATTCACAGCAATGGAATCACTGCCAGAGAACACAAGCAAATGCATGCATGGGAACAAAGTTGGCTTTGAGGCTTCAGTGCTGTCTGCACCACATTAATTGCTCAGAAACATAAAAGAATCTTTTGTTATACTAAACATTAACGAATCTTATTCTTATCTACGATCATTATTAATCTTGTACATTAACCTATTAAGCTTGCTTATAAATAAACTAATGGTTAGGCTAATCATACTTACATAGGTATATAGACATATAGTACATTAACCTATATATTCTTTTGTTTTTCGGTCGTCAGGTCTTAATGTATACTAAATCAGGATAATTAAAAGTACGTACTATTTCTAAGCTTAAGGAAGGAAGGTAATTAAGAACCCCGTCCTATCATCTCCGGTACTTTGCTTTGTCGTTATTATGAAAGAGATTTCTTTTAAGGAAAAAAAAAACACACACACACATTGCTGTTGTTTGAGAAAGAATTAATTAAAATTTCCTTATGAAGTAGGAGCGAATTTTTCGTTTTCAAAATATGAACTGGTTTATTTTTTGAAATATTTTGCTTTTATATTTTGAAAAATATATAATTTATCAGTTTATAATGTTAGAAACTTCACAACAACTTGATCGAGGAATGAGGATTGAGGAATTAAGAAATGGAAACAAGAAAAACAAATGCTCTTAACACAATAAATGGAGAAGAAATTAGAAGAATGGTGAAGAGAGATCGCCAATTCAGCGAGTGTCATCCCATACAATTTCTCAAGGAAAATAGAAGGAAGACGGATAGTATTTTGTGCCTTTAAAATATTTTGGGACAACTTTTTTTTTATGAAAGATTTTTTGTATTTATATAAAAGATATAATTAAGTTAAAATGAAGATAAATGATAAATATAAAATTTATATTGCCATTTAATTATACATTATCATTGTTAATATAGTATTTAAGATGATTATTATAAATAATACATTTCTTATATATAATGATTTTTATGATTCTATAAAACTAATTTATTAAAATAATAAACACCATAGTTGCCTACAATGTTAAGAAAGTTAGATATCTTTCTGTCTTTATTTTAAAACATTTTTTAAATCTATTTAAACTAAAATTTTCTAAACTACGCATCTGATTTTATCCCCAAAAAAAACAAAACTACGCGTCAGATTTTCTGATTCCTGACTCCTGAGCGTTTCGGAACTTGTGGCAAAATTGTCCTGCCCTAAAGTTGGTTAACTAGATTTTCTTTTAATGGAATTTTTTATTATGCATTTATGGTAATATAATATGAAAATATTAAATATGTTAAATTATTTCAAAAAATATTAAAAACTTATATGTTAATATAGTAAATATATTTTTAATAATTTTAAATTTTTATAAAGACACAATAAGAAAATATTTTTAATATTATAAATCATTTTATCGAATACTCAGTCAAGACACTGGACACGTGACGCAGATTTAGTTTCACGCAACGTGGCGCACTCCAGTTGGATGGGACCCTTACCTCGACATTAGTCACGTGACGTATTGCGTTTCCGACTCACGTGGGTACTGCAAAAGCGGAATCAAGTGGCCAACATCACGAGGATCATTGGCACGTGTCATGATTAGGTGAGATCTCACGGAATCTGACGCTTCCGCAGCCAATGAAAAAGAGACATCCCTTGACATACGGAAACATCTTCGCTTTGTGGGGAAGGTCATTTTCGTCATTTTCTCTAAGCAAAAAGGTGTGTACTTAGATTACTCCTAAGTATTGGGATAATTATTTGCCTTGGAAAACATGCCCTCTGGGGCATTTAGCTTCCGAATAATTTTAATGTTGCAGTTTTTGAACGTACTTAGATTATATTAACAACTAAACATGAACGACAAAATTTGGAAAATAGTGGTATACAATCGTTCTGATCTACTTGGGAATCATGTTCATTGGTTGGAAGGGAATATCTGAAGAGCATGCTATGTTAACGTTAGTGTTGAACTGTTGATAATCTTTTTTCTCTTTTACAAAGATAGGCAGTAATTAGTGTTGATAATCTGCATGAATTATAATCGTAAAAAAATAAGGGTGGAATCAAATCCTAGCTGCTTGTTTATTTTTTTATTGACTACGAGTAAGATTGAATTTATTTTTCATTGTTTATAAACATGTTTGAGAGTTCAATTATACGATGCTTGAATATTACTCAATTAAGATTCCCAAACCACATCTTTGGTATGCAGGTACATGTAGTGTGATTGAAAATAGGTTGAGAAGTAAAAGTTTACATTTGAGATATAAAAGTTATAACTATTAATTATTTAAAATTATATCTGAAACTTGAAAATTCGTATCTAAAGCGTGAAACTAAAGACGTTAATAATAAGATGAGATAAAGGAAAAAAAAACAATATCGGTCTTCATAAATATGGTTAAATTTATTTTATCTATTTTGATTTTTGTAAAAAAAATTCAAAATAACCCTTTTTAATACTTAATTATAAGATGGCATACATATAAATAAACCATCTTTAAATCTAAAAAAGAATTGCGTGAAAAAAATATCTTAGAGATATATTAACATAAAATCATATTTTTTTCTTTTTTTATAAAAAATATAATAGTGACAACAAATTTTCATTTAATTTGATTATGCAATTGACTTTTTTCACTTTTCAGTTTCATTTTCTTTTGGTACAGCGCTCATATACATCATTTTACTTTTTGTAATTTTATAAATATAAGTGCAAGGACCCCCATTACTTGTATTTTAATTTACTTTTCTATTTTTATGCGCAAGTTATAGACCTTTATTCTTTTTCCACTGTTATTAAAAAAAATAAGGCTGTATTTGTACGGCCCACTAATCTCCCAGAACACAGGACAATGAGGAGGGTGACAATCCTACTTTACAGTCAGAACTCAGAATAGCACAAAAGCTAGAAAAATCTTTATTGGAACCTAAAGAATAATATCCAAAACAATAGTAATAATATCCAAAATATGTTCATAGAATTGTCCTATATTATCATAATTCCAATTCTCCATCAAACGTTGAAGAGCCCGTTTGTATTTAATCCCAAACGATTTTTTTATTGAATGGAGAAAATTTTGCTTTGAAAAAATGGAATCTCTAATTTTTTTTATTGCATTGAAAATCATCCAATTGTTGTTTGCAGAATATATAAAGCAAAGCAGATCTGAACTCGTCCCCGCTCACCTCGACCTATTGGAACGACCATACTTTGCTCACCCAAGTCAATTATATCGGTCAAACTATTATATATATAAGATCAAACTATTTTTTTATATATATATAAGGTCAACCTATTTTTTATAATTAAGTAAAATTTCAATTAACAATAGAGATATTTTAACTCATGATATATACATTAAGGATTTAATTTTTTAGGGATAAAAATAGACTAAGCATTGACAAAAGCATATGACCTGACATTTTTAAAATCTAGTCTAATTTAATTTTTTTAATAAAAAGATTAAGTTTAAACTTTCAAAAAGTATTTCTTAAATAGGTTAAAATTAGATTATAGAAAAATTTATTAAATATTTTAATAAATCAATTTATTTATTTTTATATAATTAAAATTTTAAAATAATATTATATATATTTAATTTTTTAATATTTTATATTAAAATAAAATAAATTTTTATTTTTAAATAAAATTATTATTGTTAGCATGTTTAAAATTAAGTCTATTGATGTATCTAAAATTATGTTTATTAGTTTATTTAACTTGTTGACTTATTTAAAAAATTAATTTTATTAACATATTTAAAAGTTTTAATATAAAATAAATTATTAAATAAACCAATAGATCAGATCAAACTTTTAAAAATGTTAGGTAAAATATTTAAAAAAAATATTTAATAAATACTAGATTAAGCTTACACGTTAGTTTTATAAAACAGATAACGTTTATTTATTAAAAAAACACTTAATTTATTTCTATCTCTATTACTGATTCCCAAGTTATCTCCAAACTAATTAAATAAAGCATCATTCATTATTTAAACATGTTAATTATATCTTTTCAAAGTAAATGATCACATGCAATTTAGAATAAAAAAGTGATTATCACAATTAATTTTTTGGCCAAACATGGTATAGGACAAAATTATACATAATAAAGTAAACAATTTTTTTTACTCATACAGTATGTAAAGTATTTATTAATTTTACTGATAAATATTTCTTTTGAAAGATCTGTCCAATTATCTTTAGGAAAAAAATTTCTCTCAATCCATTTTTTTATCAAATAAATTTCATATCTAAAATTTAACTTAAATATCCAAATTCAGTTTTATCGGTTGAAAAAACCATCTTTTACCTTAAGCTTTAGTAAAAACAACTAATTTCTCCTGTATATTATAAAAAGATTAATAAAAAAAGAAGAGGGAAGCTCGATTATTATCTCAAGCGCCCCATATGCTGGGAGTTAAAGTGACCATATTAATGTGTTCCGCTATGTCATGTTGATAAATTTAACTAACTAAAAGTATTAATGATTACACGAAGGGGCCTATACGACGTTTATCTGCAGTGATGCATGTGGTGCAAAGCATGAAAGCACGTTAACAAGACAGAGTAGGGTAGTGAGAAACTCCATGTGGTTCAAACTGGTTTCGATACAACTTTCACATGTTATGTGTTATTTATTGGGGGCAGGGGTGTGGGGAACATTTAGATAAATAGGAACATTATTTATAAAAGTTAACTGCCTTATAATTTCAGCAGCTCCTGCATATGGTACACATAACATTCCAGCTTGTCATGGCTCACAAGAAGAAAAATCTAATATTTTTGTGGGTATCCACTCTCGTGAAGTGATTTTTTTTAAGAAAAAACAGCATTAGTTAAGGAATTAGGAAAAGTTAATAATTACAATAGTAAGTCGAAGTGTCTAATGATGATTGTATAGGATAAATATTATGTTAAAGTTAACATGACATGAAGTGAAGTGATCGAATCTCGTGTATCACACATCTACTACCTCTAAATTTGCTTTTAAACAAAACCACATGCAGATTTGGATACACATATAAACGTATTTTCATGTAATTTTGCAAATTAATCTATGTCAGAGTTAGAATCGAGATCAACTTAATTATATGTTGAATCTTTCATGTTAATAACATTATATAGACTAAAGCTTACATATGTTGCATGTCAAACTAATTTAAAAAAAAAAAAAAGTTCCACGCAACTTGATCTTCTGTGTAAATTTTTGGAACATCAATTAAATTTTAAAAAATCGATGATATTAAATTAATCGCCAAATGAAAGATTTTTTGGTCGTTTAAATGAATCAAATTTATTGCCGGTACATAATAAACTGAAACTATTTGGATTCCAAAAAAAGTTTGAGAATTGACTTTTCAAAAAAAAAAAATCAAAGACCAAATGGGGGCTTACTAAAAGATAAACAAAAATAGATGTTAGATATATCAAATAGTTGACATTTTTATTTCCTTCAAGTTTAAGACATCTCGATAGAATAAAAACAATGTCAAATTGATGTAAATTTTAAAGGCACGAAATGGATGATACTGACTTATAATTTGATAGTAAGTTTAAGATATATCCTTCAAAGAATTGAAATAGTGCAAAGATAGAAGTCCCAAAATCAGACCATACTTTTGCAGTTGGCGTCCCATAAATGACAAACACGTCGCTTTCATGCATATGATAGACTTTATAGTTAGAACCATTAACAGAGTGGGGTCACACATGTCTTATTTGTCATTATTAGTAAGGACGAGAGCACAAGTTAATTGTAACTCATTAATCACATAAAATTATTAGAATTGGGTTACTGTGAGGAGCTTGGTAGTTTGGTCGATATCGTATATTCAAATTTTATTTCCACTATTGTATAAATTAAAATCGCATTTATTGAGAAAAAAAAGCGTTGTTTATTAACAGAAAAAATATTAAGTATTAGGATTTTTTTTGTTAGTATAGCATTTGTTTAACAAAAATCAAACTGTTAGACACTATTAGAAAATTTAAAATTTGCTACAAAATAATTTTGTAATTATTTTAAAATTAATAATTATTTTATAGTTAATTTCTAGTAAAAATAATTAGTTATAAAATTATTATAATATTAGTGATAGCATGAAATAAGTAGTAAATTAGTTAAGAAAATAATCTTAGTTAATTTGTAGTAAATTTTTAAAATTTGTAGTTATTTTCTAGTTAATTTATAGTAATAAGAAATATAAATAAATATAATTTAAATTTAGCTAGGAAAAATAATATTCTAGTTAATTAATAGTTTATTAGATAGGATTTAGCTACTAATTTAAATAGTAACTAAAATTAGTAACAAAATAAAAAAAAATTTGTTGTGAGAATAGAAATTAATAATTAATTATTAATTATATAATATCTTATATAAATTTTTATTTAATATAACATATTTATAATAAATATTTTTTTAATATATAAATTATATTAGAATTAAATTTTATAATAAATAAATATTAACATATAAAGCATATTTTAAATTTACACTAAATAATTTATATTATGACATAAAAATTATTTTTAATTATTGATACTTTAAAAAAATGAATTTAATATTTTGAACCAGTATTCAAACTTAATTCATCTTGTGTCTTAGACTTTGGTTATGAAACACGAATACTAAATTACTCCTATTAAAAACCTTTAGTAATAATAACTTGCTTTTAAAAAATAAATATAAATATTCATGAAACTTTTAAAAATCTTGAAAATAATTGATACCCATATATATAAGTATAATTAGAATCGTTGAATTACTTTTAAAAATTAAAGTACACCTTAGGTTGAAATTTATGGTTCATATGATGTGATGAACGCGATTTGCAAAACTAACTTTCCCTTAAGTTGAAACTACTTGAATGCAATTGGCATATCTAGCTGTAAGCAATCAATGAAAAACATGAGAAAGAGAAATGGGAAATGTGATGATTTCAATTGAGTCCACTATAGGACAGTAAAGTAAATTAAATTAAATTAAGTTGTCCAAGAGTGGCTATTGTGTGGTGTGAACATGGTGAGAGAGATACCTTACGTAGTTAGTTGCTTGTAACATGATTCTTGTGTCACTTTTACACATAGTACGAGTTCCGCTTCATTGTCTTCCCAAGCAACCCAAAGCTGCCATTGCACGAGACAGTACTAACCGTAGGTTGTTGGCTTCGTGCTCGTGCTTCTGTTAGTTAGTTACTTACAATACTTTGCTCTTTGCCTCACACTATCTCCATATTTAAATCATTTTTCCTTTCTTTCTCCACAAGTATGAGTCAGAGAGACTATGCCTATGTTTATGTACGCACTCAAAGGGGATTCATCAAAAAATAATTAAATAAATATATAAAAAGTGTTATACAGTCATAAAGATTCCCAACAATGAATAATCAAAGGAATTTAAAGACAATTTTTCCTATTTGCTACTTTAGGGCGACAGTTCTTCTACTCTCTAGTAATAAAACTAATGACACCTTTTTTAGCAAATGGGGTTTATGATCATAGCATGATTGTATCCGTTGCTCGAATCAAATTGCACTTTTTTTCATAGATTATGCCATCTCTTTGCTAAGAGGAACTCCCTTAGCCATGATGCTATGTATTTTATAAAATTCTACCATAAACAAATTTGAAAGAGTACTGAAACGGGGGGTTCTAGGACCCACTAATTAAATTAAATTACTCACCAACCAACTTTTTTCAGATATGCTAATTAATTTAAGAAATAAAGAAAACTAGGTCGCGTTGCTTTAACATGTTCACATTCATGGCCAAACACAGCAAAGTCTAAAGTCTAACATCTCGATGGTTCTTACTTAATGCATTGCATAATAAATAAGATTATAGTTCAACTAACCAAAACAAAACGCCCAAAGTATTGACCGAAAGAAAATCCTTATATTATAACACTATTTCTTATTGCTTAATTTCTTCCCCCACTTTTCAATGAAAAATAATAGAAATTGAATTATTGTCTGCAAATGTGATTTTCATGATATATTTATCCTTTAAAATGGTTTGGTGCAGTTTCTTAGGTATATAGTTAGAGATCTGAATTTTGAATATGTGTGTATGAAAAATAACATATGTTATCTTTGTGTTGTTGGATAGAAAATTTTAATAAACTAATATATTTTTTAATAAATTTGAAATACTTTATAACTAAATATGGTATATAGATGAAAAAAATTAGAAAGAAATGAAATTCTAATAATCTTTAAGAATATTTTGATTACTTAAAGTTTGAGAATTTCAAATTCTACTAAAAAAATAAGAATTTGAAATTCTTCATTTTTATTTTTTCTCTTTCTTTCACATTTATGTCTTTCTTCTCTCTATTCTTTTTTCTTTCTTTCTCTTTTCCCCTCCTCATCATCATCATCCTCTCTTCACATTATTTTCTCTCTTCTCTCTCTCATCTCTCTTTCTTCATACTATTTTTTTCTCTATTTCTTCTCTTCTTTCTCTTTCTTCATTTTATTTCTTCTCTCTCCCAAATCTCACCTCTCTTTTCACTCTCTCTCATATTTCTCTTTTTGCTCTTTTTCTCTTCTTTCTCTTTTCTTTCTTTTTCCCTTCTCTCCTCGATAAAGTTTAGTATTAAATTTTTAATTTTTAAAAAATAAATTTTGTGTCATAAAAATTAAATTGTTTTGTACAAAGTAAAAATTAAAATATAAAACATTTGAATTAATTTATATAAACAAAATATTTTTAAAAAATCAAAATAATTCAAATTTCAAACCTTTTAAAGTCTCTGAAATTTTAAATTTTTTCATCAAAGGCAACCCAAATAAATTCCAATACTTCAAAAAATTAGTCTTGTGGCAAGATGATACCATGAAAAAGAAATAGGCAGACACCCATTGCTTCCTATATTAAAGTGGACCCTCTGGTTATTAATATTTATCTGTTACCAATCTAAATTATATTATTATCTGGACCCGTGAATTGAGGTCCATGTGCCCCCACAGTCCTTATGTAATTGGGCCTTTTAAAAATTGACATAAATATTGAAGGCCCTTTTCAAGTGGTCTACGTCTTCTCCCATTGCTCTTAGTCTTCAACCAACCACGTACTCACTTGGTGCCGCAGAAACAGGGTCATTCTTCCAAGTCTCCATCCCTAGTTTAGGGGCAGTAAGGACATTTCCCAAGTTCAATTGGAGTGAAGATAATCAAGAAATGAATAAAACGTAACGTCATTATCTATTATCACTACCATCAAAGTGTTGGACATTTTTCACTATGGACCTTCACCTCTTGCAACGAATCATTTTTAGCATATTGTGTGAATGGGAAAGAACTCAAACCATGTTTTTTTTCTCTCTTTTTATGTATGCTAGTCCTTAGTGGTCGCCATGCCAACTAATAGTGCGGATACGTGTTGGTCACATGTTTAGAAAATATCTACCAAGTATTAAGGTCTGATTAGGGTATTAATATTTGTAGTTTATATTTATGTTTAAGAAAAATATATATAATTACTTGGGCTACAACAACAGTGATCATACTCATATTTGAATTTATTACTCATTTTTAATTAAATGAAATATTTAGGTGTTTTTTCTTTACAACTAGTGAAACAAAAAAAATGTTATTTTAATATTAAAATTAATTATGAAAAATCAAATCATAAATAAACAAAAGAATATTGGTTAAAAATGAAAGTTCTAACTCGTTTAAAAAAGATATTTAGAGACCTTTCAAATCTGATATATAAAATATAATAAATATATAACTATATGATTATATTTATTTTATGTGTTTGTGAAGGCATGAGAATAGATATGGAGCAAGGTGTGTATTGTAATAGTCAGACATTCATTCATCTCCATTTTATTTTATTTTATTTTTTATAAGCCACAAATTTATTTACTGATTAATACTTAGGCTTAGAACCAAACTAATTTAATTGAAAAAAAATACTATATAAACATATTATATATTAAGTACACTCTAAATCCAAAAAGAAAAAAAGGTAAACTCTTTTTCTTCCAATTTTACTATTTAATATATATTGAGTACATTGCATTGAGCATTGCAACGAACGATATGCTATAAAACATGGCTTGACTAGGTCTAAGTACAGACTTGGGAGAGTAAATTGTAGTAAAAATTGCACGAATAGAAAAATTAACATTAAAGCAATTCCAACAAAGGTTTTGTATCCTTTTCTATCATCATACTCCAGTGTGTTTGCCGACATAATTAAGTGCTTTTCAAAGACTAATCTAGTAAAGATGTCTCATCCAAGAAGGTTCATTCGTTGAAGGAGAAATCACCATCTAACTTTTTTCTTTTCTCCATTGTGGGGAACAATCACATAATCATTGTCATTTTTTAATCAATAATTAATATCTTCATCATCAATTCACAGTTCATGAGTAAGAGGTTTTATGTCACTGTAACTTCTGCTCGAAAATCAACTCTAGAAGGAGCTAGTCTAACAAAAAAGGCCTCTTTGCTTAGTTACAAGGGGCTCAATAACGTTGTCGAAAATTCAAATCTCATAAGCATTCTGCAATAGCTATAAAATAAAACAATAACCAAGCAACTGTTTAAAATTTGACATCTCCAAATAGAAAATTTTAATATTGGTAAAAACAAATAATATGGAACACCATTCCTTCCCCTAAAATTTTGCACACCAAAAAAAAAGAAAGTTTTCATATCAAATGTTATCTTGTATGTGTTGTTTTCAAATTCAATTGCTTTGTCTGCATTGCATCTTTCAAATGCTTCATTATCTTCTTCTCCCACTTCGCCGCGTAAAGCAATGGGCTCCATCACTTCTATTTCAATTTCGGTTGCTTCGGTTTCCATGTCCATAAGCCAAAGCAATGAACTTATCTTTGGAAACTTAATCAGCAACCGATCTATTATTATTATTGGGCGATCTTACTTTGATTATTTAATATTTACTCATATAGTATAAATTAAAATACATACTATCAACATTAATATTTTCTCTCTCACTCTTTTCAATATTTTCTCTATTATTTTAGAGATACATTTCACAAAAAATATCTTTCACTCGTCTCAAAGTATACTTCTTTTTGTGTCTATATATATTAATTTAAAATAATTTATATGTTTAAATTTTTATTTATTATCAATTTTAATTATAAAAATAAATATACTAGTTACTTACTTTAGCAAATTATCAAAAAAAAATTAAATCCAATTTAAACTTTTCAACTGAACACGCGGTTGCTCACACATACAAAGAAAAACTCTGGGCCTAACGGCCCAATAGTTTTGTCCACATGTCGACAAGTCGGTTTACCACATAAGCCCACCACTACATCCGTAAGCTAGCAGACGCGAGAAAATTGAAAATGGCCACAATAATGTAAAATATTCATAAAATGCTTTTTTTTTTAGAGGAATTTTTTGTTTCCACTCTCCCTGGTTAATAGATAGACTCTTTTACGCTATTGGTTACTCTTCTTTCTCATATACATTAGGATTGACGGATTGGATTGTTTTTGCTTTTACTTTTCATGCAAAGTAAGTGATAAACTTTTTATAATATGTTTGGTTTAGTTTATGAAAAGCTCAAAATCGTAAGTTTAAAATTTTAAAAGCTAAAATAAACGTGTTATTAATATCGTAATAAAACTGTCCGACACTCTGTCACATGTGAACTTGAGGTTATTTTACTTTTTCCACACAAATGATCATTTTGGAAATGATCATTTTGGAAATGATCATTTGCGTCAATTATGAGTAGAGCCGTCAATAATTTGGCTGAGTTAGGGTAAAAAAAGTCCACAAAAGTTGTGACTTAGAGTTAGTCAATAGGTGTTAAATTTTTAAAGACTCATTTATGGTTAAAAATTGGTCTGGTTTATTTTATGGCTAACCAACCTACTGTGGATTAACTAGTCCATTTCTATTTTTACAAATAAATTATTAAACTAAATAAATTTATTTTAAAATAAAATTAATATTTTATCTAATATTAAAAAAAAACTTATTTCAATTCATACAAATAGTAAACTAATGCACTATGTTTGTTACATAATATGTAACTTCTCACTCACTATAACAACAATAAATCCATACAAAAAGTGAAATTAATGCATTGTGTTTAATATTTTTTTGCCTAATAATAATAATATAAATGAGAAAATACTAATTGAAACTGTCGCAACTAGAACGGCGATGAAGTGGACGAAAAATAAACGATTTGGAAATCGAGTTCCTTCCGAAGAAGGAATATGGAGTCGCTACCGACATTTTTATGAAAAATCAGGAAACCTTGGAAAGGAGAAAGCTGGTCTGGAATCAGAGTGTAGGTTTGAAAGTCGATTGCGTATAGGGATCACTAGTACCCCATCACGTCTATCTGAGGATAGTTACCTTAGTTAGATGCATGAAATGTGACATGACATGTACATTACAGTTTTTTGCCTTTCTAGAAATTAAGGATATTTACAGGGAATGGATAAAGGATTTTTTTTTTTGGTTTTTTGATGAACTTGACAAGAGTTGTATCTTGCTCCTACGTATCTCCTATTGCAACGAAGAAGTCAAAGTTTACATAGTTTTGAGATATGGATAGTTAGATAGTAAGAGGGTCGAGACCGACTTAGCCTAGTTGGAGTGTCAACTAAGTGTTGGCGGGGCTATGTGTCGAATGGCACTCGACGTGTGTGTGTTTTGAAAGTAGTGTTTGAGTCAAACCGAAGAGTGGTAGCTCTTGATCAGTCTTGGTTTCAGTTATATGAGGCCAATTCGAAATTGGCCCAGAGGCTACAGTATATTACTGGGCTAAACGAGAAAATGTGTTGGCTTAGAGCTGAGGGTTACTAGATGGATATGTGTAGGGAGACGTCTTGAAAGTCTTACCTTATATCCAGGAGTGTATTTTAGTTACCTGCTGAAAGGTAGATGAATGTTTTCCTTCCTTCCTTCTTTCACGTCCCTTCTTTTACAGACTTCCTTCCACCCTCATTGCCTCACTGTATATTAGATCTCCAATGTTCTTGAAGGGTTCTCAAGATTAAAATTTCACCCTTCTTTTTTATCTAAATCCTTTCGACCCTTTAGTCTTTGTTCTTAGGGCCTTTTATATACCACTCCTTACCCCCCAGGTCATCATTTCTTGGATCTTCAAGGAAATCCTCCACATTAATGCAGTAGCTCCTTCCCTGTGCTCGTTAATGCCATGGTACCTCTCTAGGGGTTTTCCTCCATCTTTCTCATTTAATGTAATGGTGACCACTCATCTTTTGGTCCTGACGGATTGGGTGGAAAGTGACTTCCGTTTCTCTGTTCACTCGCAGAGTGACAGTTCAGGGATGGCTTCCCGCAGAAGTCAACGTTTGTCACATCTTTTTCTCCTTGTATGTGTCTGCCCAAGGTGAAGTGGGTTTTGCCAATTCATGCTTCCCCAACCTGTTTTTCGTCTTTTTCTCTTTTTAAGGAGAACATTCAACCTGTCACATTTTTCTTTTCTTTTGTCCCTTTACTTTTTTCAGTCAAACAAAAATGGGTATCCACATAAATAAATAAAAAATCAAAACATTCTTAACAAATCTAATTTCATACAATTGTATTCCAATGTATCAACTACAATGTTATTTTATAAATTAATCAGAAGTCTCTAACCATTTCATTGGTACTAATCACACTCATAAAATCTTTCTTAGCTCAAAGAATATTAACACCAAACGATAATGTTAAACAAAATTAACAAAAATCTACTTAGTAAGAGACTTTCAAATCACATATCTCATAAATTTTCTTAAATAAAATCAAACATTTGACGAACAACGTATATATTGTTCGTTGCAGCTTTAAGATACACTTGAAGGCATTGCAGGCATGAACAGGCTGAATGGAAATAAAATTACTCTTAAATATATACTATTTTACCCTATGGCTCTCATATACGATTTACGTAAGTATTTTATTTTAGCAAAAATTTTAAGGTCATTTGCTATAAAGAAATGCACACGTCAAACAAGTGACGGCCAGTCCTAAATAAAATGCGAATTTTAGGCACGATTCAAAAATGAACTAACGCAATTCTTTCGGCTTAAGTAGGAGCTAACTCATTTTATTACATATCTACGGGCCCATATAACATACACATTTGGATGCTAATAATATCTCGTCAATTTGCTTTTCTTTTTTTATTGGTAAAAAGGCCTAACGGCCAGCACAAAAACAAAATACTAAAGCTTGTCAAATGTGTTTCACAACCTGATTTGGTTCATTTAACTCATTAGATTGGAACAAATTAACTTATTTTTTCTGGATCACATTTAAAATTTAGCCCAATTTAATCTAAACCATCAAGGTGTCCTATCTAGTTAACCCAATTTTACCAACTTTTAAAAAGACTACTAAATATGGGATAGTAGCTGAATAGTTAGCTACCAAGGAAATACACAAAAAAATCTCCAACATAATAAAAAAATTCATTTCTAACTGACTAACTCTATGGTCATTCCATGACACGCAAGTGCATTTGCAGTCATGTTCCATGTTGATCTCTCTAAAAATGTGTCTACAATGGTAGGACTCTGCTGAACTTAAACCATATTTTATCTGTTGGATAATAGTATGGCATAAGTGATAAATGTGGACTCCTTTATTAATCATGTAATGGAAACATTTTAAGTCACTCTCAATACTCCATATTCAACCTCTACTTCTAGCCAAGGTGATGTCCTAATATCCTAATAAATAGTCCAAAGTTCCACTTTAACGATGTAACAATATCCCAATTTACAAGCAAAAACAGCCATAAAACAACTATGATGGTGTCTTAAAATCCCACCAGCAGCCGCGAGGCCTGTGGTTGGCGAAAGAACCATCACATTGCTTTATACTACCTCCATTCTACATTTGTTGACATTTAAAGTTGATGTACAGAAATAAATAACATCAACTTGCATTATAATATTTGATGTTTGTTCACTTTAATATTAATTACTTTTAAAATTTGTAGAAAAAATATTTTTTAGTTGATCAATAATATAAAAACTTTTTCATTAACTGTGTAGCATATTAAACTCTAACGTTTAATGTATACAAAACATTATTAAATTCAAATTAAAATACTCTTATTCGATATTATACTACTTACGATAAATTACTATTACAACAATTGTTAAATAAAAATACAAGTGAAAAAAAAATAGTGAACTTCAGATTTGTTAAACATCAGTCATTACTAATTAGTAATTTACAGAAAAAAGTAAAATATCAATAAATATGGAATAGAAAAATAGAGGAAATAATGCATGATTTACTATCTATATTCCACACAACATATCCCAAACCAGTCATATCTCTGTCGATGAATACTATATCACTTACTTGGATCTAGCAATTTCTAGTATTTACTTCATTTCCAAGAACATAATACAAATTTTAATCGCAATTAATTATCACAAACCTATCATAAGCTACATGTTCTGGAATGCTGAAAAATATATGATGCACTGATGGAAATCCATATATCCCTATGATGCTATGGTTGGCACGACAGATCAGAGGCATCAGAAGACAGTTTAACCTGTTACACAAACATCAATTTTAGATTGGCCAAATTATCTGTTAAGTTACTCGTCTATTTCAAACTATAACCATGTCCTGAAGGTCTTGGTCTAGCTATAAGCAATTGCCTAGTCCCTTGCACCATCCATGTTTAACTAAAACCTCCAGAATGCAAAACTAACTGAACACATTCATTTGAGGAGTAAAACTATTTCTCAGATGTCAGCAGTGAATGACACCCAACATCACTCATGTGTATCGATAACTAATACTACAATATTCCTCAGCTTATCTCCTCATAAGGAAGTTTAACAATTAATTTGTCCAAAAACTTAAATTGCCAGGACAATCTCCAAATAGGCAAATATCAAAGAGTGATTTAGAGATCTCCAGGAACAGTTGATTTATTCATCAATTCAACTGCCTGCAGAAACTAATGCATATGCCATGTAACAACAATATGCATGAAAAGGACTTCACAAAGATAGAAATAGACAACAAAAAGTACCGTATAAAATAGAAAACAGATAAATAAAACCTCTACCCTAAACATTCCAAGTATAGCGTTAAAATGTGGAGACAAAAAAGCAAAGTGTGCAATCACTTTCTTGCCAGCCTTACTAGAAACACAAATAAGTAAATTACTAATAACACGTATTTATTTACCACAGTAATGCCTTTGAAACAGTTCAACAGACACTAATTGAAACTCAGTAACTACTAATCGAAACAGAGTAATAAAGTTAGCATTAACTCATCACAGTACGGAACACAGGAACAAATCATGAAATAAAATATCAATAAACCCTAAGTCCCGAACCAATTAATCAAACGGACAGATATTAATGTCAGAACCAAGTAAATGCGCGCATTACCGCATCCTTAAGGAGAATCTAAATTCCGAATCGTGAAACATGCTGAAATTGGAGATAGTTATTTCCACATTTTAACGAGCATTCAAACGAAGTCGTCATAACAGGCAAATTAGTAACGCAAACATAAATAAAACTGAAGAAACAATATATGCAATAGGAAAATTGATTTCGCTTTATTAATTTCAGGCCTATCTGAGTATTTTGTTTTTTTAACACAATTAAACAACAGTGCTACATCTGCACATCTAAACCGCTCTACATCCTACAAAAGAAGAATCGCACAGTTTAGTTTTCAGACAAAGAGAATTCAATTCGCGACGAGAAGATCACCGCCTAAGGTGTCGATGACCAGATCGGGCGAGTCCGCAGCGGGAGTGACGGGGACGAAGAGGACGGACTTGGCGGCCATGAGTTTCTTCCGCTGCGGGCAGCGCGGACCGTAGATCCTGGCGACGAAGAAAGGAAAGCCGGCGTCAGCGGTGGCGGGGGGAGGCTGGTCGGCGACGGGGAGCGGCGGCGGCGAGGAAGCGCGGTGGAGGGGGATCTGGCGGAGGAGGGAGTTGAGGCGATGAGATCTAGCGCTGATGCGAGAGTCGCGGATGCGGGCGAGGGCGCCGGGTTTGAGGTACTTGTGGATGTGGTGAGGGAGGGTTGGTCTGGCTCTGCGGTTCATGGCGAAAGGTGAAAGTGAGAATAGAAGAGAGAGAGAGAGAGAGAGAGAGGAGTTGTGGTGGTGAATGGTGATTGAGGAATGGAA
This sequence comes from Mucuna pruriens, assembly GCA_025330945.1. Classification (NCBI taxonomy): domain Eukaryota; kingdom Viridiplantae; phylum Streptophyta; class Magnoliopsida; order Fabales; family Fabaceae; genus Mucuna; species Mucuna pruriens. The sequence goes on along the minus strand of JAENHJ010000042.1, from coordinate 2,205,809 downwards.
GATTAGGGATTTTAAGGAGGGAGTGGGAGAGAGAGGCGGGAAAGGGGAGAACCGGGGTTGAAGTGAGGGTTTCAAAACAGAGGCGGAAGGAGGCGGGATTTTAAGATCTTTTTGTTTTTGCCTCCTCGCCAAAAAATAAATTCTTGTTTTCACCGCAATATTCGTCTTTTTCAATTCTTCCCTCTTCTACGTTTACATTATATACGGTAAATATTTATTTTCGTATTATTAAAATTTATAATAAAAATATTTTTAAATATATCAATTGTATTCTAATTAGATTTATAATAATATATAAATTATATTTTAAATTTATAATATAAATTTATTTTTAATTATACATGTTTTTTAATTGTTTACGTCATATGGAAAAAATAAAAAGAGAATCGATGATAAAGATATTAATGAAATTTCTTTTAAATTAATTTTATAGATCTATATCAAAATGAATTAATGACTAAAAAATTATGATTTAATTATAATTTTTTTGTCTTTATCTATTATAATTATTTAAATTTTGTCGTTTAAGTTATCGTTGTATCAATTAAATATCTCAAATATTATAATTGTGAATTTTAATTTTCAAGTAATTGTGGAAATTGAATTTTTAAAATTATGATTTTGATCTTTTAATTATTTTTATCATTTTACGTAACATCATTTATTATATTACACATTTATCTTTTATCTCTCATTTTCTCTTTTTTTGTTATATAATTTATTGTATGAATTATTATACAAATAATATTTTTATTAATTAGATATTTAACATGCTGATACACATGCTTGTTATGGAGTACAACGATACACCAATGATTGACATACTAGATAACAACACTTAATAAAATACATTAAATATTTAAGAATAATTAGTAAAATGATTCAAATTGCACAATTATATATTTTGAGATCTTATTTGTACAATTAAAACTTAAAAATAAAAATCACATGATTATAATCTTTATAAATCTAATTGACACAAATAGATTTTCAATTATCAAATACATATAATTACAATTAATTACCATACATGTTGGTTGATGCTTTAAAAATGCAATCTAGATAAAACCATGTTAAGTCTGACCCTACAAATTTTAGCTTAGAAACAATAAGCCCTTTTGGCTCATATTTTTTCTTTTTACATTTGCATAATCTTAATTGACTTGGCTTAATCTGTTCGTTTTCCTCCTCATAACTTGTTAGATTTAGTTAAATAACTTGTTTTGTTACATCTATACTTAAAGGAGTAAAAGTATACTTAACTCAAATATTAAATACATAAAGAAACATAATATTGTGAAATTTAGAGAAACTTTGTAAAAAATATTGACTAAATACATAGGCAATGTGTGAAATGTTAAACATAAAAGAGATTGAATATTAAAATATATAATTATTCAAAAGTATATTAACATAAATAAACAGAAGTAAGAGTTTAGCCTAACAATTTTATATTGTAATTAGTATATTAACACGTGCAATTCACAAAAATAATGTCTTTCTATACAATTAAAATTTATAATAAATAAATATCACTGAATAGAAAAATTATATTATAATTAAAATTTATAATAAATTAATAATTTTAATTGTTTTAACATAATATTATTCTTAATTATGGATAATTTTAAAAACATTGAAATTCAAATTAGAATTAAAAATAATTAAAAGATTGAAATAATATATTAAGAGATAAGAGATTAACAAATTTTATAAAAACACTCTCCTTAAAAATAATAAAAATGTTATTGTTAAAAAACAATGGCTAAAAATTTTATTATTTAATATAGTTATTATAATTTATATGCATATGAGATTTATTTTTTTAATATTTTTTATTTATATTTTAAAATATTAAATTTTTTTTTCAAATTAAAGATATTGAGAATGGTAAACTGAAAGAAATAAAACACTGAGAAAAATTTATAAAAACAGTTATTGTAACGTCCTAAAATTTTTTTAATTATTTTTAGAAAATAAATTACATTATCATTATTATTATCAAATTTATTTTAATAAATGAGTTAATATTTTATAAAGTGACGAGGCTTTATTTAAATTATTTTTATTTATTAATTTAATTAATTGAATTAACGGGAAGGCTGACGGACGGGTCGGGGTTGACCCGACCCAGTTAGAATATTAGACAGGGTAATCAGTTTACCCTAATTCATGTTTCAAGCTTGAGGGCACTCATGGTGTCAAGTTTTAAAAAGGCGGGGTCTTGCTCTGATTAGTGTGACATCGGGATCTAGAAGATAAAATAGTTGTTCTATGCCTTGATGTTTGAATGACTAATTTTAAAGATGATGATGACTTTAATTTTCTCGATTATAATGTTTAGATCTAAAACCTTGAAAACTTTGTGTCTAACTTTTAATTATCATGTGAACCTTTTATCCTTAATACAAATTGTGCTTTTTTTTATTTTAACTATTACCCTATATTCGTTTTATTTATTTGATTATTTTTTTGGTTTTAACTATTATCCTGTTTTCGTTTTATTTACTTGATTATTTTAATTTAAGTATTCGGGCAGAAAGGGTGTCACACTTCCGTTAAAAAATTAACTAAAAACACTTTCATTAAAAGATGATAATTAAAAATATTATCATTTAATATAACTATTTTAATTTATACACTGAAATAATTTACAAATTAAGAGTAAATGAATCAAAGACTTATATATTTTTTAACTAAATAAAAATTATCATAATTTATCTTCTAAAATAATGACCAGAGTAAAATACATTTTTTTAGAAATACAAATAGAGCACTTTGTTTTTTTGAAAAAATACACTCCCCTTGACATATTCAAAGTAGTAGGTCTTTTTTTTTAATTATATTAAAATTTGTTAGTTTTTTTTTAATATTATCAAAACATTGTTTATACTATAATCTTAAAAAAATGCAACTATTCTTTAACCACTTATTATCTCTTTAAATACACCTTCTTCTTCATTGATAAATACAAATATATTTTATTATATATATATATATATATTATTTCAAAAATATTCATAAAATATATTTTAAATATTTTACTCAACTATGCATATTATTATAACAAGTTATCTCTTAACATTTACCTTTAGTTATTAATTTTAAATTTTTTATAAATTATGTTAAATGTAATTATATACTTAAAATACTTATTATCAATGATTATTATTTTCACAAAAATATTTTGAATATATATACACATATATAAAGTAAAATTAAATTAAATACAAATATTAAGATATTATTTAGATGATATTGTTAATGTAGTATTTTTATAGATATTTAAATAAATTGATATTTTCTTATATTGTAGTGGTTATTATATTTATTGATTATAATACATGATTAATTTAAGAAAATGATGCCTATGTTGTATTGGGTGGGATGAAGCTTGCTTTTTCTTCAGATTTTTCTTGTTCATCACATCAATACCAATACCACTTGGCCATTAAACATACAACGTAAAAAATTAACTTATTTATATTAAAATATTTATCATCAAATCAAATGTAATACATATATACAAGCACGTTCAATAAATTATAATTATAATTTTTATCTTATGATAAAATTTTATTTTAGTGATTTATTTTTTAAAAATAATTTTGATTATTTAACTTCAAATTTTGAGTTAATATTATCTTAAAAAAATTATTATTATTTTTATTTCAAAAAACAATTTTAAACTATATTTTTATTGATTTAATACGTAAAACTACATTATATCTATTTACATAAAAATAAATTATGTAACTCAATTACTATTCAAATAAAAATTAATCATAAATATGTCATTTGTAACTTTTTTTATTTAAACAATAATCGAAATTCATAGTTTTTATGTAAATACACCTAACCTCGTTAGTGTCATGTTTTGAGTTAATTAATAAATAATTTAAAATTTTATCTTAAAATAAAAAATTATCATTTTTTTAAACAACAACACTTACTCAAAATTTGAAAGTTAAATAAAAAAATAAATTTTTATTAAATTCAAAATTATAATTTAACATACACATATTATATATATATATATATATATATATATATATATATATATATATATATATATATATATATATATATATATATATATATATATATATATATATATATATATATATATATTATTATATATGTGTGCGCATATATAATATAACTTACACACATTTAAATACATGTGTGTTAGCTAAATTATAATTTTGGATTATATCTCACTGTATAATTTTATTTTGGTTGTTTATCATTTGAAATATTTATTTTGGTCATTTAATTTTTAAATTTGAATAAATATTATTATTTTGAAAATTTTATTAAAATATATATTAAATATGTATTATTTTAAAAAATTGTTTATAAAATATATTTTGAAATAGAAAATTTAAATATATATATATAAAATTTTTTCATAACTTTGTCATTACTTATTATAGTAGAGTGTTTTAAATTTAATTATATATTTAAAATAAAGTTAATTGAATGAGTGAATGGAAACTTAATAATTTAAAATTATTTATATATATTTTTAATTAAAAATATTTTTTAAAATTTTATAATACATATTTTAGTGATATTAAGTTAAATAAATTTAATTATATATTTCAACAAGAAGAAAGGAATAATATTGGATTGCATAGCTGTAAGGAGGAAATTTTTATTGTATTTTTAATATAAAATAAATATTAATATAAGATAAAAAACATTAGAATTAGTCCATTAGAATTATTACGAGAAACAATTATCCTTCGTTATAAACTAGACTTTCCTTTTTTTTTTTTTTGTATCTTTCCATCATCGTTGTGAGTATTTTTTTTACTGCAACAAGAACAAGATCAAAAGAAAAAGAAAACTACAGCAGACAAAAATATCATAAATAATTGACTTAAACATTTATTTAGTAAAAATCTATTATAAAAAGATAATATCATTAATTTAACGACGAAGGTTTATAAAAATAAGTTAAAGAAACTTATTTTCAAATATCTTATTAAATTATAGGCCAAATTACACTTTTGATTTTTTTTTAATGATGTAATCTTAGCTACTCAAATTGTAATTGATTTTATCTTCTTGTGGTATGTTAGCTTTGAAGTAGGCTAGAGTGACGTTGGTTTTTATTTTTAAATTTAAAAAATAAATAATTAAATATATTTTTATTATGTTACTTTATATTTATTGGCTAGTTTATTAATTTTTTTTATCTAATACAACCTCATATGAATTATTTTTTTTTATAATTTCTAGACCCAATAAACTCTATTTATAGAAACCAAAATATTTTTATATTGTTAGTGAATTTTGAATCTATGTTATTTTAAAATATAACTCGCTCTTTACCAATTATAATTATGAATCACTTCTTTTATTTCTTACTATTTTTCATAGGAGTATACATGTAAATAATGAATTTATTAAATGTATAAATACTGCAAAATATTTTTATGAATTCAAATAAATTTCGTACAGGTCCGTCAAACATTTATAATTATGTATAACGTATCGAATTAGAGTTTTTCTTAATCAAGTGAAATGAAAACTGTAAAAACAAATTATTAAATTATATTTAATTGATCGATATTAATTTTTTTTTTAAGTAATCATATATATTATTTTATAATTTTGACTATGACTGAGAGAGTTCCATCATTTATTATTTTAAATATTATACTTAATGGTTATAAATAGTGATTAACTTAAATGATGATCCAAGCTACATTTTATATATTTTTTGCACCAACCACTGAATAGACCATAATTTCCAAAAAATTAATATTCAAAATAATTGAGTATTTTTTTCAAGGTGGAAAGGAAACGGCTTACTGACTTTGGACGTCCAAGAAGCAAAATGCAAATTCTAATGTCGACCTGGTGGAATCTTCGCTAGAAAAAATGGGTTACACCATTCCAAGGGACACAATATTGTTCTTAACATTGTACTCTAAATTGCTAGTGAGATAATCAACCTCAATATTGATTTTTTTCCCTCAAATATTTTTCATAAAACATGATTAATTTTATTCGAAACTTATTGGGTATTATACATAAATATTTTTTTAACAAAAAAATCATAATTTATTATTCTGCTGGATATTAATCTCTTCTATTATACCCAATCCCATTGATATATTAAATTTGAATTCTCAGAAAAGACTTCTTTAAACATATACTGTTTTTAGTCATGTGAATTTTCTCATGAGGTATTCTAGATATTTACGTTTTTTTAATGTATAATGCGTACATATACTTATTAAAAAATTTAAATTTAAAAGAAAATATTTATTATATTATTTTTATAAAAATGATTCAATACATTTTTTTAAGTAATTATAAATATTTAATAATATTCATTCAATGTTCTTCAATTAATATATTCACCACATTTATTAACACATCCCTGTAAATATTTGAGCAACTTTATTTAAAATTATCCTCTTCAGAAAAAAATCCAAAATGTTGGCCTGTTGGGAATCGTCAACGTTTGTGCTGGGCCTACCATCCAGTATTTATGCTCGGTCTGCTTCGATGGCTGAACGATGTGAACATTATTTCGCACTTTCTGAAACCCTTTCAGACATGGACTAAAAAGAAAAAATCGCTTCAGATAAGTAAACCCAAATAAACTATGGTATATCGCAGGCGTATGTCTCGTCATAGACCCTCGCCATTCTGATCCTTGCGACTTTCAAAAGCAGGAGTAGGGTGCACGGTTTCTGGGCAAGAACGATGAGAAAAGAAATTATTGAATTATTTGGAAATCAGGATTCGGTGCATATATTTAAAATTTTAAATTTTAAAAAAATTATTTTTAATAAAATTCAATTACATATTACATAAATATTCATAATTTTTTTATAATCATATAATAATTTGTCCACCACGCCAAACTCATCTAGTCTGGCACTTACCTCGCGATTCTCTATCTTTTTACCGAAAAGTGAATACCGACACGAATACTGAAGAGCTATAAAAAAGAAAATAAAAAGAATAATTCCTTTCATTAAATTACGAAAATGAAAAATCAAAGATGGTGAAAGCACGTGGAATGATTCGCGTTAGTCGCAGACTCGTAGAGAGCTAATAATAAGAGTGTCGTGTGGTTTCCTCGTCAATGATGCGAATAGTTGAAGGATACAACTTGACCACGCCATCTGGCAAAACTTCGCAAAATTTGCCGCGAACAGGGAGTAATGTTACAATTATTATTATTATTACGGGATGGGACTGGACTAAAGTGAAAAAACAATTAAATAACGGAATTAGTGGACTTTAAAGCATCGGTAAAAGAAATAAAAAAAAGTGTGGCCTATCAAATCAGAAGTAAACCTGTGTAATAAAACCTGATGGAATTTGCTGGTGGTAAAAATTTTGCAATTGGTAGTATTTTGCGGAGTGAATGATTGGACAGAGAATTGCGGAGCGTGGACACATCCGCAGAGGAACAAATTCGGGTCTTAATAAAATGGTAATTGCATGGTGTCTTTAGTGATAGAAATTTCGAGGCACTGTTATTCTGTTCTGGAAGGAGCCCTAGTTTGCGTTCGCTCTCCACACGCCTCTCATACGAATGCTTTGATCATGGCCTCCTCTGTCTCTTCGCTCATCCGAGCTTCCAGGTCCAAGCTCGCCTCTTCTTCCTCTGCTTCTCTTTCTAGAACCTTCGTCCGCTCCTCTCCTCGCCGATCCCCCGGCTCCTCCTCCTCCTCCGCCCGCTCTTTCGGCTCTGCCGTCCCCCGATGGAGCCACGGTGTCGATTGGAGGTCTCCGCTCGGCCTCCGCCCTCAGATCAGAGCCGTCGCTCCCCTCATCGAACGCTTCCACCGTAGGATCGCCACTAGTGGTACTTCACCGTTCACTCCTACAATATTGGAGTTCTGTTCTTTTTGATCTATTTCGTTCTGCTAAGATTTTTCGTTTTCCGGTCGAGTGTAAAATGTGAATTCTGTTTTGCGTTTTTCTTTTTTCTGGAATCTTCTGTCTGATTGTCAACTAGGCTAAGAGAATATGTTTAGTGCGCTATGTGTATGAAGTTGTAATGTGTAGATTAGTTTCTGATGTTTTCACTGCTGAATTTTGTGTTCTGATTGGCCATTGCAGCTACTGACAATCCTTTCAAGGGAAACTTGACGAGTCTCCCTAAGCCTGGTGGTGGTGAGTTTGGAAAGTTCTACAGCCTTCCGTCTCTCAACGATCCGAGAATCGGTAATTTGCTAGCTTAGTTTGGCCTGGTTTTATTTTAATTCATGTTGTTGATTTTATTTGCTAGAATTTTGGTGACATCGTTCCGTTTTAATATGTCTGATGATGAAGGATCAGATTTTCGTTCTTTAGATTAGCACGTTCTCCTTGCTTCTACTTCCTTGCTGATGGTGTCAACTTTGTGTGTGGGTGCTTGCAGATAGGCTACCATACTCTATCAGAATTCTCCTTGAATCTGCCATTCGTAATTGTGACAATTTCCAAGTTACTAAAGAGGATGTTGAGAAGATTATTGACTGGGAAAACTCTTCCGTGAAGCAAGTTGAGATTCCTTTTAAGCCTGCCCGTGTTCTACTGCAGGTACCTTACTCAATTCTGGGTGCAGTGGAAGAGTTATTGTCATGGATGGGTGATATAAAGTGATCTGTGTTCCTTCTTTAACCTGTCTTTTCTCCTCTCCTCAGGATTTTACTGGAGTCCCAGCTGTTGTTGACCTGGCTTGCATGCGTGATGCTATGAAGAAGCTTGGCAGTGATTCTAATAAGATCAATCCTCTGGTATACATCATTCTTATCATTTTCCTGTGCTTGTGTTCTCTGTGAAGTCATTGATGGTAGTTACCAAAGAGATTTCGAATTATGTGTTATGGATTGCTTCCTTAGTAGTTATTAGCTTTTAATACAGTTTTTTTTTTATTTTTTATTTTTTATTTATTTTTTTACTTTCGTGTATTACTGACTATCTAACGAAAGTGTGCTTTGCTACTGTAATTTCTTATATCTAGGTAACATATTTTCCTAATTTACTATTTACCTTCTAAATTCACTACTGTAATTTCCTATATCTAGGTAACATAATCTCCTAATTTACTATTTACCTTCTAAAGATGTTCTAAAATTGACAAGATTAGCAGGGTCATACATAGTGAAAACCATTTTCTGATATATTTAGCTGTGCAGCCTGTGCTAATTTGCTATTAAAGTGACTTTTGGCGGAGTTTGTGTTCAGTTTGAAACCAGTTTCTTAATTTCTTATTTCAAATGTTTATCAAATTATACAAAACATGTATAAAATTTGATTTTGAACTTGTTTAAGATAAAATATTGTTTACTGAATTGTTTTTGAAATTAAAAGTGGTGAGAAAGAGAGACATGAGACTAGTAGGGAAATTCTTATTGATTTGATTGAAAATAACCGTGTAGGATTTCTTTCTTTCTTTTTTATATAATTAGTAAGATACTTGTGCTGTTGCATGGCAGCACGGACTATTTTAATTTTTTAGACAGGTAACATGTTATTTCATAAATCATGTATTTTGAACTAATTTTCAAAAATCATGGCAGCACAGATTGATATTGAAATGCAGGATTCTTTTGAACTAATTTTACTTAAAAGTGGATCATACTAGAACTATTTCTTCTATGTTTGAGTAATTACGAAATAAAGGTTTAAAACTAACTCAGTTGAACCCAGTTATTGTGTTTTTCAGAAATTTAACAAACAACCCCCTTGGCCATATTTTCCCTATATTTATGTTTGCTATAGTATAAGCAACTCTGACTCCGAGCTATAATTGTTGCCAGGTTCCTGTTGATCTTGTCATTGATCATTCAGTTCAAGTTGATGTAGCAAGGTCAGAGAATGCAGTGCAGGCCAATATGGAGCTTGAGTTCCAGAGAAACAAGGAGAGATTTGCTTTTCTTAAATGGGGGTCAAATGCTTTCCGTAACATGCTTGTTGTCCCTCCTGGTTCTGGTATAGTACATCAGGTAAGTTCAGAACCAGACATTCAAAATGATGTTATGGAATATAGTTTTGATTGTTATTATTTTGTATTGTTAATATGGGGGACTTATAATATCTCATTCCAGGTAAATCTTGAATATCTTGGACGTGTTGTTTTCAACAATGAGGGCTTGCTCTATCCTGACAGTGTGGTTGGGACTGATTCACATACAACAATGATAGATGGGCTTGGAGTTGCTGGATGGGGTGTTGGGGGTATTGAAGCAGAGGCAGCAATGCTTGGCCAGGTACATTTACTTCTGAATTTTGATTTATTTATAATTTATAACAAATGTATTTTGATTATATCCCCACAAAATGTAATAGATGCTGATGATCTGTTCTTTAGAGTTACATGTTTATATCATTTATCTCAAAATAAGCTCATGGAGCCATTTAGCTACAGTGGTAATCTAAATGCTGTGTGCTGTGATAATGACAGCCTATGAGCATGGTTTTGCCTGGTGTTGTTGGGTTCAAGTTATCTGGAAAATTGCGCAATGGTGTTACAGCAACAGACTTGGTTCTAACCGTGACACAAATGCTTAGGAAACATGGTGTTGTAGGGAAATTTGTTGAATTTTATGGTAAAATTAAGTTCTCTTGCATTTCCTCTCTCTCTCATATTTTTGTTTTAGCCTGTGCTGGTCTGTCCCACCTAATCAGCAGTTTTCATGTTTTTTGTTCTATAGGTGATGGTATGGGTGAGTTATCATTAGCTGACAGGGCCACTATTGCCAATATGTCTCCTGAATATGGTGCAACCATGGGCTTCTTCCCTGTAGATCATGTTACATTACAATACCTCAAATTAACTGGAAGAAGTGATGAGACTGTGAGTATGAACTCTTTTATTTTCCAATGATGTGAAATTCTTGTAGGATTACTTGACCTTCATTTTTTACTTATAGGTGGCAATGATAGAGGCCTATCTCAGGGCAAACAAATTGTTTGTTGACTATAATGAGGTAATACTAGTTGAATATCCTATGCACTTCTTTTGAACAAAACAAATGTGTATATGTCAAGGGTATGAAATGTAAATTTATTTGCTGTAAATTCAGCCTCAACTGGACAGAGTTTATTCGTCCTATCTTGAATTGAACCTTGACGAAGTTGAACCATGCATCTCAGGACCCAAGAGGTAAGACAGTGTGCTCTTTTGCTTGATATGTCTTGTCTTATAATGAGGGTTTAAAAATTTCTGCTTTGTAATCTGTGATAATTCATACTGAATGATACTCTTTCCAGACCTCATGATCGTGTGCCTTTGAAAGATATGAAGGCTGATTGGCATGCTTGTCTTGACAACAAAGTGGGATTTAAGGTTAGTAACTCTGATGTTTAAATGTTTTTCTCATATTTTTGTCTTCAGAAAAGATGTTTAAATGATTTCATAGTTTATTACTACATCTTGCATTTGCTCTCGACTCTCAAGTCTCGACCATTTGTTCTAAGCAAATGCTGCTGTGGCCATTTGGTGGTTTTTGAGTTAAAATGCTAACTAGGTGAAGTTTGGTATCTCTTTTTGTTTGTGTCTCTATGATGACCTAAAACTAATGTACCTAAAATGATCATCACAAATGAATGTTTAATCTTCCTAAATGTTTTCTTTGAATACAGGGATTTGCTATACCAAAAGACGCACAAGGCAAAGTTGCAAAATTTGATTTCCATGGGCAGCCAGCTGAGCTCAAGCATGGCAGTGTTGTGATTGCTGCAATCACAAGCTGTACAAATACATCAAACCCAAGTGTTATGCTTGGGGCTGGTCTCGTAGCGAAGAAGGCTCACGATCTTGGTTTGAAGGTTAGGCACCAAAATAAATGTTGGAAACTGTCAATTGTACTACTTTTAAACATGTTGTGTCCACTTTTCCTGCCACTATCAAAAGGGACAAATTGTATTCTATTTATGTTGTCCTTTTCTTTATTTTCACTGTTTTCCAGGTTAAGCCATGGGTAAAAACAAGCCTTGCTCCTGGCTCTGGAGTTGTTACAAAGTATCTACTTAAGAGGTACTTCATAGTAGAATATCAATATTGTAATTTGTATTAGAATGTACTTTCCTTGTTCAGTCTGCACAATTTTGGAAAAATGTATACTAAATTTGGATTTGTTTATATATTTTTTTGGGCAGTGGCCTGCAAAAGTATCTAAATGAACATGGCTTCAATATTGTTGGATTTGGCTGTACCACATGTATTGGCAATTCAGGGGAACTGGACCAATCAGTTGCTTCTGCTATCTCTGAAAATGGTAATTGAAATATCAAATATAAATTATATAATTCTGTGCAATTCTTGCAATTTTCTTGTTTATAACTTTTTAGATAAACTCCTAATCATATTCTGCTTTATATTTGTGCAACTGATTTAGTTTTCATATTGTCTCGTGCAGACATTCTAGCTGCTGCTGTGTTGTCTGGTAACCGTAATTTTGAGGGCCGTGTGCATCCCTTGACAAGGGCTAACTACCTTGCCTCACCACCTCTAGTTGTTGCTTATGCTCTCGCTGGCACAGTATGTTTGCCTAATTCATATTTCTAATGTATATGAAAGGTTTTGGTTCTTGCTTCTTTTATGTCTTGTTATTAATAATACTAAGATTATTGATGTCAAAGACTTTGTTGGAAGAAACAAAATTGACAAATATTAAAACTGCTGTTCTGGAGGCTAATCACAAGCATTGATATTGTCTGGTCCATCCTCTTCATTTATATACATGTTCAGTCTCGTGCTATATGTAATATATTGGAGCTGAATTCAAATCCATTTTACATGTTCTTTTTATTTTTTTCTCAATTCTCTCTATCAATTTTTTAGAATACTTACATGCTGAAGTTGGGATATTGACTTACACTTGGCTATGGGCTTTAGACAGTTTTGATTTTTTTCTTCTGACAATGCATGTCATGTGTTCTACCAACTATATTAGCTTCAACTAGAACCTTGTTTTAGTTGATTGGATGCATATTATTTTATTTACTATTCTGTCGAAGGTTGATGAAATTTAGGGCCTGTTATGTGGAGAAAATGTTTTTTGTTTCCATTTCTTGTTTTCACATTTAACCACAAAAATGCCATGTTCTCATTTTGTTTTTGTTTTCAAATAGTTGTATAGGAAACTGAAAACACCTTGTTTTTTATACGGACATTTGTAAACAGGAAACAAAGTTAAAATAATTAAAAGTGAAAATAGAAAGAAAACAGAAAACATTTTCTCAAACTGAACATGCCTTTAGAGTTTAGAATACATAATATTTTCTATTACAGATGTTGCTAACTCTTTTGGTTGAATTTTCAGGTTGACATTGACTTTGAAAAGGAGCCAATAGGGACAGGGAAGGATGGAAAGAATATTTACTTAAGGGATATTTGGCCATCCACTCAAGAAATTGCAGAGGTAAATGATGTTTGGTTTTCTCATTATGTGAAATTTACTCTACAGATTCGACAGTGTGTACAGCGAGATTAACTTCGGTTTACTTGATTCATAGGCTGTCCAATCCAGTGTGTTGCCTGACATGTTCCGAAGTACATATGAAGCTATTACCAAAGGTAATGCTATGTGGAACCAACTACAAGTTCCTGCTGAGACCCTGTACTCATGGGACCCCAAGTCAACATATATTCATGAACCTCCATACTTCAAGCACATGACCATGGATCCTCCTGGAGCTCATGGTGTGAAAGATGCCTATTGTCTGCTGAATTTTGGTGACAGTATAACAACCGATCACATTTCACCTGCTGGAAACATTAACAAGGATAGTCCTGCTGCAAAATACCTTCTGGAGCGAGGGGTGGAACAAAAGGACTTCAACTCTTATGGAAGTCGTCGTGGCAATGATGAAGTGATGGCAAGGGGAACTTTTGCCAACATTCGTCTTGTTAACAAGCTCTTGAATGGGGAAGTTGGCCCGAAGACAGTTCACATTCCGACTGGGGAGAAGCTTTATGTGTTTGATGCAGCACAGGTGAGTTATGTACTTAACAAGTATTGCATGCTTTTTATAACTGCTTTTGAACTTTTAAAGTAGCGGACATTTTATTTCATATTCTATTGTCTGACCTTATCTTTCCAAAATTTAAGCTAACAACCTCTTGCTGAAGAGGAAAATCGTTACTGAATTTTCTTTATAATGCATATTAGGTTGTGAATTCTTTTACTTCAGTGTATACATCTATTGTTTTGATCTTTGCTTATTAAATAATTAAAATAGTTAATCACAAATTACCAAATAATTATTGCGACAATATCTCCATTTATTGGACCTCCTCCGTTGTGGACATTAACACATTTTCCGATTTTTTAAAAAATTAAACAGCTTAATTTTTATTAAAGAAAAGGAAAAAAGTAACTTCTAAAAAGAACTGAAAGAAGGAACTTTTAGGGAAAAAACTAACTCCTCTTCCCTTTCTCCCTCCGTGCCTTCCTCACTCCCTCGCTCTCTGCTCCTCCCCTCCCCAAAACCAACAGTCTCAGGTTATCTCTAAGTTAAAAAAATGAAAACTACCAAACAATTTTTACTTTTTAAGTTTGTAAACTTTAAGTATCTTTTAAGCCAAAAAGAAAAATGCTAGGCCAAAATAGAGACTCGATCATGAATCAAAATCCACTGGTTACCATAATGTGAAAAGTAATATATTATTTTTCCTTTTTTCCTCCTATAAAAAAACTAGTGGATACCTGGTAGGAGAATGTGATAAACGGTCTGATTTTAGCTCTTTAAGCTTCTAATCCCCTTGAAAATTTCTTTTATGCCAGAGATACAAGGCTGAAGGGAAGGACACCATTGTGCTGGCTGGAGCTGAATATGGTAGTGGAAGTTCCAGAGATTGGGCCGCCAAGGGTCCCATGCTATTGGTGAGTACTATATAGCCTGTGATTTGGTTTTCTTGACATTTCCTGACCTGCTTGTTGATGCTTACATTTTTGTGACAGGGTGTCAAAGCTGTGATAGCGAAAAGTTTTGAGAGAATTCATCGTAGTAATTTGGTAGGAATGGGTATTATTCCTCTTTGCTTTAAATCTGGTGAGGACGCTGACACATTGGGATTGACTGGTCACGAACGTTATTCTATTGACCTCCCAAGTAAAATCAGTGAGATAAGGCCTGGCCAAGATGTCATTGTAACAACTGATACTGGAAAATCTTTCACCTGCACAGCTCGCTTTGACACTGAGGTAATTCAAGCTTGTCCTTGATTCATGTTTGTTTGTCGATGCAAATTTGTATAAACTCTGGTCTATTGTTGGGTTTTGCTTGGGCTTGAGCACCATTTATTTGGCGTTTCGAAAACTTGCCTCGAAACATTATATCTTCGTTGGATTATTGTGTAACACGGCCTTGTATTTTCAGGTGGAACTTGCTTACTTTAACAATGGGGGCATACTTCCATATGTGATCAGGAACCTCATTAAGCAGTGAAGTCATCGTTGACGGAAAATGTAAAATGCTGTTGCCACTGCATGTGTACCTTTCGAGTGGTAATAAATGTGAGAGAAATGAGAATAAATTAAATAAATAGGAAACATCCCTTCTTAAGAAGGCAATTTTTTGACACTTCCAGGTGTTTATATTAGGCCTGTAAACATCGAGTGCATTGATTCTCGATTTCTTACGTCTCTGCGTTTTGTGCCCATTGAGCAATGGGGACCGTTGTATTTTGTATAAGCTGATGTGATCCGTGCCGATGGCAGTGAATATTCTTTTAATTTAAATATTCCAGTTCATTTTCTTACAACTCAAGTGAAATAATTTCTACTAAATTTTATACTAATTTCTTATAATTTTGTTTTGACCACCACGAACAGTTATTCTTGGAATTCCCAACATAGTAATGGAGAAGTTAACATGAATCAAGGTAGAGATCATTGAGGTTTTTAGTTCAAATAATGATTTGGTTGAAATACCAAAAATAAAAATAAAAGGAGATTTGCGGCTTTGTTATGCCACAAAATATCGTTAATTCCGAATTGATAATAAAAGAAATATATTGTATAGGGTATAGCATTGTGTTGACCGGGAGAATAGTAATTGCAGATGCAACCTTTATATTGGATTAATGATGTTAAACACACACACACATATATATATATATAGTCAATAAATTTAACACAATTGGAAATTTGTTGGATTTTTAACTTTGTTGATTATAGTTTGATTCTTAATTGTTTGAAAGATGTTTTATTAGAAGAGGTAAAATTACTTTAGTGATCCTTGTATGTATTGAAAGAGATCAATTTTTGTTAGTTGAAAAATACTTTAAATGTTTATTAAAAAATAACTAATTTTTTAGTTGAGTGACTCTTTTCGTTCCCATTAAATAATGACTAATAGTTTAAGGTTTTGAATGTTTATATATTAGGCTTAATGACGTTAAAATTGTGAATGATTACGGATTATTACTTGATATTGAATGGTCATTGGTTTTTTCAGTGAGTGCTGGTAACAATCAGTTTATGTCTATGAAATTGTAGAAGAAATGTAATTTGTTAAGAGATGTACTGATGTTGCCTGTTAAATTTGTTAAATAATTTAGGAGCGCTTTAAGAGTATAAGAGATCTTAGACAAAAAATGTATTAAGGCCTTTTCTTTTGATTTCTCATGTATTTTTCTAAGAAACAGTTTGTTTGGGACACAATTGAGCAATAAAAGTGGGTGCCTCTAGAGATTTCAACTGTACCACCAGTAATTCTTTATTTATTTTAATGAATTTAGATGCAGTCGTACATTTGAAGCGATCTTCGTTGAAACATTTATCTTGACATTTATTAACAGCCAAACTTGCCAGTACTCACTACCGAGATGTTAAAAATTCACAACAAAGAAATGTTAGCAATAATACATTTTTTTAGGATATTATTATTTGTTAAACTTTATATCGGTCACACTGATTAAAGAATAAGACATTGAATACAAAGTGAAACTCACTTTATTTGATGAAATTCGTATGGATTTTATTTAATAATAAAAAAATATATTAAAAGAATGTGTGAGAATATTTTGGTGACACATTGCTCTCTGCGGTTTACATTACGTGTAAACCAAAATAATTCTACCAAGAAAAAGTTCATTTGATGAACCGCATGCTCCCAGGAAGCACTGTTTTGTCTTGGAAAAGAAAGAACGTCGGTTTGGGGTTCTTAAATGTCTAAACAGCTAAACGTAGAGGGTACTGCTTGACTATTCACAGTTACTAACAAAGTCAAAGGACACACTTTTTCATTTCAATATCACCGTCTGTCATTGACAATATAGCAAATTCTGATTCGAAATGACAGAAAGTTATTAATTCATCATTTACTTTGCACTTTTGAGCTTAAATATTGTTTCCTGAGTCATTCTAACTTTTTTCTTTTTTGGGGGATGGTTTGTCCTCATTGGGATGATATGCAAGTAATCGGTAAAAAGGAAATGATTAATCCATGAGCAGAAAATTACACAATCTAAATATCAAATTTGAAACCACTTAATTCATATGGAGTACCAATACAAACTCTTACATCAAATAAAAGAAACTATTGTCCTTATTTACAAATAGGAATGCTCACAACAACAAACTACTTCATCGAGCGATCCTCTGGAATGCTTTCTAAAGCTGGTCTCCAAGAATTCATGCTCCCACCATATTTTCCAATCTCATACACCCTTTTTTCTCTCAATATCATATCGCTTAGTAACTGCTCCAATGAAGTGTGCTGAGGATCATTCTCATTGTTATTTCTCAACACCCTTTTCAATTCTTCCTTAGTCACCAAAAGCCTAATCTTCACAGGGCCACTAGTTGTAGAATTACTACAACTTCCTTCACCATCTTGTATTTTGAACCTCACCTTCTTCTTCATGCCACCTTCCAACTCGAACGATGAAAACGTCTTTACCTTCTCAAATTTCTTACCCTCTTCATTCTCACCTTGTGCTGATACTTGGTTGTTTCTCAGGCAGCAGTTCCACATCTTATAGCAATATTGAATAGAAGCATTTTAGGTTTTAACTCAACAAGACCAAGTTATATAGATGAGAAGAAAGCACATGGAACATCCGGTTGTTACGCCGGGTTTTTGAACATGATTCTCTTGCTTGAAACCGACACCATGATGAATTATGCTTTTGGATTACAATTTGTTTTATACTGCGTCAATATTTTACTACTATTGCCGTCTCTTAACTTTAGTACATAGCCTTTGTTTCGAGTTTTTAATTTGATAATAGAAGAAATTAAGGATTATTTTAAGAATGCTGCATTTGGACTTTACCGTGGCTTGTCATATATATAATAAATGGAATATAACATATGTTTAGTTCCAAAGGATAGTTAAAAACAAAGGTTTAAAGACGAAGTTGATGCCCTCTAATCACTGCCCAAAAAGAGGTACATCTCCTTCAGCAGAAAAGGGTGGTGGCGTAGCACATTGGCACCGCACGACAACGTTGAATACATAAATCTGATAACACTGTTTATCAGTTTATTATTGGTCAAACTCCCATACTTTCAGTTGGGGGGTCAATATTTTGCAACCAATTTTAAATGGCCGACCCTATTGGCTTTTGAAGCAAACTAGTACTTCAATTTCATCCAAGAAAAAGAAGATAAAAAAAAAAAAACTATTATCTTTGGATATGGTACATTAATGAGCCATACACTAAGAATAATCAACCATGTGATATGATCACTTAATTGCCTTTTCAAAGAGCATGCACCAACCATATTGTAATTAAGTTCCCTTTTTGGTTTTTTAATACATAATAAAAGGAAGTAGCTTAATTATCCTTCTATTTAAATCCTAATTCATTTTTGTTTTGGCTTGATAAGAATCTAGAACCTCCATGTTATACAGTGTTTAACTGGTATCATTTTTAAGATAACCAATAACTGTTAAACAATTGAAATAATATTGTCGTGATATAACCAACCAGATGATGAAGGAAATTCATTCATGGCTAGTGGCTACGTGCCATGAACGTACCCACAATTTAAGAGTCTGATGAATTGGATCTCTCATAATATGAAGAATGTTTTGGCAAAGGAGGACTGGAGGAGGTTTATAAAGTAAGACAGGGATCTCTAGAAGAATTTCTGGAATACATTTAGGGTTAGTATTGCTATGAACTTTTTTTAATTTAATTATTTCAATAAGTTTTTATTATTAAAATTGATAGAAAATAAGTTTTTTTTTAATTTATTTTAATAATTTTCGCTGCAAAAATAATAATATAAATTCTCGTATACTAAGAATTTATTGAATAAACATTTAATTAAATTATTTGTCCAAATACACATGTGCAAGGATTATCACATTTAGTAGGGCTCTATAGTAAAAGATTATTAATAAAAAATATAAAACAAAGAATTTTATATAAAAAAGGCTTAATTAAACATTTTTTTCCTTACTTTCACGATTTTGTGAATTTTATCGTAAAATTTTCTTTTTACATATTTTGTCCCATATTTTTAAAATTTCATAATTTTTTTATTTTATTAACTGGCTAATGACATGATAACGTTGATCACTGATGCGATACTTTAATGTTCATGTAATATTAATATTTATTTATTTTAAAAATCAATGATTAAAACCATATCTTATAAATTTAAAATATAATTTATATATTTTAAAATATTTATTTATTATAAATTTTAATTATAATATAAATTATATTTTGAAAAATATTTATTTTATACCTTGTACATGTTAAAATAATAATTTTATGTAAAAAGTAAAGCGATAAAAAATAAACATGTATTACAGAACTATTTAGCTCGGCCTCATCCGATACTCTTAAGCCCAAAAATAATCCCAATTACCTAGATCCTTTATATGGGCTAAGAGAATGATTCATGGCCCAAATCACCTCTGCCAGCTTTTATCTTATAATATTCGTTAATCCTTTCCCACAATGTATGCTAAAGATTTCAAAATATCCTACTATAGGAGGCACTCACTCCACGCCGGATCGCCTCAGTCACGATTTCAAAACATCTCTGCTCAAATACTTAGCAGAGATTCATGAAATAGATCTTAAGATCCGGTTTGGGGGATTATTTTTAATTATAAATTTTAAAATTTTTAAAATTAAAATTAATTTTTAGTTTTAGTTTTTTTTTCAAAAATTAATATCTAGTTTTAAAATTCTATGTTTGATAATTTTCTATTTTGTTAAAATTAGTTTAAAAACATGTTTGTGTGCTGGTAGCAATAATGGTGACAACAATGATGATAATTTTGATGACAATTACAATGAAAACAATAGTAAAGATGACGATAACAACAACGATGATAATAACTATAGTGATGATGACAACGACAATAATGATAGTGGTGACAACAACGATGACGTGGGGTGATAAGGGTGATAGTGATACGCAAGCTATTTTAAAATTAAATTATAAATCATTTTATCTTCCATTTTAACCACAAATATATTTTGTTTTGAAAATTACATTTAAAAATAAAAAGTAAAAAGTTCACAAATAACCCCAAACATACCTTGAGATGTTTGCAAATACATCACAAATGTAATTTTTATATTCACTTAAACATTGAACGTTAAAAATAATGATTAATCTCTACTAGATATTTTGAGTTCACCAAAATGTTGATATTCATTTTTCAACATAATTTTTTTTCATATCTAAGACGTCATGACTCTTAATTAAGAAATACATACAACTAGCATTTATGTCAACTAATATTGATACACTAATTTCACCTTTATCTTTATACTTGGACTAATTCCATTATCACCCATTTAAAACAAATTTTGCTTTTAGACAACCGAAATTAAGACCATATAACACTAAAAAACTTTCATAGAGTTACACTTGAATTTTTTATTAAGAGAAAAAATTTGAAAAATTTTCCAAAATTGATCTCGATCCAAAATCTGGAATGCACGTATACCACTCTATAACGTGCATTATAAAACGATTATTTTAAATTTAATGTATGAAAAATTTATAGTATCACTTCTTGCTTGAAAATAAGGATGATAACAAAGTGGGAGAGGTTTGACTATTCTGTTTCATCCTTGTTAAGGGGCAGGAAAATTTTAAAAAGATTATGAAAAATAAAACTTAACTTTCCTTGGGATGAAAAAACCAACCTACTCTTTTAAAAAAATTATATATATAGTTTTAATTAATTTATATACTAAATTATAAAACAAGTTTAATTCAAATAAGTTTTATCAAATGTGATAAAAGTTGTCCAACACAATATAAAATATTATAATAATTTAACGATTCAATAATCAAGATTATCATAAGATTGATATTTGTTGTAATTAGGATAGTGGTGGGACGACGAAGAAAAGGAGTTCTTTAAATGAAACAAAGGAATCACCACCAATACTTTTTAAAAAAAAAATATTAGAAAAAAACCTTTAAAAGAAAAGAATGGTCTTAGAAACTAAATTTGAGTTCGGGAGTCAACTACGTATAAAGAAGATATTAATATTTTAGAACTTTCGTCTTATGACGATTATCTTTAATTAAATATGTAAAATTAATATAACATTGAAAATGTTATTTTTATCCTTAAAATGAAAACAAAATTATTTTATGGGTATAATAAGTGAGTTTATTATTTTAAGAAAGAAAGGTATATAATTTTTAATTATGGAACATGGCAATAGTGGTCTCTTGTTCTTATGTATCTCTTGATGTAATGGAGAATTTAAATTTACATAGTTATTGGAGATGGTAAATATTTGGTTTTTTTTTTTAAAACAAATAGTCAAACAAGATGTGCATCTAAAATGAATATTATTAAATCTTTTAAGAATCTAGTAACACCCAAATAGAAAGGGCATCTGAAATGGTTACAAAGTATTTGTTTATAAAATTTAATTTGAATTTAATAACTAAATAAAAATGTATAAAAAATGGTTATTGATGACTTTGTAAAAAATGATTTTTTTTAAAATATTTTTTACGACAACCAAATAAGAAGTACATCTAAAATTATTATGATCAATATAGTTAAAAGATGAAAGATGAAATTTACTAAATTGGTTTATGTCCATAAAGAACGTTTAAAGAGGGACAATGTTCAAAGAAGGACATCGTTCAAAGGAGGACAGCGTCCAAAGAGGACCGTATCTAAAGGAGGACTGCATCCAAAGAGAGACAACATTCAAATGAGAACAATGTCCAAAGAGGGAGAATGTCCAAAGAAAATCACTTTCAAAGAGGGTTGCATCCAAAGAGGGACAACATCCAAAAGGGATTGCATCCATAGAGGGACTGCGTCCAAAAGAGAGATCGAAACAACAAGTAACTAATTGAAAATAGAAGGGACTACCCAGATGGGCGTCCAAAGACTTTTGTATCCAAAGGGGACTTGGAACAGCAGGTAACTAATTGGAAATAGAAGGGATTTTCTAGATGGGCATTCAAAGGGGTCTTAGAACAACAAGTAACTAACTGGAAATAGAAGGAACTACCTAGATGGGCGTCCAAAAGGGCTTCTCCATCAAAATGGGACCTAGAACAACATGTAAATAACTGGAAATAGAAGGGACTATCTAGATGGACATCCAAATAACCTTTGCATCCAAAGGGCCCCTGAAACAACAAGTAACTAATTGAAAATATAAGAGATTGCTCAAATGGGCGTCCAAAGGGCCTCTACACTAAGGGCCCCTAGAATAGCAGAGATAACAAATTGGAAAGATAAAATAATAAAAAGAAGAAGGAGTCGTCCAAAGGCTTTAGTGTCCAAAGGTTCCAGTGTCCAAAGAGGGACAATGTCCAATGAAAGACAACATCTAAATAGGACTAAAATACTAAGTAAATAGATGGAAATGGAGGGAACTGTTCAGGTAGGCATCCAAAGAGTCTATGCATCCAAATCAAGGTTGGAATACTAAGTAAATAGATGGAAATTGAAGGATATGTCCAGGTGGACGTCCAAAGAGCTTGTGCGTCCAAATCAAGGCTAAAATACTAAGTAAATAGATGAAAATGGAGGGAACTATCTAGGTAGGCGTCCAAAGAGTTTGTGCGTCTAAAGCAAGCTTGAAAGACTAAGTAAATAGATTAAAATAGAGGGGATTGTCCAAGTGGGTGTCCAAAGAGCTTGTGCGTACAAAGCAAGGTTGGAATACTAAGTAAATAGATGGAAATGGTGGAAACTGTCGAGGTGGGCATCCAAAGAGCCTATGCGTCCTAATCAAGGCTGGAATACTAAGTAAATATATGGAAATTGAAGGATCTACCCAGGTGGGTGTCAAAAGAGCCTATACATCTAAAGTAAGGCTAGAATACTAAGTAAATAGATGGAAATGAAGGGAACTATCCAGGTGGACGTCCAAAAAGACTGTGCGTTCAAAACAAGGTTGGAATACTAAGTAAATAGATGAAAATAGAAGGGACTGCCTAGGTGGACCCAAAAAGCATGTGCATCCAAAGTAAGGTTGGAATACTAAGCAAATAGATGGAAATTGAGGGGACTGTCGAAAGGCTCAGGCGTCCAAATGCATGGATGAATAGCAGGATAAACAACAACATATGGTAGAAAAAGGAAAAGAAGCTACTGAAAGACTCCTGCGTCTAAAGACATGGACGAACAGGAAATGTAAACAACAATAGATAGCGAAAAAAAGAAGAGAAGTCACTCAAAAGATCTTGCATCCAAAGGCATGGATGAGGAGGAAATGTAAACAACAATAAATAGCAGCAAATAAGAAAAAAAGTCGTCAAAGGCTCTACATCCAAAGGACATGAATGAATAAGAAGATAATAGGAAAAGCAACAAATAGGAAAACAAAAATGAGTTGTTGAAAGCTCAACGTCCAAAGAGCATGGATGAATAATATAATAGAAATTGAAACAACATCAAACAGGAAAAAGAAAAAGAGTCGTCAAAGGCTCTGCATCCAAAGAGCATGGACAAATGGGAAAGATAACAAAAACAATAGCAAACAGGAAAAAGGAAAAGGATTCACTCAAAGGTTCTTGCATTCAAAGGCGTGGACGAACAGGATGATAAACAACAGTAAGTGGTAGAAAAAGGAAAAGAAGCTACTCAAAGGCTCCTGCGTCTAAAGGCTCCTACGTCCAAAGGCATAAACGAATAGTAGAGGTGACAACAAATAGCATATAATAGTAAAAAGAAAAGGAGTCATCAAAGGCTCTGCATCAAAAAAGCATGGATGACCAATAGAATAGAAACAAAAATAACATATAACAGTAAACAAAAAGAAGAAAAGTGGAGAAGGAGTCATCTAAAAGGCTCATGTGTCTAAAGGCTATAGACAAACAACAAGTTTATAAAAACATATAACAGAAAGGAGAAAAGGAGTCATCCACTGGCTCCTGTGTCCAAAGACTATGGACGAATAAGGAATGTAAACAATAATAGATAACTAAAAAAGGAAAATGAGTCACTCAAAGGTTCCTTTGTCTAAAGGCTATGGACAAACTACAAGTTGATAAAAACAGATAACAGAAAGAAGAAAATGAGTCGTCCATAGGCTTCTGCGTCCAAATGTTATGGATGAATAAGGAATGTAAACAACAACAAATAATAGAAAAAGAAAAATGAGTCACTCAAAGGCTCCTTTGTCCAAAGGCATGGAGAAAAGGAGAGAAGGAAAGGGGTCATCCAAAAGGCTCATGTGTCCAAAGACGTGTGCATCCTAGAGACGTCTAAAGACCCCAGACACAAGTTACATAAAGGGAGACAAAGACTAACGTGTATACTTGTGAAATCAAGGGACCTTCCAAATGTCAACAAAAAATCTCTATGCAAAAATATGAAATTATATCACAGTGAGTAATGTTACTAAATTGTGCAGATATTTTTTGTGGTTGCTCCAATGCTTCTACTATCTTCTACTCATTCTTGATTTCGTAAACTCGAGCTTTGTTTTTAGACCTCTCATTCCCACCTTTGCAAACTCGTACTCTATGTTTTTTTTTTTCTCTCAAAATCTTCTCTCTTAGTTTTTTTTTTCGTTTCTCTTTTCTCAATTTTTGGATTTTTAGTTTCTTCTCCCTCTTTTTCGTCTCAATGTTCTCCCTTCATGAATATTGCTCACCCTTAATATTTATAAACTTTCATAAATTATTTGTTTATTTTTGCAGGATCTCTAGTAGAATTTGCTGACAATAAAGTTGAGTGAATCTGTAAAGCAAAGGAGGAGTTGCCAACAGGAAAGTTAAGTGGAGCTGCAAAACAAGACAGTAAAGTTAGAGTTGCTGACAACAGAGCAAAATAGATCTACCGGACATAAATACATGTACAAAATGAGCTCCTTTGGACGCTTATCCAAAGGATTTGGCAAGAGTGGCAGAACCAAGCTTCCATGCTAGGTCTTTGGATGCTTGTCTAAAGGACTTCGCGGGAACAGTAAAATCGAACTTTCATGCTTATTCTGCTGACTCTTTAGATGCCTGTCAAAAAAAACTTGGTGGGATCAGTAGAACCAAACTTTCGTGTTAGTTTTTTTTGACGTCTTTTCTATATTTTCTATTCCCTCCTTTTTTTAATTTATTTTCATTAAAAAATTTAGGATTACTTTGAGTTGAACATTATTTTTAAAAAAAATAAATGAGACAAAATCAAGTGTAAACAATATTATTCAAAAACTTTATATTCATTCACAAAAGTGTAATTTTAAAAGATCGAAAGATGTACTTCATTTTTAAGGTAATGGCATTTTTTTCTGCCAAAATATAGGTCAACAGAGCATTATGCTCACAAGTCACATCAATACTTTTCCTTAATATAAAATAATTTTAGAAGTATATAAATATTCGGGACTTAATATCCAACCATATTCCTGAAACAAAAGATCAATGAACTGTCATTCTCGAATCGATGTTTTTTAATAAAACAATTTTACATCTTTAAAAAAATGAATATGAATTTTTTTATAAAAATATTTTATGACGAATAAACAAACACATTATTTAAAATTTCCATGATTATTCAGATTTTTATTATTATTTTAACAATTGACTTTAACATTAAATAAGCAAAATAGACAAGAGATTAATAAATGCTAAACCTATACAATAAATAGATTAATAAGGTATTTAACATCAAACCATTGACACTAACATCCAATTTATTTGAAAAAAAAACTTATTTTAAGAAATAATTGCATAATTCAAGAAAGCAAAACAAAAAATGAAATAGATATACAAATAAGCATGAAGTATATATAATTAGTACCAAATACACATAAATAAATATAATAATTTATATTCACCACTAATTCTATACTAACAATAAACAAATAAAATATACATGAGATTAACTAAGGCTAACCCTTGTTTTTGTATAGATTTATTTTAAGAATTAAATCACACACAAAAAGGATTAAACTTAGAAATAAAATGAACCTACAGAAATTTAGTGAGTGCTTATGTTGTGCGTCACAATGGGTGTCGGTAGTTGGTGAGTTAGAAGGCTGGAATCACACATATCTTAGGCAAATCAAGTTGCTAGCCAGGTTGGCTTCTCTCTCTCAAATATATTGTTTTATTTTTTGAGTTTAATGTTTATGCAATTATTTCAAATTTTTATTTAATTATAAATAATTATTAGTATAATTTTTAAAATATTTATCATAAAAATCAATAAATTTACTGTATACTGTGAATTATGATTAAATTATTATACAAAACGATCTTATTTTGTAACATTTTTTTCTTCCTTCTCCGTGTTAAATGTGTTTTTTTCTAAAAGAACACTTTCTGTATTTTGTACTTTTGAAAAACACGTAACATGCATTAATTCAAACATGCGCTTATTAGGTGTAGGAAAAAATAAAAGCACTTATTAGTTGGAGCTGTTCTCCCTACTTTATCTCTATTTGTTTAGATGATGCAGTTGTAGTCTTGTTTCGAATTCACATTCTCTAAAATAGAATGTTCAGTATTTGGTAAAGTATAAAAACTATTGGTCATATGCAACACTTAAACTATAAAATTCCCACCAATTTTTGTTTCAAAAAAAAAAACTTAAACTACAAAATCTGCCACACATAATCTATTCTGTATATATCGACGTTATTTCTACTTCATTTAAGTAAAATATAACTAAAGTTATCTCAATCTTATATTATAAATTTTTATTTTAAGAATAAAAAATTTATGTATATTCTCTTTCTCGTGACTATATGTAGTCATATTATCTTATTCTATGACATGTATTTTATAAACTTTTTTATCAAATCATTTTTTCTTTAACTAGTCATTTAGTTATAAAAGATATTTAACATTTATAATTATTTTATTTATTTCAAAATTTATTTAATCAATGGTACTTATAATAAAATATTTTAAAAACATTATCAACATAATAAAATTAAAAAAGAAAAATACATATATTTTAAATTTTTAACTTATAATAATTTATTACGAATAACTTTTAAGCTATCATAGACCTTACCGCCTAATTCATTCTTTACACACTTCCACATTATTTCTATTTCATTTACGATAAAACATATTTATATATTCTTAAATTTTAGTCATAATTATTTTTTATAATTCACTCAAAATTAATTTAATTTTTTTTCTTAACACATATATATATATATATATAACAACTTTTTTAATGATAATAAATTTGTGCGTGTTTATTTCTAATTTTAAGCCTTTTTCCCTTTGTATTCGTAAATAATATTATTTTGGAGAAAATGAATAAATTATCATTGAAGTATCTAACCTATTTTGTTTTATTTTTTAAAAATATTGATAGCCTAAAAGTTATTTTAAAAAATTTAGGAAAATTTCTTAATGTATTAAAAAATAATATTACAAATTATATTACTAACATTATTCTAGATAAAAATATTTCAAATATTTTCATCACAATTGAATTGATATGTTACTCTGTTGTACATGAATAGTAGTACCACAAGGTACAACGCTCGATTTTAATGTATATATATTATTAATTTATTAAGCACATGTGGTGACCAATATGTAATTCAATTTATTCTTTGATGTTTATATTATGAGGTGGTTATGCTAAATATAACACGTGAAAATTCACATGTATTTTTTTAAATAAATTAATTTAAATTTTAAACTATTAACTGAATTAGTTCGTAACAAATAGTGGTTTGGTGTCATGTAGTGTTGGCTAAAAAAATAGGCTAAAATTTGTTTGTAACTTTTTTATAGTAGTCTGAAAAATCCCAACCAAACTCTAGGTGGGTTGTTAAACTTAGGTTAAGTTGACCTATAATTTTTTTTAAAATTATAAAAAGATGACCTATAAATTGACCCGTAAAAAATAAATCATCCAAATTAAGTTATAATAACCATTATTTAGTCCATTAAAACAATCAATAAACATCATTTACAACAACCAGTGACCTTAAAAATTTAAAACTCAAAACGTTAATACTTTAGTTTATTAATAATTTAATACCAATAAATTTTTAACAACAAATAAATTTTGGTGGGTTAAAATAAGTACAGTTAAAAAATGTTGATCTAATCTTATTTACTCTTAATCTATAAAAAATTAATTAGATTAAGTTGAACTTATTTTAAAAATAAGTTAAAATTTTTAATTTAATCTAATCAATTTGATAAGTTAATAAGATAAATTTATTTATCTATATTAATAAATAAATGAATAACTTAGTGGAAAGGAAAAACAACCATGAAATTATTGATTTTAATGATTATTTTTTTTCTTGATTATCCCTTTTTTAAAAGCAAGATCATCTATATATATATAAAAGTTTAATGGTGAGAATAAAATAAGTTTATATTATTGTTAAAAAATATTATTATAAAAGTTAATAAATTTATCATTGATAATAGTTTGTAATTGAATGATGTGTAAAATTATTTTATACTTTGTGGTATATAATTTATTTTCTCTATATAAATAAAAATAATAATTCTTGGGTTTACATCTCATTTATTTAAATATAATTAAAATTGAAAAAAAGAAAGATGAAGGTTATTAACCTTCTTTATTTATTTATGACTAAAATGAAAAAAAAAATAAAATTTTTAGTTATCTATGAAATTCACTGTTAATTGAAGACACATATTTTCTGCTCTGACTTCCTTTACGCGTGAAACCACTTTCTTTTTTTAAACTACCATTGAAATTTTTTGTTTTAATTTTGAAAAATAAAAAATAATAATAATTTTTTTTTGTTGAGAAAAAATAATTTTCTTAATATAAAAAACCACAATTTATATATGTATTTACACTATCTTTTTCTATTTATTTAAATATGTGGAGAAACTTTTTTATATTTTTTTATTCTTTTCAACAATACATTTTTCATCTATTTTAGTTTAATAGTAATTTTAGTTTCTTATATATTATAATTGTGTGATTTTCACATCTCAAAGTTTTAATGGTGAAACTTGATTTTTAAGTATTACAATTACGTGATTTTAATATTCATAATATTAAATAATATAATTATATAATTTTAATTTTTTATTAAATATTTAATATATTTTTGTTAACATGACATTAACCTAGACATAACAAATAATGTTTATCAATCTATCATAGTGATTATATGTCACAGTAGTAAAACATAATAAATATATAATAAAAGATAAAGAGAAATTAAAATCCTATCATTATGATGCTTAATGATCTAATTTGCTTAACTAAAGTTTAAATGATAATTGGATAAGTGTAATACTCGAAAGACTTAATTGATGTAAAATTAAAATTTAAAATATTAAAATTACATAATAATAATAATTAAAAGAACAAAAATACAATTAAATTTTTATTTTTCTTTTACTTCTATTTTTAATTTCATTCTTTTCTATTTTACTTCTCATCTAAATAAAAGCATAACATTTGTTTACTCCCTCTGCGGCTAAGCACCTTACTTGTCCGTTTGAATTTTATATTTGAAATTTCTATCAATAACTCTCTTTTTTTTTTGTGTGTGTGTATGATAAAAATTGAAATTACTATTTTTAAAAAGATGTTTTGATTCTCTTGCGGCTGCTGGCCCTTTCCATCCGGGAGGATCCAAATGCCCTTAAAGGTCCTTTTCACAATCAATTAAAGATATTAATATTAATATTTTAATTTAGTGGATCACCTGGTAAAGTACAAGCCACAAAACTTTGGTAAAATTCCCTCAGGAACAAATTATACATAAAATATAACATAACTAAAAATATTAATATATATATATATATTAAAAATCATTTGTCAACTCACTCTGTTCCATCAAATTAGTAGGTTAAACAAGATGAATTGAGGCAGATTACATCATCTAATTCATACCATATTTTTTATGGTTAGATGACCCGATTCATCAAATTCGACCCGCATTATTACTTGTAACTATATATTATATTAATATGTAATATAGTTAATGAGGTAAGACCAAGATAATGTGATTTGTTTTTTTTTTTTAATATTCTTTAAGCTTCAATATTATTTTACTCCTCCTCTTATTATGTAAAAATTTTATTATTGACCTTAATAATATTGTTATCTATAATGAAGTGACTATTGCCTTTTCTCTTTAGTATTTTTTATTTTAAATATGTTGTTTAATATTTGAATATACAGCTTAAGTAAAACACCCCTTGACTTAAATAATTCTCAGAGTGGTATTTTTTTTTGTCCACATTAAAATATTTTCTTTTTCTTATAATTTTAAAATTTTTCTATCACCAATTTGTAAAAATCATTTATACAACTTACATACCAAATAATTTACTTTACTTATAGTAGTTTCGATAACTTATAATAAGTTAATATTTCGTCTAAACACTTAGCATTAGATACTATATTAATATTTCTTTTTTTTATATATATATATATGTGATTTTTCAAAATGCTTTATGAATTACTTTTTAAATATCTTAATCAAATAACAAAGTTATGTCGTACTATATAAGAAAAAATATTTATTTATATATTTATATAAATATTATATTAATATCATCAAATATTACACCTATCATTCTTCTCAAATCCAGTTTACTTATATAAAAGAGAGAGAATTGATTTTTCTTTTTTTAATTGTTTTATAAAATATATTTTTTAAATCTTAAAATTAAACAACAAAATTATGTCATACTATAGCTATGCTTTACATGCTCTTTTATGTTTTAGTAATAATATTTGGTAAACAAATTTTATAAAAGTTGGTAGCATTTTTTAATATATTACTTAAAGTAACATTTTTTAAAATACTAATTTTTAACTTTTTATATTTATCCATTTTTTATTACATTATATATTAATAATAATAGATAATATACTTATTTTATTTTTATTTTTTGGATATTTTTATATTATACTATTTATTTAATCATTATATTATTTTTGATATTTATTTTATTATTTCAACATTATATTTTAAGTTTTTTTGTTATTTTTAATATTTTTATATTATAGTATTTTTTTAATTATTACATTATTTATATTGTTATTTTTAATGTTATAATTCAAGAGAATTATTATACTAAATAATATATAATTAAATAAAAATTTAAATAAAATATCATACAAATTTATCCATTTATATTATTTTTTATATTTATAAATTATTTCAACGTTTAGTTTGATCAAATATTTATAATTTAAAAAGTTAATTTAACGATTTTTAGCTACCAACTATATTTTTAACAATCAACTAACTTTTGAGCTTTTACCTAATTTTTGAGTAACATGTATATGAACAAAATTTATTTGTTTATACATTTATATACACAATTACATTAATAGGTTTAGACGATGATACATTAATTCTTATTCTCAAATATAGTTTACTTATATATAGATGTATATTTTATTTTTTATTTTTTAAAAGATGCTTTATAAACTAATTTTTAAAATCTTAATTAAATAAAAAATTATGTCATACTATATAATAATACCTGTTTATCTGTATATATACATATATATTAATAGTTTAAAAAGATTCATGAATACTTCTTTTCAAATATAGTTTACTTATATATATATATATGATTTCTTCTTTTCTAAAATGTATTTTATAAAATAATTTGTTTATAAGTTTGTATACATATTACATTAATAAATTTTAGTAATAGTTTTAAATGATACATTAATACTTCTTCTCAAGTTTAGTTTACATAAACGTATACATGCATAGATAGATATAGATTTGATATTTTTCTTTTTTCTAAACTATTTTTTTGAATTCTTTATTAAATAACAAAATTGCGTCATATTATAGAAGAAAAAATATCTATTTATATATTTCTATAAATATTGTATCTCTTACTATCATTATTATTATTAAATTGAAAAATAGATTAATTAAGTAATTTTCAAAAAAGGTATATATATATTAATTTGCATTTTTAAAATCTTTCATTTTTATTCCATATTGGCATAACATAAAACAGGCTACAATGTGTACAAAAGTTTAGTAATTTGAATTTTAACACCCTATTTTTTAGAATGGGAATATTTAAACTTATTTTTTTTCGCTCAACTAATTTCGATTATACTCGTGTTCCATTGAGAGGAAAGTGATTTAACTTTAATTAAACAAAACTATTAATTTAGATTGCTAAAAATTCATTTAATTTAAAAAATTGCGTGATATCAATTTATACTACTAAATGCCAAAGAACACAATCTTTAGAATTAAAATCAATGTCTAGTAATCATCTAAAAAATTAAAAATGCAATTTTATGTTTCTTAAAATAAATTATTGCATTATATTTGTAGGCATATACTAATTTGATAATATTTTAATGTTTAATATGAAACAGTTAATATCATAAAAATGGAAAATACATGCATCCGTGAATGAATACAGACATTGAATGGGAGTAGTTTATCATTTTATGTAAATAGAATAATATATATATATATATATATATATATATATATATATATATATATATATATATATATATATATATATATATATATATATATATATATATATATATATATATATATATATATATATATATATATATATATATATATATATATACGCTGTTCGGAACCACTCAAATTTATAAGAATATCATAGAAGTTTTATAATTTAATTACTAAAATTTAAAAATTAATTGTTGTGAAATCTCTCAAACAGAGGTACGATAGAAATTTTCAGTATATATATATACAGGATGTGGTCATTTATGTTTATTCATTGTTGGTGTGTGTGAGCTATTCCGATCGATATGGGTTCAGTGGAGAAAAAATCGTTGTTGGAGGGTACTCCAACTGTTCGATCAAATTCAAAGCATGGGTCCGATGGGGAACTTGAGAGAATTCTCTCAGACAACAGCGTCCCGTTCCTCAAACGTGTGGGACCCGCCATATGGATCGAGTTGAAGCTCCTCTTCTTCCTCGCTGCCCCCGCCGTTCTTGTCTATGTCATCAACTACGTCATGTCCATGTCCACCCAAATCTTCTCCGGCCATCTCGGTAACCTTCAACTCGCTGCCGCTTCTCTTGGCAACACCGGCATCCAAATCTTCGCTTATGGACTTATGGTATGAAATTTTTGGTAGTATTTAATCCAAAATTTTAAATAATACAAATAAAATTTGTAATATTTAATTATAAGTATTAGAATTTATTAATTGGAACCTTTTATAACTTACACAAAAAAATTTTAGTGTTTTATTTTGCAGATGAATTTTAAAAGACTTTTTTAATAATAAATCATTTATTAAATATTCCGGTCAAATTCTTGAAATTTTATAAAACTTTTTAGTAATAATTCTTCATTTTTTTTCTTGTTGCCATACTTTCTTTCAACCATCATATATAATTTCTCATTTTTTCCGTCAAATCCAATACCGGTACAATATTTTGTCATATTTTTTTTCTTTAAATCCTATGTACCTTTTGTTTGCAATCAAGTAGAGATGTTTTTTTTTTTTTTTTTTTTGTCTTTAATCAATTTATTTAATAAATTAATATTAAAAAATATAAAAACTTTTTAGATATTTAGTCGTTTTTAATTGGTTAAAACTGATAAAGACAATTTCCTATTTTATATGAGTTTTGTGAGTTGATTTTATTATAAAAATATTTATCTTGTTATGTAATTTTTTTTAATGTAATTACATTAATTTGTATCATCTTTTAAATATATTTTTTCTTTTTTTTTTATCTCTTTTTTGTTTTTTAATATTTTTCAATTCATTGTTACGAATACATTAAAAAATATACATAAATATTATTTAAAAATAATATTATTTATAAATATTTGTAATTATATTACTTAGTTAGTATATAATAAGTATTATGAGATTGATTTTGTTAATTAGAAATAATTATAATTTTTATGAGAATGTAATAACTATTTTTATTATTAGTAATTTAAATAAAAAAAATTTAACAAGAAAATAATAAAAAAAACAAAAAGATGTAACAAATAATTTTAAATATTTACTGAAATTTTATTAATTTTTTAAATCTTATAAATTCATAATTATTTTTTAAATCTTATAACTTTTATTATATAAATATTTTTTTATGTCAAAATAGACTTTTAAATTAGCACTCCAACAAACCAATTTTAATCTATAGTCTTAAGATTAAATAAGAAAAACAATTCTACCGGGCACAATAATCTTACTTTTAGTCTCAGTAAAAAGAATATTTATTTATTATAAATATGATAAAATACTACCTCATACATGTATGCATATCATATTCTGCTTAATTTGATATCTTAATTTGAATGAATTTGAATTAATTGCAGTTGGGTATGGGGAGTGCCGTTGAGACGCTATGTGGACAAGCATTTGGTGCTCAGAAGTTTGATATGCTAGGGATATACCTACAAAGGTCCACGATTCTTCTTTCTCTGGCGGGTCTTGTTTTGACCGTTATATACGCCTTCAGCGAACGCATTTTGATTTTTCTCGGCGAATCGCCCACAATCGCGTCCGCCGCGGCTCTCTTTGTGTACGGTCTCATCCCTCAAATTTTCGCATACGCTGTTAACTTCCCTATTCAGAAGTTCCTTCAGGCGCAGAGCATAGTGGCCCCCAGCGCGTACATTTCAGCCGCCACCTTGGTGGTTCACCTCGTGCTGAGTTGGGTTGTGGTGTTCAAATTTGGGTTGGGCCTGTTGGGCGCGTCCTTGGTGCTGAGTCTGTCATGGTGGATCATTGTAATTGGTCAGTTTGTATTCATAGTCAAGAGCAAAAGGTGCAGGCACACGTGGCAGGGGTTCACGTGGGAGGCGTTTACCGGGTTACCAGAATTTTTCAAGTTGTCAGCATCATTGGCAGTTATGCTGTGTTTGGAGACGTGGTATTTTCAGATTCTGGTTTTGCTTGCGGGTCTTCTTCCTCAACCCGAGTTGGCTCTTGATTCTCTTTCTATTTGGTAAGTTTTTATTTTTGGTCTTTTCTGCTTTTTTTTTTTTGTTTTAAGCCATCAATAATTTAGTTTCATGATTTTGCGTTATGTGTTTGTAAATATCTCCCTTCACAAGCATATCATATTTGATTCATTGATTGATTACCTCTCCATACAATTTATATTTTTAATCCAAGTCTATATTAAGTTGACTGTGGGTTAAAAGGTTTAGTACTAATTACTACAAGATTACAAAGATGTATAGACAAAACTTAGGCCATAAGAGCTGTGATGGAAGCGTGGTGCATGTGAAGAGAAACGTGAGAAACCAGTTTACATAAATAATTTATTTTGACATATATTAATTACGATTATTGTTGATGGCCTTATTGGGGGCTGCCATTATCATGGCTTTTGGTTTAATGAACGAGTAACAATTAGTAGGCCTATGGTACTTACAGTAGAAATATGGTCCCATATCTTATTATGACCGCATTCAAGTAAAGTTGTTTATACAAAACAAAAGTAATGTTCCTCGTCCAAAAAGTAAAAACAGCTATTTTTATTTTTATTTCTTTTTCTTTTTACTGAGCAGTTCCTTTGATTGATATAGACGTTGTTAGATCATTTGAATTGTTTAATAATATATAGACATTATTAGATAATTTGGAAGTGTTTAACTATATTATATAAATTATTTAATATAAAATAATATTTTTATGTGATATATGTAGTTTTGAATTGGCTTGTTTACTGTTAGTGATAGTGGTTTATATAAACCGTTATTTTTATGTGTGCATTTAAAAATATAAAATATTAAAAAAATATTTGTGAATTAAATAACTTGTTAATAAGAATTTTTATTAAAATAAAAATTGATTTAGTATATATATATATTGGGCATGCTATTAAATACTACACACGAAAAACTAATTAAGGACCTTTCATATATTTTACACTTTATTAATATGTATTATACTTTTCTCTTTCACAACTGATCATATATTATATTATAGTTATAATATTCTCTTTTCCATTTTAGATGTTAAATAAGATTTAAATGTCTATCCATCTCTTTCCAAACTAATTATAATTAATGATTATACTATTTTTTCTTCCATCTTAATTTTCATCTAAATTTACTTTCTATGTCTCTTTTCATTTTCTATTCATCATTGTCATGTTCATCTAATTTATATTTTTTTAACAAATTCATGCTCTCTTCTCAATTTGTGAGGACCACTTTTTGTGTGGGGTTCACTAATAGACACTCTTTCCTTCCTCTCTGGTTATGAAATCAAACGAAAGAACAGCCTACTTTTTTCTTCTCTTCTCTTTCGTTCTTTCTGTTTTCATCTTAATCAAATAAAGTGTTAAAATGGAGACGTACATTAATTACTATAAATGTACCATAAGCTGCCTTGTGCCATTTTTAGTTTGGAGAAAATAAAACGAAAAAATAGGATAAATATATCATTTATTTTTACTGTTTGTTTTAAAAAAAAGGAGATAATTTTCTTTTTGAAATTCATTAGAAAAAACTTGAAATGGGAGGAAATAAAGACTTTTCTTTTTCTTTTTCTTTTTAAAAATTAATTAATATTTCATAATATAAAAATGAATAAGATAGTAAATACTTTTATATTATGAAAAAAATGGAATAAAATGTTTAATTTTTAGATTAAACTGATTTTTTATTTAGTATAAGAATATTTATCATATAATTCATTTATTTTTTCTACTTATTCAAGCAAATAAAAAATATTTATGTCTCCTTCTTTTTCTATTTGTCCAACCAATATTTTTCTTACTTTACTTTGTTTTCTTTTTTTTTCTCTATTGTATTACTAATTTAAATTAAGTATTTAGTACATTAGCATTATGGCTTGTTGTCCTTATCGGAAAAATAGAAAGTACCCTATCACTCATTCTGTTCTGGAAAAAGACTGGCACAAATTCCTTGTTATTTATTACCCTCTGCCATCATTTAAGAGATCAAAATCAATTTGTCTATGGTTACTCTATTGATATTATTAGCTTTCCTTGAGTCACTTTGTCCATGCTAGCTTGTAGGCGTTTGCTCCGCTTCACCATCACCAAGCAATAATTCTTTTTCTGCATACAACACAACAGTTCATCGCTACACTTTATCCCTGTAATATAAGAATAAATAAATGATGATAAAAATAATAAGTAGTAATTATTTTTAATATATATTGTAAAGGAAAGATATAAATAAAACTCTTCTTTGTAAAAAAAAATATTCCTATAATTATATATTTTACTCAAAGATTAATTATCACATTTTATTCTATAATTGGTAATATTTATGTCGTTATATATATATATATTAATTAGTTTTTACATAATTAAATAAAAATTATTTATTTTTCGTATCAAACAACTTAATAAATTATATTTTTTATTTTGTTAAAACCAAACAAATTAAGGATGTTGACACACTATATATCATTATCTTGATTTAGGGAAAAGAAAACGTGATGAGAGAAAAAAAAATTTAAACAAAGAAGTAAAGAAATAAATATTGATTTTTATATTTTTTTTCATTTTCTTTTTAAGTAAACAAAAAATACATGGTAATCCTGTCGCAAAAGAAGCTTAAACCGAAGGAAACAAAGGTGTTGCGATATATCATTGTCACTTTACAATAAAAAATTAATATATCATTGTCACTTGTTAGTACTCTCTCCCAGTCTCTGATGTGATTTGATACCACTCGCTATAAATCATGCATTTCAAAATCATCACCTTCTGCAACTCAACTCACGGGTCTTTTAAGAATTCTTTTTCCAAAGCAACATGCCAACTTGGATCAGTCGTTCACTACTGTTAAATTGTGTGTATAGTCTTATTATTTTTTTTCAAAAATTCCTCCATCTAATCAAACAAGCACTCTTGTTATTTGTCATTGCAGTACCACAGTTAACGGATGGGTGTTCATGATCTCTGTTGGATTCAACGCCGCGGCGAGGTTAGGTTCCTGTTTTTATTTCTTATCAAATTTCCATTAGCTTAGATATTTTTCAACAGCTTCATTTAGTTGATGAACCTATGGAAAGCATTTATATGCTACTTCTCCTATTTTTTATACGCTTTTTTCTTCTCCTGTAAACTAATGCTCAGTAATTATTTCTGACAAGAATGCAGCGTGAGGGTGAGCAACGAACTAGGAGCAAGAAATCCAAAATCAGCCTCGTTTTCGGTGATAGTGGTGACAATTATTTCTTTCATTATATCAGTTATTGCAGCACTGGTGGTCCTTGCATTAAGGGATGTCATTAGCTATGCCTTCACAGGTGGTGAAGAGGTTGCTGCTGCTGTTTCTGATCTTTGCCCTCTTCTTTCTCTCTCTCTTCTCCTCAATGGCATTCAAC
Organism: Mucuna pruriens; assembly: GCA_025330945.1. Classification (NCBI taxonomy): domain Eukaryota; kingdom Viridiplantae; phylum Streptophyta; class Magnoliopsida; order Fabales; family Fabaceae; genus Mucuna; species Mucuna pruriens. The sequence continues at coordinate 2,167,139 of JAENHJ010000042.1, read as the reverse complement.
CCGTCTTATCCGGTTATTCATCCTCAAAACTATCACTCATGCTTCTAAATTCAATTATTTTTTGTGTTTTTATTCATGAATAATCATTAATAATTATTTTGAGTCACATAACTCTGAGTAACCAATCAATAATTTCTCATAACCAAGTGTAACATATATATACATGCAACATAACATATCTTATATGAATGAAGGGGTGGCTGTTGGATGTGGATGGCAAACTTTCGTAGCTTATGTAAATGTGGGTTGTTATTATGGAGTTGGCATACCATTGGGTTCGGTTTTCGGCTTTTATTTCAAATTTGGTGCCAAGGTATGTATTATGCATATATATATTGTCTTACTTAGAGTTGGTATGTAAACCTGCTTTTGGCTTTTGCATTTGATAATTGATATTTAGTTTTACGTGTTTGAAAATTCTCAACAATTCGTTGAGAAGAAAAGATTTATATTTAAGACGAGGAAGTTATATTTCTGGACTTGTACTCCAGCGCACGTTTTGTTTTGTTTTGTTTTGTTGGTATCAGTTTTATAAAATGAAAACAATGTTAAATATTTAAACACTTGTATTTTAATTATTGCATATGCTTTTGTATTTAATTTTGCTAAAAGTAATCTATATTTCAGTAAAAACAAAAATACATTTCTTTTGTGGTAGGGAATATGGCTGGGAATGCTAGGTGGCACCGTTATGCAGACAATTATTCTGATGTGGGTGACATTTAGAACGGATTGGAATAAGGAGGTAAAAGACCATCTCTAGGATAATTTATTTCCAAAAAACAATGCAGGAAAATGGGTATTTATTGTTACTGTGTAATGAGAATTAATTTTGTTCACTGTAGGTAGAGGAAGCAGCCAAGAGGTTGAGCAAATGGGAGGACAATAAGGAGCCACTTCTAGACTGAAAACAACTTATTTTGTGTGGGAGCTAGAGGCACATATGCAATAAGTTCTTTTTTTCTTTTAATCAAAGTCCATTACGAGGATTAATTCTAGAGACAATGTAATTTAATATTTTCCTTCTTCTAAGTCTACAAGCCATAGATCATGCATTCTAAGCAACAATTCGAAGTAAAAAAGGTAGGATGAATATCAAACATGCAAACACTTAAAAAATTTAAAAGGTAAAAACACTCATGTGAGATAAAATAACTTTACATTCAACTGTAAAATTTATATAATTTTCTTTTTACCGCACCGCTACATTAAACATGCGTTATGCCTGCAGCTAAAGCAGGTGTTTTAAGTCTTTTTTTTTTTAAAAAACAATCTCAAATTTTGTTTAATGTTATTTCATTAAGATTATACATTACTGCATAAATGAATTTTAACATTGAATCCTTTTCCTGTAGATTCTTAAGAACCAATATAAACAAAAATAAGATGATATTTTTATAATTATTACAAACATATTTACAATTATTGCGAATATATTTACGTCCATTCTTAATCAACTGATGTAAAAAAATCAGTTATTTTATTAATTTTTGCATAATAATAATAAGAACAAAATTCAAATTGGCAGTCGTATATTTACAATTCGGATTAAAATTATTTGTGCCACTTTTTGGATCTCACTGCATGTCATATTAATGAAAGTTTTCTATATTAATTAAAAAAATCATTTGTTTCACTTTTTCACATATTTTTCCTCCGGTCTGTCATCCAGGGAGAGGCCTAGTCCCATTTTATGTCAACCCAAACTATAGTAATCTCAAATAATAATCAATTTTGCGTTTTGCATAATATATACCTACCATAACATAAATAAGTACCAATGATAAAAAAATAATATCAGCAACTTTAATTTTTGTCCATGTAACTCATTTTAAGCATCTTTTAGGTTAAATATGTTATTATTTTTTTAAATAAGTAAATTTTTATTTTAGTCTCTATCAAATTTATTTTATCAATTATTATCTTTTTTAAATTTTGAATAATTATTTTTTGTCCTTATTACCATGTGATAATTTTTAGTTATTTATGTATTCAAAGAAAGATCAAGTAAAAATCATAAGTTGTGTGATATTATGTTAACACATGACATCTTTTTAAAAAAATTATAAATTTTTAAAATAAATATTATTTATTTATCTTAAAATGCAAACTAGGAGACTAAAAATAATTATTTTAAATTTTAGAGACATGAAAATCAAATAAAATTATTTTACAATGAATAAAATCAAAATTTATTAATTTTTAAAGACCAAAATAAGTTTTTTCAAATTTTAGAGAGGGTAAGAATCGATCAAAATTTTTTACAAAGATAAAAACAAAAATTGATTATTTTATGAGAATTAAAAACATATTTAAATCTAATTTTTTTATCACTTTTAAACATATAATATCTATTACACATGCAAATCAACTACGATATTTTAATTTAACTAATATACAATTACATGAGAAAAATTTTATCACTTATTTATCTTATTTTGCTTGAAATTACTTATTGAAAAAGATACCCATAGTTTCTAAAAAATAAATAATTTTATTTCTCAATAAAATTAGAGATAATGTTAACATTTTACTTCTAATAGTAATAAAAATGCTACTAAGTATCTTTTAGTTTTAGACATAATTAAAGAATAAAAATATTTTTTTACGGAAGTGTTACCAAATATTCTTCATAATTTGCAATAAAATCTTTATATTATTAATTCATAAAATTAAGTTAAAAATCCTAATGTACTTAGTAAGTTAAAATGAACCATCAATTCAATAAGATAAACTCATTTTACAATTCTATATTAAAAACAATTGGGAAATTATTAATTTGAATGACTTTATTATTTTTTCTTTATTAATAATGTGTTTAGAACCGAACGGAGGACGTGATTTTTCACGTCTAAATAAACATTAATGGTTGTAATTTTTGAAATTTTCACATAAAAAATAAGAATGGTTGGTTGTAAACTTGTTTCTAAACATGCAATAGGTTATAAAGTCCGACACAATATAATAATAAAAAATACATTTAATTAATTTCCAGTTGGGTTTTCTTTAATTAAATAAGTTCACGTTATTTATTTATATATATAATATGACGGTAATGATTTTTGTTATACATCTTGTTTGAAGAAATGGATTAAAACCCAAAGAAAGATAAAAGTTTGATGGAAGTTTCTTTATTTGTTTGACTAAAATGAAAAAAGAAATTGTAAAATTTTATAAATTCCATATAGATATAGTTTCTATTCAAGTTATCCATGAAGTTCACTGTTAATTGAACACAAACTTTTTCTTCTCTTGCTACCCTTTAGGCGTGAAATTACTTTCTTTTTTAAAACTATAATTGAAATGTTTTTGTTCTAATTTTAAAAAATTATAAAATAATAATAAAATATTTTTTGTTTAAAAAGTAGAGTAAGAAAATAATTTCTTACTTAATATAAAAAATCATATAATTTATATATGTCTTAGTACTTTCTTTTATACTTATTCGATATTTTTTTACATTTATTTTATTTTTATTTTTATTCACTCAAACAATACATTTTTCATTTCATCTATTTTTTTTATTTTATTTCTAATCCAAACAAAAACATAATATTTTTTTCCTTCCTCTACACTTGTCTGTTTGAATTTTATATTTGAAAATTCCACCAATAACTTTATTTTTTCTTAAGATATTTTTAAATAAAAAATAGAATTAATTTCTTGTAATATTAAAACTAATTTAAGAAATTAGATATTCTTCTAGACCAAAAAAATCTATGAGCGTGGATTGTAACATCCTAAAATTTATTTAATTATTTTTAGAAATAAATTTATTATTATTTTAATTATCAATTGTTGTAGGAAATTATTTTATTAAATAATTGTATTTTGAAACTGAAATGTTATTATTATTATTATTATTCTTAATGATGGCAGAAAATTAATTTAGTACTTAAATATTTATATTTAATTTTATTTTAATAGAGGAGTTAATTGTTTTATAAACTGACGAGACATTAATCTGAATTATTTTTATTTATTAATTTAATTAATTGAATTAATGGGGTCTGAAAGGCAGGTCAGGGTTGACCCGACCCTGATAGAATATTAGACAGGATAATCAATTTACCTTCATCTGTGTTTTGCGTCTCAGACGGCTAGACCTAGAGGAGAGAGAACGCAGATCTACAAGGAGGAGGAGCTACGATGTTCAAATCGTCCTGGAGCCGCATTAGATCCTCGTTGTTCTTCGCATATAAGGTACGGGGAAGATGTGTTCGGTTGTTTGTGAATGCGGGGGTGTATGGGTAGTGAGGGCAATCCGTAAGTCCATTTAGGATCTAAATTCTCAAATTTGTTTGGTTATTATGTTCTAAAAATGTTTTAATCGGTAGAAAAAATTCGTTAATGTATATTGTGGTTTTGGTTGACTTAATTGATAATGTAATTGGTTGCCTTTAGTGTGATGGAAAACCTCTAGAGTGAATCATAGAAGAGCAAGAAGAATAACTTTGATGAACATGTTTTCTTCACTATGCTTCCAAATATACAGAGATGTCAGTTCTATATCAGAGTTTCATTTACATAAGAAAGAGCAATAGGGTCATCCCCTAATGCCCTTATTAATAATTATTATTGTAGGTGTCTTGTGGTGGCATTTGAAGGAGGATTAAATTCTTGGATTAAATTCTTGGATTAACGTTTTGTCTTAACGTGATTTTTGTTTGAAATTGTATGGTTAATTGTCTTAATTACTTGATTCTCGTGGTTGTTCATGAATATTCATGATTGAGGTTCAATTTGGGACTCTTGTGTGTAATGGTAAAATTGTGTGGAATTCAATGGTGTTTTATGTGCGTTCTTACATATGGTTTATGGTAATGATGATTAAATTGATATGATTATGGACTTTGTGAATGATGTATGAATCATGAGGATGAGAATGTAGATGAGAATGCATTGAGCATGGACATTAGATGCATGAGAAGTCAGATGTGGCTATAATACCTGGCCATATGTGGTGTTTAATAGGGACCATGACCAAGAGTGGTATTTAACAGGGTGCACTAATGATGGGGGACATTCATATGCATGGGCCATAGGTGGTGTTTAACCATGCTACACGCCGACTATATGTGGTGTTTAACGCTTATGTAAAATGTCTTATATGAGGTGTTTAACAATGTAACTATCGTTAGTGATAACTAAGGGGATTGAGGAGGTTCGCCCGTAGTTTGAAAGTTCGGAATCAAGACTCTTAGGTGTGGTGATGGACATATGCATTGTCCGAACACATGTATTTTGTAAACACGAGTGAAATGAGTACGTGTGAGATTTGAGATACTATCTTTAGAATAGTTGTTTTATGTTTTTGTTGTTTGAAGAACTTATTTTAAAGATGATAATGACTTTATTTTTTAATTATAATATTTAGAATTAAAATCTTATTGAAAACTTTATACTTACTTATTAATGATTACATGAACCTTTTATTTTTAATGTGTTTTTTTAATTTTAACTATTATTTTGTCTTTTTTATTTACATTATTACTTTAATCTTTAATCTAAGTATTCGAACGCTAAAATAAAAAAAAAAAAACAAAACACATCCCACGCTGAATTTGAATTCTAAATTTACTGAAGGAATTAAATGAATGGTACTTTTGGGCTCCACAAATTAAATAATACTATCTGTTAAGTTCACCTGTGAGATTCACTCTATTTAATGTTAAATTTTCAGAGTTTGAATTGGTATATCTAAAAACTGACATTACTATTTGATATTTATATTAGATGTTTAGATTCTCGTGTTTGCTAGTCTAGGCTCTAGTCTCTCTTCTATTGGGGAGGATCCTGACGCCATTTAAAGGTCCTTTTCATAGTCAATTAAATATTTTAATTAATTGAATTACGTGGTAAAATATAAGCCACAAAACTTTTTTGGGTCCACGCCCCTTAAGAACAATTCATTTCAATGGAATGACATATTAAATTGACAGAAATTTTTTTATCATTTAACTTCGTATAAATAATCAGAAATAAAATTAAGTAAAACTAATTTAAACATTTATGAAATACAACATTAACTAAATCATAATTAATTATTCTCACATTATTTATTATAAAAATTATTATTAATATCTCAATCTTACCATTAATTTATTACATTAATACTTCTCCCAAGTCTAGTTTACATTAATATTTGATTTTTTTTAATTTTATTTTATAAACAATTTGTATAAAATCAATTAAATAAAAATTGTGTCATACTATATAATTTCTTATATGTGTATTTGTATACATGTTACATTAATAATTTTACTTTTATATATATATATATATATATATATATATATATATATATATATATATATATATATAACTTTTCTTTTTTGAAATATATTTTATTAATTAATTTTTTAAATCTTAATTAAATAAAAATGATTATGTCATGCTATATAAGATCAAATTTTATTTTTTTATCTATAGAAATAAAAGACAGCATAATAAAATTTACAATATTTATATATTTTATTCACTCAATTGAGTTAAATTTTACCAATAAAAAATTTATTAATTTATATATTTTTATACATATTACATTAATAATTTTAAACGATATATCAATAACACTTCTCAAGTTTAGTTTATATAAACTATACATACATAAGTATATATTTGATTTTTTTCTTGTTTAAAATATGCTTTTTAAACTATTTTTTCTTAATTAAATAAAAAAATTTGTATCATATTATAGAAAAAAATGTTTATTTATATATTTATATAAAATATTGCATTAGTTATATTAAAGGTTACGTTAATACTTCTTAAATTAATATAATTTTTACATGAATACACATAAGCGTGCATATATATATATATATATATATTATTTTAAAAAATATATTTTATAAATTAAATTATTTAATATTTCAATTAATTAAAAATTATCATATAACATAAGAAAAATATTTATTTATATATTTGTATAAATATTACATCTATTATTACTATTATTATTATCAAGTTAAAATTAGATTAATTAATTATTTTTCAGAAGAAGGTAAACTATACATTTTTATTTTGAAATTTAAAAATCTTTCATTCTTATTTTTTACTACTATAACATAACAAACTACAATGTGTATACAAGTTTAGTAGTTTAAACTTTAATACTTTAACTATTATTAAATTAAACTATTGGTTTAGCTTACTAAAGATTCATTTGATTTTAAAGAATTGTGTTATGTCAACTTATATACTACTTAAATGCCAAAGAACACAATCTTGAAAATTAAAATAAATTGCAAGTGAGCATTTAAAAAATTAATTATGTGATTCATTGTTTGTTATGACAAATGATTACATTGTATTAATAAATCTATACTAATTTGGTAATATTTAATATTTGTTTGAGTAAAAATAAGAGGAAGGAGAAGATAAAAATAAAAATTGTAGTTTAATTATATAAAAATGAAATAGATAGAAATGTGGGCCTACTTTGATAATTGTGTATAAAAATAAAATAATAAACAATATTTTTAAATTTACATTATTTCTCTTATATATATATATATCAATAAAAATATATAATTATTACTAATTGATTATATATATATTTTATATATAAAAATTTTAATTATTTATATTTTAATTAAGATATTTAATGTATATATTATTATACAAATTATATATATAATTTTTATCTATAATAATAATAAAATAAATAAGTAATTTTATTTAACATTATTATTTTTATTTATTCTCCACTAAATAATTTAATTAATATTTTATTTATTTATTTTACTGTTTCTTTGTATTTCAATTTATTTCTGGTACCAAACACAGTACTAATGAGAGTGTTTTATGTAAATGTAAATAATATAATATAATATATATAGATGGTGTGCCGCCTTATACTTATTTGTGGTTGTTGAGTTGGCACTTTTGGCTGCTACTATTTAATAGATTTCACCTGCTCTAATCCTACCAAACCTTGCAGCAGCACCACCACCACAGAATAGAAAGGCTTTGGTGTTGGTGTTGGTGTTGGTGTGTCTCAGCTATTCCGATCAACATGGGTTCACCGGAGAAAGAACCACTGTTGGAGGCAAATCTATTTCTTCCTTCAAATTCAAAGCACGACTCCGATGGGGAACTTGAGAGAATTCTCTCCGACAATACCCTCCCGTTTCTTAAACGTGTGGGACCCGCCACATGGATCGAGTTGAAACTCCTCTTCTTTCTCGCTGCCCCCGCCGTCCTTGTTTACCTCATCAACTACGTCATGTCCATGTCCACCCAAATCTTCTCCGGCCACCTCGGTAACCTCGAACTCGCCGCCGCTTCCCTAGGCAATACCGGCATCCAAATCTTCGCATATGGCCTCATGGTACCAATTTTAATTATAATATAATTTTTAAATACTTATTTTACATACATGCATATTTAATTGAATTTAATTTAATACATACTTATTTAATTTAATTTAATTATTATGGTAAATATAATTTTAATTGAATTAATTGCAGCTGGGTATGGGGAGTGCCGTTGAGACGCTATGCGGACAAGCATTTGGTGCTCAAAAGTTTGGTATGCTCGGGATATACCTGCAAAGATCAACCATTCTTCTTTCTTTGGCGGGTGTTGTTTTGGCCGTCATATACGTCTTCAGCAAACCCATTTTGATTTTTCTTGGTGAATCGCCCAGAATCGCGTCCGCCGCGGCTATTTTTGTGTACGGCCTCATCCCTCAGATTTTCGCATACGCTGTTAACTTCCCCATTCAGAAGTTCCTCCAGGCGCAGAGCATAGTGGCCCCCAGCGCGTACATTTCAGCCGCTACGTTGGTGGTTCACCTCGTGCTGAGTTGGGTCGCGGTCTACAAAATTGGGCTGGGCCTGTTGGGCGCGTCCCTGGTATTGAGCCTGTCGTGGTGGATCATCGTGATTGGTCAGTTTGTATTCATAGTCAAGAGCGAAAGGTGCAGGCGCACGTGGCAGGGGTTCACGTGGGAAGCGTTTTCCGGATTACCGGGCTTCTTCAAGTTGTCGGCGGCATCGGCAGTTATGCTGTGTTTGGAGACGTGGTATTTTCAGATTTTGGTTTTGCTCGCCGGGCTTCTTCCTCAACCTGAGTTGGCTCTTGATTCCCTTTCTATCTGGTGAGTTTTTATTTTAATATCTTTACAGCATTTTTTGTTCTAAGTAATCAATAATTGTGTTTCATGATTTTGCGGTATGTTATGTGTTTGTTGATGTCTCTATACAAAGCATATCAGATTTTGATTCTTTGATTCATTGCCTTCTCTTTACATCTTTTGTCATATTTTTAATCAAAGTGCATGACTTGAAGTTGATTGTGGATTGAAAGGTATAGTCGTAATTATTACAAGATCGCAAAGACATATAGACAAAAGGCCATAAAAATTGTGATGAAAGTGGGATGCAGAAACGTGACAAACCAGTCAACATAAATAATTTAAGTAATTTTGATATATATTAATTATGATTATTGTTGTTAATCAAGTAAGCAGAAATGTGGTCCCATACCTTATTTTGACTACCTACAAGTGGTATGTACAAAACTAGTGTTCCTTATCTAAAATGTAATAACAGCTATTTTTTTAATTTGTTTTTGCATGTCTAAACAGTGAGAGAACACTTCCTTCAATGGATATAGATGGTCTTAGATTGTACACACAAGAAACTAATTAAGGGACTTTTGTATATTTTACGCTTTATTAACATCTGTGATATTTTTCTCTTTTACAACCCATCGTATATTATACTTATACTATTTTTTCTTTTCCTTTTTTAGGTGTCAAATTAGATTTAAATGTCTGTCAATATTTTTCTAAACCAATTATAATTAATAATTATACTTATTTTTCTTTCTTCTTATTTTTTATCTAATTTACTTTCTAGTTTCTTTTCTTTTTCTATTAATCATTTATCATGCTTATTGTTTTTTTTATCGTCTCCCTTCCCTCCACTTCCGTACACTTAAACAGTTACACTATGTTTAGTTAGTAAAAAAAATAAAAAAATGAAAAAAAAGAAGGCAGAAGAAAAGAAAAGAAAGAGAAAAGAAAAGAAAAATAAAAGATAATTTTTTTAATTATTTGATTGAAAAAAAATAAAAGGAGAGAAAAATATATATTTATAAAATACATAAAAATTCTTAAATAAAAATAAAAAATATTAAAAATATCCTTTTATAATAATATTATATTATTATTTTAATAATATAAAATAAAATAAAAAAAAACATTCCTTTAAATAATTATACATCTAAAATGAATTGTTTGTAATATTATCCTACCAACATATTATTAAACAAATCTCACTACTCCTTCGAAATAAATATAATTTGCTGAGGTGTAAACATAATATTGTTTGCAATATAAGTCTAAAACCAATACTAGCATGTCAATGGTTCCTCTGTGCTGAGGTGCCATGTTTATAACTCCTTTGAAATAAATATAATTTGCTGAGATGCACTGTTAGTGGGTTGTTCTGTACTTAATTAGATATTTTGTGATGTTACTTCGAGTAATTTTTTCTTTTTAACAAATTCATGGTAGGAACCACTCTGTCTGTGGAGTTCAGTAATAGAGATTTCTTCTCAATTTGAAAGAAATTACTTTTTGTGTGTAGAGTTCACTAATAGACACCCCTTCCCTTCCTTTTGGTTATGAAACCAAACGAAGGAACAAACTCTTCTCTCGTCCTCTTCTCTTTCTTTTTCATTTTTTCTATTTTCATCTTAATCAAACAAAATGTTCAAATGGAGGCTTACGTTAATTACTATTCATGTACCATAAGCTGCTTGTGCCATTTTTACTTTGGAGAAAATAAAGAAGTAAATAAAATGAAAAAAATTAGGATAAAAATATTATATTTTTACTGATTGTTTGAAAAAAAATCAAGGAGGTAATTTTCTTTCTAGAATCCATAAGAAAAAACATGTAATGGGAGGAAATAAAGACTTTCCTTTTTTCTTTTTGTTTTTTTTAAATAATTAATATTTTATATTATAAAAATGAATAAGATAGTAAATACTTTCATATTAAGAAAAATGGAATAAAATGTTTACACATTAAACTTATTTTTATTTTAGTATAAGAATATTTTTTATATAATTTATTTTCTACTTATTCAAGCAAATAAAAAATCTTTATTTTCTATTTCTTTTCTATTTGTCCAACAAATATTTTTTTACCTTACTTTTATTCCTTTATATTTATTTATTTTCTCTATTTTATTTTTAATTTAAATAAAGTATTTAGCACATAAGCATTATGTCTTGTAGTCTTTTATGGTAAAAATACTGGCACCCGTTCTGTACTTATTTTAATTTATTAGTGTACCCTACCACCCATTCTGTTCTGAAAAAAGATCGACATAAATTATTGTATTATTATTACCCTTACCACCATTTAAGAGATCAAATTCAAATTGTCCATTATAAACATTATTAGTATTCCTTGAGTCACTTTGTCCACTGTAGCTTGTAGGTATTTGTTCCACTTGACAGATCACCATGCAATAATTCGTTTTCTCCATAGACCACACCACTTCATCATTGCTTCACTTTGTTCTTGTAAATTGTAATATAAGAATAAATAGCAATTATTTTAATATATTGTTTTATATTGTAAAGGAAAATATAATAAAAAAAATTTATGTAAAAAGGTATTCCTCTAAAGTCCAATATATATATATATATATATATATATATATATTTAAAGATTAATTATCATTTTTTATTTTATAATTGGTAACATTTATGTCATTATATATATATGTTTACTATTTTGGTTTTTACATAACTAATAAAAAAATAAAATTAATTTTTTTTGTATCAAACAATTTAGTAAATCATTTTTTACTGTTTTTTTTAAACCAAACAAATTAAAGATGTTCACAACTGTCACTATCTTGATTTTGGGAACGTGACCAGAGAAAAAGAAATTAAAATTTAAATAAAGAAAAGAATCCTCTTCATTTTTTTCTTTTTATTTTTTGATTACTAATCTTTTAAAAATAAATATCACATTTCATAAAATATATATTATTTTTATTTTAATTATCTTTTTAAAAGCTTATTAAGGAAACAAATAGAGAGAAAAAGAAATGGAGAGATCCTTTCTCCAAACACGGAAGGTGTAGGGAGATATCATTGTGTCTTTACACTTTACAACAACAACAAAAAATTATATATCTGTTACTTGTCAGTACTCTCTCACAGTCTGTGATGTGATTTGATATACATATTATGAACTTCAAAATCATCAGAGTTCTTTTTCCAAGCAACGTGCCAACTCGGATGTTCACCGTTAAATTGTGTGTTTAGTTTTATTTATTTTTATTACTTTTTCAAAATTCATCTAATCAAACAAGCACTTGTGTTTGTTTGTTATTGCAGTACCACAGTTTCCGGATGGGTGTTCATGATCTCTGTTGGATTCAACGCAGCTGCGAGGTTAGGTTTCTGTTTTTTATTTCTTATCAAATTTCCATTAGCACTTATATGCTAGCACAGCTTCATTTAGTTAATGAACCTATGGAAAGCATTTATATGCTACTTCTCCTATTTTTTATACGCTTTTTTCTTCTCCTGTAAACTAATGCTCAGTAATTATTTCTGACAAGAATGCAGCGTGAGGGTGAGCAACGAACTAGGAGCAAGAAATCCAAAATCAGCCTCGTTTTCGGTGGTAGTGGTGACAATTATTTCTTTCATTATATCAGTTATTGCAGCACTGGTGGTCCTTGCATTAAGGGATGTCATTAGCTATGCCTTCACAGGTGGTGAAGAGGTTGCTGCTGCTGTTTCTGATCTTTGCCCTCTTCTTTCTCTCTCTCTTCTCCTCAATGGCATTCAACCCGTCTTATCCGGTTATTCATCCTCAAAACTATCACTCATGCTTCTAAATTCAATTATTTTTTGTGTTTTTATTCATGAATAATCATTAATAATTATTTTGAGTCACATAACTCTGAGTAACCAATCAATAATTTCTCATAAACCAAGTGTAACATATATATATACATGCAACATAACATATCTTATATGAATGAAGGGGTGGCTGTTGGATGTGGATGGCAAACTTTCGTAGCTTATGTAAATGTGGGTTGTTATTATGGAGTTGGCATACCATTGGGTTCGGTTTTCGGCTTTTATTTCAAATTTGGTGCCAAGGTATGTATTATGCATATATATATTGTCTTACTTAGAGTTGGTATGTAAACCTGCTTTTGGCTTTTGCATTTGATAATTGATATTTAGTTTTACGTGTTTGAAAATTCTCAACAATTCGTTGAGAAGAAAAGATTTATATTTAAGACGAGGAAGTTATATTTCTGGACTTGTACTCCAGCGCACGTTTTGTTTTGTTTTGTTTTGTTGGTATCAGTTTTATAAAATGAAAACAATGTTAAATATTTAAACACTTGTATTTTAATTATTGCATATGCTTTTGTATTTAATTTTGCTAAAAGTAATCTATATTTCAGTAAAAACAAAAATACATTTCTTTTGTGGTAGGGAATATGGCTGGGAATGCTAGGTGGCACCGTTATGCAGACAATTATTCTGATGTGGGTGACATTTAGAACGGATTGGAATAAGGAGGTAAAAGACCATCTCTAGGATAATTTATTTCCAAAAAACAATGCAGGAAAATGGGAATTTATTGTTACTGTGTAATGAGAATTAATTTTGTTCACTGTAGGTAGAGGAAGCAGCCAAGAGGTTGAGCAAATGGGAGGACAACAAGGAGCCACTTGTAGACTGAAAATAACTTGTTTTGTGTGGGAGCTAGAGGCACATATGCAATAAGTTCTTTTTAACTTTAAATCGAAGTCAATTATAAGGATTAATTCTAGAGACAAGCTAGGAAGTTTAATATTTTCCTTCTTCTATTCTGAGGCAAGGAATTAAAAATTAAATCTGCCTCTATTCAGCATGTTTGGTAACGGAAAGTTTAAAATGTGAAAACTAGGCTTGAAAACAGACGGGTTTGACTCTATCTCCATTCTCTTAAAAAGTGGAGTCAGATTTATAAAATGTGGATAAAATAAAACTTAATCATAATTACGTTAGCTTTTATTGAGTTTGAAAAAAATTAACAGAAAACCCGTTCTATATTTTTTAAAATTTATTATACTTATATATTTTAAATAAACAATATATTAATATAATAATTTTATTTTAATTGAAACAATATATAAAATTAATAAATAATAAAAATTTAAAAATTATTTAAGAATTAAAATTTATTTGTAGTTAAATATATAATTTTATCTTTGTTATTTTATTATTATTATTACTTTAATTATTAATTACTATAATAATTCATTTATATTTTAATAATTATAAAAAATAAAGTATAAAAATAATTATATTTAATTAAAAAATTATATATTTATTTATTTATTTATTTATTTATTTATTTATTGGGATGAGTCTGGGGCGAGTGGCTACATTTTTTATCTGTAGCTTATCTTTTTTTTTTTTTTTTTTTTTTTTTTTTTATCAAAGTCAATGTGAGATTGAATAAGATCGAACAGGTGTCAATGAGTCTTGATTTAATTGTTAGGTCCACTAAAAATACTCATTAGATACTTCTTAATTTGATGCCAAAATTTATATGTTTTTTTCTTTTTCATCGCACAAGATTTTCTTTGGACGCAACTTACACCAAACATAGCAGGTATGCTGTCATTAGAGCGAGGCAGCTAGTGCTTTTAAGTCTATTTTTCTTTTTTCATTATTTTTATCCAGTTATTAAATCACAAATTATTATATATATATATATATATTTATAATAATTAGTTTAAAATCATACCAATGATTTGTTATTAAATAAAATATATAATTATTTTATATCACAAATGTATCATAATTAAAAAAAATTTATTGTTAAATTTATAATTTTTTTAATTATATTTTTTTGGGATATATAAAAAATATAAATAAATTGAATCATGAATTCTCATTAAGACCAAGATAGACCTCAAAATTTTACGAATACTTACAAAAAAAAATACTTATAAATTACTTTCCAATAAATATTTTACATTAGTAATGGGATTGAAACTCATGTTATTACAAATTATGAATCTGATTTTTTATCTATTGAATGAACCTTTAAAAAGGACTTCATTTCACTTTAATGTGATACAAAGGGCCTAAGTCCTATAAGCTCAAGAAAAATCTAAGAAAAGAAAAAGAAAAACATAAAAAAAAAAAATCTCTAAGAGAGAATGATGAAGAAATTCTAAACTTAGCCATTACATCAAGAAGTTGATTTGCCTTGCTATATACGTTTCAACTGAAAACGACGTCTTTATCCTGTAAGAATGGAAAGAGAGCAGGAAGCATGCATAGCTGGGCAACCCATCTTAAGGAGGTTAATAGATAACATAAAAATTTGTAGAGATAAACTTCTCCAAGAATATTTATAGAGATTTTTTTTATAAGTCAAAATTAATTTATGCATAAATTAAAAATTAAAAATAAAAAATAAAAAATATTAATAGCAGATTTTTTTTACAAATTAATTTATATATAACTAATTTCAGTTTACCAGATAAATTTATTTTATTTCTATTTTTATTTTTTTCCTATAAATAGTTATAAAAGAATTATCCAAACAAGGCTGGAATCTTATACAATAATGATGTTTCTGAACCCACATTACTAAATAAGTTGAGTACCATGGACCATGATAGATTCTCCAAAGCTCATCAAGGAGGACCGAACACTATCTGTGAGCCATAATGTTATGAATGATCCATTGGTTCATATTAGTTGTAGAAAACAGATGATTAAAGATTTGTTTAGTGGGGAAGAAATGGTAGAAAAATAGCGGAGAGAAAAAATAGATGAGAAGAAATGAGGGTTGTTTGGTTATATTGAAATAGGTGACATTTTGGGTTTATTAAAATTTTTATTTATTTAATATTATTATTAGTAATAGTATTACTATTATGGTTATTATTATTGTTATTTTGACGCAGATTTTATTTTATATTTTGCTAACTAATTTATTTTATTAATTTTCGCACAATAACAGGAACTAAATTCAAACATTGACTCACATATCCATAATCCTTCCAATAAACCCAAAATGTAGTATGGAATGGGCTGGACCGACGCATGCAGAAGTTAAGTGAGACAAAAAATGAGTTTGAAATAGGAAAAATGAGTCGTATGGGCTGACCCAGTCTCTCATCTTGGGGGTGGCCCAGCCCCATTTTATGTCAAACCAAACTTTGGTAACCTCAAATAACAATCAATTTTGCATTTTACAAAATAAAAACCTACATTAACATAAACAAGTAACAATGATAAAAATAATATCAGCAGTGTTAACATTTGTCCATGTGACTCATTTAAAGCATTTAAGTATTATTTTTTTTTATAACGTATTCAAACATGCAATAACAGTCGCACCCATAATTCAATTAACACAATGCTGTTTTCTTAAAAAATAATAAAAGTTAACATAATGTTGCTTTAGTTCAAGTGGTGAGATTTATTTTAAACTCTGAAGATATAATTGCGGTAAATATTTAGAGAAAAAATTTGTTATCCATGTTAATTTTATCCAACGTATGATTAGTTCCTGAAAAAAATACTTGTTTCTAAAAGAATAAATTTATTTCCTGATAAAATTAGAGATAATGTTTCCCTACTAATAGTAAGAAAAATACTAATAAGTATCTTTTACTTTTAGACATTAATTAAAGAATAAAAAATATTTTCATTTTACGAAATTTTTTCCCAAATATTCTTCGTAATTTATAATAAAAAAACTTTATATTATTAATTTCTTAGAGTACTAATTAACAAAAGCTTAATAATAAAAAAGTAAATTCTTTATTTAAGCGATTTTAATATATCACACACTGCATAAATAAGTTGACAGGGAATTATTCGTAGTTCGAATTTAAATTTTGGATCATATAAACGTAATTACATTAAAAATTTGGAACCAAACTTTAATAATTTTATCTAATTCGACTTAAATTAATTGGGTGTACAGTGTAATATCAAAATACTTACGTGGCTTGGATAAAAATGATTTTAAATTTATTTTAAATTTATAATTAGGTAAACTTACTGAAATTATCACCATTCAAGAATTATTCGTATTATCATATTTCCTATGACTAACTTTTAAGTTGATTTTTATTCATAAGAAAAATAGACTTTTGGGTTGAGATTATGGTTAAGTAAAGGAATAATTTTTATTTTTTATTATAGTTTATTATTAATTTTCTTATTTCAATAAGTATTGAATGTGATTTATATTTTTAAGATGTTAAATATATATTTTTTAATATTTTCTTTTAAAATACTTGTAATAAAAAGAGTTGTAAGACGATATAACATTGCTATTAAATAAAAAAAAATCGACAATGTTAGTGCGTTATATTTGAATGTGAACAAAAAATAAATATTGTTATGTTTTTTTTATTTGATGTGATGTTCAAATTTGCGTTTATATAATTTGAGAAGATATCATGAATAGTAAAATAAATGTGAAAAATGCAAATTTCGTTAAGTTAATTGTGAAAAAAAGAAGAAGTAAATGCAAAATGTGAAAAGAAAAGTTCAAAATTGAGATCCATCCGGGTCTATCACATGCGTGTTTTCAACCAACCATTTTTGTGTACCAAAATGTCCTTGACAGTCTCTTTCTAACACATTTTGTGTTCACTTTCGCAGGAGATACACATTCATGCTTACCATTTTCAACTAACTATTAAATGACACTGTTATTTATTTACAATTTTTTTTTTTACTTCTCTCTGTCAGTATATCATTTACTTTTTTCTTTTCTTTTCCTTGCGTTTATTTTCTTATAAAAATTTAATATATAAATAATTTTAGCGTTTAATTTTAATAAATTAATAGTGTAAATAATTTTATTATTGATTAATTAAAATTAGTTTAACTATAATTTTAAGAGTAATTATTACAAAAATAAATAATTTTTAATTACATGTTCATCAAGTGATTCGGTTAAATGCTCATCAAATAGACTTCCTCTCAACACACTTTTTACTAATGCGGCATCTTTGTAATACTGCTTTTTCCAACCGAACTCCTCTGGGTACCCATCAAAGTGTAATCTTTCTTCTATTTCAACCATGTTTTTGCGCTTTAGGATAGTGGGTGTCAGCATGTTCGTGTCTTTACGGTGAAGAAATTGGTGGGTGGCTTGAAATTCGGGGTCAAGCATGAAGAAATTTATGATTTTGCACCTTTTGACATGGATTTGGGTATGTGGGACTGCTCACAGCAGAAGACCTGACAGCGTGAACATTGGTGCGGTTTTTGCTTTCGATTCCGTCATAGGTAGAGTTGCGAAGGAGGCTATGAAAATGGCCGTATCTGATGTCAATAAGGACCCCACAGTTCTCAATGGAACCAAACTCAACTTGATAATGAAGGATGCCATGTGCAATGCTTTTCTGGGATCAATCGGAGGTGCCAACACTGAACCTCATTACTTTTTGTTGTTAGTAGAGTTGTAAACTATACAAATCCCTGCCCTTTTGCCGTTTCTAAGTTTAAGCTTGAGTTCTGTTAGTTTCTGATGTTGTTGACTTGTTGCGTCTTAAAATCCTCAGCCAACATAAAAAAAAAATTGTTTGGTAATTTTTGTATGCATATTACTTCTAATCATGCTTGCTAATAGGTCTTTTTGGTATTATGATACAGCATCATTTTGTATGATAATTATACCATGTTTTGGATTTGTAGCCATAGCTTATCATATTATGAGGTTACAGTTCAAGTTGTTTCCTCCTTTTGCTGCACTGTTTTATTATTACTTCAACTTAACTTTATAAATCGTTCACGCCAGAGAAAAAACTCACCGACAGTCTTAAAGCTGGTTAAGAACTTAAAAAATCTCAGCAAGCTCTCATACAGTGTGACCAGGAGAGGATCATGCCTATTTATGAAGTGTCCTCTAACTGTTCCCGCCTATGGTGTTTTTCTCATATGGAGGTGTGGTGCTTATTGCACCTTAGTCACATGTGAGAAAGGTCTAGAATCTCTTTGGTTTGGATATATGGGTCTGAGGCCCATAGGCCTTTTTGGCCCTATGATAATTGTGTTGTAGAATAAGCTGGTTGCAGTGGTCAGTCCATGGTGTTGGCCAGTCTATGGTGGTGAACTCGGTCTTGTTAAAGCATTCTTAGGGTTGGGTCCGTTGAAGGACCTACTTGGTCAGCTATGCCCGACCCTCTCTCATAGATGGTCTACAAACATTGTGTGTTGGATGTAAAATTTCCAAATTTAAACATGGGGGTACTAGTATTTCACATTATCTGAGTTGAGTATTGTATTATCTTTATACAGCTTTTCAGGTACTTGAGAAAGGGGTTGCAGCTATAATTGGTCCACAGTCATCTTCCGTAGCTCACACGGTTTCTCAAATTGCTGATGCTCTCCAAGTTCCTCTTGTTTCATATGCTGCCACTGATCCAACCCTGTCCTCCCTCCAGTTTCCTTTCTTTATTCGTACTATGCAAAGTGACTTGGCACAAATGACTGCGATGGCTGATCTAATTGACTTAAATGGATGGAAAGAGGTCATTGCTGTATTCTTGGATGATGATTATGGAAGAAATGGAATATCTGCTTTGAGTGATGAACTTGAAAAAAGGAGATTGAAAATTTCTTATAAACTGCCTTTCAGTATCAAGTTTGATCTGGATGAAATCACTAACTTGCTCAATCAATCCAAATTGTATGGTCCTCGTGTGTATGTTGTTCATGTCAATCCTGATCCGAGATTGAGAATTTTTTCCATTGCCCATAAACTTCAAATGATGGGCAAGGATTATGTCTGGCTTGTCACGGATTGGCTCTCGACTACACTGGATTCATTATCCCCAGTGAATCAGACCTCTTTCAGTATTCTCCAAGGGGTTGTTGGTCTTCGTCAACACATTCCGGATTCCATACAAAAGAGAGCTTTTGCTTCTCGATGGATAAAAATGCAAAGAGGAGTAGCAAATACTAGTTTGAACTCCTATGGATTTTATGCTTATGATACAGTTTGGGCAGTTGCATTTGCAATCGATAAATTCATCAAAGTACATGATAATATTACCTTCTTGCTTCCTGATAACTATAAGCTATCTCATACAGAAGGAATTGGCATTCAGCTTGACAAACTCAAAATCCTCGCTGGTGGATCTGATCTAGTTGACATATTATTACAATCAAATTTTACTGGTGTGAGCGGTCAACTTGAGTTTAATTCTGACAGAAATATTGTAAGTGGTGGTTATGATATTATCAATGTCAATCAGATGGCAATTACTAAGGTTGGCTTTTGGTCTAATTATTCAGGATTTTCAGTTGTACCCCATGAAGCTCTTAAAAAGAGGGAACATAACAGGTTTTCCCAAGATCAGAAGCTTGGCAATATTACTTGGCCAGGTGGAAAGACAGAACGACCTCGTGGCTGGGTGGTTGCTGATAATACCAAACCACTGAGAATTGGAGTGCCAAAAAGAGCAAGTTTTGTTGAATTCGTAACTGAACTGCAAGATAGTCATCAAATTCAGGGGTACTCTATTGATGTCTTCAAGAAAGCCCTAGAATATATTCCATATGAAGTTCCTTATGTATTCAAGCCTTTCGGGAATGGTAAAGCAAATCCCAATTATGATGCACTTGTGAATATGGTTGCTGAAAATGTAAGTGGGACATATAATGAAAAAAGAAACATTCTCAACATTGGTTAATTCATGTTTTATCTACTCAAATTGGTTAATTCATTGTTTTTATAAGTTGACAGACAGTGCTTCGCTGAAAACAGCCATGTTATATGTAAAAAATCAGATGGCTGACAGAATATTATGTTTTTGCTTACTCAACTGTTTATACAATTTTAACTTAAGGTCTCTAAAATAAAAAAATTTCCTTTCCTTTCCTCTTTCTTTTGTGTGGTTTTTTGGGTGCAATAGCATGTGAGAAAATAAGGCAACAGAAATTGAAAAATTGTAACTGGTATTATTGGTTTCTGTTCACAGTGTTCTCCCCAATAAGATAATTCTTAGGTGCTCTATATAGGTGGCTACTTTACATTTATTACTTGTTTGAATGTTGGGTTTTTTTATAACCTTGGTATGCTTGAAAATTTGGTATAGGTATATGATGCGGTTGTTGGAGACATTGCAATTGTGGCAAACCGTACGAGGATTGTGGATTTTTCTCAGCCTTTTGCATCATCTAGCCTTGTCATAGTGGCTCCTATTAACAAATCAGGATCAAATGCTTGGGTGTTCCTCAAACCATTTACAGCCGATATGTGGTGTGTCACTGCTGCATCATTTTTAGTGGTTGGAGTGGTTGTATGGATACTTGAGCACCGAATCAATAATGACTTCCGTGGTCCTCCTAAGAAGCAAATTGTGACAATGTTAATGTAAGCCTTTCTAGTTAAGTTACACAGTATTGCCATATGTTCTTTTTTTTTTTTTTATTTCTGATGAACTACTATTATAACTTAAAAGATTATCTCGATGAATGGTAGTTTAGGTGATTTGATTACCTTTTAGACTTAGTTTATAGAATTTGATGCAGCAGTAGGTGCCCAACTGTTGATCTTGTGTTTCAGATTCTAACTCCATATTGTCATTTGTTTTTCAGGTTCAGCCTCTCAACACTGTTTAAGAAAAATCGTAAGAAAACATTTGGCTCCAAAGTCTAATAGTTCCTTTGTTTTCTTTTTCTTTCTCAAGGTCATCATATAATTTACATTTTTGTAAAATCCATGGGTTCAATGAGTCAACCAAATAATGTCAGCTAATATCCATTGCCCCCTCTCTTTTTGCATGTTTTAATATTAAACACACTCTCTCTTAAAGATTTAGATAACAGCTAGCTGCTAATTTGTTGTGAAAATCTTAATTTTATTTGTGCTTTTTTAATGTTTATTTTCAGTCAATATTAGTTTTGCACGAAGTACATATTTGTAATATCCAATAGAAACTTTATTTAACAGTATTGCCATGCAACAATGCTACTCTATTGGTATTTTTTACTTATGGCATGCACTATGCATATATAAACCTGTTAAATTGAGTATATCATTCTCCGATGTCGGTTTTACATCCATTTGCATAATACTGTATAGTTTAAATTAAAATCAACAAAGGCAAACATGAATGGTTATGAATTTTTTCTGGTGTGGCATTCATGATTATACTGGTGAATAATGATATTTGTGGGATCTGCATTGTGGTGATAATCTGATAATCTTTCACTTTGTCATGAAATCAGAGGAAGATACCGTAAGCTCACTTTCTAAAATGGTGATGATAGTCTGGCTTTTTCTATTGATGGTGATCACGGCTAGCTACACAGCGAGCTTAACTTCAATCCTTACAGTGGAGCAGCTTACGTCGCCCATCACAGGAATTGATAGCTTGATTACAAGTAAGTGGCCTATCGGATACCAAGTAGGCTCATTTGCTTACAGCTATCTGGCAGATAATCTTTATGTAGCAAAATCAAGACTTGTTTCCCTAGGCTCCCCTGAGGAATATGCTACAGCGCTGCAGAAGGGACCATCTGGTGGAGGGGTGGCAGCTATTGTTGATGAGCTTCCTTATGTTGAGTTGTTTCTGTCAAAAGAAACTGATTTTGGTATTATCGGACAGCCATTCGCCAGAAGCAGTTGGGGATTTGTAAGTGCCCATCTGAGTAGAATATCATAGTGATTAGATATTATTGTATGCATGATTAAAATAAAGTACTCCAGATTTCGCCACAATAGTGATAGTATATTGTAGAAGTAACATGTTTATGTCTTTTAACCAGGCTAAAATGAAAGTGTGTTTTATAATAGGAAAATTTCCAACAAGAGAAGTTTTCTCCAATAGGCGATTTTCAAAATTCTTAGAACTATATTTTATGATCCAAAGAACTGCTTGATATGATGGCATGTAGTGATGATGCTAATACAACAATCAGAATTGCACTTTTGTCATTTGGTTTTGAACAGTGAACATCATGAAAATGATCTGTTATTTAATTTATGTTGTATAGTATAGTTGCCATTTCCTGACATTTTATAACAACACATCAGGCATTTCAAAGAGACTCTCCTCTTGCCTTTGACATGTCTACAGCAATTTTGAAGCTCTCCGAGCATGGAGATCTTCGTAAGATACACGAAAAGTGGTTCTGTAAAATGGGTTGTCCTGAAGAAAGGAGTAGTAACTCCAAGCCAGACCAGCTTCACTTGGTAAGCTTTTGGGGTCTGTATCTCTCATGTGGTGTTGTCTCTCTTGCTGCACTTGTGCTGTTTTTGCTGCGAATGATTCGCCAATATGCGCGCTTCAAAAAGAGACAAAAGGATAGTGCTTCTTCATCCTCAGAACCATCGGGCATTCATTGTTCCCAGGTTGTTGTTAACTTCTTTGACTTCATTGATGAGAAGGAAGAGGCCATTAAGAAAATGTTCACTCCGTGTGACAATCAACCATCAGAACCCCAACTAAGATAATTATGCTTAATATGTTTATATGATACCTGATGCCAATATAATCTTTGTATAGTCACAATAATGATAGTCTTGTATATTATTTGTAGTACTAGGTTTTTCTTCTACTTTTCTTTTTACAAGGTCCTGCTGTTTAAGATGGTTTACTCGAATCAATTGTACCATGTTCTGAAGTTTTAGTGCTAATGATCTATATATATACACACGAGTTACAATTTTGGCAGGTGCTATCCCATTACTTGTTAGTAACTCGATGAATTTAACATTAATGATTTAACCAACAAAATCCATGAGAACTGATGAATAATTGAGTATCTTAACTACTTCCTTCGTTCCAATTTGATTCACCTTTAAGATTTTTTCAAGAAAAATAATTATTTGAAGATAATAATATTAAAATATCCTTATTTTTTTCTTAGTTTCTATAAATTCATTATTAAATATTTCAAAACAGTACTACTTCTGGTCCTGTAATTTTTTATTTTAATTATAAGAAACAAAATCTATTTTCAAATGTCTTAATTGTTAATTCTTTTATATTCTTTATTTGTTTTAAAGTCTATTAATAAGTAATTTGTTCATTTTCTACCCAAGTGAATATATTTATTGAGTATATTTAAAATAAAATTTAAATTATAACATTATTAATTAAAACTAACTCATTTGATTATTTGTATTGATATTGATAAATTAAATAATTATTTCTTATACATAAAATTGAAGGTACTAATATTTATAAGAGGTGAAATTGAAAATATTTCATTGAAAATAAAGAAAACGTCAAACAAATTTTGAATGCTAAAAGTCAATAAATATGGAAGAGAGAAAGTATGTTATTGCATGTTCTACAGTATATAAAAAAGACTTTGTTGAGAAAGATACTTTATTTTGATGAAATCTCCGTTTCGAAAAGAACCAATACGTGGTCATCAAAGATGAAGAATACCTTTGTTGCAAATAAAAAACATTAATGATTTGCCCTTTACATGTTTCTAACAATTTTTCTTTATAAAGTGCAATCTGTTAACACATAAAATATAGGCTAGTTGATCTAAAAGTTGAACTTCACCGCCCAAGCCAAAAGGACCTAACTGCCATTTACTTCCCGCATGTATTAATTGGCTGTTTATTTTTATATTGAAAAATCAATTTTCATACATTTTAATGAAAAATGCATGTTCTAATATAAATTGATTGTTAAATTAAACTAGACATAGTTTTGATTATGTTTAATAGTTTAGGATAAATTATACTTAGTTTTAAAACAGATGAGACTAAGAATAAACAGTCAAAGTTAGCATCAAGCACAACTGTGTGGGAATCTTGGGACAAGAGCTATGCAAATAATGTAGTTGTCTAAGAATGTAAACAGCTACATGAGTCCCCACCAGGCGATTTCAGTCTTTTAGTTCTGCCTTTTGTTGACAAAGACAACTTGCTTCATTTTTTTTCCTATGTCAAATAATAATGTTTTTCACACTTATTACATATTGCCTTATATTAGTTTCAGTTTTCTTACCTAATTGCTTCTAACTCTAATACTACCATCTCATTAGATGTAAACAGATGTGATTACCCCTTAATAGTCATGATAAGTTAAGAACTGCTACCATATTGCAATCCCTCAAGGTCACATCATGAACATACGTTTTTGCAAACTTAAATTTAAATAGATTTCATTTTACAACTTTAATATTGTTTTCAATTGAAAATTTCAAATTAAATGTAAGTGTACAAATGTACTTTTAGAGAAACCGAACAAATCATTAAACTGGGTTTATTGGACAAATATAAGTTAAAGGAGGTCAAATAGTCAACCAAACATAGCCTTACTTTCTTCAACTAATACAAATAAAAAGATAAAAATTAATTCCTCTCATTAATCATATAAGCTGTATTTGGTTGATGAAAGCTAGACCTGTGGTTATGACTTATGTATAGTTTTTTTTTTTTGAAGACTTATGTATAGTTAATCGTTATTAAAGTATAATATTTAATTTTATCAATTGCATTTTCTCTTTTATATGTGACACTCCATTCATTTTAACTCTTTTAGTAGTGAGCTCCAACTAGATTTCTAAAAAGGGATTTTTCCTCTCTATAACTTTTAATCTTATCTGCAATTAATTTTGAATACTTTGCTATCAATTTTAGAAACATAAGAGATGAAATGAAGTTTTAAATACATTAGCATATTAATTTATTTAAAATGTTTATTTTATTTTCTGAAAATCACAAACTTAACAAGAGCAGTTCAAAATTAGTTGGTGATAATATTGAGAATCTTAAAAGAGAGAAATTATTTCTTAAAAACTTATTTACATAAAAATAAATTTGAGTGAAGGTATATATTAACTTTTGAAAGGAGAAAAAAAATATTTAAAATAAAGAGAAAGATTGCCTAATTTAAACTTCGATGATAGAAGCAGGTTTAATTTACTCTAATTAATTTATATACACGAAAATATAGTTATTATGGTTGTTAAGAAAAAGTAATAGATCTTTGACAAATTTTAATTTATGCCATGTAATTCTTATTTTTTTTTACAAAAAATTAAGTAAATTAGCATTTTAACATGTATATTGTATATGATAAATATTTATTTTATATAATTAAAATTTATAATAAATAAATACTTCTAAATATATAAATTATATTATAATTAAAATTTATAATAAATAAATATTTTTAATATAGTTTATATTTTAAATTTATAATAAAAAAATCTATATTGTGATACAATATTATTTTTAGTTATTGATAATTTCTTTTAAAAAGTATTGAAATTCAATTTAAAACTAAAAACATTATAAATAATAAAGAGATAAAATATTAAGAAAAAAAAACACTAGTAGAAGAAAATAACAAAAAATACTCTCATATTAATATAATTGATTCTATAATATATATATATAATATAATATAATATAAGACTGAATCTAGAAATAAAAAAACAACACACCAATACATATCTTAGTATTAGTATCGACAAGTATGTGTTATTGACTTGGAACATGCCCCCGTCGCCAGCTTCGGTGTATCAATTATTGAATTGGAAACATGCCCCCGTCATTTTCCGCTTTCTTTCACCAAAGACTCAAAACCAATGCATGTTTGTGATTTTTTAAAGTCAATTTATATGTGAGCTTGTAACCCACCTCTTATGTCCCTAGCGAATGTACAAATCAACTTTACTTAAAAAAGCAGGGACATTACAAAATATATTCTAATAGGTAAATAAAAGAAAAGAAAAAGATGAAAGATACCATTAGTTAGAAACCTATTGGCCGGAGTGACTGTCTTAGTGCATTTTTTACAACCATTACTTTAATTTAAAGAAATTATTACTCTTTAAAGCTACCTGAAAAAAATCTTGATTAAATATTTGAATATGGAAATAAGTTAATTAAATATACACTTAATTTTCATCAACTTTAAACGGGCATACAACCCATTAAGATCTATGTGTGGCCATCTAGTACAAATCCTTTAGAATCAATTCCTTAAACATTTCTTACAAGGCAAGACAGATTTAAAGTTCATCCAAAATTTATGGAACTGTAAGATATTCTAAAGGTTAGAGTAAGATATTTTTGTTTAAAACAAATATAAATATATTTTTTACCACAATACTTTATAATTAAACATTTAAAAATAATTAAATATCTAAAATGGATTAGTATCAAACACATGTCAAATCAACTGAAGTTTTCTTGTCTTCCTTTACCAAAAAACAAACAAACTGAAGTTTAGTGGAGCAAGCTTTGCTGTGTAAACGTGATAATCATGAATTGGTCGATTGAAATTTGAAAGGGTTTCCTATTGTCCACTAGAAATCAGCATTGACTTAATGGGGTGTTTTTTTATTTACAATGAATGATATTTTGTCAAAGACGAGAGAAGATTACATCGTAACCACAAAGAAAAGAAAAAACAAATTGATTCTTTTCTTTGTCTTCTTTTTCCCCCTTAAAATATAGTTTGTCAATTTATTAACTTTTAAGTAAATTGTGCATTATTTATAAATAAATAAAAATTGTCCCAACACATTTCAATGTACCGAGTTTAAATTTATATTTTGTTATTTTCATGTTCCAGAAACATATATTTCTATCTTTATTAAAAACTAATGGGCAATTTTTCTGTTACAAAAAAGTCACCGATAGAGTAAACAACTTTTTAAAGTTGTTTAAACTAAAGTTCTTAAACTAAAATTGAGATACAATTTTTCTCCCTAAAAACACAGATTTCCCTGTAATATGTCATATAGTCTTGACTGTGTTTGGTCACACTCGACGATGTGCGCCACTTGCCAGCACAAACATCTTTAAACATGTGGCACTAAAAAATAAACCATATATAATAGATGTTGAGATATCTTTCTAGCTTTGCCGTCACCATCACAATCAACCATACCTTGATACTTTTTCTCAATAAAAAAAAATGTGATTCACGAAATAACAATCCTAATAACTTAAAAGGCTGTCACACGAGAAGACAAAGATTTTGTAACACACTCAATGAAATTAAAGTGGAGAGAAGACAATGCTTGATGCTTTAGACTTGAAAGGCAGTGAATGATTCTTTGCTTTCAGCTTGAAACACAATAGCTTCATTCTTTTGGCTAGTGAAGTAGGTTGTTTCAGCCTTCAATCACATGCTTCACAACCATTATATAACAAGAGTTCAGAACTGTTGCAACTTGGGAAGCTTTAAGTTTGGCGTTGAGGTAACCTTAGATACTCTCATCTCATCTCCCTATCTTGTTTCTTGTGGTTTCTCTTTCATCATATTATATTGCTTTTTTTCGATATTCTCAATATATTAGGCATCACGTGGGTCTTAACTTCACCAAAACATAACTTATTGATACGGTTTCAGTGGTAGTTTTCACCTTGGAATTTCTGACCTTGATTGGCTTATTATAAACAATTATTATGAGTATACCTTTATAAGCATATTATATTTAACGAAACTAAAGTAATTGGATACGCTAACAGCATATTTTTTCCATCTGGGTAAGTGGATATCTGAATTTTAAAATCCAAATTGCTGATGGTACCTTATGGCTTGTTCCTGTTGGGTGCTTGAATCTAGTCTTCTGGGGGGTTTCTGCTTTCTACAGGAATATGAATGAGTTGATTTTAACTTTTAAGGCAAAAATATTCTGGTTTTCGGCTCCTTCCAGCTATGATGATTCTTGCCTTATAATGTTTGTCTTTGTACTGCTGCTGCTGAAATGGTTGGCACTTGGCACATGACAGGTTCTGGGTTCTGATGCTGCTTTAAACTGTAGAACTTTCAGGGCTTTTCTCACAAATGGAGGTGGTCACAAGAATGTTTGTGGGGAGGGTGGTGTTGCTCTTGGTTTTGTTCTTGTGGATTCCCACACAGGTGGTTGTGGGAAGGACAGGAAATAGCATCACAAACTCTAGTACTTCTTCTACACCAAGAGTTTTGAAAGTTGGAGCACTGTTTACTCTTAATTCTATAATTGGAAGATCGGCTAAACCTGCACTTCTGGCTGCTATCGATGATGTTAATGCTAATTCCAACGTTCTCCCTGGCATTAAACTGGAAGTTCTTTTACATGATACAAATTGCAGCGGGTTTGTTGGGACAATGGAAGGTATTTGCCAATACTTGAATTTATGAAGCTACCAAGATGCTGTTTCTTTGTTCAATTTGAGGTCCTGTTGTTAAGGAAGATATTTATTTTCAAATTAGACTTCTTGCTTTTGCCCATTGCCTTTTGTTGCTTGATGATTGTTTAGATTAATTTATTTGCTTATCTTTTTCACTTAAAAGAAGATTATCTCTTCAAAATTGAGGATTAGTAATCATGCCCTTATAATAATTTCAGTTTTGCAACTTGCCATGTTGAAGTATGCCTTTCATTTCTAGAGTATCATTCAGTTTCTTTCAGAATAACTTTGTTTTTGTCTCAGTCTTGCTAAATCACATTCTGCTAGGCAGTACCGCGCGTTTCATTGCATGTGAAATGTCTGATGCTTCTTATTTTGTTGCTGTAAAACTACACTGGGTTCAAAATAAAGCAAGGTATACATAATCACAATCCTGTTTGTGTCAACATCAGTGTATTAGCCAATCATTTAGAGAACAGAAACCTGAATTTTGAATTAAAGGCCTATAGTTTGGATAAGTTTCTCAACAAGTTAGAAGAGATAAAATAAGAAGATTATATGAACCAAACTTCTTTGGTAAGTTAAAATTAACTTATGTACTTCAATTTTTTTAGAAGTTCTTTCATTTTCTTTTTCCATAAATTAAAGTGCATAAATTGATTTTAATTTATGAAAAAAGTTTGATTATTTTACCTCATTTTTTTGTTCCATAAGTACTCGTTGATAAGTTAAAGCAACCCAAATTTCCATTCACTAACATCTTACTATACCATTTGCATATATATTAATGGGACTAAATTTATAGAGGAATTTCGGTTGACTACATTTACATATTCTCTTATAGTCCTCTATCTTCATGTGTGTGAAAAAGAAGTGAACAAGCTTCACTGATTTTTTTTTTTATCATGTATGTAGCTTTGGAGTTGATGGAGAATGAAGTGGTTGCTGCCATTGGTCCACAGTCCTCAGGAATAGCCCATGTCATTTCTCATGTTAACAGTGAACTCCATGTCCCTCTTGTTTCATTTGCAACAGACCCTTCTCTAACTTCCCTTCAGTACCCATATTTTGTTCGCAGCACCCAAAGTGACTACTATCAGATGTATGCAATTGCAGACTTGGTTGATTACTATAGATGGAGGGAGGTAATTGCCATATTTGTAGATGATGACAATGGAAGGAATGGAATTGCAGTACTTGGAGATGCTTTGTCAAAGAAACGTGCCAAGATCTCTTACAAGGCCGCATTCCCTCCTGGTGCCCTCAAGAAAGACATTGGTGATTTGTTAAATGGAGTGAACCTAATGGAATCACGTGTCTTTGTTCTGCATGTTAATCCTGATACTGGTGTCAACATTTTCTCTATTGCTCAGAAGCTAGGAATGATGAATAGCGGTTATGTGTGGATTGCAACAGATTGGCTTGCTTCAACACTTGATTCATTGGAGCCAGTTGATCCTAACATAATGAATCTCCTACAAGGGGTTTTGGTTTTGAGGCAACACACTCCTGATACTAATGAAAAGAAGAGTTTTCTCTCCAGAATGAAGAGACTAAATGACAAGGAGACTCCAAGCTTCAATTCCTATGCATTATATGCATATGATTCTGTTTGGATAGTGGCTCGTGCTCTTGATGCTTTTCTCAAAGAAGGTGGTGTGGTGTCTTTCTCCTCTGACCCTAAGTTGCGCGACACAAATGGAAGCATGTTGCATTTGCAATCACTTCGTGTTTTTGATAATGGCTCTACGTTTCTCGAGACAGTTTTAAGAACCAACTTCACTGGTCTGAGTGGACAAGTTCTATTTGACGTGGAAAGGAATAGAATTCATCCAGCATATGATATCTTGAATATTGCTTCATCTGCCATGAGGAGAATTGGTTATTGGTCTAACTACTCAGGCCTCTCAGTTGTGGCTCCAGAAATTTTGTATAAGAAACCACCTAACACTTCAACAAGCAGCCAGCAACTGTATGGTGTTATATGGCCTGGAGAAACTACAGCTAAACCAAGAGGGTGGGTGTTCCCTAACAATGGAAAGCCTCTTAGAATCGCTGTGCCTAATCGAGTAAGCTACTTGGAGTTTCTTTCTAAAGACAAGAACCCTCCTGGAGTAAAAGGCTATTGCATTGATGTCTTTGAAGCTGCCATTAACTTATTGCCTTATCCTGTCCCGCGACAATATATACTATTTGGAAATGGTAATAGAAATCCCAGCTATGATGACCTTGCAAATCAGGTTGCACAAAATGTAAGTTTCTAAATCTAGTTTGCAGCCTTACATGGATTTTTGTGGATAGTCTTCGAATGTAGTGTCTAGATTGTAGAATACTACTTTGTGTTTCCAAGGTTGGCCGAGGTCTATTCAGATTCTAATAGTTATGTTAATTTGGCCTTTTACTTTTTCAGAACTATGATGCAGCTGTTGGTGATGTTACAATTGTACCAAACAGGACAAGGTTTTTGGATTTTACTCAACCTTACATGGAATCAGGCCTGGTTGTTGTTGTTCCTGTCAGGGAGATCAAATCAAGTCCTTGGTCTTTCCTCCAGCCCTTCACTGCTCAAATGTGGTGTGTTACTGGTGCCTTTTTTATCTTTGTGGGAACCGTTGTATGGATTCTTGAGCACCGGCACAATCCCGAGTTTCGTGGTAGACCCAAGAAACAACTCATGACAGTCTTTTGGTTAGTATGTTATAACCATTTGAAGGCCTTTTTTAGCTGAATCTTTTGGAATATGAAAAAGGGTGTCTTTGACATTGCAATCAATGAGTCTCTTTCTGAATTTCCAACCCCGTCATAGCATGTCTAGCATTAGGAGATGCATGGCTTGCTTTAAGTAACATATTTTGCTGAGTTAAGTTCCTCTTTTGCAGGTTTAGTTTCTCAACAATGTTTTTCTCACACAGTACGTGCCACACAGATTCTCATTCACATAACTTCAATTTTGGCTTGTGAAGTCCTTATTTTGTGACTTACTTTGCTGTTTTGACCTGGCACAGGAGAGAACACAGTGAGTGGTCTTGGGAGATTGGTGCTAATCATATGGCTTTTTGTGGTGTTAATTATCAATTCAAGCTACACAGCTAGCTTAACATCCATCCTCACAGTGCAGCAAATTTCATCACAAATTGAAGGAATTGACAGCTTGATCTCAAATACTCAACCAATTGGAATTCAAGAAGGGACATTTGCTCGCAAGTATTTGACAGAGGAACTCAATATACAACCATCAAGGCTAGTTACGTTGAAAAATATGGAGGCATATATTGATGCCCTTGAGCGTGGACCAAAAGATGGAGGGGTTGCGGCCGTTGTTGATGAGCTTCCTTATATTGAAATCTTATTGTCAAGTACCAACTGTAGGTTCAGAACCGTTGGGCAGGAGTTCACTAAAAGTGGTTGGGGATTTGTAAGTATCTCTATTTGCATCTCTATGCTTTAGATTCCTAGATCTTTATCCAACAATCTTTTTTTATGTGCGTCTGAGAGAGCATTGGGTTACAAGTTACAACATTGTTCATACGATTTTCTAATCAAAATTGGTGTTGATTTTAGTTATCAAAATGAAAGCAGAAATTATGGAGAAGCTATATCAATTTTAGTTGGAAAATTTTACCAATAAATACAGCATTTAAGTATTTAATAACAAATTACTGATGGTATAATTTTTAAGATAATTATTGTAAAAGAATAAATTTAACATATATGATAGTTTGTAATTATACACATTTTCATAGTGTAGCTTTTTTTTTTTTTGAAATATATTGTTTTCATATTTGATACCTGATGACAGGCATTCCAGAGGGACTCTCCCCTGGCTGTTGACATGTCAACTGCCATTCTTCAACTATCAGAGAATGGTGACCTGCAAAAGATCCATGACAAATGGCTTCTAAAACATGATTGTTCTGCACAAGATAATGTTGATTCAAATAAACTATCTCTGAGTAGCTTCTGGGGTCTCTTTCTTATATGTGGCATTGCATGTTTTATTTCTTTGATTGTATTCGCCATTAGAGTGCTATGTCAATACACTAAATTCAACCCAGAATCTGAGCAAGATGATGAAGAAATTTCACCAAATAGGCCAAAAACTAGAGGACCTCTCCGAACCACTACTAGCTTCAGGGACTTGATTTATTTTGTGGATAAGAAAGAAAAAGAAATCAAAGAGATACTTAAGCAGAAGAGTAAGAAAAGGAGACGCAGCCTGAGCTCAGATGGCCAATCTGGTTCACCCACCTAAGTAACCATGTACATTTTTGTTAGTGCCTTCTTTTATTTCCCATACCATAATAACAGTATTGACACTAATTTGTCAACATTGAAATATTTAAATTTCTCCCTTCTTCGATAGGGAACTCTGGCCGTAAGATCATTATCAACACAGTATAAAGAAAATAAGTAAACAATCTTGGTCTACTTGGGGCCAATATACTCTAGATTTAGACAATTGTACCTTCATACAGAACAGTTTTAAGTCTGCAACTGAGAGAATTATTCATGAATAAGAGAATTTTCACGCAGAGAACTTCTTCATTGGAATTACCATCTTATATGCTTAAATTGTCGATCCTATAGTAGAACAACATAATTATCTGTAAACCATACTACACAATTTTTACTTATACTTATCCAGTGTTTATATGTTCAACACTCATACTCAAATTTAAAAGAGTTAACAATGTGTGCACATCTTAGGTATATGTCCAATTCACTAGGTATATGTTCAACACTCATGACTATATTTTTTAGGGGAATCTATGTACCCTACCAACCACGTTCACATTATCTAGGCTTGGTTTTCTTAGTGAATAGGAAAACTCCTGTATCTAGTTGTCACAGAGAGATCTTTCACAAGTTGACTCCCTCTTTTTTTATTTCTTTAAGATGATTTTTTATTGAAATAAATTTAAACATTTTACAAAATTCTGATTCGTACCTGCAAAACTTTTTTTATACAATTACGCGTAATTATAAAATTGTGCAAGACTACGTAACTCAATAAAATAATTTCACGACGTGGGCCCTACGCTTGTAATTATAAAACTAAAAATGATTCACCAAATGATGGCCATTCCACATGTTTCCCGTGGGAAAGGGTTCAACGGATGCATGATCTTGTGTTGTTCTTCAACTGCAAACTTAGAAAAATGTGTCAACATTTGTCTTTTTTATTGGATATCTTTAGTGCCATCATTCCTCATTGAATTTTCTATACTTTTTTATCAACATTCAACAATCCTATCAGTAGCTCAACCCTAGAATTCTCTCATACTTTCTTTTAATGGACATCGTTAAGGATATGGAATTATAATCGCTTGAGTGGGACAAGAGACCAATTGCCTAGGGGAATGTGCGGAGTATTTTTTTGACAATTCTAAATAAAAATATTTTAAAAAATATTTTTAAGATATTAAATATATTAAAT
The DNA here is from genome assembly GCA_025330945.1 of Mucuna pruriens. Classification (NCBI taxonomy): domain Eukaryota; kingdom Viridiplantae; phylum Streptophyta; class Magnoliopsida; order Fabales; family Fabaceae; genus Mucuna; species Mucuna pruriens. The sequence continues at coordinate 2,132,565 of JAENHJ010000042.1, read as the reverse complement.
TTTATTTAATATTTATAAAATATTAAAATTATTTATTCAGAAATTTGTAAAAAGATATAACATAACTTGGCAATCTCTAACCATGTAAATAACATGGAACTTGAAATTTGTCAGAAAAAATATTGAAAAATGTTTGAAAATTAAAAGAGCATTGTCAAGTTATTTAAAAAAAAAAAAACTTGTGTTAATTTTATATTTAAAATTTAATAGGAGCTTTTAATTATATTAAGTTACTAATATGATTGACTGTGCTCAAATGTAGATAAGGATTCAGTACAAAGAGAACATGGCATGTTCCATCATTTTAATGAGACAGATTTGCTGTCACCATGCATTTACTCAGTCATAAATAGATAAGACTTTTGGGTAACTACCAAATTGGCAAGGCCAACTTTTTGGTTAGCTTCTTTCACTAAACCATCACCGTTCTTCTGCTTTTATTCAATTTATCATTTGCTAATTCTCTAATTAAATCCATGATCCTGACGCCCTTAATTTATATAATGAAAGTTATTCAACAATGCACCTAGCCTATTTAACCAACAACCATGTCTAAAGTATATATAGATTAATCGATTTCAAGCAAAAAAATATAATATAGATTAGTAGATATAAACATAGATATAGTAATTGAACTGTGCATGTGGTGGAATATCAAAAGATCAAATTTCTACGGCCGACAAGGACTCTAGCAATTTTGATTACGTTTGATCTAATAAGTCGATGCACGTTAAATAGGTGCTTTCTTTACAATTCTACTTGTAAGTCAATTCAGATTAAAACTGTTTTTCTTTATTTAGAATCTAGGCTACCTAATCCGAAGAAAAAAGTTTCCACCATTTTAATTTCTTTTTGTATTGCACGATTGATGGTGGTTGATATTTGGTGTCATAGGATGGTATAAAGCCATAAGGTACTGTCTTTGTATGGCTCCCAGTGGTTGGACTGACGTACAGGAGAGACCACAATTCTCGACTTGCCCAGTATTTTGGCTTGGACAAGTCATTTTATATCATTTTAATTTTTCATGAGTTAAAAAAAAGTTTGTTTAATTTTATTAATAAATAATATATTTTTAATAGTTTTTATTATTTTTAATATGTTATTTTTAAGTAGTGTTTTTTAAAATATTAGCTTTTAGCTTTTTATATTTTATTTTTTATCTTTAAAATATTTATTAATCCTTTTACCCTTTTTAAATAAGGTAACATTTTATTTTATTTTTTGTTTATTTTCTTTCACTCATTTACACTATTTATTTTAAATATTACATTATTTTTATTATTTATTTTATTATTTTAATTTACACGTCAAGATATTTTAATCATTATACTAATCAATATAATAAAAATATGACACCTACTTAAGTGTATGTTTTTTATTTTAAATTTGATTGAAAATATTTTAAAATATAATATAAGATTAATAGTAGAATATACTGTATAAAAAATATAATAATTGAAACTAAACATTATAATTAAAATAATTGATCTATAAATAAAGTTTACAAGATTTTAAAATTAATTTTAAAACTAAAATTATATATATCCTAAAATATATTTTATCAATAAAATAAAAACATTATATAAACATGTTTATTTCTATTATTTTACCTTTATCATTTAATTCAACAGATAGTTTTACCAAATATTAATTTAACAAGTTAGTTTAACAGTTTTTACTAACAACTAACTTTTTTACTTTTACCTAAATTTTCAAGTACTTTTACCCAACATAGCCAGCCTACAGTGAATTGATGTTTGTGGTGTATTGAAGAGAGAATATGAGTCAAAGATTATAATTGTAGGCAAATTGAGTACTAAAATAGTAGGAGACTATTGTTTGGGTGAATCAGTGGACTTCCATGATCTTTTGCTAATTCCTTTATTAATTGTTTCGCTAGTCTAAAGGATGTCCTAGGTCCTAGTAATGGGAGAGCACACTGACTCATTAGTCCACTAGGTGTCCATAACCAAGGATTTCTCTCTGCCTTGTACATTTTACTCTACTGGATCTTGATAAGTAGGAGTGTTCAAAAAAGTTAAACTAAATTGAATTATGCATAAGTTGAATTAAAATAATAGTTCATTTAAATTAAATTAAATTATTTTTAATGAACCAAATTAAACTGTTTTATGCAGAAGAAAGACCAAAAATAATTTTCTTATCTTTTATAAAAATATTTTTATTTTTATAGTTCGATTCAGGTCATTTTTATTCTCAAACAATTCAGTTCAATTTGATTTTTTTTTTTACACCGTGTCCCTAACTGACCCAGTACATTTTTGCCTATTGGAACTCAGTAACCGATGGTTGCTCATTTCGGCCTATTGGAAGTTATTGATTAAGGGTTGCTAGGCCCTCTACATTTTGGCCCACTGGGTTAAAATAAGAGCTTCTTTCACAATTGAGTAGTTAGCCACCCAAGCAGTCTTGTCAGAGATATTATCTCCATATAAAACGAAAATTATCTGCGGTAATCCAGAGCTTGAGTAAATAAATCATTTGATATGGTCCTTTTTTTTGCCACACTCGCACAAGTCATAGGCATCAAACAATAGTTAATGCAAATAATATTACATTTATAATTAATTAATCTGATATCTAAATCTGATACTTAGATAGGTATCTTTTATTTTTTGGGGTGATAAATGACTTACTAAACTCAGTGATTAGAAGTCATTGGTTCAAATCCAATAGTAGGTAAGGTATAGTTAGATACCATTGACTCTGTTATCTAATAAGTTCACCTTTTTATTTTCTCTTTCTTTACTGTTTAATTTTTTATTTTCTCTTTCTTTACTGTTTAATTTTTCATTTTTGAATTATTCGAATACTCAGACGTTGCTTGAACGAGTTACATTTGCGTACAGTCAATGCTAATATTTACATGTTTGAAATGATAAAAGAAAAAAGAACTTATTAGTCTTTCTATTATAATATAGAGTATAGGCATTATTTTTTTTCTTCTAAAAAAAATCAAATTAAGAAATTTTCATGGTAACCATTCATGCATATGAAATTAGTAAAATTATGCGTGAACACATTGCTTCAAGTAGGCCAAGTAAGAATTGAAATTTGTCACGCACATATATCTTAAACCAAAAACTAATAACCAAAAACTAATCCAGCGGCAGAACATTGTTAATGGTGTTATAACATCAAAAAAGTAATCGATAGTTATCATACAAGTTATTCATGAACGCACCTAGCCATGTTTTATTGAGCAAGTACCATGAAGAGCAGAACAAAGAGGCACAGGACGTCTGTTTTGCGTAGCGACGTAAGCAAGCAATAAAAACAATTTAGTTACATATTTTCTTCATATAAATCATCCACACGGAGGGAAAATTTGAAACCACTAGAGAACCACACTACTCAGGTTTCACAGGTTTCGTCTCTCTCTTTGGAGGATCTAAATCCAGATAAGTAAATGGCTCTGTTGGTTCCTCACTGCAATAGCCACGAAACAAATGTCATATGTATGAAGTAATCGAAAAACTTGTATGGGGAAAGCCAAGACAAGGTATGCAAATACAAGTAAAATAAAATAGCCAACTTCAGTGTAGAACCACCGCAATCAGTAGTTAATTTGATCCTGACCCTTTGAAATTCAATAATTATACTCACTTTCTCTTCCACCCATTTTCTTCCTTTCCTATCACATTACTTGTCACATGAGTCACTTTCATCTTTTTTTTTTTTCTCTCTCTCTCTTCCCTCCACCTATATACAACTAAAATGGATTGCACGTTAAACACTACTCAGCTCTTTGCTATTAAAGCCTATCCAGATTTCAAGAAGTATTGGTGTTGTTAAATTATATGAAGACGCAGGGCACATATGTTATCACCAAAGAAGCATAGACTTTTAAATAGTGGATGTGTCTAAGACACATCTATCTCATGTATCTGTATCTATGTAAGACGCTTGATGCACACTTCAAATATTCCTAGATGTGTTTAATCTTTTTAGTTTTATGTTTTAAATTTTTATACCAATTTAGAAGAGAATATCACAATAATGAGATTAGTATAAGAGAAATTGCATCCATCTCTCCCGAGATCTTCTCAATCATCCCCCCTCCACTCCCTCTAGTTTTTAAACTAAACATTCACCCCCCCTTATTTGTTTAGACACACTCTCTGTAAGATAACAGATGTTACTCTATTAATGGAAGACACTCAAAGACTTCTTTCACAACTCTTTATCCCACGATTCCTGAGAAGATAAAAGTAGTTGTACATTGCAGAAGCATAGCTATATTGTGCACTCCTGGATTCTCAACAATTCTGCTACATATTACAGGTAAAGTGTTTGCTCTTTCTTTATACTACTTTCATTGCATTTTTTTTGTGATTTTTGGAGGAAGGACCATATATAGATGGAGAGGAATACCAGACTTTTAAAGGACTATTTTTTTATGCTATCTCAAGAGAGGCAAGTGTTTTTAGAAAACTAGAGGGAATATGAATGTTATTTAAGAAGACTTCAAGAAAGGTCAATGCAATTTTCCCTAAATTATAACATTTTATTATGTTTACAATGACTCATGCTCACTTTTAAACACTGATTCTCTCTTTTGATTTAAAATTTTTATTTTATGTTTATTTTATACTTTGTATTATAGAAGAGTGCTAGCAACACACTCTCTAATATTGGTTGAAATGTATTGAAAAACAAAAAATTTGGTAGGTCTCACTTCTTTTTTAATGAACTTCACTCCTAATCTGTAGTTTCCAACAAATAATAAAGCATGTTGCTAGCATTTCTCTTATACTAAAACTGTGTCATGTCCTATGATTTTTAAAATTTGCCATATTCCTATGCCCATGTTGTATCATGTGTCCCATGTCATACTTGTGCTTCCCAGGCTATCTCCACAACAATACCTCCTTCAAAGCTCAACGTTGAATTAATTAAAAAAATTCATAAAATGAGACATTCTTAAGATAAGAGTAGATAGAATGGCATGGTAGATGACAATCTCACCCAGGTTTTGAACGCATGCACTGCCAGAAAAGCTTGAAAGGTCCTGGAACAGTCTTGAATGGGTTTCCCTCAAAGCAAGCCTACAAAATTGACCACCTTGATTCAGGAATAACAGCAAACTTACTCCAAAAACACACGTATGAAAAACATGAGAAAACAAGCTGAAACAACGACGAACTTCACCACCAGGACCAATCAAATCGGTTACAATTACAATTTACCTAGGAAGTCGTCTCAAGCTCCACTCTAGCGTGTCCAAAAACTTTCTGGACTGTTTAGGGATTCAAAATCAATATGAATGTAATGTTTGTTTATTTGGCATAGGTTGTAAAGCTCAATCCGCTACAACATGCTTGCTATACTAACATGCCCTGATTAGATCCCATTTACGCAACAATTTTAATTGCATGACATTTTAGTAGAAGTTTAATCTAAAGATATCAAGCAAGTACTAGAAGGCATCAAAATAAATGGTGGAATAGGAGTGTAGTGAAAAAAGGAGTAAATTGAAAAGGGAAAGAGGGAAACCTGGATGACATCCTCAACACGGTCGTTGCAGCGGTGAGCTTTGGGTTCGGGATGATTATCTCCGGTAACTCCCCATGGACTCTCTCTCCTCGGCACCGGCCTAGGCTCGCTCATCTTTACTCTTTACTTCTCTTGCTTCCCAATCCCAACTCCTCTTTAAGGAACTTTACTTGGGCCCAGGCCCGTCTCTTCTAAAATAGCCCACTCTTTCCTGTTTCATTTTTTTTTATCATATTATAAAAAAAATATTTATCTACTTCTATATTATAAATATGAAATTTTTATATTTTTGGTGTGAATATGAATCTTTGTATTAAACATGTGTTTTTAGGAATGGTGATTACTTATAATATTTTTTCTTGGAAAATATTTTAGGAGATGTTATCACGTGTTTCATTCTAATATTATATATTGATGATTTAATTTAATTTTTTAATTTTAATTTTAATTTTAAGTTGATTTAACAACTGTTCAAAAAAATATTTTTTAATTATTTTAAATTAATTTATTTTTATCTTTACTTATATGCTCAATTTTATTTTTTAAGCATGTATCTCTTTTAATTTTTTATTATTCATAAACTAAAATTTAAAAATTTTAAAAGAAAATATTAAAATTAAAAATAATTTTATATCATAATATAAATTATTTATCGTAAATATAAAATATAATTTATATATCAAAAAATATTTATTTATTAAAAGTTTTAAATATAATATAATGTAATTTACATATTTAAAATATCTATTTATTATTAATTTTAATTATTTAAAACAAATATTTATTATATGCATTGTAGTTGATAAAATACTAATATATTTATGATTTAAGAATGTTTGCTTCTGACATTCATTTACATTAGTTTTAGGCATAGGAAATGAATATAGATTTACCTTTATTATAAATAAGCTTAAATATATATTTTTGTCCTTACATCATCCTCCAACCAAGAAGCAAAATAGTTGTTGTCATAATGAAAACTCAGCCAAAGAACACTGTTCTGCCTCCACCACAAAAGCCACCATATTAAAATCACTTCCACACACAAAAACATTGATCCACCGTCACATGTGCCTCGCATATATCCACTCTATATATCATCTATCGTATTTAGTTTACGTTTTAGATGTAATTTTAAAAATTATAGTTTTCATATCTTAAACATAATTCTTTCCTTCCCAACCATTTTCGAAATACGCATAAATGGAACCTCCATTAATTAATCAAAACAGAGCCCACCACCCACCCAAAGAGAGACATATTTTTTTTTCTAGATCTTGTGGTGTAACCACAGTTTTGAATGCAGAACTATACGCCATTGGTAGAGAATATTAGGTCTTAAGCACACCTACAGAGAAGGAAACAGTTGTGCAGATTAGCTAGCAAAATATGGAGTTATGTCAAATACTCCTATCTTTATATGGCCATCATGTCCACAAAACCTCAAGTCTAAGATTTTAGGTGACGCTTTAGGAATCATTTTTATTAGATGTAATTGATTTCTGTTGCTTTTTTTTTTTTTAAGTTTCTGATTGATCAAAATAAAAAATATTTTCATTCATCATAGAATGATACAAAATATTAAAATGCGTCATTTATAAGAATACTAATTATTTAATTTGACATAAAAGAAGGAAATATTAAAAAAAAATCTACTAATATTTGTTATACGTAACTTTTAAAATTTTTTTGATATTTAAATATTTAAAATTATTAATAAACTTTAATTTGATGTGATTATAAAAATCTTACTTTTATCAATGTTTACAAAGAATACTATGTTAATAAAACAATGTATTAATAATATTTATCAATTTTTATTTTTTTATTAATGTAACATACTATATTGTTAATATAAATTCAAAATATTTATATAACTTACTAGTATTTTAACATGTACAATGCATAGGATAAATGTTTATTTTATATACTAAAATTTATAATAAATAATTTTTAACATAAATTATATTATAATTTTATAATAAATATTTTAATTATGATATAATGTTAATTTTAACTATTATAATTTTTTAAATATTAAAATTAATTTATAAATAAAGATGAAAAGGATATATTAAGATAAATAAAAGATTAAAATAAATTCTTAAAAGCATCCTCGTTGAAAAAATTGTTTAAAATATTCTTATTAAAAAATAAATTCTAAAAATACCCCGTTGAAAATAACTAATCTAATTATATATATAAAAAGAAAGAGAATTAAATTTTTGAAAGATAATAAACATCAACAAAAAGAAACTCAATGCCTAATTGCGAATATATGCCATTATTTTGTAATAGATATTAATTTCATATACTAATAAATAAATGTATGATACTAATAAAAATATAAAATAAATGTTATTAAAAAAATATTAATTACGTATTTATAATAAAATATTACTAAAAGTAATATATATAGTCGTAATATATTATGTCATTCACATAAATTTACAATGTATATATGAATAGAGTAATTTTTTAGACAAAAGTTACGTCGTTTATGCAAGAGGATTGGTGAGATATATAGTTGAGTTGATACTTGATCGGAGAATAGTTAGGAAGCACTAAGTTATGGAATTTGAGGAGTCACTAGGCAAAGCACGAAATGAGTGTAGGAGAGGGTCTTAGAAATCACAAAAGAAGGAAGACTCCTTCTTCCGCTTCTTGATTAATTACTTTGTTATAATTATTGTGTTACACGAGAATGTAATATTTGTATTGATTTTTTTTTTCAATATTAAACTAAATGTATTTATAACATTTTAGAAATTAAATTTCAGAACTTCCATTGCAGTCCAAAAATAATTTTGAAATTTAGTTTTTGAAAATTTATCATACATTGTAGAAACTAAATTCCGGAACTTGTACCAACATTCAAAAATATGCTCTAAAAATTATTTTGTTAAAAAAAGACTTTAATATATTTTTAATTTTTTAAATAAGCTAGTTTGATTTTGATCCTTATAAAAAAATTATTTAATTTTCATCCTTCTAAAATTTAAAATTTTTTTTTTTTTACTACTAATATCTGAAATAAAAGTCAGAAATTTCAAATTTCAAAGAAATAAAAATTTTACACTATTTTTTTTCATTTTCGGGTAGAAGAAAAACATATTCAAGCAAAAAAAATTTAAGATGAAGGAATACCAAAAATATGAAGAGAAGTGTATTAATAAATAAGTGTCAAAAAGGACAATTCATTTTTAAAGTCAATTATTTCGAGCCCAATATGAATACATGGCCAATTAAAAACAAAAAGTTAATTTAATGAAAATAAACTAAAATCATATTAATTTTTCACCAACTAAATTTTATACATTTTGATTAACATTTGGAACAAAATCTTAGCCCATAATTAACTAGGTCAACTCCACAATTAATTAATAGACAGGTTCGTGATGAATAAATCTGGAAAGCTCAAACATAAAATAGACTTACAATGTTAAGCCTAACCTATCATATTTCTTCTTGTTATGAATCATGAACGTTGACCTATTTAATTAAACAATTCATAAATTTTCTTTTCACTTCTATGGCTACTATGGAAGTGTACTTCAAGTCTTCAACAATAAATTGGATCGGTTGAGAGATCATACAATCAAGACATAATTAAGAATTCTCATTGATTACAGTTGTCAAAATCGTTAGGTACTCTCTATCATGATAAATTGTTGGACAAGAAAACTTATTTAATTTTCCTACTATTTTCTAACAGAATAGTGGCATAAAATTCAAACCATATAATTATTACATCTCAAAATCCATCATGGAAGATTCTTGTACGAGAAATTTTGACTTCTTTTGGAGAGTAAAGAGAAGGGGACAGAGAGAGAGAGGATGGGATAGAAGAAGGGGGAGTCCTCATTTGGTTGAAGAGATTGAGAAGGTGGAATCTGGGTTTATAGACGTGCTGATATGTACTTTTAATTTGGTTCTTTCTTATTTCACTTTAATTTTTGTTTAGTATTAGTCGAAGATCAACGATTTAATGGTTCATAACATGTTACTTATACTTCACTGTTAAGTTTAATAGAAATTACTTTAACACATGAACTGACTTGGAAGACTATTCTTACATTCATGAATTACTTTTTAATTTAGTTGAGTAAAGTGATTAGAGACTAAAGAGACAATACTTGTAATGTTTATCGACTTAATTGGTGATTTATTCAAACAAAATTTTTAATTTGGTTTTCTACTATATAACAAGGTAGTGACGTAGGTAAAAGAGATTTTTTTTTTATAGGAAAGTTAATCGAGAATAGAGAAAAATATTGATTTGAGTTTGGAAGATGAGGAGTGAAGGATGAGTACCCAAATTTCGGTAAGAACATATTTTTATAAAGAAAATAAATAAACCCGATCGATGAAGTACAAAATAATAAACCACGAGACTTTAGTTGCTGAATGAAGACTTGGCAAATTGAAAGGAACATTCATTTGAAAACCTTAAAAGGGTCAAAGAGGGTGTAGTGAGAATTTAAGCACTACACTAACGGTGCAAGCTTCCCATTTACTAGCTATAACGCTGGTGCTTGAACTAAAACACAAATAACAATAGAAGAAGGAACACAAGAGGCTATGTCAAAGCTACAACCTAATAATCGAAAAAGCTAACACTAACTATAAATATGAGTCTTGGAAGGTGAAGAGAAGTAAGGTCTTGAATTAAGCTCTTAGCATTTACTATTTCCAGGGAAGTCAATTCCCGAACCTTAATCCTCTCAGCACTGTGTTGGGGTGCTAAGAAAGGATCATGCAAGGTGCGCTCTTGACTTCTCATCCTTTTTTGTATAAGCCGAAGTTCCCAACACCTCCCCATTTGTCCAAAAATGCAATCACCCCTTTATCCTTCTTCTAAACTGCATCCAAGTTAACCATTAAAGATACCATTAAATTCAAAACCCAGAATCATTGCAAACTGCAGAGAACATTCAGAAGCAAAATTAAATGTCAAGTCAAAAAATTAAGTATGATACATACATACATATATGTAACAAAGATTTTATATTGCGAAGTGTTCTAAAATCGTAATACTGCAAAAAAAAATTACAGGCAAGTGCAATTAATGTAAGTGCACTTGTGATTGCAGTACAGTTAGGAGGAGACCTTGAAAACCTTAATATGTGGTTGCAGACCACAATTTTAAATCTTTCCTAAATCAAAAATAAATAAATAATACATGTAGTAAAAGTGAAAACATTTTTTACTCTATCATCTAACAATAAACAAACAGTTATATACGATCAATTTATTAATTTATATAATAATTATTTAAAAAATATATTAAGAATATTTTCTAAAGTATTTAGATTGATAATAAATATCTATTAAATTAAAAATAAAAAAGAAAACTGTATAATGTTTATATAGGAGTTTTGATGGCGTTCCTACCGATCCATTAGGTCAAGCAACTTCAGCAGACAAAGCAGCCTTAATTCTCTCAACAGTGCAAGCAATAAGATTGTTAACAGTAGCAACAGATCCAAGAGAAAGCTTAGCCGTTGGAACTGAATCAACGAGTATTTGAAAGGCAACAGTTAAGAGAGATCCACCATGTCCAGTGTCACCGATACCACCTCCATGTGCAGTGGTCCCATCTGGGAGAATAGCAAATCCTGAAGGGAGAAGAGCCACGTAGTCTGGGTCCCCTCCATTCAGAACTACGTTCATTGCCACAATATCTACAGGAGCATATATCACAAATGACCCCGTTGAGTCTGCGCAACTCTCTTGTAGTATCAACATGTTGCTCTGGCTTGAATTCGCACTCTGCAATGCATGCATGCACCATTATATATATACGTCTCTCTAACTTCACTTAATTAGTTTCACTGCAAATTAAAAGTTTTGATGAAATATGACTATAATTAAGATCAACTTACATTCACCCGAAGTAGAGAGACACAATTTCCGGTGTCTCGTCCATTCGCAATATGTGCCATTTCTTGGACAACTCCTCCGTTGGAAAGAATATCCCACTGTTTTCGAGGGGTTGAATTAAAAGTTAGATGAATCATGAAATGAAAAAATATTAATTAAGATGAGATGAAAAGATAATTAATTAGTATATGCTTTAACTCGAGAATTTTATAGCCCTTTTGATCATTTTAGGTCACTTTTATTTTTAGTTTTTGGAAAATGTGCAACTAATCTTCCATTTACCAACTTCGCGTATTCTTAATGTTTTTGTTGATTTAAAAAAAATAAGGACGATTTTGAAAAACAACAAAAGTCTAACATAATTTAAAATTTTAATTTACCGAGGGATTACATCAGATTATCCGTGAAAATGAATTGGTGAAAAGTGAAATGACAAAAAAAACCATGGAACGAAGTTTGATGGCCTTCGTGATCACACTTGTGTATGGCAATTTGAAAAGGATGTGTGCATTCAAAGTAATTGATATGAGATAACTTTGTGTAGAAACTTGACGTATGATGACTAAAAATTATGAGCACTTTATATCAACATAGAGACCGAACTAAGCAATTTTACTAAATGAGGGATGTCTAGTAACCTAGGAGCACATAATAATGCAGCCTAGAACATTGGATAAGAAGACAATGATTGGTGCATAATTGTTGCCTATAGTTTGAATAGTTGAGTACGTTACCTCACTTCTGGAGTTCTCATCACGGAGGAATTCAAAGACCCTTTTTGGGGACACTGGAAGCCAAAAAGAAGTTGCAGCACTGAGAACGATGCCAGGAGGCCTTCCTGGGTCATCTACACTCTTACGAGTCATGACCCTTACATCATCAGCTCCAGTTCCAGAGAGAGTTGTCCATGTGTGTGCAGTAGATGCACTCACTCCAGCGCAAAAGCTTATTACCATTCTCTCAGCCAGCTTCAGCATACTCTTCCTCCCATCTTGGTTTGTTATCACTAAGCACATTACAATGTTTATTATAAGGTCAATTACTTAATTAAGAAAAAGATTGATCGAGGGTTAGTTCATTGATATATACCTCCAACATCTACTGAGGGAATGTTTGTTGCCATGGCACTAGCAAGCCTTTCACATTGTCGATCCAAGGTTGCAATCCAACGTTTTGCACCAAATGCATGCCCCGAGCTAACAAGCTGCTTGTATAGATTATGAACACCTCTTTCATCCACTTCTACATGCTCAACCCATATCACCTAGGGCAAATAACATTAGCCTCAAGTTAACCCACATTTAGAACAAAACAAATACCAAATGTAATCTCATTCCTTTTTTCTTTCTTTATCCATTTAAAAAAAAATACTATAAACTAAACATCACTTCGAAAGGAGAAAAAATTTCTTGCTCATGACATGTTATTTTTTAATTGGGAGATATAGAAAAGACATATGATTACATTCCCTATGATGATATACTAATTCTAACCTTTGAGTAGCCATTGGGCATTTCTTGAATTAAGCAACCTGAGGGCCTTCTTCTACATCTGGCTGAAGGACTAGGGCGCAAATTATCCAAGGACACGTCCACTACAGCCCAAGTCCCGTCACCGTGCTGCTTACAATACCTTACAAAATAGCTCTCTCGAGTTGGCACGAGAGGTGAAGGTACTTGTACTTCTGCTGTCATCTGCATAATAAAATAAATTGAAATGTATTTTCATATATGTGTCGTTAACAAATTGCATGTACTAAGTTGCACTGTCTATCATTTAAAAAAATGGATGCTACGTTCTATAAAATATAATACCACTTGCAATGCACCGTTGTAGTTCCCCGCCACCCCTGTTGACAACACTTCCAAAGTCATTGCTCTTGAGACTATGCCGGAGAACACTGTGGACCATTGGTTCTTAAAAGCACAACATAATAATATGTAATTAGTGCACAATCTTTAAATAATAACGTGAGATCAGAAATTACATAGCTCCAGTCTATTTGATACATAATTAAATTTTATTAACTTTTTTTATAAATTGAAACACTCCTTTCATTAATAATTTATTTTTGTATACATACCACGTCCATGAGAATCTCAACAAGGTTAACATGGTTCATGATAACAACAGCAGTTTCTCGAGAAGCTTCACACTTGAAACCAGCGGGTTTAGGACCAATCCCTCGAGGAAAGGACCTGATGTACTCATCCTCGTTGAGCACAGTCGCGGTGCCATCCAGCGTGGTCAACCAAAGAGGCTCACCCATTTGCGCCATTCCAATGAGTTCCTCCATGGCTGCAACAGCAAGCTCTATTATGATGGGCTTATCAGCTTCAGTGGGTCCACTGATTGACCTAAGAAGATCTCCTGCAGCTCCCCCATACATATCCCCACCAATGCCTCCATGCTGGCCACCAAAACCACCACCAATTCCAAGCTCTAGTGGACGCGGAGGAACAGATGAAGGAGAAAGAAGTGGATAGCTCACCACAGGCTTCCCCACGTACTTTGCAGCAATGGCAGAAATCCTATCAATCTGAACATAAACACCAACATAAGAAAATTAAACAAAATCAGCTAAGTATTCTCTAGAAGAGACGATCGTGTTTGAATCATCCAAAATCTGAGTAAGGAGAATTAAGCATCAACTACTTAAATCAACCACCTGTTAGGTTTGTCGAATCTAAGAAAATAATTTCTATTTTTATATCTCACTTTTATAAATAATTACAAAAATATCTTGTTATTTTATTATGTTATTTAAAAGATTTGTATCATAATATAATAAAGTCTTGTTTTTAATTTTCTTATGCAATTGTAAGAAAATAAAGTGAAATTAAGATGATATTTTTGTTTAAATAATTGTGAAAAAGAAAAGGTATTCTGAGGCTAAATATATAGTCCTTGCTGTCTTAATACATCTACCACACTGCAAACTTGGAGCTGTAGCTTCCAAATTGTGGTACCTCTTCTCTGAGGCGAGCATTTTCGAGCCTGAGGTGATGTTCATCGAATGACATTTCCCCTATAGCGGTTGGTCCACCACAGTTAGGACACGAGGCATTGCCGAGAGCCTCCCTGAACCTCATGTTATCTGCTCGAAGCTTCTCGTTTTCAGTTCTGAGGCTTGTGTTCTCATGCCGCTCATGTTGGGTCTGCAACAAAACACCACACGCGTAAAGGTTTCCGCCTTTTCACATTTCAACAAAAAAACAAAAAACAAAAAACCTCGTATGTATACGTACCTTCATCTGAGTGCGCTTGTTCTGGAACCAAAACTTAACCTGCAATGGCTCTAACCCTAGCTCACGACTCAGCTCCTTCCTTTGCTTGTCGTCGGGGTGCGGACACTCCTTAAAGAAACTGATGAAAAAAATTAAATTATTAAAACAAATTAATCAAAATAAAAATCACTGAACAAACGAGTGAATCAACTGACACAGAGTTGTTCCAGGTTAACGAGTATTTCGAGTTGAAGTAATAAAGAAAATTTATGTATTTTGGGTGTCTTACGCTTCCATTTCCTGGATCTGGTGCTGAGTGTGGCGGTGGTAGCGTTTCTTCTTGTTGGGACGAGGGTCTTGGTCTTCACCGGAAGCAGCGTCTTGGTTTTCACTTCCTGACTTGGTGGCACTGTCAAAGTCATCTTCGCGGATTCTTGGGACATCGCTCTCTGAAGTGTTCTGAGGCATGTCCAGTGGGTGGAGTTGACCAGCTTCCATCAGGTTTGGCTGGAACATTTCTACAGATCTTTGAGATTCCGAAGCCTTATGGTTTTCGATCTAACAATACAATACAATACGAGGTATATAGTACAATGAAGTACACACAAAGAGCCAACATATATAAAACAGCAACAACAACAACACTTGTTTTGTTTCTTTTGCGCTTTCTGTCTAATTCACATGTATGGGGGGACTAATGGATGGGATAATTTAAATTATTATTTGATATAAGACTTGTGCAGAAAACACGGGGATTTTGACTAGGTTGATGTTTTTGGGGAAAGTAATAAGTTAGTAGCTTCAAATAGTGAGAGGGAATAACGCGTTTTGCGAATAACGAGAAGGATATACACAAGGGAAGAGAGAGTTGGCTTGGCTTCACACTGAGACCAATTTTGACTCGTGAAAAAACAAGGCCCTTTTGAAGGATAAAGTCAAGTTGAGCAAACCGAACACATCAATCAAATTAGCACCTGAATCAGAACCGAAGCATGACAAAAAATGGTGGGAAATTCGAGAGATGAGAAGAAGAAGAAGAAGAAAAGGAGATGAAGTGATGAAGGTAGCAACTGACCTGGCCAAGAGAGAGCCCTGAGGATAAACCAAAGCCACCAACGTTGCCGTTTCTTCCAATCATCGAGGGCATGTTTCTTGCTGGAATCATAATACCAGCTGGCATATTTCACACTCTAGAGAATTCAAACCCTCTCTTTTTCTCTCTCTTGTCTCCAGTCTTGAGTGAACTTTCTCAGACCCTTATAAAAGCCTTCACAGAAGGAGTTTCTTCTCAGATTCTGACAAGGCTAACGCGTTTCTCACTTCAAAAAGGAAACGTATTAGCATAATAAGCAACATGAAAAAAACCAGGCACGAAAACGTGACCTCGCATGTATAATATTTTTAAACAAAAATGAAATAATTTAAAAAATGCATTAAAATGCACAGAAACAAAGTGTTGATGATTTTCTGATACTGCAAATCGGGACAAGCAGAATCAGAAAGTGAAAATTAAAAATAAAATAAAAATCCCCACGAAGATCTCGAGGAATCCAACTAAGCTTCTTGTTTTTCCATACATGTATATATGGCAAACCTACCGTTCCTTTCGCATTCTAGCAACCCTAGCTATGTGCACCAGCAAAAACCAAGAACTTATAAAGAAAAAAAAATTGTTAACAGTATAACGGTTTCGCTTTGCAAAATCAATGATCTCAGAGGTGTGTGGGTGATATATCATATATGAAATCAACATGTACCAAAACTTCTCCTCCACTTACCAATAGGTGGTAGTTGCTGGAGAGAATAGGTAGAAGAAGGTAAGTATTTAGATCTGCGTTGGGGCTAAGCTTGTTGCCAAAAAAGGGACCCTTTTCAAGGATTCATAGGAGAGAAAAAGGCTTTGAGGAAGTTATGGAAATAAAGTTGCTTATATATGGCAACCATGGAAAGCTTAGCTTGATGTGTGTTGTGATGGTAAAAGCTAAAAAGCTTTAGTTTGAAGGGAGAAAGAAGAGGAGAGGACAAAGGAATTGAAGGAGGAAAGAAAGGGAGGAGAAAGAGGGAACGGATGGAGAAAAATGTGGCAGCGATGAGTTATTGCTGAGCGTATTGAGATGGTGCAATTGCATTTAATGGTGAGCGAAAGAGGTGTAATTGCTAGTGAAAGAGAGAGAAAGAGACATTTTTCTCTTGTGTAGGAGTAATTTTTTGCCCTTGGGAGAGTTGATGGTGCAACGAATGACGGCTACCAAACTTGTATCTATTGCTTCTATACCATACCGAATTTACTTGTGCATATATACTCTCTACTATGATAATACAAACTCTAATAACTATATATTCGTACTTGGTGAATTGAAGGTGAACTTTTATTTTCTCAAAAAACACTATAAACATTTGTATGGTTTATGAATGGACGAAGATGAAGCTTTTTACTATGGGGATATTATTGTAAAAAAAAATTTGCTGAAAAAGCCTGTTGACGTGTGAACACATAGAGGTAATGCTAGCCTGGACTTTGAAAACGCACCCGCATGTTATGTCGTAGGAAATTTTGTTGACTTGGTTAGCCTATCTCTATGCTGCATTAATGAAAGGATGGTTAAATACACAAGATACGATTAATGGTAACAGGTTGGAATAAAAATTAAAGGTTAAAATGGTTTTGGGTGGAAAAGGGTTCATGTGTATATTGAGTCATGTACATCCATTATTATTTTATTTATTTTTATTTTTCAAAAATCATTTTGAGATGATAGTGTTCTTGGCTTTCATCTGTAATGGACATTTTCGCTAGCTTTTTCTAATAGAAGCCACATAATTATATTTTTCATAATACATATATAAACGTATCCTAGCCGGTATTTATCTTTTGATTAGTTATAAGTCTATTACATAGGGCATTGGACCATGTTAAAATTGTTAATTAGTACTGCATGACATGCTCGCCATGATAATTGTCATACATGTTATCATTCCCAAGTCAATTAATTAATTGTGGGATAAATGATCCTTAATATTCGAGATGGGTAATCATCGGTTGAAGTACATGAAATACAACAAGGATGATGGTATCAAATAAAGTAGGACTTGAAAGTCAATACTTTCTCCTAGCAACTTTTTTACAGAGGCCAACAGTATTTCTAAAACCAGTAGTGAGGGAATAAATGAATTATTTTACACAAACCTAAAAAAAAAAAAAAAAAGTGGGGGTGGGATGGCTTATAAGTTTTAATTACATGTTCATGCATTACATCGATCGGTGACTTGAGAATTTGTCAATGTGTTATTTGCATTACATCATCAATTTTAATGCCTCGATTTCTATGTTTGATTCTCAATTCTCATGATACATTGAAAGTATCATGACATCACATATATTCTCACCGATGGTTATGGCCTTTTGGGACAAGAAATTCCGAGTATATAGTATATGTATGTTTGTATACACAGTATGTATTTTTTTCTTGGTACACATAGTGTGCATTGAAACCAAAATATTTGGTGAAATAAATGAACCAAGCGTCGTTGATCATTAATAATGATTTGGTTATTATTATAACTCTTTCAAGATACAACATCGTTGTCAATTATAAAGAGGAAACACATTGTAGAGTGTATTTAGCGCATGCATAATTGCTAAACAGGTACTATACATAATGCATTTATTAGAAAAAGGATTCAAGATAAATATAATAAATTCAAGGAAAACATGACACCCGCTTTTGGCGCGTAAATCATTGAAAGTATCCCAATTTATGAATCGCGAAGTGATAATATATATATATATATATATATATATAAAACAAGTAATTTATCTATTAATATTAAAAGAAAATGAAAAGCGAGAATTCCAAAAATTTATTTTAGTGTTATATTCAAAATAACCTAATTTATTCCCTTTCACTCATTCTCTCTGTATATGATAAAACATTTAAGGAAGATATTAATAAATAAATAAAAGCATTTAATGTTTTGAGAATATAAAAAAAGTTTGAATTTTATTAAATGGTGCAATAACAATAAAAATAAAATCTATTCTTTATTAATAACTTCAAAAATATAGAATAATGACTTTAGACTTTTAAGATATTGAATATCCATATTTTTATTTAAAATATTTTGTTTTAAATTCTTTAATATACATATCCTAATATATTACTTGTAATAATCCTTACACATTACTACATTCTATATATAAAAGCAATGATATAACTCTCTAAAAATTATTAATTACTTATAATAAAACATTAAATTAAATATTTAATATATATATATATATAATCATTTAATATTTTGACAGTATAAAAACCTTTGAATTTTCTTAACTTAATTGTGCCATGAAATAATATTTATTCATTATTCATCTTAAAAATATATGAATAATGACTTAAAACTTTTCACATGATTCAAATAGAATTGTCTTCAATAAAAGATACTTAAACTCCATACCAAAAATAATATTCAACAACATTTATATTATTAATTACTTATAATAAAATTTTAAATAACACATTTAATGAAGATGGTCAAAATTATATAAAAGCATTTAATGTTTTGAGAATAAAAAAAACATTGAATTTTGTGTTAACTTGTGCAATAACCATAAAAGTAAAATTTATTCTTTATTCAACACTTAAATGTATATTAATGAATAAAGACTTTTCAGATATTGAATATTTATATTTTAAATATATTTTAAATTAATGAACATGCATCCTAAATATACATATGATATGTGTGTGAATAATATTACATTTTTCCCATTTAAATCTTTAGTTTTTTATTTATAATAAAAATATAAATAAAACATTTAATTTAATATCAAATATAAATATAAGAAATTAATTAGAACATGCATATTGATAGTATAATTTTTTTTATCTTCTTACCAAATCTAGGATTGTCATATAATCTAAATTTTTAACTTATATAAAAATTACTTTAAAAGTCATGTATAAAGATACATGGATTGTTAATGTAAAAATATTTATATTTTTTAATATATGTCAAAAAGTTTATGCAATAAAATTAAACTCAAAATATAAATATATTTAATAATTTGAAATATAAACAAGTATTAATTTTTGGTGATGTGTCATAGAAAATAAAAAATAGCAATAATAATATTTGTGTATTTTCGTGTATGTCAATATTAATGGATATTTTATACTTATAACATAATTATAGATAAATAAAAAATATAATCTAAGTGATCAATGCATAGAATATTATAAGGATTAATTATTCTACAATTATTTTCATATCTCAAAAATTAGATAGCCATTATTTAATGTAGTTCATAATTAAGATAAAAAGATGTAAGACTTCTTTTAAAAAGAAAAGTTTAGGAAATGTGAGTCTTGAGAGGTCATAATGGTTCACTACTATTTTCGTGTATCACTTTTTTTAATATTTATTATAAAAAATTTATCAATACTTTCATTAGCAATATTTTTTATATTTTAATAATATATAATAAATATAAAATATTATTAATAATATTTTATAATATAGTTTAGATACAATATTTGTTTAATAATATCAAAACTAATAGATAAATTTTTTTCATTCCTGTAACTTTTTTAAATATACCAAAAGTCATATATGTAATAATAGTCAAAGCAAGCTTTACTAAGGTAATTACAGATTACCTACCAAGAGAACTAATCAATATTTTATTGATCCACTGTTGTTTTGTATATGGTAACTAAGTAAGAGATTAAAAATATTAAATAAACAAATACATAATTTGACTTATTAAGGTAGATTTGACTTGACTTTTTAAAATTTTAATTAAAGATTATTTTGAATTTAAAATTGAAAATAATATGTATATATATATATATATATAAAAGATGGATTAAATGACACTACTGTAACTTGTATCAGCTATTACATTATTGAATAACTTTATGTAGAATATGAATTTAATTGATCCACCCATTGAATTCAAAATTTTATTATGAATTCTTATATTAAATCATAATTATTTGATACCTCATTTATATTTATCAAAATTAATTGAATATTTATATTTTTAAATATATTTAAATATAAATTATTTGATTATTTTTTTATTATTGTTCAATTTTAATAAAAAATTATATATATGATTTATGTAAATGAAACTTACAATTCAAATATTAGATCAATAAATTTTACATTTTATATGAAGTTATTAAATGTTGTAATAATTGGTGTAAATTACACAGGTGTTATTTGATCTCTCCTTGGATATATACATAAGATAGGATCCGTTGATACCCAGTGGAAATCTTTAGGCTTACACCAAACATAAATCATCAACAAAAATTAATCCTACAATTTATAATGTCTTTATATACATATATATTAACTTTAACATATTTTGTGTAATTATTTATAATCAATTAATTAATTGATTTGATTTAATTAATTGCTTAATTAATTTAATTTTTACTTTAATTATTTATGAAAAATACTATCAAATTAATATGTTGTAAAATTTTTCACATAATAAAATATGTATTTATTTTCCCTATTAATGATTTAGATAACAAAAATATATATATAATTTTTATGATCATTAAGAATCAATACAATTTTTAGTTGTTGTTGTTTTTACAGATTAATTAAAAAAATATTAACAATTAGAAAAGTAACAAATCATGTTAAAATCATAGTTAATGATATTTTTATCAAGTTTGGTTATTTTTCATTAATTATAATCAATATATAGTTAAATATATTCAGACAATTTGCTATAATTAATCCTCTTTTTGATTAATATTTAAATTTTATGAAATTTTAAATTAATTATATGAAAATAAATTTTGAAAATGGAAATTTTTAGATAATATATATTTATTGAAGTATATTTTTAATCAAGTATGAAAAGGTAAAATAAATAAGTACTAACCTAATGTTTTTACATTAAAATGTATATAATAAAGAATACAATATAACAATAATTATAAATAAGTTTAAATAGTAATTATATTATTTTTTATATTTTGATAAAATAAACAAACATTTTTATAAACTTTTTTCTCAATTTGTTAAATTTATTAAAAATAAAAATAAAATGTAATTACTATTTTTAATTATTTATAAATTTTGATATCTTTTATTCTTTATTTTATACATTTTAGTTTAAAAGCATTAGGTTAGGAGAATTTTTATCTATTTCTATATAATGTAATTTTATTAAAAAACTGAGAAAAATAAAAATATATTTTTTATTTATTATTGAAATCATAAATAGATAAAAATAAATATATTTATTATTTGTAAAATTTAATTTGTTAATAATTTTATAAATAAAGTAAAAAATTAAACTAATCAAAAAATTAATTAAATCAAATCAAATTAATCAATTGATTAGTTATAATTAATATAATTGATTTTCACAAAATATAATATATTAACGATTTAGATTTGGTCTAATTACACCTAGTCTCCATAAATCCAATTCATATATATATATATATATATATATATATATATATATATATATATATATATATATATATATATATATATATATATATATATATATATATATATATATTAATTATAACGGTAGCAATTTGAACAACTTTATGCAACCTACTTAAACTATTCACTGATAAACCAAATGGATCAAAATAAGATATTTTAATTTAAAGTTAAAGTGTTCAGTAATTTTATGATATTTTTAAACTTCAAATTTATTTTAAATTATTATTTTTTTAATTATGTATTATTTAGTCTTGAGTTCGAGATAAAGAAAGAAAAGAAGTATAAATCATAACTTTTATAGGACGGAATTTAAATGTAATTTTTCAAGTAGTTTTAATATTATTTTTCAATTAATAATTAAAGTATAATCCTCGTAACCAAAGTAAATTTTATTGTGCTATTTAAAAAAAATTATAAATGAATATAGGAATTTTTTAGTCCAAAACTAATAACTAATTTTTTGAGATACTGAAATTAATTTAAAGAACTGACTTATTCTAACAAATATATTTTTGTATATGTAACTTGATTATCAAACTTATAAACACGTATTTAAGGAATGTGGTTATCTTTCAAAATCATATCACATTTGAACAAATTTACAAAATAAAACTTAATTTTGATTGAAAAGGATGATAAAACCACATAAAAGGACTGTAATAAATTTTATCTTTTAAAACCTTAATTTTTAAAATTTTTTCTTCAATAATTATTTTTATAAAAGCTAACTTAAAAAAAACTTATTTGTCTTAATACCTCTTTTCAATAATGGAAAACACTCAATATATAATTTATGCTTAACAATTAACACTTAGCACTACCTAAAATTTCAAAAGACATTTATTGTTTATCGATATCATTATTTTCCTCCTTACACATTCTTATTTTTAGAAGTTTTGATTTGTTTTAAGTTACTTACTACTTTTTAAAAATAGTAAAATATTGAAAAAAATTCTAATTTTAAAGTTCTACTAATCGATACTTTGTGACATTTATTAAGGAGTATTTAATACTTTATTAAATGTTTTCAAATACTTATAAATGAGTATTAAATGATTTAATTAGAACTATTAATGATACTTTACTAAAAGACTTCGATTAATATCTTCCACACTTAAAAATATGTATTCAAAAGTTTTGGACTAGATTCTAATTTTAGTTTTTCAAAGTTAATATTTGTTTTGATTTCTTATTTTTTTTAAAAATTATTTTGGTTTCTTTTAACTTTTAAATTTGAGTCAACATTGTCATTATGAAAAAATTATTTTTTATT
This sequence comes from Mucuna pruriens, assembly GCA_025330945.1. NCBI lineage: Eukaryota > Viridiplantae > Streptophyta > Magnoliopsida > Fabales > Fabaceae > Mucuna > Mucuna pruriens. The sequence goes on along the minus strand of JAENHJ010000042.1, from coordinate 2,109,180 downwards.
TTTAGACACAATTTTAAACTAAGTTTTTACTGATTTAATATGTAAAATTTATTTCATTAAATTTATCTAAAAAAATATTACAAGACTCAATTAAAGTTTGAATAAAAATACCACAAAGATAGTCAAAATCACAAAACAAGTTAGTCTCATGAATATGTAAAATATAATTTGATATAAAAATTTTAAATTATTTTTTTATTCGTAGAAACTCATTATTCATATGATTTTTATTTTTGTTATAATTTTTTTTGTTTGAACAATAGTTAATTTCTATAATTTTCATGTAAATTGATCTAATATGATAAGTTTCAAGTTGTGAATCGGTCAAAATATAGTTCAAAATCGTGTTTTAAAATAAAAAAAATTATTTTTTTAAAGAACAACATATTTTAAAAAAAGTAAAAAAACAAAATATTTTTTTTAAAAGATAAATGATGAAAACGAATTTTTACCATAAGATAAAATACTATAATTTTAATTTATCCAAAAATGTTGTATTATGATATGATGAAACACTTTATTTTCTATAAAAAATTAATTTTATATTTTTAATAATTATTTCAAGGACATTCGTTGATATTTAATTTATCCTAATTTTATCGGTGCACATGCTAAACCATACCTTTTAATTAAGAGAAGGTTATAAAGCAAATTTTGTTTATCCTAGAAACGTTTTTAGTTATTAATTAAAAATAAGTATTAAGTATTTTATGTATATATATTGCTTTTATTAAATTTCAACTTTTGTTTCTTTAACTAATTATATAAAAATGTTAGAAATTTTTATTTGCATCTTCAAAACCAGTGGTTAAGGATCATTAATAGAAAATGTTATCTTAAAGACAATAATTAAGAAATCAAGAGTATTTTTTTATAGAAAATTTAATATTTAATATTATTAATACTTCTTCATAGTAATTTTTAATAATAAAAAATTCTAGTTATTTATTTACTTGTTTGTTACCTGGTGTTCTTACTTCTTAGAATACTTATAAATATATGATATATATGAAATAATTCTAAAATAAGTATTGAATAACTTTTATTTTTAATATAATAAATATTTTTTAATAATAAATTTATTTTAATCTTAAATATATTTTAAATCCTTGTAACTAGACTTTGTCTAGTTTTTAGTCCCTACAATTTTTTTTTTCATTTCTATATCCTGAAATTTTCTTAATGTCATTTTTTAGTCATCATCACTAACAACATTTAGTTTAGTGGTTACACAGCTATCAAAATGAATAATATTAATAAAGATAATTAAGGTAATAAAAAATATTTTAAATTAAGATAATTAGATTATTTTTAGATGCATAATTAAATTAATTAATGTATTTTTAGTATAATTAATGTATTTATTATTTTATATAAATAAGATAATTACATAAATTTAATTTTTAATATATTATAAACAATAATTTGATTATTTTTAATATTATTCTTATTTTTAAATTCACTAATTTATTTTTAACTTTGTATTTTTATTAAATTATTATTTATTTAGAAAATTATAATTTAATTTTAATATATTATTTTATGTTATTTTTATATTTCAATTTAATTTACTTTTAATGCATTATATTTCAATTTATTTTTCCTTTTTGGAGATAAATTTACTATTTGATATATACTTTAAAAATAAATTATATTAAAATAAGTCAAAATTAATAAATTAAAATATAAAAGTATAATAAAAAATAATATATTATTTTGTAAATTAAAGTACAATGTCAAAAGTAAATTAATCAATTGAAAAATATGAATCATATTAAAAGAAATAAAATCATTATACATAATATATTATAAAATAAATTATATTTAATTATATTATTTATATAAAATAATAAATATATTAATTAATTAAATTAAACATCTAAAAATAATTTAATTATTTTAATTTAAAATTTTATTTATTATTTTAATTATTTTAATTAATATTATTTATTTTGTTAATTATATTAATAATAAACGAACTAGAATTAGTGATGAGCATTAAACAAAAATAATAAGAAAATATTAATATTTAAAAATAAAAAATAATAATTTTCAAAAATTAAACCAAAGAGTAGTTTAATGTGTCATTTAATTGTTACTATTTCTTTGTATCTTCACTAAATAAAACCAAAGGGTACATTTAATTGAGTATAAGAACAGTTTAATGAAGTGTAATCATATTTAATGGCTCAATTAATCGATGTATATTTCTCAGGTAATAATTATTATTTTAAAATAATGACACAATTAAAGTTGCTCCCTCCTGTCTTAAATTTAAGAAATTAAAAAAAAAAAAAACATTGTTAGTCTCAAGTATAAAAAATTTATATATAAAAAATAAAAAAAAATCTCAATTAATTTTACTTTAACGAAGTTATTTTTAAAATATTTTTTATTATTAAAATTTTTATATTTAATGACTATTTTTATTTTTAATATCAAATTTGAATAAATGATAGTTTTAAAAAATTAATATCAAATAAATTTGGTACTATTAAATTATGCTTGATCCATTTTTTTTATTTAACATAAATTATTTTTTATATTAGAGATTAAAGTAAATATTCGATATTTAATTATCTCTTTGTCTTATTTTGTTTGACGTTTTAATAAAAAAAAATTGTCTCTGTATGATATTGTAGTAAAAAAAATTATCTCATTTTTTTTTTGTTATTTTACCTATCAATTGAGCATAATTTTTTTTTTCTATTATACCTTTCACCATAATGGTGAAGTGAAATAATGAATAGAAATATGAATGAGCGACAATCTAATTATTTCCTCAGTCAATTTTTATAATATCAAAGTTAGATTCTTTTTATAAAAATTAATTTAGAAAGTATTTTGTATTAATTTTTTTAATAAATAATAAATGAAACACGTTAATGTGTTAAACTTTTTAACAGTCTAACTTTGTCCTATGTAAAAAATATATTTAAACATTTATTTTAACTTTTTATATGTATAAATAATAAAAATTAAAGTAATAAATTAATTAATAATAAGATATATTATAAAATAAAACTAATAAAATAATTTTAAAAAAAAAAAAGTACATCGCTGATTAATATTACGAGTAATTTTAGAAGAAAAAATCAAATAAATTTATATCAAATTTAATATTATTAACTAAATTAATTAATTTTCTTAATATTTAAAAATTAATTAATTAAATCTTATAAAAATTACTAAATAATATGTGAAGGGTAAAGAGTATATTAGGAAATTACATAACAAGTCTTACGAAATCAAAAATATTAAATGCATCCGTTAATTATTGTGTTAAAATCTCTTAATGATAAACAAAATAGAACAATAAAAAGTATTAAATAGTCATTATTATTCTGTCTCTTTTATTTTTTTTATAAAATGTAATTAACTAATTTAAAAAATAAAAATAATTTATATATTTATTCCATGTCATTTTATTGAATTTGAAAACTTTCACACAAAATAAAAAATACAATTAATGTTTTGAATTAAAAAAAAAGTATTATATAGTTTCTTAATATACTCTGTAAAGTGTGCTCACGAGTACATTATGGCAATCAATAACTGTTCATACAAGTTTTCTGAGAGAGAAGTAGAGGATGTCTTTGTTGGCAGGGAACCAAAAGAGTAAAACTGATTGATGGGGAAAAATGAAAAGAATGTTTATTTTGAAAAAATATTTTTCTTTATACTTTTAATTTTAAACATGTTATTTTATTTTATGTTTTCAAAAGTTTATACAGGAAATCGTGAAAAGTAAATTTTTATTTTTTTTTGCTGTTTTCACTATTTCGTATATTTTTTTAAAAAAGAAAATAAAAATAGTTTTTTTTTTTCAAATAAAAGAAAACATTGGCATGGATCTATGTTGTTTTAGAGCTAACTATCCCACCAATTTTTTTTCCTTAATATTATATATATTGTGTTGAGTTTTTTTTTCCTTAATATTATATATATTGTGTTGAGTAGTAGACGTGGACTAACTCGATTTATTTGGATTCACATATTAGGGGTTGCTAAAAAAATAACAACCCTATCCAATTGCTTTAGTGAAAAAATAAATAATTCAACCCAACTCACGGTAAGTAGGTAGGTTAAGTAAATATCAAAAATATATAAGGAAAATACAGAAAAACAAAAATATAAATACAAAAAAGTGCAACAATACGTTAGTTCCTAATAACAAATTTAAAAAATAAGTAACTAAAAGAATTTAAAAAATCAAGACATTTATAATAAAAATGAAAATAAATAAAAATAAAAAATGGTTTCCGTTTCAACCTATGTTGATTCACCTCGTCCTATAGGTTATGTAAACTGGGATAGGACAACCTGACCAAAAATAAACCACAATTTTTATAACTTGTCCAAACCATAAGTTGTGTCGGGCAAGGAAGACTTAGAATTTACATTGACAACTCTAATAGATTAATGAAGGGTAGTTTTACTTTTTTTAAATTCAAATTTTAATTTTAATCCTAATTTTTAAAACATTAATTTTTGTTCTTTTATTTTTTGAAGATCTCAAACTTTGGTGCATGTATAGATGGAAAAAGTGTTAGCTTTAGCTACTAAAGTTTTAGTATTTTTAAATATACAAGGATAAACATATTAATTTTAAAAAGCACAAAAACCAAAATTTCAACATTTTTAAGAACTAAAACGTCGTTAATCCACTCTAATATTATGTGTATTAATGTTCAAACTCGAATTATATATGTTTAATGTGAAAAAAAAATTGCATGTGTGTAAATATTGCTGAACTATGTATTTTTTTTAATATTTTTATTTTTTTAAGTAAAATTATTGGTATTCAAACACTACATTAGACGAAAGATAAACAAATAACATTACTCTAAGTCAATGAAGAATAATCTTCTTACTAATTCTCTCTTGCTTATTTGGGACGGTAAGTATTGATTGAATTTTATATTTTTAAGATTTTATTTTTTATTTTTTTTAAATATCTCACTTTGATGGGTGATATAACTAAAATTTAGAATATAAGTTAGGATTGACAATAAAACGATTGAGGGCAGATTTGACTCTACCCATCTGTATTTTTGTAAAAAGCAAAACGAGGATGAGATGGAAAAATGAAATCTAACTCTAATCACGTTGGATTTTGTCATATATATATAAATTATTTACTTATGTATATTTTAAATAAATAATATATGAAGTTAATGATTATATTTTAATTCAAATAATATATACAAACTGATAAATAATAAAGAATTTAAAAATTATTTAAGAATTAAATTTTATTTTTAATAAATATATTATTTTATTCTTTTATTTTATTATTATTACTTTAATTATTAACTATTATAATAATTTATTTATATTTTAATATTTATAAAATATAAAATATAAAAATAATTATGTAACTAAAAATTTTATATATATATATATATATATATATATATATATATATATATATATATATATAACAAGATGGATTTGGGAATGAAGATGAGGTGGGTAGTTGCATCCTCGTACCCATACCAAATCTCACTTTCTTAAATTTCGAACTCCATTTTACCTCTAGTTAAATTGGATTTTTCCGATTAAAGTTAAAGTTAAAGTAGAATTATATAAATATCAGCATGTTCAAGTTTAATAGACATATCTAATATAAGTGAAAGATAAATTTTACTTTATAAATTTTATGCTTAAAATATTCAGTATTCCATATAAATAAAAGTGTTGAGATCTCATAAAAAACAATGATATGATTAAAATAAAATATAAAAATGAAGAAAATTCTTATTTTATTAGTTAATTTTGTAATATTAACATAAATCTAAACCTATATTTTTATATAATATTAAAATCTGTTTAATTATTGTTATTAAACATATTAGGTAACATGTTATCAAGTGATTCTCAAATCTCATGTATATTTTTATTTTTACAAATTACATTGGCTCGTAATGCATTTAAATATGAGATTGATATGTTTGTTATTTAGTAAATATAACAATTTATTTTAAAATTTTCATTTTTATTGTTAACTTTATTTCTTATAAGTTAAAAGTTTTGAAAAATATATTTATCATTGTTTCTTAATGACATCACATGTATATAAACATATGACAATAAAAGTATGATGGATCATGTTGAAGAATTCAAAATAAAGAAATGTTTGATATTTGAATTTATCGAACCTCGGATAGATTCTTATTAACACGAAACATTATACATCATCTTAAAACAGTAACTCACGTTATATGTTTAGATACAATCACATCATTATTAAATAATGATAAAAATTATTTAAAATGAATAAAATTACAAGGATTAAAAATAACATTTAAAAAAACTAAAATATAAAACTCATTAGATTTAGATAAATTAAAAATATATTTAATTCTTAAAGATTTCATACTACGCATTTTTTTCCATCTCTTTTAATCTTACATAAATGTGTCTAAATTAATACAATATTAATATTAATATTATATCTTCATTGGATTAACATGGATTTTCTTTACTTGTAATATCAATATATAATTAAAGAAAAAGTATTTGTAAAATGAAAGAACAATGGGTGGTACAATGTAAGTGTAATTATTTGAAAATGACCGCAAGTACTTCGTAATTTGGGGTTGACATGGGGTAAAAGCGTAAAAGTCAAAACATAATATTTGTTTGTGAAAATAATTGCAACTTGTTATGTTGTTGGGAGTTGAGGCGGTGGTGCATGGACCTAACCTAATCATCATAAGATTCCCATTCACTTTCAGAGGCGCAGTGCACACACACACACGCTCTCTCCCTGCAAATGTGCTTCCTATATTAATGTCTCTGAGCCACGCTCTGCACTCACAAACTCAATTTACTACGCTCATGTTTATCTTGCACTTCTTTTATTATTTCATTCCAAGAATTCCAAATATCTAACTTTTTATAACAACAATTTTAAAATAAAAAACGCAAGGTTTTTATTGAACGGCGTGAAAGGACTTGTGGTGGATCAAATGGTCCCCCACTCTGTTGCTATTTTTTTTAATAATTTATATCTCTGTTTCTCTCTCTATTTTTTAATTATAAATTATATCATTCTAATATTTTACTTTTAACTACTGATTTCATTAAAGTATTGACTTTTAATTGGAAAAGAGTATTCAATTCTCTTCCGCAGACATTAATAAAATATTAGTCAATTATTTAGGGTAAAAGTCAAATGTTGTGTGGTTTGATAAATAAATACTATTGCAAATTCAAGCACAACACACAAGCCAGTCCCAAGGGAGAGTTGGGGTGGGTCCACCCTGACTCCACCAATTTATTGCTTTTAGTGGAACTGGTGTTGTCTTTTTTTTTTTTTAATAGATTCTTTGTATTTTTTCATGAGTAGTGATAAGTGATTTAAACATATTTATTAAGGAAAAGTAAATATTATGTTAAATAATTTTACTTATTTAAAAATAAACATTAAATGGTTTATAGTTTTAAGGATTTAATTTGGTTATATTAACCATATAATTTTTTTTAATATCATCTAATTATAGATTTATCTATTATAAGATTATTGATTTTATAATAATCACTCTACATGATTGATTGGTAAGGTAAATTTGTTTATACTAATAATATAACAAGATTCAATTCATTTTTAAACTGTAAATATTTTAATAAATTTTAAAATAAATTATCGATGTTTTAAAATATTAATTAACATTGTCTTTTTTTTTGTTACACAAAATTTTGGATGAGGAGATGACATCCTGGACAAGAAAAGTCTTTGGGTTCACTTACTCGACTTCTCGACTAATTCTTTTGAAGTTTGTCTTTTGTTATTGTCATTGAATTGCATGCTTTTATTTTTATTTTATTTTGAAGGTTATTGACAAGAATTACATTTTTTTTATCTTGATTAGTTTATGTATTTAGTATTTTAGTGCGAGTAATGTATAAGATAAATGTTTATTTTTATATAATTAAAATTTTTAATAAATATTCTGAAATATATAAATCATATTAAAATTATATATTTTTATAAATAAATATTTTTAATTATATTATAATAAATCATATATATTATGATACAAAGATTATTTTTAATTATGGATAATTTATTATAATAAAATAAATTATTCTAATTTATTTTTATATAAATATATTTTTTAAAATTATTTATTTTTAGTACATATATATTTTAAAAATTATTTATTTTTATTTTTTTACTTCTTTTCTAAAATTGTATATATTCACACATACTCATGAATATTCTATATATGTTTATAAAATTCATAGATATATGTTAAATACTCGTATATATACAAGTAGGTAACATAGAACTAATACATATCTGTTAATTAGATAAGAGGGTATTATATATAAGGATATTACAAATACAATATTAGATATTTTTTCCTAATTACAGTAAATAAAAATAACAAATATACACAAATAAGAGACAAAACAAATATTATATTTCTACCTCTATTCTTTTTTAAGAATTAAATTAGAAGTTTTGTTGTTTTTTTTTTTACAAAAATCAGTCTAAATGTCTTTTATATTAATTTTTTTACACAAATATTTTTAATTATGAGTCATTTTTTTAAGTTCAATAAATAATAGATAAAATACAATAATATCATAAACTATTTGAGAATCTAACTTAATTTACTTCTTATGCAAAATATTTTTGGAATCTTATTCTACTTCGACATGCTTGGTCAATAAAAATAATAAATATATTACAAATGAGAGATACTAAAATAATTATAGCCAAAAAAAACATTTTAAAAAACAATAGTATAATACTTAATAATGAGATTGGTAATTTTGAAAAGAACATATAAGTTTGAGATAAATTTAATGCTAGTAGTTAAATTAATTAAAATTTTTAACCTTATAAATTAGTTAATTGGTTCTCATAAATAAAATAAAATGAATAATAAAGTATAGAATACACGAGACATAGAAAAAACAAAAACAAAAATAAAATAATATAAAATATAATTAAAATTAATAATATCATATAAAATAAATAAAACTAAAAACTAGTTGAAAAAATATTTCAAATCTATTTAAAATGTACTAACTAATTCTATCATTAGGCATGAAAATAGGTTAGGCTATGCTTAAATAGGCCTATCTTATTTTATAAGCCTATTTTATGTTAAGGTTTTAAAATAAATTAACAAGTTAAATAGATCAATATACTTATTTTTAAATGAGCTAACAATAATAATTTATTTTTTGAGAATTTTTTTTATTTTGGTACAAAAATATTAAGATATTAAATATATAAATATAATATTATATTAAAAATTTAATTATATAGAAAGAGATAAATAGACTAGTTTGTTAAATTTAATAGTTTTTTTTATAAGTATAAACATAACTTATTTAAATAAATAAGTTTTTTTGAAATTCCAAATTTACCCTTTTTATTAAAGAGACTAAACTATATTAGATTTTAAAGAGATTAAGTCATATACTCTTATTGACGACCTGACCTATTCTCATATTTATCTATCACCAATTTTTCTAAAAATAAGATAAAATAGATTCACCTATATATTTTTTTTAAAAAAATAATATCTTTTACAAATTTGTATAACTACTAAAACTTATTATCACTATAAATGTCTTTAATTTTTGACAAATATTTATTTTTTAATTTAATATGCATCCAACATAATTTAGTAGTATCTATCATAAAAATATTATTAATACTTTTATTAGTAACATTTTTTATATCTTTAATAATATTTAATAAATATAAAATATTATTAATGATATTTTATCACACAATTCAAATACAATAATTATTAAAATAATATCAAAATTAATATGTAATGTTTTTATATTTTTGTAATACATTTTAAATGTTATCAAAAGTCATACTTGTAGTAGCGATAAAATTATTATAGATATCAAAATTTTTCTATCGGAACATTTTATTTAATTGTATATTTAGATTCAAACTTAAGATCACTAATTAAATTTTTTATTTATTTATTTTAATATGTTTTAATTTATTTTTACACCTTACTTCAACTAAGTTATAATTTAAAAACTCCTAGGTTTTTTTTTTCCTTTTTATTCCCATTAATTTACTTGAACTTGTTTTTTTTTTTATTTTTTTTTATTTTTTTTCTTCGCCATCTCTCTTAGTGATGTCACAGTTTTCACTCTTGCACTCAACATCAATATGAAATTTTGATGACATTCATGACCAGCTTGTTAGATATCATTGCTACATCATCGTTTATAATATAAAATAATCATTTATTTTATAACGTAAAATTTATAAATTAATTTGTAAATTTTATGATAACAAGTTATTAAAAGTAAATTAAATATTATAATTAATATATATATATATATATATATATATATATATATATATATATTTATAGTTATAATTAAATATGTCATTTTATATTATTTTATATTTATCCGTTAATTGGTTTATAAACTAATTTTACCCCACACTTTTAATTTAATAAATTAATTTATAAATTTCAAATTTTTAATTTACAGTTTTCAACTAACTTATAAGTTTTGAATTAGTTTACAAATTAAATTGATCAAATATACTCTAAATGTACATGAATAAAAATTATATTTACATTGATATTTTCAAGAAAGCGTAAAATAAAAAAAAAATCAACTTTTCAAGTCATGTAATCTTTTGATTATGCTAGACATTAGATGAATTGATATGAATAGTTAAACTCATCTTATCAATGGCTGTAGCTTAAAATTTCCCAACTAAAATGGCTATTTTGTTCGTTTGGAATAATAATAGTAAAAAAAATAAAATAAATAGAAACTATAAAATATATAATAACTATAAAAGTCATATTTTCTTTTGGTCTCTATGTTTTTTTTATATTTTTTCCCCACCCAATTGATATGGTAAATTATCACACTATCATATTTTAACTTTCTATTTCAATTACTTTTCTTTTACTGAACTGCCCTGTATATAAAAAATGAGAAAAGAAAACTATATTAACAGCATAAAAAGTATATTTTCGAAAAAATAAAATATGGACAAGCTCTTTTTAATAATAATAATAATTATTATTATTATTATTATTATTATTATTATTATTATTATTACAACATTCCAAATGGGATCTTTACGAATTAATGATAAGATTTTGACAAATTAACCTCATCCGTGGCCGTGGGGTCATATGATGTAACCTGGTCAAAATTGTTGTCGTTTTCTGGAAAATTTATATTTGATTATTTTACTTAATTTTATTGTGGAACTGGAATTATTAAATTAATAAACAAAGCAGATGCCGTACGGTACGTGAGCATGAGATGGCAGATCATCATTCACGATGGACCAAACTTTGCCTACGTTGCACGTCACCACATCAAATGCATGATCATGATCTCTGACTCCACACCCTAAAACTGCAAACGGGCTTACCTGAATATTCCCAATTCACATTTCACCATAATTTTTTAAATTAACTAAAATAAAACGAAAAAAAAAAAACCATTTGGAGGAAAGGGTGCTTATGATCTCACAACTTTATTTCAAGCCGAAAGGGTTATACTCCGACACAGCAAAGCAACAGTACAAAGAAAAGAAACAAACTAGTGTATTATCTTATAACACGAGAAGAACAATGAAGAAGATAAAAATCCAAAGACATGAAGAAGATAACTTTATTTGAGGTTTTTAATTTTGTAGAATATATTTGCGTAGTAATGAGTGTCGATCACTGGATGTCCGACCAGATAAACCTGTATCCTCTATTCCAAACAATTTGAAGGGAAGTAAGCTACGAAAATAGAATCAATACCAATATTATGTAAAAGCCACGAGCAAGGCACATGAGGAATCTCTAAACACCACCACCACAATTCAATGTAATTGACCCACCAATCAACATTCACCTTAATCTAATTGTGAACTGGAAACACCTAATCAACACCAACACTATTCTCCCTTCTTTTAATATGTATCAATGTCACAAAAAATATGCCATATATGTAGTCTCTCCTTATGTTCTCTTAATTAACTTTTAAAAAATAAATCAAACTTCCTCCGATAATCAAGTTATGCCTAAACAATTGCTTTAAGACCACAAACCAAGTTCTTATATCATAGTTATTAAAATTGGATTAGGCAGAACAATTTAATTGATTGGACTGAAATCGGTTAGGTCGTTGATTTGAACAACTCAGAAAATAACTAACGAACCAGTTAAAATAGGTGGACAAAATAGGGTTGAACCAGCTTTAATTTTTTCTTTTTACAGTTTTTGTTAATTTTTGTCAATTTTCTCATTTACAAATATTTTTAAAATAAAAATAAAGGATGATATATTATATATAATATGTATACACTTTTGTCCCTTAAATTAAAAAAAAATTAATTATACTTTTTGCCTTTTAATTTTTAAAATTTCACAAATTTTATTTTTAATTTTTTTTCACATTTTAACCTTAACCTTATACAGTTTTACAGATTTTGTTTTAATATTAGTTTAACATTTTACTTTTGTTGTGGCTAAAGGGAACATGGTTTTAAAAAAGAGTTTAATGACATTTTTTTCATTACTTTTAAAGTTGTACATATTTTTAAAATTTTACATATTTCGTGTCTAAAATGTAATTAATAAAACCTTTAAAAAGAATAATAAAATGGTAAAGTTAGAATTGGAATCATTTACGTTTTTATTTTTAACGATCACCAAAGTTTATATATATATATATATATATATTAATTTTAAAGATTAAATTATTAATAATTTATAATTTTAAATATTATTTTGTCATTTTATTTATTTTAAAGACTAATTTAATTGTCGATTATAATTTTAAATATTAAATTAATTCATAATATATAATTATAAAAATTATTTTATCATTTTATTAATTTTAAAAATTAATATAACATATCATTGTGATTTCAAAAACTATATAGCGATTCATTCTACAAATTTATCTAACTTAATTTTCTTATAAATTATTATGTTAATTTATTATTTAATATATTATATAATATTAACAAGATAATATTTTATTATTATAACTTTGGACCTTAATAATAAGATATATTTTATATTTTATTAAATATGATTGAATCAATGAATTCAAGCTAATGTCTTCACTTCAATATTCAATCAAAATTTAAAAATATAATTTCTCATTCAAAGAATAGTTTACCTAAACCACCCAAATTAAGTATCGTCAGAGTCGGTTAACTAGACTTTCAGTGTGTTTTAGTTGGAGGTAGAAAAACATGATGAATGTAAAATTATGATGAAATTAATATAAAAATAACTATTTGAAGTGTGTTTAATTTTATTGTAAAATAAAAAGAATCAATTTTGATTGTATTTAAATTTTATTTTATAAAATTACAAATACTTGATTATTTTTAATTAAAATTGATTTTACCTTAAAATTTTAATTTGACTAAAAATGATAAAAAAAAATTATGTTAAATTAAAAAAATATACTAAGTTTATGAAAAATATTATTTTCAACATGAAAATACACAAACATAAAACACTTCAATTAAAAATTAATTTTAATTAAAATCAATTTTATTCAAAATATCACAACAGTACTGTAATTAAGTAGTAGTAGTATTTTTTTTATTCATTGGGCACGAGTGATGCGTTCACTTTGTTTGAACAACCTACGTGGCATCTCTAACTTCAATATATGCGTGTTTCTGACTTGTTAACCAGAGAAAAGAAAAAGGGGAACGTTACTCCATAGAAAACAACACAATAACATGTTGTATATAAATGAAGACATATGCAAATATTTACGTCATGTTTTCTCACAAGAACATCCATTCAAACATCATATTAGGCATTTGACAAATTAAATGGAATTAAATAAGATGATTATAGATATAATAAAACTTTTTTTTTCAAAATTTTAATATAATTACATTGGTAATGATTCAAATTCGAGACCCTATTTAACTTAAAATAACTTTGCGCTAAGTAATCTACATATTCGATGATAAATATTCATATGGATAAGTTTTATAAGATTTTGTGAATTTCAATATTACTTTGGCATTTTAATCGTTGAATTATCAAATTTGAAACTTTATTTCATATTCATCTAAATAGCCTATATATATTACTCTGAAAGAGATAAAGGAAATTTAAATTAATCTTTAATTTATTAAATTAATCGAACAATGGAAGTTATAATTAAGTTTGCCTATTTCATAAAGTTTGTTGATCTCTTTTTGTTTCAATATATACTATAGATATGGTGTTATGTCAAGATTCTTGATGCAGTGTTTCGCTGTTTAATTAGAGAGTTCCAATTTTGGCAGAGAAAGAAAATAATCTTGATCAACTATTTATTATTAAAGGCTGAGAACATGAAAAGAAGAATTCCATTAGAAAATGACTGTTTGTTATTACTTCTACACAAGATAATGAATATGAATACGTATAGAAAGCGAACGTAGGGATGTGTAGCTCCACATATAAAGAACATATGTGGTAATATTTAAAACCACCAGTCCTTGTCTCGTCATCATCAACCAATTCTTATTATTTATTGCACTTTCTAATTAATTATTCACTTTAATAGGGGCCCCCTGTGATCAATAAATCCTCATATAGCTTTGTTTATTACTTTATTTAATTAGAGAATGATTTTATGATGCACAAGAACTTAAATATTCTTGTGCTCCATGGATATGTATTTACTATCCTCGTGATATCTCGTTGAGCTCTATTCAATTAATGTACAAGATGGCATAACTTCTTTTCCAGCTCTCCATCCCCATCCTTTTTTTCTTGTGGAAAAATAAAATATATTTCGTTGTTGGGTCTAATAATAATTAAGATTTGCAAGGATTATAAATTAAATGCAGTGGAAATTCTGACACCTACACGACCAGTTGGAGGACAAGGTAGGTCCAAATCCGGCCAGCGTTCTAGAAAGGTACGCTAGTATTATCTTGCCCTAGAACCGTTCATTAAATCAAATTCGTGAGACGAATTCTTGGTCGTATCCATCTTCTGTTGGCATATTCTATATGGTTTCATTTTCAAACTTTCCACCAGTCAGTTTCTTTTTCGGGGCAGTTGGGCGTTTCAATTATTATTTCCTTCATTTTTTATTTTTTATTTTTTCTAAGGGTTCATTATTCATATTTTTTTTATCAATATATATATATAACAAATTAATAATAGCAAAGAGTGTGTAAAATATTTGGAAGTAGTGTTTTAATATCATAATAGTTGTTTTAACTTAATAAATAATCTCAACTTTAAAAAAGAAGATATTCATCTTTAAATTTCACTCAAACATTACTCGCATTTTTTTTAATGTGAAACAATGTTATATTAAATTACTTAATAAGTATTAGTTCTTTCTAAAAAAAAAATGTATAAACAACTGTATTAAATATTTAAAAAAAAAAATTTACTACTCATAATGATTCTTCCTAATTCATACTTATGATTTTTACCAAAATATATTATAAATTAAGACAACATATTTTATAATATATATTTTGTTTTTATCTCTTTCAATCATATTAACCATCTTATTTCATATTTCTCTTTATATATATATATATTTAGACTAAAATATAATATAGAATTATTATTGGTTTCAATTTGATATTTTAAATTTTAATTTTTTATTTTGATCTTTAAAGTATCTTTATTTAATTAAATTGACCATTCTAACTTACACAAATTTTAGCTAACACAAATATCTATCTATCTTATAATTTGTTATGTGTCACCAAGTTAATTAAGTTAGTGTGATAAATTAATAAAAAAAACAAAAAAAATAATAAAGACACTTTAAGATATTTAAATAAAACTTTTTAAATTTATGAGACTAAATTATAACAAAAAAAATTTAGAGAAGAAAATATTATATTTTAGTTTTTTTGTTATATAGATTTTTCGTACCAATTTTTTTATACAAATAATTTTCCTCCATTAATTTGTTCTATTTTCTTTTATATATTGGCAAGTTGTGCCAAAACAGCATGTACATTTGTTGTAGGACATGATGATGTAAGTCGATATCCATATATGTTGGGGATCTGCATGTAGCTGTAGCTGTCGTGGTCCTGGTTGCTAAGGCAAGTGGCTCCCAATCCCATATTTGTCATCATTGACTTAAAAAAGAGGAGTAAAGTGTAGAAGAAACAGTCTTCCCCACTTATTAGGTCAAACCAAGAACACAAGAAAGCTCTGTTGGTTTTTTAAATACCTCGAGGTTGGGCCTAGCTCTCACAATGGCTAAGTCAGCCAAACACTTAAACACGTCGCCATGGTAGTTCACCGGCGCAATTGAAGGCTTCTACTTGCCATTTATTATATGCATACAGAGGTCAATCTTGATTATATTTCTTCTAGTAGAATTCAATATTTTTCCTAGTCTCACCTTAGATTTTTCAACTCTGTGTTTTTTTTCGGAACCTATATAATAATATAATAATTGAGGGTTTTGTAACACAAGGACCTGAGTCAATTTGATTAAGACCTAATGGAAGTACATTATTGATTATTAATAGCTAGTGATTATAACTACTTAATTAAAGCAGAACAATGTCAATGCGTTGTTCTGTTCTATATTGACAAAAATTAACTTGGCATTGCTAGAATCGTCCTGTATATTCATAAATAAATTCATTATTTCAATAGTCACCATGCATTAATTTTATCCAAGGTTATTACTCTGGGCGCATTATGCAGACTAATTTTGATTTGAATGATTTTATTGTTACACTTCGTGAACTTTTTATTTTTTATTTTTATCGTGTGCTTGGACACACTAAGAAGTTAAGAAACACGCAGTTTTATTAGAAAGAATTAATTAATATTGTAAGTTGAACATCAAATTAGCAAACTCGTTTGTGACTCTATTTGTACACTTCCCTCGTGACTATTAATTAGGTTTTATCAATGTATGGTAATGATAACATTGAACAAGTTATATTTGTGGATTTTATTTCACTAGCGTTTTGCTATAAGTAAAATATGATTAGAAAGTACAAGAGAGACTCCAGATTGTTTACAAACTAGAGCAAATATAACGCAAAATAATTACACTTTCATTTTCTATTTTTTAAATAACACTTACATTCCTCTCATTTTTAAGTAGGCACTCATTTTCTTTATATTAATATTTTTAACAAAATTATACTCACCTCTTTTATATTTTTAATAAAGAGACTCACATCTCTACTCTTATTTTATTTAATAAAATAATACATTCATCCTTTCTTTAATATTGTATAAGAGAGAAGATTTTTAAAAAAACTAGAGAGATATAAATATTATTTAAGAATATTTTAGGAGAGGTAAATACAAATTTTCCTGAATATATTAACTTTAAGAGATAAGAAAAAGAGTCAATATACCATCCAAATAAATAAGAGCCTTCTAATTTTTCTAAAAACCAAAACAATGATAAAGTTTTAATAAGATATCTAAAGATAAACATAATATCTAAGAAAAAAGATAAAAATGATACTGACTTTTCCACTCTTAAATATAATAACATTTCTCATTAGTCAAATAAATCACATTTCTGCGTGTCAAATAAAACAAGACTTTTTTACTTTTTTTCCCAACTAAAATTTGGTCATGTAACAAGAGAGAGAAAGGTTAAAAAAGAATACAAGCCCGTCGTAGATATTAATTAGTCCACACCTAATTCGGAAAACTGCAGGAAGAAGTGCCCAACATCCTCAACGGACAAGCTATCCATCTCTTAATTAATTAAGAATCTTTAGTTTGATATTCTATAACACTAGGGAATTGGAGTAGCTAGGTTTACCTCTTTAGTGATAAATAATATTAAAATAAATTATAAGAAAATAATAAAGCAATATATAAACTTATCATTTACCTTTATTTTTTTGCCTCGTGGAAATAATTTCATCCAAAACATTAGATTTAATAATTTAGGTTATGGGGTCGCAAAAGAATTCGTTTTATAAATCTATCCACCCATGCACCCATGTAAAATTTAATTCAATCCATTCATTTTTACAAAACAAAAAATACTTGAAGTGGATTAGATGGTTCATGTAAATAAATATCATGTCTTGTTTTAAAATTTAACGGATCATTTAATTAATCCTTTATAGATAAATCAGTCTAACATAACCTTTTTACATATTTGGATTTATTTTAAATTTATTAAAAAATTTATAATAGTTTCTTATATAGTAATTTTAATACTTATTCAAAATATTTTAAAATTTAAAAATATTTATATTGAAAATTATCTTAAAAAATTAATAAAATAATTTTTTTAAAAGTGAATTAAAAAAGAGTTATAAAATATATTTTTGTAGATGAATAAGAGAAAATAATTTGAAATAATTATGAAAATTATTTAATTTTTAAAAATAACTTCATAGATAAATTAGATTGGATATATATCCATAAAAAAATTGTTCATGGATGAATTAAATAAATTTAAGATGGATTAAAATTTTAATTAGTCATAAATGAATATTAAATTATTTTTAATCCATTTATTATAATATAAATAAAAATTTGTCCAATCCATCTTTCACGTACTTATTTTAGGTGGTATATATAGTGTATTTATACAATTGGGGTTTACCATGTTCTATATCTCATGCAATTGTGTGAATTTGGAGTTTTAGATTGGTTAGATTCAAATAGCGTAAGTCTATAATTAAATCTATTAAAGTTTATCAAAATAAAATTTTAAATTTAATTTAATATATTTTACGATTAAATTTATAATATAAATCTCATATATAAATATAATTTATTAAATAAACACTTAATTAAATTGCTTAAGTATAATATTTTAATGGTTGTAAGCAGTAATAGAGTTTTCAAGTCAAATTCTTCTTTCACAATTGTAAATAGCAATATAGATAGACAAAGTTTTGTCTAAAAGAGGATAAAAGATGGGTGGAATAAAAGAAAAAAAAAGTATAAAATAAATATAATAAATAATATGATAAAAAAAATCAATTTAAGAGGTTGGTCAAGTAGATTAAACAAGGTTTCTTACTAGACAAGTCATAAGTTTGAACTTTCACTTATGTAAATCTAAATAGTTCAGTAAATACTCTCCAAATCTATAAGGTTTTTTTAGCTTTGAACTGAAACGTCATCTCTTTCCCTAAATTCTCTAACGGTGGATTCATTAAAACAAAAATTACCCATAATTATAATGAGATTTTCAAAAATCTTGTACAATTAACTAAGAAGTCCTCTCAATAGTGATTTTTTTTTTAATAGTGAGGGTTTCTCTCAATTTATTTTATCTTTGAACGCATCATGTGATTTCCCTTACATAAAACATATCATATTTTGTTATTTTTATTTTATCAAAATTTATATACTACCTAAATTTAAGTCAATCTCAAATTATATAATTGTTAATTAATATTATAACTTTTCATATTTGTAAATTTAAAGCCATATGCTTGATTTATTTCATAAGTTTTAAAAAAATCGTTCTAATCTATTCCTATAAAATAATTGATCTTAATAGTGAGCATATTTCTTATTAGACTTTATTATTAAAATATTTAATCTCCATTGTAAAAACACAATAAAACTTATTATCTAAATATTTAATAAATCTTTGTATCCATTACTCAAACTTAATGTCATTAATTAAGTTGAAATCATATCACTCTAATTTAGTTACGCTTCCAATGATTCTATTTTAATTTTAAAATATCCATGCATTACTAGAAAAACTTGTTATTTTATTTTAGAAAAATCATGGAAATTAAAGTGTATTTTATATTTTAAAATTTATTTCTTATTAGCGCTTTACGTTGACATTTTTTTTTCCATTTATTACGAATATCTAGATTTGCAATGGGAAATGATTACTATATAATATACACAGACGTATACGCAAAAGTACTTATTGAATGAGCTACGTATACTATGCATTTATATACATTTTTTTTACTACGATATACAATTAACAGTTTTTTTAAGTAAACTCAGATTGTCTGAAAATCAGATACCAACATTTCCAAATACCGTGTTTTTTTTTTAAATAAATGTTGTGGACAAATCAAGGACAAGACTCTATACGTACAGTTATGACAGTCTACGAATTACAGAAACCTTCTTTAATGCAACTAAGAAACCTTGCATTGTTCACAAAAAAAAAAAAAAGAAACTTTGCAATAAATATGAATATTAATAAAAAGAAACTTCTTTCAATGCTTTTATTATTGAAATAGGTATCGTTGGTAGAAGGTTGATTATGAAATTAAAATTTTCTATCTTCTGTCCTGAAATTGGCAATGGCAGGATGCACGTTGCGTATCTGATTTTTGAGAAAGATTAAATTGAGGAAGAGATTTCAGGCATTTCATTTCCCTACAATAAATGAATTTGGTGCATATAAAAAAAAGTGGAATTATTCTTTAATTAAGTAAACCACCTACCAATATTGGGTATCTGGATGCTAGGGCTAATTGGGTACACATGGTGCTTCATATAAAATGTGTTGAATAATAAATCCTATCCATACTTATTTTTACCTGTCAAACATTTTGCTCGAGAGAAAAGATAAAAGCAATGATGACAAGTTTTAACATTAATGCACAATGTGTGGTTTATATGTGGCAGATTTTTCCCTATATATATTTCTTATATTTGTGTCTAAATGAACCTAAACGTGGCAGATCGAAAGCCGAATGTAATTATGAACAAAAATGAATTATATATAATTTCAGATGAAAACGTAAATACCGTCCAATAAATAAAGGGCATTATATTATTTTTGGTATGAAATATATTCTACCACAATTGTATCAGGCGGCATAAGTAAGCTTGAATACGTAGAGTCTTCAGTACTCTGTCCAAAATTAGATATATTTAACGTAAAGTTTGAGAATTGAATATTTATTAGCAGTACGATAATGGATAATTTGAAATGTCTAATAATAATATTAAAATAAACTTTAATGTTATATTAAAATTTGAATTTGAATTTAATTTAAATTTAAAACTAACTAATAAGTAAAAAATATTTTATTTATATACACTATTTTAATTATATTACTGATTAAATAAAATAGAAGTTTGGATATAATAGTCTGATTTAATCATACTATACGTTTAATTTTTTCAAATACTATATATTAAATTGGTCAAAATTCCAAAAATTAAATGTCTAAATTTTTATTAAAATATTAGCAAGTAATTCATGTGATACGTAGATGATTTTAGCTTTAGTATAACTTTTGTATTACAGAAATTCTTTTACAAGAATTTAAATTATGCCGAAAGCAATGGGTAGTACATCCAACTAATGACACGCTGAGGATGAGAATTGATAGAATAATTATTTATTTTATATAATTAAAATTGTAATAAATAAATATTTTAGAATATATAAATTATATTAGAATTAAAATTCATAATAATTTTTTTAACATATAAATTATATTTCATATGTATGATAAATAATTTATATTGTGGTACAATATTATTTTTATTTATTGATAATTTTTGTTAAAAATATTAAAATTATTTAGATTAAAGATATAAAAATGATAGACTAAAAAAGATAAAAAAATTAAAATTCTTACAAAAATTTGTTGAAGAATAATAATTAAAAATATTCTAGTACAAAAATAATATTGTTTAATATAATTATTTTAATTTATATATAAATAATAATTTATTTTAAAATTTAAATGTGATTCAATTCAATCCAAAATAAAGTGATTTAGATTTTGTCAATTTTTGGTTTTAATTATTTTTCGTCTTCTGAAAAATATTAAATAAATAGTAAGATAATAAATATAAACTTTAAGTGATTATATAGCTAATAATAATACAATTCTTAAAATATAGACGGTTAAAAACAATTATTACAAATATTTGTAATTAAATATATTTTTATAAATAAATATAATTTATGTAATGATTTTATAAATATATAAAAAATAGAAATATAAAGATGAATGATAATATATATATATATATATATATATATATATATATATATATATATATATATATATATATATGTATATATATATTGTGACATACGTTGCGACAAGAGTCAACGAGAGTGTATCGAGCATCTGAATTCCCTTTAAGGAAGAGAAATCGAAAAAACAAGAGTCGTCACTAGCGTTTTCGAGGTAATGATAGATAAGGTTAGTCTTGAAAACAGATTTCGAACTCGGAAGTCTATTACGTATAGGGAAGATGTTAACACCCTACCGCATCCGTCTTAAGACGGTTACTTGAACTAGGTACGTGAAATTAGATATGGCTTCTAAACTCCATTTTTTTATCTTCCAGACGTAGGTAAGGATGAACATATTTACTAAAAATAGAAGGGTATGTTTTTGGATTTTATGGACTTGATAAGAGTAATCTTTTACTCTTACATACCTCCAAAGCAATAGAGAAATCAAAGTCACGTAGTTTTGACTAAGACTTAAGGGCTAAACAGGTAGGCCGATATCGAATCGGGCGCCAAGGGGATGCCGACTAGGTATCGGCGAGGGTAAGATGCCGACTAGGAATCGGTAAGGGCAAAGCTCAGGGCCTAACTAAGTGTCAGATAGTTTAAGATACTATTTGGGATGGGGTATTAAATGGAGGTAAGACTGATCTAATGTTGACTGGTCGATTAAGGTATTGGTGGTTTCTCTCAACTATTTGACTAAGTGTTTGATTGTGAATTTATTCAAGTTAGGATGCTATATAAATTGAGCATTCAAACCAAAAAGAAGTTTTAGTGTTTTCACCTAGTTTTTGAGTGGGTCGACGTCGTCATATAAAGAACTAACTTTACCCTTTTCTTCTCTAGTATTTCCGAAGATCTTCCACCATTAATGCGATGACTTCTTGTAAGGTTTCATTAATACGGTGGTGCCCCACAGGGTTCCCTCTAATAAATGCGATGATGCTTTTATTTAATGTGATGGTGACCCTTCGGTTCTTCCTCTGGCTAAAGGCAAAAAACACTTTTTTCAACTTTGATTTCTTACTATGTGTCAGGGTAAAACCCACTCTTCTAGAAAGTGAGGGAATAGCAAGCAAATGTCCGCTTTTTATTTTTATTTTATTTTATTTTATTTTCAATTTGGGATTACGGACAAAATTAGGTGTCCATAATAAATATATATATATAATACATATTATATAAATTACCATGTTTTTATACATATTATCGTTGTATAATGTATTGTATAAATTAATATATATTACTATATTTGTTATATATTTTATGATTTTATATATATTATATAATTATATATAAATTATTGTATTCTTTGTGAAAAAACAAAAGTGCTGAAGATTAATAATCTCCTAGAAAAGTTAAACCAGTTGAATAGTTAATAACAAAAACAATAAAAATTAGGTGAAGAAACAAAAACATAAACTATTACATTATTTGAGAATGCATATTTGGTTAGGACTTTTACCACTTGGTTTAATTCAAAATAGATATGAGAGAAGAGATTATAAATTCTGAACAAGTAAGTTTTTTAATATAAAATACTAAAATATAAAAAGAAAACTCAAAATACATAAAGTAGTAATCAAATTAAGGATTGATTGTAAATCAAATTCAACATAAATATTTGTAAACCTTTAGAACAAACAAGTACTATTTAAACTATTGCATGTTATGTGTAAATTATATATAAAAGAGAAAAAATATTTTTTTATCTTAATATTTTTCAATTTCACTTATTTCTTATAATAAAAAATACACTAAATTAATAGAATAAAATATGATTATTTCATATTCTACCGAGAAAAAAAATTAAAATTTATAATAATATAATATAATATAGTTATAGTTATTTTATTTTATCATATTTGTTTAATACTCCTTATTTTACCCTTTATCGGTTATAAATTTAATTGTACATTCTCTCTCTCGTTTTTTTATACCGAAAGAAATGAACAAGACTAGAAATTAACAAGACTAGAAATTAAACGAGGGGCACTACAGCCTGTAGCATCATTTTTTTTTTATTAAACTTCTCCCTATTTCTCTCCTTATACTATTTTATGTTCTGTTCCAAAAAGATAAAAATGTAGGAAATAGGCACAGGTAAGCATGATAAGTTCTATGTTTTGGCTAGTTTGTAATAATATATATTTTTTCTATCATGGATCTCTTCCCGCGTAATGAACCAGGGCTAATTCCGTTTTGCAAATACAACAACAAGTAGCCTTCAATTGTGTAAACATATTACGCCAACCCATCGAATTTGTAATAATAATGCTATAACGTATCCAGTTTTTTGCTAGACTAACCGTATTAATTTACACCTCAAGTAGGAATTTAGGCCTAAATTTTTGTTGGGGCTGCAGTCCAGCGCCACCAGCGAGGAAACATCAAAACATGAGCCCGTTCGTTATAGCAAAAATAATTATTTCCTTTTAAAGTTTTTCATAAGTTTTTTTTAATTTTTTAAGACAATCAGAAGCTAAATAAATATAAAATTAAAAAATATTATCACATAAGTTCAATTCTTAACTATTATATTATATAGAAAAAAATTTATCTCCCTTAAATAAAAAAATATATTGTAAACAATAAATGCAATCACAATCATTAATTAAAAATTAATTATTAAAATTTTAAAATTATAATTAAAAAAAATTAAATTAAATTAAATACATATACATATATAATAAAAATTAGTAATTACTATTATATTTTATTATCTAAAATAAACTCCTATCATTCTAGTATCTGCGTCTTAAAACGGAAAAAAAATTATGAATATAAAATCAGTTACGAAGGCCCAAAACTATAAAGCCCAACCCATTCCACATAGAAGACTAGAAATAGAACACAAGGGTGAGAATTTTTTGTCCGACGGTTGAAAAAGTTGAGACTTGAGAGACATGGCAACTATGGATTCCGACGTGACGATGGTGGCGGCCGGCGAGCCCTCCAGCAGCGCTGGTCCTTCTTCTTCCACCAAGAAGCCGAAGCGATTCGAGATCAAGAAGTGGAATGCCGTTTCTCTCTGGGCTTGGGGTGCGTTTCTCTCAACTCTCTCCCAAACCCTAATTTCCCTTTCCTTCTTTAATCTTTTTCTTCCTTTTCGTTTCTTTTATTGCAGATATTGTTGTCGATAATTGCGCTATCTGCCGGAACCATATCATGGATCTCTGTAAGCGTTTTTAATTCAATTTTTTTTTTTTTGCGTGTGAATTATCTTTTGTGCTAAGACAATAACCTTATTCAATTTGAGTGATTATGGTTTAGGTATTGAGTGCCAGGCCAACCAGGCTAGCGCTACTAGCGAGGAATGCACCGTAGCTTGGGGTACGCTCCAAAACCCTATAATGTCTCTGGCGGTTAAATATGTCATTCTGTTTATTTCTATTGTTCTTTTGTAGCTGTTTTTACCCCTGAATTAGTTGGTGTTTTTGTGTGAAATTCCGTTTTAGCAAAGTTTCAGCGAATTACTGTCTTCTTGTATTCATTCATTAGTGAAGAAAGTTATTGAAAATGATTTGAGGATTATTTTTTAAAGAAAGTGAGGGGGTATTTGAGTCCAGATGATTGATTATCTAAACCAATAAACCTAATAAAAAACATGTTTTGATCATCCGTTATGTGTGACTGGTTGTTATTTGTTCTGATATGCTTTACTGAGTTGGTCTTTCCTTGTTTCTTTGTTCTCTCTCATCTTAGTAGATACTCCCCTCCCCCTCCTCCTCTTTTATCTGGCAGCCTAATCTCCATGATGCAGCCACCACCTCTAATTCATGTGTTTTGGAAATTGTTTGATTGGACATCATTCTTATTTTAAAATGATCCCCCCACCCCTCCGTGGGTAAAGTTGAATTTTACACTCAAAGGAGCCTTGCAAATAGTTCATTTACAAGTAAAACTTGTTAGCAAATGAATTGAACACTTCTCTGAGGGAACATCACCCTCCCTAAACGTATGGGTTCAAACAGTTTATCATTAGAAAAAAAGATAACCATTTATGATTTTATATGTAGGTGACCATATTGTTAATACTGTTGAACAATTAGATGCCCCTATCCAATAAGACTGCATCTCAAAGTTCAATTGTAAGCATACTTTTTTAAGAACAATCAAGCAAAAAGCCTACTGCTAACTAACAAAGTTGTTACACCTCATCAACTTCAGATGCAATGGAGATACTAATATTTATTGCTATGTTTGATTATCATATATTTGTTTTCCTCCTTGTTATTAGGATTGCTTACTTGATGATTATACTGGCATCTAGAATTTTAGATTCTAGATCATTCTACTCAATATGGAGATTGCATGTTTGCATAGTTCATCTTAAAGTTTAAACCATAATGTGATCTTATAATGAGATGAGTTTTTATTCAAATACTTGCAGACTCTAAAAACTAATTGCACTTTCATCACAATTCACATGGGACCATGTTTTGAAGTATGACTACTTTCAATTTTATGCCTGCCTATTTTTCACTGAACCATTTCTAGGCCCTTTTTGTTGAAGGGAAGCACATGATTTTATTTGTTGCTTTAACAAATCTTTGTTGTTTAGTTCTATATTTTGTTAACTGTGGTTGTACTTTTTGGCTCTACATAGATTTTGTTATAGGTAGATCCAATTTATGGAGTAAAATCCTTTAGCATAAGATATAATGGATCAATGATTTATTCAGAAGGTAAAATCTATAATGCACAGATACTTAAATAGGTGGCATAATATATCCATATCTGATACTGAGACCTGTGTGATACCCCTGCATTTGTTTTGGCATATAGATGGGTAACAGATTGTTAGAAAGAAAATACAGAGGTTCTTTGAGGGACTTCAGTCCTCTTGAAACCTCATTCATGCTTACCCTTAATCCTCTGACCATTACAGTTATTTATCAATAACAGCCGGAGCAGCTGTTATCATGGTGGCACAGAGAGGAGCGCGATCCCGGAAAAGAGTCTTCCATGGCCGCAATAGGTAAAACGCAGGTGCGTTTTGCTGGCCGGAAACGAAAATCCGAAATTACCCTCCCGTTTAAAACATTAGTGAGGGTGTTTTTGGGTTGTCTTCTCCTGAAAATCCGAAATTACCTACCCCAAAAACCGACGATTTTTTCATCATTTTGCTGTCTTCTCCCATGAGCTTTGTCTTATCCGACGAGCTATGTTTCTGGCATGCCCCTTTGAAGTTTCACTTTAAAGTTTCAAGTAATTTTTTTTTTATTAACTTTGATTCCCCCTTTTCTTTCTCTGCCTCTTTTTCTTGCTGACAACAACGATAATTTTTTTTTCCTCTTAACTTCTGTACCTTTTCTATTCTGCCCATTAGAACCATCAAGGCGACATATTTATGTTAGTTGATGAATTTTGAGTAATATTTATGTTTTTGAGCTTATATATATTAATAATTTTTAATATATATATAAAATATTAGAACAGCGGTCATTCTGCTATTCTGTTATCCCAGTTCAAGAGTTGGCCACTTCACTCCGCAGTCTGGGATTAACTACCATGCTACCTCCCCATAGCCATGTAGGTAGATTTCTTTTGAGCCAGCCCTCTCTCTTGGGCCTTTAACCCTCTTCTAGTTTTTAAACCTTTGTAATTGGTGGATATTTATCAAGTATCCCCTTTTGGGGTGGTGGGGGTTGGATTTACCCACAGCCTAATGTTAGTTTTAGAAGTCCATAATACATATTCAAGTCTCGTTATCACCTAATACCTCCCTCAAAGCATATACACTTTTAATCTTATCCTTCTCAAAATCATCATGCATAACAGGTGTTTACCCTCACCATTTGAGCTATTGTGATGGCAACCTTTGATGGTAGTCCATTGCACCAGTGATGTGAGACAACAGACAATTAATTAGGGTGTGGTGAAGTTGCAAGAGTGACAGAGAATGCATTTGACTTGGGTTGATTTAAGGGTGTGGTGAAGTTGCAAGAGTGACAGAGGATGCATTTCACTTGAGTTGTGAATTGTGATAGGATAATCACATTTGGATAATATTTTGTTTATATTGCTGAATTGTTAATTTTTCAAAATATTATCACATTTGCATATTGTATTGGATACTTGTACCTATTCCCGCAGCACAGAGCAACATAGGGTAAAAATCCATGTTGAATGATGCTTTTGTTGGGCAGGATTTTGAAAAATAGTGCATACGTCGTTTGTGTAATTATGATGATAGCTTCTCTGGTTATTACGTCTTTTGGCTTAGCGTGAGCAGGATTACTCAAATTATTGCTTGCTCTGGCTGATATCTATCTTATACAGGAGTTTGTAACCATGCTTTTCACTTCCATTGCATAAGCCGATGGCTTAAGACCCGTCAAGTGTGTCCTCTAGGTATGTGGGACAAGTTCCTTTTTCTCCTCTTTTCTGTTTGGACTAAATGGATTTATTATGGCTCTTCTCACTGGCTTGGTGTTTCTTTTATGGTATAGATAATAGCGAGTGGGAGTTTCAGAAATACGGTCACTAGAACTTTGATGTGGCCGAGCTACTTTCCGACTCGGACATTTGGACTGTATCATTTCTATAAAAAAAATTTAGTTCTACATTATTGTCTTTTGCTTTTGCCCATCCTATGGGGGTTTTGCTATCACTTCTAAATGCTTTCTCATACAGTTCCAGAGTCGATCACATCATTATTTTAACATACAAATGTGGCAAATCCGGCCACTCAATTACTGCAAATATTCACGAATAGAATATAAAAGCAATGTGTCTTTCTAATAAATGTTCATAACAAATATCCTAATGAATCATGAAAAGTTTCAAATGTATTTTAATTGCCAATATATTGAGTCCTGTTTCATTTCCTACTTTGTTTTTAATTAGTTACAAAGATTTGTTGTGAAATTATGACATTGTCAGGATTTAAAATTGAGTAGAAAAATAAATCATTTTTTAGTTTCTAATAATTAGATTAAATCGGCTGGTCTGACTGAAAATTTTGTAAATCAGTCACGTGATTGGTATAAATAATTATACAGCTGGTAGTGGGAAAAATGGTCAAAGAATTGGAAAATTGATAAAAAAATGATAATAAATCAATTTAATGAAAAATGCTAATACAATATTATTTTAATTTTAAAAAAACTAAAATGTATTTGTTATTTTTTATTCAAAATATAAATTTATTAATAATAAATATTGATATGTGTGGTTAAAATTTAGATTTAGTATATATGATTTGAATTTTTGGATGTATTTCAGAGGTTAAGAAATTATAAAATTATTTTATTTTTAATATTTAGTATTATAAAGTTGTCAATATTTTTTAATATTATTTAATTATTATTATTTTATTAATAACAGTTCGATTATAGTTGTAATTGAATGATTGGATGATTACTCTAATTTCAAAAATATTAAAAAAAGTAATTTCTCCCGTTGAAGTTAATTTACACGTCACCCTTGTAAGCATCGAATGCTATTAAAGAAGCTAGTGTTTGTTTAAATTCATCTTTCCAAAACTGTGTAAACGAATCAGGCGGATTGACTCGATTGTTCACATTAAATCAATAAATTATTTAGATTGATTGATTTTTATTACAATTCAAACTCGAGTCATATTAATCACATTTGTTTCAAGTTTTAGATTTATTTTTTGAATTTTAAATTTTGAATATTCATTTTGACCTTACTTAATGTCATAAAGTGTCTTTTGTTTGTGTATATTATTTAACCCCATTTACCACATGTATTCATATTTTAAATAAAGAGATCAATGAGATACGAGGTTATAATTGTAAAAAAGTTGTCTATTAATTAAAAAATGCCAATGTATTGAATTGATTTTTTTTTTAATTTATAAAAGAATAAAGAATATCTTTCGGTTTATAATAATATATAAATTCAATGTTTTATGTAAAAAGTAAATGTGACGATACAAATAAAACACTACGATGATTTATTTTATAGTTTATTCAGATGACTCGAATAAAATGGATTCGATATTAAGTGAGTTGGTTTATATTAATTAAAAAGTTTAAAGAAATAGAATCAAATAAATTTAACTAAATATAGTTAGTATGGTTTTTTTACCCTAAATTTGAAATAAACTAACTAATTCGTCACCATTACTTGTATACAATGGAACGTACTTAACAAAAATAAATGACAGATAAATGGTAGGTCATTGAAAGGGATTCGGTATTTTTTGCTTATTATATGAAATTTATTTATGCCATCAATTTACACATTTGTGGAGAAATGTGAAAATATCAATATTTTTAAGAGTATGTTATTTTTACGATATTTTTAAAAAAATTCTATAAAAAAAGTGAGAGAAGTGTGAGAATTGAAATAAGAAAGTGATGTAATAAAAAAATAAAAATATTATAAAAACAATATTATTATTTGAGTTTAATGATTATGTATGTATATATTTTGAATTTAATTTGGTTATTTAATCATAAATTACCGTTTGTATAAATTTTAAAATAAATAAGTTTTCTATATTTGTGACTAAATGATAACATGAAACTGTTTTTTTTATTCTTTTTCTAACTGTCAAAATTATATGATATGTTTGAATAAATATTTTTGTAAATACTTGAAGAAAGAAATTAGAAAAAAATTAAATAAGCTTATGTACAAGCTAAAATTAGTTTGTATATAAGTTAAGAATTAGATTTTATGAAAATTAACTTGAAAGAGCTTTTACAAATTAACTTATACATAAACTAATTTTAATTTATAAAAAAAAATATTTTATTTTTATTTTTTTCTTCTATAAATGTTTATTGAAAAATTTCCATAATCCATTTCTCTTTGTCAAATCATTTGATCACTAGAAATAGACTACGAAAACGGAGCATCACTAAACGAATTAGACAGTATGAATTAACATTTTTGTATTTGATGAACAGTAAGCATTAGTATTTTTCACCTCGTATAAATATATATAACAAAAAATAAACACCTTATAAAACAGAGTAAAGTGAGCCCTCACTGCAGACCTCAGAAAACAAACTTCCCAATTCAACTACCGTAACTCATATGGTCCCAATTTTAATGTTTTCTCCCTACATAAATTTGGACTTTGATTCAATGTGATTGAAAAAACAAGCCTAAACTCCTGTTGGCAAGCCTACGTACAACCCAGACATTGTAAATTTCAATAACAACCATAAATGTGACGGGAAAAAGTAATAAGTAGGGGAAAAAGTTGTGATGAAATATTTCTAAATTTTTTAAGAAAAAGAAGTTCGTAATTATAAAGCATGAGAGAGTAGTAACAAGAAGTGTAATAAGGGCTTGTGTACAAAAACAAAAAGCGAATGATCACTAGAAATGCAAATAGAATAAAACTATCGTGTGATAAAGGACAAAATTTTGGTATAATACTTTAACTATTTGTAATATTATTCTCTAAATAAAATTAGAGTTTCACCTTGTTATATCGTCCATTAAAATTTGTCATTAGAAGTTGACACAGATTATAGAAGTAAATGTCTAATGTTGATAGAAAAACAGGAAAACTACCAACTTGTTTGGACGCGCGGAAGAAGCTGTAAGTTACGTACATTTTGAAAGCTATTACATAGAGCTTTAATGAAAATTCACATTAGGCAATACAACTTAAAAAATAGCAGTTAAATTTTATCATATGCTAAAACTCATGAAAACGTGCACAGCAATCCTAATGGCTAGTACAGTTAAAATTGAAAATTTACTTGACAAATGACGTAAAATTAAAATTTTGATTAGAAAATAGTATCTAAGAGGTTGCACTTAAAAGTTTTGTCGAGTTCACACCATGTATTCCAAGTTAGGCAAGGTCAAGGGCAAGGGCAAGAGCAGGTGTGTAGTTGAGGCAGAGTGAGTCGGTTTTGTTTTGGCGATGTAGTCCAATTTTTATACTTGTTTTTCTCCTTCTCATTAAATGTATTCACGTTGAAATATGAGTTCTCATAAGGAAAATGGCCTCCAATTCCGAAAGCACAGAGGTCAACGCCCTTCTCGCTCTGCATATTATTTATTTCGTTGCACGTTCTCTGCTTCTCTCTCTCTCTCTCTCTCTACCCCTTCTTTTTCTGTTGCAGGCTCATACCACCACTTAATATAACTGCCTCATGCCCCACACCAACATTCTACATTATGGCTTCCCTTTTCTCCATTCTTTCACACAATTTTATAATTACATGTAATCTATAACAATTAGAATGAGTCTTACGTATATATGATATTCTCTATCTTTATAAAAAAATATATTCTCTTTTACATTTTTTAGAATTTTCCCTTTATGAGAAGAAAACTGCACTAAATCACATATAAAGTCTAATTCTGGATAATAAAAAATGTGGTCAGATAAAACAGACGTGTTTGTGATTGTCTTTTTATGGATAAGAATAAATAATATATGCAGTGTTAATATAATTTTTTTTATATTGTTATTTAATTATACAATATTTTATATGATAAGCTTATTGTATTTTATAACAGTTAATATTCACAATAATATTTGATTGATTGAGAAAGTGTAACTAATAGTGGCTAAGTATTGAAGTCTTATAAATCCTGAAGAGAAAAAGTATCTCAACCTCTGACAAAGAAGACACAGTCCTGATGGAGCATTCTCTGAATCCTTCAATGGGAAAAGCAATGTCTGGCAGTGGTGATGAGGAAAGCGGGTGGACTTCTTACTTGGAAGATTTCTCTAAGGGCATGGAGCAACAAAGTTATTGTTCAAGTTTGGGTGGCTCCTCTTTGGTCTCGGATGCTGCTTCTTGTGCTGCATGGAAACTCTCACATCACAATCACCTTGTTTCCTACCCTTCTGTTAGAGTTAGAGACTCATCAAATGCCTCTAAGAAGAAACTTTGTTTCAAGAAAACAAGAACCCAACAGATATCAGATGATGACTCTTTGGAGGACACTGCTAGCTCCCCTGTCAATAGTCCCAAGGTATATTATATTATACCATATGATTTTACTTTTCTTCTTTGCTTTTTCATCATTCATAGTTAACATTTTTTGTGCCTTTCCCTCTTTTACAATATCTTCAGGTTGGAGACTTGAAAGTTTCCAGCAAGATTGATCATCAACTAGATGGTTCTACTTCTAGGGTAATTTATAATGTTTTTAATCAGAATGGAGGAAATAATTTTGGGACTCTATCCTAACCAAGTTTTATGATGATGATTATGCAGGGTAAGGGGTTTAACTCCGAGCATTGTCCAAAGCTGCAGAGTGATGAGTGTGACATAAATTTTGATGGAAGCAATATTGAGTGCAACACAGGATTGAAGAAAAAGGGTCTCTGCTTGGTTCCTTTGTCCATGTTGGTTAATTATTATGGCTGAATGATGCTTTTGTCTCCTTTGTGTTCTTCTCTGTAGCTTGACTGCTCAGGTTACGTTGCTGTACACACAGCATGATCATTGACAGTCTGACAGATAATCTGTATTATACCAATCATTGTTAACATGATCATAACTTGAGTCCATACTTTATGTTTTCTTCATTTGTTGTTCATCAAAACATATACTTAGATCATGTTGTGGCATTCTACAAGGAAACTATACGCTCAACAAGCTGTAAGCACAGTAAATTTTTTTATCAAAGGAGATAATTAATCTGCCTAAAATATAAGAATGAACAATCAAAATTACTCCCTCATTAATAAAATTATATAAATGATTCTTTAAGTATTGGATATTTGTTAATTTAGGAAACTAAATAAATGTATTTGATTAACTTTCAGAAATTAATTTGAATTTTTAAATATTTAAAAGATTATTTAATATAATTTTTAACATTTTAAGAATTATTTATATAATTTTATTTACTTTAAAGATCTTTTAAGAGAGAAAGAGTAATACTAATGGAATAATGGAATTGAGAGTTTATATAATGTTTGGAAACATGTGGATGACATTAATTGCTATGAATCTGAAATTAATAAACTAAATTTAAGTTTCAATAAATCAATACAAAAGGAAGAGGAAGAGCACTTTTCATGATGTTATTGGTGATGTTGTAGGTGAGAATAAAAAAATATTTGATGATGTTGTAGGTGAAAAAGGCTTTATTAGTATGGCGGTCCAAGGGAAACCAGGTAGGTCAATATGTTTAAGTAGTTCAATTTTTATTCTACTTAAGGAAAGACTTCCGTGAGTTCATATGTATTATGCATAGTTAAGAGTAAATTAAATTTTATTAAATTTAGATTATAATGTATTTTTAATTATTCATTTGATATCTATATTTATATGATTTTTGTGTTTTGGTCTTTATACATAAAAATTTGAGGTTCTAGCTAGTCCTTACACAAAACATTTTTTATAATACCATTTTAGTTTCTATCATAAAATGTCTTAAATCCATTAGGTAAAATTGTCACAAATTGTCACTTTGTAGCAAACACGAACATAGAACTAAGAGTGTACATGTAGGAACTTAAATATCCAATTTTTATGGATAAGCATCAAAATATAAAAATATATAAGTATTAAAAGCAAATGAGTAATTAAAATTTAATTAAATTAATAAAAAATCCTTTCAATTAAATTCTAGTTTCCTTAATTATATATGCTTTACATTAAATTAAGAATGCGTTTTATATTTAATTTTAATTCAATATTTAATTATGCATTATTTTTGGACCACCTACCGTCAAACCAAAGATAAGAAGGTGTTACTGTTAATTAATTGAATAAGAGGTGATGGATGGTTTCAATCATGGTGATGATATTTGATGGTTGGACCAATTTTTCAAATGGTTTGAAATAAGTAGGATAGGTGATTAATGAAAACTAGAAAAGAGCCCTTTCTGTATAACATTGGAAAACGAAGATTCGTGGGTAGCAGTACTCCATTTAATATTAAACATAAAATTAAGAATTGTGTGACTCATGTAAAAAATACATTAATCCTAAATATATAATATATCTATACATTTAATTATTAAATAAATTATTTAATACACATTGAATTAGATCGTGAGTGGACAATTGTTTACACAGTAGCAAAACATTAAAGAAAATGCAGTCATGTCACAAATAAAGAACATTTTCATCCATTAAACACTTGTTGTTTAGTTACTAAATTTTTTAATAATAATAATAATAATAGTTAACTTAAGTTTAATTTATGTAATTATATAATGTAAAATATTCTTAAACGAAAAATATGGGACTTTAATATATATAGATAAAGGTGAGAGATGTTTCAAATGAAAATTTTTCATATTAAAAAAATTAAAACTTTCAATCATAGTCATTAAATTACAATTTAAAAAAAAATTAAAGATGAAATTAAAATTCAACTAAATACCTTTTATTAAATTGTTTCTTTCTTTACTATCACTATTATTACAACCGTTATTACCATTATTATCATTACTCTCGTTGTCTTAA
Source organism: Mucuna pruriens (assembly GCA_025330945.1). NCBI lineage: Eukaryota > Viridiplantae > Streptophyta > Magnoliopsida > Fabales > Fabaceae > Mucuna > Mucuna pruriens. The sequence goes on along the minus strand of JAENHJ010000042.1, from coordinate 2,073,865 downwards.
CCACGATTATCAATACCGTCATCATTATTATTGTTGCTACCATCCCTGTTGGTCCCACCAGAGATAGTAGCTATGATGGTGGAAGTAAAGACAACGATAATAAAAGTCTTACACAATATGTTTAATTTAGTTTTAATCTCCACTGTAAATTCTTAATTTTGATTTAAGGATTATGATTTCTCATTTTTCATTATAAAACATCATTTATATATATATATATATATATATATATATATATATATATATATATATATATATATATATATATATATATATAATTTTCTATGATACATTAAAAAAAATAAAAATACAATTCTCAACTATAAATGATAAATCATTATACATCAATTATATACGCTAGATCAAAATATTATACACCTCTCTCTCGGAGAGATTAATCCACTAGTAAAATATTAATGAATTCCTCTTTTGGCAATATTTTTTCAACCAAATGTTAACATGCCGATCCATACCTTCACAAATTACGGATCAAAAGACTGGTTTTTGTGATTATTAACCATCAACTATAGCTGAATTAGTAATGCTTTTTAAAACTTAAGGAATAGATGACAAATAAAATTTGTTAATTATTTTTTAAAAAATTACTTACGTTCTTCTTATATAATTGAGAGAGTAATTGTTTATTATTACTTTTTGGCACATATAATTGTAAAAGAGTATTTCAACTTATTACTAAAATTTTTAATCTTTTTAGAGAGATTTTTTTTTACCCTCTCTCATAGGTGAATTGCTTCTTTCCAATAAAAATATTTTCTAATTGCACAAATAAAAATTCAAACTCATGAGTGTATATTTAAGAAATTCAAGTCCGATATCACTGATTCAGTCACTGTAGATTATGTAAAAGAATGGTTGAAGATATGCTACCTCCTATATAAGTTTTTTATACCTTTTAACTAATATTCTTGTTGGAAGAATTTAAATTTTGCCCATTATGTTATGTGGAGACACACTTTAGAAATGGGTCTATCGATTTGATCTCTTTGCTAGATTTGATTAAATATCGTTATTGGTCCTGGTTATTTGCTAATATTGGCTTTCAACGTGTTTCCTTCATTGGTGCAATAATAATAATCCTTTGTATCGTATAAAGTTACGTTGTTAAAATTTAATATGATAATAGGGAATTACTCATGGTTTAATATTGTATTTATGCTTCGATCAAAATCTAGGTAACATCCTTTTGCGATTCATATATATGCAGGTTTTGTAATCCTTGTTTGCTGTAGATCGTGATGTGATTTGTATACGAATTAGGATACCTTGCATTACTGAGATAGACTAGACAACAGATTGAAAGATGCATCGTTAAAACATACATGATTGTTTTTCCTACGAGAAATAAAAGTGATAAATATATAATATATAACGATAGATGAATAATTAAAATAAAAAGATAGTTAATAATTAAATAATTACTTAAAAATATCATATACATTTTTTTGAAATGTGATCATGATAGTTTAGATTTATAATTCTCTTTTTTTATAATAAAAAGTCTCATTTTTGTCTAAATTTTTATAAATAGTTATATAATCTAAATTTCTTTTTCTTGCGTTACCCGTATATATAAAAGAGCAAACAGGAAGGTTATACAGATATATATCCTATTAATTTGTTGTCTGATTCCCTGGAACATTAGTCTCCTTTTGAGACTGTCGTATCATTTCTTAATTGACAAGCAAGCTCAAGGCAAACAATATCAATATATTTGTTCTGCGAAATATGCTAATTATTGGTATAATAATTTATTGTTTGATGATACCTACTCTATAGCAGAGAAGAAAATCCGAACATGAACCACGAAAGAAACATATGCAGCTTCCTTGTACCCGTGAAAGGGGAATAGAATATATCAAAAGGAAAAAATTAGATGGATAGGTTTAAAAATAGCCTGCAGTTTCATCTCCTAGCTACCTCCAACTGGCCATTCATTTAATGAAGAATATTCTGAAACGGCTGCAACAAAGACCCCTCCATGTGCTCTAGCATTAACAGGTAAGCACAGTCTTCTTTCAAACATTTACATAAAAACTCCATTATCATATCATAATCTTGTCTTTCACCCTCTCTTGCTATTAATTGTTTATTTATTTTAAATGTGCTAGTTATATTAATTTGCGGGTTTTTTTTTTATCATACATCCTCTTTTCTTTGATATAATAGTAAAAAATGGAAATCTTTGAAAGACTTGACAGGTAAGCGTACATCTTGCTTTTTACAACGCTTGATGTTTAACCAATGCTACAATAATTTGCATGAGCAATATTTCTCATTTATAATTAGCCTTATGCACACTGAAATAGTGGTTTTGCAGAGAAGTTCTCTGGAGATACTTGATAAAAATAGCTTATAAATTATAAACTAGGAGTTAAAAAATTAAAATTAAAAAACTAATTTATTGAATTAAAAATATTTGATGAGAATTGAAATTAGTTAACAAGTTAGATATAAATATTAAATTATATAAAAAATATATTTAATTATTTGATTATATATATATATATATATATCACTTTTAATATTTAAATTTATTTATGATATCATCTTAAAAATTAAGATAATAATATTTAATAAATATTTGATGATTTTACTTCATCTCCAAGTATAGTGATCTAAACCAAAGTTTTCTAAAATAAATAAAAATTAAAATTTTTAAAGTGAATTAGTGAGGATAAAAATCAATTAAAAAAACTAAAAGTTAAAATATCTTATGGAAAAAAAAGGAACTACTAGAAAAAATTGTGTACCAAACAAACTTAATTTTGATTAAATTAGCTTATAAAATCTTATAATATCTTGTCAAACATATTTTAGATCTCAAATATAGGAGACATATCTAGTGAGATGGTCAATATTATAAGAGTAAAGAGAGTAAATTTGAGTTATATAACTATATATAAATGATCATGATTTAATATCATATGACTTCTTAAAAAAGTCACGTAACTTTTTAAAAATCACAACTTGTGTGTTTTAATCTTAACCATTTATGATAAAATATAATTATATAAATTTATAGATTAATAATAATGTATTGATAATGTAAAATAGTTTTATATTTTTATCTAATCATAATTTATCGTTAAAATAATTTTAAAATAATTATTATAGAAATTAATAAACTTACTATATATAATAATTTATAATTAAATAATTATATAAAATTATTTTAAACAAGCAATGTATAACCTAATTTTGTCATCAATATTTCATAGTTTTATGTGAGAAATAATGATACATAAAAATATACACCTAATTAATATATTTTATTTATTTCTCATCTTATCACATCATGCTATTGCTTATCTAAACACTATGCTCAGGTTCCCATGTGGTGAACATCAAGCTATGGTTCAAAGCTTCTAAATGAATCAATGAGCTATTCAATGTTGAAGCTATATTCTTTGTATATAAGCTTTGTCTGTCGCCATCACAAAGCAATAATACAAATGGGCGAAACTGTTGACAACGATCTCTGTATAATTGCATGCCATGGCGGGCAAGATCAAAGTTTTGCACATCGACAGGGTCGGATTTGACTGATAATGGATAGAGAAAAAGATAAATAAAATGCATTTATGTCAAATAGTGTATAAGCCTCTTTTAAATTTGGACAAACTTACCGCTAGTTTGAAAAGACAATTATTTAATCTGAACAAAAATTGGTTTATATCACTAATTTGGTAACCAGTCAAATACTAAACAGCCACTAATGATGTGATTTATATTATGGGGTGGTAGATCAAAAGTCTAACTCAAATCCTAAACCTGTCAATTATAGGATTCATATATCTTCACCTTTTATAACATACATTCTACAATTATCGATCAGTTGGGAGCACTATGGCGATCAATCATCGATCCCATCATCGTCCAACACACACATATATATATCTCTTCATTGCATTGAGTTGAGATTATAGAATGCTTTTTTGTTGCAATGTATCTATAAAAGCTGACACACGTACATGATTTGAAGTGTAATCATTGAGAGATGTTTCAGTGGCTGTACCTAATTACCATATGGAAAATATAGAAATAGAATTGAAAGTATAAATGAACGTTGTATTCTTTATAATTTGTTTTGGTCTAGTTATATATGCACTCAACAATTGAATATGGAAGTCGTTTCAACTTGTTCTACCCGATAACCCGATGAAGATATGCTTATTTGTAGGGCGATGGAGGGAGACAAGGCAGTGTTAGGCCACTAGGTATACGTACCTATAGCCCTACGACTTTTAGGCCACTAGATATAGCGTACGATAATTAATTTGGTTGATGTGCAATGAAATTATGTTTGAAGAGGGTCATGCAGATATAATAAACATCTTAGATCGCCTTATTATATCTATCTTTGTATTACATCAACCAACTTTGTAATTACACAGGGCTTAAATTATAAAATATTTATTAAAAAGAATTATTTTAAAATAACTAATCAATTTGAGGTTATTTTTACAAGTTCAACACTAAAATTGTCAAGTACCATGATGATTTTCAATATTACATGATTTTTTTTTATTAAGTTGATGTTCATATTACATGTCACATGAGATATACTAATCTAAGTATTAATTTTTAAATCATCAAATATACTTGTACATTTCATACGAGCTTCAAACAAATTTAAAAAAAATGTGAAAATTATCACTTTATGTAGTACCCTTCACATGTCATTATTTGTAGGTGAAAATCACTAACCAAAGTGATACTCTCAATGACATGTGATTGATCCTTGTAAAACTCGTCAATCTAGCTAGTGAAAATATAAATAATAAATAATTTTGCAACTCTATATTTGAATGGGATATAACTTGAAATACTAGGTGGTCATTGCCTCAGGTCCAATATGACTTGTATAATTGCACGAGGTTTTTTTAATAGAACTTAATTCTAAACTTATTTCTATGTGTTTCATTTTTTATATAAGGCTACTAATTTAGTGTACAACACTCACACAAATATCACATATTAGTCCCGCACTGTACTAAAGACTAAACGTGTAATTTTTATTTTATTATTTGAGTTCTCAAGTTTTATAGGATCAACCACGTATCATAGAGGTTTGTCTCACTTCATCTAGCAATTTTCACTAATAACTAAGATATGATAGAAATGATTTTATTATTTTTAATTACCACAAACAAATTTTCATGTGATTTGATTTTTTTTAAAATAGATCGATATTCACAAAATATGCCATGTGAGATGCATTAGTCTAATTGGCTAATTAAAATTGTCACCTGGATTTATGCATCTCACATGTTATTTAAGCACTAATTTACATAAAAACAAAGATCATATAATACTAAAAATCACTTGTGTATTTTGTAAATTTAACTTGATACGAGAAAATATTCTTATATTGATTTATTGTTTTAAAATAATCTATTTTTAGGAAAATTTTCACCAATTAGCAACTATTCGATCAATCAGCTTCTTATCAAAGTTAGTTCTTGGCCATGAGTTATGGCAAGAATAAAAGGGTATGTTTGTCAATTTCAGATTGATATGTTAGCTCATTAGGTTCAATTTCTCATTATATTTAGAGTCATTTGATATAATTGTAAGTAATTTTGAGTATCCTTAGACTATATTATTAATATATTTTGCTTATAAAAAAGTATACGTCCGTAGCCCCTAGTTAGCTTATTTTATATGTTTTATTAACAATTAAAAAAGGTTACGTAAATTTTATTTTATTTTTAGGATTTTATGAAAAATTGTTAGAAAATATTTTTTGTATTATTTATTTTTATAAAATCTTAAACAAAAAATAAAAGGAAAATTCTATAATAATTTATAATTATTAATACAAATACATTAACTTAAAACGAGAATAGAAAAAAAATCAAATTAATACCACCTTAGCATCTCTTTTCTCTCTCGTACTCTCTTTAAGGAAGTTAGATATAAAAAGTAAAGTACATAATTTACCATATTAATTACCCCAAAAAAGTTTCAACAAACTAGCACGTATGTTAGAAAATGATACGGTCTTGTAAAAAATATTAAATTAATTATACCTTGTGTTGGAGGCAACGTCATCGGCAGAACGATACTTAATTTACCTTGTCCTTGCCTCACTAAGAGTATAAGAGCATTGCATATTTTCTCTTACCCTAAAAAAAATAAAATTAGAGAATGTATTACTAATCTTCTTCTTGCTTAGTGTAATATTTGTGTCTTTCACAAAAATTAATATAAGCAACCTCCAAGTTACTCCCAATAAAGTTGACCTTATGGTTCAAGGCTTTAAGCATTCTATTCCTCTCTTTTCTTTTCTTTTTTCTTTTTATTATGTATATAATCCACGGTTCTTTGCTATATTTGGAAAGGTTTGATCGATATCTGCGTGATTTTCGGTCTATGGTTATGGAAGCACTTAAAAAGCCAAACCAAGAACAAAGTGAATGAACCATTTGGCAACCCAAAAAAAGAAACATATTCGTTTTCAAATTATGGTCCCCCCACCAAGTAACTTGACATTAATTAGCATCATGTGCTACCCTCTCACACTTAACCTAGTCACATTCGCTTATGTACATGTAATTTTGTATTGCTTGGTGATGTGTACTGTATTGACTTTTGTAGAAACATGTTTCTCCTGTGCCCCCGCGACAAGAATAAGTCATAGTGATTTAGGCCCCGTGAATTGAAGCAAAGTGAGACGTAAGTTGGTACAACTGACAAGTTTATATGTTTCTTACGTTGAACTTTGTCAAGAATGCAATTTTGGAAGAATTAATGTATGACAAATGGTAATCAAATGTCATAATTTGATTAAACAACCTCATGATTGTTTCCAGTTAATTTATTTAAACAGATGACCAATATTAACACTTACTGATTGTATAAGATCGTATGCGCTTAATTTATTACAAATTTAAAATTTCAAAATATGTTTTTAATTCATTAAAGGAAGAAACTAAAAAATTATACGGACAAGAATAATAATTTTAAACTTTATAGAAGTAAAAAATAAAAAATAAAAAATATTTTTAGACGAACTAAAAATAAAAAAGTCGTTCATTTTACACAAAGTAAAAACACATTTAAGCCAAAATCAATCGAAATATATACCGTCGAAAATAATTTATTAATATTTATTAAGGACTATCAACTCACCACAATGGGTATTTTTCTCTTAATATGATTTTTTTATAATTAAGACTAGCTTCAAACCCTTAAAATGTTAATTAAATCACACAAGTAGTTATTACTTGTATTAATCAAGGTTGATATTACTTATGCATATTAGTGACAACAAATTGGACTCTTTTAAGTATAAAAAAAACCTTCGATTTGAATCATATAGGTGAAAAAAATAAATATTGAGAAAAGTTTATTTTTTTAAGGTCTACTTGACTTGAATTAATTCAAATTCAAACAACTATCATAGGTCTAAGACAAAAAAGTTGTAACAATAATTTGAAACACAATTTAAATATTAAATTAAAAATATAGTTTTTATATTTTATTGGAGACAATCTTGTTTAAGTTGGATAAAATCATTACATGTAACAAAACTCTTATTCCAAGTATTTAATGCAATTACACTTAAGACTTCATAGATTCATTGACATATATTCTAATAATCTTTTAAAATAAAAAAAAAGTTGATGTGTCAAAAATGGTCGAGATAGTTCAACGGGTAGAGAATGTCACCGGTTCAAATATAGTTTGTGGCATATGATTCATTTGTATGAGTATATGATCTCCATATTTATTTAAATCAATATGGGAAAGTAAATACATACCAACTTGTAATTCAAGATTATTGATTAAGTTGAAATAACCTTAGATTCGTGTATTTAATGGTAATTAAAAATATAATTAAACTCAAATATCATAATAAAGAAATTAAATATTAATAACTTATTATAAACTCATTTATTTAAACATTTTTAAATATAATTATTTAATTGAAAGACAAATTTTTAAAAATAAATAGAGGGGATTCACTTGGCATTAAATTTTTTTACATTTATTCTCCTTAAAATCTTTTCATAAATTACAAATTTACAAATATAATTATTGAATCACGTGATATCATTTTCATGCACATAAAATTTTAGATAAATTAAATATCATAAGAGGAACAAATCCATAAATCTATTGAAGGGGTTAAAAAAGTCTCTTCTTTCTTTGAAAATATTTAAATATTTAACTTTTAATAAATAAATAATTAACAAATAATAAATTTCAAAAAAAAATATTCACTAGTTTTACACAAAATTAAATCTAAATTTTATTTCAAACAATAAGAAAACATAATAAAATTCCTACTTCAAACGACAAAAAAAAATATAATTCATAGGATATCAATTATTTAAAAAATATATAATAATTATTTCTTGAAAATTATTCATGTAGTGTAATATTCGCTTTGCATAGATTTATTATATTTTTTCAGTAGTCTATCTACCTATTAATTTTTGTTAATTATTTTTCAATCCATGAAGATAGTAAATGAAATGAAAGAGGTGAACAACATTTTTAAAACTTCATAAAACAAAATTACATCAAACATTATCAAGGATTACAACATATTTTATCTGTCTATCTTTTGTTACTAACGCGAATTAGAACTTGCCTCCAAAAGATCATTATTAATATATATATTAAAGTAACTGGCGAAAATAAAGCTTGATTCGGTGAGAAATGAAAATTATAAGTTGAAACTATATAATTATATATAATTACAAATTAATTAGTGGTCACTTAAAAAGTAATGTACATTTTTATTTTAATCTTAAATGTGATGTAATAATTTATATTTATATTTATCATTTCTAACATTGATCTATTTTTCACCTATGGTCAAACTTGAAGATTTCTATAGAAAAAAAAGGACAAGATTAAGTGAGAATCGATGAATTTTATAGATATATCCACGCATCTACCAATATTTTTTAATGTGTTAAAATATAAAATTTTAGATAAAAAATAAAAAATAAATAAAATTAAATTAAAATTAATCAATTTTAATATATATATATATAAAAGATTAGAGTAACTTATTTTATATAACTAAAAGTATTTAAGTAATTTTACATATACCTTATTCGCCCTGGCTAGGTTAATAAGCAGGTAGAGACAATATTGTTCATTTTAATTCATAGCAGACTTTACTTGTGAATATTTATGGGTATGATTTTTTTTTTCATCCATACTTTGAATAACAATACTTTCTTAATTTTATGAATTTTGTCCCTATATTTTTTTTAATATGATCCATTATATATGAACTTTGTCCCGATATTTCCCGTATATATTTTTGTTAAATATTAAATGTTAAATTAATAAATAAATCAAACAATTAAAATATTAGATGATGAAATTTTAAAAAAAAAAGAAACAACATTGGCAAAATTGAGAAAATTAGAGAACATAAGTATAATTAAATCTATATAAAATAAAAATTTAATAGTTATCACCAATAATATAAAATAATTTTTCATTGTCAATCAATAAAATTATTAATATGATTTTTAAGAAAATTATTATAAAATTTAATACATTTACTATGATAATTTATGATTAAATAATAATATAAAATTACTTTAATACTATCCATCTATAGCTTTTTTTTTTAAATAATATATTTGTCTTATCTAAATTTCAAGTAGGTAAATAGCGTCACCCTTACTCTCTTTTTTAACTAACATGACTCCCTTTTTAAAAATGTCTTTACTACTTTCAAACACTAAAGTTAATTTCATTTGGAGGAGAAGGATAGCTATTTCATGTATCTTTAATATTAATGGTGACATTCAGTGTGATTGTATATGAAAATGGCCGGCAACTAACAACCTGAGCATAACCTGAACAACTTTTTTAGGAATATAACGAGAACAATATCCAATCACGTATCTTTCTGGACGGCGAAAGGGGAGTTTAAGCTTCGGGATTTGGACCACATGTCCTCTTCTGGGTTTGGCCATTTCTTCATTGTATACCATAAACTAATTCTAATATTTTAATCTAGTGCATCCTGCTAATTAATGTTTCTACCTGTGGTAGGTAATTGAAGACAAACCGGAGAAGGTTCTATAGCCTAGCCATGTGCAACATATATTGTAACCTATGTTAGTGCCGTATTTAACGTACCCTACAATTTTCTGAAGAAAAATAACATAATATATATACTCCAATATGGCAACAACATAAACAAAACAGCAGTTATCAATCACATGAAGAAAATCCTGGCTCGAAACAATTAAAGCTTGATTTTGTATATGCAATTGGTATGAACATCGTTGGAGTGTATATTAACAGAGATGTCACAAGAGCTATAAGCCGTGGCCTTCAATTTGATAATCTTGAGCATACGCGCTTTCCCAGACAGTGCAGTTGTTGATGTGAAATTCAATGTTCCAAGTAGAACATCTGACCAAAAATTGGGATCATTTATTAACTTTGCTACCATAAAATCTGCTGAAGTTGTCACATTAATCTGGCTACGCGCTGGGACTAACTCTGCCCCTATTGGAACTTCGGCTACGACGGTATCATGAAAATTCACATAACTAGTGGAGTTTGTGTACTCGAAGCTTCCATAATTTGGATTCTCTATAGTGATTAGCATGCCTAGACTCACATTTATGGTCAAATTGGGTAAAAGGGAAAAGTCTAACTGTTCGAGACCAAGAGGGTGGACAGTGATGTTAGGATTTTTGGGCTTAAAGATGGTCAGAAATAAAGTCACAATCACAATGGTAACAATGATCAAGAAAAGTAGACACACGGCTAAGCAAATTTTGAAGCCTCTACTGGCCATGGTTTCTGGTTTCTGGGAATTTGAAGATTTGGGAAAATAAACTATAATTAAGTTTGAGATATATGTATGAAAAAATATTGATGAGGCTAATCTTTGTTGACCAAAACCTGTGATCTTGTGACTTGTGAGTACGTGAATATTTATATATATATAGATTTGATTCAGGGGGATTTTCGAATTGAATTTTTCTTGATTCAGTATAGGCATGAATAAAACAAATGTTAGCACAAAATAGTAGCAATTGACTCCTAATTTGAGAAACACAACGCATGAACAATGAAAAACTGTATAATGGGCCATCAAGTTACATGATCCTTGTTTGATATCTAATTTGGCAACTAGTTACTTTGGACGTCAATACAAAATTACGCATAACAAAAAAATACATTTATTTGAATATTACTACTACTATGATGATGACCACAAATGGACGCAAAACAACGGCAAGAAAAATCCATAAACTTGCGCTGGAAAAAATAAATAACAGCATTATATTGATTTTACTAAGTATGGGATATGGAATCGGCGAATCGCTACCATATAATGCTTTTTTTTTTTTTTTATTGATAGTCAATAAAAAGAACCAGTAGCTTTTTTGTCAAAATAAATAAATAGCTCCTAGTATTTTTTTTATTCATTAAGAGTGTGTTTATCAATTATTCTAGTAGCTTAAAAGTTGATTTGATTAAAATAATTTTTTTAATTAACGAGTTTATTTTAGTAATTTGCGACTTATTTTTAGAAACTACTTTGATTATGTTTTGCATAACTTTTTTTCTTTTACTTAAAAACTTATTTGGTAATTGTGATAGGGTAAGATAAGATATAATATCTTATCTTATTATTCTAGGATAGGATATGACAAAGTATGATATGTTCTTATGCTATCTAATATTACATACTCACTGCATAATCTCTTAAGATAATATGTTATCCTATTTTATGTTTGAGTTGAATAAGATAATTGTGTGTATATTTAAAATTTAAAAATATTATTTCTTTTATAAATTGTAATAATTATATAAAAATTAATTAAAAACAATGATGTATTATACTACAATATAGTATTTATAAAATTTTATGAGTGAATAATTAATTTACTCTCTAAAAATAATGGTTTGGCAAATTAATTCTGAAAATTAAAAAGACTTAATTATATTTTTTATCTTTTAACTTATAAAATTTTACGAATTATGTCTATAAACTTTTTTTTTTATGTTAAACTTTTATAATTTTGTAAATTTTATGCTAACATAACAAGGAAATATATGCTTATAAACTACTTAATTGTACTTTTAATTGCACATTTCATTTTGGATGTGCATGTTTTAAATGTATAGTATCATGAGGAGGAATGTCAATATGTAGTCACTTCATAGAAAGTCTATAAGTATTACTATGTTAGATACTTAAGACTCAATAAAAAAAATATTTTATTGCAAATGAACAAGAAATTGGGAAATTGTCCATACATAAAATCATAATTATTGATACATATCTTTTAAAAAAATATTTTATTATAATAAAAGTAAAAGTAATCTTGATTACTCAAGAATCCAAGTTGATATGTTTTATAGAAATAGTATATTAATGAATTTCTATGAATATGAAATAATTTTATATGATCCAACCAATTGTTTGGATCGTGGGAAATTATTGAGAGAAATATGTGTTATTAAACAATTCTTTCCAGTACAGAATGAATCAATCATTCACTTTAATATCTTTTTTTTCAAGAGAGCAACAACAATGTTATAACTGAAGACCTTATGCATAGTACCCAACTCTCTACTAGTTCAATCCTAGTGATTCACTTTAGTATTTTATTAAACAATGCATACTAATCATTAAATTAAAAAAAAAAAAAGAGAAATATGAGGCTTAGGAGTAACTTGATCCATCCTCATCAAAATATTAAAAGAAGATGATAAATTTATTTACTAAATATTTTTATTTAAATTATATAATATCTTGTAAATTTATTTACTAAATATTTTTATTTCTGAGTAACTACCCTAAAAAAAGTGGAAGATATATAACTAATTTATAAATAATAAATAAATTTATATTTATAAATAATAAATAAAATTATATTAATAAATAAATAAATTTATAAATTTTATATTAAGATATAAACTTTAACATATTAGGCGAAATTAATCAATTAACTTTAATTAATCAAATAAATCATTTTATTTTATTTAATTAATTGTTTGATTGATATAACTTCAAACTTTGAATATTTATGAAAATTATTGCCAAAATAATTTTTACAATAATAAATAGTAAAATACATATAATAAGGCTGCAAAAAGTATAATAACATTGATTTAAAATTATTTTTTGAAATCAATTAAGTATTTTTTAAATTAAATTAATTTATTAACTTGTTTAAATTAATTTATTATTTGATTATTATTTTTGCAACAACTATTTACACAAAATTATTAACAAACTTTTTCTTCAAAATTTTTGAGATATATATATATATATATATATATACTCACACCGTATGTATGTTTGTGTGAGATAAAATTTGTTAACATGTGTAAGTTTAAAGACTTATATCAAATCTGAACAATCAATACAAACTAATCTCATAGTTTACAATGTCTTAATATATACAATAACTTTAAATATTTTGTGACAATCAATTAGTTAATCTTAATTAATCAATTAAATTATTTGATTTGGTTTAATGGATAATTTAATTGATTTAATTTTTATTTTAATTATTTATGAAAATTATTATCAAATTAATATTTTTGTATATTTTTCTTATTTTATATATATATATATATATATATATATATATATATATATATATATATATATATATATATATATATTCAATGATTTACATAACAACAAATATATAATTTTTACGATTCATTACGAAGAATATAATTTTTAGTTGCAACTTTTTTTACAATTAAGTAAAAAAATTAACAATTAGAAAGTAAAAAAAATATGTTTAAATCACAGTTAGTGATATTTTTATTATAGGTGGTTGTTTTTTATTAATTATGACCAATACATATAGTTAAATACATTCTGACAATTTATTAATAATTAATTATCTTTTAATTGATATTTACTTTTATAAATTTTTAAAATTAATTATATAAAAATAAAATTTGAAATTAAAAATTATAGATAATACATATTTACTTAAATATATTATTAGTTAAGTATTAAAAAGTAAAATAAATAAGTATTAATCTAATTTGTGTAGTAATACAAGTATGTAGTATTTCAAAATAAATATTGACTTGAATTCTTTCATTTTTAATGAACTAGGTTAATACGAAAATAAATAAATATATATATATATAAATAAATAAATAAATAAATAAAGAGAGAGATGAATTCTTACATTCTTTTCATGTTATATAAATAATTTTTTTATAATAAATATAAAAGTATGAAGTATTTCAAAATAATATTTATTGAAGGACAGCGATTCTTTTTCTGATTTGTGTAGTAATAAAAGATCATGAATAAAAAAAAATATATCATGTTTTTATGTATTAAGTAAATCAAATCCCACCAAAAAAAGTAAATCAAATATTTTTCAGTAAAATCAGATGATCAGTATCGATATTATTTTGCTTAATAACGATTTTGCTATATTATTTTCTGAATTATCAAATATGTTATTGGTCTTGCTATATTATTTCCTGTGTAATTAGTTTAAAAATCCCACCAAAAAATATATAAAATAATATAAAACATATAATTTATCAATATTAATTTCTCAAGACATACTGTTAAAATAATATAACAGTTAAAATAAATAATATAAAATAAAAAATCTACAAATAAATAAAATAAAAAATATATTATTTATCATTATTAATATATTATTTAATAAAAAGATAAAAATAATAATAAAACTCTATCTTAAATAAAAAAGTAAAAATAATAAAAATATACCTTATAAATGGATGAAAAAAATAATTAAAATTACATAACCAAAATCAAATAATTAAAACTATGATATCAAAATTGTCTATACATCAAACTAAATAAAATAAAAATACAATTAAACTATTTTTTATAAAATCACTCAATAAAAAATACCAAAAACCATTTTGACTGAACAATGATCCATAAAAATGTTGTCATTTAAAATTATTGTTCTAATTTATATATATAAAAAATATGAATGACTATAATATCTTATTGTTTCTTAATTTAATTTTTTCAAAATAAAATGCAATAAAATAATTTAATAAAATAAACAATAAAATAAAATAATCATATCATATTAATATAGCAAAGAATAACGGATCGCAACACAATAATTATCCTTTCACAACCAAACGGACCCAAAACTATTTAATACTCTTTCTTTATCCAACAAATAACCCGTGGTTCGTGCCGCAGTATCGCAAAAGTAAAAGTACTGTAATTAATATAGGCTACAGTTTCCGATGAAATTAAAATTGCCAAGAACAACGCAACATATACAGATACCAGATTGAATGGTGAGAAATTTCCATCTTAACTTATAATTTGTAAAATACACATAAAATTAGCTCTTAGTACATATTTTTTTTCTCCATGTATGACTGCACTACTCGCATATTCTCTAATGCCAAAGAAAACATACGCCCAAACAATTTCCTATATAAGAAAAAGGCAAAAACACTAAACAAAACAGAATAGTTATGAATCAATGAAAAAGAACAAGAGGACTACTACATGTGAATCTCGACGTCGAAACAATCAAAGCTTGAGTTTGGATATGCAGTTTGTATCAACACTCTTAGAGAGTATATTAAGAGAGATGTGACACGTGCTATAAATTATGGTCTTCAATTTGATAATGTTGAGCAAAAGCGCTTTCCCGGGCAGTGAAGCTGTTGACGTGAAATTCAATGTTCCAAGGAGAAGATCTGGAAAAAAATTGGGATCATTGATTAACTTTGGCACCATCAAATTTGCATAAGTGGCCTCATTAATCTGGCTACGCGCTGGGACCAACTCTGCCCCAATTGGAATTTGGGCTACAACGTTGTCATGAAATTTGACATAGCCAGTGTTGTTTGTGTACTCGAAGCTTCCATAATTTGGATTCTCTATGGTGATCGTCATGCCAATACTAATATTCGCGGTCAAATTTGATAAAATGGAAAAGTCAAAGTGTTCGAGGCCAACGGGGTGAACAGTGATGTTAGGATTTTTGGGTTTGAAAACGGTCAGAATCAAGGTCGCAATTACAACGGCAACAATGATCAAGAACAGTAGTGACACGCCCAAGCAAATTTTCAGACATCTAGAAGCCATGCTCTCTGATTCTCTCAGGTATTGAGGGATAAAACAAGATAAAGACTTGGGAAAATTAACTATAATGTTTGAGATATATATCAAATCATTTAAGGAGACTACTAATCTTCGCTACCAAAGTTCTTGTGATTTTGTTTGGGTGAAAAAAATTCAATGCTGATATGGAACACAACACACGAACAACCAAAAATCCGTATTATGGGTCATCACTCATCAAGTTACATTATCCTTGTTTTTAACTAGTGTTTTGGCTGTGTATTGTGTTGGGTAGATTTTTTTATATAATTAAAATTTTAATAAATAATTATTTTTATAGGCTTAAATATATTTTTAGTTATGTAAAATAATCAATTTTTATTTTAGTCTCTATAAAATTTTTTGATCAGTTTTTATCCCTCTAAAATTTGAATAACTGTTTTTTGTCTTTAATATGACATGATATTTGTTAGTTACATATATGTTCAACGAAATATCAAGTGATCATAATAATATCTTACACACATAACTGCATGTAGTATCATGTTAACCTATGACATCTTAAAAAAATAGATATTTAAAATAAATATTATTTATCTATCTTAAAATGAAAATTAAAAACTAAAAATAGTTATATAAAACTTTAGGTGGATGGAAATCAAATAAAAATGTTTTATAGAGACAAAAACCAAAATTTGTTCATTTCATATATAACAAAATAAGTTATTACAAATTTTAGATAGATGAAAATCGATCAATAAAATTTAAAAGAATTAAAACCAAAACTCGTTTATTTTTTTATGGGAATTAAAAATATATTTAAGTTTTTTTTATACATATAATCATATTATAGTATAAATTTATAATAAATAAATATCTTAAAATATATAAATTACATAGAAGATAGATAGAAAGATATAATCATTTAAGAAAATTAATTATGTAAATAAAACGAAAAATATAATCTATTAGTTGAAAGATATAACGTTTAGTCAATTTATACATTTAAATGATAAAGTATTAAGAATATTTGATTGAGAGAAAAAAATTTCACACTTTTAAATTATGTTATAATTTATAATGTAAGAATAGTTTGATTTTGATTGACTCTTACCGTCGTGGAAATTTTTTATTTTGTTGGATTATATATTTGATTCAAGGCGATTTTCGAGTTGATCAATTTTTCTTGATACAGTATTGGCCTGAAATAACAAATATATAGTAGCACTTGACTCCTAATTTAAAAAACACAATGCGTGAACAATGAAAAAAATGCATTATGGGTCATCAAGTTACATGATCGTTGTTTTATATCTAATTTGTCCACTAGTTAATTTGCACGCTAATACAAAATTAAGCATAACACAAAATAAATTATGTGACTATTACTACTATGATGACAACAAGCTGTGGCGGAAGCAAAGGCAAGAGAAATCCACAACATGCACTGGAAAAACAAAAACTAACGGAATTAAATTAATTTTACAAAATAGTTATCGGATTTGGAATGACTCGCCATGCTTTTCGTTATTTTTATTGGTATAACGTAATATCTATTCCTAAAATTTCAACTAAAATAAATAACTTAAAAAGTAAGATTCTCTCTTTCTTTACTTTCAAATTAGCTTTTCTTTGGTTTGAATGAACATTTTATATTTTGAGAGATGAGATATGCTACCAGTGTAAAATCATTTTAAATATTAACCATTTGATCACATCAGCTTCATCATTAAAATATTATTTTAAATTAATAAATATATCAATTAATACTATGTATAAAAAATGTCTTTATATAGTTATATAAATATTACAATGATATTTATGCTCAAGTATATCTTAATATTTTTAATTTGGTAAATGATCTCTTAAAAATATTTTTATAATAATGAATAAGAATAATATTTTTAATATATAATTAAACTTAACACAATAATTTACTTAAATAATATTTGAGAGTATAAATTAAAAGATAAATTATATATATTGATTAATAAATTGACATAGTAGTTTAAGACATTGACTCGAGACTATCAATATAGCGAGAACACTCATAAGAGAAATTTTTTGGAAGAAAAAAAAATACATATTTAAAATTTTCTATTTTAAAATATGTTGTATATTTTAAGGATTAAGAAAAGTGACTTTATCGCTTTAGAAATTTAAGTAAAATTGTATCTATGGTTTAATTACTTAATAATTTAAATTAACTTATATTTAAAATTTTAAAAACATAAAATACAAAAATCTAAACAAAATAATTTTGCTAAGAATAAATTCACTTTAAAGGATCTTAATAATTTATATATATATATATATATATATATATATATATATATATATATATATATATATAAAAACTAGAATAATTATATTAAACAAAAATATTTTTAATTATCATTTTCTTAATTATTGATATCCAGTTTTGTCTTGAGATTTAAAAGAGGAAGGGGACAAAGGGGCTAAAAGAAGGGCAGGGTTGATCTTACCCTTAAAAAAGGAAAAACAAATAACATCGGAAAAGCGGTAGGAGAAATGTGGGCTCTTTCACGCGCCTAATCTGCCTCAGGCAGGTGGCATCAAATAAGGAATCGCGTGCTAGGATTTGACTTTTGAGGCAAGTCATCTCAAACCTGCTATCTTGCGAATATTTAAAGGCGTGGGAATTATTTTCTACCGCGAAGGTCAGGAAAAAGGAAAAGAGGTCACCACTACATTGAATGCAAATTTGTTGCATTAATTAGAAGGAGCCTCGTGGAGGGTACTGTGGCATTTATGAGGCCCTACGAGGAGCCACAGCATTAATGGTAAAAGATCTCCTTGAAAGATCATGAGGCAGAAGCTGTCTTATAAAAGGCGTTGAACTTGAAGAAAAAGAGGTTGAAAAATTCTGGAGGAGGAGAACTAGTGTAAATAGTTTTTCTAGAGAGAGAGAAAGCATTAAGAAGAAGGAGAAATAGTAAGATTATTCTTCTCCCAAAAAATAGCAACGAGACTCCTGGATACTAGGTGAAATGCTAGAAACTTTTAAGTGTAAATATATTGTTTGTAGTTTTTGGTCCTAACCTATAGACAAACACTTCACTTCAAAACTTAAGAGTCCATACCTCAATACACAGGCCGATTCCAGATTGGTCGTGCCTCAAACCTTACCCAATATCCTCTAGCTGACTCTGAGTTGACTCTCTTTTGACACCTAATCGACATTATACCCTCACTAACTCCTAGTCAGCATCTTACCTTTGCATACACTTAGTTGATACTTCCTTATGGTTGATTCAGTCTCGGTCTTTCCCATGTAACCTTTTAAGCTTCGGCTAGAACTACGTAAACTTTGACTTCTTCATTGCATTGGGAGGTATGTAGGAGCAAGAAGATTCTTGTCAAGTTAATAAAACCCAAAAAAATCATCTATCCTTCTCTTTGTAAATACTCACTCTTCCCTACATGCATTCGAAAGGTGAAAAGTTTAATATAGAAGTCATTTTCTAGTTTTTGCATTTAGTTAGGGTAACTGTCTTAAAGACAAACATGGTTTTTCTAGTGTTTCCTTTGAAAATGTCAGTGACGACTTTAGTCTCCATGTTATCTTCTCTGAAGGGAATGTAGACTCCAAATTTCTATTTCTGGTCGACCCTGTCGTGGCCTAGGTTGTGACATTAATAAGAGTGTTTTTAATTAATTTTCTTTTATGAAAGTATTTTTAAGGATTTTTTAAGTTTTTATTTCTTTCAAGTTATATTTTTAATATCTTTAATTTTAAATTAAATTCCAATTTTTTTTAAAAGGTATCAATAATTAAATATAACATTATAACATAATATAAATTATTTATTATAGATTTAAAATATAATTTATATTTAAATTTTTTTTTTACAAATTTTATTACTATATATATAATTTATACGTTCACAAATATTTATTTATTATAAATTTTAATTATATAAAATAAATATTATTATGAACAATGCATAAGTTAAAATACCAATTAATTGAAAGTGCAGAAAAAATGTGAAATATTGATAATAATGTTACTTTTTTATGAAAATAAATATTAAGAAATTATTACGGATTAAGATACTCTAAAATAAATTTATTTTTAATGAGAATATTTTGGAGAATGTTTCTTTTTTCTAAAAATAAAATATTAAAAAATATAAAAATTATAATATTCTAAAACGAAAATATTTAATTGAAATTTTTTTGTATTTTAAGTTATAAAAATTTAAAATATGAATGGTTGAATAATTAAACAAGTCACCTTACTTTATTAGTATCTAATATATTAATCGGAGGCATGCAGCCCTAGAAAGAATCAAAGGTGGAGCTTGAGTTTGGATAAGCATTCAGATTGAACATCCTTAGAACGTAAATTCAAAGATATGTTACAGAAGCTGTATGCCGTGAACTTGAATTTGATTATCCCCAACATAAGCGCTTCCCCATGCAGTGTTACTTTTGATGTCAAATTGAAAGTCCCTGCTATTATTATTTCTGACAAAAATTGAGGAGCTTGCATTAACTTGCCTACCATTAAATCTGTACATGTGGTGACATTAATCTGGCTACGTGCTGGGACTAACTCTGCATCAATTCGAACTTCTCCCACCACCATGTCGTGATATTTGACATATCCCATGGACTTTGGATGCTCGAAGCTTCCATAGTTTGGATTCTCCGTAGTGATCACCATGGCTACACTCAAACTCGAATTCGTGGTTACATTGTACAAAAGGGGAAGCTCAAACTCTTCCAACCCAATGGGGTGGAAAGTCATTACAGGCTCTCTCAGTTTAAAGATTGTCGCAAACAAAGTCACAATCACAGTGATCACCATTATCAATAACAGTAGAGGCACAGCCAAGCAAATTTTGCAACCTCTTGTACCCATGGTTTCTGCTTCTGGGTTTTGGACAACCAAGATTTGAGAATATCAACAAATTAAAACTTGATATAATGAAATCATTTATGATGGTCATCAAAGTTTCAAGATATAAATGTAAAATATTTAATAGTTTATACATGGTCAAAGTGTATCAATAGTTTAAAATTTGAAGTTTACTTTTAATGTATTACCATTGGAAACACTTTTACCTTGTAAAGTAATTAGAAAAAAGTTTTTTTTAAGTAGTGATTATAAAAGTTACTATATCTATATTTTTTTTTTTTAGAATATATGACTTTTAAATAATTATTATAAAAGTGGATGTTTATTATATATGACAGGAGTAATGTTATACTTTCTTATAAATTCTTCTCCTACTTTATATAGAAAGCATTAAATTTATTTTTATGTTATAAATTTAAATTCATATATTGAATTTAAATGTTTTAGGGAGTTTTTTTTAAATGATAATGTTTTTAAAAAATATTAATAAATGAAAGTACTTTTAGGTATTATTATCGTTCTTATGGACTCACGTCTTGTCCTAATATTATGTATTTAATATTTTTTAAAATATATTTTAATTAATTTAATAAATAACTCAAACAATTAATTTCTTAACTATCTTAAACCATTTTTCTTTTATTTTTATTGTATATTTGATTTTTTTAACTGCTTCTACTGTATAAATAATACTCTTTTTAACATATTTTTTATTAATGGTTAAAATTTATTAAAACCTACATACTTTTGAAAAAGGTTCTTTAAATAAGACGACGTAAGACTCGCAAAATTTTGTTATTCCCAGTTTTAACTAATTAAAGATAAAATATTGAAAAAAAAATGTGTATGTTCTTTTCGATCTATTTTTTTCTAAATTGAATTATAATGATTTTTTGAAAAAAAATTTTATCCATAGTTAAAAATAACGTTACATTACATTATAAATTGATTATCAAAAATCTAAAATATAATTTTTATGATAAAAATACTTATTTATTGTAAATTTAATTATAATATAATTTTTATATTAAAAAATATTTATTTATATAAATTTTAATTATATAAAAATAATCATTTATCCTTTGGTAAAATAATTTATAATATAGCTATCATTTATCATGTGTAGTAGATTTCCAAAGCTAAATACCGGTAAAAAAAAAGTAAATGCATTCAATGAAAATATAAAACATATTTAATATTTATCACACTTCTTTTATCTTGTATTGACATAGAAATTAAGAAATAAAATAATATTTTAAATTTTACTTAAATATATTTTTAGTGTATTTTTAGTTTCTATAAAATAAGTAAGTTTTGATTTTACTCTTTATAATTTTTTTTATCCCTATAAATATTGAAATCATTATTTTTAGTTCATGTAAAATAAGAAAATTCTAGTTCTAATCCTTGTCAAATATTTTCCTTTATTTTAATCCCTCCAAAATTTGAAATCATTAATTTTTATCCCTAACATTCATTTCAAGGTATATAAATAACATTTATTTTAGGAATTTAGAAAAAATAGAAATATCACATAATAACATGGTATTAGAAACACTAAATATCACTTAGGATAGTCAACTGAATTTTCATTAAATATAGTTATTATTCAATTTCTTAATATGTCATTTATCTTTCATATTAATTAAATTCTCTCTCAACTGTCATTCTTTTATATCTACTCGTTCCATAATAAATAATAAAAAATACAATATAACAAATATATTTAATATTTTTATTGATGGTTAATTCATGTAAAAGAAAATTCTAGTTCTAATCCTTGGAAAATATTTTCTTTGATTTTAATCATTCCAAAATTTAAAATCATTAATTTTTATCCCTAACATTCATTTGAATGTATATAAATAATATTTATTTTAGAAATCTAGAAAAAATATAAATATTATATATTAACATGGTACTACAAATACTGAGTGAATATCACTTAGGATAATTAATTGACTTTTTGTTAAACATATAAGCAGTAATAAATATCACATATTTTTCAACAATGATAAAAAAACAATTATTTCAAATTTTATAGGGATGAAAAAATATATTTTACAATAACTAAAATTAAAACTTACTCATTTTATAGAGACTAAAAATATATTTAAATATTTTATAAAAATTATTATTCAATTTTTAATATGTCATTTATCTTTCATATTAATTAAATTCTCTCTCAATTATCATTCTTTTATATCTACTCACTCTACAATAAATGATCAAAGATATAATAAAAATATATTTAATATTTTATTGATGATAAAACTACGATCAAAATGGAAGAATGTTTTTTTTTTATCGCTAAACTTCAATAAAAATGGGAGAGAATATATAAGTGGAATTAGTAGGAAGATGTTGTAAGAGGATTTAAGATTATTCTATATGACAATATTTGACTAATCATTATATTTTATTAAATTGTAAAAATCAATTTAAATTTAAAAAACTTATCTACTTATAATTAATTGGAGCATCAGCATTGCTAATAAAATTATAAAATAAAAAAGAACTAGAAAAAAGATTTAGAGATATTATAATTAACATATTATTATAAATACTAATGAGTATCATGTGAAGATGAAATTATTTTTCGTTAAGTACCCAGACAATTAACGAATATCAGGTAATAACATGAATAAAAAATAATAATTTTAAATTTTATATATAAAAAATAAAAAGTATTTTAGAAAAATTAAAATCAAAATTCACTTTTACATGTCAATATCATATTTAAGTTTAAATTTGAAAATAAAATTTTCTTTTATTTTACTTTGTTAATCTACTTGAGTAATAGATTATGTAATATAGATCAAAATGAAAAGTACATGTACCCATAACATTAAAAGTGAGAGAAAAGATTGGTAAAAGTATCATAACATTTTAGTATATATATTATAACTCAGAAAAAAAAACATCTATTTGCTTCATCAACTCGAAAATTAACACACGAATATACTTACAAGTATTTTTAGTTAGTTTTTAGTATATAGTTTTGAGAGTTTGGTGAGGCACTATTTTAAATAGAATTTTATAGTTTCTAGTATTTTGATATTTTATTTCCGTTTTATTTTTAAACTATTTATTAATTTTTTGTTATTTTTATATAAGGTAAGATTTTATTATAACTTTTCTATTATTTTTTATACTTTTATATTATATTATTTATTTTAACTATTACACTATTTATATTTATTTTATTATTTTAATACTGTACTTTAATATATTGATAATTAACTAGTATGACAATATTAACACTTAATTGCAAATTATTTTAAACTTGATTAAGAATATTTTATGATATAATACAAGATAAATAATAGAAGGCACTATATCAAGATATATAATAATTGAAATTAAAAAATGTATTTAAAATAATTGGTATTTAAATAAAAAGTTATAAAAGTTTAAAATTAATTAAAAACTAAAATTTAAATTATTCAAAAAATATATTTTATTTATAAAATTAAATTAAATTTATATATTATATATAAATATACTTATTTTTATTATTTTACGTTTATCAATTATTTTAACAAATAATACTATCAAACATCTATAATTTAATAAGTTAATTTATCAACTTTTAACTAACAATTTTCAATTATTAGATGTCTTTTTATTTTTTTAAGCTAACTTTTAAGTTATTTTTATCCAACATAACCTAATTGCTCCTGAGTAAATTCTATTATTTTTTTATAATAATAAAGATTAGAAAATTTTAAAAAGTTAGTCAATTAAAATTTTAGAAAAATATTTAATATATTACTTTTTCTTTTAAGTATTTGGAAATATTAATAACAAGATTTGTCAAAGATAAAATATTACTAATAAATCATTATAATATATAACATTATAAATGGAATAAAGAAGTTTGGTGTACAATTTTTATATATATTTTATCCCTATAACTAATTCTATAAACAACTATTTTTTATCTATTATCTTATTTTTTACTCCTCTAGCTACTTTCTATGGCACCCATTATTATTTAACTTCTATTGTCTCTTTTTGTTTTATTTTTAAATTTTCAAAAAACTCATGGAGGCACTTTGTGCCTCTTCTCCCCCTAGCTACTAAAAAGGAGAATATTAATTAATTATATATTAAAATATTTTTTTGGGGTCTAGACTATTAAAATGTATACTTTTTTATAAATCCACCTAAGAACAAATAATTAAAGAAAAATATTAAATGCTTTTTAAAGTTTACCAACACATTAAATGTATTTTTATGTAATTTATTTAATTTTTTAAAGAAAATCATCATATTATTCTTTAAATAATTACGAAGATTAATAAAAATATCCATTTGAAATAAATAAAATACACACAGAACGGTTGAATTGTGTACATGTTCTTTGAAAACTTTTTGCACATACACTTCATCTGAAAAACTAAATTTAAAAGCTAAAGAACTTGGATGATAAAAACATGAGTGTAAAATAACAAGGAGAAAAAAATCACACCCAATTATTTATACTAGTACATTCTTCAACTAAGTCCCTTCCTCCAAAATAATTTTTACTAAACAACACAAATATTATTCATGGTTTTTCTTCCAAGCTTATAATAATGCAATCTCAACAATAAATTACAAATACAAGTATTTATTTACACTTAAGTCTTTTTTATACTTTCGCAAACAAACATGCAACCTTAGGTTACGTGCAAAGCTTAAAACAATGGGTTAAAGTTTTATCTGCCTTACAGAGCATATTCAAATTTGGGAGTGAAAATATTTGTCTTGCACATTACGTAAATACATAGACACGTTACACATTGCATAAGATTTTATTCCCACATTCTTATTTCTTATAATTATTCAAAATATATTTTAATTATTGTAATAGGTAAATAATTAAAATAATAATAATGTTTAAATAGAAAAGTTAAAATTATAATATAATTATTAAGATTCTTAATTTTTGTTATTAATTTTATATATTATATGAATTAAAATGTAATTAACATTTAAGATATAATTTATTTAAAAATATATAAATAAATAATTAAAAAAAGGTGAGATATGTTCTTCACGAGTTTTTCATTGAGTAAAACTGTCCAAATGGATTGGACTTGTCAAATTTTCCCAAATTTATTTAGTATAATATACAAGAGTTGAAATTTAAATTTTGAACACGAATTTAACTCGAGTCTTTTTAGTCTGACATAGGCTTACTTTGTAGAAGATTGAAAAAATAACTTTTATCATGGTCAAACCTAATTTTCTAAACCCAAATTAAATCCAAGTTATTTTTCCCCAACTCAACATAATTTACCACTCACCTCAAATAACTTGTACTAAGACGAATAATTTATTTTGTCACTTCTATCGTGGAAGAGAAAGATAAGATAATATCTATGTTGTTCGTGTCTAATTATTCTAAACCTAATCATACCCTACCCTTAGTAGACGTTGGAACCAAGAGAAACAAATATATCATAACCTAACTTGTTACATATTTTTAATAAACTAATACTTTAATTTTTACATTGCATAAAATAAATATTTATTTTATATAACTAAAATTTATAATATATAAATATTTTTGAATATAATTATATTATAATTAAATTTTACAATAAATAAATATTTTTGAATATATATATATATATATATTTAATGTTATAATAAACAATTTCTATTGTGATATAATATTATTTATAATTATTGATAATTTTTTAAAAAAATATTAAAATTTAATCTAGAATTAAATATATTTAAAATGATAGATTAAAAGAAACAAGAGGTTAAAAAATTTCTAAAAACACTCTGATTAAAAGAGTGAAAAACTTATAAAAAGCCAAGAATAATAACTAAAACTGCTCTTGCTCAATATAATTATTTTAATTTAATTATATATAGAGAGGATCTCTCTAATATTTTAAAATGTAAATATATATCATAAATAAATTTCCAATTCATAATAATAATATTTTATAAAAATTAGAATAAATATCTTGAATGAAAATATTTTTAAGAATTATTGTAAAAAATGTTTTTATAATTTTTTTAATGGTAACGCTTTTAGAAGTTTTCTTTTCCTTCTTTTGATATATATTTTTATCTATATTTCTTATGAAGAATGACTATCATGTAACATAATCATAGAAAGAAATAAAATGTTGTAAAAAAATAAATAATACTTAAATATTATTATTTTTATAGTCAAAATTTTCTTAATAAAAATAATAATATTAATATTAATATATATATATATATATATATATATATATATATATATATATATATATATATATATATATATATATATATATATATATTAACTTTAAATGTTAAAAAATTTGGGAGAAGCAAGTTGTCTTAGATATCTTAATAGATTTCTCCTTAGACTAATTGATTTGATCCAATTTTCAAAATACTTATCTTGACTATTGAGAGAAGTTGTAGTCGAAGAATTTTTTTTAATCATTAACAAAATTACCTTTTTTTATTACTATTACATTAATGTTGAGTTTTTACCAATTTTATTGATAATTATTCTTTTTCAAAAAATTTGGTTTATCACATTTAATGGAGTCTACCCTCCTGACTACATCTTTTCTATTTATAAAATTTAAATTTAAGATATTACTTAAGAAATCCAATTCTCATTACCGTTGCGATCAATAATGAATTACTTTAAAAGAAGGAGATATTGCATAGTATAATGGATCCCTCTGGAAATGAATAACTACGTATTCATTTCTTTATTCTTTAGAACAAAATACTTAATTATACTTGCGAATGTACTGTAAAAATTTGTTAGATAAAATATCTTTGAAATATATTTCTCTGATGATATCATATGTCAAACCTTTGAAAAACGTGCTCACAAGTCAAAAGTCAAAACGAAAACCTAGTTGATTTTTGTGATAAGAAATATTGAATGCTAATTTTCCAAAAAAAAAAAAAGAAAGAAACCATGGAACCCCTTGGGAAACAATGGAGCCAAGGTCATTTTTGTTTTAAACTTTTTGTTGATTCTAGCTGGATACAGTCTGGACAAATAGAAATCTGATGCTAATTCCACATTTGATTGCAGAGATTGAGGGTAGTCCAAAAGCCAAGTTGGGACTAGTGAATAAGTCACTCCATCTCCATTGGTCACTCTACTTTCCTCCAAGCCTCCCCCAAATCACAACTATCATTTTAGATCTTCACACTCTGCGACACCACTTTCCTTTAACCTAAACAAATTATTTTAAAGTAAAACCATTTGCTAATTTGTAACTCTCTATACATTCATTTTTCTTAAAAATACTTCTAACAATGAACGAAAGCTAGAAAGCATTTTGCATAAAAATAACTCCAATGAATCTTCAACTTATTCTTTAAATATACAAGGATAGGATATTTTACTATCTAAAATTCTAATAATCTTTGTTAATTTTTAATTGTATAAAACAATGTTTATTTTATTTTTTAGTATAAAATGATAATAAAAATAAAATAAAAGAACTAAAATAAATAAATATTTACAAAATTAAAACTAATAATTTTAAAAAAATGATAACAACTCATTTCATATGTTAGTATAAAAAAATTACACTATCAATCAATTAAATATCATCTTAGATCTAATTTTAAAATAATTATTATAAAATAAATAAAATTATCAATTTAAAGAAATAAATTTTAAAGAGCAAAGCACCTTATTTATAATCTTAAACAATAAATAATATCGATGATTCTAATAAATTTAAAATAAATAAAGGACAATCTGAAGGAGGAAATGAAAGTATTTAATTTAATAATTTAGAAGAAATTATTGGAAACATAAAACAAGACAAAGAACAAAAACAAAAAGCATTGTGAGAGAGTTCGTGGGTTGCCTTGCCTTGCTTCGTTGTCGTTTCGCCGGCCAAAGACACAACAATTATTGCCGTTTTAGTGTCTGCTTTGGACATCTCTCTCTCCCTCTCTGTTTGATTTGGTAATTCAAGATGAACGACCTTCTCACTGTAAGTGGATATCTGCAATTTTCCCTTTTTCGATGCAAAATTCGATTTTGATCACTGCCCCTTCAGTTCTCTCGCCAAACTTTCTGTTTTTCAATTTTAATTTTCGGCCATCTCAGTGTCAGATTCGTTACTCTGTTTTCTTTTAATAAAAAAGAGAGGCCCAATTTTCAGCCTTGAATTGTGGTGGGTGCATGAATTGGAATAATCATGTTCTGATATTTGAAGCTTCAAAATTAGTTCATCGCTGAATCGCTTTTGGTAGTGTAAAATTTCCTAAAGGTGCTGTCTTGCTTTAATTTAACTCAGATCATAGTTAATTCCCGTTTAGATTTCAGGTGGTCGGTCATGTTTGTGGCATAGTTTTTGGTGTTTGGGTTTATTCTGATTGTGATTTTGGTGTTTTTCTTTTGTTTCGTTACTGTTAATTTTGACGTGGGTTAAGTTTAGTACAATGTTGTTGTCTTATAAGATCAAGTTTAAGGATTTTTTTTTTTGAATTTTTTTCTTGCAGGATTCGTTTGTTGGTGAGGCTACTAATGCCCAGCCTTCTAGAGAAAGTGATATTGAAATGGGACAGGTTCCCAGAAGCAACTCCGATATGGGAATGGAAGCTTTTAATAAACAGGTACACAATGTGCATGATATTTAAAATTTTAAATCATTTGATTGTTTAAAATGTGAATTTTACCTTAGGTATTTTATGTTTGTGATTGTGTGGATATCTATTGGATTTTATTTTAGAATAGGATGGAAGTTGAAAGCTTTGGTTAGTCTAAGGGGGTGATAGAACTGATAAGTTTCCATGTTTCTTCATGTTGTTTGTTCAATATTTCAATTAATATCCTACATTTACTGATTTTCTTTTTTTTTTTATTAGATCCATGAGGCTGATAAACAAATTGATAAGTTGTCTGCACTACTTCAAAAGCTAAAGGTATCCATTATCTTCATCATTTGTTACTTTTTAGCAGCAAGGTCTCATTTATAGCTAAGTGTACTTTCTGCAGGAAGCTAACGAGGAATCGAAAGCTGTAACAAAAGCATCTGCCATGAAAGGTGTGTTACAATGCAATGTTATGTTGTAGTTGAAATCATACATTTTGAATTTGTGTATGATTTTCTGGTCTTGTGCTGATGATTTATTAACTTGGGTGTGTCAAGGCTGTTATAGCCAGACACATGACAATTTTCTTGATAGCAACAATGATGAGTTATATAAGTATTTTTGCTCTGCATTTTTCTTTTTTAATATACTGTGTTTGATACTGACATTATATGCAAGTAAAACTTAAACTCTTTAGAATGAGGTTAAAATCTGTTACAAAAGCATCTGCCATAAAAGGTGTGTTACAATGCAATGTTATGTTGTAGTTGAAATCATCCGTTTTGAATTTGGTTGTATGATTGTATAGGTGCTGACGATGTATTAACTTGGGTGTGTCAGGCAGTTATAGCCAGACACATGACAATTGTCTTGCTTTTTGCTAGCAACAATGATGAGTTATATAAATATTTATGCTTCACATTAATTTTTTTAATATACTGCCCTTGGTTCTGAATTATATGGGAGTAAAACTTAATACTCTTTTTAAGACTAATAAACCTGTAACATTGCTTTCAGCTATCAAGAAGAGGATGGAGAAAGATATTGATGAAGTTGGAAAGATTGCATATGGTGTCAAAACAAAAATCGAGGCTATAAGCAGAGATGTATTGAGCTACTGGCTGAATATTGTTTGTAGTTGATGTCAGCTTGTTATAAAATTTCAGACAAATATGAAATTTATTTAATCAGGATGTGTTTGTTGCAGAACCTATCCAATAGACAAAAGCCTGGCTGTGAGAAGGGAACAGGTATTGACAGAGCAAGAATGAATATGACAAAGTAAGTTAGTAGTACATATCTTTATTAATGTACTTGATAAAACGACCCAGAAAGCTGAAATATCTACTATTCCTTCAAACCACAGTGCCTTGACTAAAAAATTCAAGGATCTCATGACAGAGTTCCAGGTATGTTTAGTTTTTAACACCTAACACCAGAAGCAGTTTTCCAAGTTTATGTCTATCTTCTCATCAATGTGTTATGTTTTAGAGTCTAAGACAAAGAATACAAGATGAATATCGTGAGGTTGTGGAAAGAAGAGTTATTACAGGTTTGAACATGTCAATCCCTAAGGAAGTACTATAGCTTTTTGTTTTTATTATTTTAAACTTATCTATTAGAAAGTATAAGTTGGACCATGTTCACTTTGTGATTACTTAATTGTATTTTACAGTCACGGGAACTAGGCCAGATGATGAGGTGAGCATAACTCATGCGTTATTGACTTGAGATGAGATATCAACTAGATATAAACTTTGTTGTAATTAGCCATTTAATGACTGTGTTAGACAATTGATCACCTGATCGAAACTGGAAACAGTGAGCAAATCTTCCAGAGAGCAATTCTAGAAGCAGGCCGAGGACAGGTACTTGGTTTGTGATTTTTACTGGAACTTATCTTTCCTTTTGAAAAATTAACACATTATGTTATCCTTTCTGTCTATCTGTCTTCCTCTTTTCCCGAAAAGAAAGGGGGAGGGGGAGGCTTAGTCAAACATTATTTCATGATTGATACATTCATTTAATTTCTTTCTTCTACACTAGCTTTATCTAGTAAAGTAAATTTTCACATTTTTATCTCACCACATCCGCAATTTTTGTAGTTATGATTTGCCATTCACTTGTGTGGAGAGTTAATCTTTTCTTTGTGTAAAAGTTTACTTCAGAAAATGTGGGTTTTTGCAGGTTGTAAACACGGTAGAAGAAATTCAGGAGAGACATGATGCTGTAAAAGAAATTGAGAAAAAACTTCTTGATTTACATCAGGTGTGCTTGACTGTAGTCTTAAATACGTAATTTAGCTGATAATGATAGCAAGTCTAATCTTATTTTATTATTTCTCAGATTTACCTTGACATGGCAGTGTTAGTTGAAGCTCAGGGAGAAATTCTAGATAACATTGAAAGTCAGGTTTGTTGACTCTCACACACCCTTGAATTTCTGTTTGCATGCTTGCATGTATTGTTATGTAGAATGCAGGGTATATTTAGTTTGATTTGCGTTAATGAGAGGCTTGTGTCAGGTCAACAATGCAGTCGATCATGTCCAGAGAGGGACAACTGCACTTCAAAATGCTAAGAAACTCCAGAAGAACTCTCGAAAATGGATGTGCATTGCCATCATTATACTGTTGATAATAGTAGCTATCATAGTTGTGGGTGTTCTCAAACCTTGGAAGAGTAGCTAGGGCCCTTTACCTCTTGTCCATATAAGAGTTTACTTGACTTGGTTGGGGAAGCATATGAATGCATGTGTGGACATCTTAGAGCACGATTTTTAAGCTTTTGTTTTGTATGATTGATGCTTGTTTTGTGTGGTGTGATTGATTTCTGAGTTGTGACTATACATACATTGGTGTGTCTCACGATATAAATTCATATTCTTTGTACCCTTCAAAAGTTTATCAGGGTCTCATATTTCCTTGTACTATTCTAAAGCTGTTATTGCTGTCATTTGCTACTTGCAAATCTTGCATTCATGTTCTTCTTGGAAAGAAAGTACCCTATTCTCTTCCACTTTTCCCCCTCTCTCGTTTTCGTTTTTCTAAATTTACTGTTTTAGGCCCAGGTTGTGGTGGGCTTTGGGCCAACACACCCTTAGCGAACGTCCATTATCATTATCCAGTTCTCCTTTTAATTGGTCGGTAGTTTACCAAAAAATAAGGTTGTCCGAACAATCTTATTAGCGTACATAACCTATGTATAAACGTGAGAATAGTGATGAACAACTCCATTTTACCATGGATGTGTAATTTCGTTGGCTAGGCCTTAGAATTTAGGTGAATATAAATTGGTTCATCTCTATGGAAATGTTTCTAGTGATCTTTCGGTACACAACGTCAATCTAACTTCTATATGTATTTGACAAGTTTTACTTTCTATCTTTTAACCTATGAATCCAAATATTCACGTGCTGCCATCTTATTTCTCACTCCAAATCATGTTCATGTTCTTCATTTTCTTCATCATATTATTATTATAAGCATGTTATTTATAAGCTTCTTATCCTCCTCCTCCTCATCTTATTATTATTATTATTGGCTCTGACTTGTTTTCCAGTGCATATTATTTTATTTTATTTTAATTTCAAAAGAAAATGCATCTGTTATAATGCTTTTTGCTTGATTATCTAATTAGTTGTTTTCAATTATTCGAAGAGTTAATAATTTGAGAAAGTGGTAACATTATTTTATTTTGCCCCTTATTTTAGATGCTTTTGAATAAATTATATTGACATATTTAGAATAAGCAAAATCTATACATGTAAGGATAAGATAGGAGAAAAATAAAACGCATAATATGGAGTATGGACGAAGTAGAAGGTCAAATGGGGTATTTCCCCATGACATCCAGCTTTCCCTTTAAGTTATACTTATGATATGTTTGGTTGAGGGATGGAGGTTGCGTTTAGATGGAAGAGAGTAATGGGGTTCTGTGGGTTAAAAGCTTCCCTCACAAAGTGGAGTGAATAGCACGAAGGATCGTTGTTTTTTTTTTTTCAAATATTTTTATGTGATATAATATAAAGATTAAAATAAGCTTTTGATTTTGAAAAATATTATAAAAAATTCTCATACAATCAATCTACTTGTATTTTTCAGTCTTTTTTCTACTTATCCAAATATGCAAAGAAAAGTTTCTTCACTTTTTGACTTATTTTTATCTATTCAAATAATATACTTTTATCACCTTATATTTGTTCTATTTTTTTCACACTCATTTTTCCCTTTTATTTTATTTTTTGATTCACTTTTCATCCAGTGTTAGGTAGTGGCAGGTAAGCATGAAAAGGTTAAAAATCATAATATATTTAGAAAATTTTATTATCATTTTTTTACTTGTGATATTTTTTTTCTCTACCAAGACTAAACACAGCCTAAATATTACATTGGTATCAACTTCATACCATTTCGTGTACAAAACCCACTTATAACCTTGCAATTCATTATATTTGTCATATACTTTCGAGCATACATTCTTGTCCTCCCCGGTTTCATTTCAAATAGGATAAGATTTATATTATTTGAACATCAAATTCTGAATATTTGTATTTGATAATGTATGTGTATTTTTTATTATTATTTTATTATTTTTTTTGACATACATGCATCTTAAAAATATTTTATAGAAATCAAAGGGACAACAAATGCCCTAAAATTGTTGTATGAAAAACATTAGGATAATGACTAGAACTTTATTTGAATAAAATTTTTGTAAAAGAAAAAAATATAAACTTATTAAGTTAAAATCAACTTACAAACTTAATATTTATATTAAAAAATTATTTATATTAAAAAACTATTTAATTTTTAAAAATTAAGGTGTATAAGTTAATTTTAAATAAAAAAACTCTATATTTTACTTTATCTTCTTCTCCCATAAGCACTTTTAAAAAGCTTAGCCAAAAAGGACCTATTATATGTTAAAATATAAATAATTAGAGTAAATAGTAGAAAATTTTAAAAGTTATTCCGTTGATTAAAAGAATTATGACTATTATGTACATTAAAGGCGAGTATCTTTCTCTTTTCTTGTCTACTTATGACTAACTTTCATTTCTTTGTTTGGAAAATTACTCCTCCCATTATTATCTATTAATTATGCATAAAGTGCTAATGTGAGTAACATTTTGCATAGAGGAAAAAAATGAAGTATGCACTAACAGGTGTAGAATCACTTTTATATTATTATTTAATGATAATTCTACAATTGAATAACAGGTATAACTAATTTTTTACTGTATTATTCTGAAAAGAAATGTTTTCTTAAGTTATTTTAAAGTGCCTTTTTATTAGCTCTCTTGAATACAAAGTAACTAATTTAAACATGTTATTTAAATTTTTTTAACAGATTCATTAAAGAACTTAAATAAACATTATTCCCAGCAAAGATATATCCAAGGCACTGAAGGCTTTTTTCAATTATTTCCCATCAAACATAGACATAATCATATCAACTATTAATAGTTGTGGAAATAATTTGTGCTAGTATCATTGTACGTTTGTTCCAAGTTGTATGGGCAAAATCATGTAATAATAGCGTGAATTGCAAAAAGATTTGTTCGATTACTATGCAAATATTTACTATTTCAGACGACTAATCATCTTGTCTTTTTTAAATGGCATTCTGTAATGAACAGGTTACAAACGCAACTGATCATGTGAGACTGGGTAATGACGCTCTCCAAACTGCAAAAAGTTTGCAAAAGAAGTCAAGGAAATGCATGATGATTTCCATTATATTGCTCCTGGTCATTGCCATCATTATCGTACTCTCTATTTTGAAACCATGGAAGAAGTGACCAGAAGAGGAAAGTGATTTATATAAAGATATATATATATATAGATATTTCACACTTATTTTTTGTCTAGTGTATGAAAACTTTCAGTTGTTGCAGTAGCGTGACTTCGATTCTAGTACTTACACTTTGTCAAAGTAGCTTTTAGTGTCCGTTTGCACGGCTAATGCATAATAAGTTGTCCATTATTCTTTTACTCTGAATCGTGAAAGGAAAAGATGCACTTTTTCAGCCTATGGCTATCATATGCTTGCGACCTTTTATCCATGACATTTTGGGGAATAATGCTACTCACATTTTTCAATACATCACTCTGATTAGCCAGCCATCAAATTCACATCTACCTACATTTAACTACCAATGTTAAAGGGATTGTAGCAAGAATAGTCATTAACTGTAGGTAGTTTGGTGGTTGAGTATATTATTGGCTAAATAGGTTTGCAAGTTGCTCAATTATAAGTAATTGAGGTGATGTATGAGAAGTGTATATGACTAGCATTTTTCTTCTTCCTGTGTATGCTAATGATTGATATGATTTGTAGATAAAGCATGAGTAATGCCTTCATTTGACGCAAGCTTGAATTCTGTCAAATTAGTCATTGTATAATCAACAATACTGAGAATGATGAGATTGAATAGATGGCAAGAGTTCACACGACATAGACAATGTCGGCACAACAACTTTTAAGTTAATGGAAAAAATCTTATGGCTATTTACTGTTGAGAAACACTATGGCTAAGCGGTGGAGCTTTTTTAGGGAAGGGGGGTAAGCTCTGTTATACCATCATTGCTCCAAACTTGTCGGCTCTTTCATGTTGAAGTTAACTAGTTATGTCATAGTATATACAATCTCATTGCAAATTGAGGTAACTGATGTCAGACATAGAATAGCCTCATAGGCTTGAACATTAGCTAGCTAGGCGGCAAGTGCAAAGCCAGAGCAATAGATAATAGTCCCCTACAGACTGATTCTTTTTATAGTTGCTAACATGCTATAGCTAATACTAACTTAAGAACTTAACATGGACACCATGTTTCTGTCATCAAAAGATGAAGAAAGTTTTTTCCATCCTTGGAATCTCTGTAGCTTCATAACAATAGAACCCCCTCTGAAGTTTGTCTCTAAAGTGAACAAATAAGGGTGCATACACCCTTAAATTTAAGTAGATAAAGTTCATGATGCACTTTAAATAAAATAGATGAAGACATCCTTACCTATTCATTTTAGAGACGAGCTCAATTAATTTAAAAGAGCCTTATCCCGTAGTTACATACCAAACTTTGATGACTTATCCAAACAACAAGGAAAGCATATGTTCTTATGACTTCTTAAAGCTGTTAATTATTGAATAACTTCAAATTGAACCTTCCTTCTTCTAACTGGTAGTTATTTTTCTTTTATACTTACCCATCCAGTCCCCCAAAATATTCCTCCACTACTTTTACTTTCATCGTGTAGGTTATCATTTGTCCTCATTAATTCTGAGAATACTTTTAAATCTTGACAGCCTTTACGACCTATTGTCTCCATAGATGAAATAGCATGAGATGATTGAGATCTTTTATTAGCAGAGACCTCAAGGAAAACAAATTAAGCCATGGAAGTTCTCAAGGCATAAACAATAGGAAGCAGAGAATTTCACCAATCACAATTATCTTACTTACCCTCAGAGATTTGAAAGGCCATTTAGGTATTGCATGTTTATAGCCCAGAGGATTAGAGAATTGAACTTCAGCATCCATTGGGTTTGTTAGGCAATGGAGTCATGGACTATCCTTAAGTTTGATATTTTCATATAGCTAAAGACTACTAAAGGCATATACAGGAAAGTGTCAACTCCAAGCTGCTATGCCCACCACTCCCTTTGAATATTGCCTCCAGTTATATAGCAACATATTTCACTTGCAATATTTTCTTATTAAATTTCACCCTTAAAATATAATTTCTTAAATCAATGGCAGGAACTACAGTTTTTTCAATTAGGCATATCATCTAGGAGCAAATATATTCAAGTTTCAAATTTTTTATATCTTTTGTTGATAATATGATGAGACATGGAAGCAGAAAATTATGTTCTGAATAGCCACTTGAACAACGTTTATCATTAAATCAATCCAGATCAAGGGAATCCTCTTTTTTTTTTTTTAGTTCATATTTCTTGGCATCTTGGAGTCATTATGACTTCCTAGGTTGGATTAATTTGGATTTTTCACAGTACACAGTTAACTTGCTACATGACATTTAGTAGATGTTCAGCTCATGTAGCTACATGAATAGCACTATTTCATGATAGCAATATGAGCATCATCAAACTATCAATAGTCAATACCCAGTAGGAGTACCATAAAAGCCATGTCAAGCAGATATTCCTTTTGATTGTTAAGGGACAGGAAGATAACAAGCAACTTCATACAATCACATGTCAAACATCAAACAATCAATATCCAATATTTGAATTTACTCCCATTAAAATCATATAGATCTTCAATTTCTCTAAATAACAAACAAGGGGGCAATAAAAAGTCAATGCTTGGCATCTGAAGAAGATGAAATACCTGCAATCCAGCACAGCAAGAGCAATCCAACATAGCATGAACAAACTCAGACATCTAACATGTTTGGATTTATGATTGCATAGCACAAAAATTCCCATTTGCTAAAGACAAATGTGATTTTGCCAAAAAATTGTTCAACTTTAAGTTTAAAAAAAAAAAGAATATATGCATTAGACAGTGTAAAAGTTTCCAGGATCACAAATGGTTGTGCTGATGTATGGTAAGCAATGTTTTAAATCCCGGATAGTGGCATGTAGTGGTTGGTCCCAAAAACACGATAGCAGGATACCTTCTATTTTGATTTTTTTTATAGTTTATATAACATAATGTATACTATGTACATATAAATTCTCAAAAATGATAAGAATTACTCGAAATTAATGACATTCATAATTAACAAGAAAAAATCATAGGTGTTTTGAACAAAACATACAAGTAAATACCAACAAAAGTCAAATACAAGTTTCCTAGATTATGAATCATCAATTCTCAATCATCATCTTCTAAGTCGACTTTATCATTTTCACTACTATTGCAGCTGTAGATTTTATTTTTAAAAATTGAAATCCCAAAAATACCTCCCCAAGAAAGTCCTAATGACTCTATTCAGAACTTTCCTGTAATCAACACATAGGGCAGGTATAGTGCCACTATGGTCGCTATTCAGCTTGCTATTTGATCCACTACAAATGCTACGCTAAACCATTCCGCTACGGCAGCTTTGTAATTAGCAGGGGCTGCTCTGCACGGCTATGGCTTCCTATTTAAGACCCGAGGATAAGTTTGTTAACTTTTATAATTATGTTAAAATTCATGCTAAGATTGATTTTTTAATTGGTTAATAGTTAATACTGTAAAAACATTTACAATAATCGTGCATGCCTATTAAACTAAAAAAAAAAAAACTCTTTGCATAGGGTTGAAAAATTCATTTAAGTTTTATTACAAACTTGCATTTAAGAAACAAATTTTCAAACAAAACTAGGCTACTAATCGGCTTTTAACCAAACCCAATTCTGCAAAATCAAGATTATCCAAACCAAAATTGTAAAAGCTAACCCAAAAACCACGCTTTACGGTTCTCCACTGAAATTGTTTGCTCTTACAACCTTCTCCCTTTTTTTCTTTTGAAGTTAATTCACATGAAAATAAACAAACTCACAAACCCAAAGACGAAAAAAAAAGTGAAAAACATATAATTTTTTTTAGAGTCATTCGCGTGTTCCCAACTTTCCCGAGCAACAAAACAGCATATCAATTAGATCTAGTTCGATTTCTGGATTGGAAAACAAAGGAAAGTAAATATTACAGAATCCGTAGCAAGACAAACATTGAATATAATCTGGAAAATTCAAAATCTAAAAAAAAAAAGAAAAAGGAAAAAAAAAGGATATGGTTGGAAAGATTAGAAGTGAGACGAAAAATAAAAGAGAAGGAAATATAAAGTGTTATACCTTGAAAAGGTTGGAATTAGAAGTTTGGTTAGAAGACGTGAAGGAAGAAGGCAGGTATCTGTGATGGCGAATGAGCTGCGAAGTTCTCTCATCTAAGCGTTTGTGATTTCTGATTTGCGAAATGTGAATGAAAGAGAAAGAGAAAGAGAAAGAGAAAGCGAAAGGACAGGTGTGCGTGTCACTGCCACTCGCTATTTTAATTAGTAAACTCTCGGGCACCTTCTAGTTGTAATAATTGAAGGAATTTTTGGATTTTTTTTCTTAACCATTCATTACAAGAAGAAAATAAGATATGGAAATTAATTTTTTTTTTACTTCAAATTAACTTCTAGTTAATTTTTTTAAAGAAAAAGAAGAATTCTGGTTATTTTTTAAAATAAGTTAATATAAGATAATTTTTATAAATTATTTTTAATTTATAAAAGATTTATTTTATTTTATTTTTATTTTTCTCCTATATGATTATTTATAAAAATTATTAAAAGATGGAAAAAACTTTTCCAAAATTGAGTTCCCTCACTAATATTAGTCTTTTACTTTGGCGTATAGTTAGGTATATTATTTGTCATTTTGGTAACTGCCAGGAATGATACATGATTGTAATGGGCAAACTTTTCTAAGGCTAAAATGATAATGCCAAATTTTTTGAAAACAGAGTTTTGTTATTTACAGTTATTTTATTTACTTTGAGCACGATTGATTTTTGGTAAAAGATAGTGAACAAAAATAGTATTTTAGAAATAATATTTAGGAGCACTTATCAGATTTGATGGCTCAATTCATTTAAATAAAATAAAAAAAGCATAGTTTATTTTAATTATCGATTCAATTTAAATTTTAAAATTATAAATTTGATGATATTGATTTGAATATCAAAATTTTAAAATGT
Organism: Mucuna pruriens; assembly: GCA_025330945.1. Taxonomy (NCBI): domain Eukaryota; kingdom Viridiplantae; phylum Streptophyta; class Magnoliopsida; order Fabales; family Fabaceae; genus Mucuna; species Mucuna pruriens. The sequence continues at coordinate 2,033,626 of JAENHJ010000042.1, read as the reverse complement.
AAAACTTAAATAAATTTAAATTTATATTATTTAAAAAATTAAGATTTTATGTTGTATAGTTTGGTAATACTTTAACTTTCTATTGTGTAGTTTATAATTATATAATTTTATGATTTTGACTTTTAATATTATTTATTACTTTTCTTTTATTTTATTATATTTTTTTCTCTATTTTTATTAGATGACTTGATAAACTAACTTAAAAAATGTAATTGGGTTTGGTTCGTGTTGCAATTATTTTCCTAAAAAAAAACTGACTCAACTCAATTTGATTAACATTAATAGATTTGAAGCTATAAATCAATATTCATCCCATCTTGATTAACATCAATCCTTTTTAACATTAAATCAATTCCATCGTGTCTCTCTATAAGTCAATATTCATCCCCAAAAGGTGTCTATCTATCTTCTATCTTTTGAATTATATTTAATTATTTAAAGTGCTAGATGTATTTTGGAGGGTGAAATATAATTATAACTATTGACTAAATAGATAATTATTAAAATTTTAACAATTTTAAAGTTTATTATGTATGTATATGTAATTTTTTAACTAATATGTCTACTTATATTTTACTTCAATCATTTTAAGTAAAAGAGTTTTATTTTGAATATGTATATGAAAAAACTTTGTTGGAGAAGATAAAATTCGCTTAGATGATTTTTATGTCTCACAATAAATTAGTTTTTAATTATTAGTTTAAGAATTGATGAAAAAAAAACCTTTAATTTATATGTATTGTTACTGTATAAAAATTTATATTATCAATTAATCATAAATAATATTAGATACATAATAATTAGCGTAAAATATTTTTACGTTTTCTATGTGACGCGATGTGCTCGCGACCTCATAGCGGAGGGGTAGGAGTCGTCGATATTTTTGTTTTGGAACATTGGAAAAACATGAAGATTGAATGGATTAGATAGACTCGGTCTTCGATCAAAGAAATGGTGTTCGGAGATCTGTTACACGAGGGATGTCCAATATCCCTTTGTGCCCATCACACGATGATTACCTTACTTTTAAGCATGGGTATGATGACACTTGCTCGTGTGATGTATTCCTGAGGGTGAGTGAGAGATAGGGACCTTGGTAGGGTTTGGGGTAAGGATAAAGTGGGTGTGTGAATAGACTCGATGAAGGAACTGTTCCCGCATGCCTACGTATCTCTTTTACAAGAAGTCAAAGTTCACGTAGTTCTGTGTAAAGATGTATCTGGGTGATTGATCCGGCACATGCTCGGATCTTATGGAGCCGAATGGGTTTTGGCCTTGAAGTGAGTTCGGAACCATTCCGGACTCAGGATGGGACCGAAGGGGTCCCGGTCTTAACACAACTAGACGTCAGCTTAGGTAGGGAACTGGACAAAAATTGATTTAAATGAGCTTAGGCCTAAGGGAGTTGACATTGGAGGTTGTCGAAACTCTTCGATTTTTTATATTTCAGGTTCTTTGTCCGAGCAGTCTAGGAACATGGTGACTTTGGGGTTTGTGCTAACCAGGTGGGATGAAGATGAGGTGTATGGTTTTTAGAAATAACTAGGGAGTTCGTCGGAGTTACTTACCTGGTATCCAGCAAGTCTCGGGGTGTTTCTTGATTACTAACTCCAAGTATCCACGTACCAAGTGCTTGCTCTCCTGAACTGCAGATAGTCTCCTCTCTTTCTCCTTTTCTTGATGATCCTTCTCATTCCATATTGCACCCTTTTATAGGCACTTCCTTCTCCCCTTCTCTGTTGACAATATCTTTGGATGATCTTTACTCATAAATGCAGTGACGATTTTTCCACATTCATTTAATGCAGCGGTGCCCCTTCTCCCATATTCGGAGCATTTTTCATTAATTGTGGTGGCGATTGATCAGAGTGTAGTGTTAGGCGTGGTCATCTAAGGGTGAATTCTGCTTTTGGCATAGTAGTCGTCTTATCGAGCATGCTTCCCCATGTTTTCACTCCTTGTTTCATGGCGTTATGTTCCACATAGGAGCTCTGCTTCTGCCTCTTAAATGCTTTCTTATTCTTTTCATCTTTTCAGAGGTACATTCGTCTTGTCCCTTTGCCAGGTTTTATTTTGTCCCATGTTTCTAACTTTTCCTGAGTTGACTTTGTTCCTCGGTACAATTGTGAACCTGTTGGCTCTCCACGTCACCCTTCAGGTTAAGGATGGGTCCCACAGTCATGTTTTGGCTTCGGTGGGGTTGATTTTTGGGCTAGCCCAAAAAATGACCCTACTCACTACTTCGGTTTGGGGGGCTTTGGTATTGGGCTGGACTCAGGTAGTTTTCAATTTTGGGCTAGTTTGAGCTCATTCTATGTGCTTTTTGGACTGAAAATGAGTCTAACACTATGTATTATAATTAAATTCAAAGCTAAATCTTTTACACCGGTGAAGTTAATTCATTTTATGATTTAATTATAATGGTATTTATTATTATTTAAAAATATTATTATTTATTATCACTATTTATTATTATTTGAGATAAAAAAAAAGAAATAAATAATACACTAATGTATTTATTTAACAAAGGAGGATGTCTTCATTTTCTTGTATATGCTCTCTTTATCCGAATTATGTCTGGATTATATGCTGGACCAACATCTCTTAATCTAATTGTAACTTTGTTTCTATCTCACATTGCATTTGACAAGCGTTTCTTCCTCACCTTACAATTTCATCCACATCTTTAGGATAATGGGTATCGACCATGTTATTTAATATGTTCTTATCCTAAACTTAAAAGATGATGTGGACATATATCGAAAGTGAAACATACAAATCATGTTATAACTCCAACTATTGTAACCTCCTTCCCTTCAGGCCTCAGCTTATGAAAGTAATACAAAGATTTACCATAAAGAAAAGATAGAAACGTTAAAATTTTTATGTTAACAGGAGTCTAACAATCGTGAGCAAAAAGGGAAACTATACAGAGACTACCTTAAGTGCTTAACATGATACATGCAGCATCAAGTTCTTTCATTGTACACAAAATGCGTTTGATAAAATTAAGTGAGCTGAATAATTACTAATTAAAAGCTCATTAGTTATATGTTAGCAGAAATAAGTATATAAGGTAGTGAAATCAATTAATTTACCATAAAATTTTAAATTAACCAAACAAGATTATAAGCAGAGTCGAGGCCGAATTAGATAATATTATCTCACATACATGACACCATAATATTAAAACTTGTAGTTATTTTCTCAATAATATTTGAACTTTACATAGAATAAAATATTTTTGGTACTAGAATCACAAAATTTGTGAGAAGAGATCAAACCCATTTGTGAAATAGAGAGCTCTGCACAAATTTGTGCAGAATAGAGAGAACACTTTCTAGACAATAAATACCATAATATCCTTGTATATTTGTTATTACTTGTGATAAGTTTTTAACTTGTGTTTGAATATCATTATAATTTTTTAATATTGTTTATTAAATAATTTCTTACAAATTTACGAATCAAGTTTATGAAAATTTCACGAGTTTACTTGAAATGTCGTGTTTGGAAACTTTAGTATTGTACTATATATAATCCAGATAACCTTACATATCATTGTTGTTTTTAGCGGTAACATTAGATGATGTCCGCGGATATTTTCCCAATATCATATCCTACCAAACAAGATAACTATTCTTTTCGGTGGGTACCATAATTTCAACTAAACCTTATACGAACGAGGTATATAGGTCCTATGAACCTCAGGACCACCCACTGTATCTTACTCCCTTCGTACGTGTCGACATATGAAGCAGAGTTGGCTTCTCTCCTCTTATTTTTTATAATAAAAAAGTTTATACAACTTGGGTTTTTTTGGGTCTTTTTTACTAGCCAATGACATGATTTGTCACGTTGAGATTTCTCAAATACAAATTACGACACACGGTGTTATTTGAAACTGGAATTTACTGAATATATATATCAAAAGTTAGTTCAGTTAGTAAAAATAAATTTATATTTTATAAAAATTTTGAATTTTATTATTGAATAATTTATAAATATATACGTAAGTGTTCTATAAACCTTTCGCAAACTCTAATTCACCTAGATTTTTTTTAACTAAAAAAAGAAAAAAGAAATTCATTGGATATGTATATTAGGATTCCCTACCGTTGAAAAGGATCTTGTAGTCTTGGTCTAACGGAACAATTTTTTATTTAAGTTATATTTTTTATTATTTAATGTATAATAATTATTTTTTGAGATTTGGATTTTAGACTGTCATTTTTATGACTGTATACAAATGTAAATAAGGTGTAATTTCCAAAATAGTTTCGGTCACTATTTTTCTGAAAAAAAAAAATAACGTGTAAAAATGATTTATACTATCCCAACTCTGAACTTTAACTCTCAGCAGCTAATTGCTTACTCTGGAGAAAATCTTAAACTTGTTGAGTCTATAACAAGGAGAATATTAGTGATCCAATTCATCCATACTTAGCGACCCAATTGGGAGACTTATTTGATAGTGCTAATTAATTAAGAGATTGAAACATGTGAGATACACTAATTTGTACATCAGATAAGATTGTGTTTATTATTTTTGGGTCCCATATTACGGTTGTGGTTAGATCATGGTATACTCTAACCCCTCTATTATTGTCACTTTTGGTCCTAATATATGTAAGTCAAAGAATGACACAATTGAATCTCTTTCCAATTCTTATACCCATAATTGGACTCTTCCAATACAGATTTCAGACAAAGATAAAAATCCAAAATGCCAAATGAAATAAGAAAGACACACGAAGGTGAACAGCAGTAAGAACATGAGGATAAGACAACCCACCAAGCAACATTTCAAGATGGAAAAATATTACACAAACCAGCTTTTATAGTTGCTGCCTCTATTTTTTTATAGCCAATACAAATACCTATAAATAAATAAGGCCAACTTTCAGTTTATATCCCACAAAATCACTCTCACAATTAACTTACACTAATCTTGCACCCAAAATCTTCTTGCACCTAGACTGAACACCAATCGTAGTACTCTGGCATTTCATTCACTAGAACTCGAGAATCTCGAAGTCCAATATTTCTCTATTTCCTCTGCTGTTCTTCCAGGAATTCTTCCGGCAATCAAAGACCACCTAAAAATGAACATGTTGTTTTACAAGCTTCATCTGCACACTGTTTAAAAAGGATAAGAGAATTAAGAATTAAAAAAGAAAATTTTCTCACCTCTCCCCAACCAGTTTATACATCCTGATGATAAGAGTTTCCTCATCTTCAGAAAATTCAACTTTGGAAGAGCCTCGCTTCCCTGAATCTAAATGAAGTGTGCCGTGTTTGATTAAAAGACCAGGTAGTATTAATTAGGCACATAATTTATCAAGTCAATTTTATGAGACTCAAATTATTATTATGTGTAAAAACATATTTTACCCTAAGTATATATTTATATATCATAGTTTCCGCTTTCCACAACCATACGCATGTCAAATAATAAGTTAAATAACAATATTGAAAAAGAATCTAAACTCCACGTAGATAAAAATAATGTCTAATAACAACATATATTTCTTACTTTATAAACCAATTTTACAAAAACGAGGTAGGCTCAAACCAAAAACTAAAAAATAAAGAGTTTACACCATAAACTTAGAGTGTGCTTAACAACACTTCCCCTGTAATTATATTTATTAATCATACACTCCTCACCTTATAAATTTATTTTATAGGAATGAGTTAGGTGAATCCTAACAAATAATGACTATATAATATATATACCATAGCCCTAGAGTGTGCTTAAGTACATTTTACCCAAATAAAAGCATGTTAACAAGAAAAGAAGAAGTGCCAGAAAAATAAGATTCAGAAACTACGAATTCCAAATGTACTTTTGTATCAGAAAAGACCGAAAGAGTGACCCACAAGAAGCATTAGGGTAGAGAAAGTGCAAAGATTAGTGGGTGTGTAATGAGAAAGTTTTAAATGAAAAATTAAATACATTTAATATCTTAAAAAAGAAAAAAACATTCAAATAATTTTTTTATATAGTAAGTAAAGTCTGAAAATGTTGAAAGATAAAGAGTGTAGAATGATATAGACATACGAGAAGAATCCGAAGAAATTTCACTGGAGGAGCGATCAGAGTCGGCCATTGGAAGGAGAAGAGGTGTAGTTAGATAGTGCCTGTGGATAATGAGAATGAAGAGAAGGTAATTGGGTGGTATTAATAGAAGCAAGGAAAGGACAGTGAATGCTGGTGAAGCAGGGTTGGAAATAGAGAATGGTAGTTGAAATTGATGTTGACCATTTAAGTATATCTATGTTAGGTAGTTGGAGAATTTAATGTTAGTTGAACACTACTCTTCAGTAAATTGCCTCCCTTTAAAATGTTTTTAAATCATTTTCATTCTAAATTACAAATATCAAATTTTATAGGATTCATTTTTTATTTTAAAAAATAAGATATAAAAATAATTTTACACTGTTACATGAGTTTCTTCGTAATATGTGATTAATTAATAATATAAAACTTATAATCATTCAACTCTTTTATTTCTTTGTAATTTTATAGTTTTATATTTAGTTAACTAGAGGTCTTATAATATTGGTTAAAATCAATATATAATTTTTTTATTAAAAATTGTGTTGAAGTTACATTTTAGAAATTATGAAGAAATATACTATTATATCAGTTGTTCTTGTAAATTCATTAATTATGGTTATATGACAATTTTACTTTACAAAAATGCTTACTATATGATTAAACATGATTAGAAATTACAGAAATATTTATATTTGTAGACATCCCACACACAAAATTTATAATGAATTGAATTTGAATAACTAAACATACCAGCAAATAATTATAATATATTTTTTCTCTTTTCATTTATTAACATGGTTTGTTTTGGGGGCTCTCGCCCTCCTCTGTACCAAAAAAATAAAACACAAGGAAAAACATTATAACATGCATGTATGTGTATTTTTAAGTAGTTAGAAATACTTAAAAAAAATATTAAATGTTATTTAATTAGTTTTTTTTAAATATTCCTTGACAAAGTCTCTTATTTTAACCCAAAAATAAGTAGAACCTTATTTTAATATTGTAATATGGATGTCACTACATTAGTTTTAATTAATATTTTATTATTAAATTAATCTTTCAGCGAAATAAAATTGTTATTAAACTATCTTTTATGTCAATATTTTAATATCCTATAAAAATGAATTTGATCCTGTTTTAAATTTTTGAAAAATAAGTTTAATGAACCAAATTTTTGAAGGAAAAAAACGTGGTGATGTCAAAATCTTTAAATTAAAGGAAAAGTATAAGAATTCTCTAATTAAAAAATAATTGATCTCTCCAACACTAAATGTATACTAGCATTTAAATGAGTACTCTTCCTTGTAAAACAAGTGTCAATTTTATTTATTTATTGAAGTAAAAGCGACTTCAAACTTATAATCTTTATATATTATCCTAGTGTCAATTTTATTGTTTTTAATTATTTATTATTTTTCGTAAAAAAAATAAATTATGTCATTTTATAATATCAATAAGGTGTTATGCCATGTCCTCGCTAAACGTCTCTCACTATAATATCTGTTATTTTATAATATATTGTATATATTAAACTTGTCTTTTTATGTCACTATAATATCAATATATTGTATATTGAACCACATTTGCCACATTGGGCCCAGCTAAAAAGAACTTTAGGGAACACACTTGAATGCCACTTTTTTACTTTAGAAGGCTAATTGTCTTTCAAAATTACCAAAACTAAGCTAAAATTTTAAAAAAGTACTCAGACTAAGTCGTGTTTCTAAAACACAATTTCGGTTAGAAAGTTGTATACACTTTTACGATTTCACTGTTTTTCTTTTAAGAAGTGTAGATTGATCTGCGACTTTAATTTTTTTAAATAAAAATAAATAAAATTTAAATATTTATTTTTCTTTTATAATTTTTTTTGGAGTAATTGTATACGTACTTTTTGTTTTTTCAATTATATTTTATTGAAGTTGTAAAATCATGCAAATTGAATACTATTAATATAAAATTGTTGAATTGAATTTAGAAGTGAAGTCGTGTTTAGTTTCACGACTTCACTGAATGTAATTAAAAACAAAAAATAAAAGTTGTTTATACTATTACGACTTTTATAAAAAATAAAAAACATTTAAATTTTATTTTAAAAAAATACTAAAGTCATGATTATTTTTACTACTTGTATTTTTTTAAAAATTAATAAATATAAAAGTGATAAAAGTGCATATGATTTCCTAACCAAATTTGTAATTTATTTTAAATCTGTCCTTTTTTATAATTAAAAAACAAAATCACACCTATAAAGTAAAAAGTTCTTGAATGCTCTACCTACAGGCTATCTTTAGACCACCTTTTAGAGGTATTTTGTTGCCAATATCAAATAACTTTTTATTATAAAAATGGAGAATTAAAATATCAATATTAAATTATATTTAAAAAATTATAACTAATATATATATATATATATAATTTTTTAAAACAATCATGTAATCCCTAACTATTTTTTAATCTTAATTATTTGTTGAATGATTAAAATTTATAATTCTTATTTCTTATAATTATAAAAATTCTCACGCTCCTCTCTATTTATCACCGATCAATGACCTACGAATTCATTCTAAAGTTACAAAATTATCACAAGTAGAAAAATTAACTGTGCTAAAGCTCTTTAGAATCCTAGCTGACTCAATAACGGATTAAGTGTTTTATTTTTTCTGGTAAAGTTTTTTGGATAAGGTTTGAGCCACTTTAAATTGGCACGATCTGGCTTGATGCTTCCTTAGTTTTATTTTATTTTTCTTTTGAACTTTCATATTATAGTTATTATTAATATATTTGTTTGGTTGAAAGCTATTAATAATATTTAAATGTATACATTTTATTTAAATGTAATCAAGTCAATCTCAAATTGATCACTAGTCAGGTCATAAGGGTCAAGTTTGAATGTAAAAATTGACCCGTTTAAAATATTAAGTTAAACCCAATCTAGTCCATTTCTTTTGTCTTAACAAAAATATCAAATATTATTTAATTAGTTTTTTAAAATATTCCTTAACAAATATTTTTATCTACAAATAAGTAAAACTTTTTTTAATATTGTAATATAAAAGTCACTATATTGATGCTTCTAGTATTTTCATTATTAAATTAATCTTTCAGCTATACAAAATAGTTATTAAATTTATCTTTTTATGTCAGTTTTAATATTCTATAAAAATGAATTTGATTATGTTTTAAAATTTTAAAAAATAAGTTTAATGAACCAAGTTTTTTGAAAATAAAATAAAATGTGGTAATGCCAAAATCTTCAAATTAAAGGAAAACTATAAGAATCCTCTCATTAAAAAATAATTGATCTCTCCAACTTCAAATGTATATCAGCATATTTAACCATTTTTATGAGTACTTTTCGTTCTAAAACAAGTGCCAATTTAATTAATTAACTATTATTTAGTTTTATGGGCTTTGTGTTTTATTTCTACTTATTCTATTATTTTTAATATTTAACCCATCTCAGGATGTTTTTGATCAGTTTAGTGCTCTCAAGTAAAATAAACTCGACTTGATCCCATTATTCTTGATAGACTCAAATATAACTCAATTCATGTTGATTATATATATACACTTTACTCTTATAATTTTTTAGAGATTAAAATTTTCTTAAACTTGGTAAATCATTTTAAAATTATATTTATGTTTTTTTAATAAAAATATACCGATAATAATAAAGATAGAACCCAAACTTCACTAATATGTTCAATCCTAGTGATTGAAACTACTCTTATTTGAAAATGGAATAAAAAGAGTAGTTTTTTTTTTTTTTTTTTTTTTAATGGAATGCCATTGTGCTAACAATTATTTGTTAGAAATTATAAAATCACAAGTGAGAATTTATTAATTAAGGATTTATTAATTAAGAAGTGAAACTTGTATAATTATGTAATTTTTAATAAATTTTAATTAATAATAAAAATATATTTAAAATAATGCATTAACTGGTAGCCATTTTCTAAAACATTTATTCTAACCTATTTTTAACTGAGTTAAGTTTATTAAAAATATATAGAAAAAATGCTAATCATTTTTCCAAGGACATTAGTTACTAAAACGTTAGAAGAATATATATAGAGAGAAATTAATTATTTAAATGAATGTGCTTACTTCAAAGGATTGGTCATTAATCTTGACTTAGATTACTCGAAACAAAAATGCACATAGACATTTTTATTACAGAAAAAAAAATTGAGCATTATAAAAATACAAATATTTTTAAAAATAATTAAACTATCTAATTATCGTATAAAATAATTTGATACAGTGTTCTAATTATAAATAATTATATATAATATTTTTTTATTTACAAATTAAATTATTTTAAAGTCATATAAATATGAACGTATAATTAGATGAAAGTAAAGTATCAGTTTTAAACTCAAATAATTTACAGAAATTAAAAGTGAATAGCGATGTATATACACAGACGAAAAAGCATTTAAACCATTATTTTGTTTACAGAATTTAAAGTAAGAGTCTTCAACCAGCAGAAAAGGAAGCATCGATCCGCAAAGCGGCTACTCCATCTTGTTCAATCCACAGACAAAGAAGAAAATACGAAATTGAGTGGGGGCTTTGATTCCTCGTATCTCGTCCGTATCGTACGAGGTAAGTATGAAGTTCCACTGGTTTCGGTGATGACATCCAAGTGTTCGATGAAATGCCCGTGTGAAAAGAATTTGTATTTTCTCATTGCAGATTGGATGGAGGGTCTGAGAAAGATGGTGCGGCATGGTGTTGTGTGCTCTGGGCACCCTCGGCGTCTGTACGCCACGAAAGTAGACCTGAGAAAGCTCCGGCCCATGATTCTGAAGAGAATCGAGAAACGGGCACAGGGTTACCCGGTTCGCACCATGGTTCCGGTTGCCAAGGAGGTCCTCCAAGCCAGGAATGTTCTTTTCCATGGCGTTTCCACCCTCCTTAACTTCCTTCCTCTCATGGCATGCAAGTGAGTTATTTATTTTTCTTTTGGGCTGGGGGATGGTTGAAAATATATTTTGATTTCCATTAGCCTGAGGCACATTTTGTAGCGAGAGGCATTTTAGTGGGTAAATTGCAATAATAATTGTTGATTAGAAGATCAATGCCTGAGAATTGTAATAAAATTAAAATTATATATAACAACATATAAAATTAGTTACAATTTTAATTGTTAATTACTATTATTAAACTTTATTCTCTAAAGTGTAATCTTCTCGCATAAGAGAAGCCAAATCCATAATTTTAATAAGTAAAGGTTTGTACATTGTTAACTAATTAAAATGCCTCAGAGCATTTTAATTAGTGGCTTGTACCTGAGAAATAGTAATTCATGTCAAGATTTAATGATACTGTAAACAATCATTACAGTGCATTTTAATTAAATTCTTTTATATTTAGTACTAGTACTAGTAAAGTGTTTTAAATTTAATAATTTGTATATAATAATTTTCATTTTGCTATTTTTTTATTAGAGTCTAATTTGAATTTGAGTGTCACAAATAAGGAACCCCCTGGTCCCCCCCAAAAAGAACAAAAAGTAGTTTTTTGGTTCTTACATGTGATGATTATTTTTTAATTTGGTACTTATACTTTAGAGTAACTCCTTACCAATTTTACGGTGTTATAATGGCAACAAACAGGGTGAATGAATTTAAAATCAATTGTATATGTATAGGGATTAAGTTAGAAGCTTTTTTGTGTAAAGATGATATTGAAATTGGATGTTAAGAAGGGACAAAAAGTATATATAATTTTATTTTATTTTAGTGGTAGTATTCAGGATTGTTGCTCTAAATTTGATGTGGGTGCTTTTGCATTAGGCAGCTTTTACTGCATTAACATTGTATAAATTTGTAATCTTGTTTATACTTCTGGTCACTGATTAACAGTGGATTTGTTTTAATCCTTCTTTTTCTTTTCTTTTCTTTTTTCGGTTTAATTGTGCATTGAGATAGTAAAAGGTAAAAAAAAAACATAATGTGAGGCTTTCGTGGTGAAAGAACTGAAGGTTGACCACATTAGCTTGTTATAATATAAGTGAGCAAACACTTGAACTTGTTACTGGTGCTTATAGGTGATAAATGTTTTCATTAATGATGAGGTGGTCATTTCTACTTAGAAAGCTAAAGTTGTTTCTTTAAGTATTTTTCAAGCCTTTGATCTTTAAAAATTGTTATTTCAATGTTAGTCATTAGCCTAAGGAACAAAGTTTGAAACAGTGCAGTTGTATTTTACTTGGACTTGTTTTTCCAATGTTATAAGCTCAAGTGGATGAAAACAGTACACTGTATTCTTATCTTCTATTATGCATTTACAGATTTTGTCCAGAGATATATGTTGGTGAGCAGGGGCATTTAATTCAGACTTGCTGGGGTTACAAGCATCGTGCTAAGAACCGGGTTCACGAGTGGGTCAAAGGTGGTTTGAATGATATACTTGTCCCTGTTGAAGTGTTCCACCTGAATAACATGTTCCAAAGTGTTATTACACACAACCAAAGGTTTGACTTTGATCGCATCCCTGCTGTTGTTGAGCTATGCTTGCAAGCAGGGGCTGATCCCCATGATGAAAACCTTAATTCAAGTAGTTGGAACTTGGAGGCTGCCAACGAAAGTGTCCCCAGAACTGAGTCTTTGTCACCAAATGATCTTGCCTCTGTAGCTAATAAAACAATAACTGCTTGGGAAACTCTTAGGTCTGGGGTGGAGAAGTTGTTGTTGGTTTATCCAGTAAAAGTTTGTAAATATTGTTCTGAGGTTCATGTTGGGCCATCTGGCCATAAAGCTAGGCTCTGTGGGGTGTTCAAGTATGAGAGCTGGAAAGGAGCTCACTTTTGGATGAAAGCTAATGTGGATAATTTAGTGCCCCCAAAGATTGTATGGAGACGAAGGCCTCAAGATCCTCCTGTACTTGTGAATGAAGGGAAAGACTTCTATGGGCGTGTTCCAGCTGTATTAGATCTGTGCTCAAAAGCTGGTGCCATTGTGCCTGCAAAGTATAATTGTATGATGAAGGTGCAAGGTTTGTCTAGTCCTGTCGATAATCAATTTTGGGGGATCGCTAGAGAACCAAACTTTTGAAAGCAACAGTAAGTTGAATTGTAGGTCTGATCGGAATCAGGCACTCAATCAGGGACAGTTTGGGGGAAAATCTGACAACATGTCATTACTTTCAGCTGCATTTTGCATAATTTTAAGGTTGTCTGGCATATCTGATTATGGATCCATGCGCCTCTTCTTCTCTTGCTGTAATCTTCTGTTGCTTATAGCAAGCTAGAAATTTGGTTCCCATATTTCATATCTCCCAAAATATTTCTGCGAAGCAAATCAAGGGTAATTTGATTTGTGGCTGGACTTAATGGACCCGCTCCTCAGGTTGGAAGAAAAGGTAATTTGATGTTCTGCTTTTCCAATCAAAGATCCCAGTTATTTTTCTCTTTTGATTAATTTTGTCCCTTGAGGAATCATAAGTACATTATTGCTGGAAACATTCACTCGGGAAATACTGCATTGTTGTAAATGTTTGAAATAAGTTCATTGCTTACAAAAATTGGAAGGGCAGTTTTTCGCTGAATTTTCAGTTTTCTTGAGATATCAAAAGGGGGGATTGCTTTCTTGACTAAAGTGTTCATTTCCTTTCGAGTATCAACTCTCCAGACTCCATTTTGAGTTATAACTGCTGATTGAAATCAATGAATTAGGTTGTAATCAAATACATACACATGTCTAACAAATAAGGTTGAAATCTTTTCCCTTGAATTTTTAATCAATAGTTATAACTGTACATTTTTAATCTCTAAAGTTCACCCTTCACTTTGGAAGGGTCAGATAATTGGTTTTCTGGTATGTTGCTGGCTCTTGCGGATTATGTTTCATGATGGATGTCGCATGCATAAGTTCTTTTTTATAAATAAATTGCTTGAATTCTAAACGAAATATTTGCTACAAGAAGGATAATGATTTGCCGATTGGCTATTTGACTTGACTTTCATTATTGTCGAAGAATAATGCGATTATCTTTCTTGTTTGCGTTGTCTAATGTAATAAAAGGTTTGGAGAAAGAAAAAAAGTGACTATAAGTCGATGAAAAAATCTGTGGTTAGTGAACCCAGTTTTTCATGTTAATCTTAGCTTGTATTTGTTTTGGTTTTTGAAAATCAATTTTTGTATTTTTTTTAACGAAAAACACCTAGTATATATCTGTAGTTAAGATTAATTTAGTTTAGATACGCATCTTAATTAGCCAAGGTTTATCTCAGTATTCACTTCCTATTAATCAGTTGCCAATTTTTATTGTAGTATACACCGATGAGTTACAATTCTAGAATTAGCTGGTAACACGTTTAATGTATTAAAAATATAGAATAGAAAAGAAAATTTGAAATATTTCATCTTCCTTATTATTGAATGCTTGATACATGTCATTTTGGACATGTTAGGAAAAATGATATTTAAAGATAACTCAAGAGATAAGAGGGGCATGGGAGTTCTGAAATAAAAAAATAAAATAATATTAATGTTGTATATTGTTGTTAAAGTATCATCTCAATGAAATATTCTTAGTGTGTCAAATTTAACTATTTTATCTTCATATTTATTCTTCTTAATTCTAGTTGTTGCATCCAAACAGATGAGAAAAGAAATTAGTTTGCCTTCATTCTGATTCTAATTTGGGTAGAAGAAAAGCCTATAAATTGTTAAAAATGATTGCAAGATTGGCCACTTGTTTACTCTCAAGACTTCCGATCTATCTAATATAAATAAGAAATTTATAGACAGAAGAAGCAAAATTGGGGAAACACTGAATGGCTGCATTTACTTTGATTATGAAGAAGATATTTGTAGTTAAAAATTTTAATTTATATTTTTTGGTTAAGGAAAACACGCTGCTACTTTTAGTTTATATAATTCCCGAATTACTTGCATTAGCACTGATGTGTGGTTTATTACGTCCTTTTGTATTCAATTGAATGGAAGAGATTCCCACAAAGCTACGTGATTCGCCTTATTCTGATGTTTGTGTCAGCCATGACTTATAATCTATTTTGATAGAAAAATTTGAATTCTAAACTCAAATTCGATTAAACATCTAATGAATAAGGACTTTCAACTGATTAAGTTCTTTTGTGTTTTTTCTTTGGAGATTATTGATGCTAACTAAGCTACTGATTGTAGTCAATAAAGTATGGTAAACCAATTGAGTATCGTTTGATTATCTAAGAGAGTCTTAAATTGGTAAAAGTAGCAAATGATAGCAGATTCTTTCAAAGACATACTAAGCACATAAGTATAACAAAATCTCCAGGTCATATATAATGCTGTGTCACCTTTTAACTCTAAATGTAACAAACAATAATGTAAAAAAAAAAAAAAAGTGAGAACAATCCATAGTTATTATAACAAGAATTAAGCTCATGCATACCCATTGCGACTAACTGTCCCCTTAAACACGTAGAGACTGTCTCCATTTTCAACTCCATGCCACCTGAGGCTACAACTATCACGCATGATCCTCTGCCTGTGTATAAACAAATAGTCATCAACTGGTAGAATCTTTCTGCTTAGCAGTATCTGCTTCAGGTCACTGACTGTGCTTGCATCTCTCATCTCCAATGGAATGGTGGCTGCATTAAGCAAACTAGAGGAAGTTTGCACTACCAAGCTCAACTTCCTTGTGGGAGGTTCATCTCTTGATCGATTCATGGTCTTGAGGAACACAACAATTTCAGAAGATTCGCGTATGCCATACTCACTTAAGGTTCTAAAATCTTCATCCAATTCCATCCCTGAGAAGTACAGTGTCATTCTTTTGATGGGTGTGCTATCCATGATGTGAATTTTTTCCTTCAAGCTTCGAACAGTGTCTGTTCTGTCCACCTCAATGTTAAACTTTCTAGCTGAAAATTTTACTGTGATTTGCATTTTGTTGGGACGTGGCTCCACCACTTGTTTAATGGTGAGGTCAACTTTTGTACCTTCAGTCACTATTGGGTAATCTTCCATGTCTAGTCCATCCAGTAGTTCCCAACCAGAAACTGTGAGGATCTGTGAAGCCACTGGAACCCCATGGATGTGTTCTATTTTCCTCTTGATTGCTACAACTGTTTCTTGGGTACCTACTTCCATCAAAAATTGGTTTGTTCTTGTGACAATAGCAATTCTCATTGTGGAACTAACTTGCTGTGGAGCCTGATGTTTTTGGACAGGAAAAAGGGAAACAAGAGCAGAAAGTTAGAGCAGTTTTAATTTCCACAAGTAGTATGTTCAATGTGTCAGTAACAAACCATGAAGACAACTGAAATGATTAGTTAGCCTCATGAGATTGTGCATGCAAATGGATGTAATTTGTTAAAATCATGTTAAAGTTATGAGCATTTTACATGCTTGTGTGTGTGGACTATATACGTGCCTTAGGGTTATCTTTGAAACTGCACTTTCTGAAATTGACTAGTAACTGTGTTTTATTAATCTACAATAACATCAGACTAAAGCAAGGAAAGCCAGAATTGGGTTTTATCTAATTTTAAAAGAGTAAATCTTCCTTTTCATCTTTCAGGTATTATCTTCTCCTTCTCCTTAGTAGTTTTTAAACTAATGAAATTATATAAGTAATTTTTGAAGTATTAAACATATTTATAAAAAAAAAACAACATAAATTCATAAAAAAAATCATACTATATAATTTTTAAATATTAAAAAATCTTTTAAATTAGTCTCGCAGTGCTAGTAAATATATCAATATAGAGATTAAATTGATGAATTTTTAATACTAAATAATATTCAAGTAACTAAATTGAAGTTTTATTCTGATTTTACCACTTTGGAATAAATACACTGTTGGAGCATACATTTGAGATTTTTGCACAACACAGTATATTAATTCACAATCATTCTCTTAAAAAAAAATCAACAATCATTCCGCAATAATTTAGGTGATGTTTTCATGGCACATTTTACAATTTTTTAACTTCTCACCAAGCAAAAATTCCTAAATACTAGACATCCTTCACCGACTTATTCTTACATGGTCCAATTAAGTCATAATTGACCTTCAAGTCAATTATCTTACCATGATATATTGACATAGGTCCTATTTCTGTTATCAATAACTTGGGCCATATTTTACCCTTGTGTCAAGTTTAAAATCCAAAAAGGAGAGAAAGAGAATATAACTTGAACCTTTATACAAATGAAAATAATAGGGTTTTTAGTATATGTCTACAAGTGAAAGTTATAAGAAACCTGTATAATAAATATAAGATTTCTTAGCACCCAAAAAGATTATTTTTTTTTATAACCATTATGCATGAATTTGGGATCAATCATGGTGCTGCTAGCTGTGAGAGAGGGATTAAGAAGTTTTCTTAAAACTTAGTAAGTAGTATAATAGAAAACAAGTACAACAAGGGTGTTACATACAAGTGTCTTGATCGATGGCGATGCAAAACAGCAGCAGCATTAACCTGTAAGTATAAAGGTAAGAATACTGAGAAAGCAAACATAATTATTGAAAAAAAAAAATCATATGGCTATGTTCACTGTTATATATATATATATATATATATATATATATATATATATATATATATATATATATATATAAATAAAAAAAAACACTTGAGAATAAGTATAAATGTAATAATTAATATTATTAATATAGTATTTATGTAAATATATAAACAAGCAGGTTTTTCATTAAATAGTATTAAATATTATATTTATTAATTATAATATATTTATTAAATGAATAAAATTTATTAAATATATGACTTTTCAACTTTATTTTGATAAATTAAAAAAATACAATGATATCAACAAAATTCAAATTTAAAATTTTGTATATATTACTCAACTCTAACCACTAAACTAAATCTAGTGGTTTATATAACTTTCATATGAATTTACATATAAAAAACTATTATTACATAAAAATAACTATTGAAAAATTAATACTGAAATATAAAATGAAAAACTTTATTATTTTAATATTATATAAAAAATAATTTATGAAAATATTTTAGACTAGAAAAATATAAATGTACATTAATAATATATATGTTTAATTATACTTTTTATTCCTTAGAAATTGTAATTGTGCAATTTTGATTTCCAACTTCTAATTGAGTTAATTAGTTATCTGAAATAATACAATTGTGTGATTTTGGTCCAAAATTCTAATATAATTGTGCAATTTTAATCCATTTGAAAGTCTTCTATTAGATATTTAATGTATTTTTTTTATTAATGTTAACAGTTAGTGTCACTTTATCTACTATGTGAGACCTCAATGTCACATTAATAAAAATACATACAAGATAATAATAAAATACCAAAATTACACAATTATAATACTTAAAGATGTAATTCCGACAATTAGAATTTGAGTGATAAAAAATTACATGATTGAAATATTTGAAGGATCTTAGTTAGTTTAATTAAAATTTAAAAACTTAATTATACAATTACAATACTTAAAGTAAAAAAATGAAACTAAACCTAATACACATTCACATAAATATTAATATAGTTTTCAATCCTACTAATGTGATATTTAGTATTAATAATGTATTTATTAAATATAATATAAATTAAATTTAATAATATTATTATATTATATTTAATAATATAGTATTATTATTAAACTAATAAATAGAGTTTTACTATTCAACATACTTAGGGAAGGTAATTAATGTGCAGATTTGCTGGCTAAAGGAGGGGTAGAGGGAGACTAACCCCCGACTGTTACTAATATTCCTCCTGTAGATATATTACACCTCCTACCTGTTTATCAGATGTGTCTTCTCTTGATTTTTGTTCTTCTTTGGTTTCTTTAGCCTTTCTCTCTTGTAACCATATATATATATATATATATATATATAATCTATTATTAAATAAAAAGTAATAATCACAAAATTTAATACCTATACATATAAATTAAATTATACATTAAAAAATTGTTATTTTTTTTGTTTAAAATTAGTTTATACAAAATATTTTAAAATACTTTTTTTTAATATATATTAATGTAATATGAAAATTATTTATATATATATATATATATACAAAATATTTTTATATTTACTTAAAAAAGTTAGTTTACAAAACATGTTTCAAAATAGAAATTGTAAAAGCATGTTAACACGATATCTTATGTATAATTTATCTCTAACTTTCTATCCTTAATTATTATGAATCATTTAAACTATATGTTTAAAAAATATTTTTTAATAATAATAATAATAATAATAATAATAATAATAATAATAATAATAATATTATTATTATTATTATTATTATTATTCATAAAACATATTTTAAGGAAACCAGAATGCATATTAGTATAATTTAAAAAAATTATATGTTAAAATTAATTTAATCTAATTTATATTAATTATTTTATTTTTAATTTATGAATATAATAAAGTAACTTGAATTTATTTACAACTAATAGTTAAATAAAGAATTAAAATCATGGATGTTATACAATTATAAGGTATTTTATATATTAGATCAATCAAGTCTATTTTTTTACATATATAAAATGAATAAAATAACGGAATTGAAAATTTTAGTTTACAATTTTTTCATATATTAATTATAATAATAATAATAATAAATAAATGAAATATTATTAAAATTTTGACATTATTAACAAAATAAATAATATTAATTAAAATAATTAAAGTAACGAAGAATACCTTAAATTAATATAATTAGATTATATATAGGTATACAATTTAATTAATTAATATATTTATTATTTTATATAACTAAGATAATTACTTATAATTTAATTTTTTTACTTATATTTTAATATATTATGAATGATGATTTTATTTTTTTAATTTTATTTTTATTTTTAATTCACTAATTTACTTTTCACATTATATATATATATATATTTAAATTATAATTTATTTAAATGTTTATAATTTATTTTTAATATATTATATTTCAATTTATTACTATTTTTAGGGACAAAATCATTGTTAGAAATATATTAAAAAATAAATTATATTACAATAACTCAAAGTTAATAAATTCAAAAGTAAAAATAACATGAAAAGTAATATATTAAAAATAATAAGCACATAATTAAATTATATTTTTAAAAAATAAAAAATAAAAAGTAAATTTATTAATTGAAAAATAAGAATAATATTAAAATTAATAATAAGCATAAGTCATAATATATTATAAAAAACATATAAAATTATCTTTTTATATAAAATAATAAATGCATTACTTAATTGAATTGAATAACTGAAAATGATCTAATTATTTTAATTTAAAATATTTTTTATTACTTTAATTATCTTAATTGTATTTATTTATACATTTTTTTGGTAAATTTATAAATATATATTTTTCTTCGTTACTATTCCATTCATCATAATTATATAGATTATTTACTCTTTTATATGTTTAAATTATTTTTTATTTAAAAACTTACTAACATGCATATATATATATTCTGACATAGTTAAAAATACATGAAAGAATTAAGATTTAAGAAAAATGAGTTTTAAGTGATGACAAAGGGTGAGTAGTCCTCCAACAAAACATAACAAGTATGCTAAATGATGTGTTGCAACCTAGACTACGACGGGTTGACGAGGAGTTATAGTTTGGAGCCCACATCCCTTTTAGAGAAGGGAACGTGGAAACCGAAGTCACTACCGACATTTTTAAGGAAAACGTTAGAAAATTTATGATTGGATATGGCTAGTCTAGGGAATCAGAGCTCGGATACGGAAGTTGATTATGCTAGGAAAACGTTAGAATCCCATCACGTCTGTTTTAAGACAATTACCCCTAACTAAATGTAAGAAATAGAAAATGACTTATAGTTTTCACTTTTCGAATATAGGGAATAGTGATAATTTACAAGGAGGGTAAAAAATAGTGTTTTTGGGTTTTATGAACTTGATAAGAGTCGCTCTTGCTTCTATGTATCTCCCAACGTAATGGAGAAGTCAAAGTTTACGTGGTTCTGACCAATGCTTAAAAGGTTATATGAGAAGGTCGATATTGAAGCGACCATAAGGAGTTGCCAACTAAATGTCAGTTGAGGAAAGATGCCGACTAGGAGTCGGTAATGGAATAATGCCGACTAAGTGTCAGCGGAGAGTCGACTCTAGGAGTCGGTCAAAGAAAATCCGGATGGATATGGGTGAGACACAATCAATCCAGAATCAACATATAGGTGAAGATATGAAATTAAGTTTTGGCAATTGAATGTCTATCTATGGGTTAGAATCGACACTATAAGTAGTATATTAACACAAAGTATTTAGAGTTTCACATAATATCCAGGTGTATCGTCAACATATTCAGGGAGAAGACTCTTTCTATTAACTCCTGCTCTAGATTTTTTTTAACCCCTTCTTCCTTCAAGCTCAACGCCTTTTATAGGCCAACTTTTGTTCCTGCAATCTTTTAAGGATATCTTTCATCATTAATGTGGTGGTTAAAATAACATCTCATAAATGTCATGGTGCTTTTTGAGGGGCTCCTTCTAATTAATGCAACAACTTTGCATTCAATGTGGTGCGACCCCTCTTCCTTTTTTGACTTTCCTGGTGGAAAGTATTTCCCACAACTCTAATTATCTATGAGATGGAAGGTCTGAGATGACTTGTCTCAGAAGTCAAAGTCTGGCACACGACTCCCCGTCTATTGGTGTTTGTACGAGGTAAATTGAGACACATAGGTCTGTCAAATCCTACTTCTCCAATTCCAATGTCCTTCGGTTTTTTTATTTTGGGAGGACAATCCACCTATCTATTTTCTTTTTTCTTTTTTTTAGAATGCAAAAAATAAAATGGGTATTAACATTATACATGTGATCTTACCCCTCTACTTTAACCTCTATTCAATTGTCTTCACTCTAACTAAAATAGATCCTGCTCCAACATGCCATCTATCTTGTTTTCGTCTTATTGGCTTATATAATAATGTACCATGCTCCACTTTAAACCACTCAATTCAAGGGCCAAGTGTACACTACACATTAGAAAGGTTAACGTACACTCATGCCATAACAATATATTGCAAGAGTTGCAAAATTTGACTGCTTTAAAAGCATTTTAATCTTACTGAAAATTTTGCGTTATGGTTTAGCATTTATACAAGCTCGTAGGATATAACAATTGTACACTAACAAATTTATCTACTAGTTGAAATTGAAAGAAACATTGTAGCCACAAATTGAATAGCCGTGCATTTCATTGTTCTTGACCCAAAAACGCAATCAAGCAAGTGTACTTCTCATGTACGTATTTTTATTTTAGTTGTACCAGTATCTGACTCGAATTCTTTACTCGTGTGATTAAAATTTTAAAATTTGATAAATATTTATATTATAAAAATAATTGTTGAAAAAAATGACTTACTTTATAAGTATTAATAAATATTTTGAAACAGATTAGAATTTTTTGATGATCGATTAAAATATTTATCTAACCGTTCTTTTACATTTCATAACAATACTAATTAAGAAGTATCATAAAATTTCCTGGATGCAAAAAGTTCAAGGTCGTTTTAGGAAAGATCTAAAATCGGATCCGATATTACTAATACATCATTTCTAATAATTGAGATATTTTACTTTTAACAAAACTTTAGGGTATGTTTGTTAAAACAATTCTACTCTACTTATCGATCAATTTATCATCTGCAAGTCTATTAAGTTTTTGGAAGAGAATCCCGAAAATAATAAACAGAACAAGACAAAATTGTTTTCACCCATCAAACTAATTTTTTTATTTTTTAATTTTAAAAACTAAAAACAGATTTTGAAAAAAAAATACACCTTTTTTCTTTCGTTTTATGGATCTAGAAAGTTTCTGTGGGACTAGTCTTTATGTGAATATTGAAGTTACCTTCTTCGTAAGTTTTTTTCTTGGCAGGGATAAACTCCTCGTTAGAAAGATACTTAACCATTAAACTCAAACTTAACAAAAATTTCAACCAATTTTATAAAGACAACGTCATATAATAAACTTATAATGCACTTATCTTTATACTAAATCACAAGTAGATATTATTAATAAAAAAAAAAGAAAAGCTTTAATATTGAAAGAACTGAACTAGCTACAAAATATAAATATTAACTCACATGTAGTAATTTCAATTTAACTAGTAGAAAAATTTTACCATTTATAATAATCTTATTCGTTTCAAACAATATTGAAATTGAAGTTTGAATCAAACAATATTCAAAACACGAAGGCTTTACAAAAATGAAGTGGTGAAAATCCAAAGGCATATCCTTACCTTCGTCAAGATGCCATTAAATTTAAAAAGAATCTCTGGAGTGGTATTAAGATGAATTTTTTTTAAATAAAATTATTTCTTATAAAAATATATACATGTTTTCTTATAGAATAATTTTTTAAAAATGTATTGCTATGTGTCTTTGTTTGAGGACATTCCATTAAGTCCCATCCAACATTTTGGCTGGCAAATGTGATCCTTGTCCAACTTTACAGCCCGAGTCAGTGTGAGAAAAGTATGCATGTAAGCACAAAAATATAAGAGTACTTATTGGACAAGATGGAACAAAATATATGGATTTTATTTTATAATTGATGAATATTAAAAGTGAAACAGAATAAAGAAAAAAGAGTCAACTAAAAAACTATTTGTTCTATTCTGCTCATTAGTTATTCGCTACTTAACTATCTCAAGTTGCTGTTGGCAAAAGGATAAGTTTTATTTCGTTCTGTTGAAAAATTTTTAAATTCTAAATTATTATTGTTTAATTAAACTCTTAATTATGTAAATTATTTTTAATTGAGCAGTCATAAATTGTTATTTTATTTTTCGTTTTAAATGGTCATAAATTAACTTTAAGAACTTATTCTTTTATTTTAAGAATTTAATTATTATTTTTAGTTTAAGAATCTACTTAAAATTTTTCAGATAATTCAGAAACTTATTAAATAATTTAATCTTCATTATTTTAATATAAACTGTAATTATGAATTAAATTTAAACTTTAAATATTCATAACTGATTAAATACTTATTTAATCGGTTATTTTTTATTTTTTAAAAAAAGGTAAACTCGTTGGTGACTAACCTTAAAACTGGTGTCAATTTTCTGGGTCACAACACAGTCATGATTAGCATTATATTGTGACTCTAGAATGGTGATTCTAACTTTGAAGGCAATGCGAAAGCGAATTATATGATTGATTGAATTGGATACATTCCATTGCATACTTGTGAATTTCGCAACAATAATAGTAAGGCAGAACTTGAAAGGAAATTTACTTGCCAAATTCTGATTCTTTAGCATTATCATTTGAGCCAAAAGAATGAGTGCCTTAACATTCACTACATGGGGACTCCCTTAAACAATCGTTTACCATATGCTTTTGCTATTACTATTCAAACTGTGTTTTGGAGCTATATGCTTTGTACTTTAACTTTTCAAAGTGCCAGCTGGAAATTATGATTTCACTCTGAGACAAGGAATCATCGCAATATGTCGTAGAGTGGCACTTTCCTTACAATTTGAGGGGTCTCCTAATCACTTCACATAATGGTCCCCCAATTAGGCAGTTACTGTATAAACTTTGGACCCCACATGCTTTATTTTTCAATCACTACTTTTTTTAATACACACTCCTGAAAAAAGTCTTACATTTATGAAATCATATCAATTTGAATAGATGTGTTTTTTATTTTTATTTTTATGAATAGACACAATTCATTTATAAATAAGACTATTCTTCATTCACAAAAAATTCTCATACTCAATTCTCTCAATTCGTCCATAAATTCATTTTCCTTTGTCATTGTTGCACAAGAGGTATAAGCACAATTATTATTCTGTAGATGACTTGAGTTTTGGAAGTGCAAAATATACTCAAAGTCTTCATTGTGTCCAGAAGGAAACTCATCGTCAAATCCAAGTTACACACAAGTTTTATCATTGATGGGGTAAATTAAGCCTAAAAGGAAGTGTTTGTCTATGCCTTGAAAACGTTGTGTACTTTCCTTTCTAATCCTCTGTCTTCTTTTACTCTTCAAAATATCCATTCTTACCAACAATGATGTGGAGAATGATGAAGGAATCATTAGAAGTATTGAATGCAAGAGGGTGAGAGATAATTACAATTTTTAAAATAAATGGGTAAATTAGAGATTATGAAAAAAAAAATAGGAATAAAAATAAAATAAAATAAATCAACTAAGAGATAATAAGATGGAACACTGCCTAGAGTAGTATTAAAAAAACTTACAAACTATTGAGCTACTTTACTAAACAGGTCTAATATATTTAAACAATTTTTTAACTAGTTGATGAAGTGAATGATAAATGTAAAATAACATAAAAGAATATATTTACATAATTCTTATATACCTTTTATTTTAATTTTGTAAACAAAAATATTTTTTAGGTAATTATAGTTTAAAATTTTTATTAATTTCAAATTATTATTAACTTTTATAAAAGATCAAATGGTTTACTAAAATTAAAACAATAACAAAGTGTATTAAAATAGTTAGAAGAGGTAGTGTAAAAATAATTAAAAAAGAAGATAAGAAAATAATTTATTACAATAATAAAGATACATACGAAAAAAACATATAAAGTCATGAGCTATAAACTAACCAAAGTAATTTATAGTTATAAGTTAATAAAATAAATTTGTTTGATCTACTTTGAATGAATTTCTTAATTAATACTTATAAGAGAAGATAATAAAATAAAAAGTAAAATGTAACAATTTTTTTTCTTTTAAGTTAAAATTAAATTTTAAAAAGGTTAGACGAAAGATATTTTATAAAAATCGAAGTGCATATATTATTTTTTTTCTTATTTTTTATAAGTTTTTATTAAGAAATTGATTTAAATTATACCTTTATTAAATACCTAATTTAGTCAAATAAACATAATAATTAAGTAAATAAGAAATTAAGTTATTTGATAAATGCTATAAACACTTAGTTGATTACTCGAAAGAAAATGTACGTGTATTATAGGATTTGTTTTTCCTATGGTGTTGGTGATTCAGAAAATGACAGTTATTTTATTTACGAATATAAAAATTGTCTGAGTCTAAGGTCTTTACTTTTTCTAAATATTTATAGAATTTCAAGGATAAGTTTGCATATAATATTGGAGCAGAGACAGACACTACAAAACAGCACAAGGACATTGGTGGCTTCACCCTGCTGCCGACACCCTTATACGCCCTAAACAAATATTAACATAAAACAATGGATTAAGCTTCAGCTTTTCCAAGAAAACAAGGTATGCAAAAAAGCAATTATTCCTTTAGTTATTAAATATAAGGATTTATAAATTTATCTCGAAGAAATACAATCCTAGTTAAAGAGACAACTTTTTTTTGGTAAGTGTTGTTCTATTCGAATAATTAAAAATTAAATATTATGTTAATCTAAATTATTAACCACTTTACCACATTAATTATAATTTTGTTGTTCTAACATTGTTAAATAATATAATAAAATTTAAAAATTTAAAAATTATTTTGATTACATTCAAAACCTTGAATTGAGTATTATAAGATTAAAGAAAAATTAAATTGCAAGTTAATATTCACCACCATTTACTGGAAAATTTAGTTTAACGAATGAATTTTTTTTTCGTTATTTAATATCGAGTGAAGTATTTGTTATCGAAAGTAATAATTAATTTTTATAAAAGATTATTTTTTTTCATATAATTATTTTTAAATACAAAACTAAATTCGAACTCAGTAAATCTTACAGAAGACATGTTTATATTTCTTGAAATTCCCCTTTACCGAATTGATGTCATCACGCTCCTACATTTGAAACGGGGTCATTTTTTGTATCGACAAAGACCAATCGTTGGTTTATACGAAAGACCAAAAAGTAGTTGATCGAAAACCTTGCATGATTTAGGGGTTTCTAGGCTTTACTTTTTCAACAAAGCAGGTTCCATCGATATGCACATGATTTGGAATCTGCTTTGAATTAACTAACAGCCTTGCTTTTTATGCAATAAGGGACAGAAAATGACATGAAATTGGACCCATTATTACACTTTGGTTACGTGCAGTGAGTGATTTCCATAAAATTCACTTCAATTTAAATGCATTCAGCTCTTCATATCCGTACCCTTTGAAATTTGACCAGGTCACAACCTAAAACATGTACCCAAATTGAAAAACTTTTAAGGCTTTTTCATAGTAATTTTTTGGGTCACTACAATAATAACGCTAATGGTTAACTTCACTTACACTTGGCGTAGCATAACAGAAAACTCAAGTTTTCAATATTAATGGAGAAATGTAAATCAAACGAGTGTTTCTACTTTCTTTTAACTTACTACACAAAAAGAAGAAATGAAAACCTATTGATTAAGCAGTGGCTGACAAGTGTATTGTTATAAAAGTAGTACATGGGAACCACTCTGAGCTTTGTATAGATAAAAGGATTTAGCAATAGTTTGGGTAAGTATGTAAGTATGTTTATAATCATAACGATTTAGATCATATCAACTTTTTCCTACTCAATATATAATTACATGTACGTCATGGTCCATAGGTGGCAGCAGGTAGCCATAATTAATTTAATTAAAAAAGGGGTGGCTAAATGTGCCAAGCGACTAAAAAGTAACGGACTTGTAGTATAGGAGCAGGTAATTAGTCAATTGTTTATTCTTATTAAAAGCCACCGCATAGTACTATTCAACGTATATATAATAAAGGCTTAATTAGTGTTTCCCAACCATAAGTCTGTTTTTTTATTTTTTATTTATGTAAATTTTTTTAAAAATAATTTCTTTTTGGCAAGTTTCAAACCATTTATTTTTATTTTTTAGTGTTAACTTTCGTTAAAAAAAACCTTAAGATACTAATTATTTTATAGAGATGGGAAAGAAAAATTACATGAATTAGAAAATATTTTTTAAACATAAATAGATATTTAAACCTTAAATATAATGTATAAATTTAATTTAAAATTAATATAAAATAATTTTAAAAAAATAATTATTTAAAAATAGAAAATGCATCTTAGTTGATATAAAATTAATATTACTTTATTATAATTTTTGTTAGCCAAAACATCGTACATACTAAGACTTTAAGACTTTTTTTTATACAAGCCTAACTTGACATGCATATTTACGCATAGTCATGTTGCTTATAGTAGTTTCCATGCTTGGTATAATTAGACTTGTTAGGTATGATTGTTATAAGTTTTTTTTATTTATTAAGAAATATTTATCATTGGTTTGTTTTTATCTAACTTATTTTCTCTTTTATCTATTATGAATGATAATAAAAAAAATAGGAGATGGTGTAAAAAAATGAGAGTGTGAAAGCGTTGAGTGAGAACAAAAAGAAGAGAGAATAATTCATAGATGTATGTATATTATTTCTGCGAGATATGTGTTAGATATGGAAAGAATGATGTATATGGTGAATCATAAAGCTTAGAATGTTTATACAATGAGAAATTATATAAGTTTTAAGTCAATTAAGATACTTATAAATAATTATCTTTTCTTGTTATTTAATATTCTTATTTTATAATAATTTTAAATTAAATTTATTTATTTTTCATATTTATAAAAAAAAATTCAATTTTAGTTCTTATAATTTTTTGTCCATGTTATTGATATAATACATTTTATTGACATGATATTAATGACGTGACACATTATAATGTTATTGTGATGTCATCTTTTGATGATATGATGTGTGATATCGTTAATGTTTTTGTAAAAATAAAGATTAAAAATGAACCATTTAAAATTTACAAGAATTATTTAAAAAAAAATTAAGATGAGAAATGAAAAACACTAACTTACATATACGAGATAATTAAGTCAATAATATATTCTCATTGTAGAATATTTTTACATAAAATTTAATTTTGATATATTGTAAAAATTTTAGACATTAATAAAAAAAAATTATGGTGGAGTACCACTTTTAAAATTATTGTTATAAAAAAATTAATTTTTTTATATAATAATTTGTGATTGAATAATAATTTTATGAAAAATACATGGTTATTTACTCTTATTCTTTCTACTAAATGAATGTATAAAAATGTATTAAATAAATTAAACTTTTTATTAAAATGGTACTAATATAATTATATAATCAGATTAATGAATTTAGAGTTAATCTAATGGTTGGAGATTTGAATAATATATACCAAGTCATAAATAATTATATAACTAGATTAATAAATTTAGAGTCAATCTAATGGTAGGAGATATAATATATACTAAGCGATAAATTCGGATCAATGTGGTCGTTGTATTTCTCTATATTACCAAAAAAAATAAAAATAAAGCCAAGTACATTTTTAAAGGTAAAATAAATTAAAAATCATTAATTTGAAAGTCAATAATTGATGTTATAATTAATTTTAAATTTTATTACATATGTATTTTATTTTATTAAAAAAATGTTGTTAATTTTTTAATGAATAGTTATTATTACAATTCATAATTTAAAATACACCCCTCAGCCAAACCCATAAATATTTGCTCCAAAGAGGAAGATCCTACGGCATGATATGCGAACGTATCAACATACAGTATGTCGTAAATTACTAACTAAAATAAAATGATGTGCGTGTACTGAAGCATTCTGAAAATTCAACCATAAGGAACTCGCTATAGTTGTCCTATATGGGCACTGCCAACTAATCATTTTTTTATTAGACTAGATTCAATTATTACATGCAAATGGATTGTAAAGTAGCATGTAGCATCACCTTATCGCACATGTTAGTTAGCTGAATGGACCATTTCTATGATTCTCCTCATTTCTTGTAGCTCAACCTATGGACTATAAATCACTGACCACTGTTGTGGAAACAGCAAAGAGAAATGCATTTGCATCTTTCAAGAAGTATCTGAGTGTTAGATTATTCATATTATATATAGTCACTCAAGCTTCTAGGATTTCTGCCAGCTACTTGAAAATGGGAAGCCATAGTAACTTGAGGTTGTTGAGTCTTTGTCTCTTTGCATTAGTTGCATCAACTCATGCTCAACTTCAGCTTGATTTTTATGCTAAGAGCTGCCCAAAAGCTGAGCAAATCATTTTAAACTTTGTGCATGAGCATATCCACAATGCTCCATCACTAGCAGCTGCATTAATAAGAATGCACTTCCATGACTGTTTTGTAAGGGTATGTTGTTTCCTTTCATTTTTCACTTAACAAAATCACAACTACTATGTCGGATTAAGGAGCTAACATGAAGCATTTCAGGGATGTGATGGATCAGTGCTTCTGAACTCAACAACCAATCAGGCCGAGAAGAATGCTCCTCCAAATCTTACAGTAAGAGGGTTTGACTTCATTGACAGAATAAAGAGTCTTGTTGAAGCCGAATGCCCCGGTGTGGTCTCTTGTGCTGATATACTAACTTTGGCCTCTAGAGACTCTATTGTAGCAACAGTAAGTACTCAATTTCTATCAAGAAAAGCTTGAGTACAAGTACAACTTCTTCTTCATCTTTGTCTTAACACTTTCTTTTTGAGAACAAGAATGACCCATTTGCTGTGCCATTACTGACATTGGTTTTCAGGGTGGACCCTTTTGGAAAGTTCCAACAGGTCGAAGGGATGGGGTCATCTCTAACTTGGTGGAAGCCAGAAATAGCATTCCTGCTCCATTTAGCAACTTTACCACCCTACAAACACTCTTTGCCAACCAAGGACTTGATTTGAAAGACTTGGTCCTGCTCTCTGGTACCATTTATTAAACAATTTTCTAAGCATTATTATTTGAAAATATGCCTACATATCTTTAGTTTGAAAATGAATAATTTAATTTTTACTCGTTTTTTTAAAGACAAGGATCTGTTCTTATCATTTAGACTTAAGGATATTATCAATTTGTTTTTAAGATTAGAATGTTGTTATGGTTAGTATTTGAATTTTGTGTTACACTTCGGTTCTAAAAAAAACCAACAAATTGGTATGATTATGCATTGTTGTTGTGCTTGCAATCATCACCAAGAGTTCAAATTGTTTCAGGTGCTCACACAATTGGTGTGTCTCATTGCTCATCATTATCAAACCGGCTGTTCAATTTTACTGGCAAGGGTGATCAAGACCCGTCACTAGACAGTGAATATGCTGCAAATCTGAAAGCCTTCAAGTGCAAGAACATCAATGACAACACCACAAAAATTGAGATGGACCCTGGAAGCCGCAAGACATTTGATCTTGGCTACTATAGCCAAGTGATTAAGAGAAGGGGCCTATTTGAGTCAGATGCTGCATTGTTGACAAACTCAGTTACAAAGTCTCAAATCATCCAATTGCTTCAAGGCTCACTTGAAAATTTCTTTGCTGAGTTTGCCAACTCTATGGAGAAAATGGGAAGAATTAAGGTCAAGACAGGGACAGAAGGAGAGATCAGGAAGCATTGTGCTCTTGTAAATAGCTAAGAATCTTGTCTTTTTGTTGATGGATTAACCATTGGGGTAAATCTTGTCTTGTATGATTTATTTTTGGGTCTGGTTATTTATTCTGTGCCATGTTCTATATGTTGGAATAAGTGGGTTCCTTTGTTATTCTTATTTCCAACTTTGCTGCTAGATCATGCTCTTGTAATAAGAAGCATAATTTCTTGTGTTACCCACAGCAGAGTTAATGTATGTTTAGTCAGTTTTTTGTTTTTCTTTTTAATTGATGTAATTGTTAACTGTTATTCTCAATTCAATGCATTTTTTGTTTAATTGAAGCCAAATGAGATTCACAAGCCAATCTAATATAGGCAAATGCTAACTAAAGTAATGAAAGTACACGAGGGGATATCACAAAACCATCCTAATCTAAGTTGATAACTAACATGGTACTTGTGGAGTTGTATTCTATAAAAAGGGTTTCTTCTATATCAGAAGTTTTGCTAGGTTGTCCATTAATTTATTATTGATTAATAACATTTATCATTTGGTGAATGAACTAATATTTTTTTTAAGCAAAGACAAAAGAAGCCATAGTTAATTGAACAATAAACTCTGTTAGGCAATAATTAATTCTAAGATGCAGCTTAAGTACAAAATTTAAGATATAGAAAAGGTAGACGTGAACATTAATTTTACATAAATAAAATTAATTCTCATATTATAAGTTTAAATCCCTGTTTTTAAACGTGGATATATATTATAATTTTTGCAATGACTTTATCATTATTTGTCACTTTTTATACTTTTAAAAATCCTCATATTAATTATTTTCAATTTTTCTTTATACACTAATATCTTAGATTTAATTACTTTTAAGTTTTTATATTAAAATTTTCTTTTTTGACTCAAATTTCAATTTATTTTAAAAACTGCTTTGTTTCCTAAATCTAAGTAATATTTTTACTTATTTATTTGAGATAATTATGCATAATTTTCTTTTGGTTGATATATTTTTTAAAATTTTACTTCAATTAAAAATAATTATAACCTTATTTTTATATAACAAATTTGAGGTTCCAGAATAAGATTAGCGTATTCTCCCAACTCACAATCATGTGTCTCTTTCCTATTTTTACATATCTTTTGACTTTCAAGTTAGAGAAATCAACGTTATTCCTTTGGGTTAATTTAATTGGGCGTTGGAGGTGATCATTATGTTTCACCGATAACCCATTTTAAAATAGTTTAAATTATAACTTTATTTTTTTATTTTTTTTAAATTATTTTAATTTTAATTTTTTAAAAAATCATTTTCATCATTTAATTATTACTATTTTTTTTCATAAGAATATAAGAAAACAGAACTTGATAGTTTGTCATGGAATATAAGAAAACAGAATTTGATAGTTTAACCAAGTGAGTTAGATTTCACTATTACTTAATTATCAAATTTTAAATTAATATTATTTTTTCGATGAAATAATCATTTTTTATTATAAAAGATTATGAAACCAATAAATATAATAAAATAAATTTCACATACAGAATTGATTAAAAAATAATTTAAAATTATATTTAAAAATTAAAAATAATAATTTTACTAAAAATAACAATATTAATTTAAATTTGAGAGTTGAAAATTCACATTAGTTTAAAAAAATAAAAAACTAAAATAAATTTTTAATCTAAGATAAAAAAATTAAAATTATAATTTATTTTTTCAAAATATAATTTCACCTTTACTTGCCGCCTGACGAGCGAAAAAGGAATTGAATTATGAATATAGCGTTTATGATTTAACCTCTCCGATCATGTGGTTACTTTTGCGTCCCTCACCAATTCCTGGGGAATATGCTAGTTCCTATTGGTTTTTTATTGGACATTTTTTTAGTACTTATCTTTTCACTGTACTAAACATAATTTTGAAAAAAAAAACTTGTAAAATAAAAAAAAAACTAATGAGTAAAGACTTAGAAAATAGGACAAGTACTTTTAAGTAGACAAAAGCCAAAGGTTTAGAATTGGGTATACGATGAGGGCAAATAACACATTATTTTTAATAAAAACTTTATTATTAATTAAAATTTATTAAAAATTATAGATTTAGAAGAAATTTATTAAAGAAAGGTGAGTCTAAAAAAAAGTTATAAATTTTAATAAATTTTAATTAGTAATATAGAATGTGTTACAAAAATGTTATATATATACACACACCTTAAGATATCAAGTAATCGCAAAATGTAAGATATCAAATAGTAACCGCAAGTTTTAGCAATATAGATATTGATAGTTGAAGTAACGTGAACTAGATTTTTCTCAGCTAGTCAGCCATATAAATTTTATGACTATATAAATCATGGTTTTACTCCCTGCTAGAGAAGCAAACACAAGAGAAGCCAATGAAAAAAATCATTGTTTAACCTTGTGATCGAGATAACTTGATCTGTTAAAATTTGAACAAGTATCTCTTTCTGCTAACACATTCTGATTGTTTCTATAGATATAAAATGGTGTAACACATTTGTCATGCAGGCAACTGTGGAGTGTGGACGTATTTGAAAGGAGCCAAATTCCAAAACAGTTACAAAATCCTCTAACAATTGTTCCCCTTTCAATTCCATTCCTCCTCTTTTCTTTGCATATCAACTCAGTAACAGTTAAGAAAGCCTCATTGTCTTCTAAAACACTTGGGGTTCTGCATGAATGTTTGTTTACAAGTATAGTCATAACATTATGGCTCTTCTTCAATGCACTTTGGACACCTGCATCTGAAACCATAATCTGCAAGGGATGCCTGTCTCTCTTCAAATGGAAGGTCCTCATCAACATATGAGATGGTTATCTGAAAGTCCTTCCATATGTTAATTAGTTGAACATGACAATGTATCCCAAAATATTAGAAATTTATTGTGGTGAAATTCCATATATGCTGTCTCTTTTTCAAGCTTGGTGTCATAAACATCATCAATCATTGGGTAGTATCAAAAACCAAATTCTAAGTAAAATCATTTAGTTAGAAGTTATTGGTCTATTAGAAATTGGTATTAACTATTAAGTATGAACCAACCTCTTCTCCTTTACAAATGGGCCTCTGTGCAATTATTGTTGCTTGGCCATCTTTATCCTGCATGCAAAATATGTAAGGTTTTAAAGATAGATCTTTAGATTCAAATATTCAATGTTACATACAGCATTACAGCAGAGGTAAGAAAAAGTCCCCTGTATATTTTTCAAAGTAAGAACCAAAAAATAGCAACATGAACATAATCTAAACATGCCAAAGACCTGAGAAGTACAACAAAACATGTTGAATCCAATAAAGAGAAATAAACATGAATTTAATAATGACCTGAACCCCAAATAAGCAGTTGATACCATGCTCTGAACCTCCGTTGTTAAGTAATTGTTTTAATAAGATTAATATTAGAAACGGACCTGGCCTAACTAACTCTTAAAAGTTAACTCCGGTAATTGATAGGGAGTATTTTAGCCATATTCTTAGCCAATGTGAAACATCTTAACAATATTATCTAAGTAACTTACAATTGTATGAAAAAGCCACATGCTTAACTAACAAAGCAAGCATGAAAGGAGAACTTCAACCCATCAAAGTGCCAGGGGATCTTGTAAACACACACGGCAGGCATGTGGATAAAAGGAATTTTCATTTTCTTTTTCATGTTAAAACAGAAACATGAATAACAAATATAAAAGGCCAAAGAAATTACTCTAGTCATAATCTTTGTGGCATCAAATGAAGTCAAGTATGCGATCAATTCAAAATTCAAACCAAATCATATAGTAGATAAATCAAGATAGTTTTGCTCCACGTACCTCATCTCTTTTGAAAGCTTTGGCATTAGGACAACAGGAATGGTTCATGCAGCTTTGCAAAGGAAAAAATGCAGTTCCTAAAATAAAATTCAACAACTAAATAGATTTATCACTCATCATTTAAAAATAAGGATCAAAATGAATGAGGGTATATCCTAAGGTACCATATATAGAAGGAAAATGATAGAACAGAATTGAAATTGCACATTCAATAGCTACATTCTGATCAATGTGATCGAGATGTAGAAGATGATACAATGGCTACTTTCTCAGGGTATTTAAGAGACAACAACCAAATTCCTATTCCCAAAAGACAATCTACTCTTCTCTCTTGGTTTCCTCCCTTTTTACAACATCCTCCCCTTTAGTTAGTTACCTAACTAACAACAGTTAATATTCTCTTATTTATTGAAAGTATTATAATAAAATCAGTACCTTCGCAACAAATAGAATAGTCTTCACCAAGAGCATCCAAAATTGGTTTAGTAATTTTCTCAGCTTCTTCCTGCCATTAATGTAAGAAAAACATAAAAAGAACTTATTCTTTTTTAGATAATGTAGTAAAGCAAGGGGAACCAAGGTCTAACCTTATTAGGATATGTCAGATCATCAATGTATAAAAAGTAATCCTCCACAGGAGATGCTACAACCAAATCACTGGCAATATAAACTCATGATTAATATATATCAGTATGATCTAAAATTTAAATTACAATTCTAATGCTCAGTTACTTAAATAGCTATACCTATATTGTAATATTTAAGCATTGTTTTAATGGAAGCAAACAATACATAACATATGGCTATGAATAATAGGACAAAAACAAAGCCCCATACAGTAAGCTCTTACAGATTATTCAGCTCAAACATGCCAATGATATGTCCGTAGATTTCAAGGGAGAATACTGGAAAGCGTCAAGGATAAGGGTTTAGAGCTAAAGTTTCAGAGAAAACTATGACATTGTGTCACTGGGCATACACAAAATCAGCATCTGTAAGGATACATGGCTCACATTCCTTGTCAAATATGGCTGTCTTAAGAAGTTGGAGAGACTGAAACATCAAATCAATAAGCATAAAATATGGTATACCATATTAAATCAGTGAATATAACATTTCCTGCTATGCACTCTGAAGAATGTCACCTCAAATGCCAACTCTTTTATTTGCAGCCTGAATGAAGCTTCATCAGAAGAATCAACATCATCTGGCAAAGCAATACAGTCCCACCACCTACAAATCCATGTGATGTATCATAAATTTCACAAATATTTTAAAAACCTTAATTACTTGAAGCAATGGTGCTGTGTATTCCTGGAATCATGCATATTTATCAAATACTTTTTCCTCAAAATATTCTATCATGCATTAGGAAAGCATTAGCTCTCTGTATTAAGGCTTCATGTAGACAGGTAAAGTTAGTCAGTAACTACCTTCTCTTGTGTCCCATCCATATAGGCTTCCAAGCTTCCAAAAGAAAAGACAAATTACGGTGGTTTGAAACACAAGACATATCATGCTTCACTTGCTCTTCCAGACTGACTGCTTTTAACTTGCGATACCTTAACATTGTAGAAGAAATAGCCTAGTCACAAATCCAACCAGGCTTCTGGTTAGATAAATCTAGTAGAGATAATACATGCAAGACTAATGAAAATAGCTCCTTTTATTAGTTGAGCATCTATAAATACACACAGGTCTGTGTCTAATGCCAAATTAAAGGCTAGCTTAGATAGAACAAAAAGACATGTAAAATAATTAGATAAAAGGACCACGAGATTTTTAGGAAGAATCAATCTCTTAGGAAAGCAAAATATTCACCAGATTGTTTTTTCTAATTGATTTGCTTGATGTGTCAGCACTCGGCATTTACTACACAGTAATCCTTATTGAACTCTAATGACAATAATACCAGGTGATGTCATAAGATATACATGCATAAACAGTATACATGTGCATGTGCATTCTTCAAGCAGCATTCAATAGACACAAAATTTGGCGAAAAATTAAGCCTTACCTTTGCAGCAAGGAGGAATATATCATTTGTTTCTGGGAGAAAAAGGAAAGATAAATAAGTAAAAATGAAACAAAATGGTTCAGAACAATTTTAGATTGCTAAAAATTATCCATGCCCATCCAGAAGGAGTTTTACCATTAGCATGTTTGATGAATTTAAGGAGTGCCTTCCTTTGAGCTGGATCAGAGTGCTCACCAGTACAGAGTAAAGAATGGGAGGTTTCCCAATCAGCCTCTGCACATGACATGCTACAGGTATTGACTATGCCATCAGAAGAGATTATATCATACTTCAGAAGCAAAAGAATGATATGTGACAGTGCAAGAACAAATATCCCAGTAACCACAGAAGCTGCAGTTAAGAACTGCTTTCATCTGGCAATTCTTTTAAAAGATCCAAACAACAGATATAGAGCTACCTTGGGCTGTCTGTAAAATTGGTACGTAAAACATAGTGCAAATCCTTAAGGGGTCTAGGATTTTTCTTTTTCTGTTTTTTTCAATCTGATATACCTTGGAAAATTTATGTGAGAAGAGATAAGAAGCAGACTGAGACTCAGTTGGCCTGAATTATTAGTGTTTGTGCAGTATTTGTGTCTTTAGGTAGCTATGGATCTGAGTTTTATTAGTTTTGTGTATTATTTCTGACTTCATTAAGTTATTTAGGCAGTTATAGAATAGTGTGACAGTTAGTGTGTGATGCTCTATGTGTATGGCACTTGGGGGTCATTATTTGTTGGGTAGTTCTACATTTTTAATAATTGCTGAATGCAGAAGGCGGAGACTTCTTGTTAGGGGAAAACCGTGTTGTCTATGTGTTGTACTGTAATTCTGGCCTAAAAACCAGATTGTTTCCCGTAACAAATACATAATTCAGTGTGCTTATGCTTGAGTTTAACACAATCCCGTGCATGCATGTACCAAAGCCAATGCTCAAAGTAGTTTTGCAGATATAGAGGAGGTTTACTGGTAAGAGGTCACTGTAAAGTAGCAAAGTGTCAAACTATCAACCTATAATCAGTTTATCTTTTAAATAGTTAAATGGGAAGAAATCAGTATAGGAGTTTGGATCTCACGCAGCATTCATTTCTGACCAAATTTTGACAAAACTTTTCACAGTAATCATTTATTCCTGCTACTTGGCAGGAAACATTGGCAAAATAAAAGCATTATATATACTACATATTTTTTCTTCAAGCAACTATAGCCTCACCTGCAATAATAAGCTTCTCCACATCCTCCAGGGCAAGGAACAGCCGGCGGCAAGGAGAACTTTTCGGAGCAAGGCAACCTCAATTGGTCATTCATTAATGATTCCACAACACCTTCAGGGAGAGGAACTTTAGTTTTGGAACTACCAGAAGCACATTGCTCAGTGCTCTCCTCTTCATCAGATGAATCCATTTCATGGCAGCGTTTTGAAGAGCTTCCCACATCACAGCCATGACTCTCATTGCCCCTTAGTTGCTGCATGTAAAGCCTCCTTCCAATTTGAAGTTCTATGGAACCAATAAAACGAAAGCAGAAGCTACAGACCAAACAATCAATCTGCAAAGCAAGGTAGAAAACAAGAGAAAGCAGCAAAAAGCTTTAACATGGCCACACAAAAACAAAAACTGTGAAAATAAAAACAAACCTTGTTGAGGGAGTGTTGAACCCCTACAAGCATGGGGTCCTTTAGAACAAGTTCCCCCTCTTTGAAATCCACGTCAGCATATATACCTGCAGTTCTCCAATTGCATAAGAAACACATGCTATAAAACATATTAAAACAAGAGTAACAGTGTATGCACAAGCAGAGTAAAAGATTTGTATAGTATTATTTAATCACAAACTATCAGGTAAAGTACATTTGTTGATTTTTAGAATAACTTTCATCCAATCACAAACTGTAATGGTTACAATAATTACCTTAAAAGTTGGTTGATTGTATCATTCTTTTTACATTCAATGCAAAGAAAATAAACTCATAAAACAAATTGAAAGAGAAGCATATATAAATTGAACAGATTTAATGCAATAATAATAGAAAAACATGCTCCTTGAATTATTGGCTTGTAGAACATAAACAAAATGAAAGAATTATTAAAATTAAAAAAAAAAAAAACCTTTTCCAAAGTTGCCATCCTGTTTGACTGTGATACCACTGCACTCTCTTGCAGAAAAAAGGTTATGATAATATTCCTGAAGATTGAAAAGAGCAAAATCAAGAGCAGAGGAAAATGAAAAGGGTTGAGAAAGGTATATGAATGAAGAGATTACCTGAAGTTGAAGAGGTGAGGGAGGAGAGAGAAGTGCAGAGATTTGAGTGGCACAGAGAGACTCAATAGGGCAAATGGATTCCATTGAAGTATGGAAGAGCGTGAGAGTGAGTTTGATGTCAGCAACAGAAAAGGGTAACAAACACAAACACGTGACGGCGCTCAAAGACCAGGAAGTACCACCACCAACATTAACATCTCAAAACATCCCATGTAACGTAGTAACCTTTTTTTAACAAATGCTAAATTATAACTTTTATCCGTAAAAATTTAATTTACTTTTTTATTTTTAAAAATATTTAATTTATTTAATTTTTAAATTTTAATCAATATTATTTTTCTAAAGAATTCAAAATTATAATTTAGTCTTTAATGAATTAAATGACTTAAATAAAAAGAAGATCGATGAAAGTTAATAATATTATCTTAGTTAATAATATTATTTTTAAAATATTTTTTATTTAATTGAAATTTTATTTTATATCAAATTCCAACGAATAGAAATTAAAAAACATTTTAAAATAATATTAATAAAATTAAATAATATAAACTCATTTTTTAGTTAGTATAAATCAGTTTTTTTTTATTTCAATCTAGATAGAATATTCTATAAAATAATAAAATTATATAAGTAATTTTTCAAATATTAAATATTTATTGTTTTAATTTCTATGGTAATGTAAAATTATATATTTTATTAATATTCAGATATTAATGTTGAAAGTTTTTAATAGTTAAGGACTATTTAACATAATTTTTAATATTAAAAATTTTTTTATATTATTTTTATTTTAAGAACTATTTGGAAGGTATGATACTGATTTTTAAAGTGGCTTTGTTTTCTTTTAATTTTCGTTATTGTTGAAAAAGTTTTTAATTTGATTCTTACGGGTGTGAATGTGTGATCGATTTCAATGTCAGAACACCAGTCTTTTATATTAAAAATAAATATTATGTGTAGGAACGAGGTACACTGCAATTTTTATATTTGTACTTCACAGTTTTGTTTTTGTTTATTTTTTTTTAAAATTTGATTCATAGATTTTACGGTAGATTCATGACAATCTCGTAATATTATAACAACAACCGAAACAGCCTTTAAAATTATTGATAAGTAAAGAACTAAATTGAAATCTTATTCTGTAAAAAGACAAAAATAATATATATATATATATATATATATATATATTTATTTTGAGGGAAATAAATAAAAGATTGAGAAATTTTATTTTCAACTAAGTCTTATTGAGATTACTCCCAAGCCAGTCCAAATTATTTTATTTTTTCTTCTAAAATTTCTCTTTCTTGATAACAATTTTAATACAATTAACCATTATGTTTGATTTAAATTCTGAAACATTATAAATGAAACGTTTTAGCTTTGTGTATGAAAATTATTTTCCCCTTGAGGATAGATTATAATTTATATCCTCTGGTTTCAAACACTTAACCTATTTCTCCATTTTTTTTTCAATTAACTCTCTAATTTAAACTAAAGTGAAATTATTAACTCTTTTTCTCAAAGTTAATATCCATTAATTTTCTTTTGTCATTTTAGCCTCTTCTACTTTAAATTAAATTAAAATAGTTTTGTGTAACTTAACTACATTGCATAGATAAAAAGTGTGAAAGATGGTTCTATTAGGGCCAAATTATTAGAGATGAATACATGAAAGGTTTAAATTTTAAATACGATGTGTATGGTTGAGTTATATATATATATATATATATATATATATATATATATATATATATATATATATATATATATATATATATATATATATATATATATATAATGGTTCTATAAACTATTGTAAAATCAAAAGTAAGATTTAATGTATATTTATATTATAGTTATGATTGTGATATTGATCAATGCACTTTCATCACATAAGTAATAAATAATATTCTTTCGTAAGCATGCATTTTAAAATGGTGAATGATAATATAAATATGTGTGTAGTAATATGAAAATGCTTATTCATTATTATTAAATATACTTATTTTATAAAAAAGATTGGGTGATAATCGACTTATATATGATGTAAAAACATATCTTAACAACTTTAAGGAACTAATAATAGAAATACTAATATGAAAAGACAACTTGTTAAGTTCCTATATATTTTATTATTCTTTTTATTAGTAAAGCTTCGCAACCACCTTATTACAGGATGATCTAAATGCTTGGGAAACATTCTAATTATGTGTAGTTTTGAACCAAGACAAACTCTCTTCCACTAATTAGAGTCTACGTACATGTCTCACTTCAACAAATGAAATATTCATCTCCGTTTGGTTTTTACAATAAATGTAGTATTAACCCAATTTTAATCATAAAACTACTTCCCATCATAT
Source organism: Mucuna pruriens (assembly GCA_025330945.1). Lineage (NCBI taxonomy): Eukaryota > Viridiplantae > Streptophyta > Magnoliopsida > Fabales > Fabaceae > Mucuna > Mucuna pruriens. The sequence continues at coordinate 1,991,717 of JAENHJ010000042.1, read as the reverse complement.
CTACCCAATTCCTACCTAAGAAAGTGTTCAACAATAGGCTTAAATTTTTTAAGAAAAAAATACTCGTACTATTAAGTGTAAGGAACCAACCTACACCATACCATAAACAAGTCAATAAATCTTAAAAGAGTATGAAAATATATCACATTAGCCACAAAAAGGAGTGAAAGGACACATCACCAGGTGCTAACCTCTTGTATTATTATTTGTCGACAAAGCATCACAAACAATCTTCCATAGGAGAGATTAAACGAGTTAAAGATCATTTTAATTATGTATGTTCTGCCAATCAAGACAAATTTCCCTTATAAATTGAAGTTTGCATATCTCCTTTAAACTAGTGAAATACCAATCTCCACGTGATTTTCTTTTTGCCATAAAAGCATAAATAATCATCAAGTGATACAAAATAAAAACTATTGTCATGCGTGGGATTCAAATGTTTTAATAAATTGGAGCTAATGAAGACCACTTGAAGATTTCGTTTAACTAATGTTAACATTGACAAAAAAAAAGAGAGAACTTAACAAATTTACTTTATAAAACATTAGTACGAAAAAAAATAAATAAATTATATCTTGAAAAACTATAGAACAACACTTTTCTTTAAGTAACTAAGAATATGATTAAGTTAATTCATTAAAAGGATATAAATTTTTCTTGAAATTTTTTCCCCAAGCTCTGATATCTTTATATGAATACCCCACTATACATATTCGTTGGTGACTATTAAACATTGTATTGGCCATTGTAATTTATTTTAATGCAATAAATACTAACCTGTGGTGTTATTTGAGCTATGCTATTGACTTTTATTATTCACGTGATTTGCTCTTGTTACCAGCTAGTCAAATACACCAATGCTTCAACAGTGTACAATCAAGAATCAATAAACTCCTTCCATAGCCACGTAACTTTGGAGTTTGATCACTAATATTATTCATGATGGCATATTGTACTGCAACGTGATAAAAAACACAAACATCTAGTAAAAATTGCCACCTTGCCAGTTTAAAACGTCTGGATGGGATACAATGTAATGCACAAATTTCAAACCAAAGAAGAAAAAAGAAATTGAAACTTCTTTCTCAAAGCATCATACACATACAAATAAGGTCTTTCACCTATCTAGAATGAGAACCCATTAAATCTTTAAGAAAAATCTAACCCTGTTCTCATACATCTTGAAAAAAAAAAAACTTATGGTGAATGTGGAAACCAAGATGCAGATAGAAACAAACTAGGAGACATTTATGAATAGCATCTGATCTGCAGTGGTTTTTAGTTTCATATGGATCCAAAGAACTGTTCCAGAGATGGAGCACTGAACACATTAGCAGCAGTTCTCTCGGGTTTATAAGGAGCTACATGAAGTTGATACTTGATAAACCTCTGCAACATGATTTTGTTGTTAGTAGTTAGAAGAAAAAATAAAGCACAGTGATATTGTATCCTCAACAACAACAACAATAAGGGAAAAATGTATATACTTGCTGTTAAACGTGGTCAAAGTTCTTGTACTTTTATATTGATGAATTTGATCCTTAAACTTTAAAAAACATGTAGATTTAGTCTCTTCTCTCTAAGAATTTATATGCTTTTTATAATTAGGAAGAACTAAATCCACATGCTTTTTAAAGTGTGAAGATCAAATTCATCAATATAAAAGTTCTGAACAATGTTTAATTGAAAGTATAAGGATTATAAATACATTTTTTCTCTAATAATAATAATAATAATAACAAGAACAATATGACTATTGTATTAGAGCATGAATTTGACTTGATGGATTTTGTTGAGATATATAGCAACATACAGCTAACTGAGAGACAATTTCAGGATTTGAATCAATATGCCAGTCAGGTTCCAATTGCCGAACAAATGATGATCGTCCATTCTCTGTGCTGCAGAACAGAACCTGCATGTAGGTAACAGATCAAAATAGAGTACAAAAAGGTTATTAGTAAGCGCAAGAGAAAAGTAGGCAGCAAGCAGTTTGTTGAATTCGAGGATATTTGCACCATTCATAAGATACACGGAAGAATAATGCATGCTGCAAATCTGGATTTTGTCAATGTCTATTTGTTTCTATTAATTTTGGAACATTTCTCTAATCCTTTTTCTTGATTGTTAAACCAACTGTAATGATCAAGCAAGCAGATATAAATTTTGCAGGCAAGATGAGGAGACAGTCACGATCCCTACTGATGGTTTCAGAATTTCAGGTTTTAAGGACCTATTGATAAGAACACTAAGAAACAACCAACAGATGACCCCAAACATATTTTATTATTGTTGTTGTATAAAATAAGACCATTTTTCTAGACCACCATTCCACACTGGATTTGTCTATGGTCTTCTCAATATTAATCAAATTTTTTCTAAAAAAATCAGAAAAGTGAATACCCCTGCTTCTTCCAAAAAAGTGTAATTGTTTTATGCACGTTCACATACCTTGTCCTTGACCAAACCACCTGAAGTGAATACCCCTGCTTCTTCCAATGCTACAAGAACTCTTTTCTGCAAAAATAGTCCATATATAAAGTGTAAATATTTTAACAATACAGTTTACTGCAACAAGGTGGCAAGAGAGCTATTAGTTAGACCTGTGAGAAGTTTTGGTTTGCTACTAATACTAACATCTGTAAGATATGTACCCTCTCAACAAGTTCTAATTAACATTAGCATGATGTAAATAAGAGTAAACCCCCACTTTAGTTTCTACAATTGTATGCGTCAGTCACTGACTTTACAAAACCCTCATTTTAGCCCCTGACTTTGTAAATTTCATTCACTTTATTCCTTTTACACAACATTTTCAACAGACATTAAAAACTAAAATGAATAAAGTTTTGTTGGAAACAAACTAATGATGACCATTAAAGTTTAAAATGCTGAATCCTAGGGTAAGGGCGTTTGCCTCAAGCAACTATACAATATCTTTGTTCACTTTTATAAAAATCATTTTGTTGCAAAGAACATTTTTAGAAAGTAGGAAGATTTTCAGCATATCATAAGACACAGTGAGGGACTGGTATAAGCTCACAAATGACACACCTCGCTTTCATCATCCAGAACTCGTTCCATGAGATATAAATCACAAAATTTTGTGATTTCTAGTAACACTTCTAGCACAGAGGACCTCACAGTAGCTTGATCCTGCCAAGAACCGAATGAATCACATTAATGACTTTCTCTGCATTGATGTCATAAAACCAAAGTGTAAAAGGGACAAGTTCACCACCTGCAGCTCCTCAGGAATACTTTCCTCAAGGATCACTCCAAGAAGACGACAAGTTACCTACATAGTACATACATACATTGACCATAACAGTTAGAGACCACATGCCAACATGTAATAACTAACAACACAAATTTGTAACAAATGTTCATCATGTCATCAAGAGTCACATCACAATCAAATTATAACCAAATATGTTGCACAAAGCAGGTACATAACATCTCTTATTCAGGTTTACCATGCGAAGAAAAATAGTATCTGCACCACCTATCAATATAGACAAAATAAATAACATAAAAGCACTAAATTTGAACCTGAAAGTAAACATAAAAAAATAGCTTGTATTTCTAAATAGTTTTATTTACAACCTAAAATTTTAGATTAATTTAGTGAGTACTTATCTTGAGTTCCCCATTTAGTAACAAGATTATCATCAATCATTGAACTTCAAAATTAAAATTGGACTTTCATCAGTAACAATGCTCATTCTACCAACAAGAGATATTTTTATGAGTAATTTTGATGTGATCACCAGTAGTCCACCTCTACTCAAGAGAGACTCCATATTGGGAACCCTTTTTTCAAATCACACACAATAATCGCAGTCATTTGACAAATGACACACTTCGCACAAATTTAAAAACACTGGCTAAAGCACTTGCCTTCATTGTATTCTTCAGTTTGTGTTGAGTTTATATTTACAATGGATAGCAATAAAAACAACAACAAGAACAACTTTATATCAATCTTCGAAAACCCTTCTCATTCAGAATCAGAACTTTATAAAGCGATTGCCTAACATGTGTAGATGTCATGCAAATAAAATCTATAAAGCTGTGGCACATTAATTTACCTTTCAGTATATTAAGATCTAAGGTGGTCATCCAAGATAGAGATTTCTTATGATCACAAGATACATTAATTTCTACGAGACCATAACAATAACAAACTGTGCATGGAACATACATAATTAGCACAAAGAGTACAAGAAAGAATAATTACCTTTCTTCCTTCGCTTAACTTCTGCCTAACTATCTGCCCCAAGGTTGGCTGAAAAAGTTTAAGAAAAAGCAAGCTCAGAATTGCCAATCACACACAAAGCTATCAAACTCATCCTAACTCGTCTTGCATTAACCCAAAAGCATTGATGTATTGTCTGAATTCCAGAGCACCAAGCAAAGGAAAGTAATAAAAACATTTTACCTTGACTGGCTGAAAGAACTCGTCGACAACATTTTGTGCCCTTGAATCATCCGAGGGTGAACAAGCATCCGAAGGAACTACCGATGCATTTGAATGTGTAGCGACTCCAGGATTACTAGATGAAGCACCTTGCCTTTTTTGTTGCCTTCGTTGAGAACCAGAAGGAGATCTTAACAGCCTCCATGTGAAAACTATTGCAACAGCAAGACCAGCAATCGCCCCAATAGAGCGTGAATCCTAATACCAACCATAGCATTGCTAAGATCATTGAAAAAAACATGCTCAAAACAAAGGCCAAAAACAATACTTTCATCATTTATACCATACAAGTTCACTAAAAGAGACAAGTAGCACAGATACTAATCACAAACAACTATTTTACCTTCCCAACAGAACTTCATTTTTAAGCACCCAAACTACCAATTTTAACGAAACCTAATACGAAGCATACTAGGAAACTGTTTTTCCATTTTGACAATAAACAAGAGCATAAAAACAAAAACTCATCCTGTCTACTCACACCCAACAACAATAGATTAACTAGGTAAAAAAACCCAGTTGAGTTTTATCCCCAAAAAATAAAGTTTGAATTGAGAATTACCAAATCCTGGATCACAACCATTCATTCAACGATAAAGGGGCAAAGAAAGCACCCAAATCGAAACTTCAAACAAAGAGTGAAAAACAGAAAAACAGGAACAAATAATTACGAATTGGGCATGCGACAATTAGCAAAAAGATAAGATTCTTATATCAAATCAGATCCAATCGAATGATGGGCCGATTAAAAAAAAGTAAAATTGAGGTTAAAGCAAGGAAGCGAGTATAGAAAGAGAGAGAGAGAATAGAAATACGAGGTTATGGAGAGAGAGAGAAAAGAGATTGGAGATCTTAAAAGTGACGTAAGCTCCGAAGCGTTTGATGAGGTGGAAGAGCTCTTGTTTGGAGGTGTCACCGTCACCGTCGGAGGCCATGGCTCGCCGTCGCCGGAAAAGTGAAATTGAAGGGACAGTTCAATCGTTCATGGTGGATCACTGTGAGGATTTTGTTTGCAGAGGAAAGGAATGAATGAATGTTCCAAAGAAAGAGATTGTGTTTGTGTCTCTCTTTGCCGTCAACGACCGCTATAAGCTGCCGTCAGAGCCTACACATTTGCTCCCAAAATGTCAATTTAACGTTACGCTTTTTGGGTAAATTTCGTGGTGAAATTTATTGGAATATATTAAAAAATTATTACACGACACCTAATTTAATAGCAAATTAAATATTAATTATCACATATACTAATTACTTGTATTTATTTTTAACCAAAATGTCAAAGGAAGGAGATTATGCATCATCTAATAATTATATATGAAGTTAATAGTTCGTTCAAAAAATTATTATATATGGAATCTCTTTATATATATAAATTAGAATATTATTTTTAATAAAAATATTTTTAATTATTTTTAAAGAAGATATTTTTTTAAAAAATATTTTATCTATTATTTTTTATATTTTAATTTTAAATTAAAATTTTAATATATTTTAAAATTATCAGTAATTAAAAATATATTTTAATACAATATAAATTATTTGCTATAAATTTAAAATATAATTTATATTGAAAATTTTTATTTATTATAAATTTTAATTATAATATAATTTATATATTCAAAATATTTATTTACTATATAATTATATAAAATAAATATTTATTCTGTGTGATATATTTATTTTAAAAATTAGTCTCTAAAATTTTTTTAAGAAAAATGTGAAAATTCATGTCTTAAAAAGTGTTTATTTTGATAATTTGTATTAAGAAGTTTATTAAAATAAAGTAAAAAATGAGAATTGCGAATTATTTTTATATGTTTAAATAAGTTTTTGTTAACTTTTTCTATTAATACATGATCTTATATTAAAGAGATTACATAGAGATTAAATATTTAACTTAAATGCACATTTATTTAGGGTTTTATGTATTATTATTTTATGATGATAATTTTATCATCTTTAATAATATGATTTTGTTAATATCAACTTGTTGAAATTGATTTTGAGAATTTAAGAGAAAATATTGTTAATATGAGCATGGGTCAATTTAAATTTGTTAATGTGAGCGTCAATTTAAGTATGTGTTAATATGAGTTTGGGACTTTGGTTCGATTTAAATTTGTGTTACTTTTACCATTTAATTACATTTGCTCTTACATTATTTTTGCAGACTTTTTTTTTTTGAGAAATACAAAATGTTGATGATGCATAATAAACACTTATTTTTTTAACCTTCTATCATGAATAATTTCCCTTTAAAAAAAACAGAATTATTTTACCTATAAATTGAAATATGGTTTTCTGCTATCAATTCTTAAATTTTTGGTTTAAAACATTATTTAAAACATGTACAAAGTAGTTATTAACGTTATTTATTATATTTCTACAATAAAAAAATTTGATCACTCCTTTTTGTGATTTTTTTCCCATTAGCATGAGATAATTGCCTCCCATATTTCACATTATGTAAGGTTATATTTCACAGTATGAATGAAAATGAATTTATCTTAATCTTTTGCGTGAACTAAAATTTTGATGGAGTAATTTATTTAGATTAATTTTAATAACATATAAGGTAAGATTAAGTTGATTCAATTTATAGATATAATATATCATTCTTAATATTACATATAACTAGATTATAGAATTAAAAAGTATAAAATTAAAATTAAGATATATTTTAAAAATAAATTATATAAAATTAATATAATGTCACGTTATGTGAAATGTTTATTTTTAAGTAAAAAAAAATCTTATTATCAATACATAATGATTATAAAAAAAACATTTTAAAAGAATTTTCAGACAGAAGAGTGAGTTAAAATGATCCAAAATATAGACTGAATTTTATACCACTTACAAATGTCATGGCTTCTAAAATATTGGTATTAAAATGTATATTATAATCAAAAGAATCTTTTGACTTGAAGACAATCCTTTCATGCTATATTGCACCTAAGAATTAAAGACAACATTTTCAAAATCAAATTTTAGTCAAGGAGACAAATTATGCAATACCAATACTTGAAGACAATATTTTCAATACCAAAGTTCAGCTAAAGCGACAAATAATGCAATACTAAGACTATAAATATAGTTAAAGAGACAAAATGTTTAATTCTGAGACTTCACATGTAGGATTATCTAGAGTTTAAATATTATTAAGTGTAATATTTTATTGTGTAAATGTAGTGGTGTGATGTCTTTTATTTTAGAATAAATAACTGGTCTCTCAGTTATTCTTGGCATTAATTTCCAGATTGAATGTTTTAGCTAATTGCGAGTGCTTCCTTATGAGTATTGTAATTTTTTCCTTGTTTCGAAGTTTTCAAAGTGTTGTTCAAAATTTCTCAAAGATCCTGCATCTTTTGTAAGTCCAGTAAACACACCAGATTTAATGTCCAAAATTTGAATTTGTCAATTTTTTTTTAACTATAATAGGTTAATCGAACGAGACAAGATAAGTCATAAACATTCTTAATTCACAATATTTTCTCCATTTAATTGGTCACATGAGACACATGAAAACTCATAATATAATAAAAGTTTAGTATTTTTAATATGTTATTTTTTTCCTTTTAATTTTTTGCTGCAAAACTAAACTCATATAAGATGAAAATTTTCACTTATTATTTTATTTTTAGAATGTAGAACTAATATAAGTACTGATATTATTTTACTATAAGTATAACTGTATTTTAATCTCTATATTATACAAGACAAATATTTGTTTTTATATATGAAAATAAATGAGTTGTAATTTGAGATGTTTGATAGACAAATTTTTTGATTAGTCACCAGAAGTAATGTGTTTAAATGAGGTCTAATTCTCTACATTTTGCATTATAATTTATAATATGCAAAAGTAAATATTTTTAGTTTAATACTCATTTATGCGATGAATTAATTTGATATTTGAAATTCTGATTCAACTTGAAAATCTTTTTTCACTGATTAAAAAGAAGTCCAATTGCAAAAAAATCGGAACATGTCATAGATTCCTAACTACCCTGCCTAATTTGATCACATACAATGCTAGGTTTCAACCTGTAAGTCAAGAGCAACTGAACTGAACTTCAAAGGTAAAAATGAATTCAAAATTCGAAGAATATAAGAAAAAGGGAAGAAAAACTAATATAACTGTATTTTTGTTATCAAAGCCAGATTGATACAGTTCGTATGAATCATAAAATATATCAACCTCGTACTTTTTTGCTGGAAGAAAAGGTATCACGAGCTTTGACATCAAGAAACGAAAGTGGCCCATGAATTATCCAATTATTGCCACACTGTGAAGGACTAACTACTAAGGAGGGAATGGGACCCAGAATTGACATGAAAAAAATCCGATCATGTCAGTCTTCAATTTGAGGTGGGGAAGGACTATGTTTATCTTCAACTGATATTTCAGCCTCAAAGTCATCTATAGCCTTTGGCTTCAGTGAACTTTCAATCTTCAGGCCCCTGCCATTCACCACCATCTCTTTTTCTAAGTGAAAGCAGTAGCTCTCAAAAACACGAGAGCTTACCGTAACTCTAAAATCCAACAAAAAGAGTAACTCTAACTCAAGCTTGTTTAGTTCACCATTGCTCACTCCTCCTACTCGAGCATATACGGCGTTGTTATAATGTCTACAACTCAGAAAACCAAAGAATAAAGCACAATGTTAGACAACCAGAATAAAGCTTTAGTTTAGTTGAAGGATTTATAGAAGTGTAATCTATAAGAGCTATAAGTAAAATTCAGTTGTGTTGCACAACACCAGAACGTAAGTAGCTTGCATAACATGAATGGCAGTTTGAAATGGTTTAAGAAATGGGGCAGGGACTCACTCATCATCCAGCATCTTGGAAGCGACCATGACACTGGTAACTAGCAATCTGTGCACATTCAAGGATGTGATAAGAGAATCAGGGTGTCTATGTGTTAACCTGTCTATGTACACATAGCCAACCACGAAACACGAGGGGCTGCAATTAGTGTACTTGTATATCCTCTCCAAGTACTTAGGTATGCTTATGCTTGGTGCTCTTACGCCATGGAATGTGTTCAAGCTATTCCCAAGTCTTACTGAGCCGCACTTCAGTCCATCTAGCTGCTGGTTCAGGATATCCACGAGCTTTTCATTGCGAGCCACCAGCTTCTCTAACGTGGAAGACAGGACGCAAAGGACTCTGGGCAAGTTCAGCTCGGCCGGGCTTGTTTCCGACTGCAGGTGCCGGCCGTGGTTGCTGCTGTACTCACCTGCTGTTAACATTTAGGCCATCTTGGTGGTTTCAACAGAGGGAGTTACATTTGCAGTTGCTCATGGCTGCAATTTGAGTGGTTAGAGACTAAGAGGGCTTTAACTGCAACTCTGCTAGTTATCTAGTTTGGAGGAACCACTCACTGTATGACTGATGTGTGTGGTTCTACCACAAACGAAGTTTTAAGATTGCGATTGAAAGTTTAGCATCCTTTACCTTGTAAATCTCGAGCCACTAATATTCTTTATCAGGGGTCCCCACCCTTGTGTAGCTTGTCTTGGGAAAAAAACAAGGCATGCCCGAGAATACAGTCTGGCAACATCAACTTCGCTCGGTTGGTTCGTGTGTAAACAAAACTAGAGGTCTATCTTCGTACACTGCAAATACTAGGCCCCTATGAAGGAACTTCTTGAAACATAAATGTCGAAGCAGTGACTGAATAGCGTTACTTCAGCTACTTCATAATAATAAAATGATGGCCACCGGCCAAAAGGCTCGGGTAAAATCATGTTTTGCTAGTGTTGGCCTGTAGCGTTGGTAAAGGATGTATGATGATGCAGCCAAGTTTCAGTCCTGAGAGACTAGTAATAGTATTATATTTAAAGCTTGTTGCCGCTTTACGATATCAGATTTCATTTTCACGCACGCTAATGAACATTCGAGATATTGTGGGTACAACTGGTCCATACATAAACGATACTATGCTATTAACCAGAAGGCTTGCTATACATGATAAAATTGTTATAGAATGGAACAAGATATTGCTGAAGAGCACGGTAAGAATAAACTGTTATTTTGTGTGTGTGTGTGTGAATAAAGAATGACATTTATAGCCGAGGGTAGCCAATGGAATCTTAAAAAGGGATGGAAATTCCCCCATCGTCAAAATATTTGAAATATACCCTGTATGATACTGCCAAAGCATCATACAGTTATCAAGCCTATACATTGTAGTTAATGGAATGAAGTAATTTCTCTTCATCGTTTGAGATTTCATCAACTGAGAGATGCGAGTGTGATTTGGAATTCATCTTGATCCACTCATTTTCAACACGGAAAAAGATCCACTGGAAGCGGCGGAAAATCTCCAAAGCAGCAATTATGAACACCGTGACATAATTATGACGAAGATGAGCAGACAGCTTATATGTCCACGTGCAACGCAAAATCAGATTGCTTCCAATCACCCAAAAGTAAACCTGTGTGTATATATAAAACCACTTCAGCACACTGAGAAAACATTCTGTTCTTTTATTTCAGTTCTCCACTGTTATTTTCTTCCTTCACCGTGTGGGTTTTCACAAATTCAGCAAACCAGTTAGAATCACATTAATAAGATTATACGCACATAAAGACTGAAGAGTTACAATAAGTGGCCTACGTTAACGGATGGCTTAAGGGCTCCTCTTTGTGCAATAAGGAATCCATGGTCTATTTAAATTTTTAAAATTGCAAAATCATTTTTATCTTCTTACCTTTATGTTTTACTAGTATATTTTATATATACTAGGCCTACACACAAACAATTTTTTCTCAAAAGCCCCTAGTTTCATAAATGTTTTATGAGGAGTGCTAGTAACAACCTCTCTATCATTGATTAAAATTTATTAAGAACTACAAAATTATAAGTGAGTCTAAATAAGTGAGACCCACCAAAATTTGTATTTTCTAATAATTTTTAGTCAATAGTAAAAAAGTGTGCTCAAAAGAATGTACTAGTGGTGTGCTGCTAACATTTTTCATGTTTTATGTTTTTTGTCACTTAAAAGCCATTTTTATAACTCCATTCCCGCTGTCTACCTTGAAAAATCAAATATGAATGGTAAATTCTGAGGGAAAAAGAACTACTGAACACAAGCTATTCTCATATAACAAGACTTACCCATCTCCTTCCATGTAACATATGTGAAAATAGATGTGGCTTGTTGAACTTGAATATTCGAGTGAAGCCACTGGCACAAGAGAAAGCGATAATTAGATAATAGTATGTCAAAAAAATACTAGCCTCACTTCTGGAAATAAAAATAATTTCTTCCACTTTTAAAGGCATTTGGCTAAGATATAAAGTCACTACTGACAGTAAAATCTACGTCTCTACTATTAGAAAGCTTAGCTCAAAAGATACTATTGAAAGTGCATGGTAGGACAAACACTAGGCAACCTTAGGTCCCAATCTCGAGTCACATCCCAGTAGAAAGAGTATGATGAGTTCACGACACCGGACAGAAGCCAGAGAGGCCTATAGAAGTTTGTCCACCTATCAGGGAAGACGTGATATTTAAGGGCAGAAAGAAAAATTACAGGCACTGCGGTTGAATATTTTAAAGCTGAAACCATAACCAAAAGAAATGAACATTAGTACAAAGCAATAAAACCATCTGTTTGAGAAACATGATAAGTTGTTCATTAATAATCAAATAATTTAATCTTAAATAGAAGAAGATATAAAACCAGCAGTTAACATACAAACAGAAGAATGTGATTATAAACAAAATTAGCCCAAAATATTGAACATGACTTCCCAAAATTTTGACATAATTGCATTCCCAATATCATATAAAATCATAAACTTTGAATTATAAAACATAATCATGTAATGATGAGAAGTCTCAAAATTCCTCCAAGAAACAGTACAAAAAAGAAGTAAAATACTGGTAGTAGTTAGCCGTTAACATGAATTTTTATGTTCCCTTCTTCTATCTTTTTTTTTTATAAGAATAGTACAATTTCCAAATATCATTACAAATTCTATATCCAGTAACACATCATGAAAACTTGGCAAAAATGTCCCGTTTCATATTATGAATTACAAGCAACAACCTATATCAATAATGAGAATCCATATATCATATATTATACAGGGTATAATATATAAAGACCTTTAGAGGACAGTAGAAAAACCATATTTGTGTGCAAAAGATCATTCCAATCTGGGTAAAAAGGCAAGCTTGAAGACCTTAAAACATATATAGGATCACATTCCAATGATACAAAACAAGCAGATATCAGAAATTATTAAAAATTAAGAAAATTTTAAACAACAAAATATTCTCAGGAAAGCTGACATAGTGACATTGCATTTAAGTCACTAAACAATAGTGGTAATAAGAAATGGAGTCCTGAAAACTTGAAGGCAAAGTATACAAAATCGATGGGTACATGCAGTAGATTCTCAAATTGTGTAATACTTTTTCAACAATCAACATAAACATAAATTTGGGATAAATACCAAAGAGAAACAAAAATCAATATATCATTTTCATAAACTTGCAAAAGTTTAGATGATGACCAATACAATACAAGTTCTAAAACAGAAACAAAAATAAGTGCATTAATTAGAGCAACACAGTTCTTACCATTCAGAAGAGTAGCTTTCTCTCCAGTATCTTTGTACTGCCGGAGACATTGGTTTAAGCGGAAAAGATAAGGCAAAACAAGAACAAAAGGGATTGCAACAGAGTGGCTGCCACAAACAGAATCAGCTTCCAACCAAGCAATTGTGGCAACCTACAAAAAATTTAAAAAATGCATCCCCTAATTTGAGAAATGAAGCATCCGCAGTAAGGCAAAAACCAAATATATAAATCCAAAAAGTCTATTTATTAAAAAATAAGCTCCATGGGAATAGAGAACAGTAAAAATGATCAAACTTGTAAATAAGTTACAAAGCCTCAATATTACAGAATCAAATGAACTGATTTAGTTCTAGAAAATATTTTGAATGAAATCTCAAGGAAACTTGTTCCATGATCCCAATGCTAAACAAAAGGAATTCACCATACACTTGAACTTGACCAAATTCTGTCATAATAAGAATAGGATACCCAAGTTACTTAAAAATAAAATCTAAAATATAAGCTGTCAACAGAAGACATTAACAGCAATTAATCAGAATCAAACCTGTCGATGGACCATTCTACATACTGAACGCTCCAAGTCAGAAAAGACCTACATAAAATTACAATCATAATCAAAATAAAATAGTAATGCATTAATAGAAACTAAAATTTAGATCAACAGATTACGTCAATTCTAAACTCAGGTTGTTTCAGTGTCAGACCTCTGTATCCGTAATAATAAACGTCAGTAAATGCAAGCAAAAGTATATAGCTTCAGACCTCTAAATAAACACATACCTAGGTTCAAAACCTAGTAAATAGAAATTAATAATAAATATTAACATGGAGGAGGAGAACAAAAACTGATTTAATACAGATAATATTGAAAGGAAGCAGACCTTTGCCATGGAAGTGAAGATATCAGCCAAGAAAAAATCAGCGAATGATATTGCCTGTTTTAATGAAAATAGAAAAATGTTAGATCATATTCAAGCATAGTTCCGACAGGATACTAAAAGCATTCAAAAGGGACAGAGTAAAGCAAGGGCAAGGTTTAGGCTCAAATACTAAAATTTAGGAATCTGAATAAATAAATAAAACAAGAATAATTCTCTTCTAAGCATCTAAGTTTAATACTGCAATAGTTCTCATGTATTTTCAAGGAAAGATCATAGGAAGGTTCAACATGATGCCTCCAGCATTCAAGGATTTTACTTGTGCACGTAATAGTATATGTTGCGTATGCTAACAATGTCTTGATTGATGCATCTATCATGAAAAAGGCTATGATAAGGTTATTAATTGTTATGACTTACTATTTATGAATTATGATGCAAAGTCTTGCCAGCTTTCCTTCTCATTTCTCATTACACTTAGAACAACATGTATGTGATCATCTCATCTAATAGACTAACACTGGTTGCATTTCTTTTTAATGGCTGCCAAACAGGAGGGGGTGGCATTTATGAAAACTGATTGGAGAGAAGCAAGGGAATAAGTTACATATGACTAGCATTCTATGTCCAAGCTTATATATCTGTCTGCTTATGCATAGCATATAAATATAAGCCAGATATTAAAACAGTGTCAACTATTTCGGGAGTAATACCATACGAACTTACTAACAAAGTACATCCAAATAGGAGTAAACTTGCCTGTAAAGGGAAAACTATTCGCCAGAGTGTCTTTAAGAAGTAATATCTAGATGAAAAATAAAAGATATCAAAGGGGAATATCAAGACCATTACAACAGCAGCATACAAGAGCACCTGCAGAATAGTACAAGGAAATTTTTTAAGAAATATTACTTCCAACAAGATAAAAAAGGAAACGGAAAATAGAATTCAATGTTCACCAATCATATATAAAGCAATGAACAAAAATATGTATTTACAAGTTATTTTCTGTATGAAGATTAACCCAAAAGTTATAGAGAGTTACTGAGTACACTTTTCATTGGAGATATAAATAAATATAACTTGCTGTATTGTAAATATCTTATTTACATTTTGACACCAGACAGCTTGGGTGATTCAAACAAGCACAAACTATCTATCTATCAATATTGAATTTAAACAAAGAAATTAGTTAGTTAACCATTGGGAAGATATTTAAATCAAAACATCCAATGTGATGCTAAAAAAAATACAGTAAATTCCTCCCTTCCTTTCTCCTACAGCAAGAAAAAGAAAGAGATGTAATGGAGCTATTAATACCATGATCAGCAATGAACCCCATCCCAGTTGAAGTAGATCTTTTTATGTGCAACATAATCTATGCTACACAATAATTTCTTTGTTTCTCTTTCTCTTTACTAAACTATGGTTCCTGTCTCAGTCTAATGACATTATGTTAACAATAAATGATTGAACCAACCATATGCAGAGCAGTCTTGCAACTGCATCCCAGTAACATGAGCAGTACTCATTTTGCTAAAGATACTTTCCAGCCAATGTGCAGGATCCCTTAGATTGGTTAATGAACTTACTGTTTAATCAAAGGCATAAAAACATTGCAATCAAATAAAATACTTTTAAGAAATGAAAATATTACAATACAAGTGTGTGTTTGGTTCAGCTTATTTTAAATAAATAATTGCCTATTTTTACTAGACTTCTGAGAGAGCTTTGGAAAAATTATTTCTCCAAACTTGAGCATTATCAAACATGCATGAAATTGAAAAAGGTGACAACCAAGTAAACAAGAATAATAACTAATAAGAGTGGATGCATCTATTACACTGGTTGTGATGCAGCATATGAGACTTCTCCATGAGAATAAAGATAAATGTATGCTGTCATACTGGTTGGAACAATAATTGTCATCCATATAGCACACTGCAATAATCAACAAAAAAGTTATAAAAAGAGTCCATTCAATCATTTGAGACTAATTATTGATAAGGGAACAAAGAAATGGTGTAAAAAGAGAAAAATTAAATATTAGAGAAATGGGTGACAACAAGGATGTGGAGATTTCCCAATTTAGCAATATAATAACAGTAATTGAAGGCCAAGTACCCAAACTAACATAAGGTTATATGGTAATAAAAACAAAAATATTTAGAGCATAATTAGTACATAGATTGATCATTCCGTTCCTATAACTATTCCACAGGAATAAGGGTTTCCTTAGTTTGGTAAAAAAAATGGAATAATGATTACAATACACACCATGGTGACTTGATCCCATCACAAATCCTTATTCCGTCCTAGAGATGTCGAAATAAGGGTTCCTTGGATGAATTCATTCTTGTTTTCTTTCCTTATCTTACCTAGAGGAGTAGATAAACTTATAAAATATAGTTAAGATTCCATTCAATGCTTATTTCATGAACTAAGCATGAAAACAGAATGGAAGTACAAGTCCATTCTTGAGCAAACCAAATGTTGGAACATAAATGATTGCTCTACTCTAATTCCCAAGTCATGACACTACTATTTTTATTCCCCTTGGATCTACAAAAGCTGCTTTTATGTGCCAAACATGACATAAGTCAAAGTGGTGAGTTGATACCCTCCATATTTCTCTATGAGTCAGATGACTTTGATCAACATCAAATATTTTTGCATAATTGACTCCACCCTGAGCAAAAAACCATAAGTTGATTCCCCACAGCCAAACCATCAAAGCCTGAAATATAAAAAGGAGATAAGATGCAATGATACAACAAATAATGTAAGGAAACTTTATAAATAGTATTTTAATCTCCTTGAATGTGGATGCAAAGAGCTGTACCCATGCATCCACACAGAGTGACATGCAAATGTGCACACAGAGACACAGTAGGGTGGGACTAACCGCTAGTAGGAGAGGATTAAAATACAAAAATGCTTCATAAAGGAACAAATCCCGCTTGTCTGCACTCATTCTCATGACAGAATCCCATCCAATCTGCAATCTTCCAACATGGCAAATAAGATTGTGGAAATATGATGAAATCCTTGAAGGCGGAGCACACCATCTCAATCTCACACCACACACAGGAGTTGAGTAGAAATGTTGTAGAGAGAAAATTACTGACCTTGCAACAGATGAGGCCCCAAATGAAGAACAATAGTACCTAGACATCCATCTCAATTAGATTCTTGAAGAAAGAAAATAAAAGGAGAAGAAAAAAAAAAAAAAAGAAGGAAAACGGTAGGAGGCACACAAATGGGTCAAAGTCATATTGCTGCTCAGTATGTAACTCTAAAATAAGTTAGGCAAATGTCGCCGTCTGTACTCAAATAAATTATTTCAATTAACCACATATTTTCTCCCAAAAAGAATCAAATATAAAGCAGCTCCACGAGAATGAGAGAAACATTCCATTCCATCATTAAGTCAGACAAATTTTGCATTTATTAAAATGACAGCATCAAATAGATCATTAAAAAAAAAGACTTAAAAGACAGTTCCCAATGATGAAAAAACCTTCAATCTCCGCAACAAAATGGGCGAGGGCATCATTGCAGCAGCACCCACTGCTGTGGTACCACCCTTTGAATCGTCTACCTCCACGGGATGCAATAAACCCTCCTCGACGCCACTTTCCACCTCCTGTTCATCTGAGACACAAACCTAAAGTTGTATGGTAGTGATAGAACACCAAACCAATTGGAGAAACTTAAAAATAGCAAGAGATTGTGCCAAGGACTTATAAATGAAGTTACCAAGATCATAAACAACAGGTCTACTCCCAGACTTGCGTAAGTGTGGACTATTAGCAGGAACGGCAACACCTCCAAACATAGATAAAAACACAAACAAACACGCTCTACTACTTGTAACCCTCCTTCAATTCCCCTAACAACCTGTCAACATGCCAAATCTGAAAATTAATTAACTAATTTATTGATTTCTATACTTCACCAAACGCAAACCGAATTTATAAAAGAAATCGACACTGCTAGCCGCACAAAGCATAACCTAGGTTAACACATGTTTATCTATCACGATACATGCGTGAGCTACATTGATTAATTCCGGAAATAACAAATGAAAGCGATTTTGTGGTTAAAGGAAGAACGAATTAAGCATGAAAATGTTGATCCAAAAGAGTGAGAGAAAGGCGAACCGAATCGAACCGAGGCAAATCGAATGGAAGCGATAATTGGAGGATGAATTGATTTGCTTTGTGCGATTGGCGTAGTTGTGTTAGCTCGCTGTCTCACATGGCGGAAAAGAGTTGATTGCGAAAGACCAAGACATTAAACGCGTAATACTGGAAGAGGATTTTTTTTAAATTTGGTAATAATACTACTCACTGTACACAGATTTCCATGTAATTTTGGAAAGTAAGATTCAATTCTGTCTTAATCATCCTTAATGTATTTAGATGATGGAATTTAAAGTATAACTTAAAGTTTTAAGTCTTGTTTCAATTCCATGAAAATTAAAAATAATATGTTGTAATAAGAAATAAAATATTAAATTCAATTTTATTTTAAAAATATAAATTTTTGTTGTGAAGAATTAAGATGTAAAAAAAATTAATTTTAATTTCAAATTTATGATTTATATATAAGATTTAAATTTATAAAACGAAATTAGTTAGAATTATCTTGTTTAAATTTTATTTAATATACATAGTTAAACAAATTAATTATAATAACATATTTATGATTATGTTGCTTTAAACTTTTTCGATGACAAGTATCTCCAAAGAAAGATAATTTGAATTCTATTATTTGAATTGAGTAGAATTTAATTTTTTTAACATATAACTATATATTTAAAATTTGAACTCAATTTCACTTATGTTAACTTATTTCCGCGTATGATATATAATTATGATTTTAAAATAATAATTAAATTAAATTAATTTGTTATGGAAATGGTTAAGAGTTATGCTGAACAATTTTAAATCGTTAAATTGATTAAAAAAATCGACAACCAACTAAAACTATAATCGTTAAGAGATATTATTTATACAACAAATTCATGTAAAATTTTTGGTAAATATTAGAATTATTGGCCACCTAAAACGTTGATCACAAACATTTAATTTGTGAAGCAGATTCCATGACTGCCCTTAATTTGATCATCCAGGTTCGTTCATGTCCTTACATTGGCAACTGAAGCTTCAGCCTACACTTTGAGAAGGAAATATATGTGCTGATTGAGATTGGCTCCTCTTCTCAATATTTTTTAGCGATTTTGAACTCATGCCCTGTTCCACTTACATCAACTCTTCTAGCTGCTGCTGCGGGGTTTTCTTTACTAGATTTTGACTTGGATACTTATTGTCTTAAAAGCTTTTTTTATGACCAAGTGTAAAGGGTTTTAACTGGGGAACAATGCAATACCAAAAAACTTTGAGGCCTTATCTCTAATTCTAGCAAAGTTTGCAGATGTTGTTAAATTTGAAACTTCGTTAGTGACTAGAGGACGACGAGGTTTTTGACATTCGAATTAGATTTAAGTCACCCATTTTTCGTTGCACAGCAAGCCATATGACTATTATGTGTACTCCATATCACAAATTACCATTTGTTATGACAATCACTTTAACAAAGTCGGTTTTAGGGACTACTTTCCTGAACTTCAAAAATTGGAGAACTTACTAGTTTTAAAATACAACCAATACCACATTTAATCAATTTACAAAGACGAAAACCAAATTTAACCAATTTTACAAAGACAAAAAAACATTCTTAAAAATTACACATGTCATGTATGACATTTATCATATAACAATTGTTTTCCACATTAACATTTAAACTAAAAATGTCAAGAGCCATGGATAAAGTCTACAACATTTTAAGAAGTTAGTGTACTAAGTTCCAAGTTTAAAATGTAACAACTAAAACAAAGTGTTAACCCTTCAATGATTATTTTTATATCTAACTATAACCAAATGCTCTTACTTATATATATATATATATATATTATACAATAATATTATATAAAATGTACAATAATAAATATAGTCAAAAGATTTTTATTAAAGAAAATAGGTTATAAACTAATAATGTAAAATAGTTTCAAATTTGTTTGCTTTCATCGTAATTATTTTAAAATCATAGCAACAGTTATGTATGATTTGATGATAGCGCATGACCATTAAATTTTTCTTATTTTTATATATTTTAAGAGTATATATTATGTCAATTTTATTATATTTCAATGAAATATTAAATAATTTAAAATTATAAATTTTATAAATATGATATATATGATAAGAGCTTTTAATCTAATAGATTTTTAAAGATAGATAGATAAAATGAGTAAGAAAGAGACTTCTATGAATAATATTTTTAAAATTGGATTATAATTAAACTGGTGAACGTAGTAGTTTAAAGTTTAATTTTTCAACAATGGTTTAATCAATAATGATTAAATAGTATTATTAAAAAATATATTAAATAATTTATTATGTTAAGTTCTAATTAGTAATTAATTTATCATTAATTAATAATTTTGAAATATTATTAACTACATAATTAATTATCAAATTATTAAGTAATGTAATTTTTTAAGTATACAAATTTGTAAAAGCAAGGTGTTAATAATGATATTAAACCTGTAAGACTTGAGAACTCTAGGGCAAGAGTTGAAAAACAAAAAGTAATAAGACATAGAAAGGAGTCCTATAACCATAAGTCACAAAGTCATTTAACAAAACAAAACCCTAGTTAGGCTAAGACAAAACAAAATAAAGAGAGAAATGAAGATGTATTGTCAAACCTTATTAAACGAGTTTTCCATCATTGAATCATCACTGTAAATGTTGTCATTTTCTCTTTTGCTTCCTCACAACAAGTTATTCTTCTTCTTGATGATAACTAAGCTAACTCGAAGATAAGAAAAGGAGGCAAAAAGTGGTTGTACTATAATATTGTGGTTTGTCAAGGAAATAACTTATTTTGTAATTTTTTTACTAGTTTGCCATGTCCTTAACTAGTTTTTCTAATGTCTAGTTTATTGGTTGTAATGTACCAGTCACCAAATTAGTTTACCAATTTTTTGAGTGAATTAACTAGTTCGATTTTTAAAACTATAATTGTTGCAACCATGGTCGCGACTATGTCGGCGAAATTAGGAGATTTGGAATTTGAGTTCCTTTCGAGGAAAGAAACTTAAAGACTAGAATCGCCACTGACATTTTAAGGTAAACGCCAAGAA
Source organism: Mucuna pruriens (assembly GCA_025330945.1). Classification (NCBI taxonomy): domain Eukaryota; kingdom Viridiplantae; phylum Streptophyta; class Magnoliopsida; order Fabales; family Fabaceae; genus Mucuna; species Mucuna pruriens. The sequence continues at coordinate 1,970,540 of JAENHJ010000042.1, read as the reverse complement.
ACCTTGGTTGGATAAGGCTAATCCTAGGAATTAGAGTTTAGGTTTGAGTCGATTACGCATAGGGATGACATCAGCATCCCATTACATCTGTCTTAAGACAATTACCCTAACTAGATGTATGAAATAGAGGATGACTCTTATGTTATAATTTTCACCTTTCATGGAATAATGGATATTTATAGGGAAAGGAGGAGGAATGTTTTTGGTTTTTGGATGAACTTGACAAGAGTCACCTCTTGCTCTTACATATCTCCTATTATAATGGAGAAGTCAAAGTTTACGTAGTTTTGATCGAGGGCTTAAAGGGTTAGATGATGGGAAAGGTCGAAACCGACTCGGTCAAGTGAGGATGCCGACTAGGTGTCAGCTGGGCTAACGTGTCAAGTAGGAATTGGTGAGTATGGATAATCTAAGAGTGAGGAAACTGTTCTTAGACTTGGTCAACAAGTGTCGTCTCTTGGTTGGTCCTAGCTTAAGGCAAGATGGGCTCGGGATCAACTTGTAGATTGATATATATATCCCTAAACTACTTGACTTGAGGGAAGTGTCTACCTAAAGGCTGGATACATAGCCAGAAGTTTAAGAGTTTTCACCTAGTATCCAGGTGGTCCCTTTTGTTGTATTTAGAGAGTTGACAAGTCTTACTCTCCTCCTCGTCTCAAGGATCCCTTTCTTCTAGAAAACTTTTCTTCCTGATCTCTATTTCTCTCTAAAACTCAACTTTCATAATATTGTTTTCTCTAAATCTCTGTGGGGGTTCTGTAGTAAAAATCTCGACCTTTTTCTCTTCGAGCTTGGGGCCTTTTATAAACCCGCTCACCACCTACGTGATCTTCCAAAGAGATCTTCCACCATTAATGTGATGACTTTTCCTTAGGTCCATTTAATGTCACGGTGCCCTCCAAGGGGTCTCCTTCCATTAATGCAATAGCTCTGTCTTAAATACGGTGGTGACCTCTTCTCTCTTTTTCTAAGTGTCGTGCCCCCATGCTCCTTGCTTTCCCGCGGGATAGCAAAGCTGAGATGACTCGGCTTGAGGCACATGGCTCCCCATCTCGATGTCATCTGCCCGAGTCACTTTGGGGAGTGCAAGGCTGCCAAGCCTACTTCCCTAGGCCGCTTTTCTAACACCTTTATGTCATTTTCCCGCTTTTGGAGGAGCAGTCTACCTGTACTACTTCCTTCTTCCTATCTCCTTCCATTTTCTGTCTAAAGGATATTTACAATAACTATGAAAACACTTGATTATTGTGAAAAATGAAAATAATCAATAACAATCATCGAGTCAAAATTAAATATAATATATTATTGAGATAAAATAAGAATATCATTATTGTTAGCACCACCATCACATGACAATGTTAACAGTGGTGGTAGGGGTTGTGACTACAATAATAGTGATCTTATAAGATGTGTTTATAATTGAGTTTTAATATTATTTTAATCTTTATTTAATAGTTTTTATTATTTATTCTTATTTCTCACAATAATTAAGTTTTTTCACACACTGTGTGTGCGTGTGTGTATGCGTGTGTTTGTGCGTGTGTGTATCCAAGTCATATATAGATACAAAATTAAAGTATATTGTTCATCAATTTAAGATAAAAAAAAAGATCAAGAACCTGTACCGAAATCCATTCGCATCTATGGTGCTTCAATAAAGAGAAATTTTTTTAATGTTAAGAGCAAACTACTCACTTTCTAGAAAGTGTTTAATTGAGTAACGAGTGTGAATTTTATAATTCTTTAGCACTTGATAAAGACTCATGACGAGTTATGCAAAGAATAACTCAACTCATCACATCCTCACAAGATCATTCTTTAAACAAAACTCAATACAATATTCATTTTAGTGACATAATAATACTTGTGTACCATAAATAATATATTTTAAATTAAAGAATAATTCATAATAATTAGTTAACAATAATCCATAAAATTAATTAACTAAATAATTAATCTAACATTTACGTATAGATGATCAAGATTATAAAATGATCACTTAAAAAAGTCATGTATATTATTTTTTAAATTTTAGAATATCCAAGCCATATATAGATACAAAATTAAAGTATATTGTTCATCAATTTAAGATAAAAAAAAGATCAAGAACCTGTACCGAAATTCATTCGCATCTATGGTGCTTCAATAAAGAGAAATTTTTTTAATGTTAAGAGCAAACTACTCACTTTCTAGAGAGTGTTTAATTGAGTAATGGGTGTGAATTTTATAACTCTTCAGCACTTGATAAAGACTCCTTGGCGAGTTATGCAATGAATAACTCAACTCATCACAAGATCATTCTTTAAACAAAGTTCAATATAATATTCATTTTAGTGACATAATAATACTTGTGTATCATAAATAATATATTTGTAATTAAAGAATAATTCATAATAATTAGTTAACAATAATCCATAAAATTATTAACTAAATAATTAATCTAACATCTGCATATAGATTATCAAGATTATAAATTAGATGATAATCACATGATCACTTAAAAAAATCATGTATATTATTTTTTAATTTCAATCATTCAAATTTATAGTTTTTATTTTTCACAAGAACGTAGTGTTATCAGAGTATTATAATGAGAAACAAATTAATAAATTTTAATCTTCCTCTTTTTATAAAATATTTTGAGTAAAGTGAAGAGTAAAGTGAAATTTACAAAGATCGATAAAATTCACTTCTTTTATAAAATTGGACAAACAATAAATAAAAGGGAAGGATTGAGTAGGCAATTGTAACCAAAGAAAATTGTAATTTAAAATAATGAGTATAACAAATAATTAATTGAAATTTAATACTTAAAAACTCTAGTTCAAGGTGTAATATCCTGTTTAGTTCCTAAGGGGATCGTTGACTCAATTTCTTTTTTAAAGACAAATAAATTAATTATATTTAGTAATAGACTTTAATAATCAATCTTTTTGTTATGTTTACAATAATCAAAATAAGATGATTGACTATTTCTATTGTCAAGAAATAACTCTAAAAAAGCTTGTAGGATTTAGTTTACCAATAGGGTAGTACCCCATTTTTGTCCATGTAGGTTAGAGGGGACCAAAATCCAGCACAATCTGCATTGTAGGGCCTCATGTTTGGCCAAGTAAGCAAGGGGACAAAAATCTCATTTGAATCTTCTGCCCTTGATCTGTTGTTTGCTTGAGGCCAACCAAAACGTGGCAAAAAAAGAAGGAAACATGGAGGAAGGAAGAAACAAACGGGTTGGACGTGTCACGACCTAAAATAGACACACCACGACTCGACATAACTGATGGAACATCCTGGACACACGATCTCGTCTGAGCAAGGATCTCGGGGCCCTCGACATTAGTTAAAAAGAAGGAAATCAAAGGATGGGAACGAGACACGTAGATAAATTTGATGCAATGGTGACCTTAGGCGTGACCTATAAAAGGCCTAAGTACGAAGAGAAAGAGGTTGAAAGTTTTAGGTCTAAAGGGGAAAGGAGATAAGAGAGTAATATTTTTCCAAAGCATAGCAACTAAGAGTTGAGAGCAACCCTTGAGACTCAAGAGCGTCCAAAGCGTAGCTTGAGTCATATTTTAATGCAAGACGAAGGTCATCAACTCCAGGTTAGTCTCCGATACTCAACATACTTTCCCTTTCCTAGGCTGACATAGAATAGCTAAACTGCGATTCACTTCATAACCTACTAAACTTGTCACACCAAGCATCAGACACATATAAACTAGCTAATATGTAGTGGACACCCAACCAGACAGAGCTGGTCTTGGTCCTCCTTTAGGAACCCTTTCATTTGCACCAATACACTTCTTCGTTTAGGCAGATTCAAACTGTTCCCGACTCCAGGTAGTCAAGGACTACATTAACTCCAACCTTAATATTACATATATCACAAAGTCACTAAATAGACACTTTACTTGGTTGACTCCATCTCGGTCGCCTTCTCGGAATTGGTTGGCCGAGTCAATCTTGGCACCCTATGTCGAATCGGTCTCGGTCCTACCCCCACATTTGTCCTTAAAACATCCCAGCACCTATCCTAAGGCTATCTAGTTACATTTTCCCCTAACGCTTTTGGACACTAGTAAAAGTCCATTATCAATTGGGCTATGGACGCCTAATGCATAGTCTAACCTCTTTCAATGTTAGTCAACCTTGTACGGATAATCCAACCTCTTTCAATGTTAGTCAACCTTGTACAGATAATCCAACCTCTTTCAATGTTAGTCAGTCTATGGACGTCTAATGGATAGTCCAACCACTTTCAATGTTAGTCAGTCTAAGGACGCTTAACGGATAGTCCAACCTCTTCTATGGTCATTTATTTCAAGGACACCAAGGGATAGTCTATTTCTTTTTTAAAGTCATTTGAGTCCTGAACGCCCAATGGATAGTTCAGTCTTTTCCAATGTGACTCAACCCATGGATGCCTAAGGGATAGTCCATTCTCCATACTTCATAGCATGTCTAGAACTACGTGAACTTTGATTCCTTTGACAAAAAAGAGTTACGTAGAAGCAAGAGGCACACTCTTGTCAAGTTATTTATCCCAAAAATCCAAAAAATTTGTATACATTCTCCATTGTAAGTTTGGGTTCACATGTTAAAGGAGCATAAAACATAGTGCAAAGGTCTCTTTAGTTAATGCAGCCAAATTTGGGTAACTATCGATAATAAACGCGTGGGTACCGTGTGATCCCCATGCGTAACTGACTCCTTACCTAGACTCTGATTTGTGACCTGCCTTATCCATTCTAAGTTCTTGACATTTCCCATAAAAATGTCGGTGACAACTCCCATTAGAGTCAAATTAGTCTTGGTCATCCTTTTGGACTAGCCGAGTTGGTTCCAGCTCTGTATAGCCAACTCCTCCTCTAAAGAAGGATCTGACTTCAAGCATTTCAATTCAAATCTACGATTTTCTTATCGCAATTTAGGTCGCGACAAATAACATTAGATTATAGTCAATAAAACACACAAACTCAATTTATTCAAGTTAGGTTATATATTTATAATGGTCATTTTTTTTACTTCTAAATATTAGAACTAATGGATAATTACATATCAATGGTCTTAATTTGCTTTTCACAATCTCATTAATTGAACAAATGACCTTTTTGAATAACTAGTAAAATAGTGTTCAATGGTAAACACAATAGATATATAAATACCCAAAAAAATATAATAGAGATAAAAAAATAATTAGACCTCCTAGGTCCTAGGCCTCCTCCAAAGGTGCGATGGCATAGGGCTCAAGGCTACAAGGGGCCCAAAATATTAAAAAAAAACTCTATATAATTGTGTAGTAATTTTTGTTTTATTATTTTTATTAATAAATTGAAATTATTATTACATTTCATATCTTTTTTTTTCTAAATTAAAATATGATATGTGATTAAAATTTGTCACTTTGTTGGTTTTTGATTTTTCTTTTTTTAGTGTGTTATATTTATAAATTTATGTTAAATAACTTTTAGCTCACATATCAATGTGTAATAGATTTATGATAATAGACTTAAAGTATTTGCTTTTTTTTTAATAAAATAAGAAACACAAACTAAGATGAATATGTATTAAAATGATACGAGAAATGAAGAGAGAAAATAAAATAAAAAAAATGGAGGAGTTATAAGAAATCAAATTGTATAAAATCACTATTAAAAAATCATGTATATATATTGTGTGTATATATTTTCTTTTTTTTAGGGGTTGTCTTATATATGGATATTTATGTGTAAGTAAATTTTTGGGAACGTAAATTGAATGATAAATGATAACATGGAAGTAAATTGAATAAAAATGAAATATATCTTTTTGAGACTTGCTAAAACTATGTTATTTATTTAATATAATAATATCATTTTAATAAAATTATATGTCTTTTTTGTGTAATATATATATATATATATATATATATTCAAATAATTAAATATAAATGGATCTTGTTTACTATTTCGTTTTAGGCCCATAAAATATTAGGACCAACCTTGTGTTCCTAACCATATAAAACTAAAATTTGGTTAACCTTAGTATTGGAGTACAAGTATAAATCTCTTCCATGAGTATTCAATTATGGTATCAAGATTTTGCGTTAGATGTGATGTCAAATTCACTTGTGTGATTGATTAATTATTAGAGTTATTCTTGATGTTACCTTCATTGTAATCTTAATAAGTATTGTTAAAGTAGAAGCGTGAATAAGAAGTTTCACATCGATTAGAAATAAACAAGTTGAATAACATATAAGTAAGAATGATTAACTCATAATTAATTGATGGAGTTCTCTAGGGTGTTTACTCTCTTGGTATACTCAGTACTTAAATTAGAAAAGATATTTATCTCTTCATGTGAGCTATAAAAATACAAAAGTGAAAGAAAAAACAATAAAAACTTTAATCTAGCCATCACAAAAGAAAAGAAAAAGCATTGAAGTTCTTCCTCACAATTTGTAAACATTTTTATAATTAGAGTTTAGAAACTTGATCTAATACCTAATTACATTAAAAATCGTAAACAACACCCAACACATACTAAAACATAAAATTCTTAGTAAAACCCAAAAAATAAAACTTAAGTGTATATTATCCTAATTAATTTTATAGCTATTCCATAAATGTTGTGCCCTTTATAAAAAATGTATTAATATCTATTTATCTATTTTCTTTCTCCGATTAATCTTAATTGTCCTCCATCTTTTTCAAAGATTGAGATCTATCTTTCTTATATAAAAAATAAATAAAAATAGTAATTTGAACGAGAGATGTAAAATATATATTTATTAAAAATAATATCTATACTCAAAATAATAGAAAGTGAATGAAAAACTATGACTAAATGTAGTTTTTTTTTCGTGGGATGACTATATATATATAGTAATGGCCTTCCCAGCAAAAAAATCCCACAAAAAAGTATTATGCAATGGCCTAATATAAAATTATGAAAAATAAGTTAGGTAATATTTAAAATAAGATAAAAAGATCATATTATCTGTTTTATAAGATAAAAAAATTCATAATAAATAATTAAATATTAATAATATATAGATATTATATACGAATCTGTATTTATTTAAAATTATTTAGAATGAATTTAAAATAATATGTTAAAATCAATTTTCTACGTCAATTCTCATCTAATTTGGCCGATCATTAACTTATTTTACCAGTTCTTAATCAGTTTTTTTTCTTCCGATTTTTCAAGTTATTTTAACTAGTACGTAACCGATTTTTCAGTCCAGTAACTCCAATTGAGTTATTCCAATTTTACTATGCTTACAAGTTACAACTAGACCAACCATTTTTTTTTTATTTCAAATGTTATTATATATTAACGAGTGACATTGCGACAGTGAGACGAATTAGCGTGGTTGGATTAGAAGGATTACAGAAAATAAGAAAAATAATTAAATATTGGTTTTCTTCCTATTGTTCCTATATTCTTTTAAATAGTATAAATATAGATAATTTGATACCCAACTCAATAATTTGGTCACAATTTTTTCTCACTCGAACCAATCCAATATTTTTTGGATTCATCAAGTGACGTTGACGAATCCACCTAAACCCGTGCTTACTCTCCTTTTGTGGTGTTTTTAGTTGGGTTGCCAGTTAATTAGACTTAGACAATTTGTTAAATAAATTATTCTCCATAAATAAATTTGCTATTAAACTGATGAAGATACTTGTTCAGAACTTATTAAATGATCATATCATATTTCATACCAAATAAAAACTAGCAGTAACATAAGTTTGTTATTAAATTGAAAAAAATGAATTTGAATTAAAAAAAATCATATTGATAATTGACTTTTTTTTTACTAATTTCTTTTGGTTGAATTAAGAATTAAAAAATAACAGGTTGAATTTAAATTATTTTTTCAGTACCAATTTGGAAGAGGCAATTAAATGATTAAGTAACGAACCAATTTCAATGGTGGACTTTAATTTTTAACATGGTAATAATGAAGAAGGGGGAAGCAACGCATGGTTAAAAAAAGAAGAATTAGGGGGCAATAATAATAACACGTGGAGAAAGGTGACGAAGAAAATAAAAATAAAAATCCGAAGGCTAGGTGGCAGTTCTTGGGCCTCTACATGAGAGAAAATCAAAATCTGCATCCTCATTGTAGCTCACTAACTAACATGGTGACTGAATAATATTATTGGCGATATTTTAATTTGTATTTAATTACAGCTGAAGCAGTGTCCGGGTAAAACTGCTGAAATATTTATACCCAAAACAATGGCTGAAATTTTCCACCACAGCTCTATCCACGTGAATCAGATAATCTATTTTCAGAATTCGGCTTTTGGCCTCGTGTAACAACGCCTAACTACCAAAGTAAACCCAATAAATAAACACCATTTTTTATGTTACTGGTAACCTTAACCTTGCTAGTTGCTACTATCTCAAAACATATATATGTATATATATTATATATATATAGAGAGAGAGATAATCTGCACGTCCCTTTCTTGCTTTCATTCACATTCATGGATTCAAGGTTTCTTGATCTTGGATAATTTTCTGTACCACCTGTGTCTGGAGGAAAACGCACCAATTTTGTTTTGGTAAGGGCAACGCTAATTTTTTTTTAATTTATTTTATTTTAATGTGTGTTACCTTGTGTAGACATGTTTATAGTGGGTAGGCTAATGTGGGTTGAAAAATGTTCCCTTAAATTGTTCTGCATGTTTGCTTATTTTCGTTTTTGCATTTAATTTCAAAAAGGGTGTATTCTTATTTGGCCATGATGATGCTTTGATTTCTTTGGTTTGAAATGCTAAGGGTTAAGAGCAATTTGTTCCAAATTGGAGGATTAGAATAAACAAATAAAGAATAAACAACTGGTGTTCGTCTAGCTGAGGGGCTAGTCCCCTGCAACTTGATGAATCACGGCTTGAGGTGATCCCATTTAGCTTCGGATCGTGGATTGTTTTTGGAGAAGAATTTCTGTTGAAAATTGAGAAAAAAAAAAAAGAATAAACAAATAAAGTTGAGTTGCCTCTATCAGCTGTTAGAGTTTAGTGGAGTTATCGTGAATAATAAGTGACATTGTAGGAGCATGGAACCTCTATGTGAGTTTTGTGGGGTTGTGAGAGCTGTGGTTTACTGCAAGTCAGATTCTGCTCGTCTCTGCTTGCATTGCGATGGCTGTGTACACTCTGCAAATTCTTTGTCTCGCAGGCATTCGCGTTCCCTCCTCTGTGATAAGTGCAATTCCCAGCCAGCAATGATCCGTTGTGTGGATCATAAGTTGTCTCTATGTCAAGGTTGCGATTGGAATCCAAATGATTGTTCTGTATTGGGACATAGGCGCCTTCCATTGAATTGTTACACTGGCTGTCCTTCTTTGGCTGAGTTTTCTAGGATTTGGTCCTTTATGTTTGATGCTAATTCCTCATTTGGTGGTTGGGAATCACTGGGTACTTTGGCAAAAAGTGAGAGCTGCAATAGCCAGTGTTTGGAGCAACCTGATCATAACAATGGTGGTTCCTTTGGTTTGGTGAGTGATAAGTTGGATGAAATTGAATCTTGTGTCAGATACGAACCTTGGCTGGGGCAATCTCAGATCATTCCCTCAAATCCAAATTATACGCAGTATGGCAAAGACCATGCATTTCTCTTTCCTCAAGACTCTAACCAGCCAAAGGTATTGCCTTCTACAGCCTTTTCATTTTGGTTATTTTTAGCAACGTATAACAGTACATGTATATATGTATTATTTTCAACATTGGCTTAATTGTACTTTTAGCAATGTATAATTATACATGTATGTATGTATATGAATTAAGAAAGCTCTTAAATTGCCTCAACTACAAGAAGTATAATTGTACATAATGCTTTCATTCCATTTTGTAAAGAACTGAAGATACTTAGAAATAAAGACAAAGTTATAAGGAAAAAAAATTATGTATTCTTAGTTTCTTAAAGTGACACTTCACTAAAATAAATAATTTGAAATGTAATATTTCACAGGGAAAGAAGAAGTATAATATTGACAAAAAGTGGTTAGAACTTGCATTATGACAAGTAGTAAGCTCTTTTCATTTTCTTGGCAATTCTCTGTTGTCCTTCTTAACCAAAGCTGATACAAGTTTTTTACTTTTTTAACTCTAATTAGCAGCAGGAATGTCCAAATCTAGGAATTCATGATGGGAATGAACTCTGTGAAGGTCTCAATGTGGATAGTGTTCAATTAAACTTTGAAAGTGCTGATGAAATATTTGGCTGTTCACAAGCTCCCACAAGATACAACCTTGAAGATGGGGGAATGGACTGTCTATTAATGGATAAGAATATATCAGTCACTGAATCTAGTTCACTTATTGAGAGTGCCATGGAGGTTATCCATCAAAACTCATTTTATTATTCTCCTCTCTAAATTTCCCTATGGTATAAGGTTTACTAGTGTACAAAACAAAACTAATTGTCTCCCATGTGTTTGTTTTAGGCATCATCAACAATCCAACAAGATTGTGTGGCTTTTCAGTCATCCAGGGCTGGTGGGCCAGCTAGTGTGATTCAGGCTATCAACAGTAATACAAATTGTGCACTTATGAATCCTAGCTGCTCTAGAAACATTAGTCTGGGATTTCCTCAGGGTCAAGTTCATTCAAACATACCACTTCAATTACCCAACATTGTTGGTGAAAAAACTTCTACTGAATATCAAGACTGCGGGTTATCGCAATTTGGAGGGTATATGCCAGGTGAACCCCCCTGGGAATCAAATTTGGAGGGTACATGCCCTCAAGCAAGGGATAAAGCTAAAATGAGATACAACGAAAAAAAGAAAACTCGAACGTATGTATCTTTAGTTCTCTCTATATTTATGACAAAATGAAATGGATACTGTTCTTTTAATTTGTTTAACTTTCATGAGAAATATTCAAGTTGACATACATGCGGTGACAAAGGTTTAAGTCACTCAAAGTTCTATGAGTCTAGAACCATTTTGTTAGTTTCTTTCTTTCGGTTGCATTAGTTGCAACTGCATATTGAAGTTTATTTTCTTATTAGTTTTTTAATGCCAATAATTCTAAAACATTATAAGTGAATTGGTGCACTAACACATATTTGGCATCTAAGTCATGTTCAAGGATAAACAATTATTTATAACACATTTTGTGGCACATGAATTTCACACGTTGTAACACTTAGAGAGCCTTGTTTTGTGGTGGGGCTGGGAGGAGACTCCAACAGATTTTGCTGATTTCTTATGTGCAGGTTTGGTAAGCAAATAAGATATGCATCTCGCAAAGCAAGGGCTGATACAAGAAAACGTGTGAAAGGTAGATTTGTTAAAGCAGGTGAAGCATATGATTATGACCCTCTTGTGACAAGGGACATCTGAGCATATTATCTGCAATAACTAACTATCTTTTCCATGAAAGATATGGTTCTTCTGATCGGTAAGGTGGTTTGGACATTGTGAGTACATTGCTTTGTTGTCGATTCTTAATCGACAGAAGTTTTGTTTATCTTATGAAAGTGGGATAAAATTGTAATGCGGCTAGATAATTATTCAAAACTTGGCTACTTAGGTGATTGATACGGATCTATTAGAGCTTTTAACAGATTAGTATTTAGAAGATAACAAAGATGTGAAGGTGTTGCAATTGGGAATTGCAGAGGAAGGAATTGGATGTATGCCAAGATATTGAATTTAATTATACATAGGAAGTGGGAGAGGTAACAGACCTGGGGCATAGAGAAGCAGAACGTTTGAACAGACTTCAAACGGCATCACAGTCATTGTCAATTCAGACAAACACAAAGGGTAAGATAAATACAACTTTATATATTAAACAATCTTTTTTATTTTTTAAGTTATAAAAGGATTGAACTCAATTCCCTTTTCTGTAGTCTGCCATATATACCTTCACTACTTAAGATTCATATCCAAGTGATTATAAAAAACTTTAGTACCAAAGTCCTGCTGTATGCCTATAGTTCCTAATTTGTTTACCACTTACTTCTGCTTTCAAACAAATAAGATTAGACTTTTCATTGCATAATAGTTAGTGTTAAAGACACCACATATTTTTCCCACTTCCATTCTTAATTTTATGAGGTATTTGGTAAATCCAAAAGTTTTTAGTTTTTTGAGGATGTAAAGTGAGAGAGATTAATTTTTCATGTTTGGTATATTATCATAAAAAGTATACCTATCGGCCTGGATGACGGGGTGTGAACCCAAGCATGTCTGTACTTCCACATTTATTACACTGCATGAGACCATCTGACATTGACGAAAGTAACTGATACACCATTCGACGGGATCTGAATCGCGCTGTTTTGTTCTTGATTTATTTTTTTTTTTTTTTGTCCAATACGAGAAAATTACTTGTACATATATATATGTCTCAAAAGACACGTAAAGATGATTCGACATATTGATTCTATGATCCTATTGTAAACGAGAACGAAAAGTATTCTTAAGAAATATTATTTTCTAGAATAATTTTTACCTACATTTTTCATAAAAACATTACCTAGGAGTTAATAATCTAATTTTCATAAATTGGAAAAAAATTTAATGATACAAAAGTGCGATGATACGTTTTGAACTTATTTAATATAACTATAAATTTTGAAATAATCTTTTATTAAATATGATAAATAACTATATTTAAAAATAATAAATATTCTTATATACTTAATACAATTAAAAAAACTATTTAATAAAATATGTTGTTTTAATCATTTTAATATATTAAACATTATATTTTTTAAATATTTTTATTTTTTAATTCTTAAAAAATTGTCAAGATATTAGTCGACAAATTATTTAAGAATATTATTATTGTAACATTCAATAAATATTTTAGTAAAAAATACAAAAAAAAATAATTTATAACTTTAAAATTTATAAAAAATATTTTTACAATAAAATTTTACCTAGGTCTATCTAATAAAGTTATTTCTTTGAAGAAATATATTTAAAAAAATCACTTATCTATTAGAAAAGTTCTATTAAAACCAACTATGGAAACTTTAATCTCCATAAAGCATATGCAAATATTCTCAAGAATATTTATGAACAGATTTTAATCATCCTAATTCCTAATAACCATGATTTTAGAATTCATAATTACAATGATTCCCTGAAAAATCTTCCTTTCTATTAAATGCCTGTTAAGGTAATGTTATTAAAATTCATTTTTTGTCTTCTTTGTTGATGTTTGGACTTTATTATTTAATTATTTGCAGGCCTAGATACTCTTCCGTGCTTTCAGATGAGATGTGCATGGTGATCCATTCTGAATTTCAGCAGGTGATATTATGTGAGTCTCTGAGCCTACGTGTTTTACATAAACACAGTCTAGTGCGAAGAATAAAAGGGAAACTAGTGTTTGGCAAAGCAAATAGGCAACCTCACATTTTCTGCTTTCAGTTTGGTCCTTCCTCATAGGGATAAACCTTAGACCTTCACACGACCTTATTCAGTCATCTTAAGCCATTGTTCAAAGGCAGCAGCACCATATTTTGAAAACTCTTCGTTTGTTCCACTTTCCTCAGATTAGTGAGCATGATCAACTGTGGATTGAGATACTATTGTTCTTGACTTGCTGGAAGCCAGACTCACCTGCACCAACTATCTGCATCTTTGACAATTGCCTCAATTATTTCATTTGTTGTATTCCTCTACATTTTCTTTCGGGATGGTAGCTATTTCTTTAATAATTGTACAAACTTTGAGTGCAAACTTGCCCAATTTCAAGGGACGTTTGTTTCTCCTATGAAATAAGAGATATTAATGACTGTTTTCTTTTTATGCACAAATTCATTTCAATGACAATCCATAAGTCTATTATTATTCATTAAAATTCTGTAGTTTGTTGGTATCAGAAAGAAACTGTTGCCTTTACTGTTCTGAGTTGTTTAAGTATTAAACTAAAATGATAGGGTGAAATTGTGGTCCATATGACGAGTTTATGGTACCGATTCAGCTTGTTTCCAATGAACACGTGTGAGATGCGACTTTGATCTTCAAATACTGAAACAGAAAAATATTGCATTATTTTTGTGGTTGAATTACTAAAGCATTGTAAGCTTGCAGCTTCTTTTGACAAGGAATAGAACCTAATGGATTTGAGATGAGAAAAAGAAAATGCTTTGCTAAAGATTCAATCATGGCAATATTTTGAATCACGTTTAGATGTCATAGTATACACGAGAATATTGAATTTCTCTGCTTTAAAGATACCCAAATATTTTATGTAACTTGTCTGCTAGTATTTGTTCCTTCATAGTTTGTACTCTTACAAGGTGGAATCATTGCAAGAATCTGGTCAGTTAGGCAAAGAAGAGGGAAAAGAAAAACAAAAACAAAAAACAAATTATGACCTGATCATTCATGTTCGAGAGACAATACTTACACAACTGTAGCAGTTTACTCTTACTAGTTTAGTTTAATTAAGCATATAATTTGTGACATTAGCAATAATTACAGTATGAGATGCCAGGAACTACCATGACATATACTTGCAAGATATATCATTGTATAATATAACTTATGGCTGCCAGAAATTCGTTTCCCTGCCTTGGAATTGGCTTAAAATAAAAATAACCATAGAAGTTAAATTTCAATTAAGTACATCTACCAGAATCTAAAGAAATAAAAGACATTGCACAAGCCTTCTTCTATTGAATATAGTTGCATTTAGCAACCATTTTTAAAAAAACACTGATATTAAAAACAATTAGCACTTCCCCATATACCTGAAATGGTGTTCACTAATCTTTCTATTACAAAAGACCTTCTAAGGAGAAAAAAGAAAAAGGGAAGGGCTGTTATGCATTTTTGAACACTTTCTGTAGGTTCCTCTGTTGTTAGGAAGATTTCCTATGGTCCAGTTTATGTTGGCCGGAAGAACCACCTCTAGTGATGCTCCAATGAGATATCTTCGCGTAAGGTTCTGACATGTGTTGCAGAGAAAGCACCTAATGTGCCTAAGGGCCAAAAAATTAGCTTCATGAACCCTTTTATCACATTTTCTACATAAATATGCTTCATCAGCTTGGCAGTACAATGAGGCCTGTAACCCACAGAGCTCACAACATGTAGCAGCACTTGTGGTTGCACTCTCTTTGTGTATGATGAAGCTGCTGAAGAAACCATGTTTCTCTTCTCCTCCTGCACCTTTGCACATATTTAGAAGCTCTGTGATAACAATAATAATAATAATAATAATCAAGCTTGCTACTTAGTAGTTTCTTGAACAAATGGTGTAGTTTGGTGTAGATGAATTATAAAATAAAAGCCTTTTTATAACAAGTCATCATTCTATGGAGGAGCTCTGCTAGACAAGGACACGGGTGCCACTTCTTCACGTAATCACACGTGTCTATATTTTAACCCATTTGTCTTTTTCCAATTGTGCCTAAAGGTCAATTTGGTCATTAAAGAGGGACAAAGAATTTGTGACTCCACTAGTTTTGACAAAAGAGTGAGAGAAAATAAAATAAAACAAAAAGGGTAATGTATGATTAGTCTTTAAGGTTCATTAGATGCTTCAAGGGTTGTTATGAGCCATAATTTATGTTGTTGAGTGGTTAGCAAGGCAATTGAGGTGCTAAGAAGCAAGGTTTAATGTATGGTCTAGAATTAGCACCTTTAAATTTGTGACCCACCAAAGCCCATTTGGTTGCACCTAAGGCCACTTGAATGGAAACTGATTGACTCGTTGGTATTGGTTGAGAAGTTGTGTGGTTTTGTGACATTTTTTTGTCTCGCACGGTTGGACCAAAAAACTAATTAAGTGTACTTTTTGCAAGGCACGAGAACAAAACACGTCCCTGTCCACATATTGTTCTTGAGGTTGACATCTTAGTCCACATGTATGGTTGAAACATGAGGAGCATCAAATGGCCCATTCATTACTCGTCACGAATATGAGTTGGTCATTCCAAAGAAACATAAAGTTGATGGACAAGGAGAAATTCAAGATTATTGGGTTTTGGTGACATTGGAATAGTTTTACTATGAATTCTAACCGTTCAATTCTACATAACAGACAACCACTAAAGAGCCAATAAGATTAGATATCACGTAATGTAATTTAAATTATTGATGGGAAGGAATTGTTTCCGATTTGGTACGGTTGGAAGAGAAGGAAATTTTTGTTTTGGAGGAACACAAAATTAGTGACCCAATGCAATGTTTATGATGTCTTAGCATAAAAAAAAAAAAAAAAAGTGACATGAAGATAAGGAAACGCATTAATGGATTACCAAAAATGTTTAAAGACAAACTTATATATGTTTCTGCTGAAATCAAAAGCTCAATCATAAAGGACCTGCGTGTTTATCTTGTATGGAATTATGTTCAATAAGTAATATGCTTATATATCTTTAAATATTATCTTTTATATTTGTAGATTAGATCAATGTAAGGAATTTTTATATTTATAAGAAGTTGTTTCTTTTAAGAAGTTTCACACTTACGTGATTATGGATTTGTTATGTCTCAGAAATGGATAAGTTATAATAATAATAGTAATTTCTTGAAAGAAGAGCATAATTTTCTTAAAGGAAAATAATGTGCTAGAATCATTAGCCTAAGTGGCTAATGACTTGTGACCTCAGGTGGATTAAATCGTGCAAGAATTATTTTTATTAGACGGCTTCACTATATAATTTTTTTACTTAAAACATATTTTTGTCATCATAACATACATAAATTTTTATTTTTATTTTTATAAAAAATTTATTTTTTATCTTCTAAAATATGAAATAATTTTTTATTCTTATAAAATAAGTAAATTTTAGTCTTAATTCCATTAAAATAAATTTTTTTCATCATTCCAAAATTTGAAATAATTATTTTATGTCTTTAAAACGTTTATAATAGACAAATATTTATTTTAAGAATTTAAATTTTTTAGATGACAAATCTTACGAGATATCATATTAAATATACAACAAAACGAGTGGAACATGATGATAAAGAAAAATTATAATAATTTTATTTTTTTATCAAAATCATAAAAACTTTTTACTGGAACAAAAAAATAAATTTATTTATTTTATAAAAATTAAAAATATATTTAAATGTTTCTTATACAATAAGACTTTTGACTCCTTAATAAACCCTTTAAGATATTTCTACAAATTTCATAAATTGATTATGAAATTAATTTTTTAATATATAATCATACTTAAGATAAATTTTCGATTCTAAAAAGTTCTGTAAATCAAACCTAAGTTCTATCATATTCTACTTGACTTTTATTCAAGGTGATAGAGTCAGTGATTATGGCTTACTAGAACTATTTTTTTGAAGAGGACTTTCTCTAAATGTGACTCAATTCATAAAGTTAGGCTTTTCAGCCTAATTTTTGTCTCACCTAAAAAATCTTGAAAAAGAACAAATCTAGGGGCATGAATATCGTCCACCTCCACATGTGTCACACAATTTCTGGCTTCGAAGTTTCATATAATGCCTTAAACTTAAATGGTGGCTATTTTGATCTTTGAATGAGTGCATCTCTCAGTTCTATTGCGTGTCCCGCATGGAAACGTATTCAATGGATTTGAAGTTGAAAATGAACGTATACATCCAATCAATTATTCAAATTTCAAATTATTGTTAACAAGTGTCTTAAAGGCACTCATTATGAAGTATTAAATATATCTCATTAAATATTTCAATTATTTAAAATATATATTAATTGACTTTTATATTTTAATATAACAAATATTTTATTTCTAATAAAATTAGTATTTTAGTCTATGTATTGACATGATAAATATTTATTTTTATACAAATAAAGTTTGTAATAAATAAATATTTTAATATATAATTTATATTATAAGTAAAATTCATAATAAATAATATATTAAACATAATTTATATTTACGACTTATAATAAATAATTTAATTGATATAAGATTAATTATTGACAATTTCTTAAAAAAAATATTAAAATTTAATTTAGTGATAAAAATAAAAAAAATAGATTAAAATAGTGAACAATTAAGGATATCAAATATAAAATAACTGACAAAACAAATCATCTAATCTAACCTGGTTGGCAAGACAAAACATTGGGGTGATTTGATCTTATCTATTTTCTTTCGAACAATTGTTTATGTCAGACCATTAGATTAAATTAGTCTTGATTAAAAATAAATAAATTTTCAAAAAAAATTTAGATTCAAAAAATAAAAAACAAAATCAATTTTTTAAAGTTAAATTACATGAATGAAATTAAAGTCTTTAATTATTATTTGAATAGTTTTTTTTTTTGTAAAATACAAGTATAACATATTTAAATAATACAAATATTAAGATATTACTATACTTCAAAAAAAATTATACTAGAAACTAGAATGCACAAACTATTAGGATATTTAGCATTCTTTAATGCTTCATAAAGTTATAAACTAGTAAAGGTAACATTTAAAAAAAATAAATTATCTCAACTAAAGTAATTATACATATTTTAAAAAATAGGCCATCTATAACATTGCTATTTGTTAAGTACTGATAGATTGTTAGTTAAAATAATTATGTACTCAAAAGTCATAATTGGAAACAAGTTTAAATAAATAATAAAAATTTGAGCGAACGAAAAAAGGAAAGTACGATACAAACAAATAAATAAAACTAATATATTATAATAATAAACTATTTGTCAATTAAAATATAAATGACAAAAGAAGTATTAAAATTAAAATCTAATTTACACATTCCTATTGAAGTTAATGGTGTTAAAAAAATGAAGTTAAAAGATAAATGATAAAAGAAGTATTGAAATTAAAATATAAATGGTAAAAAAATATTGAAGTTAAAAAATAAATAATAAAATAAGTATTAGAAGTAAAAATCTAATTTGCATATGTATTAACGGGTTTAGAAAAAAGTCTCACAAGAAATTATATTTATATTAGTCATTATTTAAAGAACATTATTTTAGAAGGTTGTTTGAGTCGATCCATTGAGTCATGACCATTTTGTGAGCTTTACAAATAAAACTAAAAAAAAGGAATAGTTTAAGATAGTTGAGAGAAATTTTTTAGCTAGTTGCAAGAGTAGTGTGTAAAATGCACATTCAAAAAGAGAGAAAAAAAAATATGAAAAATATCTAATTGAAAGGGTAGAGAGAGTACAAAATCAACTCTTCAAATCAATATTCTTAATATACAAAAGTAGAATATTCAATTGAGAGAGTATAAAAATAAAAATTGTTGTGTTCCTCATAGAGGTGATAAAGTGGGTTGAACATGTGGAATAAACTCACCTAACTTGTTAAAAATAGTAGGATGAGTTGAGTGTCTCAACCTACTAATTTATCCTAATTTATTAACCTCGGTCGCCTAACCTACCAATATTAAAGGTATTTTAAAATATATATATTTTATACAGTTAAAAATAATAATATGTATGTCTATATAAAAAAAAAATAATGATATTTTAAAAAGAAATGAATTGATATTTTTAGGCAAGCTTTGATGGGTTAACTTGTCAACATATTATTTCATTACCCATCAATTTGTCTTTTGGCAAGTTAACCCCAAGTCCAACTCTAAATGGAATAAGTTGTATTTTTCTAAGTCACTTATTTCTATATCTCACCTTACTTAAAACGGGTTGAGCAGGTTGGCAGAAACTAAAAGAACAAGATAAATAAAATAACAAGTGAAAAGATAGAATAATTGGGAAATGGAAAAGAAGGAACCTCTCTCTAAAGAGAATGATAAGCCAAGCAAGAATTTGCTACAAAGAAATGGAAACCTTTGAGAGAACCAAAAAAGTTTTAACCCATGAATTCAAAAGAGGAGTTAATGCTCCATTCACACTTTAATAAGAATAATTCTCAATATCATTAAACTTGTAAAATGAGAGAGATTATATCTATTTATAGAGTTTACTAACCCTAATTTTCTCTCCTATCTTACAATTTACCTAATTATTATAAACAATAAAAACCTAATCAAATCTCCTAGAATTCAAACTAGCATTTAAAACATAATCAAATTTCCTAATAATTAAAAGCTATAAAAAAAGGCCTAAAATAGAGTTGTAATTCATGCCTAACATCAACTATGAATCAACCTATTTATTACAAATGAAATGAGTCCAAATATTTAATTAAAAGCTATATAAATTCATATTAGAGGCCTACATGTTGGCGCCTCATAAGTTCCCCAAGTTGGGTCTTCTTTCACTTGAATCAAGTATGTTTTTCTCCTCCCAATTTGGACTTGAACTTGTAGTATGTTGATCATCTCTAAATTATGCTTAAGTCTCTTTACTTTCTCCCCCATAAAGATTCTTAGCCTAGTCAGATTCGTCCTCTTTAGTTTTTTTTTTTTTTAGATTTTATTGACCTAATTGAAGGGTTGTTCCTTTTACCTTTTTTTTTTCTTTTGAACAATCTTCCTTGATCCTACATCAAGTTGGCTCATTTTCCTATCCTTACTCCCTTTATATGATTTAATGGATGCCCCCCTATGGTGCACATGCACCCTCTATCAGAAATCAAGAACATAGCCTATTAACTTGTATTCATTATATTAAAATTGTATATGTAATCAACATATGGTTAAGCCAAACATCTCACAGAAACTCTTTTTAGCAAGAAAAATGATAGAAATGTATCATTTCTAATACTCTCTTTTATTAGTTAAATTTTATTGAAAACTTCACAATTATAACTATGATTCATTAAATAAGGAGCGATGACAAGAGAAAAATATTAATCATATTTATTGAAAACTACACAATTTCTAAATGCTATTTAACACTTAAAAAAGAAAAAAAATGTATATATGATAAATTATATAACGTGATAAGAAGAAAAAAATATTAATCATTTGATAATTCATTCGTTTCATTTAACGTTAATGTGAGAACATCACAGTGCAATTCCTATTGTTTACACTGTTGGTTTAGTTGTTTATATACACCATATTTTGACGCATCTTTAACAATATTTACATTAAAGTATCGTTTAGGTATCGCCAATTCTCATTAATCAAAGTTGGCAATCGCCCATTACCACGATTTTATGGTTATGTGGAAGTAAAATCTCCTTGGACAAAAAGTCAAAAATAATATGTATGTTTTAAATAATTATTATAATTTCATATAAAATCATTAAATATATATAAAATAAAATAAACTAAAAATTTGACATAGAAATTTAGTAAAATCTATTCTAAAAAGGAAAACGAATTAATTGATAAGAAATGACCATAAAAAGAAATAACAATAACAATAAAAATCAAGAAGACACTCTTGAATTTTACTGTGAGCGTATTTCACTGACTTTTTTGCGTCGCCAACACATATAGTCTTGTTAGTTTTTAAATATTGAAATTTAAATCTCTTTCGTTTATGTTTTTCCCCTTTATAGTAAACAGTTGAAAGTATAATAAAAAAAATATTATTTTATTAATATTATAAAATGATAATCAAAATAAAATAATTTTTTTACTATCGGAGAAAGTATATAACTATGTCTAAATATTGTTATTCTAAAATAAATAGGAGGGAAAGATAATTGTTTTTTTTTAATAGAAAGTCAGAGAATAAAACAAATAAGAGAGAGAGTTGATTTTTTTTTTCAAAGAATCATAATTAACTAATCATTCAAAAATAATTAAAAGTGAATAAATAATATTCTAAATTATAACTTTGATTCTTTATTTTATACTAAAAATTTATTTTGGTCTTTATTTTTAAAATTTTAATTAATTAATTAATTTTTTAAATTTGAGTTAATATTATTATTTTAAAAATAATTATTTTTATTTTAAAATACAATTTTAAACTATTTTTAAATTATTTAAAAAGTAAAACTTGTCTTATTAAATTTATTTATAATTAAAAAAAAAATACAAACGTGTGAAGCTCTCAACCACTACAAAATCTGTACCTCAACCAAAATTTTCTATTTAAGAAATTTGCAAAGGAAAGAAAAAATATTAAACTGAAATATAAATATTTTAATTGAAGCAAAGCTTTTGTGGCCCATGGCCCATTTTCATTTAAAAAAAATGCATATAGTAATCTTAATTGGGAGTCTTGACACAATGCTACCGCAAAAGACAAAACGATGGCTACTTTTACAAAGTTTACACAAAAGCAAAAGACAAGTTTCGTAAAAGAGTGTAACAAGTACCTCGTTTTACAAAGTGTACACAGTCAAATTGCAAAATAAAAAACCTAAAGACTTCGTAACGTGTAAGAGATAGTTGTTCACCTCGTGCAAACATCCATGCTAAGCAGGTTTCATAAAAGTGTTCAGACAATAGTTGTTCACATAGTACAAACAAACGTCCATGGTAGGTGTGGAAAGTAGCTTTGTATAGGTTATTTGATTGAGGAAAAATTTGGGACAAAATCCCTTTTGAATGGGTCTTGCATTCTTAGAAGATAAAGCAAAGACTTGAATTTGAATTGCATTTCTGTTCTATTTTTTATTTTAAAAAAGAAGTTTTTGAAACCCAATATTCATATATTATATTAATTTTAGCTATGTAGACTAATTTATGCAGGTTAGATTATTGACGTCAATAATCTATTGCTTGATGGAATCGATTTTAAAATACATACAAACTCCGTTGGCATTCCTAATTATAAATGAAATGAAAGGAGGCTGCAATTTTTTACCTTGATAATTACATATTTACTAACGTGATTTCATTATCTTCATTCTCAAAATTTAAGGAAGAAAACTTTGAAAACAACTTCAGGGCATTTTCAAAAAATGGGCTTCAATTAGAAAACTTTTTCATCGAAAACATTCTTAGATTTTAAACAAGCATATTTTCAATCACATTTTTATTGAAAAGGAAAAAGAAAATAAGCCAAATAGCATTGAAACTTTTACATTCTCATTTCCAACTTTTCTTAGCAGATCACGGTGGCACTTTGTATAGTTAAATAGTTCAAACTTTTATATAGGTAACTTTTCCCGTATCAATTTTTTTTTTATTTGTTGAATTAAATACGGTATAAAAAAAGTTTATAATATTTATGTATTATGCTTAGCTAATTATACATTTTTATTTTTATTTATTTATTAAACTCCACACCGATTTTTCTATCTTATGCAAATTAAATGCTTATTTTTAATTTTGATTAATTAATTACTTATGATTTTTAAGAAAAAATATTTCTCTCCTGTTTATTTTATTCTCTCTTCTCCGTGTAATTTCTCTTTCAGTAAAAAAAAAATAATAATAACTAACTGACTCCCGGTGTGAAGTATAACTATAAAATAGGGCAATTTTTTTTTTCAATAATGCCAATAGCTAGAAGCTATCATATATTATAAACATCACCAACTGATCGATGCAATCTAGCAAAACCCCTATTAGTGATGTGCTGCTGCTTCATAGTTGCAGACCTGTCTATATGTAATTATGTTTCAGAATTAGCTTAACAATCAGGGAGACTTAAAAGTAAATCTTAAGAAAGTTTTTTTTTTAATGAAAGAGTTATATATTGAACATTTTTGTTAATATATGTGACTCTTTTTACTTTATAAAAACTATCAACAAATAATTTTTTTGTTAATAAATTTAAAGTATAAGATTTAGTAACCTTATTCTTAATCGACTATATTTTGTTTTTCATCTAAAAAATGTCCTTCATATTAAACCTAATAACAAGAACTTCATCGAGTATGGTAGGGTTTAGCTTCAAAAATTTACTATAGTTATAGCTAGTCCAATAGAATTCTTGTGTTTCTCATAGAGATAGTAAAATAGGTTTATATTTTTATATAATTAAAAAATAATATATAAATATATATAAAATAAAATAGTGATATGTTAAAAAGAAATGAATTAGCATTTTTTACACGAATTTTGACAGGTTAACTTGCTAATTTGTTATTTCACAATCTATCATTCTATCTTTTGGTATGTCAACTGACAAGTCCAACTCTATCGAAGATGGGTTGAATTTCTTAACTCACTTCTTTCAACATCTCACCTCACTTAAAACAAGTTAAAAGCATGTGTGACTGGTTGACCATTTCCCTACCCTTAATCCCTTGGTACTATTTAATAAATATACTTGTATAGTGCACATGCACCCTTTGTGTGAAATTGAGACTATAGCCTACCAAGTAGCTCATATTCATTATATTAGAATCGTATATATAATCAACATATAATTAAGCCAAACATATCATGAGAACCCATAACCATTTTTAGCAAGAAAAAGGTAAAAACACATTCCTTTAACTAAAATTTATTAATAACTACACAATTAAAAGTGATTCAATAAATAAGGAGTGAGATTCATGCAATTTTGTGATTTTCAACAAATTTGAGTAAACAATAAAAAAAATGTGTTAAAAAGAGTATGGCAAAAAGTTAATAATGACAAAACGAACAAGTTTGACCCGTTTTGACTTATAAAAATCATGTCAGAGATGGGTTGACTTGCTTA
The DNA here is from genome assembly GCA_025330945.1 of Mucuna pruriens. Lineage (NCBI taxonomy): Eukaryota > Viridiplantae > Streptophyta > Magnoliopsida > Fabales > Fabaceae > Mucuna > Mucuna pruriens. Next base: position 1,946,125 of record JAENHJ010000042.1, on the reverse strand, counting down.
ATGAATGAATTTAAAAGTGAAGCACGTCTTGTTTATAGTTGGTTTGCCAAAATTTTAAAATATAAATAAATAGATAAAAAGGAAAAATAAAAAAGTAAAAAAAATCAAAAAACATCATTAAAGACAATAATTTTATATCTCTTTTACATGTATACCTAATAATTTTTAATTGAATTATTTCATCTAAATTTTCTAAATTTTTTCTTTCGGTTGGGAAACAAGTCTTACATTGGACAAATAAAAATATATATAAATATGTATATAGGTAAAGAGGTTAAGTTCAATCCATTCAATTTTTTTTGTCACCATCTTTCTTCTATCCCAAGTCACACTTACTTATTGGGTCTGCTGTACAAACTTCTACATGATATTAGAGTCTAAATGATGTAATAATTCATACGGATCCAAAAATAATGTTGAGATAAAAAAAGTGGGCATGAGACTTAAGAAGCACAAGTTCAAACAAAAAATAAATAAAAAACTTGAGATCTTTGAGGCTGACTTGAGTACAAGCCCTAAAAGAAGACACAACTTAGGCAATAAAAAAATGTGACCTACTAGATAATAGTACACAAGTTGTTAACCAATATAGTTGGACTTGAGGGAGAATGTTGGAGAACAAGTCACAATTAGACAAACAAAGATAAATAAAAAAGTATATGTAAGTAAAGAGATTAAATTCAATCTGTTCGAATCTTTTGGACAACCTCTAATCTAACTCACACTCTCATATTGGGTCTGCTCTACAAATTTATACACTCTCCAAACTAACATAAAAAAATAAATATTCAAGAGACACGTCCACTTTTATTGATCATCTACAAACAAAAATATTAGGTCTCAAACACAATATTACTTTTATGCTAAAAAAAGGAAATGAAAATCCAAAATCTTACACTAATTTATTTTATTATTTTTCTAATTTAATAATTGTTAGTTCAACAAGTTTACATGCTCGTTCTTTTTTTTAGGTCAAAATGGAGACAAGCCGAAATGGGTTGATGGATTGAAACTTATAACTTGAATTATTTAAAAAATGAATTAAATGAATTAGTCCATTGGGTTAAAGTCACTTATAAATAGAATGTGTTATTATCATTTATTTTTTAGATATGCTAATTGGACCAGAGAAGTAAATAGGTTAAATAAAAAGGAATAAATTAATTATTAAATTTTATTAGAAAAAGAGATTTGAGAAAATAAAATAAAATAATCAATAGATACTAAATGCTATTTATTTAACACTTAGATAGAAAAAAATAGAAAAGATACGATAATTATATGATAGAATAGAAAAAAAAAAAGATATTAATCATTTGATAATTCATTCGTATCATTTTGTTTGCGGAACTAATTGTTTGACGTTAATGTGAGAACATCACAGTGCAATTCCTATTGTTTATACCGTTGGTTTAGTTATTTATATACACCATATTTTGACGTATCTTTTAATCAAAGTATCGTTTAGGTAGCCAATTCTCATTAATCAAAGTTGGCCATCGCCGATTGGCATTAACACGATTTTATTGTTAGGTGGAAGTAAAATCTCCTTGGACAAAAAGTCAAAAACAAATTTTATATTTAAAATAATTATTATTCATTAAATATATATAAAATAAAATAAAATAAAAATTTGGCATAGAAATTTAGTAAAAACTATTCTAAAAAGGAAAACAAATTAATTGATAAGAAATGACCATAAAAAGAAATAACAATAACAATAAAAATATAGAATTTACCATGAGCGTATTTCACTGAAATTTTTTGCGTCGCCAACAAGCATAGTCTTGTTAGTTTTTAAATATATATATTTTAAAAATATTGAAATTTAAATCTCTTTACTATCGGACAAAGAATATAACTATGTCTAAATATTGTTATTTTAAAATAAATAGGAGGGAAAGATAATTGTTTTTTTTTATAAAAAGTCAGAATAAAATAAATAAGGGATAGAGAGTTCATTTTTTTTTTCAAAGAATCATAATCAATTAATCAGTAAAAAAATTAAAAGTGAATAAAAATAGAATAAATTATAATTTTTGTCTTGTATCTTTAAACTAAATTTGTCTTTTATTTTTAAAAAATTTCTTCCTTTAATTATAAAATTTGAATCAATGAAAAAATAATTATTGAAACAATTTTTGATTTATTTTTTTTAATAATTTAAGATGTAAAATTTATTTGGTAAGATTTATTTACATGAAGACTAAAAAATCAAGGTTCAAACTAAATAAAAGTTATAAATATGATAAAAATAGCATAAAATGTAAATCTCTTGATCATTTAAAAAAAAAATATGATATGAAATTTTTTAGTTTTTTTATTGTTAATGGGATTCACTTTCACACAAACTTTATTTTATTTATGATTTTTTTTATTTGAATTTTAGTGATTTTTTATAGTTTTAATATATATGAATTTAACAAGACAAGTTTTATGTTTTAAATTAGAAAAAAATAATTTAAAATCATATCTAAAAATTGAAATAAATAATTTTTTTGAAAAGAAACATAACTAAAATTTAAGAGTTAAAAGATCAAAATAAATTTTTTAAAAGACAAAAACCAAAACAAATTTTTACTATGACATAAATAATCAAAATTCTAATTTAATTTAAATAATAATATTTATATGTACAACTTTATCTAGCCTTTTCTTATTAACTTTAATAGTCATGTATTATATATAATTTTTAAGATAAATAATTTAAAAGTTAATAAATTTATTATATATAATTGATAGAAGATAGTATAAAATTGTATTATATAATAGTATATTTTTTTAATATAAAAAGTGAGAGTATAAAATAAATGAGAGAGATAGTTGATTTTCTTTTTGAAAAAATGATAATTAATTAATTAGTCAAAGTTAATTAAAAGTGAATAATAGCGGGGCCTAATTGATAGAAAAATGGTTCTAGCCCGTATCTATTTCTGCACAACTTCATCTGCTTCCCTCGTTAATCATGGAGTCATTTCACAATCCTATCAAAACCCAACCTTTAACGAAATTCATTTTAGTCTCCTCTTCAATCTGTGCCCTTTCTCTCTGTGTATCCATGCTACTCCTAACCAAACCAAACGTGGGTCCTTCTTCACCACAACATGTGTCTGACTCTTATCCTACCACTGTTGATCATCTTGTCTTTGGACTTGCTTCAACCGGGGCTTCATGGCCTAAGAGGAAGGATTACACCAAGCTCTGGTGGAATTTCAAACACAATCAAACAATGAGAGGTTGTGTTTTCGTGGATATCCTTCCACATGAAAATGTCAACACTGATGATTCTCTTCCTCCGCTCTGTGTCTCTGAAGACACTTCCCGCTTTCCCTACACTTATAAGGGTGGTTTAAGGTCAGCAATCCGTGTGGCACGTGTTGTTAAAGAGACTGTGGCGTTGAACCATTCTGGTGTTAGATGGTATGTATTTGGGGATGATGACACCATTTTCTTCCCTCATAATTTGGTCAAAACTCTTTCCAAATATGATCATAGGCTTTGGTACTATGTTGGGTCCAACTCAGAGATTTATGAGGGCACCCAGGTTTTTGGCTTTGGAATGGCTTTTGGCGGTGGTGGTTTTGCCATCAGTTCCTCTCTAGCACAAGTCCTAGCCAAGGTTCTTGATTCTTGTATACAAAGGTATTCGCATCTGTATGGAAGTGATGCCAGGGTGTACTCTTGCATAACAGAACTTGGTGTGGGATTAACACATGAACCAGGTTTTCATCAGGTAACAATTAGTTTCAACAATTCAATTAGAGTATATGCACCGATTACTTACTCTCTCATTTAATCACGTATAACCATGTATTTTAAGTTTCTTGATAAGTATATCTGGAATTATTTTTATTGGTTGATAGTTCAAAAATGTGTATGGAAATTAATCTCTAGTCTGAAATGCTAAAAACTGTTGTTGATTTTTTCTTCTTCTTTATGCTTCTAATTAGTCATTTATTTGTGTGATTGTGAAATTGGATTTATTCAGGTTGATTTGCGGGGAAATATCTTTGGCCTATTGGCTGCACATCCATTAACTCCCTTGTTGTCCCTACATCACCCAGATTACACTGATCCTATCTTTCCTAACATGACAACTATAGAATCTCTGCAACATTTATTTGAAGCGGTTAATGTTGATTCGGAGAGGATCCTACGACAAACAGTTTGTTATGAAAAGCAGTTATCATGGACAATTTCAGTGTCATGGGGCTATGCTGTTCAAGTATTCCAGAACAATATACTTTTGCCAGAAGTTCTGAGAGTGCAAAAAACATTCATGCAATGGTTGGAAGGAGATGTCCTGAGAGGAATATATACTTTCAATATAAGAGAAGTTGACCCTGACCCATGTAAAAGACCCACCATTTTCTATCTAGATAAAGTGTCTTCTGGCAAAGATGGCATCATAAGCAGTTACAAGAAATATTTTCAAAATTGCTCGTTCGAGGCACCAATGAAGGAGTTGGAAGTAATCAAAGTAGTTACTAATAAGTTATACCTTGACAACACACAGGTAATCAATATATTTCTTGAGGGCTATTAGGGGGATAATTTTATATTTGTAATACTTATTAACTATTGTTTTGTATTAAATTGCAGACTCCAAGAAGGGATTGTTGTGATGTGTTACCCTCTAATGCCGGTGACTTTATGGAAATTGCAATCAGAGAATGCAAACATGAAGAACTGATTTACATGCACTGACAGAATAAGTATATTCTAATTAAATCTCTTTCAATGTAGCAGAACGTTGCTAGTGTATAAAGAAGGTAATAGATGGTGTAAGGGAATTTCCAATCTAGAATTTGCATTTTCATATATGCTAACAGAGCAATTATTTACTTTATTCGTATGAATGATTTACATTTTCTCGATTCCAATGAAAAAACACGTAAGATGGGGAAGTGCCTTTGGAGGTAATAACTTTTTTAGGTTCACCCCATATATCTATATTCTAAATATGTAGATACATTAATAGCATAGCACGTGAAACAGCTACCTAGTTACTCCAAGGAGGAATTGTCGTTTTAATGCACGAACCTGTCAACTGCACAATTTCTTGTAAGAAATTATAACTTTTTTTTGGCCTCAACATTTGTAATGTTTGGAGAAAAAACATTTTCTACTTAATATTTTTATTTAAATACTCTTACATTAGTTATAATAAATTTGAATTAGTTGTACACGCAACATTGCAATTTTTGAAGATAGCTTTAATCGAATTGGAGATCGAGAAATTGAATAAAGATTTTTTTAATTTTTAATAATAAATTTGAATTAGATGTACACGCAACACAACAATTTTGATTTTTCATTTTGGTAATACAAGGGACATAGGCCTAAATGAAAATAAGAAACAAATAACTTTATTATATAGGCAAATATGGGAGTTAAGGCTCCCATTCGGCCATTCCCATAGCATGACGATTAATATCAGTCCCTGATCACAATCTTCCAAATACAGTAATGCATATCTGTGAAATATTCAGCATAATAATTAAAGGAAAGTTTGGTGAATCATTTTAATAATTAATATTATACTCAATTAATTTGAAATAATTTTAAAACAATTAACAAAAATTTTGAAAAGAAAATTAATAATTATAGCAAAGAGTTATGATAAAAAATGATTATTATAGCAAGAAATTTTGAAAGGAAAGAAATTTGAAGAATTTAAAATAATTATGACCAAAAATTATTATAGCAAGAAATTTCTTATTTTTACTATTTTAATTTTTAAATTATGAAATTACACTCAATTAATTATTATGAAAATATAGTGTTGCCCACCTATCAAACATTCACCAATTAGAACGGTAATTAAATGCATCAAAATCACGATTTATGAATATTAAGACAAATAAATTAGTATGATGAATCAAGGTGACAATATATTATTATAGCAAAAATTTTCTATCTTTTATTTTTTTTTTTGTCAATTTTAATCTACTTCAAATCCAATTTCATAAAAGAAAGATCTTCACTGTACAAGTGTACCTTACTCAATTCTTATGTCTCAAACCAAGCGTTATCATGGTGTTCAATTTTTTATCTTTAAAAATGATTTATCATTTATTGTATTAGGCTGCTAGCACGTGACAAATACTAAATTCATTTATTTTCCTTCCCAAACTATTTTATTTTTAAAAAATTTTAGCTACTTTAGGTTAAGTACAGTAATTAAATAAATATACCAAATATAAATTTGATTTGAATCAATTTATAAATTATTATTTTATTTTATTTAAGTAACCTAATTATTACTAACATAGTTAATAATTTATAAATTGCTTCAAATCAAATTTGTATTTGATATATTTATTAAATTACTTAAAGTAAAACTGCTAAAAAAAATTATATGCAGATCTTCGTCCTTAAATTCGATTTTCATATTTCTAAAATATTTTGTCTATTTTTAATTTTTAAAATATAAAATTTATTAACTTTAATATCTTGCGTCCAAAACAGATATATTCAAAAACGTCTTCCATAAACATAAAATCTTGGATTTTGTCCATAAAATCTAGTGTCCAAAAACGTCATTTATAAAATATGACATAAGGTAAACCAAAGTTTATTAAAAAAAAAAATAATAATATTTTGAAAGATAAAAAATACTAATAATATTTGAAGTACAAAAGATTCAAGTTAACAAATTTTATATTTTGAAAGATTAAAAATGAATAAAAAAATTTTAAAATAAAATCTAAATTTAACATAAAACTTTCATATAACGCTTATTTTTAAAATAAGCATTATCTGATACTTATTTTCAAATAACATTTATTTAAATAAACATTATCAGATTATATATGATTTTTTTTTTTAAAAAAGATTTCTGATAACAGCTTCCACACAAAGATTTATCTAAATCCCATTTTTAAATAAAAAATTATAGATAGTGATTGCTTGAGTAAGCATTATCTAGTAATAAATTAAAATATACTATACTAAAATTATTATTCCCTCGCACTCTCTATTTCGCCCTCAAACCCCAACAGACAAACTCGCCTCTGCCACGCACCACCGTCCACCATCGCTGTTGCGTCTTTCAAACAAAGCCTAGTTTCAGACATGCTTGTTATTCATAGTAGTGAAGAAAACTGAATGTACTAAGACCGATTAATAGTTATAATATATTTATTGATAGTTTATTTCAAAATTAATGTTATATAATTTATTTTTATTTATTCTATTCATTTTAAAATGATTTATATATAAAATAATTTATTAAATATATTTTTAAAACAAACAAATATAATTAATTAAAATAAAAAATAAATAATTATAATTAGGAATATTGAACTCATACAAAGAAATATAATTAATTAAAAATTTGTTATCAACGGACAAATCTGTCAGTAATTTTTTTAAGAAAAGATTCTTGAGTAATTTTTCACACAAACACCAGTCAATCATTATTTATAAAAAATTTATTAGTAATTTTTATAAAAAAAACTCGTCAGTAATTTTCAACAAACAAATTTATTTATAACTTTTGACGATAAATCTGCCAGTCAAATTTCATCAATAATAATTATCGATAAATTTTTGTCTGATAATATTTTGTCGGTGTGCCGACGACAAAATAAGATAATGTAATGCGTTATGTATCTAATTTGATTAAAATCTCATTGATTTAGTAATAAAAGAACTCATTCATCTTCAAAGGGACCTAAACACTCATTTATTAAAAATATATTAAATTGCTAATTCAAGTGGATTTTAATATATCATAAATTAGTAATTAAGACAATAACTAAAACTACAATTTTCTGTAAAGTTAAGGTGAAACAGAACTACATTGATTTTTTTTTTTAATGTCAAATTATTGAATATCCTTTTGTTATTCAAACTTTGTCCTTTTTTATCCTATACATACAAATAGCATCAGTTTTGTTCTGGCATTTAAAATTTAAAATTTCATATGCAAATTTATACATGTGCATTCCTATCATAACACTTGTATAGTCAATAATCAAATACTTGCTTAGAGATCAACATAGCAGATGATTGCAGGATCAGCAACCAACCACATTTAATTTTATGTGACGTTTCCATTCCATTCTCATTTGCAGCAAAGTTGGCATTTCCAGTTTGCAATGAAAGTTTCCACAGCTACATGTATGTACGTGTCGTTCTCTTCTCTTCCCGACGGAGTAATTATTGTGTGCTTTTTTCTCCCTTAAAGAAAACACTAGATATAATGCAACATCAAAAAAATATAAAATTATGTTAATATTATTTATATGCTTATAATAATTCTAACAGGTTAGAATTACTAAAAAAAAATCAACTAACAATAAGTTAGGTTGTCTAACAAGTATATAAACTCCACTTCAAGGATTGATAGAGGTGATATTGATAGAGGTAATATGAAACTTTCTATATTAAATTTAGAGAGAATTAAGTTCAAAATTGTGTCTTTTTTTATTGGATATTACTATTTAATTATAAGATATCAAGCTGATTTATAGTCTATTAAATTAGGTAAACTATTATATTCCACTATATTAGGTAAATTGTCACTCCACTAAATTAACTAAATTGTCATATATATATATATATATTTACGTGATAGTTAATCCTATTTAAGAAAATAATAATTATAAGATATTAAATTGATTTTCAATTACTAAATTAGCTAGAATGTTAAAAAAATATCATGTATCCATTTAGATGATTCTTAATCTTAATTACAAAAATAATAATTATAAATAACTATTTACATCGGCGTCCGAGACTTTATTAGAAACCTTGTTTGTATTATTGAGTTCAACGTAATGTTGATCTTTTGGCCGTTTAATCATAAATAAATAATTCCAAAAAGAAGTATTTTCTCTTGGGGGAGGAAGGGGGAAACTGGTGTGTGCAATTTGAGAAAATGTAGTGTATGTAAAGACAATAATAATAGGATTGTATTGTATTCTTTAAACCGAAATTGTAGTCTAAAGTGGTGTATCCAACTAGAATAAGACTGATACGGTATTTTATGTGCATGTAAATGCATTAATTGACCAAACTGAGGAGGAGTACGGAGTAAGGATTGAAAAGGTGGCATTCCTCACTGGTTGACTTGAATCTAAATATCTAATGACCATCTTTCAGACCAACCCCGTGGAATACACATGGAGGAACAAGTACTGAAACTATGATGTTTCAATTTTTCAACTTTTCTTAATCCGCGGATTATGGTGACACTTTGTATAGTTAAATACTTCAAACTTTTATATATATGTGTGAAACTTTTATCACACATATAATAATCTGCATATGCAGAACTTGATCTAGCACCCTCGTTAATCATGAAGTTATTTCACAATCTCATCAAAACCCAACCCCTGATGATCAAATTCATCTTAGTCTCCTCTTCATTTTGTGCCCTTTCTCTCTGTGTATCCGTGCTATTCCTAGCCACACCAAAGATAGTAAACGTGGGTTCTTCGCCACAACAAGTGTCTGATCGTACCACTGTTGATCATCTTGTGTTTGGAATTGCCTCAAGTGGAACTTCATGGCCTAAGAGGAAGGAATACAGCAAGATCTGGTGGAATTGGAAACCCAATAAAACAATGAGAGGATGTGTTTTCGTAGATACCCTTCCACATGAAGAAAATACCAACAATGATGGTTCTCTTCCTCCTCTTTGTGTCTCTGAAGACACTTCCCACTTTCTCTACACTTACAAGCCTGGTGGTCTAAGGTCAGCAATCCGTGTGGCACGTGTTGTGAAAGAGACTGTGGCGTTGAACCATTCTGGTGTTAGATGGTATGTGTTTGGGGATGATGACACCATTTTCTTCCCTCACAATTTGGTCAAAACTCTTTCCAAATATGATCATAGGCTTTGGTACTATGTTGGGTCCAACTCAGAGATTTATGAGGCTTCCCAGGTTTTTGGTTTTGGAATGGCTTTTGGTGGAGGTGGTTTTGCCATCAGTTCCTCCCTAGCACAAATCCTAGCCAAGGTTTTTGATTCGTGTATACAAAGGTATTCGCATCTGTATGGAAGTGATGCCAGGGTGTACTCTTGCATAACAGAACTAGGTGTGGGATTAACACATGAACCAGGTTTTCATCAGGTAACAATTAGTTTCAACAATTTAATTAGAATATGTGCGCTCATTATTTATTCAAATTACAAATTGACATGCAAGTTCATTAATTTTTATAATAACTATTTTAAAAATTATATTTAAAATAATTTTTGATTGACTAATGGTGTATGGAAATATTAACTGTAGAATGAAATGCTAAAAATTGTTGCTGGTTTTGTTTTTCTTCTTTATGCTCCTAATTAGTCCTTTATTTGTGTGATTGCGAAATTGGATTTATTTAGGTTGATTTGCGGGGAAATATCTTTGGCCTATTGGCTGCACATCCATTAACTCCCTTGTTGTCCCTACATCACCCAGATCACACTGATCCTATTTTTCCTAACATGACAACTACAAAATCTCTGCAACATTTATTTGAAGCGGTTAATGTTGATTCGGAGAGGATCCTACAACAAACAGTTTGTTATGAAAAGCGGTTATCATGGACAATTTCAGTGTCATGGGGCTATGCTGTTCAAGTATTCCAGAACAACATGCTTTTGCCAGATGCTGTGAGAGTGCAAAAAACATTCAAGCAATGGAAGGAAGGACATGTTTGGGCTGGAATATTTACTATCAATACAAGAGAACTTCACCCTGACCCATGTAAAAGACCCATCATTTTCTATCTAGATAAAGTGTCTTCTGGCAAGGATGGCATCACAAGCAGTTACAGGAAATATTTTCAAAATTGCTCATACAAGGCATCAATGAAGAATTTGGAAGTGATCAAAGTGGTTACAAATAAGTTATACCTTGACAATAAACAGGTATTGCTTCAGATCTGGGTTATTAGGAGGATGGTTTAATATTTGTAATAATATTGCTTATAAACTATTGTTTTGCATTAAATTGCAGACTCCAAGAAGGCACTGTTGTGATGTGTTGCCCTCTAACGCTGGTGACTTAATGGAAATTGCAATCAGAGAATGCAAATATGAAGAACTGATTTACATGCACTGACAGAACATATATAAATGTTGCTGCTAGTGTATAGAGAAAGCAAGAGATTGTGCAAGGGAATTTCCAATCTAGAGTTTGAACTTTCATATATGCTAACACAGCAATTTTCGGCTTTGGACATAATAACTTTTTTAAGGAGGTTCAACATCAACAATGCAGTTTTCGGCTCAGTTGGGTGATCTTTTATTCTGTTCTAAGATATGTCTAGATGCATCAATATTCAATAGCATAGCACGTGAAACAACTAGCTAGTTACTCCAAGGAAGCGTTATCGTTTTAATGCAACATGCTGGTCAACTGCACAATTTCTTGTAAAGAATATTAGAACATTTTGGTAATTTTTTTGGTCAACAATTTGTAATGTTTGGAGAAAAAACATTTTCCATGCAATGCTTTTATTTAAATACTCTTACATATGTTATAATACATTTGAATTAGTTGTACATGCAACAAAGTAATATTGTAATTTTTAAAACCAGCTATAATCGAATTGGAGATGGAGAAATTGAATAAAGATTTTTTATTAGTTATAAATAATTTGAATAGACAACTACAATATAAAAGGAACACAATTTTGATTTTTCATTATGGTAATACATGGGCCAAAGGCCCAAATAAAAATAGGAAACAACAAACTTTATATAGGCAAATCTGGGAGTTAAGGTTCTCATTCCCAAAGCAGAACGGATAATCAACCCACGATCATTAAGGGGATCCTCCCAGACCTTGAGTCCAGGTTCATATTTTAGTCTTAAATTGGGTAGAAAATCTTAGACCAAAAAAAACAAGTATAAAATGTGGAAATAAATTAAGCAAAATTCCCTTGGCGGAATGAGTGCCGCACGATGGATCTGTCAACTCACCCTGTTGCAATAGGAGCATAGCACTTGATAGATGCCTCGAGATTTTAAGTTATATTTAGAACGAGTTTATTTTATTTTTATTTGGGTTTTAAATTTTGAATATATTATTTATTTAAAGTTAAATTCGATCTAATCAAAACTTAAAATATAGTTATATTGTAAAATAAAAAGTATACAATTTAAATGAAATGTATTTTATAATATATATTTTAAATAAATAATATTATTATAATACCATATTATACAAAATTATATCTATTAAATAATTTTTTTGTTGTTAATATATAATTGTTAAAAAATTATATTTTTCTAAGAAAATATAAGATATCAAATCGGATTGAGAGAACTTGAAATATAATTCAAATTCGTTTTTAAATATATATTAGATCTATTTTTAAAATTTAAATTTGTCCAAATTAACCTTAGATCAGGTTGTGTACACAATGTAGAATGATCATGCTTATAGCTTGCATGGTTGTGCTCCTTTTACAACATGGAAACTAAAAAATCATTCATATAACCATGCTAAGTATAGTATGATCAAGCTCTTATAATCATAGGTATACTTGATTTTCTAAAGTTGAGACTTAAAAATAAGTATGATCGTGTTGTAACCAGCATGGTCATACACCCTCTTTAGTACTAAATTTTGTCTTGAATACTTTTGCATGGTCATGCTCAACATAGTTGTGCTTCTCATTAGAGGTAGTAAAATTAGCTTTTCCTAAGCCAAAAATCTTGAGTTCATACTGCTTTTACATAATTGGGTTTCTTTTCTTGTATTATAAGAAATTGGGATAAAAAAAAGGTAAAGTCTAGACAATTTATAATATAAAAACAACAATACTCCCTAAAACACATTTTAATAGTTTGAATATTATTGATTTATCAAGAATCTTATGTCTAGCTTCAAGATAAGATTGTCTAAACTTCACCTAAACTTCATATATATCCATGAATTGACTCAATACATAGGCAACATACATAAGATTTGGCCTTGTTATGGTGAGATAAATTAGTTGACTTATAAGACGTTGAAATGAAGTTGGACATAAAAGCATGTCGTAAAGACCAATTTTGTTTTTGAATGTAATGGCCATGCTTGTGAATTGAATCCATGTGTTGTTCTTTAGGGACAAAAATAAGTCAAATTAACCAACATGGACTTATGGACTAACCTACATCAAACCAAATAAACTACTCTATTCAAGTAAATATAAATATTATTTTTTTGCTAATATTATTTAAAGATGACAAAATGGGTCCAACTCAATAAATTTGGCCTAGATAGAATTGAGCTAATTTGGTTCGGCTTGCTAGGCCTATTAGGAGAATGATAGGCTCCAAAAAAGTTGGCCTAAAGAATTGAGCCATTTGACCCGATGTTACTTTTATTAAGTTTTTTTTCTTTAAAAATTTAGGTATTTTTAAGCAAAACAAAATTGGCTCCAAATTAGTCTAATTTAGGCTAACAAAATCCCAACCTATTTAAAATTCAGGTTGGATCGACTTGACAGTTTTCTCTATTCAGCTTGTCCAATCAAGCTTGACAACTTATTTTGTTACCTATAATACTATTATTGTATTTCTTTTCTTATAATATGTTAAAATTATATATTTATTTACCTTTTCAAATATTAAGCATGTTAGCATACATAAGGAGTCCAACCTATATAAACTTATTGAAGAATAAATTTATACCTTATTTAGAGATCTTATTATAAAATAGACTTTTAAATAAGTTATCATGAAAATCATATTAGACCTTAAAAATAAAGAATCACTAGATCTTGTTATCGTTATTGTACACGCTTTATATATAAAAAAGACTCATAAAAATAAAAATTATATCGTATAAATAAGTTAGACTCAACTTTTATTAAGTCTAATCTCCCTATTTTTTTTTCCATATTGAATAGTAGTAATTTCAATTTTCATAATTTTTAATTTGTTTTATATAATTTTTTATTCATTAACCTACTCATCTTAGTCTATTTCTAGATACATTGTATCTATCAAAAAACTTTAATCTTACATAACAAACTCGGATTTTAAAAAAATCAGATTATTTAAATAGGTCATACCTGTTTAAATAAAATCTGTTTGGATATAACTAATTTTCACCCTTAATTATCTTCCACCGGAGACTGTGATACAAGAATTGCACATGGTTTGTCTGAACGGTGGAGGTAAAGGTCATGTGATTCTTTCCATTTAGGATGATAGTCATGTCCAGTTTGGTTTTATATATTTTCCCATGTCTATGTTCCGGTAGCATGAAGGAACGAAATATGGCTTAATTATAATATCTATATTTTATAGAAGTTTATTTTGCAAACCATTGGAACATGGGCTTTTGGTTTCTTCTTGGTACAGACTCGTAGCAACCTCGTGGAATACAGAATATTGAGGAAGAAGGAATACCCCCATTGAACAAAGTAAGTAACTGACTAATTAAAAAGCCAAAAAGTAAAAGTTTTGTCGAGCTTTCGTACGCCGCGGATTACGGTGTCACTTTATTTCTTCGTATACATACAGTTGAAGTTTGTCTGCAACCTTTTCTCACACTTCACATGACCAAACAGTCCTCCAAATCTGCACAACTACACCCAATTCCCTAGAATATTAACATGAAGCCACTTCACAAAATCACCACAACCCAGTCCCTCATAATAAACTTGCTCTTAGTCTCTTTTTCATTGTGCGCCATTTATACCCTCGCACCAGTGCTATTGTTGAGCACATCATCAAACCTAGAAAACGTGCATTTTTCATTACAAACCGTGCATGAATCTACCACCCTTGATCATCTCGTGTTTGGAATTGCTTCAAGCGGGTCTTCATGGCCAAAGAGGAAGGAATACGTCAAGCTCTGGTGGAACAGCGTAGCCAATACAACAATGAAGGGATGCGTATTCGTGGATAGCATTAACCAAGACAAAGACAAAGACAAAGACAATGGCACTCTTCCTCCTCTTTGTGTCTCCGAGGATATTTCTCGGTTTCGCTACACTTACCCGGGGCGGGATGGCATGCGTTCGGCGATTCGTGTGGCACGTGTCGTGAAGGAGACAGTGGCACTGAACCATTCTCGTGTTAGGTGGTACGTGTTTGGGGATGATGACACGCTATTCTTCCCTCGGAATTTGGTCAAAACACTTTCCAAGTATGATCACGGCCTTTGGTACTACATTGGTGCAAACTCGGAGAGTTATAAGCAGAACTGGTTTTTTGGGTTTGGAATGGGCTTTGGTGGGGCCGGTTTTGCCATTAGTTCCTCTCTAGCAAGAGTCTTGGCCAAGGTTTTCGATTCGTGCATAGAAAGGTATCCGCATCTGTACGGAAGTGATGCCAGGGTGTACTCTTGCATGACAGAACTAGGCGTAGGATTAACACATGAACCCGGTTTTCACCAGGTAACAATTATATTCCCTTTTTTTTTTGTTTAAGAGTTTAATGCTTACACATGTGAGTTCCAATCTGCTGACGTCACTTTGTGATTGTGATGAAATTGGATCAGGTTGATTTAAGGGGAAATGGCTTTGGTCTATTGACTGCACATCCAGTAACACCCTTGTTGTCTCTGCATCACCCAGATTACACTGATCCAATTTTTCCCCATATGACAACTATAAAAGCTCTACAACATTTATTTGAAGCGGCTAATGTTGATTCCCAGAGGCTTTTACAACAAACAGTTTGTTATGAGAAACGGTTGTCACGGACAATCTCGGTGTCTTGGGGTTATGCTGCTCAGGTGTTCCAGAACCATATGTCTTTACCGGATGTTCTCAAAGTTGAAAAAACATTCAAGCACTGGACTGGAGGAAATGTTTTGGCAGACCTATTTACCTTTAACACAAGAGAGCTTCACCCTGACCCATGTAAAAGGCCCACCATTTTCTATCTTGACAATTTGTCCCATGCTAAACATGGCATAATAATAAGCAGTTACAGAAAATCTTTCCAAAATTGCTCATCCAACGTGGCACCAGACGTTATCAGAGTGGCCACAAGTAAGCTAGAGCTTGACATCAAACAGGTAAATTTTGATTAGACATTGGTATTTGTTCAGGACTATTAGAAGGTGAATTTGCATTGGTAACACTTTCTTATAAACTATTCTTTAAATTTGTGGTCAGTTACTGAGTCAAAGAAGGCATTGTTGTGATGTGTTGCCCTCCAGCGTACCTGGCCTAATGGAGATTGCAATAAGGGAATGCGCAGAGGACGAATTGATTCACATGCAATGACAACTCAAATTCCATTTTTCAAGGATGCTTGTAGAGCTACTTATTAATATGATGATAAAATTATTTAGCGACGTAATAATTATGTAATTCTCCCCCGGCCCCAGCTGAACAGCTCATCTAGCATGAAATGAGAAATAAAGGTGGAGATTTATCTTGTCGGTGCCTCTCTGTTCTCACATAAATTATTATATTGCGCACACCATCTTATTGGGCTGGTCCTGAGGGCTCAACACCAATTTATGTAAAAATATTTAATATAACTAAAATTCTATAAAAATAAAATAATTATATGTAATTAGTTAATTAATAGATAATATTTAATTTGGTGAGCCTCTTACTTAAATTATTTCCTCCCACCGAGAAACTGCTTTGGCAAGCAACTTTTAGTTTTGTAAAATAATATTAATTATTTAATTATTTTTGTATTTGTTAAAAAAGTTTTTCAGAATTGGAATTGTTAAAATTTTATCTGTGATTTATTATGTCATAAGATATATTAAATTTTCTTATTTTTGTTTTTATTGAAAATTATTTTAAAAAAATATTGATTATGAAAAAATTATTAATAGTTTTACAATACAAAAATACAAAAACGATAATATTCAAGTAATTATGGATGTCTATTTTTTCGGTTTGCAAAGGGGGGAAAAATCTTAGCAACGAGCTTGCATGTGATTTTATTCAATTTTAACATCACATATAATTATATGTTTTAATTTATAAAAAAGTGTTAATAATATGTTAGGTAAAAATTGAAACCAATTACATGAGATATATTTACTAGTATTATACATCTATTTGATACATCGATAGCATTTTGACACATCTCTGCGTGCATCTTTATTGTAACACAAAATGGCACAAGATTCACTTTATCTGAAGACAGAATTTATGGTTTGTTTATTTTTGTTTTAGTGCTCAAAAATTATAAGCTGATGTTTCATGCACGTATCCAAAACCAAAAAAGGAATGTCAATAAATAATAAAAAAAACTTGAAAAATATTTTCTCCTCTCCTCTGCTGTTATTCAATTAAAAAATATTATATAATTGACTAATTACCAATACCCTATTTTTCATCGTTGTGAAACAATGGTGATATATATATATATATATATATATATATATATATATATATATATATATATATATATATATATATATATATATATATATATATATATATATATATATATATATATATATATATATATATATTTGTTTTTTTTTTTTACACTTTTCTATTTTAATTTATATATTTAAATTTTATCTAAATCGGCACAATGCTCGTGTAATGTATGGGCAACTTATTAGCTTTATTTTCATTTAAAGTTCAGCAACATATTTGCAATGGATCATACCATTATTTGATTTGCTATATACACCCTCAAATTGTTAAGCACACTTCATTTTTCTTTTTTTTGCTATATAGTTTTAGTTAAATATCTTTCTTCTATTCATTTTGTTTCAGATAATTCTGCGTTTCATTTATTCTTTTTCTTGTTTTTTAGAAAAAAAATTTCTACTAAAGTTCTCTCATTCCTCTGCATCTTTTCGACCAAACACGTTATTTTAATAAACTTTTTATATTTTTTACTATTTTGGTTTTACAGTTTTTCAATTCATTTTTTGTGTTTTTCTTTTTCTTTTAAGGTGTTTCTTCTCAATCGAGGACACATTTATGATTTGACAACAATGAAGTAACTTATTTTCATTTAAATATATTAGATTAAATATTATTTTATAAATAAAAAATAAAAAAATAAAATTATAATAAAATAAATAATATTAAAATTACCTTTTTGAAAATCTATAATTATTCTAAAACTAAATTTTTAGTTTTAAATTCCAAAACTAAAATTTTAGTTCTAGAACTTGCTTTGCAGACTAGGTATAAATTTATAGAAAGTCATTTATGTAAACTACTCACAATAAGAATGAAAATGCAAGATAAAGACATATATTTGGATAAAATGATTGTTGTAATTATGGACAAATATGCAACTCACAATATTTTTTAACATATAGTATTACATATAAGTTTGATGCAATATGCATATTATATTGTTGGAAAATGTCTAATATTAAAAAATAATAAAGATAAAATATTAAATCAGAATTTAAAAATATAATGAAAATGAAGTGTAAAATTAGATTTTAAAGAATAATAAATATTGAGTGCAAAATTAAGGTTAAAAAATAATAGAAATGAAGGTATAAAAATAAAGATTAAAAAATATATTTAATAAATTGATAGATGTAAATAATAAAAACTTTAAGGGAGGAGGAAAAGGCAGTGTGAAGAGACAGGATAGTTGAGAAAAAAAAATTAAAAATTGTGGGAGATGAGATGAGGATAAAGGAGGGTGCCAATAGTTGGGCCATACTTTTACAGGTCTCTTGACTGTTAGTTCGGGATTAGGCCAGAAATAGGGTGTTTAGGTTTTTTGGGCCTACTAAAAATCTTTATGTTAATTTTTGTCTTTGCTCAAAATTTATAGTGTAATACACAAAAATAACCCTATATTCATGCATTAACCAGTTAATATTTTAGTTGATATAGTCCAACGCCGAATTTAGATTTATTTTTAAATAAAATTCAATGCAGAAGACCCAAAAAAACTATTAAAAGATATTCTAGATGTAAATTTTTAAATTGATTGATTTTGCTAGAAATTACAAGTAATTAATATATATTCATGATGAAAATGAATTATTTTATGTAAAATTTTCACATGATCATATTATTTGAAATTTTTTTTCTATTATGATAAACATTAATAAAAAAAAGTAGAATTTTATCCATATTTGTAAAAAAAAAAAAACTAAATATCGATAAAACCGAATTTTTTAAATGACAATCAAAACTCCGTATGTTCGCGGGTGAATTCACGTTTCATGTCTCTATTTGGCCAGAATTTCCAATGGTTTAAGTAGTCAACGAATTCCTATTGATGAATTAATATTTGCCAGGCCAAGGAACCACACATTCTTCGTCAAACCATTCTCTTTCTTTCTCGAGATATTGAAATCTTCAACATATATAGGCATCCTAGCTAGTTCGCCTTTATGATTTTGCATCATTTCTAAAATGTCAAAACGAGTTGGAATGGCTCATCATGTTCAGGTGGAGCGATTATTATTATTATTATTATTATTCAGTTATCCAAGAAAATAACTAAGAAACGTTAGACCATGTCTAACATTGTGTACTTGGTAATTACACAGCCGAAAAAGTCAAAAGAAAAGGTCAACCTTCTCACACAAAACTAGAGAGTTTCACTATAAAATGAGGCCAATTAACATCTACGTACCAAAGCAGAAGCATAAAATAAAACACTACTTTCCTATATCAACTTCCAATATGTCTTCCTCAAAGCTCAGTACTCCCACAACCTTGTTGCTACTCTTTGCTCTTCTTTTCCAAACATGTTTTGGAGTTGATCCTCTCTTCCATTTCTGTTCAAGCTCTCAGAACTTCACAGCCTACAGTCCCTACGAATCAAACTTGAAAACACTCATCAACTCGCTTATTTACAAGACCCCTTCAACAGGTTTTGGTGTGGCCTCAGTTGGTCAATACCAATACCAAAACCAAAAAGCATATGGCCTTGCTCTTTGCCGTGGTGACGTGTCTGCCTCAGAATGCAAAACTTGTGTCTCCGATGCAACCAAAGAAATCCTCAGTCTCTGTCCATACAACAAAGGTGGCATCATATGGTACGATAACTGCATGTTCAAGTACTTGGACGCTGATTTCTTTGGCAAAATTGACAACACAAACAAGTTCTCTCTGTTGAACGTGCGAAACGTCACTGATCCTGCCATGTTTAACTACATGACCAAGGAGTTATTGAGCTTACTTGCCTATAAGGCTTCTCTGAGCCCTAAAATGTATGCAACGGGAGAGCTAAAGATTGGTGGAGAATCAAATATAATTTATGGCTTAACTCAGTGCACTAGAGACCTTTCTAGTGCTGATTGTAACAAATGTCTTGATGATGCAATTAACGAACTCCCAAATTGTTGTGATGGAAAAGAGGGAGGCAGAGTTGTCGGTGGAAGTTGCAACATCCGATATGAGATTTATCCATTTGTCAAAGCATAGAACTTACTTGGTTGACCATAACCTGAATATGAAACCTAGACATTATATTGAACTGTGTGATAACTATGAAGTCCATGTACACATATATGTATGCGTGTACGTATGTCTGTGTATCTTATATAATTAACCTCCTTGTATTTGTAGTATATATGTATTGCTGTCATCTGTATTGTATTATTGTATTGTACTGTCTTATAGAATTTGTTCATTGTTTAATCAATAATGATATTCTTAATCTTATAGTCATATATACATGCACCTATAATTTCTGAAAGAAGTTGGAATCTCTCTCTGTCTCACTCTATTGCCTTCTGTTTCCTTTCTTTTTTTCAGAATGAAATGTGAAGGTTTGAGTGCATAAATATCATTTTCAAAGGTGATCAGATAGGTTTCCATGGGTTAATTAGATCTTGGTATAGAATAATAATATTTTTCTTAATCCAAGAACCCTTAAGAATTTTTCATCCATGACTGGTGCAATTAATGTCAATGACCTTTCCATATAATTAAAGGAATCAAAGAACAATTCGCCTGCATTTCTTGTCTCATTTTTTATCTACCTCTTAATTAAATAATAAGACATCAAATAGGAAAAACAGACAAATTAAAAATTAAGTCTTCACATGTCCATCACAGGAGGATGGAATTAAGCTAATGATATGATGTTATAAAAGGGAGCATCGGGAAGAAGGTGTAGTTGGATTTATGAAAATACTTATAAATTTTTAAAAAAATATTTCAATAATTTTTATAATTAAATTTATTGGATAGATTTTTTATATAATAAAAATTATTGAACAATTATTTGATTAAATTGATTATTCAAGCATACCGTAAATCATAAATGGTTAAGCTTTCCTTCCCTACATATAGTAATGTTTAGTTGTTAAGCTTGTTTATTTAGCATAAATTAAATTTAACAAAACTATTAATATAAATTAATAATATGTTTACGTTAATAATATAATTGAATTATAACAATTATCAAATTAAACTTTGATACTAAACTCTATCCATTAACTTTTATTTAATTTAAATGTTAATATTAATTTTAATTCTCCATTTTAAGCTTTCATCGTTGACACATTTATCGTTGTTATCGTCATTGATAGTTTTTTTTTTAATAATATTTATTGAGTGTTGCATTTTAGTTAAATGAAGAATGCATGCTAACAACGTAATCATATATATACTTTCCATCACTTAATAAATATATAAGAGGTAACTCACCACATATTCAGCAGGTTTTGTGACTTTTAACCAATAATAAATTAATAGCAAGTTAAAAAGTTGTTATATAATGTATTGCTCTATTACATTTAATTTATATAGGTAGTTAATTATGTCTTGATATTATTGGTTATAATGTATAAACCCAAACTTAAATTGTAAAAAAAATAGCACCGAAAAGTATCCTTATAGTTGAAACGAGAATATCTTAATTTCCATCTGTCTCAATGACTCTTCCCACATCTATAGCTATTTTTTAAACCCATAGTTTTAAGTTGCAATTGCATGTAAAGATTATAACCACAATTTAAAATCATATTTAAACCATTACATTTTTTTTTCCATTCCTCTCCACCGTTCACACCTCTCATCTTTCTTATCAATTTTGATATATATATTTTTATCTTTCTCTCTACACATGGCTAATTCATTCTTAATGACTTGAGTATAACTAATTAACTTCATTCATCGATCTGCTTAATATCATATCTCTCCTCATTCTCCTGCTAAATAAAATTTGTCCTTTATTCCACCGAATTTCCCTTTGGAATATTTGCACGAACCTTCCTGTCTGTCAGACTGTCACCAATGATGAAATCAAATGATCCAAATTCCTATTGTCAATCCTTCGCATAGAAAAATTCTTCTCCCTCGTTCCTTCTCCTTGGAATTAATAAAAAGTTAAATACACATGTAGTGTAATAGGTGTATATTAACCGATTAAAAATTATTATTAATATAATTTTTAAATAATTATTATAAAATTAACAAATTTATCATTTATAACAAATTATAATTAGATAATAGTAATATATATTCATCACGAAACACTTCTCTCACTTTTCCACACATACTAATTTTATTTTTAATTTTAAATTAAATTATTTGAATTAAAAAAACAACAGTAGATGCATTTTTTTAATATAATTCTCTGAAATACTTTTCCTTTTCATTCTGGAAGCTTGTTCAAAATTCTAAATTGTAATTAAGATTCCAGCCTGTCTCACGAAAGATGCTTGATTAACGAAAGAGATATAAAGATGTCACGATCGATTTCTTAGGTCAACACGGCCGCAATCAATAATTTACACTCAATGATCTTCTAGACTAATTTTTTTTATGGGAATTATTACGGTATCTTCTTGAATATAGTTATTTTTAAATAATTAATTTTTAGAACAATAAAAATATAAATTGTTGTCACATTATTTAATAAAAAAATTATTTATTTCAAGAGATTGATCATAAAAATTCTGCATAAAGAGTTGGAAGAGAAAAATGTAAAATGTATGGAGTCTAATCCATTAAACCAGTGTTGCAGCTATATATGTGCACACAGGGAATATCATCTGCAAGGCCAATGCACGTCATCCTCAACTCACCATGATGCATCATCAAATACCATCCACAGACTTGCATGGTTCGCATCCTCCCTCGCTTTATTCTCTTATCGCCTGTCATATATTGTTGATTTTCAAAGCCTCTAGTTGGCGAGTTGCATGGGAGAGAAAACTTCTCTTTTTTTGTCATGCTGTAAAGCACCTTCTAAGTTTAAATGATTTTTTTATTATATCGTTTTATGTAATTAATTTGTTTTATTTCATTGTTGTTTTACATACATGGTCTTGGGTCGAGTTCAATTCCATGGCCATCACTTGGCTGCACAAGCTAGGTTCAACTCTTTTCTTTTTTTCTTTTTTCTATTTTTTATTATTTTATGTTATGATTTTTATTTTTTTTAAAATTGAACACTAAAAGAAAGATATAAAATAGAAAAACAAAAGACCCTATTATTGGTTTAAAAATCAATCATTCTAAAATCCTTAAATTTTAAGGGAGTATCATAAACTTTCTCTCTCTCTCTCTCTTTTTATTTCCTTTTACCCTTTGATTTTCAGTTTTCATTATCAAGCGGGTGTATCATCTAACTAACTTTTCCATGTATAATTTAAACAAAATACTGTTTAATAATTTAATTTTTAAAAGTGATTTCATTAATGCGATCTAAGAAAAATTATTTTTATAAGATCATTTTTGGTAAATGTTTTCAAAGAGAATATTTCTTTTGAAGTATATCTTGTTTACTTAAAAGTAATTTTGCACTAATCACTCAAACATGCAGATTAATCTACAATATCTCTAGATAACATGATAGGAAATGCGAATGCTTATCTCTAACTTTCAACATTTGACGGAAGAATTTTGAGAAAATTTAAAATATTTCCTTGACAAAATTATAACTTTATAGTTTAGTTATGGACCCGCAGGATTAGTTATTTATGGCATAGACATATGATGCAAGCCTACATATACTTTTAATATTATATATAATATAAGAAAAAGTTAACATTAACTTTTAGGATTAATTTTAAATATTTAAAAATTGTAAATTTATGTTAAAAAGTATTTATTTCAATTTTATATTTTTTAAGTGATAAATGCTTTCTTTCCTAATAAAAAAATATCTTTTCTAAATGTTTAAAATCACCATTAAAATCCAATATTGTTAACAAAATTGTATAATATATTAAGTATAACTTCTGTTTTTTAATTTTAATTTTTTTAGGGTTATAATGTATACATAGATTAAAAATATAATTAATATTCTTATCTTTGTTAAAATTTTTAATTTTGTGGTATGCCTTTTATTTTTCTCATTTATTATTTTGAATTTCCATATATCATTATTTTTCTCTTTCTCAATAGTTGAAAACGTAGTAATCAATATATCTTATTAGAAATTTAAAATGACAAATAAGTAGAAGCAATTATTCTCTTCTAAAATAATTGATAAAAAAGGAAAATATTAAATCTCTGTCTCATTTTGGAATAGGTTGAGAATTACTTGAGATGGAAGGAAATAAGATATATGAAGAAAAGGAAAAGATAAAAAAAAGAGTAAAAGATGTAATAAGTAATGTAATAGGAAAATAAAGAGAGATTAAAAAAATATAAAATGGAAATGAGATGCAAGAAAAAATAAGTATATGTTATAATAACTTAAAAGAAATGAAGGGAGTGATAAAATAATAAAAAATAAATTAGATACCTTGTTTTTTTCGAAGGAAAGAAACATTAGATACATTTTAAATTAGTAAAAAATTTCTCTGTTATATATTTTACAAGATAAAAAATTAATAATAAATGTTAAATAGTAACAATATATACACCTTTATTTATCTACAGAACATTTTAATAAACTAAAAAAATTGACTGATTAAAAGGCCAGATTAAACTAATTTTCTGCTATCAAATTTTTATAGTTTTCAACTGACACACATATTACAGATTGTATATATATGTACGTATTTTAGATGTTTTGTAGACTATTTTCCTAAACAATATTTACTACAAATATAGTATATATAAAATGGTTTACATTTATGTCAAAATATTTAAAATATACATCAAGCATTTGACATGATCATAACGAAGAAATTAAACCGTATTTTGAAGATTAAATGGAATGAAATTCAAGCTTAAATTTATAACTCTTGAGGATATACAAACCAAATAGAGACACACGCGACATTGTCCTTTCCCCAAATTCCTAAAATTCAAGGCGCTGCCTAATTTTGACATAGTGCAATGTAGCCTAACATGCAGGCAACCTAAAATGGTCAAAAAGAAAATGTCAACTTTTTGGATCAAGCTAGCAAAAGGATTCTGATTCTCTATAAATATCCTCATTCTCACAATTCCATTTGCAAAACAATAAAACTAAAATATTTTCTCAGCCACATTTATTCACAATGTCTTCCTCTAAGCTCATTACCACTTTTCTTTTCTCACTCACCTTAGGTCTTCTTCTCCAAACATCTTTTGGAGCTGACCCTCTCTTCCATTTCTGTTCAAATTCTGAGAACTTCACAGCCCACAGTCCCTATGAATCAAACTTAAAAACACTTATCAACTCACTTATCTACAAGACCCCTTCAACGGGCTTTGGTGTTGGCTCTGTGGGCCAATATCAAAACCAAAAAGCATATGGGCTTGCCCTTTGCCGTGGTGACGTGTCAGTCTCAGAATGCAAAACTTGTGTCTCCGAGGCACCCAAAGAAATCCTCAATCGTTGTCCATACAACAAAGGTGCCATCATTTGGTATGACTATTGCATGTTCAAGTACTTGGACACTGATTTTTTTGGCGAAATTGATAACACAAACAAGTTCTACATGTGGAACTTGAATAACGTGACTGATCCTGCCACGTTTAACTATAAGACTAAACAGTTACTGAGCCAGCTTGCACAGAAAGCTTATGTGAATAATAAATTCTATGCAAGTGGAGAGCTAAAGCTTGAAGAATCAGAGACACTTTATGGGTTGACTCAGTGCACGAGAGACCTTTCTAGCAATGATTGCAAGAAGTGTCTTGATGATGCAATTAACGAACTCCCAAATTGTTGTGATGGCAAACAAGGAGGTAGAGTTGTGGGTGGAAGCTGCAACTTCCGATATGAAATATACCCCTTTGTCAAACAGTAAATCAATGAAGACGAACCTTACTACGTTATTTAAATAATGTATGAATAAATCAATGAAATGTTGTATTTATATAATATGCTTTGTAACTCTTTTATTTTTATCTTTTTTTATTGTATATTTTATTTTATTTTATACTCATTTTTCTATTTTTTTTATTTTCCTCCTAAAACATCTCTAATGAAAATTGTTTAACTACATTGTATTATTTATTTAATAATAAAATAATATTTTGATGTATTAGATATAATTTTAAGTTATTTAAAATTAGAAAGAGTTACTTATATAAATAACGGGTTGTTTATGAACTGATTAACATTTATATTTATGTGTGTACGTAAATGTAGAAGAGAAAGTATTTTTGAGTTAAATAACTTATCGATAAAAAAGTTCATTGAAATAAAAATTAATTAGATTGTTTAAAATTAAGATAACATATATAAACATATTAGAAAAATTAAATGAATTACTTATACGTAGTTAAGTATCTCTCGTCACTCTCATTCGAGATGTATTTAGTTATAAAAAAATTGTACAACAATATGTATGAATAGAATTTCTCTAAATTATGTTGTTTTCACCAAAAACACAGTTTTGCGTGAGGAAAGACAGAGAAGAAATATAATTATAATTAAAATAGATTGTGGTGAAATATTCTCATTTCTGTTAAAATAACTGAATACTCAAATTATAATTATATAGCAGAGAATTATCAAACTACTTTGTAAAAAATGAAAGCATAAAATTTCTGTACAAATTCTTTTTCTTCTCATTTATATAGAACGAAATTCTTCTCCAGATTGGTTAATAATAATTTGTAAATTTTAAAAAATTGTACCATATAATTTTGTTAATTTTTTTAAAAAGCAGCATCTTATTTGAAAGTTGAAAATTAAAATACAAGTAATGTGAATTATTTTCTTCTCATTTAATTTAAAGTAAATCCTCACGATCTCTAGATCTCTCTCTGTATCTACATACGTACATGCATGCATAACCTATGCATAATATTTTATTAGTGTCAATATGGAATATTAAAAATGAAGAATTGATTATATTTCTATATTTATTCAAGAATGAAATATATTAGTTTAAGTTTTATGCAATTGCTAAACTATGTTAAGCGTCCGAAAATTTTATTTTATTTTAAATTCTTTAAATTAATCGTTTTATTAAGTTTAACTGACATTGGTTTCTCAGTAAGATCATATCACTTATTTTCTTTGAGATTAGGACTTCGTTTGAATAAATTAACTTCTTAATAAAAATTTATAAGAGAAAAATAAAATAAATGCATTTCATAAATTAAAATTATATTATATATAAACTAATTTGTTGAAAGTTTTTCCATCTACGATTTTATTAATTTTAATTTATTCATAAGTTAATTTTAAAAATTATTTTATTTTATTTTCTTATTTTTTTGTGGTTTATGAACCTTTGCGAGATCCGCTTAAGAAGATATCGGGTCAGCGGTCAGCGGTCAGCGCATGCTCTCCTACAAGTTAACGTTAGCAGCAGAACTTGACTAAAAGCCCTTTTTTTTCTTTTTTCTTTTTTCTTTTTTTTTTGTTGATACTTACTAAAAGGCATTAAATTACCCTCACGTGCTATGCTTGGAGTTCATATAATTGTCCTATAGTTATAAGCATGTTGATATTTTTCTTTCGGCGTTTTGACGAAGGAGAAGTTTTAACACAATCATGATCATTGGCTCCATCGTACCTGTGCGGAGAAATGTTGAAGATATACTTTCCAAAACTTTTTTCCACAACTAACTATTAAGTGAAATTTATGTGAATTTTGTAAACACGAGTTTCATTTATTTCATTTTTAAATTAGTAAAACTTAGATTCATTTTAATTAATAAGAGAAAATATATAAGAAAAAGAATATTCAAAAGCGTGTTTCTAACATTTTTCGGTGTGTTATTAACTAGAAAAGTAAATTGATTTGATAATATATTAAACAGTGTTATATTTGACAACTTCATTACTTTTGATAGGTAATCGTAAATTCCTGTCACGGGTAGATTTCCTACCTCCACTATGTTAAATACTAGAGTATGTCTCACTATGGCCACTCCATTAACTTCATGGTTTTTTTTTTTTTTTGTGCGTTTAATTAGAGATAATTTGTCAAGCTGTCTTTATTATAACAAATTTTGTAACTTTTTATCGTTTTATGAAAAAGGAAATTATAATATTTATACTTTTAGGTTGTCGTTTTCACATCTGATACATAATTTTTTGAAGTTTAATTTGAATCTGAAATCCATAAGATTTAATAAATCGTGTATTAAGACCACTTCATTAAAAAACATTAAATTGAAATGTATTTGTTATTGTAATAAAAAAAACTGTTTTAAATATTATATATGAGAGAACAAGGTTGGTTTTAGTGTAATTTTTCTATCATTAAATTAAAATTAAGAATAAATTATAATAATTGATCATGATCTGTTTTTGAGATTGCATCCAACTTTCTATTCTTTTAATATCACTGCTGCATATATTACTTTTTACCACACTTCAATTTTTTTAAAAAAATATAAAAATGTTATTTTTTAATTTTTATAATATTTTAATAAATATTGAATCATACTCATGTGACAAAATATATTTAAATGTTATAAAAATATAAAAAATTATTATTAAAAAATATTATTAAAAGTTATATACGTAGTGATGAATGTTATAACAATTTCTCTTATAAAGATGTATAATGGGTTAAATTATAATTTTAATCCTTTATTTTATGATAAAAATTTATTTCATTTATTTTTTAAATTTGAGTTAATATTATCTTTTAAAAAAAATATTTTTAATTTTAAATTATTTTTTAACTAATTCAAAACGTAGAATTTATTTAATTATATTTATATATATAAAAAAACTATAGAAATTAATTTATGTTCGAAAAAAAAGGCTACAAATAAAATAAAAATTATATGAAAAGTTAATAATAACAAAAAAACTAAAAAAATTATATCCATTTTTTTTCTAAATGTTCACGAAATTTATTTTTTAAACGATTTTTATCATGCTTATAATTCTTTTATATTTAAATTTTAACAAAATTTCAAGGAGAGTTAACGTAATTTATTTTAAAATTAATGATAAATTGGCTTATAACTTTTAAGTTTATGTATAATTAAAACCATACAGTTTTGAGAAGAAAATGTTAGATTTTATTTTTTGGTAGATTAGAATTATTTAATTGAATTTGGAAATCATCCATATCGGCGTCTTCCTTACCATCTCACTCTATTAATGCCAAATTACTCGATAGCTATTTTGGGAAGCAGACACGATGCAGTGTTTGAGATTAATGTTTGTTTTTTTTGTTGTGAGCCTATTGACTATTTCTTCATCCTCAGCTTACACATTCAAATTTCACTTTCATCTTAAAACTATTTCTGTTGTAGTGTCATAGTTAAAAGGCATAGTATTTAGACCTGCTCATAGTCTTCATGAGTAATAATGTCAAAATAACAATGTTTTTAAGATCTTCAACCAGCCACAACAACACTGGTTCAAAGTTATTCAACAAGGGCTGAAATGATGCTAATAAAATGATAATACTAATTAAATAATACATAAATAATATTTAAAATATAATATTATCACAAAAAATAAATATAATTTTATTATTTAAAATATACATAATAATTTAAATAAAATATATTATAATTTGAGTGTTTCATCAATACACAATAATATCTATTATTAATAACAATTTTATATATAATAAAAAGAAAAATGGCGTACACTTTAGGTTGATTTATCATCAAAAGTTAATATAGAGTAAAGATTAAATTCATATATTATATCAACGTAATGACATAAGTTTGAATCTGATCATGAGAATTTTGTTACTAAGTAATTTGTTAATATTTTTATATGTGCTTGTTAAGTCTATAGATCTGTTTTGATTTTAGTGATAAATAAATTTTGAAAATTTAATTCACTTAAATTTTATATAAAAAATTATTTTCAATTTTTAAAATAAATAAAAATAATATTTTATTAAGTATTTTTTTATTATCTCACTGTGAATCAGTTTTCTTTTTTACTAATTTTTTATCAATTTTTTATATCAAAATTTCAACTCTAACAATTTTTTATCAAGTCAATTTTGTAATTTAATGCAACTAATTATATGATCCATCTTCTAAAGGGGATATCCAAAAGAAAAATGAGTCATCCAAAGCATCTATCCTCCAAAGGGGACGTCCAAATACTCTTAACGTCCAAAGAGTATGGACATGTCCAAAGACATGGACAAACCAGAAAAATATATTAACAAAAAAAAGAAAAAAGCTGTCAAAAGGATCTAGCATCCAAAGGGAACGTCGAAAGGGTATGGACGTATCCAAAAACCTAGAAGATAAATTTAACAAAAAAAGAAAATGAGTCGTCTAAAAACTCTAGTGTCTAAAGATCCCCAAAGTCCAAAGGGTATAGATACATCCAAAGACCACAAACGTCCAAAGACTTAGATGAGTTAGAAAGACCAGTTAATGAAAAAGAAAAGAAATTGTCTAGATGTGTGTCCAAAGGGTATAGATACATCAAAAGATCATTGTTGTCCAAATATTTTGATGGTTCATAAAGACAAATTAACAAAAATAAAAAAAAAAGTCGTTCAAAGGGACATCCAAAGACTCTCATCGTCCAAAGGACCTCTAACGTCCAAATACACATACTTCCCAATGGCGTTCAAAGACCCTAAACTCAATATCTTTAGTGATTGTGAAATCAAGAAATTTCTCAAACATTAATGACAATTTATATGCATAAATATGAGATTATACTAAAGAGATTGGTAATACCAACATGATGCATACTTACATTCTCTCTGTTGTTCATGAGTTGTTTTCTTCTACCTAGGTTCTTCTCCCAGTTTTCGATTTTTATTTCTTGCAATTATGTAAACTCGTGCTCAGTTTTTTTTCTCCTCTATTAATCACTTGTGGGATTTCCTCTCTTAATTTCTAACATGCTTTATTTTTACTCTCTCAATTTTTTCATTTATAATTTTTCTTTCTTTCTAAACCTGGTACACCTCTAGTATTTATAGATATTCATAAATTGATTGTTTAAATCAACTAATAAAATATTTAGTAGGTTGGAAAGCAAAGTAAGAGCTGCAGATAGCAGACAAAGCATAAATTACAACTCTCTTTTGATGTGTAACCTGCAGTAGAGTCGCAAAGTAGAGCGGTAAAAAGAAATGATTACAGTAGTAGAGCAGCAAAAAGGAAGGATTGCAGTAGAGTCGTAAAGTAGATCAGCAAAAAAGGAAGGATTGTAGATGTGAGGAGAGGAAAAGAAAAGGGGTGCATCCCCTTTGGACACTCAGCCATAATGCAGAACAGTGCAGAGCAGAATGAAGCCGACATGCAAAGCAGCTTTTTTTGGACGCCCAGCACATTGCAAATCCGTAAAGGAGATTACAGCAGAAAGGAGAGAAGATTACCCCCTTTTAACACTTCTTTAGACGGTTAGCCGCAACACGGGAAAGGGAACATAGTTGCAACATAGGATATCTTTTCTGCTTTCAACGCTTGCACAAAATAAGTCTCTTTGTACATTCATCAAAGAACTTGGCAGTAAGCAAGTGATAATTTTTTTTTTTTTTTTTTGCTTCAGACTTGCCATTATTAATAAGATAAAATCTCGTGTTTATAATTGTCTTTCTTTTTTTTTAAGTAAAATTAAATTTCTAGACTCTTTCATCGTTAAACATTCAAAACTCTCCATTTGTCTTCTTCCTATTTTCTTCTTTTCTCTATTTCTTTTTTTTTTAAGTGAAATCTATAGTAATTTAGAGATGACATCTTACTGATATTATATTTTGTTTTTAAATACTTAAGTTTTAACTTTGGGGTCTCATTTTTAATATTTTATTAATATATATTTAAACTAAAATTGTACATTTCAAATAAAAAGATTTAATCTAAACAAGATGTCTTATTAATTCGTTTTTTTTAAGCAACATCTGAATTGTGAAAACTTAGTGATATACATTTTTTTAAATTGGTCTTTTACAAGTCAAAATATTTTTCTTTTAAAATTATCTTTCAAGGTAAATATTCTTATTTATTCATTTTTTAGTGATTAAATAAATATTTTAAGGATATAATAAATTTGAACAATCAATTTGAAGAAATAATTTTATAACATACTAGGTAGAATACTAAGATTTTCCTACCCATAATCCACTCTTAGACTTTATATTCTCTTTTTATAAAGGACCAAATTTCTAAATATAAAGAATTCTATTCAAACTTTTTTCTTAAAATCCTGGTGGCAACTTCTTACTTTTGCACACTTTTTTTTTTCTGATCCGTCATGATTTTGGTTATGACAATGTGACAACGCACTTGGAAAAAAATGCTCTATATAGTACAATTGTAACTAGTGACACAGCGAAGATATTTAAGTTAAAAATAATTAAAGAGCTAGTGTTGGGTTTAGCATCATTAGCAACGTCACTCCCATTACCGCTTAGATAATAGATATTATGCAACTAGCGAAAATATATATATTCGTGACTATATCCGCATTTCTATTATGATATTATATTTTTATTTTTAAAATTTGATAATTAAAATAATTATATTATATTGACCGTATATGTCATAAAAAAGGAAAAAGAAGATAATTAAGAAAAATAGGAAAAAATTTGAGAAAGTGAGAGAGATAATGTAAAAATAATTTAAGTGAATAGTAAAAGTAGAAGTTAAGTTAGAATTTAAGTTAAGTGGATGCAAAAATACTAAAAATTATTTAAAAAAGAAAAATAATTATTATATTTATAGTATAATTAAAGATATAACAATCTCAACAAAATATAGACAAAAAATACTTATAAAAAATTCTGTTTAATTCATATATTAGTATAAATTATTATCATTATTTTTTATAAAGATAATTTTATCATATAAATACAAACTCAGGTTAGTATGTATTACTATATTATGTAGTGCAAATCAAATATGAGAGGATTAATAATAATATTATTTTTTAATTTTATCTTATATGTCATTATTTTCTCATCATTGACAAATAACTTAATAGTCATCGTTAAATATATAATTTTTTTGTAATATTTAAAATATGTTAAGAATATAAAAGTGTTTCATATTAATTTTGGTAACATTTTAATAAATGTTGCATCTAAATCATATTATAAGATGTCATTAACAGTATTTTATATACGACTAAAAATATAAAAAAATATTACTATGAAAAGTATTAGTAATATTTAAAAAAATTACTCAAAGTAATATATGTAAGAATGAGTTTTATTATTTTTTTCTTTTTCTAAAACTAAAATATTGTATTCCACCATTAACCCCGCTAAAATAAAATACTTAATGTGGTTAGAAGGACAATTTATTGGATTCTCTTGACTCAACGATAATAGCATCAATATGTCGCAATAATTAACTGTCGCATACAAACTCTCACTTAATTTCTGGCTGTGTAATTATTACATGATATAATTAAGTTTAATTTATTCATCTTTAAGTAAAAATATTAATTTGAGACAGTCTCTTTTAAGACGAATAGAAATATAATTTAGAGAGTACTTGCCTACCTTGGTCACGCAAACGGCTAAATATATAAAATCATTCATAGGCTTTTCCTAATCAATTAATTCAGTTTATATTTCAAAATAATTAGTTTATGAAATACTACTGTAATTTCCATGATTAAATGTTTCAGAATTCATCTTTTTGTTTATCATTCTCATTCTTTTGAGTAAAAAAAAAAAGTTAAAATAAAACACAGAATAGTTTTCTGTATTGTTGTATAGGTAACTTTTGTTTTAACTTTCTTGGAGCGCCGGTAGCTAGGTGCAAATTCAAGAAAGGTTGTTTATTGGATACCAAATATAATCGAATCATTGGCAACACGGAGAAGAAAGAAACTTTCACTAGGTGGACATTATTATGTTAATAAATTCGGTATTAGCTATCCTACTTTTATGTTATCTTTTATTTTTTTTTAAATGTTAAAGAAGATCTTGAATATTTTAAATGGGCTATAGAAAAGTTTTATGTAGTCTAGTGGCCAATGATGACTCCCTTAAAATTGGGTGGTTTGGTTGAGACAATTTATTGACAAAAATCTTTTGGTCTAGGAATAAAAGTTTTAGAACTTCTTAATTTGAGTCTATTAGTTAAATAGAGGTGATAATTTTTTTTTTTTGTAGAGTCTGGTATTATTTGTTACTATTCTTATGAGTATGGTAATATAGGTGTTGGCTTTGAAGGTGGAGGAGAGATCTTTTTGTGTTGGAGGAAGCTTTGTCTAATCAATGAGTATAGAAGAAAGATTCTTTTGGGACGTTTACAATTAAATCAACCTATTTTCTTTTACAGGTTCAATTGTTGTAAGTGAGTTCTCCCTCTTCTTATTTTATCATTTTTAAAAAACTTCTAAAAGAGTTTTATATCACTCAAAATGTTTACGTTGGCTCGACGGGTCATTTTAGATAAGTTGTCAATTCAACTTGTGAAGAGAAATATTGTATCAAGGGCAGAGTATGAAGGAGATAATCATTTATTTTTCTTTTGTACTTTGGTAATCCGAATATGGTATGCAATTTAGATATGACAGAGTCATGTCTAATTATATATATTTATGTTCTTTATATATAATTTACTTCTATATATTTAGAAAGAAAATGATGTGTTATATTCATCATCTTTTTGGCATGTCATAGAATGATTTAAATAGATTATGTGTAAAAAAATAAAGTTTGAGGATGATTTCTTTAATTTTAAAAGTTTTTAGACTCGATAAAATATATATTATAAACTTGATTTAAGGACAACAAGGATGATGATTAAAACTCTTTTTTAATTGATTTATTGATCATGGAACTTAATTTTATTTATTCTTTTGATTTAATCTCGCGATATTAATACAAGAGAAAGATTAACTAACGACAAAATGATTAACATGATTAAAATTTATTAAAAATTAAAAAATTAAGAGAGATAATAATTAAATTTGAAGCAAGAATCACAAAAACTTATTATTTCTAGTAAAATTTAACCAATAATAAAAATTATATTCAATATGATAGTAGCATTTCTCGTGATATATTGGATTAGATGACTATCCATTATTATATTATTTTTTAATAATTTTTTTATAAAAAGAAATAGGTTTTTATTTGTGGGCGAAGTCTTTTATAAATTATTAAAAGCATTTATGTCGATGCCAAATTCTTAGATGAAGCAAAGGATTTTCACTATAAATAGTCAGTCTCCTGAATTGTGAGTAAAACAATAAAAGAAAGAAATATCCTTGGTCACTATTTGATCTACAATGTCTTCCTCAAAGATGTTAACCACTTATCTCTTGGCGTCGTTGATCCTGCAAACATGTTTTGGACATAACCCTCTTTACCATGTGTGTTCAAGCTCTGAGAAGTTCGACGATCAAAGTACCTATGCAACACTATTGAAAATACTCATCACCAAGCTCACTTACAAAACCTATTCAACAGGTTTTGCGGTTGACTCAACGGGCCATTTCGAAGACCAAAAAACATATGGGCTTGCTCTTTGTCGTGGCGATGTGTCAACCTCAGAATGCAAAACTTGTATTTCTAACGCAACTAAAGAAATTCGCAGTCGCTGCCCATACAACAAAGGTGCCACCATATGGTACGACAACTGCATGTTCAAGTACTTGAACACCAATTTCGTTGGCCAGATTGACAACACAATCAGGATCTATATGTGGAACGTGAACAATGTGAGTGACCCTGCAACGTTTAACTCAAACACTAGATACTTATTGACCCAGCTTGCTCAAAAGGCCTATGATCAGAATAATCCCAAATTATATGCAGCCGGACAGGTCAAGCTTGACAATTCAGTCACACTTTTTGGGTTGACTCAGTGCACACAAGACCTTTCTAGCAGTGATTGTAAGGCATGTCTTGATGATGCACTTAACAGACTCCAAAGTTGTTGTGATGGGAAACAAGGAGGCAGAGTTTTAGGTGGAAGTTGTAACTTCCGATATGAGATTTATCCCTTTTTCACTGAGTAAATTAATTACACTCTAAGCTTATGGATCGATCCACCTCCTTGGTTATATATATAAATCTTATAATGCTTTTCAATTAGCATATGAATAAATAATGATGAAATGAATTAATTGTTGGATTATTTTTAGATTCTTAATTATGTAGATAAAAGTTTAATATATTCGAGTATGTTAGATTTTTTTTTTTTAAGAAGAAAAAAGATCAGATTGATAGAGAATGAGAGAGTAATTATTTTAAAAATATATAAAATGGAAAAAGTAAAAGTTTATTTAGCGTTAAAAGTAAGAATAATTCTTACTTTTGTTATTCGTAACTGTGGATTCTACAATTTACGGGATGTCTTCAAATTTTTAATTTGCATCTTAATATTAGAATTTACAGGATGATTTTTACTTTTGTTTTCTTGGATTCATATTATAATTAGTATTTTAACTCCTAACTTAATGTATGAAGTAAATATTTTTTTATACAGTACACAATTATTTACCAAGTTTAGTGGAAAGAGTAAGCAGTCTTTTACAATGTCACAAACTAAAATTTGAATTTTTATTGGGAGATACTCACATTAATTAATTCAGTGTCCAGCAGTAAGATGAAATACTTGTATGCTGGATTTTGTGGAAAAAGTTTTACTAAAGTTTGGTGGTCTGTGTGATTTGATGTTCTTTAGTCTTTATGGTTACACAAAAATGGTATTATCTTTATAAATGAAGTAGCTAACAGTGAATACGTGTGTTCGAGTGGATTAAATTTAGATCTTAGACTTGATTTAATATCAAGATGAAAGGCTTTTCTATTTTATTTTTTTATTTTTTTTGAGTGATGAACCAACCCTTGCTATGCTTGAAATGTTTGCAGAGACAGCAAGATTTGCATCATTTATAATTTCAGCAGTGGCTGGTGCTGAATATTATGCAGGATGAGGCTGATTCTTTTAAATGTTGAGTAAATTTACTCATGGATTAATTGTTCATTAATGCAAGAGGGATTGTTTCTTTTTGTAAGGGCTAGTATTTTGGTTGTGCTGTATAATATAGTAGGAGATTAGTTGTCTATGTAAAAGACTTTTGGTACCCCACTTATATAAAATTGTTTTCGGCCAAGAGTCTCACAATATCCAAACTAAATATTAAATTTTGTAATATAGCACTAAATTCTTTCTTTTACTTATTCATCTTATGTGCTTAATTTACAAATTTTAAGATAAAATCATTCCAAATTATTAAAGCATTTGAATATGGAAAACTTCGTTTTTTATTTCACTTTCTTAAACATAATGAACCCTTCAACATATATATTTCTTGTAGCTTTTTTTTATATTAACTTTTTTTTTAAAACAAAGCATAGTTTTCTTCCTTTCTTAATAAAACTAAATTTCTATAAACTCTTTCAAAACTAAACTCTCAAGGTTCTTCATTTGCCTTCTTTTTCTATTTTCTTTTCCTTTTACTAAAAGTAAAAGGGAGTAATTCAGTGACCTCTTACTAATTTTATGTTTTGCTTCTGAACCGTTGTTACAATTTAATTATGCTATTTTTGTAACTTCGTCTTTTAAAATTTTAATTTCTTTCAAAATTTTCTTTCACAGATAAATTAATATTAGAGTCTTTGTAACATATTTTTTTGAATATATTCTTTATAATTAATTAAAAATTATAAAATTTTATTTCTTACTTAACGAATTTCACTCATAATTTTATAATTTATAATAAATTTTAAATAATAATAAAAAAGTATTCGAAGTGTTAGAGAATCTATACTCGGTGTATATTCTCAGTGTATCACTAGCCCTCCTTAATAAATATTCTTATTCATTCATTCTTTTCTGTTGACAATATTTTAGGATTATAATAAATTTGTACATTAATCAATTTGAATTAACCATTTTATAACAATATACTTTCCATATCCATTATCGATTCCAGGACTTTGAATCTTCGATTCAAAAAGGACCAGTTTTCTAAATATTTTTTTTCTCTATTTCTTTACACTTACTTTTTTCCCCTCTTTTTCACTCTTCCGTCATGATTTCACACTAACTAGTGCTGCACGAGTACTGAAGATGTTAGGTGATTACCCACTAGGAAAAAAATATCTAAGACAATAACGGTAGTGTTACAAGAAAGATATTGGGTGATTACGCACTAACTTGGTGCTAGTTTACTTTGTTGGTTACTACAATAATGTATTTTAGAATATTCTTAATCAAAATTTTAGGATTTGTTGAGTGATCGAGATAAGAAATATAAGATATAATAAGTTTTATTTTATTTTAATTTATAGTTAACAAGTTAGAATAAACTTAATTATCTTATGGATTCTATAAATTAAAAATTAATTCTAAGAGAGAGAAGTTAGGTTAGTCAAACAAATAGGATACAATAGATTATTTTTATTTTTGTGATCACTTTGCAGTGTTATCTTTCTACCCACCATTACACATGTCAACAAATTAAATTGAATTCGACATCTCACATGAAAATATGAATTTTACGCCAACCCAATCTAACGATAAATAAGTTAGAGGTAGAATTTGAATAAAAAAAGATAAATTTTATTTTATGAATTAATTTTATAAAGTTAGATGAAGAAGAAAATGTTTTTTTTCCTTTAAATAGTCTCTCTGGATATCATCATCAAGCTTATTTATAAGACCCCATCAACAGGTTTTGGTGTTGGCTCACTCTGCCAATATCATGACCAAAAAAGCCAAGGCGATTCTGAGAATAAATCAAGGGTGGTCACGGCCCAGGTCCAAATCGGTTAGGTCCAA
This sequence comes from Mucuna pruriens, assembly GCA_025330945.1. NCBI lineage: Eukaryota > Viridiplantae > Streptophyta > Magnoliopsida > Fabales > Fabaceae > Mucuna > Mucuna pruriens. The sequence goes on along the minus strand of JAENHJ010000042.1, from coordinate 1,907,272 downwards.
ATCGGTTAGGGCCAAAACATAAAATAAAAATTGTAAATGTAATTATTTTATATTACTGTATGTTGTTTTTAAAAATAATTGAAATTATTGTTTTAATATAATATTTTATTTTCTTTATTTAAATTAAAATGTGATATGTAATTATAAAATATTTTCATTGTTTTTTCTTCTAACATGTTACGATTATAAATTCATGTTAAATGCATTTTTAGTTCAATGTGACACATTAAAAGATGAAATAAACAGGTAATAATGTCTAGATTTGAAGTTTTTAATTAAATAAAAAAATAAACTAAAAATAAAATTATAAAAAAAAAATTATATTATAAATTTAAATTTCTAACTCGTAATTAAAAAATTTTAATATTTTTTCTTCTTTTTAAAAGTTGCATTTCACACACTCAAAATTAGGTAAAAAAATATCTCTTTTAATTATATCATAAATATTTAATCATCTATTTCTTTTTATTTAAAATAGATTTATATCACAAATTAAATTATTTTTATAAATTTTAAATATATTATATATTTAAAATATTTATTTATTATAAAAAATTATAATTATATAAAAATGAATGTTTTTATGTAATACATACTAAAATATTAATTAAAATTAAAAATTAATATATTAATATAAAATATAAATATAAGATTTTATTTGAAACAATGAAATTTTATTGACAATGATATAAAAATAAATTAAATAAAAGTATGATACATATTTTTAAAACTTTTTAAAATTATGTGTCTGTTTTTTTATATAATATTTATTTATTTAATAAATTTTGTATATAAAAAAACTTATTTTATTATTTATTTTGTACTCGTAAAATGTCAAGACAAGCCCTGCAAAAAAAGCATGTAGCCTTGCTCTTTGCGATGACAACGTGTCAGCCTTAGAATGCAAAACCTGGACATACAACGAAGATGGCATCATATGGTAGGACAGCTGCATGTTCAAGTACTTGGACACTGATTTCTTTGGCAAGATTGACAACACAAACAAGTTTTCTCTGTTGAAAGGGAACCGCGTGAAGGACCCAGCAACCTTTAACTTAAAAGAATAGAGAATTTTTTAGCCTGCTTCCCCAGAAACCTTATGTGAAAAATTTCAAATTATAAGCATCCAGAGAGCTAATCTTGAGAAATCAGAGACACTTTATAGGTTGACTCTGTGCAGCAGAGACCTTTCTAGCGACCATTGCAACAAGTGCCTTGATGATGCAATTGACGAACTTCCAAAATGTTGTGATGGGCAAATAGGAGGCAGGGTTGTGGGTGTAAGCTGTAACTTCCATATGAGTTATATCCCTTTGTCAAATTTTTGTCCCATTTTATTGTCAACAAAAACATATATCAAATTCATGCTTTGCAGTTAGATTTTTCTACAAACGAGAGCACATTGAGTAGTCTAAGTGCCTAAGTGGGTAGGAAAATCTAGTTAATTCTCGTTAACGGTAACTATTAAGATTTGTGGAAAAGTATCTTATTATCAAAGCAAAGAGAGGTACATGTATACAATTGGAAAGAACTAACAAATTAACAGAAAAGATAACTATGTCTAACAGTGCAATGCATTTTACACTCTATTGTGTGCATCCCTACTTCTCTTTCCTCTACTTGTTTGTTATTTCTAGCCCCTTTATAATAGAGCAGCTAAAGGACTAATTGGTTTGGGCCTTACTCAACACTTTGGGCCTTTTCCTAGCAGTGATTTATTCATTGATGCGCCTCCTTCCATTGCTGCCTGATATAAGGTTCTATCAGAGATATAATAACTTTTGTATAATTAAGGTGAATTGAATGAATAATTTAATGTAATAAATTCCTTTTCACCTAATTAAGGACGACTTGTATGATTGATTAGTGTTCTCCTCTCTATTTCTCAGCACACATACATATAATTAAATTTTTCAGCAAGAGCTACTCGCATATGTAATTCTTGAATTTCCACTAATATCTTGAACCAGTCTTGAAAAGAAAACTACTGACTTCTGTTTTTATATGTAATATTTTTTTAAAAAAAAAAATCATTTATCCCTTTTTATAATTTTTTTAAAATGATCTCTTATATTAATTATTTTTTGACTAACAATAAATATTATAAATTAATAAACTAAATTTATTCTCTTGAATATAACTAGCCTACATTAATTAATTAAGTAAAAAGTAATTAAATAAAAAAATTAAAAGTCATAATATTTTAAGAATTTTCTTTTAAATAATATAAATTATCAACCAACTTAATATTATTACCTAAATTAACCTATTCTCTTAAGCTAAAAGACTACGGTAGATATTATGTTCCTAAGTGTTTTCCACTAAGGTTAGTGAGTCGTCCAATTGGACACTGGTGGAGAAGTAATGGAAATGGAGCAAATGGGGATTTGATGAGGTTACCACTAGCCTTAAGTCAGCTATGTCAACTCCATACTAGGCCAAAGAATCAGAACGTAACCTCTATTAATTGGAAACAGATGATTAAAAGTAGAAACACATAGCCTTAGAAGTTTGAACCGACTCATCAATTAATCCAATGCTCTCCATCTTTCTCAGTCTCTTCTCTTCCCTCCAAGGAGGCAATTGTATGAGCCCCTAAACCATGAAAATTACACTGATTCTAGCCCTTATGTCACCAACTTAAACCAGTTGTTTGACCTGTTACACACCAAAGTGCCTCCTACCGGTTTTGGACACGGTTCCATTGGCCAAGTGAACGGTCTAGCCTTGTGTGCGGTGATGTCAACGCCACAAACTGCATGTCTTGTGTCAATGAAACAACCAAAAAGCTTCAAGAGCGGTGCCCAAACAAGAAGGGAGCGATAGTCTGGTACGACTATTGCCTTCTTAAGTACTCCAATTAATACTTTTTTATTCAATTGCACCCACTTATATACTTTTTACAGGCTATCTCATTATATACTTTTTTTTACAGGTTATCTCACTAGAACAAATATGATCACGTGGATGACCTCACTACTTTCAATGGTAAAGTCAATGAGTTGCTAAGTGCTTTGGCATACAATGCATCTCAGACTCCCGTAGGGGAATTGCAACTCGAAAAATCAAAAACATTGTACAAGGGACTTCTTTCGCCATGCTTCTAAGAAGTGTCTTGACGTGCTATCAGCGAACTTCCAAATTCTTGTGACGGAAAGCAAGGTGGAAGAGTCGTGGGTGGGAGCTGTTATGTTACATATGAACTATACCCTATTGTTGAGGACTAACCATAACTTTTCATGTTTCTGCTACATTAAATTGTGTTATACATGTTATACTTCGTAGTTAAATAAATGATCATGTGGATCAACCATCTAATAGTAGAGAATTTAAATAATATACACAACGTTTTAGGTGCAAGTTTTGCTGCGTTCTTTGTTTTTCTTTACTTGATAAAAAAAATGATCACAACTCGAGGATAAAAATTAAATGTTCATATTTTCGGTGACTGGTGCAGCATAATTAAAATTTTCTTTTAACGACAAGTGTTGGGTTTAAAATTTCAGGTGATTCCTAACACTTAATCGTGGACATTATTACTTGAGACGAAGGAGTAATTCAGAGAAGGAAATGCACAAGCATAAGTTGCCATCGGCTTAAGTTTTGATTGTTGTGATGTGTTGTATACAGGGTGGATTTCTACCAACAGAAAATGTATCAAATTAATGCCATTTCGAAATAGTTAACTAGGAATTTCACCGTAAATAGATGAAATGTAATGCTATCAATGTTAGTAAAAACCAGTTTCCTCTGCATTTTTACTATGTTCTTTATTAGATCCCTAATTGCCATTTGCCAACATCTCCTAAAATAGTTTAATATTCTGGCACGATGGGTTGGTTGGATACATGGATTAGGTGCACCACTAGGGAAGAAGAAGAAAAGCCTCAAAATGATTGCCCTGTACATCTCTCTCATTTATTCCACAAAACATGGAAAAAAAAATTTATGCTGCCAGATTTGATTGGTTAGATAGAGAAGAACTTCCTTCCTTGTTAAATTTGTTGGTCGAATGATGTGCGTGCAAGTGAACTAAGTCACAAATTTCTGATAGTGGAATTGATAAAATAGTTTTGGAATTATAAATGTGGAAAAGGCCAAACATGAGTTGTTGTCAATCCAACAACTATCATCTGAAAATTCTACACCTGTGAATCCGCCAGGCATCAACCACCCAAACGCTTCCCACCTTCCACTTAGCTAGAAAATTTAATAAGTAAAAGATTAGGAAGAGTCAAGACAGGCAAGAAAGAGTACTTGCATTCCAACTAATATAATCCCTCTCATTTGCATGACTATACCAACTCCAGCATTGCATGATTGAACCACAAGTACACATCATCCTTATCATCATTGTCAAGATTCTGCTCCAAATTCCTTTATGCCTTTATATATAGACTTCTAAACTCAAGTCAAATGTCAATCACATCCAAGCATTTAACTTCAATCACTTCTAATCTCTTGTGAATCTTCTCAGTCACTTACATAGCAGTTAGCTAACATGGGTGTTCCTGAAATGATGTTCAGGGTATCTTTTATGGCTATACTCATCAACCTGGCCTTGGCTACAAACTACAATGTTGGAGGACCAAATGGTGGGTGGGACACAAACTCAAACCTTCAATCATGGGCATCATCCCAAACATTTTCAGTGGGAGACAGTCTTGGTAAGTCACTAGCATATATGCATCCATCAAATAAATTACCTTATGTTGATCAAACTAAAATATAAAGCAAAATATTATGTGTAAATTGATGACATTGACATTGATGCATGCAGTTTTCCAATACCCGCCAAACCATAACGTGGTTGAAGTTACAAAGGCAGACTATGACTCTTGCCAGCCAACTAACCCAATTCAGTCTTACAATGATGGCACCACAACCATCCCTCTCACTTCAGCAGGGAAAAGATACTTCATCTGTGGGACAATAGGACATTGCAGCCAAGGAATGAAGGTTGAAATAGACACTCTTGCCACTGCAACAATTTCTGCCACACCAGCAGCATCTCCTGAAGATTCTACTACTTCACCTGCAGAATCTCCTGAGGATATTCCCACAGCACCAAGTCCATTGTTTGAAACTCACCTAGAAAGTCCTACATTCTCTCCAGTCATTCCTTCCACTGAATTTCCTGCTTCTGCTTCACCTCTAGTGCAACATTCATCAGACCTGTCAGCTTCATCAACCACGAGAGGAAATCTACAAGCCTATGCTGCGGTAGTGTTAAGCTTTCTAACGATGTTTGTGGCCTTCTAAGGATGGGAAAATTTTATTTAACCGTTGCTTCTGAGTTTATTCCGTGTGAAAATTTGTTTTGCTTTATCAGTTTGGTGTGATTTATTGCTTACTTCAGAGATATATTATAAGCGTGTCTTATTAGTCATTGATATTTGATAATAGACACTATTACTGAAACTTCTTTTGGATCATCCTACCAAGGATAAGCTTGCACTCAGCAACTTCAAGTCTTCAGAACTTTTCTTAAAAAAAATAAAAATAAATAAGACTCTAAACTACTTTTATACAATAGCAGATTCTGTGAAAAAGACAGGACAGGACACATTTAGTGATTTGAACATGGCATTCATTGAGTATCTTGGAACAATAGGCACTTTCTGTTAAATGAAAATGAAAGGAACATAGGTGATAATTTTGGTTCTAGAACCTGGACCAAGAAAAAAGAAAAGATTCCAAGAAAAGAACCACTCCAACTCATTTTTATTTTAATCATGTGACACACATTGTAGCCATGACACACAGCATTTTCTTACCATAGTTTAGCAACAGCAGCACAAATTTATCTTATTAACCAGTTTCCAAGCACACTTTCCACCAGTGACTTTAGAAAACACACAATAGACAGGATGGATAACTTACACAAAAATATAACACAAGAAAAGAACACAGAGAACAAAGAAGTGGATGCTATTGCTAACCACTTTATGCAACTGGAGGTCGAAGCAGATGATCCTTTGATGTATCAACTGCAGCAGGGGGCATAAACTGCCACATGCCAATTCCAGGGTATCCAATGAAAGGTATCAGCTTGTGGCTACCAACTTGTCCTTTAGCAGCTGAGACTTGAGGTAGAAAGCTGGGATGTACATTTGCCAATTTTACCTGCTGCTCCAACTTTTCTTTCTCTTCCTTCAGCCTATTCTTCTCATCACGAAGCTCGTTCTTCTCAGTCTGCAAGGAAACACAAGTTCAGAACTACACACAATGAACACGCTCTCCTGATCACCACTTATTTTGACTTTAGAGAAAGCATAGCATTTTGAATTTCAGACAGAAATAAGCATATTACATAAAGAAAACCTATAAACATAAAATCACCTTTAGTTCTTTAATTTTTTCCAGTAATTCATCATTCATTTCCTTCAGCCTCTCGGCTTCATTTCTTAATTGGATTACCACTCGACCCGCGTCACTTAATATTGCAACTTTGTCTGTTTTGGGCAGCCTACCAGGCTCCAAGATAGAACTCAGTTCCAGAAACCTTAAAATCATGCCAAATTGAAGACATGAGATTTATAAGACTAAACTCAATCAGACAAGATGCAAATTTAATAGCATGCCTCTCATTCAGTTTATCCCTTCGCAATTTCTCACGACATGCCTTGGAGCCAGATGCACATGATTCAGTCCTTAACCTGAAGTAGCAGTTGCAAATAATTTAGGGAAAATAATGAAAGAGAGAGAAAAGTATACTTAAACGGTTTTCCCTGTCATTAGTTTATTAAAGTTTAAACATAATCCCTCACTGTTAACTAACTAACAAAAGAAACTCCAACAAGGTCCAGCCTAGTTGGTAGATAGTTGGATTCTTTGACTGTTATCAAGGGTTTTATTCTTATCATGTGTATGAAAAAAAATTTGTTGGTAAAGACAAAATTTACTTGGGTAATTTTAGTGTCCGACTATCTATCGAAAAACAACTTTAGTGCAAAATAAAAAATTAAAAAAAAAAGTAACAAAAGAAACATAACGAGCATTCCTAATCTCCAAATTTATCAACATCAGTTGACACACCGGAAACATTTATGTCCATATATTCTTTACTGTGTCTAACAATGATTGATTAGCAGAGGCAATTGAAAGAATCATTTGGAAATTCGATGCACGATAAGATTCTTTTTACTCAAACCCATGTTCACCATAGTACATAGCATTAATTTCCTTTTCTATGTTCACAACATGGAGAAAACTGTATGTAAAGTTCTAGCCGACAGAGTTTGGATAATTGAGTGCTCTATTGCTTTAGAATCTCTTAATTCTAAAATATGTCATAGGACAGACATCAAATTGTACAAATTTCTAAATTATCCTGGTTATGATTCCCACATCCCTGCTCCATGTCAAGATTCCAAATCATCGAACTTTGAACCCAATCAACAATAGTTAAACTTAAAACAGTTGTAAAGGTACAACTTTTACTTCACATATTCTTTAGAGTCACAGGAGATATTACCGTTTAGAAGGACCATTTTCCAGGACAGTTGAATCCAGTGAGTATTCCATTTCCAAGCTGCAACTATAAAATAATCATCATGAGGCAGTTCTAGTTCTAGTTCTAGTTCTAGTTCTAGCTTTTTAATAAAGGTTAATAAACTTTCACCTTTCTAGGGAACAAGAAGAAATACAATATTCACTAGAACTCCCATGCTCCAGCACTTCGTGGTGCAAAGTGTAAATAAACCAAAGAGAAAGAAGAAGAAGAGAACAAACCAAACCCACCTCGTATGTGAAGGAGCCTTGAAGGTGTGACTCTGAGGCCCCCAACTGAAACCAGCAGAGTCTGCAGCCATGAAATCAGCAGCAGCAACAGAGATGTCAAAGCCATAATCATAAAGCCAACAGGAGGAACCACCTGAGGAAGTCATGTCCATGTTGCAAGCAAGAAGAGGGAAGAAGAGTGTGTATCAACTGAGGCCAAGAGAGTAGTGAATAGCGGAAGAATATTATAATACTATGTTACACAAAACATTATTCATTTGTTCCTTATGCTTTTGTTAATTTATTTTACTTGTTCCTTATCTTCCGTTTAAGTGTAAAGAGAAAGTCATTGTGATTATGAATTGTGATTATGAAGGCTGTGACGGAAGCAGCAGAATGTGCATCATGCTAGAACAGTGCGCCATGGCCAATTGGCATTACGTTGTTACAGTGCAGAGGAGCCAAGTAAACGCCTTCTCCCCTTGGTTGGTGCCTTTCAATTGAGACCGTTTCACATGCAAAGCTCAGTTGACCATTCACCCACGTTATTATTTTACTCAAAAAAAAAAACCATTGAAAGCATATAGTGGTTAATTATCAATTTTGTGATAAAAGAGAATTTTAACTTCATTCTTTGTTGCTAACGTCAAAATATTCTCCATAGTAATTCAATTATTTGCTTGATGGATGAACAAATTAATTAATTATTATTACCTAGTGATGTCTGCTTCAATGAAGAGATGAAAATAATATTTCTATTTTATATATCTCGGTATCTTAAATTCAAAACTATTAAGAATTTGTTCAAAAAAATTATTGATTTATTAAAATTTAATATAAAAATAGTTTTTGAAGTGATCAATTATCAAAATAATTGTTCAAATTTGTTCAATGTTCTTGAGTTCAAGTTCTGACCTAAATACTTTAAAAAAATGTCATATATTGTAGTTCTATCTAAGTAGAATATAATTGTCTCTTATAAAAAATATTCCTGATAAGAGGTGACAAATTAAAATTGATTTAATGAATCAATACAAACAACTTATAAATAAAATCGAGATGAATCTTGAAATTTATGTTCAAGAAATATTTGAATTTGGTCTTTAGTATGGTATAATTACTTTTTTAATTTATTTTTTTTTGTAAAATTTATATAAATTTAAGGAGGGAAAGTAAACCAATTTAATATGGTCTAATGGGTCAAACTAGTTGAATAAATATACAACTTATAAGAAATTTGATGTGGTTCATTTTTTTTTTTATATTTTTACTCTATGTCTAGGCTGAATTAGATTGGAATACTCTTTACCAACTCTATTTGTAGACTACTCTAAAAAAAACATTTAAAATAGTTACATCTTTTAAAAAAAATATACCTCACTATTAAATAAGAATAAAATAAATAATTTTAATTATTAATTAAAAATAATTAATATTCGAACATATTTATAACTTTATATACGTCTACACAACATTGATTAGAAAAAATAAATTATACATTAATAAAATAAATGATTTTATATTATCATTTAATTAAAAAATCATGATAAATTTATTGAATTTTATAATTAAAAGCTATAGTAATAATTATTTGTAATTAGATGATAATATAAAATTATTTTACATTATTAATATATAATTATGAAACTGAATTAATTATTAATTTTTTAATTAATAACTAAAATTATTTACTTTGCTTCTTGTTCTAACCTGATTTACTGAGCTTAAAATAATAGAATCCTATGGAAGTAGCTATCAATTTTTTTGGGACGGTGGACTATTTAATGAGAGTTGGGTAGGAGAAGTCCGGTGATGTTTATAGAAATGACGAAATTGAAATAGACCTACTAATCCTGAAAATAGTTATGACAATAGTGATTAGCTCATTCGTGTTGTATATTGTGAAGAGTAATCCATTGTTGTGCTCACCTATGCTCTTTGGATGCATAAACAAATCCAACTAGCCATTTTCAGATGGCTTGAAGCATGCTGTTAATTGACGCCACGTCATGTCCATAAAAGTACGTTTTAAGAATTAAAATCAGAGATTAATGGCCTTTAGGCCCTCCTTGCAACCAAACAAACAAAATTTGACGAGTGTGGAGGGTAATTATATTATTCCTAAAAAAAATTAACTTTTGTTAATATAATATTATATATATATATATATATATATATATATATATATATATATATATATATATATATATATATATATATATATATAATTTTGTATAATTTAAAATATAGTAAAAAAAAGCTAATTTATAAGATGAGTAGTGTTCCATTAATTTATTTCTTGCCTCACTTTTTATTTTCTTAATTAGATATTTTAAATATTTTTTAAAATATTTATTTCATACACTATCCTCATAATTAATTAAAACAAATTCTTTTGGTCATTTCAAACTACTTTTCTTTTATCATTATATGTGTATTTAAACTTTTTAGGAAGGGTTTGTTTCATGTATTTTTTCTATTTTGAAAAATATGAATGTAAAAATATTTATTTTTATGTTTATTAAAAGATCGTGAAAAGAAATTCTCAAGTATCATTTATTTCTAGAAAAATTACATAACCATGTTTTAAATAGATTTTATTTTCATGATGAATGATATTCCTATGAGAATGTAAAAAATTATTTTCTATCATACATATAAATTTTATTTTTATTTATTTTTAATATTAAAAAATATTTTTAGGAATATTAAATCTAAGCAAATATTTTTTTAAATATAATCAAGAATAACATTTCTAACCTAATATTCCTTGAAATGTAATTCTTGTGAATATAATATGATATCTAAAAACAAAAGTCTTTTAATTAATTATTTGTCATTTTCAATTTACCTTCAACTTTATATAAATTTCAATATATATTTTTTTGAATTATCAATAATTAAAAATAAATTTGTGTCACAATTTAAATTTTTGATTGTGTATCTAAAATATAAATTGTATATTTATTTATCATAAGTTTTAATTGCAATATAATATATATATTAAAAATGTTTATTTATATTTAAATTTTAATTATATAAAATATATATTTATCATATATAATATATAAATTAAAATACTAATTTATATATATAAATATGTTCTCACAGTCAAAATTTTCTATATCCGTTATGGAGTCTATTTAGGGTCCAACTAATTCAACTAATCTTTTAAGAATTATTGCCATGAACAATTCTAATAAATACACGTATCTTACATCACAGTTTAATTAGGACTGTAGTGACAACATTATGACACACTCAAGCGATAAAAGAAACACATCCCTGTTATATTATGTAGTCTTACATTTTTTATGTGATCATCAAAAGTGGGAATTAAAATCATTTCATCACTACCAATGATCTGAACTATGTAAAACCATACAAAATAAGCCTAAACATTACAATCATGATTACACAAACTTCATGCATATATGGCAATCCATCCCTTATTTGTTTTGGAGACACTCAATTAAAATTGATTTTTTTTAACAAACGTGTGTATTTCTTTGAGGTATCTAAAACTAATGGCTGAAATTTAAATGTACGTTCTTGCGTTTTCATTGTATACTATTTATTTATATCAAAATTGTTTTTTTAGAAATTTATACGTATATTGGGAAGTAAGTATGAAATTTTCATACTTATTTTTCAAAATAAGTATAAATTTTCATAATGACAATTCTATTATTTTTTATTTTTTTATATCTTTTTTTTTATTTATAAACTAATATATAATCTAACATGTGTATATAAGATAATGTTATTTGTTTTTAGCACCATCAAATCACAAACTTGTTTTGTAGAAAAATAAATATTCAAGAAAAAAAAATATCAATAAAAAAATTATAAAATAACGTCAATAAAAACTATGAAAAACTAATGAGAAGTATATAAAAGAGAAGGTACAATGAGAAAATGTTATTTTAATTTTATTGTCATTAAATCACAATCTTGTTGTTATCAAATAAAGAACACTTGAAAAGAAAAACACTAATAAAAAAATCAACTGATAATAAAAATTATGAAAGATAAATAAAAATATCATATCTCAACGAAAATGTATAGAAGAATATAAAGATTTAACAACAAAAGAAAACTTCCCAAAGAACAAGAGGGGAAATGAGTAAATAAAACTTACAATTATTTGAAATAAAATTAATAAAAATATATTTAGATAAAATCATATTAAAAAAAAAGAAATATACTAAATAATTTGGTAGGTATATATAGCAAAATAACTTGGAAAGGTGCCGCGGTGGAGGGGAAGGTAGGAACCTGTTCACTGTTTTAGGGTCTGTGTCGGTGAGCATGAATTGATTCAATTTAGTGTGAAATGTAAAAATGGAATTAAAAAGTAACTAAAAATTGAATAAAACATTAAAATAATTAGATTTTTATTAAATTATATTGGATTTCATATGTAGATTTGAAAAACTAATTTAACTTAATTTAAACTAAACCAAACTTATACACATATATTTATGAAATTATCACACTACTAACATTGTATAAGTAAAAAAAAATGAAATTAGTATACTAATTTATTTTTTACATTTTTGTATCATCTAAACTATCACTTATTATTCTAATATTTTTATAACCCTATTTAGTTTGTTTGAAATTTTTTATCACTTATTCTCTGTTATTATTTAACTTTACTGTTTTATAATAAAAAGTAAATGAATTTAATTAAAATATCCTAGTAGTATTTTTTATATTATCATCAAATCATATATTAATAAGACTATTTACTTTCATAATAATTATTTTAACAGTCAAATTTAAAAATATTTATAATTAATTAACAGTGTAAAAAATATACTATGTAAGAAAATTGAACTTAAAATTAATTTTGATAAAGAACACTTATAAGAAACAAAATATAAGATAAGCACTAACAAGTCAAAGTTTACAAGAAAAGTAGTACTTTATTGCATGTATTATTAATTTTATGTTCTATTTGCACTAAAATCACCTCATCCAAACATTACACGAATGATGACCTTGTGTTTGAGATGCTGAAAATAATATTATGTAATGGGAAATATGTTAACCACCCATTAAGCTTTGGACGAAATTACATTTTTTTTCATGTACCGTCAATTTCTTGCAACTAAAATAAAGAAGATTTATGTCTTGCTTTGACCTTCACAAGATAGTCAACGAAAGGAGAGTACTGTAGTTAATTAGCAGTGCTAGTAAAATACTACCCTCTAACATATTAAAAATTATAAAATTATAATGAGTTATGACTTATTAAATAAATAGTAGAACTCATAAAATTATAATTTTTAATTATTTCAGTTAATAATAATAAAATATTTAGGGAATGTGTTATATTATTATTTTTAATTATATATAACTTTTTTGGCTTTAAAATAATTTGAGTGGTAAAATATTTTGATAAATACTTGATGTTATTATAAATGAGAGTTAAACCTAGTAAAACTGAGTTATTAAAACTCCAAATTGCGACGAAATTTATTCTGTAATTTGAATGAGGATAACTATGAAAAAAAAATCAACAATGCTATATAGTACGAGAATCTTTTACATCATGAATATGATACAAACACCTATCCTGAAATTATATTGGTTAAATATTAAATTAAAAATTTAAAAAACACAGCATTTGAGAGAAATCAAAGATAGACGTATGCTTTTAAGATTGCAATAAATTCGTACATATTAGCATTTTTAAAAAACAATACTAGATGCTAATAACTTCCACTATTAATTAAAGCATATTGAAATTGGAAGTTACGATAAGACTACTAAGACTCCATTGATGCAAAATGGGTTTTTGACCAAAGTAATAAAAATTCATTCTGATGGGACCATGTCCGGTGGGATACAGTATGTTTTAAAAAATTATGTTCGGATCGCTGATCTGAAATCCAACTATAGCCTTACTCCCTCTTGACAACGCAATAAAATTACAAGGTGAAATAATGTACTGGTGTAGGAAATTAAAAATTTGATTTGTTTAACCAAATTAAATACTAAATATTTATTTATAAGGAGGAATTAATTTATATGGTATAAATTACATTAATTCTACCATTGAATCCGTGGAAAAACTAATATATGATATTCTTTTAGCTTAATTAATGATATGGAATTTAAACTTAAAATGTGGAATTGTATATATTATATTAATTAATATATTAATAAAATATTAAATAGATTTATATTGATATAAGATTTTATAAATATATTTATTATATAAAAAATTTTCAATTGGCCAGTATGTTTTTTTAATAATATTATCTAATAAAATTTATTAAATAATATAAAAAATTATATAACTTAGAAAAATGTAAACTAATCTTACTCTATATTTATGTATACATTCAAATTTTGGAATAGAATCTTCGTCAATCTAGATAAAAGGTTTTTCTACCGAATTGTAATACAACTAGAGTTGAGACGGGATAGAGTTGGTAATTGAGTCGGTCCCATAAATCCGTCCAAACAATTTCTAATTAAGGTTCACTTATGTTTGTTTAGCTCAACTCAATTAGCCTCATCAGTTTGCTAGACTTTTAAAAACAAGGTAAAAAAAATGAACTTAACATAATTAATTTGTTTATTTTAATTAGAATTAATTTGATGACCTGACAAAGAATTAATAAGAATAAGTTGGACCATTAAGTCTTGAAAAAATGTGGGTGTTTTGGGAAGTGCCCCGTTTGCAGGATCCTGTTTTTTCAGGGGAAAACGTTAAAGAAATACTAGTATAAGATAAAATGGAGATGAAGGCGTGCTCCACTTATTAGATTCCGTTACCGTTGACAACTAAAATTCACAGCTTGCTTGCAATTGCAACATGGTAATAATGGTTGGCAACACATGGATTGAACCAAAAGAATAAGAAAGGGAAAAAGTTAAATTGAGTGAGTGTCATGTCATCATTGAAAATCAATATAGATGCCTCTGTAAATTTACAAGGCCACCTTACAAAAAGTACTCCACTATCTCACTCTAATTATCTCAATACTCATTAATCAAAACATCAACAAATTAAATAACTCCATCCCCTCAGTAAAATTATGAAAAATAAGAATAAGAAGAACCATCAGATCCACTGCCAATTTTCCTTTTTTCCCCAATCCAACAAAACAAAATGCTGTCAATGAAATTAGAGCCCTTAATCGGCGTTGGCATGCACGGGACCAGGGGTCACCAGCGCCGACCCCGGTGTAGGTGTACTTATAGGTGGCGCCGCCACACTAGGAGGATTCGGAGGGGTAGTTTCCGCTGGCGGCGGAGGCGGAGGCGGCGACTGCAGTATCGGCGGTGGTAAAGATGGGTTGGAATCGGGAGGAGGAGGAGGAGGAGGGGGAGGGTTTTGATTTGTAACCGGAGTAGCAGGGTTGTTGTCATTGTCAATGGGGGAAGGTGGGGTTGGTGAATTGAAATTGGGGCTTGGGAATGTGGTTGGGGAAGGAATGCAAGATCCATCGGAACATTTATTGGCGGTGTTGTGGTGGTGACGGCGTAGGAGCCCCAATCCCAATACTAAACCCAGAACAACCAGCACGGTCACTATGAAGATGAAGATCTTTGTTGCTTTCCCCACGTAGCACATTTTTTTTTTCTGCAACTGGGAAAAATAATTTCTGAACTTTGTAGGTGATGGTGGGGGCTTTGTCTCTCTGTCCGTCCTTGTAACTCTTTCCTGGTATTTGTTTATCTCGGAAGGGTGTGGCTTCTTTTTCGTCTTTTTCTCATGGCGTTTTGGGGTAGGAGAGTTTGAGAGAGAAGGGGTGCATGTCAAGAGTTACCACTGGTTGTTTTTTTCTGGCTGCCTTATAAATCAGGTCAGGCCACGGAGTGCGGGTGTTGTTATAATGTGAGCACGTGAAGCCTAATACAAGTGTTACATAAAGGTGAAACTAATCCTAAGTAAGGACCATACTATTAACAAAGTTGAACGAGTTGGTATGTAGTTTTGTAGAATGAAAAAACTTATTCAATCATTTCTACTCTTAAAAAAATTAGTTACCTAACTATCTATTGAAACCAAACAAATAAAAATAAAGAGCATTCGCTTTTGCTTGCTTGCACTTTACTGTAACAGTGGCTGCTGATAATTGCTAAGAGTTTTCGTAACATAATAACGTAAAGACTAAAGACAGTCTGTAAGCATTACTGATGTTAACCCCATTTTTTGGCCATTAGCATAGGCCATTTTCCATCCACAATAAAAAAAATAAAGATCGTTTTATCAAAGAAATGGTTGCTACGGGAGAAATAAATGGTATCCAGAAAAATTGTAATATGGTATATTAAAGTTTTATTATTTAATTTTCTTTTTGTAGATAACATTGTTTTTCAGTGTCACAGAACCTTGGACTGAAGAAGTGCAAGGGAGGATACGTATAAAATTGGACATTCTCACCCGGACTAAGTTATAGAAAATTCACAGGAAGGAATCTACTATGAACGAGGATGGATCGCAACTCGCGAGTAAAATTGAGCCGTTAAAAGGGGGATAGGATAGTCAATTATCATAGAGAACCGAGCCTGACAGACATGCATGTCTGCCACGTCATCCTTCTTGATAGGCTGTCTGTCTGTCTGATCTATCCAATTGGACTGGGATGCTTATATATTAATAAAAAATTGTTTTATTAATTGTACACATCAACGAATTGGGCTGGGACCGAAATGAACCTTCTTGTGGATTGATTTGATTTTGCGTTTCTTTTAATGGTCATGACTCGTTTGTTCTGGTACATTTCAGTCTTTTAATTGTACTTGGGCCTGAGCCCGTTACACCTAAACCCATCAGTCTCTCTTTTTTTTTTAATTTGTCTTTCTATTCATTCTACTAATTATATCCAAAATAGGATCTACGGTTATCATGGTTATTGAATGAGTGGCCAACAGTATTTTTATTTTTTGGTTAGAATTTTTTTTGACACTGATCAGGTTACAGCTGTAACAGAAAAGCAGAGAACTAACTAACTTAACTGTATAGCCAAACTAACTTACAGTGAAGCAAGAGACTAACGAGCCTAAAGTCATGCTTATTTTGCTTCGCTATATGCATAAAACCATGGTAGTTGAGTGAGGATATAAATTATGAATCGAAAAAATTATTTTTTGAATCGTGTGTAAGATCGTATAATAAATTGAAAAATTCATTATCAATAATAAAATATAATATATATATAAAATATAAAATTATAAATTCATTATTAATAACTAAAAATTATAATTACAAGAAATATTTTAAGATAAAAAACATGAAAATAAAAAGATACATAATATATATTAGCATTATACCCGTTTTGGGTGAAACCCAAACGAAGCAAGAATTATATAATTTTCTTATAAATTGACATCTATGTGATTTTGGAACTATTCGATTCTTTTTGCGATTCAAACGCAAAAAAATATACTCCTCCATTCATATCATTTTTCCTGCCATGAATCATTTTTCCTGCCATGAATCATATTGAGATTCATGTGATTCTAAATACACTGCGCATAAAACTGATTCCCAAGACTAAGGGCATTATTGACCAAGTAAAAGAAAATAGATAAAAGAAATATCCAACACACCACATCCACTTATGTTGTATAGGTTCCTGAATTGGTATATATTATAAACCGCTACAAATAGCACCTTTAATCAATATAGAAACAGAAATAACAAATTCATAATAGAGTGCGTAATTCATTGTTAGTTTATTCTTCTTCTTGGCTCCTTTTGTGATAGAGTAATTCTTTCATTGCATGGTTCATGCAACTACATGCAATTAGTATCAAGAAGTGTTAATCTGAAAACACGGGTAGATGAAAAGCATGGTGTATGCTACACAGTGTGGAATGGGGACAAGAATCACTTTTAAGTTCCAAGAAAGGTATTTCCAGCATGAAATGTCTGGGTCGGGACGTGTGGAGAGAGCAAGGAAGCCAAGAACGACACATGGCTTCAAATTAGATTGTAGCTACCTCAAGAAACAAGGAGGGGTTGGAGTGACGTTCAAAGGAGTAACTGCTGAATCTAAGGTAAACCATTTTTCTCCTTTTCACTCCTACCAAGCAACGAAACCCTAAACTAAGCATAGTAACAGGTGTGGTACCATCAAGCTGTAGCCACGACTGAATAGCTGGGTGATAGTTTGTAACTGTCTTTATTTCTTCTTCTTAAATTATTTATTTATTAGCATTTTCTTGTCACCAGACAAAATTTCATATAAGAGGAATTGGATTGACTATAATGACCCTAACTCTTTGAGTTCTTTCTTTGTATTTTGTACCCTAACTAAGTGATAAGGTGAGAGAGATCCACACAGGAGACTATTTGAGTGGTCCACGCTTTTAGATGTTTATTTTAATCGTAGGTCACGAGTCCCTTGCAATTAGGTACCCCAAAGTGCAAACTTCCAAACACAGGAGGAATAACTTAGTAAGGGGAGGTTGGAGAATATGTAGATACTTTATTATTACAAAATGGGAGAAAGAGGGAAAATTGACAAATTAAACAACCAAAGATTATTGTATTGTATGAGTACTGCACAACTAAAAGTTTAAAATGATATTAAAATAATTTCAATACAAAATTTGTTATTTTAATAAATATTGAACCTTTTATCATGAATTGTGTGGTTAATAAGAATTGTTCCTTGTGGTAAAAGGATGCATGTTGTATGATGGTGGACCGAATTTTTTGACAGAAAAAATTCAAGAAAAGCATGTAGGATTTCCAATTTCATCCACCTCTCATGTAACCTAGAATCTCTGCTCATAAAATGCAGGCACGAATTGAAACAATTTACAAAGATTCAATGTTGGCAAATTATGTACCAGTATATGTGATGCTCCCAGTAAGTCATAAAATCTTAAATATCTGTCTACATATCCATGCTACATATCTAGGTGTTCTGTCCCATTCTAAAAATATGGTTGCTGCTGCCAGTTGGGAGTTGTTACAGATGACAATGTCTTAGAAGACAAAGTGGGACTAAAGAACAAACTCAAGGAGCTACATGCAGCAGGTGTTGATGGGGTTATGGTTGATGTGTGGTGGGGTATAGTAGAATCCAAACCACAGCAGTATGATTGGTCAGCTTATAGAACCTTGTTTCAATTGGTTCAAGATTGCAAATTGAAGTTACAGGCCATAATGTCGTTCCACCAATGTGGGGAGAATGTAGGAGATTGTGTTTTCATCCCACTCCCTAAATGGGTACTTGAAATTGGAAAATCAAACCCTGATATCTTTTACACCAACCACAAAGGTGTCACGAACAAGGAATGTATATCCATTGGCGTAGACAACCAACCTTTGTTTCATGGACGAACTCCCATTGAGGTAACCTTCTTGAAAAATTTATTTCCTATTTTCTTCTTGTTTCTGGACTCTATATGTTAGTTAGTATGTTACTTAAAGCTCTAGTTCTAACCATACGCACATTCAGTTATTCATTTTTGGGTCTACCCAAGTCCAATTGTGGCTACTTTAGTTTATCATGAACTGAAAAACAAGCCTATACCAAACAAAGCCAGAAGGAATTTGTTGGTCTTTTTAGTTACTAATTCAAGCCATCAACTATATATAGTACGCACCTTCCTCTTGAGTCTTGACAAATTGTCGACAGTGGTTGAAACTTTTTTGCTTCTTGATGCAAAAATTGATTGTTTCTCATTGATACAGTTATACACCGATTATATGACGAGCTTCAGAGATAATATGGAAGATTTTCTTGAATCAGAACTCATGATAGACATTGAAGTAGGACTTGGCCCTGCAGGAGAACTCAGATATCCATCATACACACAAAATTTGGGGTGGGTATTTCCTGGTATTGGAGAATTTCAGGTGAGTTTGGAGTTTTTTATTGTAGCTATTCGTGCATAGTCCCATTCCATAAAATATTTAACTGAAATCAATTAAGGTTTAAGCTTCATGGTATACATTCACTACTTGTATCAATAAAAACAAGCCTTCCAATTCTCAAACTTATTTACATACTTCTGAAATCTGATTGCAGTGCTATGACAAATATCTTAAAGCTGATTTCAAAGAAGCTGCAGCAACAGCAGGCCATCCTGAATGGGAGCTTCCAGATAATGCTGGGGAATCGAATGACGTGCCCGAATCTACAGAATTTTTCAGACCAGGGGGAACTTATCAAACAGAGAAAGGGAAATTTTTTCTCACATGGTATTCCAACAAGTTGCTGACCCATGGTGACGAGATCTTGGATAAAGCCAACGATGTATTCTTAGGTTGCAAAGTGAAGTTAGCAGCAAAAGTAAATTCTTAAATGCATACGGTAAATTAGCAAACTTTGTTTTTTTGCATGCATGAATCAGCTGACAGATTCTCATAAACCAGGTTGCTGGAATCCACTGGTGGTACAAAACAGAAAGCCATGCTGCAGAGCTTACTTCAGGATATTACAACTTACATCATAGAGATGGATACAGACCCATAGCAAGGATGCTCTCACGACACAATGCTATTTTAAATTTTACATGTCTTGAGATGAGAAATCATGAGCAACCAGCTGAAGCCTGCAGTGGAGTCCAAGAACTTGTCCAACGAGTAATTTATTTCAACTTAAATTCCAATCACAAAATCAAGAGAGTTTGTAATTGACATATATTCTAATGTGTGTGCAGGTCCTCAGCGGAGGCTGGATGGAGAACCTTGAAGTTGCAGGGGAAAATGCACTTGCAAGATATGATTGTGAAGCTTACAACCAAATCCTTTTAAATGCTAGACCGAATGGTATTAACAGATACGGGCCTCCAACGTTGAAAATGTATGGTGTGACATATCTACGTTTGTCAGATGTGTTAATGCAGGAAACAAACTTTGATACATTCAAGGCCTTTGTCAGAAAGATGCATGCTAATCTGGTAAGCACCCACTTCATTAATGAAAGATTGCAATATTTTGTGTCATTTTAAGTCTAGTAATGAAAGGCTCTCCCCATTGCAAAAATTTACAGGATTACTCTCCAGACCCAGAGAGGTACTATCATTTTACTGTTCCCATGGAACCGTCAAAGACAAAGATTCCACTGGAAGTTCTTCTTGAAGCAACCAAACCGGTGAAACCTTATTCATGGTATAAGGAAACAGACATGAAACTTGGTCATGTTACTGGTTTTCTTGATTATATAGTCGCTATTATCTTCCGTATATTCAAGCTAAAACTAAACTGAAAACGGGGAAGGAAGGAAGGAATTGATAAACAATAAAAAAGAAGCAAAATGAGAAAAGAGAGCTATAGTTGAGTTCTGCTCCAACCCTCCTACACTGGCAGTTACGAAGTGCAGACGAGGAAATAGCTTCAGATACTTTGCTTCCTCACAGAGTTCATGTTTTTCCTTATACAGAAACCCCTTATCACTGTACCTGATTTATTGATTTTACATTTTTGTACATACAAGCTTTTCAAACTGTATCAAATATCGATGATAAAATTACGATGATAATAATAATAATAATTTTACTATAATTATACTATTAAAATAAAAGATTTTTATTATAATTATACTTTAAAAATAAGAGATTAACTGACACCAAAAATAACTGTTTATACAAACTTGTAATCTTCTCAAGGTTGAGCAAATAATTAGAGAGGAATCTGTTATGAAATCACAAAACATAATAATAAATAAATAAAAATAAAATAAAAAGTAGAGATACAAAGTATCAATCATCGTAACACTCATGATAGATGACCGCTTTACCATCTAAGTTACATCTCCATTTATTAAATATGTTATAAATAAACATAATCATTCTTTAACTTTAATACAATACTAGAATTACTATTTAATAAAGAATGAAAATATCAAAACATAAATTAAAAGTCATAATTGTTTATGCAACTCTTGTTTTGTAAAGAAAGTTAAAAGATCTTATACATGCTTTACTTTGGATTGCTATATTGATCTTCTTGCAATGGTATTTTTTTTTTAACTTGATCTTAATCTTTTCTTTCCTTTTTTGTCAGGACTCACGATACATTGGATTTGGATGAGATATACGAGAATAGTGGACTGGGTGGTTCAAACTAACTAACTCGTCCAAGGGAGTTTTATATTGTCTTTTCTTATATCTCACTTTTTGCCACACTAATTGCGTTGTCCATGAGAGGTAAAGATCTGTACCGAATTTTTCATGGCACGTTATTTGCACAGTTTCCAAATGAGTTTTAGGGTTCATTTGATTTATTGTTAAAATAAAATTAGATAGAATTGATGAGAAAAAAATATTCAAACATATTTTTATTAGAAGTATAAAAATTAAAATCTATAATATAACCTACCAATATAAATTCTTTTATATTCTCATCCAATTATAAATAATTATCTATAATAAATTTATTATTTTTTATAATAATTCTTAATAATCATATAAAAAATAATTTCTTATTAGTTGACATTATATAGAAATTAGTTTTCTAACCATAACTAATGTGGCCTTAATCGTGAGAACTAGCTCCTATAAAATAAAATCTCTATAAAGGACACTATGGCAGAAACAAATTTATTGGAGAAATCAAATCAGCAAGTGACCGTCTTTACACATAAGAAATCTCATTGTCATTGAAAGCACGGCAGGTTTTCATAAAATAATTATATTACTTTTACAATAAATTTTTTCGAGTTAAATGATAATGTAATAAAAAGTCATTTTTAATCACAAATTATTATTAACATGAATTTACAAGTTAAATGATAATGTAATAAAAAGTCAATTTTATTCTGAAATTATTATTTATATGAATTTAAGATAATTATTATAAAAATAATAAAATTATCATATATAATCATTTATTATTTGATAATTATATAAAATTTTTTGATATTGTAAATAATAAATTATTTATTATTAAATAAATATGTGTATATTTTATTTGTAAAAGTTTTATAAGCACAAAAGGCTCTGGATATAAATTAGCATCCTGGATTTAATTCGACTCAGGTGAGTTCAAGGCTGTACACTAACAATCACAAAGTGTGGAGACGAAGAAATAAATAGCTTTAAGTATCTTGTTTCCTTGTAGACATTGCCTTTTTTTTCTTTGACAGAAACTCCTTGTCATTAATTACACCTTACTGATTTTAAATGTTCTTTTATATGTACAAACTTTTCAAATTGTACCAAAATATATCGCTGATAAACTGATAATAATTATTTTTTTATTACAAATATACTATTAAGAAAATGTTAAATGACACCACAAAGAATAATTTATGCAAACTTGTATCTTCCCTATGTCGAGCAAACACTGAAAGAGGAACATGTTATGCATGAAATCAGTATAAAAGAAAGAGCAAAAAATAATTACATTTCTTTGGAGATGCGGGGTATCAATCCCCGTACCTCTCGCATGCTAAGCGAGCGCTCTACCATCTGAGCTACATCCCCACTTGTTGTTTAAGTTATAACTTCAGTATTATCTAAAATAGTTTTTCATATATAAATCACCTTGAACTTTATTTTTCAATACTAGAATTGCGTATTTGATTGACAAGGAAAAGAAAAAGCAAACTATAAATTAAAAAAGGCATATTTGGCTGAATTCAGCATGCCATAGCATCTATGGTAACGAAAATTTCCCTTGGCTACTGTGAAGCAAACCCAATAGCCACAATAAACCTCAAGGCAGAATATTTGTAACATGTCAGAGAATATTTAGCGATTAAATTTGTAGTAGTCATAGTGAATATGGTTGCATCATGTTGTTTAATCCTAAGTAGACATTTGGTAAAGCAAAGCAAAACATTTAGAAAAGTGGAAAGCAATAAAGCAAGCTAGAAGAAGTGGCATCGAGTCTAGTTATCTTAATCGCTAATTAAGAGGCAGTGGCAGAAACGTAATACACAACACTGAATAGGCCATGAACAAAACACAAAATTCCACCTATGGACAGCAAGTGATGGTGAGTGAAACCACAAGAACCCCTTGACTTGTTATTTGACGAAGTCCCTATCACCAGCATGCTCAATCCAACAGCCAAAACGACCCTGATCAACCACACAATTTAATGTATTGAAAAATTGAAAATATAAAACATTAATTTCGTACTTATCATATTTGATAACACATTACCATGTTAAAATGAGACAAGCCATTGAGAGTTGTCTGTTGGGAGAAGCCTTATCGAGGTCGTGTTGAGAACAAAGGCAATTGAAGCCACCTACCAAATTCACAATAACATGGGCTAGTGCCAAAAGCGTTGCTGCACCCAACCCCAGCATGAAGGCCTTATGACTTGGATCTTTGCACTCAAATATCCACAATCTCAAGTGCTTAACCTGTTTAATTGGTTAAAACAATTATTATTGCATTGCATCTTAATATATCTTGTTTAATCCATGTAGTAGAAAGAGATTTAGTTAGGTTCAAGCATACCTTGCTTTGTGCAATTTCAGCTTCAATGCCAAGAATCCCGGCTGTGATATCCATGATGACAAGCAAGAGACACAGAAAAATGCCTGCTCCTCTATTCATTTCTGGGAGAAACTTAACTTAATCTGTTGTTTCTATCTAGTTTGCTTGTTCCAAGTGCTAAGAGTGGGCAAAAAGATGTAGCAAGGGAAACACTAATATATATGAATGGTACAAAAAGTATATAAGAGGTGGGATAAGTGGGGAAAGCCTTTTTTATATCAACTGTGCAAACTCAACTATGCCATACCTTTTCCTTTTTCTCCTGTGCTCGATTCCTTTGATAGGGTGCAAGGAAAGCAGGGCATAAACCAGCTCACAAAATAGCCATCTATGTAGAGGTTCAAATGATTTTTTTTATCCAATAAAAATAGGAGACTAAGACTGTACCATAAGTTTAAAGTACTAACTGAGTTTGACTATTCTTGTAGTGGGTTAAATGATTGTGAATAGGTAAGTAAATTTCTTAATTCATAGAGTTTTTTGGAGATACAAATAATTTATCTGTTGCTAACACATAATAGACAATACACGTATATTATTTAAATATTATATTTGCTTTTATATATTTTAAATCTCTGTAAATATAAATTTTTTATTTCAATTTTTGTACAATTTTTTTGAAATTTTAGATCTTGAGATTTTTTTTAGTATTTTTTTAGTTTTTATAACTGACTCTATTTAATTTAATATTGATATAACTAATAAAATAAATTATATTAATTAAGATGATTAAGATAAGAAAGAATATTTTAAATTAATATATTATATTTTAATTTATTTTTGTATTTAGAGAAAAAAATCAAGGCTTGAGATGTATTAAAAAATAAATTATATAACAATAATTTGAAATTAATAAATGAAATATAAAAATAATATATTAAAATTAAATTATAACAACATAATTAATTATTTTTTTTAAAAGTAAAAAAACTAGAAGTAGTTTAGTTAAATGAAAAGTGAGAATAATATTAATAAAATAATAATAAGCATTACTTATTATATATTAAAAATAAATTATATGTAATTACCTTATTTATATTAAATAATAAATATATTACTTAATTAAATTATATAACTAAAAATAATTTAATTATCTTAATTCAAAATATTATTTATTATTTAGCTAATATTATTTTTTATTAATATTGTCAATACTAAACTAATTAAAGTTAATAATAAATATTAAAATAAAACATTAAGAAAATTCAAGAACCTATAAGTGAAAAAAAAAATTCTGTAAGGACTGAAACCAATAAAAATAATATTTGCAAAATCTTAAAACATATTTAAGTTTATTATATTATATATTAATTATATATTTATATATTATATGCATATTTGGCAATATATAATAATAAAAATTTTAATGAACATTTTAATATGTGTATTGAAATTTTATAGTAATTACTTTTAATTTAATTTTAAATATATATATATATATATATACATATATAAGTTCGTAAAAAAAGTCATATTTAATAATATATATTATACTTATTATTTTAATAAATAGATTATATATTTAATAAATATTACGTTAGAGTTATTATTATCATCAAGTGCTTAAAACAACTAATAAATTATTCAAATTCTAAACATACAATTGTTTAAATACTTGGAAGAAGTATTAATGATTTGAATAAAAAAAAATTCACAAAAAAAATTATAAGTAGCTTTTACTAAAAATTATATATTTTTTAGCGTTATTTCAGAAAATTAATGTACTAGAAGCACATATTATGTCGTGAAATTAATGAATTTCACTATCATTTGAAAATAAAAGTTCAAACTTCTATTTTCTACAACAATTGTATTTTTCTCCCTGAAAGTGGCGGTGAAATGCGAATCATAGAAGAAAGTAAATTTTGAATTCGGGCGTTCATCAACAAATAGATGAACAGTGGATATGCCTAAGGGACGATTCAAATCTTAGAGAAGTTGCATTACATATTTTTCATAAAAAGCTATTTAAAAAATAAGTAACTTATTTTTATAGAATAAAATTTTAAAAAAAGCTTTTAATTAAATCAATATGAGAAGTTTTTTTACATAGCTTACTGTGAGCATATTCACACGTTTCTTTCTTCAAATCTCAATTTATCTTAAAATATTTTTTTTAAGAAAGTATTGGCTTTTCAATATGAGTGCTTTACCAGCATTTTCATTAAATAATTCTCATATATTTTAATTTTTTTAAAAATTAATTTAGTGATATTTTTATTTATTTTTAAAAACTCAAAATATTAATTATTTTATTTTTTAAAATTTATGTTAAACGAACTAAAAAGAACGTTATTGAAATAGGTAAATAATATAGTTAAATAATTTTTTATATTTTAAATTTTATTATTTAAATTTAATTTAGATTTCAAAATTTTGTAAACTTTTTTAATTTGTCGTTATTTTGAATTCTTGATTACAACAATATATTTATTAAATAATTTTTAATAAAATTTGACAATATTAAATTTTTCTAAATAAATTGTTTTTATCTTCTAAAAATATTTGAACAATAATATAGAAGTTTTTAAATGTTTTTTTTCTGTAATTAATCCTTAAATTTATTTTTAAAATATATTATGTAGTAAATTATCTGTAAATCATTTTCAAAGTTAATTTTATTAAGTAAAATCATTTTTGAAAATTTTAAAATTAAAATTTTTAATTGTATATATTAATACTTTATGTATTTTTTATCATTAGAATAAATTTATATATGTTGATTAAATTAATTTTATATAATGTTTTTAGTTTTATACTATATTATATTTACATGGAAAGTATTTGGATGAAAAAGTAAAAAAAAAATCACATAAACCATTGTTCAAAAACTTCTAAACAAAGAAAAAAAAAGAACTCAGTTCTCCTAGTCAGGCGAATTCTATGGTAGACCAATAAAACAAATGTTCACCCGTAAACTATTATTTTTAATCATTAGATATAATATTTAAATAATAAATAATATAAATTAATTATTTTATTATATATTTCAACAGTTGATCATTTTATTATTTTTATTTAATAATTAACTAACAGTTATTAATTAGTAGTCAACTAGTAGTCTACTTATTTGATGGTCCACATTAATAATTGGTACAAAAAAATTATAACATTAAAGCATGTTATTGGCTCAACTAACTAAGCGAAGTCTCACCCAAAAATAATAAGAGTTTAAAATAATTTATATGAATTTCCTGGAAAGAGATTGGACAATTTATATGAAGTATTATTGTACATAAAAAAATAAATAAATAAATCTCATATCTCGATACATTATCTTATTACACCTTTTCTTACTTTCTTTATCTTTTTGCTTTCCTTTCAATCAAGTAACCAATGCAATGGTATCACATTATCACATGATTTTATTTTATAAGCCACATGAGCACATGGACCATGGCATCAACGATAAAGCCAAGAATATTTAGTGAGGTGTTCCTAATATAGTAAATAATAGTATAATTTGAAATCTTCCAAAAGAAGAGTAAAACTTTATTCTAACTAAAGAAAAATATTTTTTTATTTTAAAATTCATTAAATAAGTAATCACAATACTTATATTTCAAAACTCATCCTCCCTCTGTACACTTTGCGGTAATAAATATTTAGAAAAAGATTGTAAAAGCTAATACCCACGTATCAATATGAAATTCATTAGTCCAACAAGACATATATGATTATAAATTTAATTGCATAAATATCAATACTCATAAGTATTTTTGTATATTTTTAAATATTTAAATACATATCTACTAACATATATTTTATAAAATTAAAAAATAAATTATAAATACATGAAAATTTATAATAATATAAAAATTATAAATTGTAAACTTATATATGTATAAAGCACAAATATATATATATATATATATATATATATATATATATATATATATATATATATATATATATATATATATATATATATATATCCCATAGAAAAGTGCTACGTGACAGTAAATATTTTTTCTAGTTGAAATACAAATAAATTATTTTTTTAAATTCATAGAAACACATAACTATAATAATTAAGATAATTTATACAAATTAAAAACCTCTCTCAAGATTTATTATGATTTCATAATACCAATACAAATGAAATATTACATTATTTATAATTTTAGTATAGACCACTAGATATCATTCATGAGAGGCAATAACAAAAAACCTGATAATTGATAATGTATATATATATATATATATATATATATATATATATATATATATATATATATATATATATATATATATATATATATATATATATATTTAATTAATGTTATTCATTTTTCTTTTATAATGAAAACATATTTTTTAAAAGAAAAACTAATAATTACAAAAACTACTATTAATATCTCTTATTAAAATTATGTATATATCTAAGTTATATATAATTGTATAAAGCTAATGTTTTTAAAAGACATGTTTACATAAATTAGAATTATATAAGATATTTGTAAATATATAATTATTTGAATATAATATTGATATCCATAATTATATATGTATATATATTTTTAACTATTAAAATATATATCGACTAACATATATTAAAAAATATATACTAACATATATTTTTATAAAATAAAATAAAAAACACTAAAAAGTCATAAATGAAAAGTGTAAATTATAAGCCTTATAGAAAACATAGTATTCCGATATATATATATACACTGAAATTTCAATTCAAAACATACCGGACCCACTCTAAAATTTCTTAATCTATTATATATTTACACGTGGCACACGTAATAAGAATAATTTAAAGATTAACTTATAAGGTGACTTACAAATGACCATGATGAGATTAATATATTTACATTTTGAAAGTGAGATGACGACGGATGTTGAAGAAATAAAATATCCTCAATTCTTTATGTGTAAAAACTATATGGTCTCAATCAGACATCCATGGTATATGTATGGTGGAACTAGGGACCTTTCCTTATTAATTAAGCGAACATATCTTTCATAGTAAGATTAAAAAAATCGCACATAACCCGCAAACTTAACAATTGTTTTTCACTTATATATATTCATTATTTTATTTATATATATCTATTATTTAGATCATCATCTTGATGTAAAATTTTCAACATATCTTCTCATGAGTAGGATTAGACACCATTGAAATAATTTCATTAGTCAATAATATGAAATCTCCAATAGTTTTCACTAAAAATGGTTGATCAAATTTTTTACAAATATTAACATTAATAAAAATAATAAAAAAATTCTGTGTATGATTCAAAGAAAAAACATTACATTCTCGTAACAACTCATGAGAAAGATGAATTCAAAAGAGCTAAATTGATTAATACTCCATAGTATTTGATGTTCTCATTACTTCAATTTTAAGAATTTGTCGCAATACAAACTATCAAATTCTAAGTTATATAGATTACATTTTTAACGTGTTTCTACAATATTTCTTTAAGTAGTGCTTGACTTGTCTTTTTAGAGTTTAAAACTGAAATTAAAATTAATAGATTTACATTTAAAATTAATATATTTATTTAAAGTTACTTTTAAGTTAATATTTTTTTGACTATGTGTGCTAATCGCGATACTTGAAATGACGAATGGGAAGAAAAGGTAGAAGCATAACACCTCTAAAACTAGCCTTTTTAAAAGTTATATAAAAAATTATTTAACTCAAATTCTTTTTTTAAAAAAGAAAAGAAATTTAAAATAAATTAGGTGTGGCACTTTCTCACTATTCATTTTTTGCTCTATTTTGTTTTTTGGCATTTGGCATAGAAATAAGTCTCGAGATTGAGACCCGTAACATATCAATCGAAAGCAACCGACTCAAGAGGGCTGGAGGTGGGTAAACACGACTAGTTTTGGTTATATTAATAGTGATTGGGCCTACTAAAAGCCTAATATAGAATTCGTAAAAGGCTTGCTGTTTGCACTTATTAGAAGCCCATCACTATAGGGATTAATTTTAAAATTCAAAAACAGGAAATGCTCGACCAAAAAATTACAGGAGACAAAAATCACTAGTAAAACAATAAGACCCCATAAAAAGAAAATAAAAAACCAGATCAAGTCACAAATCACAATAAATCACTGGTGGAAAAAAAAAAAACGCAAACAGACATTCCCATTAAAAAAAGAAGAAAGAGAATGCAGAAAATAAAAATAAAAAAAAAAATACAAAACGACATGGAGAAATAGACAGAAGAAAGGCAAGAAAAGTAGAACAAAAAAAATAGAAAACGTGGTTATTAATCATTAGATTAGTTGTGTTTTGAATAGTGAACTGAGTTGTTGATCTGATTGGAAAATAGAGGGTGAGAAGAAATGAGATAAGGAATGGGTTAATATAAGTAGAAGGTGACTAACAGTAAAGTAAAAGAAAAGAAAAAGTGAGAAAACATGGAATGAGTAATTATAGAGTGAGGGAATGAGGTATTTAATTAGTGGAAGGAAGTTTAGGATCGGGCAGGTGTTGATGCCTCCTCTGGGATAATTTCCTGAGCAAAGACAACTGTTCGAGGGAGAAAACGCAGAAGCCTTGGGAATAAAGCATGGTTTGGGCGACGGGGGAGTTGACGAGGACCTGAAGAAGCTGGGTCCTGTTGAGCTTGTCGAGGTCACCAAAAACGGCTGCGTTTTGAATGGGCGGAAGGAGGAAGGGGTCGGTGTTGGATGGCATGGAGTGAAGAACACGAAACTGGGCCTGCAAGAACTTGACGTATTTGTAGGCCTCTTCTAGAAGCGTGGCTTGGTCCATTTTCTTGTCCCAGGGCATTAGCTTCTGTAAGCACCTCGTCTTCTCGCTCAGCTTCTGTCTACGCTGCCTCGCCAGGTTGCTCTGAGGGATCACCGACGAGTCCAGCCGCTGTCGTTTCGCCTGGGATTCGCTTTTTGGGAGCAGGACTACTTTC
Organism: Mucuna pruriens; assembly: GCA_025330945.1. NCBI lineage: Eukaryota > Viridiplantae > Streptophyta > Magnoliopsida > Fabales > Fabaceae > Mucuna > Mucuna pruriens. Next base: position 1,876,214 of record JAENHJ010000042.1, on the reverse strand, counting down.
TGTGCCGATTGGGGAATAACGTTTGGCTCGTCCGTTAGGGAGCCCAAGCTGGGGAACCCCTCTCCCAACAGACTAGGGTTCAGACACAGAAGAGACTGCAGGCTCATGCCGGAAAACATCGGGTCCATCGATGACCCATCGCCCGAAAACATCACACCCTTTCACTCAACCAACTCAGATACCAATTCCAAATCACAAGATATATATATATATACACATACATACACCCACACAGAAGTTGCGGGGTCTCTATTTAATAAATTATTTAAACAATAAGATTCTTACCTTTTTTATTACATGAAAATAATTTACCAAAATTATATAATCATTTTTCGCATTTCATACACTACTTTCACTGCCCTCGCAAGTGAGCAAATCATATTAAACTATCCCCCATCTATCTTTATTTATTGATTTTTTTTTAATTTTCTGTCCTTTTTAATAAAAAAAAAACACCTTCATGTCTTCCATCTTATTTATTTCACCGAAAGCACAGCAATAAAATAAATGGAGACAATAGAGGATGAATTTTCAATTTATTTAAAATTAAAATTTAGCAATTTTAAAAAATATTAATAATTAAAATAATATTTTATTATAATATTATAAATCTGAAGTATAGTTAACATATTTATTGATTATAAATTTTAATTAATAATATAATTTATATATTAAAAATATTTATTTATTATAAATGAGTATTATTTAAAAATAAATAGTGATAGTAAAGTAATAATAACAAGAATGCGAATGGAGGTTACACGTGGGATTGAAAGAATGGATGATGAAGGATCCGTACATTGATGGTGATAATGAAGGTATATTATAAGGTGGCGGAGAGAGAGACAGATGTGACAGTTGGTTTGTTTGTTGTGTCTGCTCTGTTATTATTTTTGGCCTTTTACACTGCTTCTTCTCCTTTGTCCTTTTTGTTATTATCCTTGTTGCCAACTTTTCTTTTCGTTTTGGGCATCGTTGCATGTCATCACCATCCAAAATTGGGGATGCTCAATTCTAAACACATTTCTCATGTTTAAGTTGAGCTACTTGTAGTTATACGTTTATAGCTAGCACACAGTCCTATTCTTGATTTTCGTGACTGTCAAAATGCTTTATACATCACGCATGTGTCTTATTAACTACGAGATACTCATTTCTTTTGATCGCTCTTCATCCTTGTTTAGTACGTGAGGAGGACCAGATATAATCAATGAACAAGTTGTTCCATATTAGCGCATTCTTTGAATCACTGATTTGGTAACATATTAAAGCATAATTGTTGAAGGTGCGAAAATTCCCTTCCAGTTATTATATAAAGAAAAATAATTATATGATTCTCTTCCAGTAATATAAAAATGATCATGCTCCATACATATTGTGAAATCTCTTTGTGAGCAAACAACCATTTGATTTTTAACTTGTATCTTGAATACAAATTCAACTTCCGTGTTTAGGATTCTAAGATCACGAGCTATATGATGCCATTATATTCAAACGTCATAAAGCCACTCTTACAAGAAGAAAATAGAAAATCTTAATTACAATTTTGCTTGAAGGTATACCACATGATCCAATTTTTATAAGTAATATGCATAACATTTTTTGTATTGATGAAATGTAGTTTTACATCACAAAAATTTTTGAAAATCCACGTTACACTTGTGAAAGTAAAAAAATTATTACAAAAATTATGTATTTAATTAGTTTCTCTAATTCTTCCAAGATATGATGTAGAAGAAAATCAAGTTTTCTAAAAAGAGAACTCGTGTTTTTCATTTGTCCTAGAGAGCCAACTAAAAGGGACAAATGTTAATAGAATTGTTAGAACAATAAAGAAGACGAAAGCAGTAACTTCATAAAGAGAGAGTCGTTGTTGAGTACAAAAGTCATACGCACACAAAGCATGAAAAGTTAAGGTGAAAAAGTGACATTTTTTTAAAAACAAATATATATTGATTAAAAAGTCATGAAACGACATTCGAGGGAAATCAGCTGTTGGTGTGATTTATAGAAAACTTAATACATAAAATACATTTTTTATTAAAAAAATAGTGAGCAAAGAGAAAAGTTGAGGTATGCAATATGTATTCATTAAGATAATACTAATAGTACAAAAACTCATCAATTATGTTGCAACAAATAAATAAGAAGAAAATTTTCGGGGAGAGAGTATGAATTTGCAATGTGGGCGTGTTTGTGGGTGATAGCATATCATGGTTTTACACATGCTTAATGTAGTGTCGTATAATGACTGCATGCAAATATAATTACTAATTCATGCTCGATCATGACATGCATAATTTAATTCTACTTCGTTTGCTATTATAAAGTGAAGCAATTCGCCCGTCCATGCATCGCAACCTCCATATATACTCTGACACGTACGTGAATGTCATATATTCCTAATTAAATAGGCTAAACTGATGATAAAAAAGTAATCAGTCATTGTGATAACTATCAACAAGCTCTTACACTGAATTTCTTCATTTTTTATCTTACAAAGCTCTGCTCTTTTGTGTTTGCTCCGTTCTCATATAGCATAATATCGTGTTCATACCATGTACGCTATGCAGTTAAAGCTAATGCTAAATGTGTATATTGATTTTATTTGGTATCATTGTGATGTTAGATACTAACTATTTGTCATGCATTTTGGATTATGTATTTGTTAGGATGAATTTAATTTTAGACTTTGTATCACAACCATATTAATCATACAATTCACGCTGTGAAATAATGAATGCGAGGAGTTTATTTCAAAAAAGAAAAAAATAATTTAATGACCTGATTCCACTTTTAATTGAATGAATTTGTTTGTTCCGAACAGAGCAAAAAAAATTTATAAAACCAAACGAAATTAATTTAGACTGATTTAATTTTTTCAAAGTGTACATCCAAAAAATGGCCACCAAGCCGACTTCTCACTAACAATTAGCAGCTAATAATTTGCAATAATATTGGTGAAAAATATTTCAAGCTGGGCTATTGTTTCATGTTATAGCGTCTAGCATGCACGTTTTCTAACCACCAACCTCATTGCAGCGAAAAAGCACACGAGACAGACATGTAAGGACAAACGAGGTACTGTCAGTGATATCATTTCTCCCTCCGTAATGTTGGTTATGAAGAGTATAACAGGTGCCGGTATTAAAGTGCAAAAAACATCTCGAGTGCCAAAAGGACAACATAATAGAAGCAACGTCACCGAAAGAGAACTCAATCCGAATATTTGGTCATCACTCAGGAACCATTCATGGACGTTTTAGCATATAAAAGATTGTCCTATGTAACTTACTTAACAGATGAGAACACGGCAATGACTGGAATTAACCTTTCTTTTTTCTTCCTAACTTTCATTTCATATTACATTAAGTGTAAAACAATGCCCTACAATCAAATGAATTACAAATCAATGGCCAAGAAAACTGTACACAAGAATGACTGAAATGTGGCACAGGGAATGACGCTGCTTTTGGATTAATAATTACAGACCCCCCACGCTAAAACAGGCAGGCAGCTCTGAATGATGAACCATTCCATTCCATATCTAAAAAGTAGGTGTGTGCTAAAGTCCAATTCCCCAAACCATTCAAAATTTCAACGGTCTCACATGGCCTGGAATATGGCAGATCTATGCTTCAACCAATGAACCATCTCCCTGTCCAGTGAAGAGTTATTATTTACTACAGCATCTAACATTGGGCTACCAAAGAATTTCGGACAACTTTTGAATGACCATATCCGGTCTTTGGGCCAAGATCTCTGCGGCTGCTTCTCCTGGATAAACAAAATACATGATCGATTAATCACCAAAGTCCAACACAGAACATAATTGGGCATGTCATTCCTAACAGTCTGTTCAAAAAGCTACTTAAATAAAGGATCTGGATATGATTGAGGCAGTTGCAGAGATGTACTTTTCTATGGACAGCATGAGAAGGCAACGAGGCTGTGCATGAGCTTACTTAACTCCCATCTAAGAAATCGTTCCCTCAGCCCCCTAGTTTGTTCTCTCAGAAAAATCTCAAGAGAAGCTGACTCTTGCCTAGTGGTAGATAGAAGTGACATATAATATACATGCCCGTCATTTTTACATTGGCTCAGTATCTCACCTAATGGCTAATGGAACAAGTCTTGCTTATTATTGATCACTAGCATTATTTCGTCTACTGGGATAAAGCTTGTTAGTTATTGTTAACAGAACCCTATCATTTTTGTTAAACTTTATCCTATGGATAGACACTTCCTATTTGTTATTCCTAAATTAAGAGCCTACCTAGGATGAAAACACAATAACTTAAAAGAATATATTAAAAAAAACTAACCATTCTAGCCAGCATAGATCTGACAGTCCTTGGACCATAAACACAATGCCGTGATGACTTCTGAACCTTGGCATAAAAGGAACTGATGTCTGGTAAAAACAAGCAACCCCTGCTGGCTCTAGCCAGGCTACGATCTGGATCTGCATTGCTCTGGTTATGCCAAAATATCAGCTGTCCTAAACAATAATTTTCACCATATATCTTTCGATACTCCTGAAATTCTGCTCCCAACTTGTTAGTGTACTTGGGACCTAAGTCAAGTGGACTAATATAGACAGGTGGTGACGTAATGGTTTGATAATTCTGCAAAAATAAAAAGAAAATCGTTTTCAGATTGCAAATTTAAATTTTTAAAATGACAGAAGAAAAATTTAACTGCATCATGTAGCTTAGTATTTATCGGCAGTAAAATCACATACCCGTATTCTAAAGAAGTACTTGGTATAAGCGTAAATATGGATTAAGTCAGCAGCAGCATCATGCCGGCATTTATATGTACAAGAAAGATAAAGATTTCGGACCTCGTCCCTCAACCTTTAAAAAATGGGAGAAAAGTAAATATTGTGAGTTCCACCAAGTTAAAATAAACATAGACCAACTAGATGTGCGAACCACTTACCATAACAGAGATTTCCGAAGCTCTTTTTGAATATCTCCAGAATTTGAAGGATCGTGAGCATGGATTTTAAACTTGAGATCATTCAAGATGTCTTCTTCAACATGGGGAGCCATGCACTGAAGAAGCTCCTCAACAAATGAACCCTCTCCCTTCCAGAGGAAGGAAACAGTTGCTTCAGGACTGAGCTTCTCAAGAGGAGGTGGTGCTTTCCGTGGATCGCCAAAAATACATCTCATAACATACCTTACCTGTAATGCCCCATAAAAAATTAGCATCATCTACAAACTACAGAAAGCAAAATTAATGGGAAAACTAATGGTTTCAATGAGATAATACTGCACAGAAAGAGTTGACATTTCTGAGTTCAAAATACATAGATTTGTTTAGTGAAATGCTTGACATAAATCAGGAGATATAAAATTATTGACTATCTAGAAAATGCTACACCATGCAGCTTGTTTATCTTAACAGTATCAGCTCGGTCATTAATTGTTAACAAGAAGCCCAGGCCAAAAACAATAGTCTTTACCATTTCTCCTTTATGATCATGTTTTAAATGCAAAGTGTTTTTCTTATCAACATTAAAAACTAGAATAATGAAAAGAAAATATAGATAGCAGAAAGCAGAATCACCTTATCAAGAGTGACAGCAAGATTCTGAAGCCTTTGGTTGTATACACCCTCAGCCTGAGACATACAAAAAATGGGATAAAGGGAATATAAGTTTGAACGAAAAATGAGAATACAATATTACAAATGTCATATCATGATAATAAAGTACACGAAGGAACGTAGAACAACAGACAGAGCGCACCTGAACCTCGGCATCACTCCTTTCAACTTCAAGACATATATCTGAAAAATATTTTCTTTTTTCTTCCAGATTATGCTTTAGAATTTCTTCAGGAAGTTTTGTTCTTTCAAAATTGATGAATCTCACCTTCACCATAACATATAAGTTAGGGAAAATTGATACATAAAAACAGAAAAATATTGGTAACAACACAGATGAAGGCACATACGAGGCGAGCCGCATATGCAACAAGCCAATCTGGCAGGCCTCCAAGTAAACAACTGCCTAAACCAGCTCTTCCCAGGTCAGTATAGTCCTCTTCTGACACGGAATTTAATTCACAAGCTTCTAGCATCAAATAATGCCGATCAAGAATTCCATGAGAGTCTTTCAGAACCTGAGAAAACAGACAACATATTCAAGTCAACAGATAAATTAACCAAATTATTACATAACCAATTTCTGAAGGAATTTTCGATAATAGAAACTATGTTCTTCTTTCTAAAGCAACCCAAGCCAGGGTTTCATGTGAAAAACTACCAAGTACCAACATGCAAGCATTTCCAGTAATTCCACTGAAGAATTGAGAATTAATTATATTTGTCTCCCTTTATCTTTTCTTAGCACCAATAAGTCGAAAATCTCCTACAAGTCCAAACCTTTTGGAAAGCCCCTTCACCAGTCAGATTCAGATAGCTCCCACGGCATACTTGGCTTCCACACAAACAAACTGATGCTTCATACTCCTCCTTGCTCTACAGTGGGATGAAAGGTACTTATTAGACAAAGATATACTGAAGATACATTTATCCCGTGGAATAGTAGAATAGATAAAAGTCAGCAGGTAACAGGACAAACCTCTGTTACAGAATTGTAGTCGAAAGTGATCTCCTCACCATGTTGAATTTTACGAACACTATAAATACCAATTTGATATTGACCATCAACAGCAGTAACCCTGAAAAAAAGAGTGAAAATAACAACAGATAATTACCAGAAATGATATCACAATTAAAATTGTAAGAAAAGGATTTAAACCTAGTAATATAATCCTCAGCTAACCAATAAATAAACCCAAGCAATTGCTAGAGACAAATTTGAGATAAAATGTAAAAACTGTGTCAAATCTCAAAGTCATGTCAAAATATAAAAAATTAAATACAATATTTGTATCGCATAGGCTTGGTCCCTTAGCACCTTCTTGCCACAGCCAAGCCAAGGGGCAACAAAGAAATGGAAGATCTATCAACCAACTAATTGAAATTTCCTGTAAAAAGCAACCTAGAAACTTTAACTTGCACTGAAGAAACTAAATGAGTAATTTCGACTTAAATGTCATTAGTGACATTATTTACAACTAAATATCCACTAAGACCATTACCTTAAATGAATGAACACAAGCATCTCTTTATTCATTTGATAAGATCTTTTGGTCCTCCATTTCATCGTTAAAGAACATTCAAGTCATTTGTGTTCCATTGCTATTCTACCAAAGAAAATTTTCCCCACCAAATGACCAGAATACAAAAAGAAGAATCCAGAAAACCCAAGACAGCAACGACAAAGGCATTTAAAACCCACCCAATAAAGACACATTGTAGAACAAAACAAGACAGAAGGAGATGGGTGGAAAGAAATCAAGAAGACAATAGAATATGAAGCAACAACTTTGCATATTGACTTAAATCTGAATCTGGTAGTAATGCTTGCGCATCAAATTCAGGCATAGAGGAAAATTTGGGATTTTTTATTCTTGATGAAATTTGATATTTTGGTTGGTGAGTTGTAAATGAAAGAATATGTAAATCAATTTAATTGATTCAATTTTTGTGAATATTTTGAGTACAAAAATGAGAATTTGAGAGTTTTAATAGAAGGAAAGTGATGAACTTGTACGTAATAATTAAAGAAATTAAGAGACTAAATTTGCTCAAAAAATTAGAGGGACCAAAAATCACACATTAACCATAATAGAGGGACTAAAAATGCAATTAAACCAAGCAAATAATATAGACCAATAGACCTATTTGATAATGAATTGAAAAGGAACTATGGCAATGACACAAAAACATTCTAATTGAATTTAACATGCTAAAAACAGTATTTGATCATCAGCAACTACCACAACATTAAACAGCCTTCCTATGCCCGAATAGCCTCAAGTGGTAACAACCATTTTCAAGAAGGTCAGGGGAAGATTAAAGAATAGAAGATAATGATATAATATCTATCTACAATGATAACAATCATGATTGCAACTCCCCGAAAGAAAATCATGATTGTATTTGGTAAATAAATGTGTATAATCTTTCATGCACGTGTGACTCCCCCCAAAATGCACACAACACACTAAAATAGCACAATTTGTTTTACATGCAAGAGAACTAGTATCAGGAGCTGAAAAAGGTCAGCACATAAATTAGTAACAACCACATATAACATGAATGACAAACAACTTACTTGGCTTCACAATTAGGTCGACAAGAATGACATATTCGACTGGCATAATTAGCCATGTGCATGGCATCGACAACAACTAAATCATACCCATCAGCATCACCCTGTCATGAAAATTGTAAGATTGGATCAGTATTGAATGGAAGATGGATGAACCATATCAAGTTAAACATCATAAACTCGATATTTTGAAGGGACAGGTACCTTTGGCCTCTCAAGGTAGATGTTATAGAATTCTGGTGCTGGATCTTTACTATCTTTCTGCAGAGATCGAATCCCATCTTGTTTCTCAAACCACTTCCATACAGGATAAACCTATGAAAACAATATAACAGAAATTAAAATGCCTCACCAAGACAATTATATAAGCATATGATGCTATAGACTAAATTTCTAAACTGGTTATCCTCGTGCAGAAGATACACTGAACCAGAAGAGCACATCAATTCAAAAGAACAAACATGAAACACCTATATCTACAAGTATTGTGAATGAAACATTCTATACAAACCTTAGCTAGCAACTACAGAAATAGTTCAAATCCCTGAGGCTAACTAGAAAAGTCGAGGATCTAATAGGCCACAAGTTGTTATAGACACAAATCAGAGTAAATTATTGCATATTTAATATACTGCACATGCAAAAATAGAAATATCTAGATTTGTAGATCATAACTGGTTTAATTACAATAGAGAATACAGAATAAATCATGTGCCCATGGTTTATTATTCTCTTTAGTGGTGGATTATTGCTTATATATTTGACATATGTTTCATATGTAAAATACAGAAATGTATTGTAAGAGAATACCATTTCTCCCTTTTTAGTTTGCTTCTATAAACTTCTGTTAGCTGCTTTCCCTTTGTATTTTCAGTTAGACTCTTGTAAGACAGTTGTAACTGACTCATTGTCTTTACAACTGTCACAGCTGGCACTATAATAGGTTCTAAGCTTCTGTGCTATATATACTATATACTGCATTGTAAACAGAAGCTTGCTCAAGATGTAACTTTTTCAGTTCTCAGAAATACAAAACACTTTATCAAATTATCTCCGGTCTACTTTTGTAAATCTATTATGTATAGATTTGTACTTTTGCAGAGAAAGACTAATTTTATCATGTTAAGAGATACAAAACAAATCATGGGTGCACACAGTTTTCTATTCACTCTTTAGATGGATCATTGCTTAAATATTTAACATTACATTGGAGACCTGCATTAGTCCAAAGTAGGAGCAAGCACGAAGAAACATTCGTTGCAAATTAAATAATCAAATAATGAAGTTGCATGGGTAAAATTCCATGAACATATATATGAAGCCATACCTCTCCCAGAAACTCCACAACAAAATCATCTTCGGCAAAGCCTTCTTCCTTGTTGCAAACAACACCAAGCCCCTGCATGATCCATCCCAACAGATAGCATCAGAACCATGAAAAATAACAGTTCAAAGACAGAAAACTGACAGAAGAGAATGCACTAGAAAACTAGTGGAAGATAATTGTTTACTTGTAGTTAACTAACAAAAAAGAAAGCATATACCTTCCTATAAGCTACATATTTGTCATCTGGACGACTGTCTATGGCCTTTAGAATACCTTGACACATTTTAACCATTCTCACATCACAATCCTCCTCAGCACATCTTTTAATATCTTCAATAACTGACCGCAATGGGTGGCTCATTGGAGTGCTTCCAGTTCCAGTAAAATTCCTAACTTGGTTATTCAATGTTCGAAGGAGTATGTCTTCTATAAACAAATGCTTCTCCTGCAGAGACCAATCTAACTCTTCTGGCATAGAATCAAGTAAAAGATTGTGTGTATAAGGATCAATCCCATAAACTTCTTGCTCAATAACCTCATCTCCTAGCTGCTTTCTAGGTTTGTAATCTTTTACTTCAGGAAGTTCCATATCCGACTCCTCAGTGCCATTCTTTTGTGCACTCAGCTTCTCAGCATAGTCATCTGGTAATGAGACTCTCATCTTCCTTCGCACATCCTCTTCATCAGCTACAATGCAATATTGATCAATGACTTCATATTTCCTGGTAACTGGAGGAACCAGACTTACTTTGGTCATGCGAGCACCCCACTCTCGATCATCAGTTATAAAACCCAACTCTTCTTCAGATGTAAAGTATCCATCCCCTCTTGACTCCCTAATTAAACTTTCTGAATGTACTTCTCGATCACTTTCAGTGTCAGACGTTGTAGTATCACTGTCACTCTTGCCATCTTCACAAGACTTATCAAGATCATCGTCAGATGTATCACTCTCTGAGTCCATGGATTTCTTGTTCAACTTTAATAAGCGCCTCCTAATCTCTCTATCAGAGGTATATTCCACATAATCCAAACCACCATGTGCTCCATTACTCCTATACTTCCTTTCATTCACCAATCTATTCTTCTTATACTTTGACAAAGTAGAGCAGGACACTGCAGGCAAGTCATTGTCCAATGATTTCAGTAGCGCATTTCTGTCATGCACAGATTTAGAACTCTCTTCCAGCCGTGTTGCAAGCTGAATAAACAATGTGATAATATGATTCATGTCACTAGCATCACCCCGATTCTTTACTCTGTAATCAATAACCATATGAACACATTAAAATTTTAACAATACAAGAAAAATGTGGGTTGTCAGATGAAACACACCCATTTTTGTGACCCAAGAAACATGAGCTAAATGAACAAATCCATTAACAGAGGCAACTGCACTATAAATATGTAAATTTTGAAGATGATATCAGGATGCAGAACAACTAAGATATATGCAAACTCCCCAAATTTAGCATAGATGAAAGATAACTACAATTTCAAAGCAGTATAGCTTATGCATGCATACTCAATTAGGATTTTTGACAAAAATATGACAAACTAGGGTCTTTGTATTCTTGTCATAATGTGTCCAACAACAACAATAATATAACCCTGGCATCAGGAAAAAGTGAGAATAATCACCACTCCCCAATGAAAAAGACAAACAGAACAAGAACTTACTTTATTGCATCACGACACATTCTACTTATGTCCTCTTTCACAGAATTCAACCCTCGGCTACTGTAATAACCACTTATCATTTTAGTCTCAATTTCTGCAACCTATTAACAAAGAAAGAGTAAGCCAAAAAACAATCATGAGTAACAATATGGAATTTCATGGTGACATTAAAAGAATTCTGCACTGTACCTTGGGCACAAAAAAGTCACAGGAGTTTGTCTTCATAATTTCCCTGAGTCTTGAAGCAAGGAATTCCTCCATCCTCTTATAACCACTTTCAGATTTCTTGATTGCCCATCGTCTTGTACGAGCATCCCTAGATAGAATGGAGGAGGACTTTCTAGCATCGTATAGTTTTGACCGCTTGTACAAGTTTTGACGGAATAATTGTTTGGTATCTCTCTTATCCACACTATCAAAATAATCCTTTAATTGACCAAAATCATCTATGCCTAAACTGCTGGATTTGGAAACAGATGAGGTTTGCTCTGTAATATGTTTAAGGCTTCTAATTTTATGAGGCTCCTCTGCAATTTTAATCAAGTGTGAACTTCGGCTCTTGATCCACTTCACATTGGCAAATTTAAGAGTCAGCTCTCCAAACTGGTTGCACCCTCTAATGTCTATTGTAAATAAACCAGGAAATGAAAGAAGAACTTTCTCAAGCATGTCAGCCGTAATATTCACACAACCCCTTAGAATTATAGAATTGATCTTGTCTTTCTCATAAGCATTCTGCAAACAAATAATCAGATTAAAGGAGGATGAAGAATGAGAAATATTACTGAAATTTAAATTGCCAAATATATATATCAAACCTACCAAAATGTTCCACAACATGGTATCAGTGCAGGAATGACCTAAGGCTGACAAATTGATCTGTATAGACACTTCTTTATAAAACCTTACAGCAGCTCTCCAGCGCTTGCAAGTCATTGAAGCAAAAACAAGGGACTTCAAATCAGATCTCATAAAATGGAAGATGCGTGCTAACACTCGACCATCCAAGAGGCCCCAGCTTCCCATATTAGAATCAGTAATACCAACTTCTTCAGGGAAAGTAGCATCACCACATAGATCCTCAAAAGTAGATTCATCATTCTCAATATTAACATCGCCGTCTTCCAAATCACTGTCGTCTTCACTATCATCAACCAGCATCCGGGCTCTTTTGGCAGCATGCCCATCACCTTCTAAAATTTACATGTCCCAACACACACAGAACAAGAGAAGAAATTAATAAAATTAACCAGGAGACAATTTGAATCAATTTTTTTGTGATAAACCAATCTAATGCACACTGCAACACAGGAGCACATGACAAGGCCACAAACATTGGTCAGAAGCGTAAATTTGTTAGCAAATGAACTCAACTTATACTGGTCAAGCTAATATATTGGTCTAAAAGGAAACAAATCAGTTTCCCAGTCACTAACTTCTTTAAAAGAAAAAATGAGGTTTGAAACAACAAAAAGAAACAAGTTAAAAATTTAGAACCAGAATCAAGGTACGGGGGTGGACAAATAAAAAATAAAAGGACTAATCATTACCTGATTTCCAATATATTTGTTTTTCAATTTCTTTCTTTGGTTGTCTTGCATTGATCCAGGGATCTAAAACCTCATTTATAGCTGCAGCAAACTCCCGGCTTTTATATGATTTCATTACCAGTTCATGTAGCTTCCCACGAGTATAACCAACAAACTGAGGATGTAAGCTGTTAAAACTTGAATTTGTGTAAGGTTCGCCACACGAAACACCTTGAGTTTGCTTTGATGGAAGACCAGAGCATTCACCAGATATTGAACTGTTTTCTTGCTGGCTCGTGAGACTGCCATCAGAAGTTTCTGCTCCAGAGGTAATAGGAACCCAGAGTTTATCACTTTTCCTGAACACACTGCTATGCTTTTTTATGATTCCTTGATCTACTAAATACTGTAGCTCTGAAAAGGATGAGGGGCCCCTTTCCCGACCGGATCCATCAAGGTAATACCAGTCACCCAAATGTAATTGCAACTCATGGATTGTACAGAGATGGTCTTTAGGGACGTTAAGGAATTCCACAATCCGGTAAGAACCCTGATCACTAACAGCTTTTGACAGAGAATCTTGTTCAGTTGACGATCTCTTGCTATCACTGGTTGCAGAGAAGGGACGAGTTGATCTTGAATGATGTCTTTCCTTGGCCCGGGTCTTATGGCGTGACTCAGAGACCAATGATCCCTGGTCCTTAACTACACATGCATTTATCCTGACCACCGAAAGAACATTGCCTTTCACCCCTCTCAGAGAAGCAGGCTTACTTTGAACTGATCTGCTCGCAACACTGCAATCATCCCGCTCATCAGCACAGAAAGCCCACAGAGGGAGATCAAGCCTCCTGCTTTGAGAAGGAAAATACAAGTCATCTTTTTGAGGCCAACGAGGATCTTCACATCCAGACTTTGGCATTTGACATAACGGAAAACCATTATTTAGGACAAGTTTCTTCCTAGAATATCTATCTTGGGCATCATCATTCCTCTTCCAGTCACCACCTTTACATGACCAACGGGTGGAAAACCAGTCACTAGAAATACCAAAGGCAAGTCCATTATCCTTATCACAGGACATACATAATAACTGAGACTCAGAATCTCTTGATGCTAAATCAGTACTTGAATCACAATCTTCGCTAAGGCAGGAAACATTCCAAGGAAAACCTGAACAAAAACAAAGATACTTTTGACATGGCACATATAACGCTTAAATGCATATCCATTTATTTTGAACTTATCCAGATGATGAATAAACATAATCCACAAACTAGTTTTGGGTGCATAGGCAAAACAAAATGAATGAAATTGCAAATTTATGTTCCATATATGATGTAAAATTACAATCTGACTTGATTTGCAATTTTTGTTTTTAATAAAAATCAGAAAGTGTGATTTTATTCAATTAATCTGCTCCAATGTATAAATAAATTCAAAATTTTATATTATGACCAACCTACCAAATCAAATGCTAAGATACAAAGACATACCAAACCACCATACACAACTGAATGGGATTGATGCAAACTTTTTGTTCAACTGAGAAATAACAAAATAGCAACAGACAGAGCCAAGCCTAAAATGAAATGCAAACTACCTTATATTTTATAAATAAACACCAAAATGTTGTGTAGACCATTAAAAACAACAAAAGATTTTAGACACAAACTCCAAATGCATTTGCTTGAAATAATATCAAGGTTTTAAATAGCATGCTATAGCAGCGGAGCAGCCCCTGACCGCTACAAGGGCTGACACAGTGGAGCAGTTTAGTGTAGTGGCCATAGCAGACCAAATAGCAGGCTGAATAGCAGCCATGGCGGCACTATGTGTTGATTCCAAAAAAGCTCTCTCAACAGAGACATTAGGGCTTTTGGGGGGGCTATTTTTGGGATTTCATCTAAAAATGAAATTTACAGCTGTAATCATAGTGAAAATGATAAAGGCTAGGATTTAGAAGGATTTCTATCTAGGAAATTTGTATTTGACTTTTGATGGTATTTACTTGTATGTTTTGTTTAAGACAAGACACCCATGACTTTTTATTGTTAATTATGAATGTCATTAATTTTGAGTAAATTTTATCATTTTTTGGGAATTTATGTGTATCGTATACATTATATAAACAAAATAAAAAATTTCAAAATAGCAGCTATCCCGCTATAGTGTGGGGCCAGTCACTATCAGGGATTTAAAACACTGAACAATATTATTTCCAAATTACAATGTACACCTGTTAATGCTTATATACAAGGTTCAAATATTTATCAGCTCTCAATTATGTATTACCAATATCAAGAAATGGGTCCACTTGTCAATGCACTAGCAATAAAATATCAGAAACGAAAACAAGAAGCTGCTTTCAGTAAAAAAAAACACACACACACACAAAAAAATAAACTAGTAATGGAGAACTCTAACAATAAAAACCTCAATATTGCCAGGTACCAGAAAACCAAAACAAATTGAAAGATTCCCAAATGGGACCAGCAATTTGAATATAGCAGAATATATAAGCTACAAAAAAAGGTCAAACGTGTTGGAACATGGCATCTATAAAAAACCAAACACAAAAAACAAAAAATCATGAATTACTAGAATATGTCAAGTTAAAAGGATGAAAACAGACAAGAACCACAAAACTATTGCGTACCTTCATAGTCTCCCTCCCCTTTTGCATTTTCAAAATTCATTTGCAACGCTTCTGCAAGCATAAATAATAATAACCAAGGTGAAAAACATGAGATATCTCAACAAATAGGACTTGGGGAGGGGGGGATGAGATTGACAACAAATTCTGAGATTTATTTTCTCACTTTTAAAATAAATTCTCAAAAATATCATCGACAGAACAAAATACCTTTTACTGCCTCAAGTTCCATCCCAGGAGTGACAGCATAACCCTCTAGCAGATTTCTAACTCTTTCATCAATGTGGAGATTCCCCAAAATTTCAGATGTAATCACACTGTCATTTGGGCATACTGGTGGCTGCAGTAAGGGGGTTGCCATTTCCTGCTGATTCTCAGGAGCATATTGAAGAATATCTGCCGTATCTGACAAGATATTACCAGGAGCTTCTGGAGGATTTACCAGTTGAGTTATGGTATCAGACGCAATTGATGGAAAGCTCTGAGGTGCCACAGGGGACACTGCATTTTCAACTGTCAACCACCTGTCACTATCTAAGTGCTTGATAAAGTGATCGGACATTAGTACACCTTCATCAACTAGGACCTTGATGTCACACAATTTAGCAGGCCCATTTTCTATACCACCATAGTCGAGGTAATACCATTTCCCTGATGACAAATCTGTCACCACAGGGACATGTGGAGGGGTATCACAAATGTCCATATCTTCCTCCATTGAAGGCAGCTCCTCAGGAGGTGGCTCAGAGTGAGGAGATTCTTTGTGGCTAACAGTTGGGCTGCAACTCTGCTGTTCCTTTACAGGTTGACTGCAGATGTCTTTCTCAACAGACTTATTGGTATCTTGCACATTTTTTTCACTTTGAGATTCTGTACTTGAACAATTTGACTCCCTTTGAATGTGCTTATCTTCATGATCCTTACAACTATTTTGGGAGTCATGTTTTTCACTTGATAAGGTTTTACAACTTGATTCCCGACGACTATCTTTCCTCGTTCGGTCAAGGGGAGATGCCTCTACCAAATTTGGGGTACAGTCCCTGCGATCATGACGCCGACTTCGATCTGGCGGCGACTGCTCAGCTCGAGTTGGACTTTTCAATTTATGATCGTGCTGACGACTTCTATCCCAGTTCCTCATATATGGAGACCTCTCCCGACCATGGGGCGATTTCTCCCTGTTATATGGAGATCTATCACGACCACAGGGAGACCGACGCACTGGAGTGCGATCTCTATGATCATAATACTTGCCTCGGTCTCGTGGGGACCTCTCAGAATGACCATGCCTGTCATGAGCCGGTCTGATGGACAAAGAAGATTCATGATTCCTACAAGAATACTTGTCTGCTGACAATTTTGTAGCATTATTATTTCTGGAAGACCGCTCCACAGAGCTACGAGAATAGTTCTCTGAATAAACGTGGCGACAGCTATCGTCAGAAAGCCTTCGGCTTTTCAAACCAGCATACTCTGCAGAATGCTTCCGCTCACAGATGTCAGTATCATTGCCAAGCCTCTTCAAGCGACTTCCAGAAGTGTAATCTCGTGTATGGTCCTTACCATTGCTGTGTACATTCTTCTCGTCATCAACAATTTTTGAACTGATCCTCACATTCCGCTGCTGTCCACCCTCCCACCTGGGAGAACTTTTAACATGCTGATTCGCACTTCTACTCAATTCCTTCTTTCTGAAAAAGTCATCACCTGTATATCTCCCAGAAGAAGGTGTACTTTCACGTTCACGATCAGTTTTCCACCCTTTGTCCCTACCTGAATGGTACCTGCGGATTCTACTGTTATCATAATCTCCCTTATACCATCTATCTGGAATGAATTCTCCCTTCTCAATTTCATCCTTTATTCCTCTCCACGACCCATATTCACCCCTCTCAGCTTCTCCTTTCCTACCACCCTTCTCAGGAACTATCTCCCCTCTTTCCACTTCCTCTTTCCTCCATTTGCCAGAACTAATCTCCCCCTTCTCCAGCTCCCTCGTTTTCCACTTCTCACTCACAATCTCGCCGTTCTCAATCTCGCTTCTCCTCTGCGGTGGCGGCATCTCCGGCACGAACTCCCCATTCTCCAAGGGCCACTTCAAAGTGCCCAATTCACCCTCCTCTACTTCCTCCTTCTGCACCTTCTCCCCGCCACCACCGCACACTTCGCCATTCTCAATATCGTTGCTGCTTCTCTTGCCCACTCTGTCCAACCCCAATTCACTTTTCTTCGCCTTCATCTTCCTCCTCTCGCCGTCAGCAAACTTGAGCAACTTGGAATTGAAGCCATTCCCACTCTTGCCTCCGCAAACAACAGTCTTCTCTGTACTCGGCAACCTGTCCATAATATACTGCAAAGGCATGCATGCGTCGCCTCCATCGCCCATGGAAATCTCACCCTCCACGTCAGAGCCTCGAAACCCTAGCTGTCCCCTTGCCCGGGGCTGTCGATGCTCATGCTGCAAATGCTTCACCTCTCTTCAATCCTCGCTCCAATTGAAAACCCTAAATTCCACGCAAAATCACAAAACAGGTTAAAACCGAAGCAAATGCGTATAATTCACACACCAGCGCGCGCGAACGAACGAGGAACCTTACGTAGGAAAAATATGCTTCGAGATTTGAACCCTGCGAAGCCACTCCGTTAAAATATATAGGAAAAATTAAAAACAGAAAAGAAAAGGAAGAAGAAGAAGAAAATTACCGAGAATGAAAAAGAAAGAAAGAAGACGATAGATCGGAGAGAAGAGCGTAGCTGTAGTTTGAATTTGGGGCGTGAGAAGAAGAAAGATCGACAAGTGTGGTTTCTCGAGAGAGAAAGATAGGGTAATTAGTAACAGTGTCTTCGTTCTTGGCGCTTCCTCTCTCTGCTATTATATGTTCTCTTCCTTGCGTTGTGTTCTTCTTCTGGGTGAAAGACGAACGAAACCTTCGTGTAAATTTCTTTATTTCTATGTGTATATTTATTGGTGACTGAGGTAAAGTACGGGAATGCCCCTGTAGATGGGAAAAGGGTCAGGGCCGGGTGCTTTAAGATCTAAATCTTGTATCACAGGAAACTTGTTGACTCAACACAAATTTCACTCCAATCCACACATATACTATCTAACCAACTTGGGTTGCTCAATTGGCCCATTTCATTCTCCATGCTTATGCTTCAAGGCCACCCACAATGGACCCAAAAACCAACATAACTCCAATTATCCAAGCGTCAAACAATTTTAAACAATAACTAATATTTTAATTTATATTGATTATTTTTAAATATATATATATACATTAAAATAAAAATTTATAGTAAGTAAATATGTTTTAATATATATTAAAATTTATAATAAACAATTTATGTTGCGATACAATACTATTTTAATTATTCATATATTTTATTACAAAATGTTAAAATTTAATTTTAAAATTAATATGTTAAAAGAAAAAAAATCTGAAAATATATCCATTAAATGATCAGGGTTAAAAAGTTCTCGTTGAAACAAGGATCAGAGCTAAAAACACTCTCATTCAATATATTTTTTATATATGTGTATATTTCATAGAATAAATATTTTATTTTATATAACTACTATTTGTAATAAATAATATTTTTAAATATATAAATTATATTTTAATTAAAAACTATAATTTTAAATATTTGTTAACATATAAATTATATTTTAAATTATCATAAACATTTATATTTATGTTATTATATATTGTTATTGTCAATTATTGATAACTAATACACACATTAAATTTAATATATAAATTTTATTATTAAAATAAGTTGTCATAAAAGTATAAAAAATTTATATCAAGTAAATAATAATCAATATATAATTATAAAGATAAATATTTATATCTTAAGAAAATAAAAATTATACATAAAATTATATTCAGATCTAAATTATATTATAAATATTTATTTCAAAAGATGAAAATTTCACACAAAAATATCAATATATAAATTATAAAATTTATCTTTAAAAATATTGACAATAATATTTACAATATTATATAATATAAATAATATAAAAATAAAATTTTAATTTACTCTCTGAAATTAATATCATTAATTAGTTAAATTTTTTACGTTTAAAAAGTACAATTAAAAATAATATAGTAATTAATTTTAGTATATAAAAATTAAGTTGAGCGTTAATATTAGAAATTAAATTAATTAATAATATTGAAATTAATAAATTGAATTGATTCTTAATATTGAAAACATAAATTTTATGACTATAATTAATAATGAATTATCTTAAAAGTTCTTTAGAATTATTCATATGATATAATTAAAAGATCAAATATATATGATAAATAATTTAATAATTTTATTTATAAAAAATACTAAATATAATCTAATATAATAATTATTAATATAATTTATTTATATATTTAAAATTCAAGATTTTTTCTTGAATTATAATCACTTTAAAAATGAAGTGAGATTATATCTATAGGTTAATTATTCAATAATTCAAATTAATTTATATTTAAAATTTTAAAACATAAAATACAAAAAAATTGATGTAGTTGATAATAAAGTTGTGCATTGAATGTAATAAATATTTTAAATTTTAACTTATGTGTTGGATATAATAAATAGTTATACTTACAATTAATTGGTATTTTAACTTGTACCTCTTTTATCTATTTATATTTTTAATTAACTAATATTTTAACTAGTGTGATGCATATAATAAATATTTATTTTATATAACTAAATTTTATAATAAATAAATATTTTTGAATATATAAATTATATTATAATAAAATTGATAATAAATAAATATTTTAAATATAAATTATTTTAAATTTATAATAAATAATTTATATAATGAAACAATATTATTTTAATTATTGCTAAAAAAATTAAAAATATTAAAGTCTAGTTTAATTTTTTTTTAGATTATAGATCAAAAAGATATAAGAAGTTTAAAATTTCCTAAAAATATTTTGGTTGAAGACTAAAAACATTATCATAAAAAATAGTTTAAATAATTTTTGTACAACATAATTATTCTAACTTATTCTTAGTGAGGGTATTTTGTTCATATTTTTTATATTTTATGTTTTGTAAATTTTAAAAATATGAATTAATCTAAATCATTGAGTAATTAAATGGTAGATATAATCTTATCTTCCTCTTCAAAGTGATCAGTTCAATTTAGAGGATACTAGTTCATATTTTTCTATCTTGACATGTTTCAAGTCTTAAATGAAGTTTGAATGGAGAAAATTTAATCAAAAGTTTTTAAATATGTGACATCCAGTGATATTAAATTTAAAATATTTTTACTTGTAATATATATAAAATTATGTAATTAAATGAATTTAAAATGATTATAGATCAAATGTACATATAGGATAAAATTATAAATGTTTATTATCTTACCGTGTTTACTTTATGTTCTTGTAATGATTTTCCAACATATGAATCAATACAACTTTTCACGTAATCCTAAAATTTTAGATATGTGAAAAATCATAATTATATAATTGTTTTTTAATATTCACAAGATAGGTACAAAATATTTACCATCAAAATTTTTAAAAAATAATTGTATATTTAAATTAGTACATAATTATATAGTTATTTAAAAAAAAAAAAGTACATAAAACAATAATATATAAATTTGACATTTCTCGTTTATTTTACTACTTAAACACAAACTCTTTAACTAGATTATCATAGTATGTTATTTTATAAATGTTAAAGACTCTTAAAAATCTTCCACCATTTTTTTTTATCATTGGTTCTTATTTTAAAGAGAAAACATTTGTCTATAAACAAAAACCAATGCAATAGAAGGAATACTTGATAACTCTATAGCCTACAGATTGGTGAAAAAATAAAGTTACATAAAAAGAAAACAGTATAAGATATTAACACATGTCATTTAATGTATTTTGTAATATTGTACTAAATTCTTGAGTGTGAAATCTATATTTGTAATACATATTCAATCTGTCTTTTTTTCATCCATAGTGAACTTTTTAATCTATTTTGAAACTTCGTGATTTTAAAAAATAAATACAACAATATTAATATCATCATTAATCTTAAGTTAGATATAATATTTATAAATTAATAATAATTAAATTAAACACATTGTTATTCTTTATTATGAAATTCTAAAAATAATAATAATTTAATTTTATCTAAACATAAATAATAAGTTAAAACAATTATCACATGTTAAAATATTTATTAGAAAGATAAAATACAGGTACTATAATTTAAATATATGAGTAAAACACTTAGATTTTTCATTTAGAAGTCAATTATAAATCATTTTCTTAATATTAGTTTACCTGGGAACAACAAAAAATGGTCCTTTAACATGACATTTCTTGCATCTGGGTATACCAAGCTCAAACTCTTTTGTTTTGTTTTTCTGGGACGGGGGAATATGGAACATCTTCAGTACCACCATTGAACATCTTCAGTACTATCAACTTTTAAATTGTTCCATAACATTCCAAATGTAACACCTACTCTTTTCACTTTTGTAATTTATTAATTGATTTAAATTAATTACAAGATAACATTTAATTAATTTATAAAAATAAAATTAATTAATAAATATGTATCATTTTTTAGGTATAATTTTCAATTAAAAATTCTATTAAAATCGAGACTAAGTTGTACACAAACAATGCATGAATAAACGGTAAAAAATAAATAAATAATAAAAAAATTATTATAAATTTTTTACTTTATTCTATTACTGTTGATTAAAATAATAATATTTTAATATAGTTCCAGATAATACAAATTTGAAAGCCTTCCAATAGAAAAAAAAAATATACACTTTGACCTTCTACGTTGTTCTCATAAATTCTAAATAAATATTAATAAGCGATTAGTTCACTAATTTTGTAATTAACATTTATTGAGTTAATGTAAAATAAAACTTTGAAAACTTTTTATTTTCTCTTACCTATTATACCTAAGTGCTACTAACTTATACAAATGACCACAAAATTACTTTTCCCTCTCACCTTCCCTCAAGTGTGAGATACTTGACTATTAAATTTGGAACCTAAAATTTTATTAAATGAATTGTCATGAAGTGGTTGGTGGATTTTACCATATTGACCACTTCTCTTCCTTTCTTTCATATGTAACCTCAGTCACACTTTCTCTCCTGGCTCCTCACGTTTCTTTTTCGTATTCTCCACAATTTTAAGGTTCCAATGAAAGCTTAATGTTAATCTTTGGGTAGGATTATTTCAATTCTCTTCTCTCTTTTTTCTTCACTTGACCAAACACTTCATCTATCTTCTAACCATTTTATATTCTTGTTTTGGTTTTGATGTTGGTTATTTGGCTTGTTTATGGTAGTTGTTCAAAGGTCTTGTTCAAGATACTAAAGTTTCTCCATTATCTTCTCCTCGAAGCTCTCGTTTTAGCATCTCTTTGGGTAAAGAAAACTCTTGCTATTTTTTTATCATTTTAATAGATTAAAAAATATTTTTTTAGTATAATATGTTGAAAATTTTATGATATGATTTACTTGGTTTGTTATTGTCGTAAGTCATGAAAATGATTTATCTTTGGTATTCATTATAAATGCATAGTAGATGTACAGCTGAAAATATATTTCATTTTCTATTTTTATTTTTTATTATTAAAAATATTCATTTTAGTTGATGGAAGTATTTTATGGAAAAATTGATGGATAATCTATTTTGTTGGCATTTGAGTATACAAAATTTTTGGAGGAAATCTACATGATTGAAAGGGAGTTATGATGTGAAAACGTTAATTAATACTAATTAAATGATAATAAATGTATAAAACTCTACAAATATCCAATAAATGTAGAGAGAAATTGTTTGATGAACCATTAACTGTTTTTTTAATAAAATATATTATAACTTATTTTTCACCCAACTAATCCCTTCCCATCAACATTTAGTTAAGCATTAGCTGTTTGAACTCTTCCTAGACTGCTTGCTATATTGAATTTTGTGGCATTTGAAGAAAAAATGAAAGATTTTTAAGGTTTAAAACAAATTGACTATTGAAAAAATTGAAATAAATTAAAATAATGGAAGAAAATTTAAAATAAAAACGTATTAATCTTAATTTCCATCATTATGAATGAATAAAATAGGTTATAAAATTAAATTAATTTTTATAATTTAAAATAAATATTATAGAATTAATATATAAAAAGTAAGCAAAATGATAACAATTTTAGCGTAAAAATTCAAAATAAATTTTATGGAAAGTAACTTTTTAATTTCATGTTTTAGTAATTATTAATATATTATTTTAAGTTAATTCTGCAGAAAAATAAATATTTAAAATGTATTTTTATTTTTTATTTGACAAAGAATTGATTAATAATAATTATTTTAATGAAAAAATACTAAGAAAGGGAAAGTTGGTCATTTTACTTCAAGAGAAATATATTTTGTAAGTTAAAAATAATGTATTTTAATTTAACTTTCTATGAAATCCCATAATTAATGCATTTTGATATCTATTGATAATTCTTTGTTAGTTGAAGGAATTAAATAAATACAAAGATAAAAGTGTAGTTTTATATCCAATAACCTAGAAATTTTCCAAAAAAATTATATTATATGGTGAGATTAGTACTCAATGATACAAATTTTAAGTTAAAATTAGTTGATTTGAAATAGTTTTGAAAATTTTAAAGTTTAGTAAGTTTTAAGAAAAATTAAAGGTATTTTGATAATTTATCCTCTTTTTATTAATTAATAAATTTCTAATTTAAGGATGAAAATAAAATGTACAAGTGGAGTTAATTAAATAATTTCATAAAACTCTATAATAAATGTTATTTCATTAGTGGTGAAAAAACATTGGACAATAGAAAAAGTCTAGTGAAGAAAAAATCTTTTAAGACTTTTTTTATAGTATGATTTTTATGTCAATGTGGTATTTTTGTTTAGTGCCTCGTATGAGGTCATGATGTGATGACAAGCATAAAGTTGTCATGTCTAATCCATAGGATGGGGGACTAAGTAGTGATACATGTTAAACTTGGTGATTGTGTCATGTATGATGATAAATGTATATATTTTATGTATGAATGTATGATCGAGGTATATGACGACGGACCTCATATTGTGTTGCGAGTAAACACATAAGTTAATGTTGCTTACTGGGATCCTTAACCTAGTGTTGGAAAAGTTGGTGCCATAGCTGTCAATGGACCTTAAGGATAGATAGACAGGCAAATCTCACATTATAGACCAAGGTCATTGTAAACCTTGTGTCACGATAAGTCACTACTCATATATATCTATCCTAACAAATCACTACACTATTTCCATATATTAGGCTTTGGGGTGTCTCCTACTGGTTTACGACACGTTCCACCCTTTGAATATGTGAGGTCCACTATTGTTGTTATACTATAAGGGACATGTATGCACAATTGCTTGAACTGCCATAAATCTCCATGATGTCGAGTCTGCATACGTTGCATGATTAATTTACAATCATACTTGTGTACACATGTTTGCTGTTGGATAATGACTTGTTTGTAATTTTTTATTGTATATTTCTAGTTTTAATAGTCATGTTTTGTTTTGAAATATATGGAAAATACTTTGGTACTTATCTTTATTTTTCAGATTTCCTTTGCAACTATGTGTGTACGTATGCGTTCATGGGAGTAGATGGTTGAAGTTCAGTTCTTTCAAGGAATATTTTTCAGATTTCATTGGATTAGTATATTCTATGATGATATTTGGATCGAAGATTACAACTACATGGAAAGTTTGTTATATAAGAGATGTCTTTGTTGCTTATGTACCAATTGTGAATTCGTTGCTCATGTACCAATTGTGAATTACTTGTTATCGCCTACATGAAATGCAATTATGCAACTTAGATTTCCACTAAATAACTTTCGGTTTACACTATCTCAAGTATTTGAAAGTCGACATGTAGATTGGTCTACCTATAGCGTTTCTACCTCTTTCTATTTACTTTCCTAGCCCAAAAGAAAGGAAGACCCTTCTAAGGACTTCTTGATCGGAGTAGATTAGATTATTAAGTTATGACCCGCTTAAGAAATGTGTATTGTGTCCAAATCCTTTTTCCTTTTTGACATATATTTACGTAATGGTACATATGTTGGTACACACTTATTTCCTTCGATATACTATTTTCGTAATGCCTTGAGGCATATTTTATATATTCATTACTTATGTTTTCATGTATTTAATAATGTGTTCTTTTTTCATTCAAAAGTTTCCTATTGTAATTGACGACTAGTTTTAAAATGAGAAAATTTATATAAATTTTCATAAAGAAATTAACGAAGAGTTAAATTAAAATTAAAATTAAATAATTTCTACAACTATATTGTAAAATGTCATGTAACGACCATAACTTGTTACGCAAAATGCTAACCTATATAATAAAAGTACACCTTTAGCACATCAAATTATATTAAAAACAATGAATAAAATTTTTAAATATACAATTAATAATGATTATAGATTTCTTAATTGTTTGAGTTTTGCTATTAGTTAAGTTAAAACAATCTTTTTTAATTCCAATGTAGAACTTGTTAACAATTCAATTGACTTTAAAGATAAATTATTCTATAAAAAATATAATTTATAAAAAAAATTAATTTAAATTATTGAAGTTTGGTATATTAGTAATGCTAAATATATTAAAAAAAAGAAAATAATTAAAGAGTGTGTATGAAACCTATTTTCAAATTCAACAACTTTCTCCCAATTAAGATTGGTAAATAACTTCAAACCAAATGCAATGTTTGATAACTCAAGATTACCTACAGGCATGTGAAGTTTTTTCTTTCATGTGAACATATATTAGAACTTGATTAAATTGAAAATTATAAACATGAAATTTTTTAATAAACTTTACCTTTGTCATCTCTTATGAGAGCAAGATGTAATACAATCACTAAACTATTAACATCACTTTTCTTGAACTCAAAACATATATACTTAACGTATTTCTTCTCAAAATGCACAAATCATTATCGTGTTGTTGTACATAAATGTTCACATTAGATTGAGTAACATATCTAGTATTACGAATCATTATTGTGGAATAAAACAAATATCAATGAAAATAAATATGGTGAACTAACCTTGAATCTTCAAATTCAACTTTCATCTTCCAATTCAACTTTCATATTCCTAGTTTGATTTCTATTATGAGGAACACACTTATCCCTCTTAATATTCACTATTTGTGCAATAAAATTTATAAAATTCAAAACAATGAACTTAATATCAGATCCAAACTCATCACTTTGTTAATAATAATAAATAATAAGAATAAAGATAATATAATAAATTCATAATACCAATAATGCATTTCACTCCAAACAAAACATCATTGCATGCAATCAAATTATAATTAAAGGTAGGAACATTTTTCACAAGTCACTTCCAACATAGTTGTATTATTATAGAATAATAGCCTATATTGATGT
This sequence comes from Mucuna pruriens, assembly GCA_025330945.1. Lineage (NCBI taxonomy): Eukaryota > Viridiplantae > Streptophyta > Magnoliopsida > Fabales > Fabaceae > Mucuna > Mucuna pruriens. The sequence goes on along the minus strand of JAENHJ010000042.1, from coordinate 1,849,367 downwards.
TTGGTTGACCCTTAGTATATAAATTGCAACATAGTAACTTTTTTTTTTTACAAACCTATAAGCAATGTAAAAAAATGCAACTGCAAACACTTTATTTAACTTTTGTCTAATTAGTTGACCTATAATAATTAAAGGTCAACAAAGTAATTTTTTCTTTGTTTAAAATGTTAAAAAACTTATTTATTGATTATTAATTTAATATAAATGTCATATAATCCTTATTAGCATTTGTTGAATCTAAATTAGACATTGTGATGTGATTGAGGCTCATAGGAATACATATAACTTTCTCATATATATATATATATATATATGGTCAAGGTGTATTAACATAATGTGTCAAAATTAATTAAATTACACTTTTATTAACTTTTAATAGAATGCAAATTTAATTAATAAAATATTTGAATTTGATATCAACCATACAAAAATTTATAAAGTTATTTGATAATTCATTATATTATTTTTTTTAACATATAATCATTATTGTTGCCACAACTTCTACCACTACTAAGCACCATTATCATTATTTCTACCATTATCATCAATACTCTTATAAGTATTTGTCATTGTTGTCAATACCATTTCACCTCAAAATCATTTTCACCATCATCACTATCACATTTGTCACTTTTGCATCTTCACTATCATTGTCCTTGACACCACAACTTTTTCACTGTAATTATCACTATTGTTTTCTCTATCATTTTCCATTATTGTTATCTTTTCTAGTATCACCACCAGAATCCCTTCATCTATTCCCTACTACCATCATCGCCCTTGGTCATTGTTATTGCTATTGTCATCACCATCTACTACTACTACTACCCAGTTGTTCTATCATTATAATCATTGTTGTCATCTTTACGTCGATTAAACTTTTTTCTCAAGCCTAACTTAGTATAATCTTACCTATGATTACTCTTAATTTGTTATAATTGTCTAAATAGAATTCAAACTCAATATTTTTATTTTGTTCTCCAATTCTACATTAGATTGTATTATTAACCTTAAATCAACCAATGTGTATATTGATAATGAGGTGTGCAGAAATTGTCATATTTTACTAACTCATCCAAACTTAAAAGTTATTTTTTTAGTATCGATTTTAGAAATTAAATTCGATGTATTTTAAAAATTGATTTAAGTTATTTTTTGTGTCATCCCAATTCTCAAAAAATAAAAAAATATAATTAGTTTTTAACTTGATTTAAAAAATATTTTCAATAAATTTCTCAAACAGACAAAATTTAGTTATTAATGAGTTGATATAAATTAGTTTGAAAGTTTTTAAAATTGATTTGGATTTTAAATTTTTTAAAACTTCCCCTTAATATTTTGATTTTGCAGAATATTTTCTTACGAGTACGGATAATTCAAATTCATAGAATCGAGCGCCAAACGCAAAGATCCTTTCCAAATAACCAATTTATATTATTTTTCTCTTTCGAGCTATGTAACTTCCCTGCCGCCGATTTTTGATCTAAATCAAATCCATAATGGGAGCGAAGTTGAACATGAACAAGCAACTCCAAGATCCCACAAAAGAATGGAAAATGAAGTATAACTATCAACAGAAAAGCAACCCTTACAAGAATTACAAAAAATAAGTGAAACTCAAAAGATGGAGAACGGTGCCAATATAAAGAATCGCTTGGACTTTCTCCTTTTCCTGAAAAGTATCCAAAAAGGAAAAGGGGTAAATAATAATAATAATAATAAAATCTAATTTGCATAATTTATTTTTGTATACTCAAACAATCAAAATCATTCACTCAGAATGTTAATAAATTTATCTTTATAATTGTGAAATAAATAAAGAAGATAACGCACGAGGTGTAGTCGGTGGGAAGGAGAATTGGAAGGGAAGGTTTCTTGTCTGGTTTCTGATTAACGTTGTTGTCGTGATCCTCAGCCATGCCAACGCGATCCTCCCCGATGTTTGAAAGCGACGGTTGCCAGCGGGATTTTCTGCGGCGGATGGGCCGGGAACCGGCGGAGACACGAAGCGTAGTTCGGCGGTTGTTGTCATCGGGCGGCGAAGCCCGAGTGACGCGGGGACATGTGCAGGATCGTAACAGGGGAAAACACTTCATCCTATCAGCGATTATTTCTTACAGTCCTCAAATCAACTCCTGTACTTTGCACTCACTATTCCGCCTTATTACCATTAATTCCTCCATTCGTTAATTGCTTTAAATAATACTTAATGATCGCTTAAAATAAGAAAATCACTGAAAAACATTAACCTCCCAACAATTTTTCCAAATTTGTTCGTTTTTAGTTTCGATAAGTTAAATACTTCTTAAAGTTGAAAATTCAAATTCTGTTGGTTGTTTGTCTGTTTTTTTCGTTTTTTTATTTTGAAAGCAAGCGGTTTTCGACGGAAGGAGATTAAGGACTCCTTTGCTGATTAAGATAAAATATAACAACTATTTTTTCAAGTTAAAGCAAAAGATTAAAAGCTTGTTTGATTATAATATTATAAAATAACTATGTTAGTATGTTATTATATTGTGATTTGTTGTATGTTACACTATAAATCTTATTTTTTATCTTATCTTATTAGTATAACATTTTTTTTTATGTTAAATGAGAAATTGGATTATGAAGCGTGATATATTTTCTCTCTCTATATAATATATATTAATTTATATACAAAATAATAAATATAATATATAAAATAATATATATTAATATATATTATATAAAATTTATATTTAGAATATTATTTTCTATATTTATAATAATTTTAATATGTAAATTTAAAATATATAATTAATTAAAATATTAAAATTAAATAATTATCATATAAATATTTAAAAAAATATTTAAATAATAATTATAATTTCAAAAATATCACATATTTTTATAGTTTTTTTAAAAATAAGTGTATAAATAAAATAATATTTTTGTATAATAAATTATAATTACACAATTTTATAATTTTGTATTTTGAAAATTAAATAATTAAATTAAATATTAAAAGATTATATATTATTTTAACGAAACAATATTTTTGTTATTTGAACGTGACTTATTTCCTGTTTTATCATTATTTGGTATGCATCAAATATTGAATAAGATAAAAAAATTATTATAATCTTATCATATTATGTTTTTATTGTATCTTATTTTGTTTTCATATCTTATCATATTCTATTCCCAAACAACCATAATGTGATTTATTTGTTTCTTTAAGTGAGAGCAAGAGACTAATGTTATTTATTTATTTATTACATATGTACAAATATTATTTCATACATACATAATTTAAGTACATGCTTATGCAAAAATATTATTTATCAACTATATCATATCATTTTGGTCTTTGTTGTTTTTCATTCACATAATGTTTTATTTCTAATTAAATTACTTTTCTGAAGATAAGATTTTTAAATAAAAAATTCTAAGGAATAAAGCCTTTAATTTTTATAGTATAAAATTAAATATTTTTACACCAATAACTAATAAGTAATAAATAATCATGATATATATAATTTTTAAAAAATTATTATAAAAATTAATCAACTTATCATCCAAATTAATTGTGATTGAACAATATATAAAAACTTTGTACTATTTTCTCAAGAACAAATAATGCATTTTTGAAAAAAACTTCTTTGCATTGGCTATTCAACCATAAAGTGTCATGTTTAAATATTTATTAATTTTTATAATAATTATTTTAAAGTTATATTATTAATAATTTACAAGCGATCAACCATGTAAAAACTTTTGCACTAAAAAAGCATTTGGAAGGAAAATAATGAATTTTAAATATTATAACTCATGTGAATTGTTAAAATCTGTTAGATTAATTATAAAGATTCTTTAGAAGCATTTTAAAAATACCCTTAAATGAAATAACTTCACTACTAAATACCATTCTTTAAAATTTTAAAATTTGAATTTTTTTAATATTTTTATTTATCACAGATAAATAATCTTTATTATTCATAGATACTAATTAACTACACTTTCATAATTGCCTCACCAACACAGTATAAAACCATGCATCAATACTAGCCCTTCCATAGCCAAGGTTCAAGTCCTTTACCATGTTATAGTTCTATGTACATGAAGAAACTGATCCTTGGAGCTCTCCATGAAGCTGAAGAAGTGACAGAAATGATGCAGGTACTAAGATCAGTAACTTGAAATGAGCAAGGAAAAAAAAGCATCACAAAAGAAAAAGAAAATAAAACACAGAAGCGTCAATAGATGCTTGGACCATGTTACTCAATCTGGCCAACTTTTGAAGAAGAACGAGGGAAATTAAAAAGGAACGGAGACAACACAGGGAGGACCTGGTAAGCAAGAATCAAGCTAAGAAGAAACTTTCTAGCCAACTTTTTAAGTTAAAAAATACTGATAAATTCATAGTTACTCTGTTTTGCTATCCCTGTAGCATTTGCATCAACATTTGTTCTTATAAACCATATGAGAAATCTTTCAAAGGACCAACGCTAATCAATGAAACCCTCACTACTATCGAGAATGATTTTTGCAGCAAAATATCACTACTTAACTAGTTCAGTAAGTTTAATATGTCAAATAATTTCAGAAAATACCACAGAAAAGTCAACAAGGAATGCATTGATAAATAAATTAAAAGTGTTAGATGCCAACTTAATCTCCTGAAACTTTTCCTCTATCCATATCAAGACACTACCTATGCTAATTCCCATTCCCATTCCCATTCAGTTGGTTAGGGGGGAAATATTTATTAGAAGAATCACGAGTTAATCAAATAATACAAATATTATCTATATAATCAACTACATACCATACACATATTCATTTCTCATGAATCATAATGCTTGAGAGGATCCTAATCGTTCTTTATACACACATCCACATATATTATAAATTAATATAACAAACAACATACCAAATAACTTGCTGAAACTGAACCACTGGTAATAGCAAGCAGAGGCTTGTTTAGATGTCCGAAAATTCCCATGAGCAAGTCTAACTTCAAAGGCATTGCCAACATGGAGCAACCACAACTGTGAAGGTGCTTCAACTGGTACTCTCAAATCTCTCTCTTTGGCTTTAGGTTTGTCTGGAAACCAAAACCGAGGAAGCAAATATACAGGGAATGTGCTATTACATGGGTTTACTCATGATGCTGATGTGCATCACAGCAGTTCACTTACTTTTTCCCAGGTAGCAGAAGAGATTGTATTGTAGCATAAATTGATAGGACCACACAATCAGGCCGTAATGCCATATGTAGCTCTCTCCTTACTGATTCTTTCTCCACCAACTGAAAATAACTATTATCCTCTTGTCTTGCCAGTGCTATTCGTAGACTTATCGTTGCCATCATCACTTGCAATTTGCAAGTGCAATTTTGAGAGGACAATGTGATAGCATTAAAGCCAAACCCAGACAGAGTGGTGGAAAGAACAACAAGAAAGTCCATACTTTACGAGGCAAACGAGGTGTGGTTGGTTGGTTGTGATGATGATAAAAGGACAGAGTTTGCAATTGCACATGATCTTTTTCTCATTGCCATTATCAACATCCAGCAACATGGTTGCAAGATCAGCAGGCAAAGGTATCCCATGCTGCTGGATTGATTGCTTCCATGAAGGCCTCATGAAGTTCTGGAGTCCAAACGCATTATGAGGTTAGTCTGAGGGGCAGTTGATGCTAAATTACAAAGAACTTCTCTAGATGGTATATGTTGCTGCTGAGAAACTTGAGAGGCTTACATACATCAATAAAGTAGGATATGACCTAAAAATATTAACAGCAAAATTCATAAAATTGAGGCAGTGATCCTAGGGACTTTTTCACAACAAGAGATAAACAACTATCATTCAGAAAAAAATCACTTACCTTCTGGCAAAGGGAATTTCACGGCACTGGTCTCTGAATCATCTGGGTTATGCATTAGCTTGTTCCCAATATCATTATTTTTCAGATTTGAATGACTTCTAGAATTCTGAGGAAGGGAGATTGCACAAATGAACAAATCCCTACTCCAACTAAGTCAAATTCCAAGCAAAGAATAAGATCTCTTGAAGGAGAATTGAGGTTTATACTTAGAGCAGTAAGATAAAAACAAACCTTTAATCTTGCTTAACAAGGTTTCTCCATAGTGTGTTAAATCAATATCAGATCCTTTAGACTCTTTTATGTCTACCTACAGACCATGCTACTGAAAACAACATTTATTTATCTAAACCATTGGTTTCTTCACTCTTGATACTCCTATTACAACTCCTAAAAGGCCATGCACCCTACTTTGCCTCATCTTTCATACCCATAAAATAGACTGTGAGTTGCCAAGTCCCAACAACCTTTTTTATATTCACAAATTAAACAAAAAAAAGCTCTGGGTCAGAGATATAAATGTATATGGTCTAAAGGTTCACTCACAAGTAGGCAACTATAGAGCCTACTCATCGCTTTGTCCGTTGGCTAACCTTCTACTTCTCAACCAGAATTTTCTTTATGTTAGGATAACTAAAAAACAAGGTGGCCACTCCAACTAAAGTTATACCAGTTATGATTCAACCGAGCCTCTGTAAACACATCCAAAACTACCCTCACCCAAGATGTTACCTTCCTGAAAATTATTGGTCATTTTTTCTATTTGCTTATAATCTTCTCGTGGCTTCTGCAGAAAGAGATTGAACTTCTATGGAAATAACTTTAATTGACATATGAAGATTGAATCCAAAAAAGAAAAGAAAACTAACACCCAAAAAAGATCTTAATGAAAAATAACAAATTAGCAATAATCAATATTCAATAGGTACACGTTACTTGACAGTGAATCAAGTCAATGTGACAATGAATTCCAATTTTTAAGAAGAGGACAAAAGGGTCGTGTCTTGGTAAGACTATGCCCACCTTAATGGTTTTGTTTAAGTTCCTTTGATTTCTTTCTTCAAATATCGGAGAATTCTTTCACTTCTTTCTTCTTCATAGTATCTTTCTACCTTTATATTAGTTTCTTTACTAGCTGGCATTTGATTACCTTGAAGTCCCTGTTTCAAATTTCAGATATAAAATTTGTTAGTTACACATTACATGTATTCTTCATATACGTTAAAAAAAAAAATGAAGTGTCCTTAAATATGTATAGGAATTCAATTGCATGAAAGTTTGGGGTTTCTATTTTTTTTTTTATATATATATATAGAGGACCAACATTGATTTGGATTGACATATACTGGGATACTTTAACTAAAATGTTAGGATTTTTTTGTCTTGGATATAGAAAAAATCGAGTTAAGAGGATTTAGGTCCCTGACAAAGATTAGTTCGCAGCATTGTTTTTGTTAGGAGATACTTCTCATCTATTACATGGGTTCCAAAAAAAAAGGTAAACAAATAATATATATATATATTTATTTTATTTTATTTTATTTTTTGAAATTTAAAAAAAATACGAGCATTAATACTATAATTAACATTATAACATAATAAAATATAATACTATAATTAATATAAAATTAAAAATATTAATAACATAATATATTTTAATAAAGTAAGTTTTAAAATAATAAAACTATAAATTTAATTAATATAATATAAATAAATTATAAAAATACTTTAGCACATTCTTTGAAATTATAATGGTTAGTTAAGTTGGTTTTTAAAATTAATAAAATAATAATTAGTTCTTCAAATTGCATATTATCAATCAATTTAATCCCTTAATTATAATAGTAAGTCAAATTGATCATTTAAATAAATAAAATAGCAAAAAAGTATAGAAAATTGTAAATTATCAATCAAATTAATCCTTAAAATTGTAATGCTTCCTTAAATTGGTCTAAATTAAAAAAAATAAACTTAACTATACTTTCTTCTTTGTAGCTTTAAAACTTTACAAATTTTTCCATAAAATTTTTTTTCATGCATTTTAATCCTAGACTTATATTATTTTGTTATTATATTATTTATTTTCAAAATTTTACACATTTTGTTACTTGAATACAATTAAACCTCAAGAAAATGATAAAAATGTTAGAATCAATTTGAATCCTTAACTCATTTGAATTGTTTAGTTTATATATATAAATATATTATATATGTAATTACTGTATTTTTTAATTATATTTTACCTTTTCCAAGTATATATTTATATTTACTAATAAAAATATTAAAGTTAAGGTGATAAAATTATTTTTTAAATGTTTTTATTTTATTTTATTTTATAAATTTATAAATTATATGGATATATTTATTAAATCATTTAAAATATTTATTAATTAAGTTATATAATATCTTATACATTTATTTATTAAATATTTTTTATATAATTGAATAAATAAATTTCTATAATTAATATAAAAATATTTAATAAATAATAGCTTTGGTGGTCATGAAAATTTAGAAGGAAGGGACAAACTTGGCAAAATTATATAAGTTTAGAATCAAAATATGTATAAAAAATTTGAGACACAAATTTTGTAAAATTTAAAAATTTTGAGATCAAAATTATAATTATGCTCTTTTAATTTAAAGGATAATTTGACAAACTATTATAATTTTAAGGATTAAATTAAATTTATATACCAATTTCACTCTTCGTTACAATTTCAGAAACTAAATTGATTGATAATATACAATTTTAAGAATTATTTTGTCATGTTAATTTTAGAGATCAATTTAATTAATCATAAAATTTTCAAAAATTAAATTGGTGATTCCCTTAATAAATTATTATAAAATAATAAAATATATTTAAAAATAGAATTTAATTAATATTCACTATTTATATACAATTTTTTTATATTATTAACCAATTAAAATTTAGAAATAATGTTTGGTAAAATAATTATTATCAAAATTATCAAATTTATTATATATAATAGAATGTGATAGATGATAACGTGAAAATATTTTACATTGTCGACGTATATCTTATTTTTTCATAAAATTATTATTTATATTATATTGGCTAATAACTAATTTAGTCTCTTTATTTATTTTTAAATAAATTCCCCTATTATTAAAGACTTTAATTTATTCTCTCAATTTTCAAAATCACTCAGTTTATTCTTTTCATCCAATAAGAGTAATGTTAATTTCACAAATTTTGGCAATTTTAATTTACACCTAGTGGTGTTTTATAAACGTCACTATTAAATTTTTAATATTATAATAAAAAATATATTTTAATAAAAATATAATTTTAACATAAAAATAATTTCGGTCGCTATTATAATAATTTAATTTTTATAAATTTTAAAATAAATATAAAAATTATGTTTCAATAAACCATTTATGTTGTGATCGAATCATATCATACAGGAAAGTTATGACACATAAAAAATAGGTGTCACTGATTTTATTTGAATAAATAAAAAATAAAATTATATTATTTAAGTTTGTATTATTATATTATTTTATTAAATATAATAAAATATTATATTTAGTGATTTATTAATATTTAATTTATGTTATTAATATTATTCATTATCTAAAATTTTAAAACAATGACAAGCTTAAAATTTTTACTATAGTAAAAAATGTAATGATTATTATTTATTTTATTATTATATTTTAAATATTTATTTATTATTTAATTATATTTTATTGTATTATCTATATAATATAATATAATTATGTTATTAAAATTTAAATAACATAATATAAAAATATAAATATTATTATAATACAATAAATTTATAATTATTATTTATGAAATATATATAATATTATTAGAAAAAAGTATTTTTAATTGTTTGAGAAAAACGTGGTCAAGATGAATGTATATTCATATAAAAAAAATTTGATCCTCAATCTTTAAAAAAAAATATAGATTTAGTCTTTAATAATTTTAAAAAACAATAATAAATTCGTAGATAAGAGAGAATAAACTTACATATTTTAATTTAAAGATCAAATTCGAAATGAAAATAAAGCAACATTAACCACATTTAACTAAAAATATAGAAATTACAATCATATTTTCATCATTATTAATATTAATATTTTAACTAAAAGTAATATCAATTATATTTTATTAGAGACCAATAAATTAATCTCTAATCATATTTCACATAACTACTGACAACTCTATCACTAGTTATATTTTAGGTAGAAACCGGAAAATTGGTTTCAAATTACATTCAATTTAGACACTAAAACATTTGCCTCAATAATGAGTTATAAGTTATAAGCAGCTGAAAAAGAGGTCTTTAATTACTTTTACAAGTAGAGGTTGAAAATCAGTATTATAGATCAGAAAATTAATTTTTAAATTTATTTATTGGAGATTAAAATAATAGTCTATAATTGAATTTCAGTTGATGAAAAAAGTTGGTTAAGATTTACATTTTTCTTTTGAGACTATATTGGACTCTAAAATAATTTATTAGTAACCAAAACTTAATCTTTAATTATATTTCAAGTAGAGACAAAAAAATAATCCATAACTAATAAAAAAATCTCTAATTACATTTTAATTAGAAACAAAATTATGCGTCTCTAAATTAGTAAATAAATTTGTTAATAACTATTAGAGACCGATTTAGAAACTATAAAATATTATGTAAATCAATCTCTAAATCAGTCTCTATAGAGATTGACAATTATATTTGTTGAATTTCTTGTAGTGGTGATTAGTTTAATTAATATATATAGGAAAAGAAAAAAATAATTTTTTGGTAAATAAAAATGCATACAACCATTAATTAATTAGTAACGAATAAATGAATAAGTAAGATTGATAAGTTACCTTTTATCTATTGTATATTGAAAATATAATATATGTTAAAGAGTTCAAACATAATTTATTTTCAATATAATATTTATTAAAAAATTTAAACATAATTTATTTAATATAAGTCAATTTTATGATAGTGAATTTCATATTCTATTTAATATAGACTCTTACATAATAAAAAAGAATGATAACTTCATTCTTTTTTACTTTAAAAGAAACAACAATTTATATAGGATTAATCTTGACATGTAACTTACTTTATAAGGAATATGAGAAATGAATTTTATATAAAATATTTGGCCATGCCAATTTGTGAGACCTTGAATGTTGTATCATTTTCACTTGTGTATTTTGCCTGCTGCCTGTTAATAAACATACTTCGATATTTTATCCTATGATATTCCTTAACAATGTCTAATAGGAAACTATTAGATATTGAAGATGAATTTGCATATCTTCGTATCAGTTCGTAAAAAAAGGACAAAGTGAAGGTAGAACCATTTGTCAATCAATCGTTTCTAACACTCCAACTTGTTGCACCTTTTTGAAGCACGTTCAAGGTATGATTAGAAATTTGTGACTTATCATTCGCAAATTTCATCGGTGGAGAAAGAACTAAATGAGCCAGAACTAGATTGTGCTTTAGGAACCACACTTCACTAAACTCAGTTTCTTGAATTGATCCTAAGATGATAGAAAAAAAAAATACTAGTTGATGATCGGTGGATCATTACAATACAAGAAAAACTCAATTAGTTCATAGAAAATGATATCCACGTGACCTTCGTTTCCAAACTAGAGTCCAAAGATATAATTGAAACTAAATAAGTTTTTAGAAATAAAACGAATTAAGATGACAAAGTAATAAAAAATAAAGTAGGTTAGTATTTCAAAGTAATAGCTAACCAGAAGATATTCACTTCCCTAAAAAATTTGCGCCTATAGTTATATTAGAAACAATTAAGATTATGATTAAATTTGTTGCATAAAAAATATTAATATTTACCAAATGATTATAAAAGATACTTTTCTAAATTGTTTCATAGAAAAAATGTTTGTAAAAATCTCTCTCAATTTTTTATGATTTTACCTTTCTAACTCATATTTAAAAGGTATATATATGATCAATAAGCTCCTAGAAATTGGTATGATAGTGAGTTTTTTTTTCTTGCATCAAAGATTCTATATCACCTTCTTCAAGAGTATGCCTAGAATGCTTATTCTTCATAATAACTTTTTATAAAATATAAAATTTACAAATTTAATCATTAAATTATGTGATTATATATATATATCAAAATTTAAATAGAATAAACATTTATAGGTACAAAATCTTATAGCCAATATTTAGTTTTATTTTGAAAAATATATTATATTTAAATAAAATTGATCGATAAAATATCAAAGAATTAAATTATATAAACTTTATATACTTTATATATTTCACGAGACCTCACGAATGAATGGTTGAGTTAATGAAATTTATTATCTAGAAAAAATTGATCTAACTTTTCTTAGCTCAAAATTTACTTTGAAGTTAAAGTTAAAATTATATTTAAAAATAAAGTAAAGATGTTTAATAATTTTAATTTAAAAATTTCTTTAAAAATAAACTATTTTTTTCTTTCATCGACGTCGATTAGTTCTAAATGAGAAAGAGAGTGATATTAAGGTGTGCCACTTATTTAGTTAAGCTCGTTTCCAAATCCTACTTTTCCTCTTTTTTTTTTTTAATTTTATAAATATTTTAATATATACTTTTAATTTTTGTAATATATCGTTTTTTAGTTTTTTTCATTTAAAATTATTTTTTAAAATGGTCTTTATAAATTTTGTTAGTCCTTGTTATTATTTTTAGTTCTTTATATATATATATATATATATATATGCTTTATTTTCTATAACATTTTGTTTATTCTAAAATAGTCTTTTTGAAATAAATAGTTCGGATTAAGAATAAATTGTTTCACGTACCATAAGAAATTAAAAAAAAAATTACAAAGACTAAAAATAATAATAAGGATTAAAATAATTTCTTTTATAAAGACTATTTTAAAAAAATAATTTTACAAAGATTAAAAAAAAGCAGTATACTAAATGAACCAAAGATATATTTAAACTTTTTATAAATAATATTAAGCTCCTTTTCTCTAAATATGTTGGACCCAACTTTTTGAAAAAAAGAATCCTTTCTCTTTAATCAAGCATACTGATCTCAACGTTATGGAAAACTAAAAAACTTGTTGATTGTGAAGATTGTATTATACAAAAGAGAACAAAATCCGGAATAAGTACGTAGACAGTCTAGTAAATGAAGTGCTGTTATTTTACTTATTACAAGTGGATATCTTCAAATTAAGAATTAAAGAAGAGATGCAGAATGGGTGGGGGAATAAAAACGGAGAAAGAACGGTACATAAAAGTGACGGAAATAAAATGTCTTTGTAGTGAGAGTTCTGGTTTGTCTTTAGTTTTGGCATCGCATGGCACGACTCAGTTATATACTCATATTTAATATATTACGTATATTAAATAGGTGCATTATGTAAGCTTCAGGGAATGAAGGCAATAGGAAATTCAGATTAGTTGCAGTAAACATATTTGGGATCTTCTTTAAAATAGCCATTCCATGAAAACGAATTCGACAAGAGTGGGCCGGCTAGTACCCCCGTTTTAACCTATTCGTCACCCTTTGTTTTATTTTAGTTATAATCAACATAATCATTCCTATAAAACAAATAAAGCTAATTAAAAAGAAATCAAGAAACAGCCAAATCAGGTTTATACGGTCTGTTGATCGCTCAAAACTTACTAATGCATGCGGCATTACTTCTCCAATATTTATCCAAAAGAGGAACGAAAGATACAAGAATATATATATTCTGGACAAGAGACGTAGCTGAAAATTCTTCTGTCAAATTTATATAACTAAAGCCAAAGTTTGACTACCTCTCCCATCCTCAAGTAACTTTTGCCACTCATGTCCCCCATAATTCACCAAACATGCCACTAGTTTAGCAGCAAAGTCATTTTAAAATCATATGCCAAAATCTATGCAGGGTGCTGTGCAGCATCCAGCCTATGCTAAAAACTCAGTTCTAATCTGGACCAATTATATTCTTTTAATATATATATATATATTTTTTTTCACATACATATTTATTTATGAGACAATTATATTCAAGATCGGTTGTAAACTAAATATAAACATTTTTTATTGTGAGAATTCAAATTTTAATTTACTATATTACGATATATATAAATAAATAAATAAATAAATAAAAATTAAATTACTTTAAGATCTAATTTTAAGTTATTTTTTATTTTTATTTTTCATTCTTTTATGTAATCTAACGAATACGATAACTTAACCTATTAGAACTCTTAAATGAAAAATGAAAATTAACTTTTTTAGAAAAATTTTATCCTCGTGTCTCCACTTTTATATATATATATATATATATATATATATATATATATATATATATATATATATATATATATTTATTTATTTATTTATTTATTTATTTATTTATTGAGGTAACCTTGGCCAATTTCTCTCTACGATTTTGTCAATATCTTTTGAGATCATTATATAAAACGCAAGTTGAAAACGTGATATCAAATAAACCCTTCACTATGATGACCAAAGGTCCTTCTTCCTTTGCTATAAATATGTTTAAAGATTCAGAGAAAGTAAGTAGCAATATGAATTAACCCCCGTCCCTTTGGCTCTCTACCTATCCATTTCCGAAGTCATTAGTTACACCAGCTTAACAAAGCAAAAACCATAAAATCTTACCTTCTTCTCCAGCGTTTCTCATTCGCTCTAGTTTAATTTACACCCCCATGCACGTGACGTCCTCACATAGCCACATGAAAGCCGAGCTAAAGGGCACGTCCATTTCCTTTCAAAACCCTACTCTGTTTAACACCCCCCACAACCCTCTATCGGGAGCACTAAAAGGGTGTCTGGGAAGCCTCGATGGAGCGTGTATTGAGAAGCTGTTGCTCCACTGCGCCAGCGCTTTGGAGAGCAACGACATCACCTTGGCTCAACAAGTCATGTGGGTGCTCAACAACGTTGCTTTTCCTGTAGGGGACACCAACCAAAGGCTCACCTCGTGGTTCCTAAGGGCCTTAATCTCTAGGGCTTCCAGAATTTGCCCTGCTGCCATGAGTTTCAAAGGAAGCAACAACATTCAAAGGAGGTTGATGACCGTGACCGAGCTAGCCGGGTACGTGGATCTAATTCCTTGGCATAGGTTTGGTTATTGTGCTTCCAATAATGAAATTTATAAAGCAATAACAGGGTTCCAAAGGGTACATATTCTAGATTTTAGCATAACCCATTGTATGCAGTGGCCTACTTTTATAGATGAGTTAGCAAAAAGGCCTGAAGGACCCCCTTCACTTAGAATCACGGTACCATCTTGTAGACCACATGTACCCCCCTTGGTCAATATATCAATACATGAGGTTGGGTTGCGTTTAGGGAATTTCGCTAAGTTCAGAGATGTCCCTTTTGAATTCAATGTTATAGGAAATACAGGACCATTAACACCCGCGGAATTGAGCGATGAATCAACTAGCTTTCATTTTGAGGCAATGTTAAGTCTCTTGAATCCTACTATGCTAAACCTTAGGGAAGATGAAGCTTTGGTCATAAATTGCCAAAATTGGCTGCGCTATTTGTCTGATGATAGAAAGGGAAGCCGCCAAAGTCTTTCCCTAAGGGATGCTTTTTTGAATCTAATTAAAGGTCTTAACCCCCGGATTGTTCTCTTGGTGGATGAGGATTGTGATCTTAGTGCATCGAGTCTCACATCAAGAATAACCACATGTTTCAACCATCTATGGATACCTTTTGACGCATTGGAGACTTTTTTGCCTAAAGATAGTTGTCAGAGGACAGAGTTTGAGTCCGACATAGGGCAGAAGATTGAGAACATCATAAGCTTTGAAGGGCATCAAAGAATAGAGAGGTTGGAGTGCGGGGTGCAAATGTCCCAAAGAATGAAAAATGCGGGTTACCTGAGTGTTCCATTTTGTGATGAAACTATTGGGGAAGTTAAAGGTTTGCTAGATGAGCATGCTAGTGGATGGGGGATGAAAAGAGAAGAAGGAATGATAGTTCTCACGTGGAAAGGAAACAGCTGTGTGTTTGCGACAGCTTGGGTCCCTTGTGAAATGAGGGATCATATTGGCATGGATGCAAGTCTGTCTTAAACATGCTTCATGAGAGCCAAGTTTGTACCTACCATGGTTGGCTTGTGCTTAATTGCTTCATTCAGTGGTCCAAAGAGAGGCAGAGGATTTTCATCTCTTTGTGAAAAGAGTTGAAATTGATCTGCAAAAGACAACTAGAGAAAACGGCTGCATTTTGAGAATTATTTGTGCCAACTTTGTAATGGAGCTCTTTACGTTCGATCACATGAAAGGCAAAAAGGAAAAAAAATAATGTGTACGCTGTCCTTCTTGTATGAGACAAATTTGTCTCTTAGCTATTGTTTCTCTTTTATGCAGCTTTAACTTGTTTCTGCTCAGAGCTTTGGGTATAAGAGGTTGTTGTATGAAAATCTCTCTCTTATTATTACCCAGTAGTTCTAATAATAAAGTTTTTCAGATTAGCAACCTAGAATCAAAACATGTGCATATAAGGTAAGGCTAACAATAACGTTAACGTACCACATATAGTATCATAGGTTCTTAGTTCTTACATTTAATGACTGACTCACAAAATGTTTCCTCAATGGGATGTTTTCAAATACCACTGTGCATTTTAATTTTTTTTGAGGTAGTTCTAATATTTCTTGGGATGTATCCAAATACATATAAAAGGACCACCCAAAATTTCAATTTTATGAGTAGTCATCTTCAATGTATGTAAAGATGCACAGGCTAGGGCCAAACAATTATGTTTCCGAGTAGAAGGTGATAATGATGACTCATGAATTGAAGCATGTACAAAAATTGATAAACCTATTGCAGCTAGGGGTCCAGATGGGACCTCTTGTGAATTTTGTTTTGTGTTTTAAGGGAAATCTGCAAATTTGATGTTGGGAAGGAAAAAAGGACAACATGGTCCATGAGACAAAACGAATCCGATCTGCTGGATTCGAACCAAGCGACCTAAGGATAACTCAAGGTGGTCCCACTACAGTCCTCCGTAGTGTCATTGTTTTTAAATATTCAAAATGTCTTTATGCATGGTTAAGCCTTGGTAAATTCACTGTAACTGGTCAGATAAATAGTTTTCCCTGATAAAGGTTATACTGTAAATATTTTTTATAATCCCATTCAATTATATATAATAAATTTATTAATTTTTATAATAATTATTTTAAAAGTTATAGTAACTATAATTTTTTTATTAATTATTAATGCAATTTTTTTTATACATTACGATGCATAAAAAATAAACTCTATAGGTTAAGGTTTCAATCAACGATTCCGTCCCTCCCAGTTGGTTTAAGGTTCTCCCCTTCTCTCCACTCTATAGAATTCATACAATTTTAACGTCCCACAACCTTTTAATAAAATTAATCTCGAGAGCTAAAAAATAATAATAAATAATATTGAGAGAAATTTAATTAACGCCGCAGATGTAGATGTGAGAATATTTATTCAATTAAGTTCGCGGAAAAAAGAAAAAAGAAAGAACACCTCAGTTTATAGACATGGATGTACATGTATGATTTTTATATCTAACGAATTAGTATGAATCTCACTATTGTTGCAATATAAATAATCCACACAGTAAAAATTAAAGTTCGATATTCAAATAATAAAAAGTCAAATGAAATATAAAAAGGTCGTCGACAGCAGGATTCGAACCTGCGCAGGCAAAGCCCAACAGATTTCGAGTCTGTCTCCTTAACCACTCGGACATATCGACTTTACAATATGAATTCTTCTCAAATATACTATAAACTATAGAAAATAAGAACAGATGCAATCACACCAGTCACGAGACGGAGACAGGTCCACAAGAAACACATCACATGAGCCTTGGCCATAGGAAGCCATCCAAAAAGAAAAGGGTCCAACGGTAAATTTGGTCAATTAGTTGAGGCTCAGTTTACAGTAACACGAGACATGGGAAAATGAAAGCTAGCTAGGTCACTAAAAATAAAGGGCAAATATATTTCAACACTCTAATAATATAAATATTTTATTATTAATATATATTTATACTTTTTTCTCTTTTATATTTATTTTATCTCTTTGAGTGTCTATTAGTACTACGACATTCATTCATCATTTTTCTAAAATAAGAACATTTTTTTTATTTTCTTGTTACATATTACTTTAATTAATATACATAGGAAAGGAGAAATATATTTTTTGGTACACAAAAAATGTGTATCACCATTAATTGATAAGCAATGAATTGATGAATCGGTAAGATTGATAAGTTATCTTTATCTTTTATGGTAAATGTTTTATTTGTTAACGAGCTCAAACAAAATTTATTTAACATAGAGTTAATTTTGTGACAATAATTTTTATATTTTCTTTAACATAAACTCTTGTATAGTAAAAAAAAATTGACAAATGCATTATTTTCACTTCAAAAGGAAAAACAATTTATATAAGATTTATATTGAATAACATGTATCTTGCTAAAGATGAGAAATTGATTTGATATAAAATAGGTGCACATACATTTAGTAAAAAGTGTTGAAAAAATAAACATTCTCCATCATAATCACTCACACACTTAAAACATTTTAAATGAAAAACATAATACTTAACATTATCATTATTTAAGACTCTCTTATACAAATGATCGGATACTTAAAATCAAACTCTCTTCTCCTAATTTGATTGGGATGGTCTATCTTCTTCACATAATTTATTTATATAGTAAAGATTTATGATCTTACTTATGAATCAAACTTAATAAACTTTAATTATCTCATCTCTCCACCTATCTTATCATTATCATAATGAAATTCTCCAAGAATCAAGATATATTTATTATTTCTTGGAATACACCTCTTAATTTTTCACTTATTATATTTATTTAAAAATTAAATTATTATTTTCACAAAAAGATACTTAAAATTTATTGAAAAACATTATAATTTTTTCCTGACATGTCAAAAAAGGAAACATTTATTCAAACTTGAAAATCACGTTTCCACTTATAGATCTCTAGAAGATTTAACTTTTTTTTCTCAAGTAAAAGTTAAAGTTAAATTAATAGTTAAAAATAAAGTAAAAGATATTTGATAACTTTAATTTAAAATTTTCTTTAAACTTAAAAGTTTTATTCTTTTATCCCACGCCGATTAGTTCAGAAAAAAAAAAAAGGTGTGCAACTTATTTGGTTAAGCACGTTTTCGGAATCTACTTTTCCCCCTTTCTTAGCATACTGATCTCAACGTTATGGGAAACGAAAAGTTACTGATTTTGAAGATCGTATTATACAAGAGAACAAAATCCGGAATAAGTAAGTACACAATCTAGTTAATTAAGTGTTGTCATTACACGTGGATAACTTCAGATTAAGGATCATGTTGTGTTTGTTATCGATAAAATATAGTAGGGAGGGGCGAAGACAGGAATAAGAAATTACGTTTGATAGTGAAAAAATAGTCACAAAATAGGTTAGATGAGATATACCAAGAAATAACGACAGATACTAATTATATATTTATTCTTAGCTGTAAAAAAATTGTACAATATTACGCACTTAATCGATTATATAATTTAATCTAATAAATTAAGTTAAATTATATAATTCATTACGATTATATAATTATTTTATTTATTATTTTAATATATTTATATATTTTTTAATTTTTATATATTTAATATTATATTTATTATATATATATATATATAATTGAGTATATGAATATTGGAATAAATTTAATGGATTATGGTTGATATTTAATATATAGGATTAAATATAACTCTTTGTATTTTCAAAAAAATTAACTATGGATGACATTTAATCAATTAAACTGTGTAAGACTTTAAAATAATCAATTACAATATACTACAAAAAAAAATGTTACTAGTGGGGTTAAAAATTACAATTTCTGGCAGTTAAAGACCGCCACAAATGGTATCTGAGTTAAA
This sequence comes from Mucuna pruriens, assembly GCA_025330945.1. Classification (NCBI taxonomy): domain Eukaryota; kingdom Viridiplantae; phylum Streptophyta; class Magnoliopsida; order Fabales; family Fabaceae; genus Mucuna; species Mucuna pruriens. The sequence continues at coordinate 1,829,575 of JAENHJ010000042.1, read as the reverse complement.
ATAACCGCTTGTTCTGCATACGCCAAAAACGGTTTTTGGCGGTCTTTTCTAATCCCTGGATTTTTCCTGGAAAATAAAAAATATTTATTGGCGGTTTAAAACTGCCAAAAAGTTACATAGATATAAATATTAATTATGGTGTTTATATATATCAATTTTAATTTTTTTATTAATATTTACTAATAAGTTACGTACATATAAATATGGTTTTTATAACAAATAAATATAATCTTAAATTTGATTTATCTTTTGAACAAGTTAAATAGACAAAAAATAAAAATAAAAAAATCAATTAAAACTTAAAATGTAATCAAAACTATGTAAAAAATAGATGATAATATATATCAATTTAAGACAATGTATAATTATTGAAAATAATTAAACTACCAGAATATCAATTTGTGGCAGTTATATTATGTGTCAGAAATTGCATATTTTTCTGGCGGTTTATGAATACCCCACAAATTACGTCATTAAAAATCTATTTTTTTTTTAATTTGTGAAGGTTAAAGTAGTGGTGAGTAATTATACCATTTTGTGGCGGTTTATAACAACCCGACAAATAAATTCCCACTAAAAATTAAATTTTTTGCAGTGAATTAACATTAATTATGAAATATAATTAAATATAGTTCTATGTAATTTTGAAATAATTGACTATGGTTAATATATAAAATAAATTTAATTCTATGTACAATTTTAATTCTCTATTTTACTTTTACAAAATAACTTAAATTTCATTCTATTTGTTATATGTATTTAGTCTTTATTAGTTCTTTCTACTCCATCCCCCTATGTTTCTCTCTACCTTACGGAACCCACAGTTAAAGAAGAGATGCAGAATGGGTGGGGAATAAAATGGGAGAAAAAACGGTATGTAAAAGTGACCGAATAATGTCCTTGTAGTAAGAGTTCTGGTTTGTCTTAAGTTTTGAAATCGCATGGCACAACTCAGTTATATTTAATATACGTATTATATGTGCATTATGTAACCTTGGGGGAGTGAAGGCAACAGGAAATCCAGATTTGTTGCAATAAACATATTTGAGATGTTTTTTTAAAATAGTCATTCCATGAAAACGAATTCGACAATAGTAGGCCGGCGGCTAGTACACCCGTTTTAACCTATTAGTCACCATGTGTTTTAATTATTTCAGTTTTAATTAACATAACCATTACTACAAGACAAATAAAGCTATTTAAAAAGAACTCAAGAAACCGCCAAATTAGGTTTATACGATCGCTCCAAACTTTCTAATGCATGCGGCATTACCTCAATATTTATCCAAAAGGGGAACGAAAGATACAAGAATATATATATTCTGGACAAGAGACGTATGTAGCTGAAAATTATTCTGTCAAATTTATATAATCTCCCATCTTCAAGTGACTTTTGCCAACTGATTTCCCCATAATTCACCAATCATGCCACTAGTTTAGCAGCAAAATGATTTTCAAATCATATGCTAAAACCTATGCAGGGTGTTATACTGCATCCATCGTATGCTAAAAACTCAGTTCAAATCTGGACACAATTATAACCATTATATACATATTTTGGTTTTGTCAGTGTATATTTTTAGAAATTTTTAATAAACATTTATGAGTTACAGTTAAATTGAATTTGAACAAATAATAATGATATTAGAGATGATAAAATGAATTGTGTTTATTGAGCTAATCCAAACTCTTCTTTAAAATTGAGGACTTAATTTTTAAATTTTGAATTTAAATTAAATGTAGAGTTTTTTAATTTGATCCAATAAAATTCGTGTTATAATTAAATTAAAATTAGACTAACTCGGTTAGGATCGGAATACCCACTTTTTTTTTTAATTTTATTAAAATTAAAAAAAAAGTTTAAGAAACTAAAGAGTAAATTAACAGGTACTTATCTTTATTTGTTTTCAAACTAACCTGTTGACAAATCATAAATAAAACCTCTCCTTCACACAAACACATTGCTGGAGTTTAGAACTATAGAAATAATTTTTTATCCATAAAAAGCAAACACATTATTTGGAAGTTTACAATACTCACCTACCTTGTTAAATCAATCAATTGAACTAAACTCCTCTAGTATTGTGTAAATAATTTAAGAAAATATAAAATTTCTAATTTTACAAAGAATGTTAATAATGTTAATTATCAAATATTAAAAATTTCACTACCAAATATCTAAACTAATATTACTGGTGTACAAAATAGAACAAAGACTTCTTAATTTGAAACCAAAAAATAAAAGATTCTAGTCTCTAATGTGTGAAATTATTTTATTAAAATTGACATGTAAAAAAGATAAATGATATTATCTTATAATATATTTCATATTAAAAATAATAAGTTAATTATTGTTTTAATATCTTTTAATTATATTAATAAAATAACATAATTATCTTATTTTATTTATTACACTAAAATAAATATATTAATAAAAACAATTATCATAATAATTGATAATATTAATTTAAAAAATAAAAAAAATAGACTGACCCAAAAATCCCGCAGATAACCAAGCTTGGACTTTAAATTAGAAGTCTTTATTAAATCCGGACTTTTTTAGCCAAATTCACTGTAACTCGCAATCTTTACTGGTCAACTCGCAATGGATAACATAAACACTAATGGAACATTCTTAGGATTAATAAATGTCATGTTAGGCTCCTTTCTCGATTGTCCAGTCGTGCACTAGACAAACAATTCTTAATAAATTTCAATGGGTTGTGCTGCCGTGAATTTTAATTTCGATTTGTTATGCTAATGTGGGAAGTCCTGAAATTGCGATTGTTACAATAATTTTAATTGCAAATGTGCTGCGTTAGTGGAATTTGTATTTTTATGCGCTGTGTTTTAATTTCAATTGAATGGGCAATTCATGGGATTGCAATTCACGCACATGCTATTTCAATTTGTTACGTTTATTGTGTGTTATGCAGGTTGCATTAATTGCTATTTGTTTTTTCAGTTGCCCTTCAATTCACAGTAATATTCTATTGCTACTTTAATTGCTATTAATATTATGTACCTGTTACCATTATACTGGATTTTAATTCTTTTCTAAACTGGTTCGGTATAAAACTTCAAATTTGGAAATAAAAAATAAAAAAATCAGTAAAATAAGATTATATTCATCTAATTATAAATTATCATGCAGAATATTATATTTATTTTTATAATAATTATTTTAAAAGTCATATTAATAATTATTTATTATTATTTTATAATATAAAATTATTTTATATAATTAATACTTACGTTGTTTAAAAATTGGGTTAGACCATCCTGTTACAGTTTTTGATAATTATTTACGTGAAGATAAATAAATTATTTTGACATTTTTATTGAAACTTTGTATGTAAGTGACTTGTTATCTACCAAAGACAATTTACAGAGGATGAATCTTCTGCATGAATTTTTTTTTTCTTAAAAGTAAAATTTTAAAACAAAATATATTATTTTAATAAAATATTTTAAATGTTACAATTGCCTCATTGCAGACTTAACGGTATAAAGTCAAAGGGCGTAATTTGTCAATGGAGCTTTGGTAGAGTATGATTATGCGAATTTATTGAGACAGTTTTTGTGAGTTTTCGACAGCTGTGGAGTGAGACTTTTGAAAAATACAATGTGATTAAACTTTATATATATTTTATTGGAAAAAGTTTAGGTAAGTTGGGATTTGGGACTTACCAAAGTCAAGATAGACCTTGTTTCTAGTCTCAACGAGCGCTTACAGATAAATTAACAAGATCCTCGTAAATCAACAAGGTCCGCATATCAGCAGTGGAACTCAAACTCACGTCATTTTGGGATATGAGCTTGATTCTTAGCAACTGAACCAATTTTTATTGGTTGATTAAGCTTTTATATGAAACATGATTTTGAGACTTGAAATCTAGTCTTTTTATGTGTAAAAATTAAGGGTTTGTGGTAGATGATTTCAGAAATATACATTTGGAACAAAACCCACAATTGAATTGCATGGGATTAGCTAAAATTTGCACAAAATCATGATAAAGTATAGGCAAGTCTAGTTCACCATATGTGGGTCAACCTGGCTAGAGGTTGAATGAGACAATGTTTGTACGTGCAAAGCTCTTTCAAATTTAAATAAAGTACAAATTATAATATTTCTTATTTTTACATTTAGTTGGAGAAAATTGACGTGGTCTTAGTTTCATATTTTAATTCTAGTTTTGTAATTACTAAATCATCATATATAATGATTCTTCATAAATTGAGTTGATTTAATATACATTTCTATCATAATATGTATACTTTTCTCTATTAAAGACTAAAGACTTAAACAAGAAGGATTTTTTAGGAACGTATTGACTTTTTGTGACTTGTCATGTAAATTTTTAACATTGTTAAGTGTTCAACCTTTTAAAGTTGAGTTATGATACCAAATTGTAAAACACAAAAAAACACAAGAAGAAAGGTTAAATTGTATTTTGAAACTTTTTTGTGAATCTTTTAAAAAAAGGTCACTATCTTGTTTAAGCTTTAGATAAATGTAAGTCTAATGATAAAAGATCTTTTTTAAAATTGAGTTTAAATATATTCTAAAAGGAATTTTCAAAACACAATGTCTAAATTGTAGTATGCAAAAATATTGAAGAGATGAGAAGAAATAAATACAAAGTTTATATTAATTCGTCTCAAACCCTATATTACGGTTAGTCTCCTACACAATCAAGTTTTTACTAACTAAACTTTCAAATACAAGTATTATTTACCACAAGCTTCTTTAGGTTTACGATAAGTATTTTTTGATCTACATCTTCAAGTAAACTAATTAAGTATTCTTTGAATATAAAAGCCTATTCAAGCTTTAACCAACTTCTCAAAGAAATAGTTTGGAGGGTAAGGCTAATTGACTATGTTATTTTAATGATGAATGTATAAGTGTAGCCTTTCTCAAAGAATTTTCAAGTGTCTTTCATAAAGATCTAAGAGCTTGATCATATGATTTTCAATGTTGTTATTCTTTAATTGTCTCTCTTTGATATTTAGAAAGTTTGGTATTTATGGAAGACTTCATGAGATGATCATTGAAGATTATTTTGTCCTTCTCTCGCCATTCTTCTTCTTCTTCGAGAGAAAAGTGTTCATTAGGTCATTAAAGCTCTATTATTCTCTATCATTTAAGCTGCTATTTATAAAAGACTTCATGAGATGACCATTGAGGGTTATTCTATCCTTCCTTCACCTTTATTTTCTTTTGGAGAGAGATAGTGTTCATTGGGTCATTTAATGCATTTCACCAAGTAGTTACTTTGATAAGATAAAACATCCTGCTTATCTTTCCTTTCTTTTATAGGTAGCTTATATTAGAGGCTAGAGTTACTTTCTAAAAGTTGCACGTACATTACTACTTCTTTTGGAGAAGAAGACGTGTCTTTTGATGTTGATAAGAATATTCAAATTTAGTGTTGACCTTTCTTTGAGAGCTTTTTTAATATGTTTTGGTAGGATGTATGTTCCTTCAAGGGGGAATATGTGCACAAGTATATGTTCACTTTATCTTTGTCTTTATGAAAGCACTTTGTTTGAATTGATAAACGATACTTTGAAGGATACTTTTTCTTATCAATAGATGGTACCTAACATCTTTAGTTGAGAAAACTTGATTGTTTGTACTAATCAAAACTTTTGAGAGATATAATTTGTCCTTTGACCTAACAACTCTATAGGGATTGTTCCAGTAAATAGGAGATGCTTAGTTAAATGTAATGCCCATGAATTATTTGGAATGAAAAAATGGAGTTTATCCCATAAGCATAAATCATTGGAAGCTTGATGTATGCCTAAACGCATACTCGACCAAATATTAGGTTTGTTGTTGGAATGTTGGGTAGATATCAAAGTAATCTTCCATTAAATCACTCGAAAGCTATAAAGAAGGTTCTTAGAAGGCACAAGGAATTACATACTCACATATAGAAGTTAAGATCACCTTGAAGTGAATGGCTACTTGGATTTAGTCAGATGTGTGGACTCAAGGAAGTCCACATTTAGGTACATCTTTCTTATGGTTGGAGGGGTGGTATCATGGAAGAGTAAAAAACAATCTATGATTGTCACTTCTATCATGGGGATTGAGTTTGTGGTGTGCTTTGAGACCCCAATTTAAGCATTGTTATTGCGAAAATTTACTTTATGGTTTGGTATTGTCAATGATATAGTCAAATGTTAAGGATTTATTATGATAACTTATGCTATTTTCTTTTAAAAATGACAAATACTTGAAAGGAGCAAAACATATGTTTTTGAAGTATTTGTCAGTTAAAGAAAAAGTGAAAAAACAGTGTCAATTGAGCATATTGGAATAAATATAATGATAATGGATTTGTTGACTAAAAGTTTACCACTTAAGATATTCATTGGCCATATTGAAAGAATGAGTATTATGGATAAGTCTTTGTAAATGATGCAATGTGATGTGTGTGTTTATATATATATACACATTTCAGATGTAATGCTCGTATTATTTGACATTTATGAATTTAATTATAATTATGTTTCTATTTTATTATGTCATTCACATTATATGGTATATATTATTGTTTTAGTGAAATGATAAGATGTGTCTTTGAAAAGACATTAAAGAAAATATGACAATGTTGATTAAAGTTAGTTAAGTTGGATGATTTATAATCCATGGAAGGAATCAAGTTGTTGTGTAACTATAACCACCATGATCCAACCATTTTAATTCAATTATGGATGGTGATTTGATAACTTTTTCATATGGTGTGCACTTATAGTTTAATGTTGAATCTTCAAGTAATCATATAAATCAAATGGGAGAATGCTAACATAATATTGAGTCATGTAATTTATAGAATGACTTGAATGAAATGATACCTAATGCGATGATCATTAAGCTTGAAATATATGAGAGTCATTTGACATTATTTTAAGTTGTTAAAACAAATTTCTCTCTTCTCACTTCATTAAGGATAATTTTGACATTACAAAAAAATGATTTGAATGAAAGGTTACAAAGGTCAGGAGAAAGAAGTTGATTTTCAGTTAAAGATAACTTCCTTTTCCCTTTTATAACATATGCAAATAATTCTTTGATTCTTACATGAGGCTTCATACCATAAAAATATTATTAAATGGAATAAGAGAAGGGAAAATATTTTAAAAGGAATAAAGACACTAAAAAGATTATAATATGAATTTGAGTAAGTACTAAAATTTCATGGTAGAAATTAAAAACTATGATAATAATAAAAAATATGTTATCTAATATTATTATAGTGTATTTTTTTTATACGTGTTAAACTTTAAAAAATCCCATAATAATCAAATTTTATAACTGAATATTTAACTTATTAGTATTAGACTAGTGCATTAGTTTTTTCCTTTAGAATGAGCTTGGATCCTTGAAATGAAGACCCAAACAAAATTTAAAAAATGTTATCTACATAAATTTTAATTTATCATATTAATGTTACTTCCTAAATAATTAAATGAGTTAATAGTTATATCATTTCTAAAATTATTAAATTAAAATGTGGACTCAGAAATAATTATAATTATTTTTATTGTCATTTTATAACATTATTATTTAATGTAGGAAAACATATGGTATTTGAGATTGTTGTAATTTAGTTAACGACTATACCAATTTAAGCATTGGGTAATCTAATATAATAATATTTTATAAAATGAATATTTTATTTTTTGAGTTTCATTAAATTCACATGTGAAAGTAATTATTTTTTCTATGAAAAGATTTTATTTTCTAAGTCACAACTAAATCATAATAACACATAAGGATTGGTTGAAAAATTTAAAGGAAAGGGGGAAAAAATTTCCACTGTTGCAAAATTACTCTTCAGTTTTGTCCATGTTGATGTTGAAGCTATGTCGAGGACAATTGAGATATTATACGGCGGTTAATGTACTACATAGATGCTGTTAACCATTTTAGCTAATGAATATCTAATTTTGGATTAACGTAAATGACATAAAACAATTTCAAAGTTTTTTTAATTTTTTTAAATTCATAGATTATGAGGATAATATCTTACAAATTCAGCAATTAAAATGATGATTTAGTCCATGCGTATGTAAATGTTTATCCTTACACGTTATGTTTGTTTTTTATTTTAAAATTGAATTTAAAATACTGCATGTCTTTTTTTTTTCTCCAAACATTTTTGTTAATAACACTCTAAAAAATGTGAATTATCTCTAATTTATTATATTATTAAAATGTTGTAATCAAATAACATTATTAAAAAATGTGCAACTCGACATGGGTGATTTACAATTGTGTATCCCGTATCTAAGTGGGCTTGAATTCAAAATATTGGATTTAGCGTATTTTTATTGGGTTTGGATCAAGTTTTAAGTTAGCTAGGATAGGCCCTAATTAAAAGGTAAAGTTAGTACATGTTTACAGCCACGTTAAATTATTTTAAATTACATTGAAAATTTAATTAATATAATTTTAACTAAATATTTATACGTTTGGTTTTATGTTAAGTAATTGATTTTGAGTCAAACACTAGTTTTAAATAAAAATAATTTTCAGTAATTTTTTCATTAAATAAAAAATTTATACTGAATGTTATTACTTATTTTTAGAATAAAAAGGCCAAATGTAATTTTAAATAAAATTAAATTCATTTAAAATTAATTTTGCAAACATTTACTCAAACGTTCACTTAATAAAATTTTCACTTTATACTTCTAATAAATAATTTATTTATTAATAATTTTCAAAAAAATAAAAATATTTGTAATTACTTAAAAGGAATATTAATAATATTAATTTTTTATTAAATAAAATGTCATCTTATGATTTGACTATTTTAAAGTAAAAAGGTATACTTATACCTATTGATCCAAAAAAAATTGCGATTATAATTAAACACGCACGCACGCAAAATTATGTAATTATTTAAATCACACACACATGCACTAAATTATATAATTATTTAAATCACACACACATATACCCTAAATTATGTAATTATTTCAATCTCAATTAATTAAATACATGCAGTCATGCACATATAAATGCTAAAAGCTCTAGTGATTGCTAGAGCTCAATGTTAAAGAACAATCGACACTCACGTTTTTATAATTTGTATTTATATGTTTCTTCCTTTATCGATATCCTTTTAGTTAGTTCAGTTGAATGTGATTTTTCTGTCCCCTATGCTTCTTGAAATGATAGAATTTCGCAATTATCCATTGTTTCCTTACTCTCAAGGTATTTTATTTTTAACATGTATGCAAATGGGTGATTTGTTTTAATTTACTTTCAGCTTAGATTTTCCAGCAACTAATCCTTGTTGTCATGTTTTTAAGCCTCATTAGGTTTGTAGTTACCTTACCTCTTAGACCTTTCGATTTAATGTCATTTGAATGCTCTGTCTATTGAGGTTTTTGATGTTCTGCAAGCATTTTTCAACTTGAGACATATATAGGACAAAGGTTGAACACATCTTCGGGCTGTCACAAATTGGAAAGGATGGTTTGGTGAGTTATAGTAACTGTTTTGGCACTTGCATTGAAGCATCTTTTCTGATTGTTGAAATTCAATGCCTGTTCAAGTTCATTGCTGGGGATTACAGGCTAGGAAACATCACTAAAGGAGAAGGAATAGAATTGCCTGATTGTACTGTTATTTTTTATCATATGCTTCGCACAACTGCCTTGGATATTTAGTTTTCTGCAGTCTAGTATATCATTCACTATGTGTGAGACATGAATGTTCATAAACAAATTACAAATCGTAACTATAAAAGAAATTTGAACATGGTTGATTAGATAGGGAATTGAGTTGGTCCTTATGTATTATATTGCTTTTCAAACTTCTTGTAATTGAATGTTGGAATCCCTGTCTTGCAAATTTAAGGTACACTTCAGTTTCTCTGGTACTGGTAGTCCAGTGTTTCAGATGCTCCTCTCTTAGTTCTATTGTAATTCTGGTAAGCCACGTTATATTGTTTCAAAAATGGCAGAACATGAACACAAATTAAATTATATTTGTCTAAAAATCTAAAGTTGAAACAATAAAGGTGCTAAGAAAAGAAAGAAGGAAGGAAATATAACGTGGGAATTGTGTAGCAGAATCAGACGAAGGCCACCGGCATATTCCAATTGAAACAGAACTTAATTATGAATCAGAAAGATAGTTGTGCGTTACCCGTGCTAAATTAGACATGGTTTGCAAAGATTCTTGAACAGCATCTAAAGGTAATTGCAGCAGTGACCTGTGACAATTTTCAGGTTTTGTGTAGTTCACGTAGCTTAGCTTTTTTACTTGTCATATTTAAATCTTCCTGCTATAGTCAAATGTGGTATTTTTATTTGGGTGTGGGTGGACACATTGATGCTCATGAATTAGGCTTTAAGTGGGTTTGTGTTGGCATATATATTGAAGGAGGATGGCCAAATGCTTTTCACTTGTGTTTGCCTGCCTCGTGTATAGGTCTGTCCAAATGTCCAAGGATTAAATTACTCTATTGCTATGTTTATACAATGTAACTATCCTGAAACAAACTTGTGTGTGTAAATAATAGGATTATGTGAGCTTTTCACATGATTGTGTCGTGGAAAATGTTGTTCTAACTACCAAGATGACCGATCCTCGTATGTTGTAAACCCACGGACTTTAAATATCACGAACCACTATTTGTTCTTTGATCCTATAGAATTCAAATATTTGCAAATAAAATTAATTTGAATTCAAATAATTGCAAATAAAATTAATTTGAGATGCGTGATGGTCACACTATCCTTAAGAATTTGTTTGCATCATGTTAACAGATTTCTTCTAATGAAAGTTGAGACAATAGAACTGGTAAGTTTTTTTTGTTTACACGCATACATAGAGAAAGAGAATAACCGGAGAAAGTGTTTTTTAAAAAACTTTTGAAAATAAATATTTATAGTAGAATATCTGTGTTTTATAATTACTAAATTAATTTAATTTTAATATTTAATTAAATAACAATGTTAAAATTTTGAAATATCAAACAATATATAAAACAATCTTCTATGTATTTCAAAAGGTTAACTTTTAAGAAAGACGAAGAAGAAAATTCTTGAATTCTCATTATATAGGATGTAATGTGTTAAACTTAGTGTAGCAAATGATTAAACTAGAACTAATAAGAATAACACACAATGTAGGAGGTATAGCAAGCTATTAAACCTAACATTTGATGTGTATTAGAAATCTATCAATCATATTTTATCCCAATATCCTTGACATTATCATTGTTTTACACTAGGCTATGCATACTCGGTATTCATGAGTACTCTAGATATCTCACCAAAACCTTATACAAGCGGCTCAACTTAACACTCATATAGACAATTTCATCAAGTTACTCTAGATATCTCACCAAAACCTTATACAAGCAGCTCAACTTAACACTCATATAGACAATTTCATCAAGTGTGTGCTGTGAATCATATAACACTCGTAAGAGATGTGAAAATCATTAAAAACTTTACAAGTTGTAAAACTCTCTAACAACTACATAAAATTTTACTATAAAACTTAACCTCTTGTTAATGAAGTGTCCACACTTTCTCACATCATGGGAAAAGACTAAAATTAAAAAATAAAGGTTGTTCATGAAATCTCTAATTACAAAGGTTTACCCATTAAACATTTTTCATGAAATCTCTAATTACAAAGGTTGAATTACTATCATTTATTTGTGTTCAAATGGCTTAAGTATAATTCTCCTTGATATTTCACATATCATTTTCCTCCACAGGAGTTTAAGTTAGAAAATAAGATGAATTCATTATTTACTTTACATAAGCAAAGTTGTTATCTTTTAAGCAATTGCTTTGTCAAAATATTTCTCAATTTTATATTCCTCAAGGAATATTTGTTAAGTGACTTTTAACCACTCAATTTCTTGATTAGTCATCTTTAACTCCATAATTATTTATTTGGTTGTTTTTTAAGTTATTGCATTACAGCCAAAGTGTAGTGACATACCCATAAGTGATTTTTTTTCCTATTTGAATCAAAAGTCCAATTAACATCACTATATTTTTCTAACACAATGAAAAAAATAGCTATTTTCAATATCATATTTTAAGGTACTTCTCAATCATATCATGTTATGTTTTTTTTTTATTAATGTGAATATCATATTTAATACCATAACAAAGTTAAATTACTTAAAAGAATATCAATAGCTACATAACCCTAATATCCCATATCACAAATAAGAGATGCTTTTAAAAACTCAAAGAACTCTCATCTCAAATATTGCATAGAGGTATTGTTCTACTAATAAAATTTACTCTCCTCATGCAAAACCAACAAATATATACAACTTATAGATATTTGTATCAAGTCCTCATTTTGTCTAAAATCATATAAGAATCACTTTTCCATTTGTGTTCTTCCCAGAAATCATTATCATTAACAAATTTTACACAAAATAAAAATTAAATTAAAGCAAGACCCAATTTCACAATATAGCCTAACACTTTTAATTCATACTCCACCGAATTAGATCATCAAAAATATTTCAATTTCAAGTTTAATTTACTAAAACTATGTATCATTATGGAATCAAACTTTCTTGTCATTTCTTTTGTTAAAATTCTTAACACTTCCAAACATTTGAAAATATATATATAATCAATTTGTTTGTCACACCGTAAAGTTAATAAAATATTACTTATTTAATCTCTATAAAAACCAAAATAATAATTGATTGGTGAATCTTAAATAATTAAATCACATATTTATATCGCCTAAACTACACCAAAAATTTATGTATTATTTCAATAATTTCTCTAATAATTTTAAAAAAAATTACAAAAATATAATAATAACCCAATAAATTATATTTTTAACACTTTATTTATTGTTACCACGTACCTTCCTTAAAAACAATTTATACGAAGAGCTTTGGAATTTAATTTTAATATATTTTCTAATCTCATCACTCAAATATAAATCGAAAATATATATATTGTTACGAGTCATTTCATCACTCTCGATAATATATATATATATATATTCTATAAAATAGTTTATCGCACCGTGAATATTAAAAGTATGATCAAGTCTTATGCATAACACTCAATATTTACTCTATAATTTTTAAAATATTTAGGTAACATATCCACCCAACAAATTACTTGTCACTGGCTATCTCTAAATAACATTAAACTTCTTTGTCAGTTAATATCATATTAAACCAAATTTACATCTAATAAGGATTGCCTAAAAAACAAACAACAAATCTTTCTAATCACATAACCAAATATGTGGTGCCAAAATAGTAAAGAAAATCAGAGAACAAATAAATATACACAACAACCCCTTATAACTTAACAACACCTTATAACTTAATGCGCACAAAAGTAAATTTTTTTTTTAAAAATATATAGGTAAAAAATATCATATTCTTCTCGATGTCGTAATAATTATCAATTTTCTTCAAAATCAATGCATATAAAAGTCTCTCAATGCAGTCACCAATACCAACCTTCTACAAAATGCAAATCACAAAAATAAAAGGAAGGCATACCTAGATTGATTATGTTTCTAACATCCTCGTCTTTATTCCATACAAAATGCAGTTACCATAGATATCAATTGTTTTTTTAAAATCAGTCTATACTCCACTTCACAGCCACTTTATTTTCCTTTCCCGTAAGGTTATTTTTGAAACCCAACATGTTATCCATTTCTCACTATATATATAACAGCCAGTAAATAATTGTTAGATTATTTTTAATTTAATATTAGTTCATGTCATTTATAAAATTATTTTAATGGGAATGTACCTAATATAATGATGGGTAGACTTAAAATTAATTAGAGTGGTTAAGATTAAGTTATTAAAATAAATTTTCTTCACCCAGGGTACTTTTGACATTAAAGAAAAAAAATTGAAATAGAGGTTACAGAAGGTTGCAAGGAGGAGGGAGTTGGTTTTCACTACATACACACTCTCTCTTTTAATATCTTTTACGCTTTTTGATAAAGAAATGACCACTTATTAAAAAGGTCAAAAAATTTTATATCATCAAAAACACCATCATTAAAATGAGTAAGAGAAGATAAAAATATTCCAATAAATATATAAAGAAAGCTAAAGAAAACTATAATATAGATTTAGGTAAATTCCTAAAATTTTATGACAGAAATTATAAGAGTATAATAGTAGTAAGAGATATGGTATCCAACATCCCTAGAATATAATTTTTCCTAGAAAATTATATATAGCAGTAAAATTTTGCTTTCAATAAATAAGCTCATTCTCCACGTACTTAATTGGGCCACCTTCCTAACATCACCAAACTCAGATTCGTGGGCCTCCAAATCCACGACCAGCACGTAACGGGACCCTGCATTGTACCCCATCGAATGTACATTTGCTCAATTATCAACGTTTTTATATTTTTAAACAGATTGGTCACGTGTCTCTATTTGTGGTGCTCTAGCTCCGCCAATCACACAGCCAGTTTGGTAATCGTTGTATTGTTGATGGCACCAATGCTGGCTGCAGGTGCTGGAGGAGAAACGGCGGCGCGTGGGTCTCGATGTCGGACATGGGCGTAGAGGGCGATCTTTTTGATCGATTGATAAGAGCGAGAAAGAGCTTGACACGCTTATAATTTATTTTTGATATTATTTTATATTTTAATTTACTTTTGTTTTTAAAATTACAAAATTACCACTTATGATATATTATAAAATAAATAATATTAAAATGAGTCAAAATTAATGAATTGAAGAATAAAAATAACATCAAAAGTAATATATTAAAAATAAATTATAAATATTTAAATAAATTATATTTTAAAATATAAAGTTAAAATAAATTAGTTAATTGGAAAGTAAAAACAATAAAACTTACTTATCATAATATTTTAAATTATAAAAATGAATTATATGTAATTATTTAATTTATATATGATAATAAATATATTATTTAATTAAATTATGTATATAAAATTAATCTAATTATTTTGATTTAAAATATTCTCTATTATCTTAATTATTTTAATTATTGTTGTTTCTTTTTTAGTTATGTCAACATTTAACTAATTAAAGTTTCCAATAAAAACTAAAAAATAACATTAAAAAGATATTAGAGATACATTTGTAATGACTTAACATATTTCAATTTTGTTAAAAAAAACTAATAAGTAATTATTTTCTTTTCTATTTTTGTAACATTTTTTAAATGTTGCAAAAGTCATATGGAGTAGTGTTAGGTCTAAAGTCCATATTCTAAGAATCTCAAAGAAAGTTAAGACAACAAATCTAACAAATTTTTTGTATTATGAAACGAGAAATTTAGAGAGAAAGAAAAGGAAGATATGATGTATAAGAGATAAAATTTTATATATATATATATATATATATATATATATATATATATATATATATATATATAATCTTTAAGTTAATTTTAAAATGATTTTTTAAATTAAGTAAAATAATTTTCTAATTTTTAAACCAATCAAAATATGAATAACAAGAAAATATATTGATAATTGTCAAATATATATTTGAATGTAGTGAATGCAAGTAATTATTTTTTTGTTCATGCTTAGAACCATGTTAACCTCATTTTGTATTTATATTTTGTATTTTTTTTTTTGAGAAAATGAAGTAGGAAAAGTTCTCTCACAATATATAAAGAAAGCTAAAGAAAACTATAATATATAAAAATATTCCAATAAATATATAAAGAAAGCTAAAGAAAACTATAATATAGATTTAGGTAAATTTCTAAAATTTTATGACAGAAATTACAAGAGTATAATAGTAGTAAGAGATATGGTATCAAACATCCCTAGAATGTAATTTTTCCTAGAAAATTATATATAGCAGTAAAATTTTGCTTTCAATAAATAAGCTCATTCTCCACGTACTTAATTGGGCCACCTTCCTAACACCACCAAATTCAGATTCGTGGGCCTCCAAATCCACGACCAGCACATAACGGGACCCTGCACTGTACCCCATCAAATGTACAGTTGCTCAATTATCAATGTATGTATAAAATAAGAACATTAAAAAATTTTATAAAAGAGATTTGAATTTATTCATAACGGACATATATCAATTATTCAATTATCATAAAATGCAGACCACAAGGTTCAGCCAGAGTAATAACTTGAAAAAGGGAGGGCTACTATAAAATTTATAGAAAATATTTTTAATTATATATTATGACATCAACGTGTGATATAAAATATAAATTAAAAGGATAAATCTTCAATAATTTATATAAGTAAGAAGATAATAAATAAAAAATGAATGATTATTTATCTAAAACTTAATTTCAAACATTAATTTTACTCGTATTTTTTATGGTAGAGAAAATAAAACATTTAAGAAATTAGTTAAGTTACAAGATAGTAAGCAAGAGAAATATATTTATATTAAATATTTTAACAATAAACTAAAGAAAATTAGTTTAACGCTAACAATTTAGATGTTAATGTAATTTCGGATAAATTGTTTATCCACGTGAGTTAAGTGCAAATTTCTCTACTTGATTTCATAAAAAAATATTATTTTGCATGAGTTTGATGTATGTAATAACTTTCAATCTTAATATTTTAAGTTTGTTTCACTCACTCTCTCTCTCTATCTATCTCTATATATATATATATATGGGGAAAGAAAAAGAAACTTAAGAATCATACGTAAGAAACTCTAAAATAAAAAATATCTCAAGTCTTTATCATAAATACAACTTGACTCATATATAGCCTTTACAAGAAATAGTTAAATATAATGCAACCTTCGCTTTACTAATCCTAATAACATGGTGGATATCATAGGAATGCATATAATAGTTCCTATCAAACAAACTTAATGAAATTGAGTTGAACTTAGAGCTTTATTTGTTTCAATATCATCATATCACATCAACTTCAATGGGATCTATTAACAATGACTTGATTCTACTTTTTGATACATTGTCTGGCCGTCCAAATCCATCTCCATATTGGTATACACATTGAACAATTCGCACAAGGTTAATGGCAACTTGTATGAAAGATTTAGAAAATGTAGAGTTCATAACAAGATATTTGTTCAAGTTTTGCCACTCTTTGTCAATCAAAATTTTGTAGTACTGGCGGGCATTTTCTTCTGAAAGATTGGTTTCATTCAAGTAACTTATGATTGAATTTGAGGTTTCACCCCTCTTTATCTCGTCCTGTGGAGAACAAGCATAATGTTAGCCATGAAGTATTGAGTTACTTAATGGAGTTATGGAAAATAAAGTTGAGATTACCATTGATGTTCCCAAATCATTGCTAAGCCTGTAAATGGTGCATGAAGAGCGCAATAGGTCATGATAATTAGTTAAAGAATGAAGTGCTTGCTCTGTAATGTCTTGGTTTTGATTGACTAAGAAGTAGGAATGAAAAAGAAAAACCCCGCCTGAGCATGAGATCCTTGCATTTTCTAGATACACATTGAATGGTGGAATCACTTTGTTGTAAAACCATTTTGCTTCTTGGAGGTACGACTTGCACAGATCAGACCACTATAAAGTAATCAAGTGAAAATTTTAGTCATAGTGAAAATAAATATATAAAATGAATAATTGTTGCATTACATACCGCTTTTTTGAAGTAAGGAAGGCATTTTATGTCTCGTTCTTTAAAGATGTCATAAGCCATCTCATTAACAGTGTTATAGAGGGCTAAGAAGCATGATATCAAATAGTCTGGAAGAGTGTTTATGGCATTCACATCCCATCTGATACACATGTACGAAATTCATATTAATTTAGAGTAAGAAATAGAAACATCAATTTTTTTAAGGTAAAAACAAAAATGAACTTCCACTTTATATCATTTGATTAAACCTCTCAACAATATCTGTGAAAAGCTCCAATTCATCCAGAGTTCCATAGACATCATATACATCATCTATGATTGTGATTAGTTGTACCACTTTAGTGAGTTCTTTGCGACAATAAGCAAATGGAGGTTCAGGAACCATTCCTACTGACCAAAAGAAAGACTCCATTAATCTGTCTCGGGCAAAGTTTAGTTTACTTGCAAGACCAATGTTCATCCACCACCTACAATAAAATTAACAACACATAAAAATAAATAACCTTGTGTTTGAATGAGATATTTTAAGAGAATAATTTATTTTTTTTTAGTAAACTTGAAATACTTTGTAGTGAAATATGTTGTTTGGGTAAATAATTTAAAATAAAATTGAAATTCTAGTAATTTATTAGAGTATTTTGATTACCTAAAAATGTAGAATTTCAAAACCTACAAAAAAGTTAAGAATTTGAAATTCTTCATTCTCATTTTATCTCCATCTTTTCTCATCTTCCTCTCTTCTCCCCCCTCCTCCTCTTATATTTCTCTTTTCTTCATCTCTTCACATTATTTTTTCTCTTTTCTTTCTATGTCTCTCTCTTCTTTCTATCTCTCTCTTCTCTATGTTCTCTCTCTTATCTTTCTCATCTCATTTCTCTATCTCTTTCTTCCTTTTCTCTAATTTTTTTTAGATTAAAGTTCCTTGTTAAAACACAGCTTAGATTGAATTTAGGAGAATTGCATAGAAAATAAGCTAACTTAAACCACAACTTTTTTTTTCTGAATTCCTCCTAAAATTTTTAGGTTTTCTTTTTTCTTCTAAAATAAAATATCTTCTAATATTAAGCTTTATTAAAAAGTTAAACTTAGATATAATTCCTTATATTTTTTATATTATTTTTAATCAAAAATAAAATGTCACTTTTTCATTCCGCATTATAAAAGGTTACATCCAATTCTAATTAAAAAAAAATAACAAGAAAAAATTGTATCTGATTTTTATCTTATATAAAAATTATACACAAAAAATTATTCATTAAAAAAAAGGTTATCTTTATTATTTTAAAAAATTATTAAAATTAATATTGAATTTTAAAGAAAAATAAAAACTTAACTCATCAGAAAACAATTTTATCTAGGAGTTGTCACATTTTATTAGGCGGTCAACTTTTGCAAATAATTTCTTTTAACTATGCATGATTATTCTTTTATTTATTTTCTCTCACCTTGACACTTCTTGCAGATCTTTTATATGTGATGACTGAACTATGTTGAAATCTAGCTTCGCAAGCTCTAATAGTAAGCGATGATGGGGTTCCTTTTTATTGTATGTGTCAATATACTGTCGTGCCTCTAGTTTGTGAAAGCTTTGGTGATAGGGAAGCCCTTCCAACACATGTTTAACTTGGTTTGCCACTTCTACTTTCATCCCTTCTTTCATCAAGTTCATTAGATGTGTTTTTGAAAATGCATTTGCCTCCCAAAGACTTTCTCCTTCCAAGGTCAATTGTGATGCCTCATAGAGACTTAACATTCCTTGAACATTGTTGCTAGTTTCAACTTTGAATTTTCCTTTTTCATCTCTGAACCTCTCAAATACATCTGCACTTCATAGAATCACCATTGCAACTTAAATGAATCTTCTTAATCGTGAGTAATAATTAAATAAGCTTCCTATTATGCACAAATAATTTTTTATTAAAAAAGTATTTATAATATGGAAAATATAAAAATCACTCGATGTCTTTTCTGTATTTTTTTTTATATTTATCCTTATAATTAATTTTAACCATTCAAAAATAATAAATTTTTTATAATAATTAAAGGTATCTATTACATACTTTTTCAATAAAATCTTATTACTCTTATTATGGTTAAAATAAGTTCTAATAATTATTTATGACATTTTCTTAATTTTAAAAATAATTAAAAGCATTCATTAAAATATATAAACACATACCGTATTATGTATTTATGAATACATAATAAAGTATCTAGTAATTAAAAGCATCACGTTTTTCTATTATATTTAATATGTACTTTATTTTATTTTAAATATAAGAATAAATCAGTTAATTTTAAATATAAATAAAATTTAAATAATTTAACTTTATTTAATAAAATTATCTATTGTTTTTAATAATTTTTATTTTAATATCAATTTTTAATAAAAAATAATTTTAAAATTATTATTAAATAAAATGATATAATTAACTAACATTTTTTTAGTTAATAGAAATAATTATTTTTAGTCTTTATTTACTCCTAGAAAATAAGTTTTTACTTGTGATGTTATATATGTGAAAAGGGAGTCAATAATTACAGGTTGAAATTAATTAAACCTTGTGAGACGGGAAAGCCTTGTTGTCTAAGAATTCGGAAATACAGAGCAGTTTCATGCAGACTTTTCTGTGTTTGGTCTTTGAAGTTTTCAATTGAAACAATCCTCTCAAGGGCTCTATCTATGTCCTCATCGAACTTGTAGGCCAGTCCTAAACGCTCAACATCGTCAATCAACTCTAGTAGGCTCAGCGGTTCCATGTCTGTTGTATTATTAATCATAAGTCGAACCTTCTCTTCTAGCTTTGTTGCTCTCTCCTGCAATTTTTCAAGCTGCACTTAGTGTACGTGCATTACAAAACCATTAGAATCACATTAATTAATATATTCAATGCGAAAACATGCAATTAATTCTAACAATGGAATAGAAAAATTAAATTAAATATAAAGTTACCTGAGGATGATTTCTCAGGGACTGGATAAATTCATCAGTCCAAAGATTGGGTTGGTAATTAGCTGAACGTCTATTTTGATTTTGTGTATATTGGGAATCCTGTTTACTTGCGACACAAATGAGTTTTCTTGATGATCCATTAAGAAATTTGGCATTGGAAGGAGTTATTATGTGTCTAAGGTGTATATGTGATCTAGAAAGGATTTGTGTGGAAGACAAGCAGTAGGGAAGGCTCAATAGATCACTTGCCATGGGGTACCCTACAATGAAGTCTTATGTGCGTGATGCTTACTTGCTTAGTGATGTGCGTGCCTCATCCTATATATAGTCTTGGAACTTCAAGAAAAAACCATGACACATGTTATGTGTTGTCTTGGTACCTCATGAAAAAAACATAAAACGTGTATGAAGACCTACTTGTCAATATCATGGTGTTGTTTTTTACACCTCGAAGAAATAACACCTATTGACACTTATCGTTTATGAAAAATTATTGAATGCTATGATATTATTAGCGTAGGCTCAATAGTAAGTAAAATTTAAAATAAATTTTGAAAAAAATTGAAAGGAAAAAGTTATATATTAATTTTTTTTGTTAATATATGTAATTTTTGTTTATAAAAATTAATAATAAATATTTTTTCAAAAGATTTAAAATTCGAATTTTAGTAATTTTATCCTGAATATTGTCACGTATTTATAGTTTTAGTCAATTTTGTGTGGTACCAAATAAAAAGAATTACATAAAATTCAATTATCATACAAAAATTAACTATGACTATTAACCTAGAGTAGAGTGATCTAAATTATACAATAATTTATTCTCATTCCATTTATTTATTTTCTTATCATGTAAAATCACTTATATTTTTTTTATCTTTTATTTGTTATTACATTAGGATTAGTTTCGTGAAACATTTCTCATAATCTAAACAAAACTTAAGAATGTCTAATGAATTAACTGAAATTAATTTAACCTAGCTCATCCTTCATTTATCAATAAATAAATTGAGTTGGATTCATTTTAAAAATAACTTATAAAATAATTAAAAAAATTTAATATCATTAAATCATATAATATGTTGCATGAATAATTCTATTATATTTAATAAAAACTATTTGATAGAAGAATTAATATGATAAATAATTTCCATCGAAAGATGTTTTTTTAACTTCACATTCAAAAATTAAATTATAAGCGCTTGATGTATACAAAGATTAAATTATAATTACTGGACATATTCAGAAACCTAATTAAAAGTCTGCTTTTTAATAAAAAGGAGGAAAAAAAAAGAGTTGTAACAAAGATAAAATTTTTCATATCTTTTCCTTTGACCACCGCTCAGTGCTTCACATATAATTTTCCTCCATGGGAGTTTAGGTTAGAAAATCAGATGAATTCATTATTTACTTCACATAAGCAAAGTTGTTATCTTTTAAGCAATTGCTTTGTCAAAATATTTCTCAATTTTATATTCTTCAAGGAATATTTGTTAAGAGACTTTTAACCACTCAATTTCTTGATTAGTCATCTTTAACTCCATAATTATTTATTTGGTTGATCTTTAAGTTACTGCATGACAGCCAAAGTATAGTGACATACCCATAAGTGATTTTTTTCCTATTTGAATCAAAGGTCCAATTAATATCATTATATTTTTCTAACACAATGAAAAAATCGCTATTTTCAATATCATATTTTATGGTACTTCTCAATCATATCATATTATGTATTTTTTTTATTAATGTGAACATCATACTTAAGACCATAACCAAGTAAAATTACTTAAAAGAATGTCAATAGCTACATAGTCCTAATATCCCATATCACAAATAAGAGATGATTTTAAAAATTCAAAGAACTCTCATCTCAAATATTGCACGGAGGTATTGTTCTACTAATAAAATTTACTTTCCTCATGCGAAACCAACAAATATATACAACTTATAGATATTTGTATCAAATCCTCATTTTGTCTAAGATTATATAAGAATCACTTTTCTATTTATGTGTTCTTCTCAGGAATCATTATCATTAATAAATTTTACACAAAATAAAAATTAAATTAGAGCAAGATTCAATTTCACAATATAGCCTAACACTTTTAATTCATACTCGACCGAATTAGATCATCAAAATTTTCAATTTCAAGTTTAATTTACTAAAACTATGTATCATTATGGAATGAAACTTTCTTGTCATTTCTTTTGTTAAAATTCTTAACACTTCCAAACATTTAAAAATATATATATAATCAATTTGTTTGTCACACCATAAAGTCAATAAAATATTACTTCTTTGATCTCCACAAAAACTAAAATAATAGTTGATTGATGAATCTTAAATAGTTAAATCATCTATTTATATTGCCTAAACTACACCAAAAATTTGTGTATTATTTCAATAGTTTCTCTAGTAATTTTAAAAAAGAATGCACAAAAATATAATAATAACTCAATAAATTATATTTTTAGCACTTTATTTATTGTTGCCACATACCTTCCTTAAAAACAATTTATACGAAGACCTTTGGAATTTAATTTTAATCATTTTCTAGTCTCATCACTTAAATATAAATCGAAAAAATATAATTGTTACGAGTAATTTCATCTCTCTCGATATAATATATATATATTCTATAAAATAGTTTATCGCACCATCAATATTAAAAGTATGATCAAGTCTTATGCATAACACTCAATATTCACTCTATAATTTTTAAAATATTTAGGTAACATATCCACCCAACAAATTACTTGTCACTGGCTATCTCTAAATAATATTAAACTTCTTTGTCAGTTAATATCATATTAAACCAATTTTACATCTAACAAGTATTGCCTAAAAAAACAATAAATCTTTCTAATCACATAACCAAATATGTGGTGACAAAATAATAAAGAAAATCAGAGAACAAATAAATATACACAACAACACCTCGTAACTTAACGCGAACAAAAGTAATTTTTTTTAAAAAAATATATAGGTAAAAAATATCATATTCTTCTCGATGTCGTAATAATTATCAATTTTCTTCAAAATCAATGCATATAAAAGTCTCTCAATGCAGTCACCAATACCAACCTTCTACAAAATGCAAATCACATAAATAAAGGAAGGCATACCTAGATTGATTATGTTTCTAACATCCTTGTCTTTATTCCATACAAAATGCAGTTACCATAGATATCAATTGTTTTTTTTAAATCAGTCCATACTCTACTTCACAGCCACTTTATTTTCCTTTCCCGTAAGGTTATTTTTGAAACCCAACATGTTATCCATTTCTCTCTCTATAGCAGCCAGTAAATAATTGTTAGATTATTTTTAATTTAATATTAGTTCATGTCATTTATAAAATTATTTTAATGGAAATGTACCTAATATAATGATGGTTAGACTTAAAATTAATTAGAGTGGTTAAGATTAAGTTATTAAAATAAATTTTCTTCTTCACTAAGGTACTTTTGACATTAAAGAAAAAAAAAATGAAATAGAGGTTACAGAAGGTTGCAAGGAGGAGGGAGTTGGTTTTCACTACATACACACTTTCTCTTTAATATATTTTACGCTTTTTGATAAAGAAATGACCACTCACGTAGACTCTACCAGAACCATTATTGAAAAGACCAAAAAATTTTATATCATCAAAAACACCATAATTAAAATGAGTAAGAGAAGATAAAAATATTCCAATAAATATATAAAGAAAGCTAAAGAAAACTATAATATAGATTTAGGTAAATTCCTAAAATTTTATGACAGAAATTTCAAGAGTATAATAGTAGTAAGAGATGTGGTATCAAACATCCCTAGAATGTAATTTTTCCTAGAAAATTATATATAGCAGTAAAATTTTGCTTTCAATAACTAAGCTCACTCTTCACGTACTTAATTGGGCCACCTACCTAACACCACCAAATTCAGATTCGTGGGCCTCCAAATCCTGCATTGTACCCCATCGAATGTACATTTGCTCAATTATCAACGTTTTTATATTTTTAAACAGATTGGTCACGTGTCTCTATTTGTGGTGCTCTAGCTCCGCCAATCACACAGCCAGTTTGGTAATCGTTGTATTGTTGATGGCACCAATGCTGGCTGCAGGTGCTGGAGGAGAAACGGCGGCGCGTGGGTCTCGATGTCGGACATGGGCGTAGAGGGCGATCTTTTTGATCGATTGATAAGAGCGAGAAAGAGCTTGACACGCTTATAATTTATTTTTGATATTATTTTATATTTTAATTTACTTTTGTTTTTAAAATTACAAAATTACCACTTATGATATATTATAAAATAAATAATATTAAAATGAGTCAAAATTAATAAATTGAAGAATAAAAATAACATCAAAAGTAATATATTAAAAATAAATTATAAACATTTAAATAAATTATATTTTAAAATATAAAGTTAAAATAAATTAGTTAATTAGAAAGTAAAAACAATAAAACTTACTGATCATAATATTTTAAATTATAAAAATGAATTATATGTAATTATTTAATTTATATATGATAATAAATACATTATTTAATTAAATTATGTATATAAAATTAATCTAATTATTTTGATTTAAAATATTCTTTATTATCTTAATTATTTTAATTATTGTTGTTTCTTTTTTAGTTATGTCAACATTTAACTAATTAAAGTTTCCAATAAAAACTAAAAAATAACATTAAAAAGATATTAGAGATACATTTGTAATGACTTAACATATTTCAATTTTGCTAAAAAAAACTAATAAGTAATTATTTTCTTTTCTATTTTTGTAACATTTTTTAAATGTTGCAAAAGTCATATGCAGTAGTGTTAGGTCTAAAGTCCATATACTAAGAATTTCAAAGAAAGTTAAGACAACAAATCTAACAAGTTTTTTGTATTGTGAAACGAGAAACTTAGAGAGAAAGAAGAGGAAGAGATGATGTATGAGAGATACAATTATATATATATATAATACCTAAGTTAATTTTAAAATAATTTTCTAAGTTCATTAAAATAATTTTCTAATTTTCAAACCAATCAAAATATGAATAACAAGAAAATATATTGATAATTGTCAAATATATATTTGAACGTAGTGAATGCAAGCAATTTCTTTTTCATGTTTAGAACCTTGTTAACCTGATTTTGTATTTAGATTATGCATTTTTTTTTTTGGAAAATGAAGTAGGGGAAGCTCTCTCACAAAGCCATATAAAAACTCTAGCCAGCAAGAGTTGCCACTCATCCAGTGAAAGACTTATCTAGAGAAGACCTCCTTTGTTAGTTCTCTCATCTAGTGAGAAAGTCTCATTGTCCAATGAGTCAAAGCAAAAAGAGAATGTGTTTGATTCTAACCCAGCAAGAGGCAAGTTCACCCAACAAATCTTTAGCAATAGAGAGCTTGTTTTGGATTTCCTGAGTGAACAACATTCTTGCCCAACGAGATTTGAGTCACAATGAGCTTGATTCAGCCTAGTGAATAAAGGGCTTGGCCAACATGAAAGAAGCATAAAAAATTAGGGTTTCCTTTCAACCAACGAAAGGAGGATCCTAGAAGCCTTTTTGGGCAAATTAGCCCAATGAAAAGACCCCATCGCAGGACAAAAGATTGTGACCTAATACTTCTCAAAGAATATAAAAAGAAACATTTAGAGAGCAAAAACATATTGTATGGGAGTACAAGGAAATTTTGGGAGCGTAAATGTAAGGGTTACTCTCCTATGGCTAGTTCATCATTTTCCCTTTAAATGTTTACGAGAATATACTAAAAAGAGTTTCATTAAATACTTTATTATAAAAATACTTAATACAAATGTCATTTGAATTGAAAGATTTGTTTTTATTAGTTAAATTGGTAATGAAGTATCTATTTACCTAGTATTACGCAAGTTCCTATGGAAACAATACTTTACTTATCATTGTCTATTTGCAAGATACCTTACAAATATTCATTAAGTTAATGCATTAAAAACATGTTGAAAAGACTTTACATATATATTATAGATTTATCATATTATTAATAAAATTGTCAACCAATAAAAATTATTTTAAATATAATTTTTTAAATAATTATTATAAAATTCAATTTATCTTTTATGACAGGTTATTATTGGATGACAATTTAAAAAATTCTCTTATTACTTTATAAAATTATTAAACAAAAAATATTTAATACTTTAAAAATATAAAAAATTTAAATATATTTTTTATTTCTCAAATTAATTTTTTTTTTCATCCTTTAAAATTATTATTTTTAGTTGTTTTAATTTAAAAATAAATAATTTTAGTCATGAAAGATACCATGAAAGACATTGCCATACGTAGCCAAAGCTCACGGTGCATAACCGGACCCTATTCAACAACAACTTCTCTTGCTCTCTTTTCTGACATCATGCAAAGTTCAATCACAAATACCTGTTTTTTTGGGTTAAATTATGGTTCTTTAAAACCTATGCTTAAATATAAAAACAAAAAAACAAAAAAAATGATACTGTCGTGTAGACCAGTAATCACACATGGATGAATTGTAATTCATTTGTCACATTTTAATTCATTTCTCTTTTAATATTAGAAAATTTAAAAATTTGTTATAAAATAATTTTGTAGTTAATTTTAAAATTAATAATTATTTTATAATTAATTTTTAATAAAAATAATTAACTATAAAATTACTATAATATTGATTGGTAAAAAGAAATAAATAATAAATTAGTTAAGAAAAAAAACTTAGTTAATTTGTAGTAATAAGAAGTGTAAATAAATATAACTTAAATTTAGTTAGAAAAAATAATATTCTAGTTAATTAATAGTTAATTAGTTAAGATTTAACTACTAATTTAAATGGTAGCTAAAATTAGTAGTAAAATAAAAAAAAATCTTATATTTTACCTACATTTACGTAGAGATTAAAATTAATTATTTTTAAAATATAGAAATTAAAATATAAGTTTAATAAAATATGAAAATAAAATTGGTTCAACGATATAAAATATATTTAAATTATAAAATAACATATTCAATATATATATATATATATATATATATATACACGTATAAAATAAGAACATTAAAAAAATGTTATAAAAGATATTTGAATTTATTCATAACGGACATGTATTAATTATTCAATTATATATCATGCGTGATAGATCATCGTGATACAATGCAGACTACAAGGTTCAGCCAGAGTAATAACTTGAAGAAAGGGAGGGCTACTATAAAATTTATAAAAAATATTTTTAATTATATATTATGAAAATAATAATAATAATAATAAAAATTTATTAATATCTCTCCTGTATATCATAAAAATAATTTATATTAAATTTACAGAAATTTTTTATAACTTTTTAAAGATAAATATATTTTTTCAAACAAAAAATAGTATAGCAAGCTATTATCTAAACATATGGACAATAATTATTCTAAGCACGTAAGAATTTTCAAAATAATGTAAAATATATATATATATATATATATATATATATATATATATATATATATATATAATTGTAACAAAAAATATTTGTTAATATCTCCTATATATATATGCTCAAAAATTGTCAAAAAAAATACAATTATTTTTATATTAAAATTATAAAAATAAAATATTATCTAAAAATTAAAAAAAATCATTAATTAAAAATTTTAAATAATATATTAAAAAATTTTATTACACAAAGTTAGTTGGGGCCAAACCCCCTGCCTAACGTACATCCTCTTTGCATAGGTTCTAAAATTATTTCTTGGAGAGCGCAAATTTTACATTTTTCTAGTGACGCAATAAGCTTTGATTTGACATACAATTGATTCGTTACTTTGTTTGGACATAAGAAGTATTTATAAATATAGTTATAAAATTTTTAGAGATTATATTGTTAAAATTATTGAAAGATTACTAATTTGAAAAAAAAAATTTAAAATTTCAGTTTTTCATTGGGTTAAAAAAATATAATATTGTAATTATAATAAAAATACTTCTTAAAAGTGTGAAAACAACTTATACAAACGTACGTCCGTGTATATAATTAATTAATTGAAAAGCTTCCTATCCAAATTTGTAAAATACTACAAATTCCTACAATAAATAATGTATCACTGCATTTTCATAAAATTTTCTACTAATTAATTTCATGAAAAAAAATCCATCCCAATTAGTTTTATTTTCTATATAATATATTTTCTATAGGTAAAATATTTACATATAGACATCAACGTGTGATATAAAATATAAATTAAAAGGATAAATCTTCAATAATTTATATAAATAAGAAGATAATAAATAAGAAATGAATGATTATTTGTCTAAAAATTAATTTCAAACATTAATTTTACTCGTATTTTTTTATGTTAGAGAAAACAAAATATTCAAGAAATTAGTTAAGTTATAAGATAGTAAGCAAGAGAAATATATTTATATTAAATATTTTAACAATACACTAAAAAAATTAGTTTAACGCTAATAATTTAGATGTTAATGTAATTTCAGATAAATTGTTTATCCACGTGAGTTAAGTGAAAATTTTTCTACTTGATTTCATAAAAAAATATTATTTTGCATGAGTTTGATGTATGTAATAACTTTCAATCTTAATATTTTAAGTTTGTTTCACTCCCTCTCTCTCTATCTATCTCTCTCTCTATATATATATATATATATATATGGGGGAAAGAAAAGGAACTTAAGAATCATACGTAAGAAACTCTAAAATAAAAAATATCTCAAGTCTTTATCATAAATACAACTTGACTCATATATAGCCTTTACAAGAAATAGTTAAATATAATGCAACCTTCGCTTTACTAATCCTAATAACATGGTGGATATCATAGAAATGCATATAATAGTTCCTATCAAACAAACTTAATGAAATTGAGTTGAACTTAGAGCTTTATTTGTTTCAATATCATCATATCACATCAACTTCAATGGGATCTATTAACAATGACTTGATTCTACTCTTTGATACATTGTCTGGCCGTCCAAATCCATCTCCATATTGGTATACACATTGAACAATTCGCACAAGGTTAATGGCAACTTGTATGAAAGATTTAGAAAATGTAGAGTCCATAACAAGATATTTGTTCAAGTTTTGCCACTCTTTGTCAATCAAAATTTTGTAGTACTGACGGGCATTTTCTTCTGAAAGATTGGTTTCATTTAAGTAACTTATGATTGAATTTGAGGTTTCACCTCTCTTTATCTCGTCCTATGGAGAACAAGTATAATGTTAGCCATGATGTATGGAGTTACTTAATGGAGTTATGGAAAACAAAGTTGAGATTACCATTGATGTTCCCAAATCATTGCTAAGCCTGTAAATGGTGCATGAAGAGCGCAATAGGCCATGATAATTAGTTAAAGAATGAAGTGCTTGCTCTGTAACGTCTTCGTTTTGATTGATTAAGAAGTAGGAATGAAAAAGAAAAACCCCGCCTGAGCATGAGATCCTTGCATTTTCTAGATACACATTGAATGGTGGAATCACTTTGTTGTAAAACCATTTTGCTTCTTGGAGGTACGACTTGCACAGATCAGACCACTACAAAGTAATCAAGTGAAAATTTTAGTCGTAGTGAAAATAAATATATAAAATGAATAATTGTTGCATTACATACCGCTTTTTTGAAGTAAGGAAGGCATTTTATGTCTCGTTCTTTAAAGATGTCATAAGCCATCTCATTAACAGTGTTATAGAGGGCTAAGAAGCATGATATCAAATAGTCTGGAAGAGCGTTTATGGCATTCACATCCCATCTGATACACATGTATGAAATTCATATTAATTTAGAGTAAGAAATAGAAACATCAATTTTTTTAAGGTTAAAAACAAAATGAACTTCCTCTTCATATCATTTGATTAAACCTCTCAACAATATCTGTGAAAAGCTCCAATTCATCCAGAGTACCATAGACATCGTATACATCATCTATGATTGTGATTAGTTGCACCACTTTAGTGAGTTCTTTGCGACAATAAGCAAATTGAGGTTCAGGAACCATTCCTACTGACCAAAAGAAAGACTCCATTAATCTGTCTCGGGCAAAGTTTAGTTTACTTGCAAGACCAATGTTCATCCACCACCTACAATAAAATTAACAACACATAAAAATAAATAACCTTGTGTTTGAATGAGAAATTTTAAGAGAGTAATTTTTTTTTTTTTAGTAAACTTGAAATACTTTGTAGTGAAATATGTTGTTTGGGTAAATAATTTTAAAAAAATTGAAATTCTAGTAATTTATTAGAGTATTTTGATTACCTAAAAATGTAGAATTTCAAATCCTACGAAAAAGTTAGGAATTTGAAATTCTTCATTCTCATTTTATCTCCATCTTTTCTCATCTTTCTCTCTTCTCCCCCCTCTCCTCTTATATTTCTCTTTTCTTCATCTCTTCACATTATTTTTTCTCTTTTCTTTCTATGCTCTCTTCTTTGTGTCTCTCTTCTTTGTATCTCTCTCTTCTCTATGTTCTCTCTCTTATCTTTCTCATCTCATTTCTCTATCTCTTTCTTCCTTTTCTCTAATTTTTTTTAGATTAAAGTTCCTTGTTAAAACACAGCTTAGATTGAATTTAGGAGAATTGCATAGAAAATAAGCTAACTTAAACCACAACTTTTTTTTTCTGAATTCCTCCTAAAATTTTTAGGTTTTCTTTTTTCTTCTAAAATAAAATATCTTCTAATATTAAGCTTTATTAAAAAAAGTTAAACTTAGATATAATTCCTTATATTTTTTATATTATTTTTAATCAAAATAAAATGTCACTTTTTCATTCCGCATTATAAAAGGTTACATCCAATTCTAATTAAAAAAAATAACAAGAAAAATTGTATCTGATTTTTATCTTATATAAAATTATACACAAAAATTATTCATTAAAAAAGGTTATCTTTATTATTTTAAAAAATTATTAAAATTAATATTGAATTTTAAAGAAAAATAAAAACTTAACTCATCAGAAAACAATTTTATCTAGGAGTTGTCACATTTTATTAGGCGGTCAACTTTTGCAAATAATTTCTTTTAACTATGCATGATTATTCTTTTATTTATTTTCTCTCACCTTGACACTTCTTGCAGATCTTTTATATGTGATGACTGAACTATGTTGAAATCTAGCTTCGCAAGCTCTAATAGTAAGCGATGATGGGGTTCCTTTTTATTGTATGTGTCAATATACTGTCGTGCCTCTAGTTTGTGAAAGCTTTGGTGATAGGGAAGCCCTTCCAACACATGTCTAACTTGGTTTGCCACTTCTACTTTCATCCCTTCTTTCATCAAGTTCATTAGATGTGTTTTTGAAAATGCATTTGCCTCCCAAAGACTTTCTCCTTCCAAGGTCAATTGTGATGCCTCATAGAGACTTAACATTCCTTGAACATTGTTGCTAGTTTCAACTTTGAATTTTCCTTTTTCATCTCTGAACCTCTCAAATACATCTGCACTTCATAGAATCACCATTGCAACTTAAATGCAACTTAAATGAATCTTCTTAATCGTGAGTAATAATTAAATAAGCTTCCTATTATGCACAAATAATTTTTTATTAAAAAGTATTTATAATATGGAAAATATAAAAATCACTCGATGTCTTTTCTTTATTTTTTTTTATATTTATCCTTATAATTAATTTTAACCATTCAAAAATAATAAATTTTTTATAATAATTAAAGGTATCTATTACATACTTTTTCAATAAAATCTTATTACTCTTATTATGGTTAAAATAAGTTCTAATAATTATTTATGACATTTTCTTAATTTTAAAAATAATTAAAAGCATTCATTAAAATATATAAACACATACCGTATTATGTATTTATGAATACATAATAAAGTATCTAGTAATTAAAAAGCATCACGTTTTTCTATTATATTTAATATGTACTTTATTTTATTTTAAATATAAGAATAAATCAGTTAATTTTAAATATAAATAAAATTTAAATAATTTAACTTTATTTAATAAAATTATCTATTGTTTTTAATAATTTTTATTTTAATATCAATTTTTAATAAAAAAATAATTTTAAAAATTATTATTAAATAAAATGATATAATTAACTAACATTTTTTTAGTTAATAGAAATAATTATTTTTAGTCTTTATTTACTCCTAGAAAATAAGTTTTTACTTGTGATGTTATATATGTGAAAAGGGAGTCAATAATTACAGGTTGAAATTAATTAAACCTTGTGAGACGGGAAAGCCTTGTTGTCTAAGAATTCGGAAATACAGAGCAGTTTCATGCAGACTTTTCTGTGTTTGGTCTTTGAAGTTTTCAATTGAAACAATCCTCTCAAGGGCTCTATCTATGTCCTCATCGAACTTGTAGGCCAGTCCTAAACGCTCAACATCGTCAATCAACTCTAGTAGGCTCAGCGGTTCCATGTCTGTTGTATTATTAATCATAAGTCGAACCTTCTCTTCTAGCTTTGTTGCTCTCTCCTGCAATTTTTCAAGCTGCACTTAGTGTACGTGCATTACAAAACCATTAGAATCACATTAATTAATATATTCAATGCGAAAACATGCAATTAATTCTAACAATGGAATAGAAAAATTAAATTAAATATAAAGTTACCTGAGGATGATTTCTCAGGGACTGGATAAATTCATCAGTCCAAAGATTGGGTTGGTAATTAGCTGAACGTCTATTTTGATTTTGTGTATATTGGGAATCCTGTTTACTTGCGACACAAATGAGTTTTCTTGATGATCCATTAAGAAATTTGGCATTGGAAGGAGTTATTATGTGTCTAAGGTGTATATGTGATCTAGAAAGGATTTGTGTGGAAGACAAGCAGTAGGGAAGGCTCAATAGATCACTTGCCATGGGGTACCCTACAATGAAGTCTTATGTGCGTGATGCTTACTTGCTTAGTGATGTGCGTGCCTCATCCTATATATAGTCTTGGAACTTCAAGAAAAAACCATGACACATGTTATGTGTTGTCTTGGTACCTCATGAAAAAAACATAAAACGTGTATGAAGACCTACTTGTCAATATCATGGTGTTGTTTTTTACACCTCGAAGAAATAACACCTATTGACACTTATCGTTTATGAAAAATTATTGAATGCTATGATATTATTAGCGTAGGCTCAATAGTAAGTAAAATTTAAAATAAAATTTGAAAAATATTGAGAGGAAAAAGTTATATATTAATTTTTTTTGTTAATATATGCAATTTTTATTTATAAAAATTAATAATAAATATTTTTTCAAAAGATTTAAAATTCAAATTTTAGTAATTTTATCTGAATATTGTCACGTATTTATAGTTTTAGTCAATTTTGTGTGGTACCAAATAAAAAGAATTACATAAAATTCAATTATCATACAAAAATTAACTATGACTATCAACCTAGAGTAGAGTGATCTAAATCATACAATAATTTATTCTCATTCCATTTATTTCTTTTCTTATCATATAAAATCACTTATATTTTTTTTTATCTTTTATTTGTTATTACATTAGGATTAGTTTCGTGAAACATTTCTCATAATCTAAACAAAACTTAAGAATGTCTAATGAATTAACTGAAATTAATTTAACCTAGCTCATCCTTAATTTATCAATAAATAAATTGAGTTGGATTCATTTTAAAAATAACTTATAAAATAATTAAAAAAATTTAATATCATTTAATCATATAATATGTTACCTGAATAATTTTATTATATTTAATAAAAACTATTTGATAGAGGAATTAATATGATAAATAATTTCCATCGAAGATGTTTTTTAACTTCATCACGTTCAAAAAATTAAATTATAAACGCTTCACGTATACAAAAATTAAATTATAATTATTGGACATATTCGAAACCTAATTAAAAGTTTGCTTTTTAATAAAAAGGAGGAAAAAAAAGAGCTGTAACTGAGAATAATTTTCATACCTTTTTCCTTCGACCACCGTTCAGTGCTTCATTTTAACTCGTATTTCTAGAAATCTAGTCTCCTTTTTCTCCCTATATCTGGGTGTTCCTTTGTTTTTTTTTTTTTTGTTGGTGATGAGTTAATTGACAAAAATGTACTAAAATGAGATGAATCGGAGAACCTGTAACTCAAATTGCAAAAAACATATGAGAATGGGAGGACGATGGATGGAGAAGGGGGCTTTGAGTCTGTGGCGAAGGATCGGTGAGAAATGCAGATGTTTTTGTGGCAAGGGAAGCAAGATGCTTTTGAAAATAAAATTAAGAATAAAAAGAAATATTATAATTATTATTGTAGAAAATTATCCCTCCCAATTGTAAATATAAAAATAATTATGAGTGTTATTCTTAAATATAAATAAAATTTAATTAATTTTATTTTATATAATAAATTTATTTTTTAAATATTTTTATTTATTAATAATTATGTTTTCAATAATTTTTTTATATTTTTGTATCAATTCTAATGAAAAACAATGTAAAAAAATATTTATCATTAAGAATTTAATAATCACTTGGTTGGAAGATTTAAAACGATTTTATAATATTACTTAATTATAAATTATCGTTAATTTTTAGATGATTATTAAAAAATTTAATAAATTTATCATATATAACAATTTTTTATTGATATAAAAATATTTTATATTATCATACATAATCTATTTATGTATTATTAAATGTGAAAATATAATTAGATAATATTTAACTAATTTTTTAATCAATATAAATTAATTTTTTTTTACATACGGAGCCAAAAAATTATAATATAATTTTCCAATTTAAATATAAAATATGAACATATTCTTTTTCCGTGTAAAAAAAATATAAAAATATTCTTTTATATAAAAAAAATTTTCAAATTATTTAAAGATATTTGTGTATTTTATTTATACAATTAAACAAAAACATTATAATTTTTTCTTACCAATCAATTTAAATAACCATTTCTTTTTTTCTTTTTTTTCTTTTCTCAATTTTTTTCCTTTATCTTTCTTTCCTTATTTTTTTTCCAAAACGAAACAGAAAAAAGTATCTCAAGTCCTTGAGTGCGTTTTCATTAAAATTATTTTTTAAATGAATTATTTCTTTTTTGCAAAACATTAATTATAATAATTTATAAAGTGTTTGAGTAAAATTTTTTCAAGAAACACGATAAAAAAAGAAAACAATTTTTTACTTTTTTTTTAAAATATTATCTTTTTCTGATGCTTCTCTAGAAAATCACATACACTGGAAGAGAGAATTTTTTTTTCTTTAAAGAAAAGCCATAAAAGGAAATTTCAATGAGAAAAACAAAACTGTTGGAGTGTCCCTATCCTAATTCAGTACCTGCTTAGTGGAAAAGGTACATAGATTGCTGTAAAGGATAAGGGAAGGGTTTGCTTTATCGCCATAGAATCGCAATGTTATTTTATTTTAAAGACCGTGTTGTGTTGTATATGTATTAAGAAATAATTAAATATGTTTAATGAATCTACAGCCTAATTTATATAAAAAATATTATTTTATATTCTTTCCATTATATATAAGAAAAAAATATCTTTTATTCATTTATGTTTTCAATAATTTATTTTATTTTTTAAATTAAATTTCAATAAAAATTAGTTTAAAAAGTATATTAATAAACGAAATATTTGTTATTATCTAAACAAAATGATAAAAATATTAGAAAAAGTAAAACATAATAAGAAATATTTAATATTATTATTTATATTAATTATGAGTGAAGTTTTTTAAGGTTATTATTTAGATTAATTATGACAAAGAGATTCATCGTAATAAAAAAGGAAAAGAAATAATATAGTATAATTTTTTTATGTTTAATATTGTAGATAAATAATAAATTATACTATTATAAATTTATTTTTCTAAAATTGTGAGTAAGTTTTTATTAAAAAAGTAGAAACATTACTTATTAATTAACTAATTATTGATAATTATTTTATTTTTTTATATATTTTTACATAATTTTAATTTTAAAAAATTATAATTTGTCGAGAAGGTTTTCATTTTAATTCATGTTATTGAAAAATACTGAGTATATTTTTCAATCTCTATTAATAATGTTGAGTAATGAAAGATATAGAATAAAATAAGATAAAATATTTTAAAGAGAACAAAATAAGAAAAAGTAAAATTAAATAAGATCAAAATAATTTTATATTATAAGAGAAAAAATTATTGAAATCACTATGGATATAATATACCTTCAAACTAACAAACATTTACATATTAAAAAATTCAGGTTTTTGAAATATGAGTTATCCTTACAAGGTGACCAACGTTTGATGGTAGAAATCTATGTTAATCTGAGACAAGGAATTTACCATGTATAACACGTGATTTTTCAGCGTGTGGTGCAAGAAAGTTGCTACCTAACGTTCTATTACTAGAGTCACTTGGTCTATAACGCAGGCTGTCACTACGCCAAAAACGCAAATATATAAACCCATTTATACATCGTTTTAATGAATAAACACTTTTTTAATTAAAAAAAATGAATTAACACTAAAAAATACATGAAAATAAATTAAGAAGGTTGGCTGCTGTGGAAGAAGAGCTTTCGTGGAGGTTGGCAGGTGTGGGAGGATGGTGAAGAGGAGGCGGGGGAAGGAGGATGCGCTGGCGCTTATAATCCACGGAGGCAAAGGAAATCCCTAAATATCTCAATCTTAATTAATTTAAGTTTAAATAAATATCATTTTGTTTTAGTTCTTTGATGTCATTTTACATTTTTATATATTTTTTAGTGTTTTTAATATTTATTATTAAAT
Source organism: Mucuna pruriens (assembly GCA_025330945.1). NCBI lineage: Eukaryota > Viridiplantae > Streptophyta > Magnoliopsida > Fabales > Fabaceae > Mucuna > Mucuna pruriens. The sequence continues at coordinate 1,792,294 of JAENHJ010000042.1, read as the reverse complement.
ATATTAATTAAATTAATTAGATTATATACTTAAAATTGATCTAATTATTTTAATTTAAAATAATTTTTAATATTATTCTTTTGTTAATTATGATAGTATTAAACTATTAAATTCAATAAGATGATGTAATAAATTTAGATTATTATCTTCACATGATTGAAGTCATTTATCTAACATGAATATCCGTGTTTCATATAAGAATGTACAAAAATTCTTTGAGGTTAATACTAGCTGCATATCTACAAAATGAAATTAGCTAGTGGGTTAAGAAAAACTTTTTGAAAATAAAAAAAATTAACTAGAATTAGTGATAGAAACTTAAAAAAAACATTAAAAAATGTTAATGTAAAATAATTGGAGATAACATATTCTTATATTTCTTTTTTTTATATGTTCATTGTTAGATGATCACATATTTGTACACATAAAAAATAATAGACTAATAATAAAATAAAAGATAACATGATAAGAATAATTAACTATTTCTATTTGATAACCAGATAATAGATAGTTAAATAGTAATCTGATTTTTAAATATTTAGATATTTGAATATTAGTTGTTGCATATTATCATTTTGATGTAAATATATCAAGATAACAATCCAGATGAGCCATGAGCTAACTTCAAGCTAAGGAAATATTTTAGGGTTTAGGGTTTAGGGTGATGAGCCATGAGCTAACTTCAAGCTAAGGAAATATTTTAGGGGGTTGAGGTTCTTCATGTGAAAGCATTCATCTAGATATTTCTTGATTGAACACAAGCATTTGTGTCATTCCAACTACTACTAAGTTATCCACATATATAAGAATAACAAAAAAATAGTCTCATGTGTATGTGTACAAGTTGTGATCTGCATGAGTTTGCTGAAATCAATATTGTGTCAAGGCCTTTGAGAGCTTTGCATGCCAGTTTGGAGAGGCTTGTCTCAATCCATATAGTGATTTTCTCAATCGATATATGAGTCCTTCATGTGGAACCAAATAGCCTTGAGGTACCTCCATGTAAACCTCTTCTTCTAGGTCCCCATGGAGGAAGGCGTTACTGATGTCCATCTGGTACCTATCCTTTGGTCATAGCCACATTAAGTAAGTATCGGGTAGTTGTCATTTTCGCCACTGGAGTGAAGGTCTCAAAAATAATCCTCCCCTTCTACTTGAGTGTAACCTTTAGCGACTAGTCAAGCTTTGTATTTCTCTATCTCACAAATTGTCTTGTATTGGATTTTATATATCCATTTGCAACCTACAACCTTTTTGCCTTCGTAGAGCTGCTCAAGTGATCATGTGCCATTTTCTTCCAAAGCTTGGACTTCCTATGTCATAGCATCTCGCCATTGAGAGAGCTTAATAGCTTGAAAATATGACTTTGCCTCATCATGCTATGTGATGACCACTAAAAAAGCTTGGTATTTAATAGAGAATTGACTATAACTAACATATTGTGAGATGGGATAAGCCTTACCACAAGAAAGTGATGCATTCAATGTAGTGCATGAAGGGCGATTTTGTCGCATAATGATAATAGTAATCCTTTAAGTAACTTAGTGGTTGTCTATAACGTGGTGCTTGATTCATGAGATCTCTTGTTGAGCTAGACTCCCCTTCATTGTGTACACTATTCTGGTTAGTGAGTGCATTCTCTACTTCCACATTAAGGCCTCAATCTATGCCAAGTGATAGCTTCGATGATTGATTGCTTTCATCTATATCATATTCACTCGAATCTTTGTCTTCTATAGACATAAAAGTTATGTTTGGAAACCCTATTGTTGTGGAAGGTAGTTGCACTATTTTGAGCACTTCTTGTGTTACATAGGGATAAACATTCTCATAGAATTTTATGTCTATACTAATAAGAAATTCATGTATCTTCAAGTTATACACTTTCCACCATTTTTTACCATGAGGATACCTTATAAACATGCAATGCTCTTCTGTTCTTGCATCAAATTTGCTCGTTGCTTGATTGGATTTTTTACATAGCATAAACATCCAAAAGCTCTTATGTGATCATGCTTGGGAGACTTTCCAAAAAGCTTTTCATATGGTATTGTCCCTTCATGAATCATTGTTGGTGTTTAATTGGTGATATGAGTGGTTGTCAAGATGCATTTGCCCCAAAAAAAAATTGACAAGTTTGCTTGAAATCTTAAGGCTCTCGTAGCATTGAGCATGTGATTAGGCTTTCATTCTACTAGTTCTTTCTATTGAGGGATCCCTACATAAGAAGTCTCATGTAAGATTCTTTCTTGGTGGAAGAAAGTTTGAATCATGGAATTAGTGAACTTTGTCCCATTGTCACTACGAACTCTTTGTACTTGTGGATCAAATTATGTTTGTACCATCTTGCAAAAATTGATAAGGTGGTTAGTGGTTTCTGTTTTATACTTCATTAAATACACTCATGTTACTCGTGTATGGTCATCTATTATGGCGAAGAAATAATGGGACCCATTATGTGAAGCTGTATGATATCTTCCCAACAAATCACAATGGATTAAAGCAAAAGACTTTTCAACTTTATTATTGCTCAGGAGAAAAGGTGATCTACATTGTTTGGATTTGTGGCATACATCACAACAATCCACTTTATTCCCATTAAAATTAAAATTAAGAAAATTATAGAGCTTTTGCATCATTTGAGTAGATGGGTGTCCCATTCTCACATGCCAAAGTGCACTAGTGTCTTTTTGTGTTGCAACTAGAGAAGGTCCTTGCCTTGTCATTCTGAGTATATAAACCCCATCACGCAAGTCCCTGAATCCAATAATCTTTTTTGTAGTTTGGCCTTGTATGACACAAGTAGCATTGTAAGTCACACTATAATTTAAATATGTGATCTGTGACACCCTTCTACCCCGAATACTTAAATTAAAATAATGAAGTACATAAAATGAAGACATGGTAATAGTTAAAACCAAAAAGCACAATTGTATTAAGGATAAAAGGTTCACATGATAATTAAAAGGTAGGCACAAAGTTTTCAAGGAGGTTTTAGATCTAAACATTATAATTGAGAAAACTAAAGTAATCATCATCTTTAAAATAAGTCATTCAAACATTAAGGCATAGAGCAACTATTCTAACTTCTAGAACCCCGATGTCACACTAATCAGAGCAAGACTCCGCCTTTTCAAAACTTGGCACCATGAGTGTCCTTAACGTTACCTAAAAGAATACAACAAGAGAAAGTACGATGAGAAATCGCATTCAATCATATATAAAGGCAGATAATGTTCAAAATCTCATCCATTACCGTACTCAATTACTAACAGCAATCACATTTCATTCATTCAAAATCAATCACAGTTCATTCATGTTTACAAAATGCACATGCTCGCACAATGCATATGCTCATCACCACACCTAAGAGTCTCGAGTCGGAACTCCACACCATGGGCGAACCTCCTCAATCCCCTTAGTTATCACTAATGATGGCCACACCGTTAAACACCCTGTATGCGCCGATGTGTCGCACAGTTAAACACCCCCTATGGCCCGTGCGAAGACATTCCACACAACCGTTAAACACCACTTATGGCCTACGTGCAGCATGGTTAAACATCACCTGTGGCCCATGCATATGATTGTCCCCCATTATTAGTCCCCTGTTAAACACCACATATGGCCAGGGTATTATAGCCACGTTTGGCTTCTCATGCCTCTCATGTCCATGCTCAATGCATTCTCATCCACACTCTTATTCTCATGATTTATTTATACATCATTCGCATAGTCCACAATTATACCCAACCATATTAATTTAACTATCATTATTATAAATCATTCATCAGGAAGCATAGAAATGCACATAAACACCATTGAATTTCACCCAATTTCATCACTGCACACAAGAGCCTCAGATCATGAACAACCATAAACAACCACAAGAATCAAGTAATTATGGCAATTAACCATATGATTTCCCAACAAAAATCACATTAGGACAGGACATTAATCAGACCACAGAACATATTGACAAATTATTTTTTTACCGATTAAAATATTTTTAGAACATAATAACCAAGCAAAATTGAGAATTTAGTTACTAGAGGGACTTAGGGATTACCCTCACTACTCGTACCCTCCCACATTCATATATGACCGAACCAATCTCCCCCGTACCTTAGATGCGAAGAATAGTGATGATATGATGCGGCTCTAGGACGGTCTGAACACCCTAGCTATTCTATCTTGCAGGCGGGCGTTCTCTCTCCTCTAGGTCTGGCTGTCTGACGCGTAAAACACCAATTAGGGTAAACTGATTACCCCCTATCTAATATTCTAGCTGGGTCGGGTCAACTCCGATCCGCCCGTTAGCCTCTCCTGTTAATTCAATTAATTAAATTAATAAATGAAAATAATTTAGATAAAGCCTCATCAGTTTATAAAATCATTAACCTCTCTATTAAAGTAAAGTTGATAATAATAATAATAATGTAATTAATTTCTAAAAATAATTAAATAAATTTTAGGATGTTACAATTCTCCCCTCCTAAAATAAAATTCGTCTTCGAATTTACATAGAGTAAGTACTTCCCATACCCTTACAATTGCCCTCCCTTTACTCATTTAGTGTTTCTAACGATAGTCCTTACTCGATTTGCATTGGCTAAATAATCATCTCACCTCTCTAAACTAGTTAACCTTAAATCTTTCACAATTTCTAGTATCAATTCTCATACCTAGTCTTCTTTTAACCTTCAAACAAGTTAGTTCGATTACTTGCTAGAATAACAATGTACGTCCAGAGTTGAAACATGTGCAATTATTGTGTACATGGCACGGGTGAAGTGGTAGACTGAACCCAATCCAATTAGATTCCTCGAGTTTAACAAAATCTCTCCCCCAAGTTCTAAAATAACTCTAGGATTCCAACCTATCAACCAAATAGGTGCTCACACTTATCCACTCTTCCCATGATTTAAGCTACCAAAACATCTTCCAAAGATCCTCAGGCATCTATACTACCTCGATTCGATATTAAATCTACCGTACGGTCCTCTTCTAAGACTTACTAAGTACATAACTCCATTTCTAAATTACTTAATGCCATCTAGAAAATCATATTCCCTCGTCTTATGGTTTCTCTTCTATCCACTAAAATGGGTGTTCTAACTAGTTAACAGATCATGCCCTCTAATCACCCGAAAGGATGCGAAAGGATTTCCTATTTACGACATATTCTACTGTCTTGATTCTACCTAGTGATGGCTTCCTAAAACCTTGGTCATTTGGAAATTCCTATCACCTCATCTATTTTAGGTTCCTCTCTTACTAGTTGAATTTCCACTTAGTGTTTCTACGTCATCGAGAATATCAACTTAAAATCATGCAAGTGGTGTCTTCGAATCTTAAGAGTAGCCATTACTGCTACCACCTCTAAGCTAGGGGTCACATAATTCGTCTTACAACTCCCAGTTGTCTGTAAGATTAAAATACATCCTCACTATCTAGTAACAACACTCTTCTCAGTAACTAAGGTTGGGTATTACTAAGGTTGGCACGCTATATAATGCTTCTCCAAGACATTAGGAACTAATTCCAAATTATCAATCCACCTAAACCTTGCTCCCTTCCTAGATTCTTGAGTTAAAGACTGTGCTAACTTAAGGAATACATCTAGGAATTCACCACGGTATTTGTCCAATCCCAGGAAAATTTATAATCTTACTCACTAATGCAAGGTTTTGAACTTAAGAGAAACTCATACCTTAAAAGGCTGACTATTGGGTTCTCACACTAAAGATCACATAACTTAAAAAACTCATATTTTCCATTTAACTTTTATTAAACAACTATACCATGACTCATCTTAATGGTACGGACTAGTATCCTTAGATGCTACTCAAGCTTTTCTCAAACTAAACAATCATTAACAAAATCCGCTATGTCTCTTTCCATTTAGGCCACCACAATATCAAGAAGAGTTAAAAGAAATGCCTTAATAGCTCCCACCAAAAGAGTTCCTTTGTTTTCAAATGAAGTCAATGGGGAAAGCAAAACTGTCAAAGCAAGAGGTAAGGTTTCTAAATGCACAATGGCACATAAATATCGTACCTTCCTTACTGGCCTTGATTCTATGAAATTTAAAGCAATGACTGTTATTGCAGAAAATGTTTGATAGAGAAATCTAACTAGTTGTACTACTCTCTCTCAGGAATTTTCATCGTTGAGCTCTCATTCTTGCATAAATGGCTCCACTGTTTGTGTTCACCCTACAACAACTTTACTGAGTTTTCAATAGTGAAAAATGATACCCCTAATAGCAACTCTTCTGCTTGCAATTGTTCCCTTATCCCTCCATCTAACCACAGAATAATAACCAACGAAATCACCCCAGAAAAATGTTGTCACCCAACTTATTCATCTGTTAAAAAGAACCGTTGTTGCATGTCACCTTCTGTATCCACTGATGGGTTCTCTCTAGTATCATCAATGGGTGAAAGCAATGGTTCCCATGAAGATAAGGGAATCATGGCCATAAATCCTTGTAGTGAGATAAAGGGAAGAAATTCTGTTTCTTTTGATACTTCAAGAACTTTAAAGTCTTCTGGTCTCCAAATCTTAAGAATGAACACCATAGCCGCTAACTGAAGATCGTGGGTAGGGTAATTTCTCTCGTGGATTTTCAATTGCCTAGAAGCATAAGCTACCACTCTACCTTCTTGCGTCAGCACTCCACCTATGCACATCCTAGAAGTATCACAATATACTACAAAAGGTTCACTAAGGTTTGACAATACTAAAACTGGTGCACTAGTCAACTTCTCCCTTAAGGGTTTGGAAGCTATGCCTACACTAACTATTCTACACAAAACAACTCCCTTCCTAACCAACTTCATCAACGTCAAGCTAACTTAGTCTCTCATAACCAACTAGTCCAAGAAAACTTCTTTGCTCACTCACCGATTAAGGGATCTCCCACTTAAGAACAACTTCTGTCTCAGAATGATCTACCCCTATACTTCTTCTAGAGATTACATGACCTAGAGAACTCACTTCTTCTAGAGATTACATGACCTAGAGAACTCACTTCTTCTAACCAAAGGTCACACTCAAATAATTTAGCATGTTAATCTCTAAGAGTCTAAAGCACTACTGTCAAGTATCCCCTTTAACTCATTAATTACCTAAGGCCCTTGCCATGACCTGTGAAGCATGAATCTTCACACTCTCTTAACTGCCATCTTAATCTATTAAGATTAAGATTATAGTAAGTACTAAAAACACAATAAACAATAATAAATACAACAATAAAACACATCACATCATCACTTTCCAATTTTATTAGAACAAGGATAAGGAACTCATTCCTCAAACTCCACAGACATCCAAAATAAATAGCTACTTAGGCTAGTCACAACAAAATGTTTATTCTTCAAACGAAAACATTTCAAATCAATTGATCCAACGGCTCGTCAAGAGTCCTTTTTGCCTTTAACAATATATTGAGGTGATCAGGCTCAATAGATTGTAGTTAGCAATAGAGATGCTTGGTATAGCAACCAACAAAGGAACATCTATATCACCTTAACACTTCCTTAAAATACACTAGATTACTACACTCGACCACACTTAACATAAACAAACACTAACACATGGCAGACACATAACTCACTGGTCGAATAAATCACCCAGAATTCAACGCAATGCAAAACAACACAAACAATTTACTGTCATCTTTCAAATCAGTCTAATCACACTAACAAACTCAATGCAAAGTGTGTTAGACACAACTCACAGCCGAATGAATCGACCTACTCTGATACCACTAAATGTGATATCCTTCTACCCCGAATACTTAAATTAAAATAATCAAGTAAATAAAATGAAGACATGGTAATAGTTAAAATCAAAAAGCACAATTATATTAAGGATAAAAGGTTCACATGATAATTAAAAAGTAGGCACAAAGTTTTCAAGGAGGTTTTAGATCTAAACATTATAATTGAGAAAACTAAAGTCATCATCATCTTTAAAATAAGTCATTCAAACATCAAGGCATAGAGCAACTATTCTAACTTCTAGAACCCTTATGTCACACTAATCAGCGCAAGACCCCGCTTTTTCAAAACTTGGCACCCTGAGTGCCCTCAATGTTACCTAAAAGAAAACAACAAGAGAAAGTACGGTGAGAAATCGCATTCAATCATATATAAAGGTAGATAATGCCCCAAATCCCACTCATTACCGTCCTCAATTACTAACAGTTAACAGATGCTCATATATCAATCACATTTCATTCATTCTAAATCAATCACAGTTCATTCATGTTTACAAAATGCACATGCTCGCACAATGCATATGCTCATCACCACACTTAAGAGTCTCGAGTTGGAACTCCACACCATGGGCGAACCTTCTCAATCCCCTTAGTTATCACTAATGATGGCCACATCGTTAAACACCCCGTATGGGCCGGTGTGTCGCACAGTTAAACAGCACCTATGACCCGTGCGAACATTCCACACAACCGTTAAACACCACCTATGGCCGCGACGTGCAGCATGGTTAAACACCACCTGTGGCTCATGCATATGATTGTCCCCCATCATTAGTCCCCCTGTTAAATACCACATATGGTCAAGGTATTATAGCCACGTTTGGCTTCTCATGCCTCTCATGTCCATGCTCAATGCATTCTCATCCATACTCTTATTCTCATGTTTTATTTATACATCATTTGCACAATCCACAATTATACCCAACCATATTAATTTAACCATCACTATTATAAATCATTCATCAGAAAGCACAGAAACACACATAAAACACCATTGAATTTCACCCAATTTCATCACTGCACTCAAGAGCCTCAGATCATGAACAACCATAAACAACCACAAGAATCAAGTAATTAGGGCAATTAACCATACGATTTCCCAACAAAAATCACACTAGGATAAGACATTAATCAGACCACAGAACATATTGACAAATTATTTTTTTACCGATTAAAATATGTTTAGAACATAATAACCAAACAAAATTGAGAATTTAGTTCCTAGAGAGACTTAGGGATTTCCCTCACTACTCGTACCCTCTCACATTCATATATGACCGAACCAATCTCCCTCGTACCTTAGATGCGAAGAATAGTGATGATCGGATGCGACTTTAGGACGGTCTGAACACCCTAGCTCCTCTACCTTGCAGGTCGGCGTTCTCTCTCCTCTTGGTCTGGCTATCTGACGCGTAAAACACCAATTAGGGTAAACTGATTACCCCCTGTCTAATATTCTAGCTAGGTCAGGTCAACCTCGACCCGCCCGTCAGCCTCCCCCGTTAATTCAATTAATTAAATTAATAAATGAAAATAATTTAGATAAAGCCTCATCAGTTTAGAAAATCATTAACCCCTCTATTAAAATAAAATTGATAATGATAATAATAATGTAATTAATTTCTAAAAATAATTAAATAAATTTTAGGATGTTACATGATCAACTCGTAAATCAAAATTAGATTACAACTAAATTCAGGCACTTAAAGAACATTGTGCAACTTAATGTTATTGCTCAATTCAATGGTTCTCATTTTCTCCACTACTATTAAGCTTCTTGTTGGCATAATGATATGGAATGGTTTGTCAAGGAGATGTACTTCCTTGAAAAGATGATACAAGGGAGTCATGTGGTGAGATGTACCACTATCTAAGACCCAATCTTCTTGTTTAATCGATATAAAGTTATGTTGATCAACATCTTTCTTCATGTGTGATGTGTATCCACTCACGATTCTCTCAACATTCTTCTTTAGCATAGTGCTCTTAGAATTCTTCCTCTTTGAACCTTTCTTTTCTTGTTGGAACCTTGTAACCTACTACTCTGATATAATAAAATAATTGGAGGAAATGTATTCTTGTATTTCATTTCTTGTGTGTTCAACATTAGATAACTATATATTTGTATGCATAAAGAATAACATACTAATAACAAAATAAAATATAACATAAGATAAAATAATAACCAACAATTCTTATTTGATAACCAGATAATAAGATAGCTATATAGTAATCTAATATTCAAATATTTAAATATTAGTTGTTGTATATTATCATCTTAATTTAAATATATCAAGATAACAATTTGATATTTAAATATTTGAATATCATTTGTTGCAAATTATCATTTTGATCTAGACCGATTGACTCTTATAATCTCATTACAGTGATCTAAAATTGACAATTTTTTTTAACAAAAATTATATCTAAACAGAATCATATTTATATGATAATAACCATATTTAAGTTTTTTGAATAAAATTAAATAAGTAGAGTCTAACTAGTTAGATAAAATGTATAAATATTATAAATCTCTTTGTATTGTGACAAATTAAAATATAAAATAAAATAAGGTGTGTAATACCCCATTTTTGTCCGGACAACAGACAAAAACAGGGAAAAGGGAAAAGTAGGAAAAGGTAGCAGCGGACGAAGAAAGGTAGCGGGGGTAGCAGAAAAAGACAAAAAAGCAGGAGAAGAGACAGTAGTTGGCACGTCTTTTTTGTCTCGGGCAGGAGCGCATGGCAGATGGCGGCTTTTGCAAGAAGCCACCCCAGATCTGCCACCAGGTAGAGACACGGAAGCAGCTCTTCGCCAGAACCAAGGAAGCAAGGGTCATTCACCGCATTAAATGCAAAGGATAACACATTAATGAGGGGATCCCATTGAAGATCCGTGGATGGTGACCTGAGGGTGAGAAGTACGCCTATAAAAGGATTGAGGCTTGAATGAAGAAAGAGTCTTTGGCTTTTGGCAGAAGAGGAGGAGGAAAAACTTGGGGAACCAAGGGAACCTCTAGGCATATTAATTCTGAAAATCCTCATTCTAGTTCAAGCGTTCATAGACAAAGAAAAGAGCTAATAGCGAAAGAAGGAGGTTGTAGAGATTCTTCAAAAGAAGTTCAACCACTCAACAACAAACTTGGACTCCCTAAATACAAGGTAAGTACTTTCAAAACCTCCTCCTACATCTATCCCACTTTAGTGGCCTTAAGCTCCAAGCCAATATACCCCCTTGCATAGGCCAACAAAGTACTACATTCTGGGGCCAACTCCGAATCGGTCCCATGTAGCCAATTCCAAGCCGTGTGCCGATTTCGAGATTGGCTCCTATGTGACTAACTCACTAACGGAACCGAGTCGGTCTTAGCCCCCTCCCAATATTCAACCCTAAAACTCCCTAGCATCTCATCTGAAGCTACCCAACTACACTTTTCTCCAAACTCTTTGGGTGCCAACAGAAAGCCCACTTTATCCACCTCCGTGGACGCCAATGGACACTCCACGTGTTTTTTAGACTTTGGACGTCAAATGGAAAGTCCATTCCTTCCCACTTCTGAAGCACACACATCCCCTAGGTCAAGTCGGTCTCGACCCCTTCCACATGGCTAAGTCGGTCTCGACCTCCTTTCCATTCCACATGGCCGAGTCAATCTTGGCCTCCTTTTAACCCTTTGTCCGACTCCATCTCAGCACCTTTCCATTCCAACTGGCTCCCTTCCACTTCACCCTTGTCTGACTTCGTCTCGACCTCCTTCCACTTCAACTGGTCGACTTCGTCTCAGCCTCCTTCCACTTCAACTGGCCGACTCCGTCTCGGCACTCATCCACTTCCATGGGTCGAGTCGGTCTCGACCCCCCTCTCTACATAACCATACCTACCTCAAGAACTACGTAAACTTTGATTTCTCCATTGCAATAGGAGATACATAGGAGAAAGAGACAACTCTTGTCAAGTTATTCATTCAAAAAACCCCAAAAGCATGCCACACTCAATCCTCGTAAATAACTTCCATTTTTAGAAAGACGTAAACCAATGTAAGAGTCATCTTCTTTCATGCATCTAATTAGGGTAACTATCTCATGATAGGCGTGTTGGGATTCTCGGTGATCCCTACACGTAACCGATTCACGAGCCCGTTCTCTGATTTTCACCCGCCTTATCCAAACCAAGGTTTCCCAGTATTTTTTGCAAAAATGCCAGTGGCAACTCCAACTGTGCCAAGTTGGTCTCGACACCCTGAACGAGCCGACTCGATTCTAGTTCTAATTGTGCCGAGTCGGTCTCGACACTCTACTAGTCGAGTCTATGTTGACTCCACATTTCTTGTTCCTTCCCCGAAAGAGATTCAGATTCTAAATTTCAATCCATTCGACCTCACATCGTGATCTAGGTCGCGACAAGGTGACATGTCAATGTGAAAGTTGCCTAATTTAATGTGAGAGAGTGGAGACCCAAGCTGTAGACAAATATATAATCATAAAAACACAAAATTATTTAAAAACTAAAACGAAGGTCGATGAATTAGAAACACATTTAATCAATTAATCTATATTAAAAAATATAAATAAATTATTTATTTGATATTATCGTTATACAATATATGTAATTGTATGTATTTAATTTTTATAAAATATTATAGAATTGTTAATTTATTTAATAAAAATTATATATTATATTATATGTTATTTTTTATATATATTTGTATGTATTTAATTTCATAATTATATATATATATATATATATATATATATATATATATATATATAATTTTAAAAGAATGGATTATAGTAGTTAAAATAAATTATAAACTCCTAATATCATGTTAAATTGATAAATAAAAATAATACATTATAATTCATTTATAAATTATTATATAATTACAAATTTAGTTAAGAAAAATAAAAAATTATATATTATATTGTATAAGCTAAATTATAACTTACACATTTAATCTTTCAAGTAAGATTTATTTTAAGTTTTTATTTTTTAAAATTTGTTTTAATTCTTTAATTTGAAAATAAGAGTTAACATAATTTTTCCCTGTAAGATGAACGTAGTTAGTATTTTAAATAGTAATTGATTTTAAAATAATTATTTTAGCATAGCGGTAGTTTAACCGCGACTATAATTTTAATTTCATCAAAGCTCTTAGGTGATCATACTTTGACAACTTTCCAAGGAGCTTTTCATATGGTATTGTCCCTTCATGAATCATTGTTGGTGCTCAATTGATGATATGAGTGGTTGTCAAGATGCATTCACCCCAAAAAAAAATTGACAAGTTTGCTTGAAATCTTAAGGCTCTCGCAACATTGAGCATGTGACTAGGCTTTCATTCTACTAGTTCATTCTATTGAGGGATCCCTAAATAAGAAGTCTCATGTAAGATTCCTTCTTGGCGAAAGAAAGTTTGAATCATGAAATTAGTGAACTTTGTCTCATTGTCACTGTGAACTCTTTGTACTTGTAGATCAAATTATGTCTGCACCATCTTGCAAAAATTGATAAGGTGGTTAGTGGTTTCTATTTTATCCTTCATTAAATACACCCATGTTACTCATGTATGGTCATCTATTATGGCGAAGAAATAATGCAATCCATTATGTGAAGTTGTATGATATCTTTCCCACAAATTACAATGGATTAAAGCGAAAGACTTTTCAACTTTATTATTGCTCAGGGGAAAAGGTGATCTACATTGTTTGGATTTGTGGCATACATCACAACAATCCACTTTATTAACAAAATTAAAATTAAGAAAATTACAGAGCTTTTGCATCATTTGAGTATATGAGTGTCTCATTCTCACATGCCAAAGTGCACTAGTGTCTTTTTGCATTGCAGCTAGAGGTGGCCCTTGCCTTGTCATCTTGAGTATATAAACCCCATCACGCAAGTCACTGAATCCAACAATCTTTTTTGTAGTTTGGCCTTGTATGACACAAGTAGCATTGTAAGTCACACTATAATTTAAATATGTGATCAACTTGTAAATCAAAATTAGATTACAACTAAATTGAGACACTTAAAGAACGTTGTGCAACTTAATGTTATTTCTCAATTCAATGGTTCCCATTTTCTCCACTACTATTAAGCTTCTTGTTGGTATAATGATATGGAATGGTTTGTCAAGGAGATATACTTCCTTGAAAAGATGATACAAAGGAGTCATGTGGTGAGATACACCACCATCTAAGACCCAATCTTCTTGTTTAATCGACATAAAGTTATGTTGATCAACATCTCTCTTCATGTGTGATGTGTATCCATTCATGATTCTCTCAACATTCTTCTTTAGCATAGTGCTCTTAGAATCCTTCCTCTTTGAACCTTTCTTTTCTTGTTGAAATCTTGTAACTTACTGTTCTGATATAATAAAATAATTGAAGGAAATGTATTCTTGTATTTCATTTTTTTTTTGTGTTCAACGTTAGATAACTACATATTTGTATACATAAAGAATAACATACTAATAACAAAATAAAATATAACATAAGATAAAATAATAACCAACAATTCTTATGTGATAACTAGATAATAAGATAGCTAAATATATCAAGATAACAATTTAAATATATCATTTTAATTTAAATATATCAAGATAACAATTTTAAAATAATGGATTATAGTAGTTAAAATAAATTATAAACTCCTAATATCATGTTAAATTGATAAATAAAAATAATATATTGCAATTCATTTATAAATTATTATATAATTACAAATTTAGTTAAGAAAAATAAAAAATTATAATATATATTGTATAAGCCAAATTATAACTTACGCATTTAATCTTTCAAGTAAGATTTATTTTAAGTTTTTATTTTTAAATTTTTTTTTAATTCTTTAATTTGCAAATAAGAGTTAACATAATATTTCCCTATAAGATGAACGTAGTTAGTATTTTAAATAGTAATTAATTTTAAAATAATTATTTTAGCATAGCGGCAGTTTAACCGCGACTATAATTTTAATTTCATCAAAGCTGCACATTCCCCACTCCCAACACAGTTTCCAGCCTTCGTCTACGACAAGCTCCTCGCCGGCGAGAGCAGCATCACCGTCATCGACCACTTCGACGCCTCCAATTTTCCCACTCGCTTCGGCAGCCAGATCCACGGCTTTTCCACCAACTGCAATTACTTAAAAGGAAACAAAATCCAAACTTACAATTTCTACGAGCACACATTGGCCGCAGTGAAACAAATGTCGAAGATCAACCACGCGGCGGAGAGCCCCGCCCTGTTCGGAAAATACGAGGTCGGGGGCTTCTAGGATGTGGTGCGTTTGCGAAGGTGTACCACGCGCGGAACACCGAAAACGGAACAGAACGGTAAAAGTGCTAGCCTACCGCCTCCACCACCCGAACATCGCGTGGGTTCTTGGGGACCCACTTGCCCCAATGCCGATGTCTCACCCAGCGGTAGAGCTTCACATATTTCGCAGGCGTGCCAGCATGCTTCATGAGGATGCGGTTTGGGCTCAGGTGGGTTTCGTTTTGGTGCTGGGGGAGAGAATTACAGCATTAGTAGAATAAAATAAAAGTGCGATTTTAAATTATAAATTATGTTAAAATTAATTATTATTTAAACTACTAATAACATTAGTTTAATATTGACCTTAATTTAAAAGTTAAATAATTAAAATAATTTTAAAAAATAAAAGACTAAAATAAATTTTAGTTAAAAAAAAAAGGGTGAATGCACACACTACTACACTAGCCTATGTACATGTGGGATGCCGGATGCGGATGGCATAAATTATAATTTATATATATTCATATTTTTTGAAAGGATGGTTTTGGTGAGTTATAATAACTGTTTTGGCACTTGCATGGCAGCATATAGTCTGATTGTTGAAATTCAATGGTTGTTCTAGTTTATTGCTGGCCTGGGGAATACAGGCTAGGAAGCATCACTAAATAGAATTGCCTTGTTGTACTATTCTTTTTTATCATATGCTTGTACAACTGCTTTGGATATGCTGTCTAGATGAATTTGACATGGTTTACAAAGATTTTTGAATAACATCTAAAGCTAATTGTAGTAGCGATCTTTGACAATTTTCAGGTTTAATCAGTGTAATTCACGTAGCTTAGCTTTTTTACTTATTTTATGTATTCTTCACTAGAAAATTTTTTTAGTACAGTGACCACCAAAATCCATCCCTAAATTTAAAAATGTGACTATTTTTAAATTTTTGTAGTAAAATAGATTAGCGAGTTGAAATAGCAATTGAGTCATTTAGAGACCGAATTTTGTTCGGTGATGAAATTTTTATTTTTAGATATTTTAAAAAAAATGGTTACTATTTTGGTAACTAATTTTTTATTTTTATATTTTTAAAATAATTTAATTGTTATTTTAGTTGCTAATTTTTATTTTTATATTTGTCTAAAAAACTTATGTCGCTATATCAATGACTGATTTTTATTTTTTATATATTTTAAAAAAATTTAGTCGCTATTTTGATGGTTAATTTTTTTATTTTTTTATAAAAATTGAATGCTAATTCCATAGTTTTTTTTTATTTCATTTAAAAAATTTTGGTTGTTAAAGCCCGTCGTTATTGTTGTTTTTCTTTTAGTTGCTATTGCTATTTTTTTTTATTAAAATTGTCGTTGTTTTTTTTATTAAAACTTCATCGGGCGGACGGAGTGATGGGGCGGAGAGTGGAAATAGGAGTTGAAAATGGTTGAAGAAGGGAGATAGTTAAATATGGAGTGGGAAATAATTTAAAAAAGAGAGAATTTTTTTTAAAAAAAATTTTAAAATTTGACTTTTAAGTTGATCGTTATTTTTGGAATTTGTAATGAAATAAATGAAAAATGATTATTATATTTAAAAAAAATAAATTTGATGATTATTTCAGGCGCTAAAGTGCGAGAAATATTTTTAAAAAGAGGGAAAAATCTTGAAAATTTTTAAATATGAGTTGCTATTTTAGTTTTTATGCTTAAAAACGTAAAAAAATGGGTCACTAAATTTCCAAATTTGTTAAATAAAATAAATTGAATTCGGTCACTATTTTATTTTTTATTTAAATTTTCTTTTTAAAAATTGGTTTCTAAATTTCTGAATATTTAATAAAATAAATTAAATTTAGTCACTAAATGAGTTGTTATTTTAATTTTAATTTTTAAAAATAAAAAATTAATCGCTAATTTTACAAATTTCATATAACATAAATTAAATTCGATTACTATTTTTTTTTGCTAATTTATTTTTAAAAAAATACAAAAGCAATAGCTAAATCACCAGCTAAATTTTGGAAATTTTAAAATAAAATAAAATAAATTTGATTATTACTTCTATCGATAATTTATTATTTTAAAAAATTTTGATTACTAAAGCGATTCTATTAATTACCAAATAGTTTAGTTGCTAATTTTGATCGCTAGTGTTATACTGAAATGTGTCATTGTTATCTAACTAGATTTAGTTTGCGAATTTGTCCTTGCATCTATGAGGGGAGTACCTATGAATTCATAAGTCACTGCATTCCAAGCTTGAGGAAGGCCTCCATGGGCTGAGTCAAGGCTCGGCGTTGCTAAATGATGATTTATAAATTAGAGTACTAACATTCGTCTTTCCTCGTCATGTCGGAAAGATATTCCAGCAATAAGTATAAAGATTATTCCGTCTTTAAATCTATTTTGTGTATGTTCAAATATATAAATGGTCAAATTTAAATATATTTTACTTTTTTATTTTATGAAACTATTTTTTTTAATGTCATTAGATAATGATCAAAATTAAATGTATTTGACTTAATTATTATTTGTTTTATCATTTTAGTTCTCTGTGCCATTCTGCTCCTTTTTCAAATTAATCAATTTTTTATTTTAAAATTAAACAAATTTAGTACTTTGTTAATTTCTTTTATTTAAACCTTTAAATTATTATTTATATACAAATATTTAAAGAGATACAATTATCATGAATTTGTGATATGAATATTTACAATATTTTTGTAATACTTTTCAATTTCCTGCCAATCACGTTATTTAATTCTATCTCCCACTTTTGCATCTTCTTTTCATATTTCTCTTATTAATTATAATAGAAATTGGAGTAAGAAATTGTTATCAAAATAATATTTTTCTAAATAATAATGACAGTCTTTTTTAGATTTCAAGTTATATAATGTTGATTGATGCTAATTTTATTCTAGATTTTGGGATATCTGTTAAGGTTCAATGAATATTATATATTCATTGACATAGGAAAAGGAAACGGAAGAATCATCTATCAGAAAAATGAAACTGTAAAGCCATTATCAAGACACACAACTTGGCTGGTATATAACCATTACAAGATACAATTACATTAAAATGTAATTATCAAGACACACAACTTGGCTGGTATATAACCATTACAAGATACAATTACATTAAAATGCAATTATCAAGACACACAACTTGGCTGGTATATAACCATTACAAGAAAAAACTACATTAAAATGCAATTATCACGACACACAACTTGGTTGGTATATAACCATTACAAGAAACAACTACATTAAAATGCAATTATCACGACACACAACTTGGCTGGTATATAACCATTACAAGAAACAAATACATTAAAATGCAACTCACATTTTAGCAATCCTAATAACATGGTAGGTAACCTAAGAAATGCAAATAAACAATAGTTCCTAACAAATCAAACTCAGAGAGCTCCACTTTCTCCACATCATTGATCATGCCACATTAACTATAATCGGATCTATTAGCAGCAACTCATTTCTGTTGTTTGATATATCATCTTTTTGTCTATATGCATCTCCACATTGGTAAGTGTATTGAGCAATCCGAACAAAGTTAAAAACACACTGAATGAAAGATTTGGAGAATGTAGATTGCATAACTTGATAATTGTATTTATTTAAGTTTTGCCATTCTTTGTCAATCAAAGATGTGTAGTACTGACGAACATTTTCTTTTGAAAGACCAGTTTCATGCAAGTAGCTTATGATTGAATTTGAGGTTTCTCCCTTATCTATCTCATCCTACACAAAACAATAAGCAGAATGTTAGCCATAAAGTTTGATCCATTGAGTTATACTTAGCATGGGATTGTGACAAACAAAGCTTAGATTACCGTTGATGCTCCCACATCATTGCTAAGTCTTAAAATGGTCATTGCAGAGCGCAAGGGATCATGATAATTGGTTAAAGAATGGAGTGCATGCTCTGTGATGTCTTGGATGCGAGTGACTAAGAAGTAGGAATGAGTAAGAAGAGGTCCACCTCCAGAAGAGATCCATCCATTTTCTAGGAACTCGTTGAATGATGGAGTGACTTTGTTGTGAAACCATTTTGCTTCTTGGAGATATGACTTGCACAAATCAAACCACTTTGAAGTAAAATAGTAAACATTTTAGTTTTAGGAACAATAAATATATAAATGAAATAATTGGTTGTGTTGCATTACATACAGATTTTTTAAGGTAAGGAATGCTTTTCACGCCTTGTTCTTGGAAGATGTCATAAGCCATCTCATTAACAGTGTTATAGAGGGCTAGGAAACACAATATCATATAGTCTGGAAGAGTGTTTATGACATTCACGTCCCATCTGTTACACATGTACAAAAATAAATGTTAACCTAAGGTATGAAAATAGAAACATCAATTTTTTTAAAATAAAAACTAAAATGAACTTCCTCTTCGTAACAGTTAAACAAAACCTCTCAATAGCATTAGTGAACAACTCCAATTCCTCCAAAGTACCGTAGACATGATATATATCATTTATGATTGTGATTAGCATCCCCACTTTAGCGAGTTCTTTACGACAATAAGTAAATTGAGGTTGAGGGATCATTCCTATTGCCCAATAAAAAGCATCCACTAATTTATCTTGCGTAAAGTTGAGTTTACTTGTAAGGCCAAGGCTTCTGGCCCACCTACATAAAAACACATTAAAAGAAATAAATATAATTTAAAAAAAATAGACAGAAAAATAATGCTAACTTGACTTGACTTTTTTTTTTAAATTCCTCCTCAAATTATGATAATTTTTGGATTTTTGTTTCATATAAAATAAAATCTCTTTTAATATTTAGCTTTTATCAAAAGAATTAAACTTAAATATAATTCCTTATATACCTTTGGTATTAATTTTTAATCAAGATTAAAATGTCACCTTAGAAATCCACATTAAAAAAGTTACATCTAATTCTAATTAAAAAATAACAATAGAAAATTGTATTATATTTTTTAAAAACCTTTACTTCATTAACATTTATTCATTGAAAAAATTTGTCTTTAATTTTTTAAGCATTATTAAAATTACTATTGACTTCATTTTTTTTTTAAAGAAAAGAAATGTTAACTCAATCAGAAAATCATTTCTTTTAGTAATGTATAGTTGTTTACCTTGACACTTTTTGTAATTCTCTTTGATGTGATGATTGAATCATGTTGAAATCTAGCTTCGCAAGCTCTACCAAAAAGCGATTATGGGATTCCTTTTTATTGTATGTGTTAATATACCACCGTGTCTCTAATCTGTGAAAGCTTTGGTGATAGGGAGGCCCCTCCAACACATGTCTAACTAGTTCTGCGACTTTCTCATCTATCCCTTTTTCCATTAAGTTCATGAGATGTGTTCTTGAAAATGCATTTGACTCCCAAAGACTTTCTCCTTCAAAGGTCAGGTACGATGCCGCGTAGAGACTTAACATTCCTTGCACATCGTTGCTAATTTCAACCTTAAATTTGCCATCTTTATCTCTGAAATCCTCGAACATATCTGCACTTAATAGAACACCTTATTGTAAATGAAAGTTCCTAAGAATGAGTAATAATTAAAGAACCTTCCTATTATTCATACATAAATACATTATTAGAAAATAAAAGTATAATTTTTTATTGAAAAAGTATCTATAATATAAAAATCACTCGATATTTTGTAATAACTTTTATTCTTATAAAATTTTAAGCATTCAAAAATCGTAATATTTTATAATAATAAAAAGTATTTATTACATACTTTTCAATAAAATCTTAATATTTTTACAGTTGTTTAAAATTAGTTCTAAAAGTTATTTTAAACATTTTCTTATTTTTGAAAATAATTGAAAGTATTAAAAAATATATGTAAAATTTTCAGCATTATGTATCTGGGAATACATAATAAAAATTCGTAATTAAAAACACCCGGTTTGAAAGTTGTGATTTTGCTGAGTTTTTTCTGTGAGATTTAAGGTGTAAGTTGTGAGTCGTTAAATTTATGTGTAATTCACTCAAAGAAAAGGAAATCATTAATGATAGGTTGAAATTAGACCTTGAGAGACATGAAAGCCATGTTGTCTAAGAATTCGGAAACGAAGAGCAGTTTCATGCAAACTTTTCTCTGTTTGGTCATTGAAGTTTTCAATTAAAACAATCCTCTCGAGTGCTCTGTTTATGTCCTCATCGAACTTGTACGACAGTCCCAAATGCTCGACATCATCGATCAATTCAAGTAAGCTTAGTGGCTCCATGTCTATTGTATTAATCATAAGTCTAACCTTCTCTTCTAGCTTTATTGCTCTCTCTTGCACTGTTTCTTCCTGCACTTAGTGTACGCATTACAAAACCATTAGAATCAAATTAATTAATATATTCAATTAATTTTAAGAAAGGAATAGAAAAAGGAAATTAAATATGAAGTTACCTGGGGATGAATTCTCAAGGACTGGATAAATTCATCAGTCCAAAGATAGGACTGGTAATTACCTGAACGTCTATTTTGATGTTGTGGTAATTGGATATGTTTCGGTTCCGAGGCTGCACAACTGAATGATCCATTGAGAAAATTGGCATTGGGAAGAGTAGTTATTCTGTTTGTTGATGATCTGAACAGAATTTGTGTGGTAGCCAAGTAATGGGGAAGACTTGCCATGGCATAAACTGATGAATATTATATCTTTTTTGATCTGATGCCAAGGAATGCACGTACCTCTCCTTGTATATATATAGTCATAAAACTAGAACCTCAACCATAAAGCAAAAAAGACACGTATATATGAAAACCTATTGTGTCGACATATCAGCACAACCTCTGAATAATTTTGATCAAATGTCTACCAATTTATAAAACGGACTGGTTAGTGTTTCACCCATGTTTAAACAAGTCTAATAATCTGTTTGAATACCTTCCGAATCCCCGTTTCGGGGGAGAAAAATTCAATTGCACAGTTAATATTGATTTTGGTTTCGATAATTTTTGGAGTTTAAAAAATAAATTTTAGAAGAAGTATGATTGATTTTAAGAATAAAAGTATAAATTTTATAACTTTTAGTTAACAATACTTAATTTTAAGTGTAAAGCACACAAAATATATGCATGTTTATAATATTAAATGAAAATTTACTCTATTATTTTATATAATTTTTTTTTCTAATTGTACTTGTACAATTTTGTTTTTAATATTCTTTTCATTCTAAAAATACTGATGTTTAAGGAAAATCACGTAAATTAAAAAAAATAATAAGTAAAATATTAATATATCTAGTGCAAAATGATGCTGTTATTTAGAGTGATGATGTATTGAAATGAGATTTTAAAAAATTGTTTGATGTAAAAAGTCTTATAGATTTAAAGAAAATTGTGTAGGAATGGAATAATTTATAAAATTTTTTAAAAGACTTTTATAATTAAGATGTTATAATTTAAATTTTAATAGATTTATATAATAAAAGTTTATAAGATTTAAGAACATCTTATGGATTTACTATTGAAATGACTCCATTAATTTTTACCAAACTTAAAAAAAAATTATAAGAGATGTTGTATTTTTTTTTTTTTTTTTTTTTATTATTTTCTTAGTGTAAATTCTTCATCTAAATTATTAATTAATATAATATATATAAAAATAATTATCATCAATCGAGAAAATTATTTTGATAAAAATATTTATCATGTTAATTAAAGAATATGTTTACAAATATTTATAAATAAAAATATTTTTAAATAAAATTTATGTATTTATTTTTTTAATTTTTATAATAATGAATTAAAAAGATAAGTAAACTACATGAAAAAAAAAATTTACTTAATTTTTATTAAAAAAATATAACAAGAAAAATATTTATATAATAAAATTAATTTAAAATATATCACTAATAAAATAGAAGATTGTCTTTATCCACGGTAACAAAACACGAAAAAATGTCATTCAATTTCTATAAATTTGTAAAATTTTAAATTTCAAACTCATTTCTTTTTTAGATTTTCATAATAAATGATTTAACATGCAAAAATTAAAATTTGTCAAAATGTTGGAGGTAGTGATTCACCCCCACCTTGTACTTTAAGGAGATCACTAATGAGTTTGCTTAGAATATAAATAAAAATTAATATATATATATATATATATATATATATATAT
Organism: Mucuna pruriens; assembly: GCA_025330945.1. Taxonomy (NCBI): domain Eukaryota; kingdom Viridiplantae; phylum Streptophyta; class Magnoliopsida; order Fabales; family Fabaceae; genus Mucuna; species Mucuna pruriens. Next base: position 1,769,122 of record JAENHJ010000042.1, on the reverse strand, counting down.
ATATATATATATATATATATATATATATATATATATTATATATATATATTTATAGTATATATTAATAAAATAATAAATTAGTAAATATATAAATCAATATTATTAGTAAATTTATTAATATGTTTCTGTATAAATATATATACTAATATTAATAATATCATTAATAAATGTTATTAGTATGAGTTTAATAATAAATATCTTTAGTATTTATTTCAAAGTATAATAATATATATTAATTTATGATATAAAAAAAAAAAAGACAGGTACCAGAAATCATGGCGTCAATACGCATAATTTTATAAAATGTTTAGGGTAATAAGATAGAAGTAAAGAAATATTTAACTTGGCCTGTAAGTATGATAAATCTATATTATAGAGGATAATTGTTTTTTATATATCTAAAATTTATAATAAATAAATATTTTAATGTATAATTATATTATAATTAAATTCTATAATAAATTGATTGATTAAATTATAATAAATAATTTTAAATATATAAATTATATTTTAAATATATAATCAACCTTTTAAATTGTTATATGAAATTGTTTTATTTACAGAACCTTTGTCAAGACCCCTTATTAGTAAAACTCAATTTAGAGATTGACCTGAGGATAAATTAGAAAATAAATAAATAGTTAAAATAATTAAGCATATAAAAGATAAAATAGTAATAGTTTAAGATAAAAAAAATTAGTTAATTATGGAATAATATATAAAATATACATTTAGAAAGAAAAAGAAAAATACTACAAAATATTTAATAGTGAAAATAAAAAATAAAAATATGAATTTCTAAGTTATTATAATTTATAATATAATAATAGATGTTAACAGTTTAAATATTACTACATATGAAGGGATTGATTCTAGGTATGTCACGGACCGAAACCTACGAGATTTTATCATTTTATGGTGAGGGCGATGGATCATGAGGTCCCTCTAATTGTTTCTTTAACAAGAGAAAAATGTACGTGTTGGATTGGATTAGCGAACGGCCGAACCATGCATCCAACAAAGGCCGAACCATGCATCCAACCAAGGCCTATTGTAGTCACGAGGTCGAAGAACGCAGCAGTGTGTCAGGACATAATGAGAAATTTGCATTCTCCAAGAATTGATAGCAGAATTTGTGTGGACTGCATTACAACACGATGATCCACGCCATGATGTCCATGATGTCCATGAAGCGGGCACGTGGTTTAGATAAGAATTAAAGATAAGATTCATTTTCTTTTTCAATTTTATAAAAAATCCTTGAATTATATATACTTACAGAAGAAAACACGATGAAGTTAAATATATTATAATTAAGTTAAGTTTAATTATTTGTTATAAGCTAATTTTGTTATAGTAAGATTTAACTTGTTTAAAAGTTTCACTTTTCCTAAAACTTTATTTAGGATATATGTTAAACTTATAAATAGACAAATAAATTTATAAATATAATGTAAGATGAAGTTAAGGTTATGAATCTAAGTTATATTATAATTAAATTTAAATTTAATTATTTGTTATAGGTCAATTTTTTATAATAAGATTTAATTTGTTTAAAAGTTTAATTTATCTTAAAAATTTATTTATATTATATGTTTTAAATAAAACTTATAAATAGACAAATAAATTTATAGATATAAAAAAACAAACGAACCAATTTATTGATTTAATATATGACCATGAGAAGTCTATGTTATCAAATTATCCTTTCTTCTCTATGGTTAGGTCTATAGTTTATCATCAACATTTCTAGAAAAACAAGTGCGAAAATGTACAAAAGGGTGCATAGGTGTATGACTATGACATGTTGTAACAAAGAATTAAAACTTGATGTGTATTGATTTGTTATTTATATTTGCTTACATAGGTATTTAATTGTAAAAATATACAAATGTAATATTACAAAAATATTATTAATAATTATATGAATCAAATATAAATATTTTATATAATTAATATAAGTATATATTTATAAATAATATATAATTATTTATATAAGTATATTAGTCTATCAAATTTAAAAGATATTTTTAAGCTTAAATCTTGACATTTTCACTTAAAAAGACTTTTTAATCCTTAGCCTAGCATTTTTACTATACAGGCTAGGTCAGGCTACTTGAAATAATCATATTCGAATTGTGTTGAATGATTATAAGCGAAAAGTTTTCCTTCAAAGTACTTAATGCAAATGTAAATGTAAAACTCAAACTCAAAACTACTACTTATTAAACTGAAATAACTCATGCATTCGGTTTGGTGATGCATTAAATCACTATTATAAATAAATATATACAAAACCTAAAAAATAATTTAGAAAATATAAAAGAATTTTAGTTTATTTAAATAGAAAACTATTTTCCTTGTAATAAAAATAAGTTAAAATATAACAAGAAATCATTATTTATTTTAAAAATTTTGATGATAAATATAATTGATAAAATATTATTTGAAAAATATTTCATAAATATATTATTATGCATAAAAAAGTTTAAAAAACTTTGTTTAGTTAACTAATTAAATTTATTTTTATATTATTAATTATAATACACAATTTGGATAGAAAGTAAGGTTACTACTCTCTCACTTTTTCAACTAGATGTTTTTAATATTCTTTTTTTTCTTTTGTAGTTGTATTTCACTCACTATTTTTGCAACTATTAAAAAAGATCTTTTAATAATCTTAAATTATACTTATTTTATTTGCATGTATTTGATCTTAAGAGACCAACTATCTCTATTAGATTAAATTGATCAATTATTAGCCATACTAACATCGTTAACTCTAATCAATGGAACAATTATCTATCTATTGTAACAATTCTCAAATGATCATACATATTATTAAGTTAACTAAGTTTTTACAATAGATTGATAGAAAAATCAATTTGGTCTAACAAAGACACAAAGACAATACTAAAATGAAAAATTTTAAACTTAAGAGATCAATATAAAATTAAAAAAATAATAAGATGAGGGACAAAACGATATTTTAGTAAAAAAAGTTAGAGTTAAAAAGATAATATTAATTGAAGAGAAAAAAATGTATTTAACCTAATACTTTTAATGATATGTTCATGCATAAGATTTTTGACATGTTATTATATTAGAAAAAAAATTTGAGTGAATAGTCATTTTAATATTTGAAATTATAATACTCAATTAAAATTAACTCAAACTTAGTAAAATGACAAAATAGCTTTTAATATTGTACATTATCAATCAATTTAGTTCCTAAAATTATAAATGAATAAGCACTAAGAATATAAAATTATTTTACATTATCATTCAATAACAAAACATCATATATAGTAATTTTGTTGACTTTTGAAATAAGTACCTTAAAAGTCATATGGTCTATTATTAAATAACAAAGTAAAACTATTTTACACATTTTTATTAAACTCAAAATTACATTAAAAGGTTAAATTAGTTCCTAAAATAAAAAAATGACAAATAGTCTTTGAAATTTATAAATTATCAAACAATTTAGTCATTGAAATTGTAATGATAAATCAATTGAAGTCCTAAAATTAAAAGGACTAAATTTCACTTTATCCCCTAAATTTTAAAATTTTGCAAATTTTCTTCGTAATTATTCATATATTTTAATCACAAACTTACATAATTCTGCAAATTTTGTCCTTTATTTTCAAATTTGTACATACTTTATCTATTAAAATACAATTAAGCATTTTAAAATGATAAAAATATTAGACATGAGATTTGAACATTTGACTTCTTCCTTCTTAGGGACCAATAGAGTCACTAACAACCCTTTATTATTATTACTTTAACACACATGTGTATATATATATATATTAGAAACATTTGGTAAGAAATTAACAAACAATAACTAAATAGAAAATAAACTTAAAATGATTATTCATAATAACTCTACATTGATCATGCCACGTTAATTGGAATAGGGTCTACTAGCAACAACTTGATTCTGTTGATTGATATATCATCTTGTTGTCCATATCCATCTCCATATTGGTAAGTATATTGAGCAATCCGAGCAAAGTTCAAGACACAATGTATGAAAGATTTGGAGAATATAGAGTGCATAACTTGGTAATGGTATTTATTTAACTTTTGCCATTCTTTGTCAATCAAAGTTGTGTAGTACTCACGAGCATTTTCTTTTGAAAGACCAGTTTCGTGCAAGTAGCTTATGATTGAATTTGAGGTTTCATCCCTTTCTATCTCATCCTGAATAGAATAATAGGCACAATGTTAGGCATAAAGTCTAATTCATCAAGCTATACTTAATACATGGGGTTGTGGCAAATAAAGCTTAGATTACCGTTGATGTTCCCAAATCATTGGTAAGCCTTGAAATGGTCATTGTAGAACGCAAGGGATCAGGGTAATTGGTTAAAGAATTGAGCGCTTGCTCTGTGATGTCTTGTTCATGAGTGACTAAGAAGTAGGAATGAATAAGAAGAGGTCCGCCACCAGAAGAGATCCATCCATTTTCTAGGAACTTGTCAAATGATGGAGTGACTTTGTTGTGAAACCATTTTGCTTCTTGGAGGTATGATTTGCACAAATCAGACAACTTTGAAGTAAAAAAATGAACACTTTAGTTTCAGGAACACTAAATACATAAATGGAATATTAGTTGTGTTGTATTACATACAGATTTTTTGAGGTAATGAATGCTTTTCACGCCTTGTTCTTTGAATATGTCATAAGCCATCTCATTAACAGTGTTATAGAGGGCTAGAAAGCACAATATCATGTAGTCTGGAAGAGTGTTTATGGCATTCACGTCCCATCTAATGCACATGTACAAGAATGAATACTAACTTAGAGTATGAAAATAGAAACATCAATTTTTTAAAAGTAAAAACCAAAATAAACTTCATCTTCGTATCATTTAAACAAAACCTCTCAACAGCATTAGTGAAGAGCTCCAATTCCTCCAAAGTACCATAAACATCATATATATCATCAATGGTTGTGATTAGAATCACCACTTTAGTGAGTTCTTTGAGGCTCTTGGTAAATTGAGGTTGGGGAATCATTCCTAATGCCCAACAGAAGGACTCCACTAATCTATCTCGGGAAAAGTGTAATTTACTTGTGAGACTAAGGTCCTTCCACCAACTACATGACAACACATTAAAAGAAATAAATACAATTTAAGAGAAACAAAAGGAAAAATAAAACTAACTTATCTTCCATCCTTTTTTATTTTCTCCTCAACTTATAGTAATTTTTAGGTTTTTCTTTTCTTTTTTAATATTTAGCTTTATTAAAAGAATTAAACTTTTATATAATTCCTTATATACCTTGGGTAATATTTTTTAATCAGAAATAAAATGTCGCCTCAGAAATATATCTACATTATAAAAGGATAAATCTAATTCTTATTAAAAAAAATAACAGCAAAAAACAATATCTAAATTTTATTTTTTTTATAAAAACTTTACTTCGCAAACATTTATTCATTAAAAAAGGTTATCTTTATTCTCTTAAAACACCATTAAGATTAAGAAACATTAATTTAATTAGAAAGCAACTTTAACCAGGATTTTTCACTTTTTATTAGGGGCAGATATTTGCAAACCATTTTTTAAAACAATGTATAATTATTCTTTTTTTCTTTTCTATTTCCTCTCACCTCGATACTTCTTGTAGTTCTTTTTGATGTAATGACTGAATTATGTTGAAATCTAGCTTTGCAAGCTCCAACATTAAGTGATTATGGGGTCCCTTTTTAGCGTATGTGTCGATATATTGTCGTGCCTCTAGTCTGTGAAAACTTTGATGATAGGGAAGCCCTTCCAACACCTGCCAAACCTGTTTTGCCACATCCACATCTATTCCTTGTTTCAATAAGTTCATGAGAAATGTTTTTGAAAATGTATTTGCCTCCCAAAGACTTTCTCCTTCAAATGTCAGGTACGATGCTGCATAGAGACTTAACATTCCTTGCACATCGTTGCTAATTTCAACCTTAAAATTTTCCTTTTCATCTCTGAAACCCTTAAACATGTCTGCACATCAGAAAGTCACCTTAACTTAAATGAATGTTTTTAAGCATTAGTTATAATTAAATTGACCTTTTTCTTTACCAATACAGGTTTCTTACTATGCACACAAAAATACATCATAAGAGGATAAAAATATATTATTTTATTGGAAGTATTTATTATTATTTTTATCAAGTCACTCGATTTTTTTTTATTTGATTTTTATTATAACATTTATATCCTTATAATTGATTTTAAGTTATTCCTTTTATGCATGTTGTAATAAACATATTTTAATGGCTTTCGGAAAATAACGTAATCATACTATGGTGCTCGAGTGGATTGGTTATTGATTTATAAAAATAATAAGAATTAATAATAACTTTCACTTTCTCTTTCATCATTTTAACTATTAAGTTATTTGATTTATTTTTAATTTAAATATAAACAATATATCATATATAATATTATTAATTGCGTTGGTTGTATTTTTAAAATACTTATTTAATATTAAATCTAGTATATAGAAATATATATATATATAATTTATTATTTTTGTCTTTCGTACAATAAATATAAACATATAATTACTTTGTCTTTTGTTTTTTTATCTTATTTTTTCATTTTTTTCTACCGCACTGCTAATAATTTATATTAATATTATAATATTTATATTTTAATCATTTTTAAAATTTAGGATTTATAGTTTAAAATTAATAAAATTATTTTTTATAATATATTAAAATAAAAAATAAATTGTATATAATTATCTTATTTATATTATAAAATAATAAATTCATTACTTAATTGAATTATATACCTAAAAATAATCTAATTATCTTAATTATATTAATTAATATTCTTTATTTTGTTAGTCTTTTTTTACTAAATGTATAATTAATTGTAAAGACAAAAGATAAATACTAAAAAATATCAAGAATCTAAAAATAAAAAAAAATTGAAAAACTAAAATCAAACAGAATGATATTTACATAAATTTAAACATATTTAAACCTATTTATTATTTTTAAACTAAATTTAATATTAAATAAATATTTTAAAAATATAATTAACTCCTACAATAATATTATTTATACTTTGATTAAAACAAATCAAATAATTTGATGATTTAAATGGTAAAAAAACATAGTCATAAATTATAATATAATTTTATAAATTTAACTTCTGGTCTACTTCTACTATCACGTCCCTACAAGAGTAATACGAGTGTCATGTAAGCAGTGAGCAGCACTGTCCTTCCAATAAGAAAATGACAACCTTTAATCCTCGGACACTATTCTCTTCTCCATTGTAACCTCGATCTGAAGCATCCTTCTTTGGAGTGGTGTCGATGAAAAAGAAAGGAAGAGAAAGAAGGCAAAGGAGGAAGAGAAGGAAAAGCAAAATAAATAAAAAAAAATAAAACAATGACCAATTTAGAAACCAAACATTCGATAATCATTTAGTCACAAAATCAAATTCGATCATTAAATAACTTAGCGACTAGGATTTTACGATTGATCAAATCGATGGTTAATTCATTTACCCACTAATTTTTAAAAATAATCATCAATGATGTGTGACACGAATTTGGTGCATATCTTAACGCACCTTGGTTCAATGGTAGTATTGAATGATGGCAATGCCGGGTTTAGTAGGTGGGGGCTAGTAATGTTAATGATTCAATAATGAAAGGAAAGAACGCAATATGAGAGGAAGAGGACACAAACACAAACCCTGTTTGCCTTTCATCAAAATAACATAAAGATGGTAATATTTTGAATTGAGGGGGCACTGTTTTGATTGGAGGAACAGGGGCCAGGGACATATGATTTCCGTCCCATTACAACATTCACAGAAGGAATAACCTTTATTTTAAGCATTTCAAAATAGTAAATTTTACAATAATAGAAAATATTTATTACATACTTTTCAATAAAATCTTATCATAGCTGTTTAAAATTAGTTCTAATAATTATTTTTAACATTTTCTTCTTTTTAAAATTAATTGAAAGTATTAAAAAATTTGTTTAACCGTTTCAGTATTATGTATACACAATAAAAAAAAATCTTGTAAATAAAAGCAGCAGGTTGAAAGTTGTGATTTTGCTAAGTCTTTTTCTCCATGGGATTTAAGCAGTAAGTTGTGGCTTGTTACGTTTATGTTAATGTGTAGTATTACGTGAAAAAGGAAGTAATAAGGTTGAAATTAGACCTTGGGAGACGTCAAAGCCATGCTGTCTAAGGATTCTGAAACAAAGAGCAGTTTCATGAAGACTTTTGTGTGTTTGGTCTTTGAAATTTTCAGTTGAAACAATCCTCTCAAGTGCTCTTTTTATGTCATCATCGAACTTGTAAGACAACCCCAAACGCTCGACCTCGTCAATCAATTCAAGTAAGCTTAGTGGCTCCATTTCTACTGTATTAATAATAAGTCGAACCTTCTCTTCTAGCTTTGTTGCTACCTCCTGCATCGTTTCAATCTGCACTTAGTGTACGAGCATTACAACACCATTAGAATCACGTTAATTAATATATTAAATTAATTCTAACAAAGGAATAGAGAAATGAAATTAAATATAAAGTTACCTCGGGATGAATTGTCAGGGACTGGATAAATTCATCAGTCCAAATATTGGGCTGGTAATTACCTGAACGTCTATTTTGATTATGTGGTAATTGGATATGTTTAGGTTTGGAGGCGGCACAACTGAATGATCCATTGAGGAAATTGGCATTGGGAAGAATAGTTATTCTGTTTGTTGATGATCTGAACATAATTTGTGTGGTAGACAGGCAGCAGCAGCAGGGAAGGCTTGCCATGGCATACACTTTATAAGTTTATGTCTTGTGTGTGTGATCTGATGCTAACCAATGCGCGGTACCTCTCGTTATATATAGTCATATATGGAACCAAAATAAAAGAGACACATGCATATGAAAGCCTACAGTGTCAACATATCAATACGCAATTTTCAAAAAAAAAAAGTAGATAAATGTTAACAAGTCGTCCAAGCCAATTAATTTATAAACCTTGACACGATATCTGGATCTTGATTTAATTAAGGAACATAAGTATTTTCTTTCTTTTTTTTTCTATCAAGATTAGTAATACATCCAGTTATAAGTGAAATATCAAATAATCTCAATAATTATCAAACTATTTATTCTAGCAACATTCAGTGTTGAAGTACTTTTTGAATATATTGTAAGTGTTTTATATAAAATTTAATTATTTTATTATTAATTTTCTTTTTTCTATCCAGACTTGAAAATAAAATATTTTGTGATAAATAAAAATATCTAGATTAAATCCCTAATACTACAAATGAAAATGGAAAAAAAATTATCAAAATATAGTAATAAATTAATGATTGACCCTTCCTATATTTTAACAAAATTACTTAACCACTAAGCTAATGAACGGGTTTGTTTATAATATAAATGAAAATTATAATATTTTCTCTATATATAAATTAGGATAACTATTTTTCAATAAGAAAACATTTTAACTTTCATTCTTTAGTAAAAGTGTTTTTTTTTTTCATTTTTTCTTACCAATCAGTTTAAATAACCATTTTTTTTTCTTTTCTCAATTTTTTTCCTTTATCTTTCTTTCCTTATTTTTTTTCCAAAACGAAACAGAAAAAAGTATCTCAAGTCCTTGAGTGCGTTTTCATTAAAATTATTTTTTAAATGAATTATTTCTTTTTTGCAAAACATTAATTATAATAATTTATAAAGTGTTTGAGTAAAATTTTTTCAAGAAACACGATAAAAAAGAAAACAATTTTTTACCTCTTTTTTGAAATATTATCTTTTTCTGCTGCTTCTCTAGAAAATCACATACACTAAAAGAGAAAAAAAAAAATTTCTTTAAAGAAAAGCCATAAAAAGAAATTTCAATGAGAAAAACAAAACTGTCGGAGTGTCCCTATCCTAATTCAGTACCTGCTTAGTGGAAAAGGTACATAGATTGCTGTAAAGGATAAGGGAAGGGTTTGCTTTATCGCCATAGAATCGCAATGTTATTTTATTTTAAAGACCCATGTTGTGTTGTATATGTATTAAGAAATAATTAAATATGTTTAATGAATCTACAGCCTAATTTATATAAAAATATTATTTTATATTCTTTCCATTATATATAAGAAAAAAATATCTTTTATTCATTAGATGTTATGTTTTCAATAGTTTATTTTATTTTTTAAATTAAATTTCAATAAAAATTAGTTTAAAAAGTATATTAATAAACGAATTAATATAATTAAATTGTGTTTAACTTAATTTTTAATTAGTACAAATCATTTTTTTATATGAAAAAATTTTAATGGTCTATCTTTTGTTATTGATCTAAACAAAATGATAAAGATATTAGAAAAGTAAAGCATAATAAGAAATATTTAATATTATTATTTATATTAATTATGAGTGAGGTTTTTTAAGGTTATTATTTAGATTAATTATGACAAAGAGATTCATTTAATAAAAAAGGAAAAGAAATAATATAGTATAATTTTTTATGTTTAATATCGTAGATAAATAATAAATTATATTATTACAAATTTATTTTTCTAAAATTGTGAGTAAGTTTTTATTGAAAAGTAGAAACATTACCTATTAATTAACTAATTATTGATAATTATTTTATTTTTTATATATTTTACATAATTTTAATTTAAAAAATTATAATTTGTCGAGAAGGTTTTCATTTTAATTCATGTTATTGAAAAATACTGAGTATATTTTTCAATCTCTATTAATAATGTTGAGTAATGAAAGATATAGAAAAAAAAATAAGATAAAATATTTTAAAGAGAACAAAATAAGAAAAAGTAAAATTAAATAAGATCAAAATAATTTTATATTATAAGAGAAAAAATTATTGAAATCACTATGGGTATAATATACCTTGAAACTTAACAAACATTTACATATTAAAAAATTCAGGTTTTTGAAATATGAGTTATCCTTACAAGGTGACCAACGTTTGATGGTAGGAATCTATGTTAATCTGAGATAAGGAATTTACCATATATAACACGTGATTTTTCAGCGTGTGGTGGAAGAAAGTTGCTACCTAACATTCTATTATTAGAGTCACTTGGTCTATAACGCAGGCTGTCACTTCACTGTCACTATGCCAAAAACGTAAATATATAAACCCATTTATACATCGTTTTAATCAACAAACACTTTTTTAATTAAAAAAAATGAATTAACACTAAAAAATACATGAAAATAAATTAAGAAGGTTGGCTGCTGTGGAAGAAGAGCTTTCGTGGAGGTTGGCAGGTGTGGGAGGATGGTGAAGAGGAGGCGGGGGAAGGAGGATGCGCTGGCGCTTATAATCCACGGAGGCAAAGGAAATCCCTAAATATCTCAATCTTAATTAATTTAAGTTTAAATAAATATCATTTTGTTTTAGTTCTTTGATGTCATTTTACATTTTTATATATTTTTTTAGTGTTTTTAATATTTATTATTAAATATATTAATTAAATTAATTAAATTACATACTTAAAATTGATCTAATTATTTTAATTTAAAATAATTTTTAATATTATTCTTTTGTTAATTATGATAGCATTTGCAACATCCTAAAATTTATTTAATTATTTTTAGAAATTAATTATATTATTATTATTATTATCAATTTTATTTTAATAGAGGGGTTAATAATTTTATAAACTGATGAGGCTTTATCTAAATTATTTTTATTAATTAATTTAATTAATTGAATTAACGGAGAAGGCTGATGGGCGGGTCGAGGTTGGCCCGACCCAATTAGAATATTAGACGGGAGTAATCAGTTTACCTTAATTTGTGTTTTGCACGTCAGACAGCCGGACCTAGAGGAGAGAGAACGCAAACCTGTAAGGAGGAGAAGCTAGAGTGTTCAAATCGTTCCGGAAACGCATCAGTTCTTCTTCGTTCATCGTCTATAAGGTACGGGGGAGATGGGTTTGATCATATATGAATGCGGGAGTGTAAGGGTACTGAGGGCAATCCCTAAGTCCTCTAGGATCTAAATTCTCAATTTCGTTTGATTATTATGTTTTAAAAATATTTTAATCGATAGAAAAGATTGTCAATATGCTCTGTGGTCTGATTAACGTTTTGTCCTAATGTGATTTTTGTTGGGAAACTGTATGATTAATTGCCCTAATTACTTGATTCTTGTGTTGTTCATGGTTGTTCATGATTTGAGACTCTTGTGTGCAATGTTGAAACTGGGTGAAATTCAATGGTGTTTTATGTGTATTTTTATGCTTTCTGATGAATGATTTATAATAATGATGGTTAAATTAATATGATTGGGTATGATTGTGGATTGTGCGAATGATGTATAAATAAAACATGAGAATAAGAGTGTGGATGAGAATGCACTGAGCATGGACATGAGAGGTATGAGATGCATGAGAAGCAAAACGTGGCTATAATACCTTGGCCATATGTGGTGTTTAACAGAGGACTAATAATGGGGGACAATCATATGCATGAGCCACAGGTGGTGTTTAACCATGCTGCACGCCGGCCATAGGTGGTGTTTAACGGTTGTGTGGAATGTCTTCGCACGGGGCATAGATGGTGTTTAACTGTGCGACACACCGGCCCATACGGGGTGTTCAACGGTGTGGCCATCATTAGTGATAACTAAGGGGATTGAGAAGGTTCGCCCATGGTGTGGAGTTCCGACTCGAGACTCTTAAGTGTGGTGATGAGCATATGCATTGTGCGAGCATGTGCATTTTGTAAACATGAATGAATTGTGATTGATTTTGAATGAATGAAATGTGATTGATATATGAGCATATGTTAACTGTTAATAATTGAGTACGGTAATGTGTGGGATTTGCGGCATTATCTGCCTTTATATATGATTGAATGCGGTTTCTCACTGTACTTTCTCTTGTTGTTTTCTTTTAGGTAACGTTGAGGGCACTCGTGCCAAGTTTTGAAAAGGCGGGGTTCTAGAAGTTAGAATAGTTGCTATATGCCTTGATGTTTGAATGACTTATTTTAAAGATGATAATGACTTTAGTTTTCTCAATTATAATGTTTAGATTTAAAACCTCCTTGAAAACTTTGTGCCTACCTTTTAATTACCATGTGAACCTTTTACCCTTAATCCAATGGAGGAAGGCGTTACTGATGTCCATCTGGTACCTATCCTTTGGTTATAGCCACATTAAGTAAGTATCGGGTAGTTGTCATTTTCGCCACTAGAGTGAAGGTCTCGAAAATAATCCTCCCCTTCTACTTAAGTGTAACCTTTGACGACTAGCCAAACTTTGTATTTCTCTATCTCACCAATTGTCTTGTATTGGATTTTATATATCCATTTTCAACCTACAACCTTTTTGCCTTCATAGAGCTGCTCAAGTGACCATGTGCCATTTTCTTCCAAAGCTTGGACTTCCTATGTTATAGCATCTCGCCATTAAGAGAGCTTAATAGCTTGAAAATATGACTTTGCCTCATCATGATATGTGATGGTCACTAAAAAAGCTTGGTATTTAATAGAGAATTGACTATAACTAACATATTGTGAGATGGGATAAGCCTTACCACGAGAAAGTGATGCATTCAATGTCGTGCATGAAGGGCGATTTTGTCGCATAATGATTGATTCATGAGATCTCTTGTTGAGCTAGACTCCCCTTCATTGTGTACACCATTCTAGTTAGTGAGTGCATTCTCTACTTCCACATTAAGGCCTCCATCTATGCCAAGTGATAGCTCCATTGATTGATTGCTTTCATCTACATCATATTCACTCAGTTAAATGGACAAAATATATTGAACTGAGTGGTGTAAATAATACAATTTCTAATCCTTTTTTATAGGGTAAACATCTAAGCCCAAAAAAAAGAAATAAGGAAACTATATCAAGAAAATACAAATCAAATAAAAATCATATCAGAAAAGATACAGGAAATCAGGAATATATTTAACACTCCCCCTCAGGCTGGAACATATAAATTATGTGCTCCAAGCTTGGAACATATAACTTGTATCTGTGGTCCCCTTAAAGACTTAGTGAAAATGTCAGCAAGTTGATTACTTGAGTTGACAAATTCTGTATTTATTTCTTTGGCCAGCAACTTCTCTCGTATAAAGTGACAATCAATCTCAATGTGTTTGGTTCTCTCATGAAATACAAGATTAGAAGCAATGTGAAGAGCCGTTTGATTATCACAATATAGTTTCATTGGTTGGACATAGTAAATTTCAATTCTTGAATAAGTTGTTTTACCCATATCAATTCACAAGTGGCTAAAGCCATAGCCCTATATTCTACTTCAGCACTAGAACGAGCAACAGTATTTTGCTTCTTACTTTTCCAAGAGACTATATTTCCCCCAATAAATATGCAAAAACCTGTAGTAGATCGTCTATCAATGGGAGATCCTGCCCAATCGGCATCACAATAACATGATATATGGGTGTCTCCTTTATCTTCATATAGCAAACCCTGTCTAGGTGTCTTCTTGATATATTTAAGAATACGGAGGACTGCTGTCCAATGATCAACACAAGGTGCCTGCATAAACTGACTTACAACTCCCACTACAAAGGATATATCAGGTCTAGTGATAGTGAGGTAAATGAGTTTACCCACTAGTCTTCTATACCTCTCTGGATCAGAATAAGGTTCCCCTTGTTTTACCATTAGCTTCATATTTGGATCCATGAGACTGTGAACTGGCTTGCAATTACTCATACTAGTCTCTTGTAAGATATCAAGAGCATATTTTCTCTGAGAGATAACAATGTCTTCCTTGGATTGAGCGACCTCTATGCCAAGAAAGTACTTTAGGTGGCCAAGATCTTTGGTCTGAAAGTGGTTGAATAAGTACTGCTTTAACTGGGAAATTTTGATATCATCATTTCCTGTTATGACAATATCATCCACATATACAACCAGATACACACATTTAGTAGAAGAGGAATGACAATAAAATATAGAGTGATCTACTTCACTTTTTATCATCCCGAAGTTTTGAACAACTTGGCTAAACTTCCCAAACCAAGCTCTCGGAGACTGTTTAAGTCCATACAAGGATCTACGGAGCTTGCATACTAACCCAGACTCCCCCTGAGCAACAAAACCAGGAGGTTGCTCCATGTATATTTCTTCATCCAAGTCACCATGTAGAAAAGCATTTTTGATGTCTAATTGATGAAGAGGCCAGTGACGAATAGCAGCCATTGCAAGTAAGAGGCGGATAGTAGTGATTTTAGCCACAAGAGAGAAAGTATCTCCATAATCAAGACCATATACTTGAGTATACCCTTTTGCCACCAATCGGGCTTTGAGGCGATCAACTGTGCCGTTAGGTGCAACTTTAATAGCAAATACCCACCTACAACCAACTGCCTTCTTGCCTGAGGGAAGAGGAACTAACTCCCAAGTACCACTTTGTTCCAGTGCCTGCATTTCGACTATCATGGCTTGTCGCCATCAGGATGATTAAGTGCTTCACAGACAGATTTAGGAATAGTAATGGATGAGACAGTGGAAACAAAAGAAAAATACGAAGGAGATAAACGATGATAACTAAGGTAAACAGGATGAGGATTACGAGTGGAGCGAATACCTTTCCGAAGAGCAATGGGCCAACCAATGTCAGAATCATGGGAAGGTGAGGATGGAAGAGGATCCGGTGTGGGGTCAATTGTGGGTAGAGGACATGAATCAAGTGAATCTTCACATACTGGGGTACTCATCTCTTGTGTCCTACTTTGACATGTAGACATTGAAGGTGGAGATAGTTCAACTTGAGAATGAACAGAAGAGGAAGGTTGGAGTATGTCTTGATTATGTGTTTCAAGGGATGACGACTCTGGTGGACTAAGATATGGAATTGGTAGTGCCTGTTGGATAGAGTCACAATCATCTTTGGTGAAGAACATAGTTTCCTCAAAGAATGTAACATCAGCTGACACATAGTGTTTTTTTGTAGATGGAGAGTAACATTTGTACCCTTTTTGAAGACGAGAATATCCAAGGAACACACATTTGATTACTCTTGCAGAGAGTTTATCACGACCTGGAGAGACATTATGAACAAAACATACACAACCAAAGACTTTAGGAGGCACATGATACATTTTATCGTTAGGGAATAAAATTGAGTGAGGGATTTGATTCTCAAGTGAAGCAGATGGCATTCGATTTATTAAAAAACAGGCAGTAAGAATGGCTTCACCCCAATGATTAGTATGGACATTTGCACTTAAGAGTAAGGTGCGGGCAGTTTCAACCAGATGCCTATTTTTCCTTTCAGCTATACCATTCTGTTGAGGAGTATGAGGACACGTGGATTGATGTAAGATTCCTTTTGAGGACAAATATGAGTTTAGTTCGGAAGAAAAATATTCTTTTGCATTATCACTTCTCAATATTTTAATGGTTTTTCCAAATTGATTTTCCACTTCTTTAGAGAAGGACATTAGGATGGACAAAAGTTCATATCTTTCTTTCATCAAATTGACCCAAGTACACCGTGAGTATTCATCAATGAATGTGACGAAGTAGTTAAAACCAAAAGATGTTACTCGACTTGGTCCCCAAATATCTTAATGGACAATAGAGAAAGGCGTATTACATCTTTTGTTGACATGGTTTGGAAAGGTGGATCTGACATGTTTGCCTAATTGACAGGACTCACATTCTAAGGTAGACAGTTTATTGAGACTAGGAACCATTAACTTTAGCTTTGCAAGACTAGGGTGCCCTAAACAATTATGTAAAAGTTTTGGAGATACAGACACAAAACACAACGTATAGGGGTTGTTGGATAAGTAATAAAGTCCTCTTGATTCATGTCCTTTGCCAATCAACTGGCCCGTATTCCGGTCCTGTATAATAAAGGAATCAGCATAAAAGGTTACTGAACAATTCAAAGAACGAGTCAATTGACTCAAAGAAATCAGATTGTAAGGACATTTGGGAACGTACAACACAGAGTTTAAACTAATTGATGATGATAGAGAAACTTGACCAACTCCCTGAGATATCATTTTGGAACCATTGGCTAATGAAATGAAGTGAGGAAACTTAGGTGAGGAGATAGAAGAGAACACAGAGTCATTACCAGAAATGTGATCAGAAGCACTTGAGTCAATTATCCATGGACCTTGACTCCCCATGGAATGAGAAATGCAAGTAGTTGAAACACTTGGTGATGCAGATGATTGGGCGTGGTTGTTGGACTTGAGCCTTAGGAACTCTTAATATTCTTTATCTGAAATTAATTGAAAACCAATCCTTTCATTTGAAGGAATATCACTCGAAGATATGTTTGCAGTTTTGTTTGGCCAACCAATCAAATCATAACATCTATTTTGTAGGTGTCCTTCTTTTCCACAATGTGAGCAGATAAGCTTACCACGACCACTTTTACCATTTCGTGACATTCCTCTATTACCATGATTACTTCTTCCTCTACGAGAGGCTATCATAGCAGAGTTTTCAGCAGCAATACCATTACCTTTCATTATGGTAGGAGCGAGGCCGATGAACAGAACGGCGACGGCAAACAGTGGTAGACAGGGGTGGGCAGTAGCGGCGGCGACGATAGATGGCGGTAGCAGTGACGATGGCGGCAGCGGCAAGTGGCGGTAGTGGTAGCAGTGGCGACGACGGCGGTAGCGGTAAACGGTGGCAGCGGCAGGCGGCGGCTGCAGCCCAGACGACGGCCCTCAGTTGTGGGCACAGGCAGAGCAAAGCTTTGCTCTGATACCAAGTTAAATGGACAAAATATATTGAACTGAGTGGTGTAAATAATACAATTTCTAATCCCCTTTTATAGGGTAAACATCTAAGCCCAAAAAAAGGAAATAAGGAAACTATATCAAGAAAATACAAATCAAATAAAAATCATATCAGAAAAGATACAAGAAATCAAGAATATATTTAACACACTCGAATCTTTCTCTTCTATAAACATAAAAGTTATGTTTGGAAACCCTATTGTTGTAGAAGGTAGTTTCACTATTTTGAGCACTTCTTGCGTTACATGGAGATAAACATTCTCATAGAATATTATGTCTCTACTAATAAGAAATTCATGTGTCTTCAAGTTATACACTTTCCACCCTTTTTGACCATGAGGATACCTTATAAACATGCAATGCTCTTGTGCTCTTGCATCAAATTTGTTCGTTGCTTGATTGGATTTTTTACATAGCATAAACATCCAAAAGCTCTTAGGTGATCATACTTTGGCAACTTTCCAAAGAGCTTTTCATATGGTATTGTCCCTTCATGAATCATTGTTGGTGTTCAATTGGTGATATGAGTGGCTGTCAAGATGCATTCGCCCCAAAAAATATTGACAAGTTTGCTTGAAATCTTAAGGCTCTCGCAACATTGAGCATGTGACTAGGCTTTCATTCTACTAGTTCGTTCTATTGAGGGATCCCTACATAAGAAGTCTCATGTAAGATTCCTTCTTGACGGAAGAAAGTTTGAATCATGGAATTAGTTAACTTTGTCTCATTGTCACTACGAATTCTTTGTACTTGTAGATCAAATTATGTCAGCACCATCTTGCAAAAATTGATAAGGTGGTTAGTGGTTTCTGTTTTATCCTTCATTAAATACACCCATGTTACTCGTGTATGATCATCTATTATGGCGAAAAAATAATGCGACCCATTATGTGAAGCTGTATGATATCTTCCCCACAAATCACAATGGATTAAAGCGAAAGATTTTTCAACTTTATTATTGCTCAGAGGAAAAGGTGATCTACATTGTTTGGATTTGTGGCATACATCACAACAATCCACTTTATTCCCATTAAAATTAAAATTAAGAAAATTATAGAGCTTTTGCATCATTTGAGTAGATGGGTGTCCCATTCTCACATGCCAAAGTGCATTAGTGTCTTTTTGCGTTGCAGCTAGAGAGGGCCCTTGCCTTGTCATCCTGAGTATATAAACCCCATCACGCAAGTCACTGAATCCAATAATCTTTTTTGTAATTTGGCCTTGTATGACACAAGTAGCATTGTAAGTCACACTATAATTTAAATATATGATCAACTTGTGTAACATCCTAAAATTTATTTAATTATTTTTAGAAATTAATTACATTATTATTATTATTATCAATTTTATTTTAATAGAGGGGTTAATGATTTTATAAACTGATGAGGTTTTATCTAAATTATTTTCATTTATTAATTTAATTAATTGAATTAACGGGGGAGGCTGACGGGCAGGTCAGGGTTGGCCCGACCCAGTTTGAATATTAGACGGGGTAATCAGTTTACCCTAATTTGTGTTTTGCACGTCAGACAGCCAGACCTAGAGGAGAGAGAACGCAAACCTACGAGGAGGAGAAGCTAGAGTGTTCAGATCATCCCGGAAACGCATCAGTTCTTCTTCGTTCATCATCTCTAAGGTACGGGGGAGATGAGTTAGATCATATATGAATGCGGGAGTGTACGGGTATTGAGGGCAATCCCTAAGTCCCTCTAGGATCTAAATTCTCAATTTCGTTTGATTATTATGTTTTAAAAATATTTTAATTGATAGAAAAGATTTGTCAATATGCTCTGTGGTCTGGTTAACGTCTTGTCCTAATGTGATTTTTGTTGGGAAACTGTATGATTAATTGCCCTAATTACTTGATTCTTGTGTTGTTTATGGTTGTTCATGATTTGAGGCTCTTGTATGCAATGATGAAACTGGGTGAAATTCAATGGTGTTTTATGTGCGTTTTTGTGCTTTCCCATGAGTGATTTATAATAATGATGGTTAAATTAATATGGTTGGGTATGATTGTGGACTGTGCGAATGATGTATAAATAAATCGTGAGAATAAGAGTGTGGATGAGAATGCATTGAGCATGGACATGAGAGGCATGAGATGCATGAGAAGCCAGACGTGGCTATAATACCCTGGCAATATGTGGTGTTTAAAAGGGAGGACTAATGATGGGGACAATCATATGCATGGGCCACAGGTGGTGTTTAACCATGTTGCACGCCGGCCATAGGTGGTGTTTAACGGTTGTGTGGAATGTCTTCGCACGGGCCATAGGTGGTGTTTAACTGTGCGACACACCGGCCCATACAGGGTGTTTAACGGTGTGGCCATCATTAATGATAACTAAGGGGGTTGAGGAGGTTCGCCCATGGTGTGGAGTTTCGACTTGAGACTCTTAGGTGTGGTGATGAGCATATGCATTGTGCGAGCATGTGCATTTTGTAAACATGAATGAATTGTGATTGACTTTGAATGAATGAAATGTGATTGATATATGAGCATTTGTGTTAACTGTTAGTAATTAAGTACGGTAATGGGTGGGATTTGAGGCATTGTCTGCCTTTATATATGATGAATGCGATTTCTCACCGTACTTTCTCTGGTTGAGGTAACGTTGAGGGCACTCATGGTGCCGGGTCTTGAAAAGGCGGGGTCTTCCTCTGATTAATGTGACATCGGGGTTCTAGAAGTTAGAATAGTTGGTTTATGCCTTGATGTTAAAATGACTTATTTTAAAGATGATGATGACTTTAGTTTTCTCAATTATAATGTTTGGATCTAAAACCTCTTTGAAAACTTTGTGCCTACCTTTTAATTATCATGTGAACCTTTTATCCTTAATACAAATTGCACTTTTTGGTTTTAACTATTACCCTGACTTCATATTATTTATTTTATTAATTTAATTTAAGTATTTGAGGTAGAAGGGTGTCACATTTAGTGGTATCAGAGCAGGTTGATTCATTTGATCGTGAGTTATGTGTCTAACATGCTTTGCATTGTGTTTTTTAGTGTGATTGGATTGATTTGAAAGATGACAGTAAATTATTTGTGATGTTTTGCATTGTGTTGAATTTTGGGTGATTTATTCGACAAATGAGTTATGTGTCTGTCATGTGTTAGTGTTTATTTATGTTAAGTGTGGTGTACGAGTGCAATAATCTAATGTATTTTAAGGAAGTGATGAGGTGATATAGATGTTCCTTTGCTGGTTGCTATACCAAGGATCCTATTGCTAACTACGATCTATTGAGCCCGATCACCTCAATATATTGTTAAAGGCAAAAAAGACTCTTGGCGAGCCGGTGGATCAATTGATTTGAAATGTTTTCTTTTGAAGAATGAACATTTTGTTGTGACTAGCCTAAGTAGCTATTTATTTTGGATGTATGTGAAGTTTGAGGAATGAGTTCCTCGTCCTTGTTCTAATAAAATTGGAAAGTGATGATGTAATGTCTTTTATTGTTGTATTTATTATTGTTTATTGTGTTTTTGGTGCTTACTATTATCTTAATCTTAATAGATTAAGCTGGTAGTAAAGAGAGTGTGAAGATTCATGTTTGAGAGTGTGAAGATTCATGTTTCACAGCTCATTGCAAGGGCCTTAAGTAATTAATGAGTTAGAGGGGATACTTGAGGTAGTGTTTCAGACTCTTAGAGATTAACATGCTAAATTATTTGAGTGTGATCTTTGGTTAGAAGAAGTGAGTTCTCTAGGTCATGTAATCTCTAGAAGAAGTATAGGGATAGATCATTCTGAGACAAAAGTTGCTTAGAATATAAATAAAAATTAATATATATATATATATATATATATATATATATATATATATATATATATATATATATATATATATATATATATATATATATATATATATATATATATTAATTAATATATATATTAATAAAATAATAAATTAGTAAATATATAAACCAATGTTATTAGTAAATTTATTAATATGTTTCTGTATAAATATATATACTAATATTAATAATATCATTAATAAATGTTATTAGTATGACTTTAATAATTTATTTCAAAGTATAATAATATATATTAATTTATGATATAAAAAAAAAAGATAGGTATGAGAAATCATGGTGTCAATACGCATAATTTTATAAAATGTCTAGGGTAATAAGATAGAAGTAAAGAAATATTTAACTTGGCCTGTATTATAGAGGGTAATTGTTTTTTATATAATTAAAATTTATAATAAATAAATATTTTAATGTATAATTATATTATAATTAAATTCTATAATAAATTGATTGATTAAATTATAATAAATAATTTTAAATATATAAATTATATTTTAAATATATAATCAACCTTTTAAATTGTTATATGAAATTGTTTTATTTACAGAACCTTTGTCAAGACCCCTTATTAGTAAAACTCAATTTAGAGATTGACCTGAGGATAAATTAGAAAATAAATAAATAGTTAAAATAATTAAGCATATAAAAGATAAAATAGTAATAGTTTAAGATAAAAAAAATTAGTTAATTATGGAATAATATATAAAATATACATTTAGAAAGAAAAAGAAAAATACTACAAAATATTTAATAGTGAAAATAAAAAATAAAAATATGATTTTCTAAGTTATTATAATTTATAATATAATAATAGATGTTAACAGTTTAAATATTACTACATATGAAGGGATTGATTCTAGGTATGTCACGGACCGAAACCTACGAGATTTTATCATTTTATGGTGAGGGCGATGGATCATGAGGTCCCTCTAATTGTTTCTTTAACAAGAGAAAAATGTACGTGTTGGATTGGATTAGCGAACGGCCGAACCATGCATCCAACCAAGGCCGAACCATGCATCCAACCAAGGCCTATTGTAGTCACGAGGTCGAAGAACGCAGCAGTGTGTCAGGACATAATGAGAAATTTGCATTCTCTAAGAATTGATAGCAGAATTTGTGTGGACTGCATTACAACACGATGATCCACGCCATGATGTCCATGAAGTCCATGAAGCCCATGAAGCGGCCACGTGATTTAGATAAGAATTAAAGATAAGATTCATTTTCTTTTTCAGTTTTATAAAAAATCCTTGAATTATATATATACTTACAGAAGAAAACACGATGAAGTTAAATATATTATAATTAAGTTTAAGTTTAATTATTTGTTACAAGCTAATTTTTTTATAGTAAGATTTAACTTGTTTAAAAGTTTCACTTATCCTAAAATTTTATTTAGGATATATGTTTTAAATAAAACTTATAAATAGACAAATAAATTTATAGATATAATGTAAGATGAAGTTAAGGTTATGAATCTAAGTTATCTTATAATTAAGTTTAAATTTAATTATTTATTATAATAGGTCAATTTTTTATAATAAGATTTAATTTGTTTAAAAGTTTAGTTTATGTTAAAAACTTATTTATATTATATGTTTTGAATAAAATTTATAGATAAATAAATTTATAAATATAAAAAAGCAAATCAACCAATTTATTCATTTAATATATGAAAATCAAACTACGAAGACGATGTTATTATACTGTGAGAAGTTTATGTTATCAAATTGTCCTCTCTTTTCTATGGTTATGCCTCTATAGTTTATCATCAACATTTCTAGAAAAACAAACATCACACAACATTTGTGCGAAGATGCACAAAAGCGTGCATAGGTGTATGACAACGACACGTCGTAGCAAAGAATTGAAACTTGATGTGTGTTGATTTGTTATTTATGTTTGCTCACATAGGTATTCAATTGTAAAAATGTATAAATGTAATATTACAAAATTATTATTAATAACTATATAAATCAAATATAAATATTTTATATAATTAATATAAATATATATTTATAAATAATATATAATTATTTATATAAGTATACTAGTCTATCAAATTTAAAAGATTTTTTTAAGTTTAATTCTTGTCTTTTTACTTAAAAAGACTTTTTAAACCTTAGCCTAGAATTTTTACTATATAAGCTAGGTTAGGTTACTTGAAATAATCATATTTGAATTGTGTAGAATTATTATAAGTGCAAAGTTTTCCTTCAAATTACTTAATGCATATGTAAATATAAAACTCAAACTCAAAACTACTTATTAAACTGAAATAACTCATGCATTCGGTTTGGTGATGCATTAAATCACTATTATAAATAAATATATACAAAACCTAAAAAATAATTTTAGTTTATTTAAATAGAAAAATATTTTCCCTGTAATAAAAATAAGTTAAAATATAACAAGAAATCATTCTTTATTTTAAAAATTTTGATGATAAATATAATTGATAAAATATTATTTGAAAAATATTTAATAAATATATTATTATGCATAAAAAAGTTTTAAAAACTTTGTTTAGTTAACTAATTAATTTTATTTTTATATTATAAATTATAATACACAATTTATATAGAAAGTAAGGTTACTACTCTCTCACTTTTTCAACTAGATATTTTTAATATTCTTTTTTTTCTTTTGTAATTGTATTTCAGTCACTATTTTTGTAACTATTAAAAAAAATCTTTTAGTCATCTTAAATTATACTTATTTTATTTTCATGTATTTGATCTAAAGAGATCAACTATCTCTATTAGATTAAATTCATCATTTCCTTAGCCATACTATTGTAACAATTCATACATATTACTAAGTTAACTAAGTTTTTATAATAGATTGATAGAAAAATCAATTTGGTCTAACAAAGACATAAAGACAATACTAAAATGAAAAATTTTAAACTTAAAAATCAAATTAAAATTAAAAAAAAATTAGATGAGGGACAAAATGATATTTTAGTAAAAAAAATTAGAGTTAAAAACATAATATTAATTGAAGAGAAAAAAATGTATTTAACCTAATACTTTTAATGATATGTTGATGCATAAGATTTTTGGCATGCTATTATATTAGAAAACAAATTTGAGTGAATAGTCATTTTAATATTTGAAAATTGTAATACTCAATTAAAATTAACTCAAACTTAGTAAAATGATAAAATAACTTTTGAAATTGTATATTGTCAATCAATTTAGTTCCTAAAATTATAAATGAATAAGCACTGAGAATATAAAATTATTTTACATTATCATTCAATAACAACACATCATATATAATAATTTTGTTGACTTTTGAAATAAGTACTTTAAAAGTCATATGACCTATTATTAAATAACAAAGTAAACTATTTTACACATTATTATTAAACTCAAAATTACATTAAAAGGTTAAATTAGTTCCTAAAATAAAAAAATGACAAATAATCCTTGAAATTTATAAATTATCAAACAATTTAGTCATTGAAATTGTAATGATAAATCAATTGAACTCCTAAAATTAAATGGACTAAATTTCACTTTATCCCCTAAATTTTAAAATTTTGCAAATTTTCTTCGTAATTGTTCATATATTTTAATCATAAACTTATATAATTCTGCAAATTTTGTCCTTTATTTTCAAATTTGTACATACTTTATCTATTAAAATACAATTAAGCATTTTAAAATGATAAAAATATTAGACATGAGATTTGAACATTTGGCTTCTTCCTCCTCAGAGACCAATAGAGTCACTAACAACCCTTTATTATTATTACTTTAACACACATGTGTATATATATATTAGAAACATTTGGTAAGAAATTAACAAACAATAACTAAATAGAAAATAAATTTAAAATGATTATTCATAATAACTCTACATTGATCATGCCACGTTAATTGGAATAGGGTCTACTAGCAACAACTTGATTCTATTGATTGATATATCATCTTGTCGTCCATATCCATCTCCATATTGGTAAGTATATTGAGCAATCCGAGCAAAGTTCAAGACACAATGTATGAAAGATTTGGAGAATATAGAGTGCATAACTCGGTAATGGTATTTATTTAACTTTTGCCATTCTTTGTCAATCAAAGTTGTGTAGTACTGACGAGCATTTTCTTTTGAAAGACCAGTTTCGTGCAAGTAGCTTATGATTGAATTTGAGGTTTCATCCCTTTCTATCTCATCCTGAATAGAATAATAGGCACAATGTTAGGCATAAAGTCTAATTCATCAAGCTATACTTAATGCATGGGATTGTGGCAAATAAAGCTTAGATTACCGTTGATGTTCCCAAATCATTGGTAAGCCTTAAAATGGTCATTGTAGAGCGCAAGGGATCATGGTAATTGGTTAAAGAATGGAGCGCTTGCTCTGTGATGTCTTGTTCATGAGTGACTAAGAAGTAGGAATGAATAAGAAGAGGTCCGCCACCAGAAGAGATCCATCCATTTTCTAGGAACTTGTCAAATGATGGAGTGACTTTGTTGTGAAACCATTTTGCTTCTTGGAGGTATGACTTGCACAAATCAGACCACTTTGAAGTAAAAGAATGAACACTGTAGTTTTAGGAACACTAAATACATAAATGAAATATTAGTTGTGTTGTATTACATACAGATTTTTTGAGGTAATGAATGCTTTTCACGCCTTGTTCTTTGAATATGTCATAAGCCATCTCATTAACAGTGTTATAGAGGGCTAGGAAGCACAATATCATGTAGTCTGGAAGAGTGTTTATGGCATTCACGTCCCATCTAATGCACATGTACAAGAATGAATACTAACTTAGAGTATGAAAATAGAAACATCAATTTTTTAAAAGTAAAAACCAAAATAAACTTCATCTTCGTATCATTTAACTAAAACCTCTCAATAGCATTAGTGAAGAGCTCCAATTCCTCCAAAGTACCATAAACATCATATATATCATCAATGGTTGTGATTAGAATCCCCACTTTAGTGAGTTCTTTGAGGCTCTTGGCAAATTGAGGTTGAGGAATCATTCCTAATACCCAATAGAAGGACTCCACTAATCTATCTCGGGAAAAGTGTAATTTACTTGTGAGACTAAGGTCCTTCCACCAACTACATGACAACACATTAAAAAAATTAAATACAATTTAAGAGAAAAACAGAGAAAAATAAAGCTAACTTATCTTCCATCCCTTTTTTATTTTCTCCTCAACTTATAGTAATTTTTAGGTTTTTCTTTTCTTTTTTAATATTTAACTTTATTAAAAGAATTAAACTTTTATATAATTCCTTATATACCTTTGGTAATATTTTTAATCAGAAATAAAATGTCGCCTCAGAAATATATCTACATTATAAAAGGTTAAATCTAATTCTTATTAAAAAAAAATAACAGCAAAAAACTATATCTAAATTTTATTTTTTTTATAAAAACTTTACTTCACAAACATTTATTCATTAAAAAAGTTATCTTTATTCTCTTAAAACACCATTAAGATTAAGAAACATTAATTTAATTAGAAAGCAACTTTAACCAGGATTTTTCACTTTTTATTAGGGGCAGATATTTGCAAACCATTTTTTAAAACAATGTATAATTATTCTTTTTTCCTTTTCTATTTCCTCTCACCTCGATACTTCTTGTAGTTCTTTTTGATGTAATGACTGAATTATGTTGAAATCTAGCTTTGCAAGCTCCAACATTAAGTGATTATGGGGTCCCTTTTTAGCGTATGTGTCGATATATCGTCGTGCCTCTAGTCTGTGAAAACTTTGATGATAGGGAAGCCCTTCCAACACCTGCCAAACCTGTTTTGCCACATCCACATCTATTCCTTGTTTCAATAAGTTCATGAGAAATGTTTTTGAAAATGTATTTGCCTCCCAAAGACTTTCTCCTTCAAATGTCAGGTACGATGCTGCATAGAGACTTAACATTCCTTGCACATCGTTGCTAATTTCAACCTTAAAATTTTCCTTTTCATCTCTGAAACCCTTAAACATGTCTGCACATCATAAAGTCACCTTAACTTAAATGAATGCTTTTAAGCATTAGTTATAATTAAATTGACCTTTTTCTTTACCAATACAGGTTTCTTACTATGCACACAAAAATACATCATAAGAGGATAAAAATATATTATTTTATTGGAAGTATTTATTATTATTTTTATCAAGTCACTCGATTTTTTTTTATTTGATTTTTATTATAACATTTATATCCTTATAATTGATTTTAAGTTATTCCTTTTATGCATGTTGTAATAAACATATTTTAATGGCTTTCGGAAAATAACGTAATCATACTATGGTGCTCGAGTGGATTGGTTATTGATTTATAAAAATAATAAGAATTAATAATAACTTTCACTTTCTCTTTCATCATTTAAACTATTAAGTTATTTGATTTATTTTTAATTTAAATATAAACAATATATCATATATAATATTATTAATTGCGTTGGTTGTATTTTTAAAATACTTATTTAATATTAAATCTAGTATATAGAAATATATATATATATAATTTATTATTTTTTCTTTCGTACAATAAATATAAACATATAATTACTTTGTCTTTTGTTTTTTATCTTATTTTTTCATTTTTTCTACCGCACTGCTAATAATTTATATTAATATTATAATATTTATATTTTAATCATTTTTAAAATTTATGATTTATAGTTTAAAATTAATAAAATTATTTTTTATAATATATTAAAATAAAAAATAAATTGTATATAATTATCTTATTTATATTATAAAATAATAAATTCATTACTTAATTGAATTATATACCTAAAAATAATCTAATTATCTTAATTATATTAATTAATATTCTTTATTTTGTTAGTCTTTTTTTACTAAATGTATAATTAATTGTAAAGACAAAAGATAAATACTAAAAAATATCAAGAATCTAAAAATAAAAAAAAATTGAAAAACTAAAATCAAACAGAATGATATTTACATAAATTTAAACATATTTAAACCTATTTATTATTTTTAAACTAAATTTAATATTAAATAAATATTTTAAAAATATAATTAACTCCTACAATAATATTATTTATACTTTGATTAAAACAAATCAAATAATTTGATGATTTAAATGGTAAAAAACATAGTCATAAATTATAATATAATTTTATAAATTTAACTTCTGGTCTACTTCTACTATCACGTCCCTACAAGAGTAATACGAGTGTCATGTAAGCAGTGAGCAGCACTGTCCTTCCAATAAGAAAATGACAACCTTTAATCCTCGGACACTATTCTCTTCTCCATTGTAACCTCGATCTGAAGCATCCTTCTTTGGAGTGGTGTCGATGAAAAAGAAAGGAAGAGAAAGAAGGCAAAGGAGGAAGAGAAGGAAAAGCAAAATAAATAAAAAAAAATAAAACAATGACCAATTTAGAAACCAAACATTCGATAATCATTTAGTCACAAAATCAAATTCGATCATTAAATAACTTAGCGACTAGGATTTTACGATTGATCAAATCGATGGTTAATTCATTTACCCACTAATTTTTAAAAATAATCATCAATTTTTATGTTTATCAATTAATTTTAGTGGTCGCTAAATTTTAATTTTCTATGGTGTATTATGTTGAAGTAAACTTCAATATAAATATTTCAAGACAGAAAAATAAAAAAAATATTAACTAAAATTATTTTGTATATTAATTAATTTATAGAAAATATCTTCTATTAATTTATATAAAAAATAAAAAAATTATAAATTAACTTATATATAAATTGATTTTAACTTATAAAAAAGTTTATTTAATTTTTTCTTTTTATCCAAAAATTTTTCCTAAGGGATCTTAAATCATACAACTATAATTGGCGCAATGATGTGTGACACGAATTTGGTGCATATCTTAACGCACCTTGGTTCAATGGTAGTATTGAATGATGGCAATGCCGGGTTTAGTAGGTGGGGGCTAGTAATGTTAATGATTCAATAATGAAAGGAAAGAACGCAATATGAGAGGAAGAGGACACAAACACAAACCCTGTTTGCCTTTCATCAAAATAACATAAAGATGGTAATATTTTGAATTGAGGGGCACTGTTTTGATTGGAGGAACAGGGGCCAGGGACATATGATTTCCGTCCCATTACAACATTCACAGAAGGAATAACCTTTATTTTAAGCATTTCAAAATAGTAAATTTTACAATAATAGAAAATATTTATTACATACTTTTCAATAAAATCTTATCATAGCTGTTTAAAATTAGTTCTAATAATTATTTTTAACATTTTCTTCTTTTTAAAATTAATTGAAAGTATTAAAAAATTTGTTTAACCGTTTCAGTATTATGTATACACAATAAAAAAAAATCTTGTAAATAAAAGCAGCAGGTTGAAAGTTGTGATTTTGCTAAGTCTTT
Organism: Mucuna pruriens; assembly: GCA_025330945.1. Lineage (NCBI taxonomy): Eukaryota > Viridiplantae > Streptophyta > Magnoliopsida > Fabales > Fabaceae > Mucuna > Mucuna pruriens. The sequence goes on along the minus strand of JAENHJ010000042.1, from coordinate 1,739,153 downwards.
TTCTCCATGGGATTTAAGCAGTAAGTTGTGGCTTGTTACGTTTATGTTAATGTGTAGTATTACGTGAAAAAGGAAGTAATAAGGTTGAAATTAGACCTTGGGAGACGTCAAAGCCATGCTGTCTAAGGATTCTGAAACAAAGAGCAGTTTCATGAAGACTTTTTGTGTGTTTGGTCTTTGAAATTTTCAGTTGAAACAATCCTCTCAAGTGCTCTTTTTATGTCATCATCGAACTTGTAAGACAACCCCAAACGCTCGACCTCGTCAATCAATTCAAGTAAGCTTAGTGGCTCCATTTCTACTGTATTAATAATAAGTCGAACCTTCTCTTCTAGCTTTGTTGCTACCTCCTGCATCGTTTCAATCTGCACTTAGTGTACGAGCATTACAACACCATTAGAATCACGTTAATTAATATATTAAATTAATTCTAACAAAGGAATAGAGAAATGAAATTAAATATAAAGTTACCTCGGGATGAATTGTCAGGGACTGGATAAATTCATCAGTCCAAATATTGGGCTGGTAATTACCTGAACGTCTATTTTGATTATGTGGTAATTGGATATGTTTAGGTTTGGAGGCAGCACAACTGAATGATCCATTGAGGAAATTGGCATTGGGAAGAATAGTTATTCTGTTTGTTGATGATCTGAACATAATTTGTGTGGTAGACAGGCAGCAGCAGCAGGGAAGGCTTGCCATGGCATACACTTTATAAGTTTATGTCTTGTGTGTGTGATCTGATGCTAACCAATGCGCGGTACCTCTCGTTATATATAGTCATATATGGAACCAAAATAAAAGAGACACATGCATATGAAAGCCTACAGTGTCAACATATCAATACGCAATTTTCAAAAAACAAAAGTAGATAAATGTTAACAAGTCGTCCAAGCCAATTAATTTATAAACCTTGACACGATATCTGGATCTTGATTTAATTAAGGAACATAAGTATTTTCTTTCTCTTTTTTTCTATCAAGATTAGTAATACATCCAGTTATAAGTGAAATATCAAATCTCAATCATTATCAAACTATTTATTCTAGCAACATTGAAGTATTTTTTAATATATTATAAGTGTTTTATATAAAATTTTATTATTTTATTATTAATTTTCTTTTTTCTATCAAGATTTGAAAATAAAATATTTTGTGACAAATAAAAATATCTAGATTAAATCCCTAATACTACAAATGAAAATGGAGAAAAAATTATTAAAATATAGTAATAAATGATTGACCCTTCCTATATCTTAACAAAATTTCTTTACCACTACGCTAAAGAACTTAAGAAATTTTTTAACTTCTTATTTTCTCATTTTAACATTTTCAATATATTTATTCCTAAAATGAACTTTAATATTTTTAATAGAAATTTTTAATGATTTGTTCTCATCTCATTTATTTCTTTTCTTATCACATAAAATATTTTATATAATTTTATTTTTATTTTTTTTTACTATTTCTATATACTATAATTAGTTCCATCAAACATTTCTTGCGAATGTCAAGTGAGTTAACTCAACCCAATTTAATGTAACTCATCCTTAACTTGCCAAAATAATAGATTGGGATGGATCCATTTTGAAATTGACTAAAAAAATGCTTAAAAAATTAGTATCATCTAATCATATAATGTGTCACATGAATAACTCTATTATATTTAATATAGTTCATTTGATAGAGAGACCAATGTAATGGACAATTTACATTATCAAACATTTTTTTTATTTCATCACGTTCGACTAAATTATAAGTATTTCACACATTCAAAAATTAAATTATAATCTCTTGATATATTCAAAAACATAATTAAAAGTTTATTCTTTGACAAAAAGATGGAGGAAAAAAATTAAGAATAAAAATAAATATTATAATTATTATTGTAGAAAATTATCTCTTTCTAATCTTAAATGTAAATAAATTTTAACTAATTTTACTTTATTCAATAAAATTATTTTTTAAAATATTTTTATTTATTAAATATTGTTTTTAATATTTTTTATTCTTATATCAAATTATAATGAAAGACAATGTAGAAAAAGATTTATTATTAAGAGTTTAATAGTTGTATTGATAGTTTAAAATAATTTTACAATATCATTCTATCACAAATTATCATTAATTTTTAAGATAGATATTAAAAAATCAATAAACTTACCTTACACAACATTTTTTTTATTTTTATTGATGTAAAGATATTTTTATTTTCATACATAACCTATTTTATCTATTATTAAATAAAATTGATATAATTAAATAATATTTAACTAATTTTTTTAATTAGCATAAATTAACTTTTTTTTACATATGGAATCAGAAAGTATATAAAATATAATTTCCAATTTAAATATAAAATATGAACATACTCTTCTCCCGCGTAAGAACAAATATATAAATATTATTTAGTGTAAACAACATTTTTCAGATGATTTAAATATATTTATGTTATTTTATTTAAATTAAACAAAACATTATAATTTTTCATTTTTTCTTACCTATCCATTTAAATAACCATTTCATTTTTTCTTTTTTTATTTTCTCACTTTTTTCTCCTTTATCATTCTTTCCTTATTTTTTTTCCTAGACGGAACAGCAAAAAGTATCTGACGTCCTTGAATCCGTTTTCATTAAAAGGAGAAGGTGCTTTGCTGAAAAGCAAGTTTCGGATATGGGAAGGGTGCTTCATGTGTTTTTCCACGTCTGATTGATTGGACGAGTTTGATTTATGGGATACAATCCGATAGACCTGCTTACGCGGAAAGGGTATATTGCTCAAAAGGAGAAGACAGGTAGCTGAAAAGCGCACGATATGGATCAGGGGAGGGTGTTTTTTCCGTTACCGTTATAGACAACCCATATAAAAATAAGTTACATATACGTTAACAAAATAATTAAATATGTTTAACAAAACCGCACTATCTCTTAAAAATAGCAACCACATCCCTATAAAGTTTCTAACATTTAAAGGATCTGCAAATGGAGGAATAAAAAAAAACTGAATAGTAATATGATGAAATCCAATTATTCAGTTATAGAAAATAAAAGCCTAATTCCAGGGTTATATATCAATAAAAAAGGAAAAAGAAGAAAGTAGATAATTTATCTTTTCCCTCATTCATGTGGGAATGCAGAAGTTACAGCAGTAAAACATTCTAGGAGAAACATGGCTGATTGTCATTGTCCAACAATCTTCCAACAATGACAAATAAGGAGAAAAGTTAAATGGAAATTTGGGTAAGAAAAGGGATGATACTTAAGTATCAATGTCATGATGATTGAATTAATGATTGAATTGATACATAGTAAAGTGAAGCAAGAGGGATGTCTAGGTAGTGAATTATTCTTGAACTAAATGAGACTTCCACCAAACTATCTTATCTTAGTGTTTGTGATTTTCACACCTTTTAATGTTTGTGCACACACCTTGAGTACTCATGAGTTATTTAGAAAGATGACTTAAGTCTTTCATAGAAGGCATCCCACCTTTACGATCACATAAGTGAATTCATCAAGTGCACCTAAAATGACATCACCTCTTGGAGCTATGTATTCATTAAGAGCACAAGAATGCTCAACCTTAAATATATTAATTGGTAAATCTATCAAATGTCTCATAAGGACCACCCAACTATTGGGCTATGAACTCAATAAGAGCTAAAAGCTCAACCTCTCCTCAACATACTACCACATGTCATAGAAATGGGAAGTGTAGTGCTTAGAGTGCTCATATGGCTTCGTTTGACCATGGATGATATCCACTATACTTTCCTCAATCTAGAGGCTTAAGTCCAAATTCCATTGGCAATTCAATGATTACTTTCCTTGCCAGACCTTTAATAAAATGGTTGATAAATCAATATTTTGTATAATAATTTTGTATCTTTTTTTGGGTAAAATCCTGAATATTCTTTACAAATTATCATGCATAATTCACATTTTTTCTTGAGATTAATGTAACACAAACCCACAAACAAAAAAGAAAAAATGCAACAAAAATAAGGACTTTTAACCCAAAAAGATGAATGCACAAAAGATTAGCACTGCAACTTTATCTTTTATTTTATTTTATCTTTTATTTATTTTATCTTTATCTCTTATTTTATCTTTATCTCTTATTTTATCTTATCTTTATCTCTTATTTTATTTTATCTTTGTATTTTATTTTATCTTTATCTTTTATTTTATTTTATCTTTATCTTATTTTATTTTATCTACATGTCATTTTATTTGATTTACATGTTATTTTATTTTATCTCATTGTCCGTGCAAGCTCTTAGAAATGCCCACTTCGCACAGTATAAACAGAGACCGTTTGGAGGCTATAGAACTCACTTTTGGCCCTCCCGACACATGTCATTCCACTTCATCATTCCATACTCTATCATCTCCATTCATCTAAGTGGTTCCCTCTCCTCGAGGCTCCTTAGAAGACACCTAAAGATAAGGTAGAAAGCGCAACATAGAGCAAAGGAAGAAAACCCAAACTTATCCTTTCATCATTTGTATGGACAACTATGTTTATTTTGAAGGGTTATGGTGTAGTTATACTTGAAACACTTGAATAATATTTTGAATGCAATTTTCTACTTATCTTCACTCCTTGAATTATCTTATTGCATACCTTATAAACAAGTCTTTCTTGCATGATAATCAACTAATTAGAGGTGATCACACCTTAACTAGTTGGTGGAACTATAGGATAGTTGAGTTTAGAGGAATTGAATGACCAACCTTTTCCCTGTGCTTTTGATTCAACTAGCAATAATGACTCATATGTACCTCCAACTTACTGAAGTATGTGTTTCTCTAAATTATTAAATAGGAATCATCCTAAGAGAAGGAATATTAGGAGAGCTAGATTAGGTCCCTTGATAGCATTAAAAAGTATAACCAATAACACATGAAGGTGAGGTAAGAGAGTTGCATAAATTGAGGTAAAGAGAGAAAAATATAATGAAACCAGAACCTTTAATCCCCAAAAGAACTAAATACAATTTTTTTTTTATCATTTTCTTGTTTTTACTTTTCTTCCTTTACTTAAATCTTTTCTAATTTTGATTGTCTAATCTACATCAAAATTTTTCGGAAACTGGCATACTAGTCCCTTGGGTACGATATCTGGACTCACGTCCTTATTACTATCATGATAAGATACACTTACCCTTAAGTGTTAACTAAATTGCATCAAGTTTTTGGCATCATTGTCGACGATCGAACCCGAGTCATCCGCATGACAAGCAAAAATACTTACCACTATACTACCTCATTGTCAAACCTTTAATGAAAGGGTCAACTAAGTTTCTTTCAGATCTCACAAATTCCAAGGAGATCACATCATTCTTCAATAGATTTTTGACTGAACTATGTCTAATGCATATGTGTCTCTTTTTTTGTTTTACACACTATTAATAGCAATTCCTAGCAGCTAGTGAATCATAACAAAGAGAAAATGGTATAGATCGTCTTCTCCACAATGGCACATATGCCAATAAGTTCCTTAACCATTCTGCTTCTTGAATTGTTAACTCAAGAGCAATGAACTTTGATTTCATAATGGAACGTGCTATACAAGTCTGTTTGGAAGATTATACAACACCTTCGCCTAAATGAAAAACATACCAATTAGTGGAACTAACCTCATCATTATCAGTAACTCAATTTGCATCACAAAATCCTTCTAACATAGTAGGAAATTTACAAAAATGTAAGCACCAATCCATAGTGCCCTTAAGGTGCCTAAGTAAACGACAAAGTGTGGTCCAATGCTCACTACTTGGGTTGTGAGTATATATCTACTTAGCCTACTCACAACATATGCTATGTCAGATCTAGTGTAGTTCATAAGAAACATAAACTTCCTATGATTTTAAAATATTCAACTTGTGAAATACAGGAACTTTTGTTTTTCTTAAGATGTATGCTAGGATCATAAGAAGGTCTCAAAAGCAATTCACCATAATAGTTGAACTTTTTCAGTATCTTTTCGATATCATTTGATTAACATAAGGAAAATCCATTTTCAGTTTTTCTCGTTTTAACACCAAGGGTTACATAAGCTATTTCTAAGTCTTTCATATTGAATTAACTTGGTCTTGCTTACCATAGTCACATTGCTCCCAAAAATCAACATGTCATCCACTACAAACATATTATCACACATTCTTGTCCAATTAGTTTGGAGTACACACAATAGTCAAATGAATTCACAATATAACCATTGCTCACTAAAGTCTAGTCAAACTTTTCATACCACTGTTTAAGAGCTTGTTTAAGGATTGATTTTCTCAATTTACACATTTTATTCTCTTGATCCTCAACCACAAATGCCTCAGATTGTTCAACATAAATTTCTTCTTTTTAAAACTATTGCATTTGGCAAATTTCCGACACACGATTTCTAAACTGCTTGAGATTTTTGAATCAAACCAAAGCCCTCAAGTCTCCTTGAATGCATACAAAATCTCTTTTTAAGTCCCACCTAAGTTTGAGTTTTTTTTAGCTCAAATAGCATAGAAAATCACTTTCTAAAAGTATTTTGATTCGTCAACTTCCAACATGGATATCTAGTCAAGAAAAGATCTATTATATCCCTCACGTTGCAAAAAGGTGGGGCAAAAAGTCTCAAATTAGAATATGATTTACATTGTGATTATATGTATGTTCTTGGTTTTATGTTGTTATATTCCCTTGTGGCTGAAATATTTACAAATAACATATCTACTATACTAATTTTCTCCAACTCTAGCTATTTTGTATTGCTCATGCTAATTAATGCATGTACTCATTGCAATAATTGGAATCCGAGGTAGATATCTTAACTAGTAAATAAGCATTGTTTAAATAAGATGAGGGATTCTAAGTTTATTTTAGAATGCCTTTTTTCTTGAATTGTAGTCAAGGACTTCCCCCTAAATAATGACATCTTTATGAAATAGCTTAATTATGATTTAATATTAATATAGGTTTTAAATTTCCAAAGTATCATGTGATATTAAATTGTCAAAGAAATTGAATTATATGTAAATCTCTTATAATAATCAGGTAAAGCAAGTCCTAGGCCCCACTTATTGTTTGGTAGATTAGATCCAACATGGTTTGTTAATTGGCAAAAATTTTAACACTACAAACATAAGTAAAACATTTTTATTTAACAATTTCTAATAGATTCAGAGACTTGTGTTGGATTATAAATTCATCACTGAATTTCTTTGTTTCAACTTTGAGGAGAAACAAAGACATGTAGAATTCCACCGATCCTTCGTCGAAGAAAAGCAAAATTGAGAGCAAATGGATAAGATAATCTACATCCTCTTCAATACCTTGATTTTGATATCCTATATTGGAGCTTTCCTTCTAGTTTGTAGTCAAATTTTCTCTATGAATTATTGGATTTTTCATATTCTTCTCATGTGCTCAGTTTTTCAAGTTTTGACTCCTTTAATTTAATTTATATTTTTACTTGTAGCTCTTGCATCAGTATATTGGTACTCTAATCCATTATGATTTTTACAATTATGATAATGAGGACAAAGAATTTACTCAACTTTTCATTAAATTTACATAGGTGAGAGTAGTGCATTTTTATTTTTATTTTTATTTTTATTTTTATTTTTATTTTTATTTTGTATTTATTTTCATGTTTGTGTTCCCTTATTCAATTTGTTTCGTACACTTGATGTATTTTTACACTTGCTCATGAAATATGATTACACCGTGCATAATATGGCTCTTTTTGAGGCTCTGTTGTTTTTATTGGGATGAAACATTCCATCCCTAGAAGGCAACCCAAGAAGGCTCTAAAAACAAAAACCTATTAGTTGCAACATTGGAGGACCACTTTTTAAGCTTTTTATCGTATCCTCTTCAATCTATCAAGACTTGGGTTATGCACTCTCTTCTCTGGTTTAGAATAAATCTTCCTACCTTTGAGTTTTGTAGTTTTGGCTTCACTCGGATTAAATTACTGGTGATTATTATTTTTGTATAATCTATCACTCGTCGTCCATTCCTAATTGTAATATTATATTTTTTGTTAGCACTTTTAATTTGTTATAGTTTTATATATAATTGTTTATTGTAATTATTGATAAATTATTTTTGGAATTTATTTATCTTTAGTTATTTATAGTATGATCAAGCTTTTGATCATTTATAATTATTTGGCACATTAAAATTATAAATTACTTATTACAAATATGGATTGAAAGAAGTTACATATTAAAGACCGAATTTTTTAGTCGCTAAACCGCAGATAATTTTCTATTACAAAATCGAAAATAAACCAAACTTAGCAATCGATTTTGTTGTGTTTTTTAATTTCTATAGATCTATTTAGCGACCGAAAAAAGATTTTTTTTAATTTAATATTTATATAGAGATTGCTTTAGTAATAAAAAAATAATTTAATTTTTTTTTTAAATTTATGTTTTCTTAGTGATCGCAAAAATAATTTAGTTTCTATTTTTAAAGTTTTTAGCGACCATTTTAGCAAACAAAGAGAATAATTCAATTCATCTTTTTTAGCAATCGAAAATTCAGTTGTTAAATTTGGTCCATGTTGTCGTTAGTGACCAATATTGTTGGTTGCAAGTCAGCAACCAAAAGAAAATCAGTTGCAAAACGACTTAGTGATTAGGATTTTTACAACTATTCTATATCGGTTGCTAACGCATTTAGCGAGCAATTTTAGAAAATGGGTCGCTAAACAGCCAATTTCTGGTAACAAATGTAGCGTGTCAGACTTAGTTTAGTAAGGTATTAAATTAGAACTAATAAGACAACACAATGTAGAATGTATAGCAAATTATTGAAACTAAAACACTTAATGTGTGTTAGCAATCTACCAATCATATTTCATCCCATAATCCTTTACATTATCATTCTTTTGCACTACTAGACTATGCATACTTGGTATTAATGAATACTCTTGAGATCTCTTCAAGATCTCATACAAGCGACTCCACTTAACATTCATATAGGCGATTTCATCAAGTGTACGATGTAAATCATATAACACTCATAAGAGATATGAAAATCATTAAAAACTTTATAAGTTGTACAGCTTTCTCACAATTACATAAAGCTTTATGATAAAACTTAACCTCTTGTTAATGTAGTGTCCAACACTTTCTCACAATTACATAAAGCTTTATGATAAAACTTAACCTCTTGTTAATGTAGTGTCCAACACTTTCTCACATCATGGGAAGAGACTAAAATTAAAAATAAATTGAAAATGATTTTAGTGGTAATGGAATTGACAATTGTCTTGTTTTTAACCATTGAACATTTTTCATCGAATCTCTAATTACAAAGGTTTTATTTGTTTTCAAATGGCTTAAGTCTAATTCTCCTTGATATTTCACATATAATTTTCCTCTATAAGAGTTTAAGTCAAAGAACAAGATGACTTCATTATTTACCTCAAATAAGCAAGGTTGTTATCTTTTAAGCAATTGTTTTGTCATAATATTTCACTACAAAAATTTCAAGTTTAGCGACCAACAAAATCGGTCGCTAAACATGAAAAATCAATCAATAATGTTAGATTTGGGTTGCTAAATGGCTTACAAACGGAATTAGCAACAGAGGGGAAGAGATGTAGGTGGTGGCGGAGTGGTGGTGGCGGCGGCAGCGACAGAAGGAGGAGAGGAGGGAGTAAGTGAAAGGTAGAGGAAGGAGAGAGGGAATGAGTGTTTAAATAAAAGGGGTGGGAAAAAAAGAGAGGGAAAATTAGAGGGAAAAAACTTTTTGAAAATTTGAAAATCGGTCACTAAATTGAATGCTAATATGTATTATTTTTTATTATTTTGACGTTTTTATTTTCGGTCGCTAAATTGTTTAATTTTATTTTTTTATTTTCTAATTTTCGTTTACTAATTCGATCGCAAAGTACAACCTTTTGTCATTTTCTGTTTCGTCGTTATTTCAATCGCTAACATATGTTTTTTTTTACTTTTTTAACGTTTTTATTTTGGTAGCTAAATTACTTTTTATTTTTTATTTCTGACAGTCGCTAATTCGGTTCTAAAATATAATCTTGTCTTTTTCCGTTTCTATTTTAGTTGCTAATATATAATTTTTTATTTTTTGACTTTTTTATTTTCGGATGCTAAATCAGTTTCTAAATTATTTTTTATTTTCTGAATTTCGATTGCTAATTCGGTCACAAAATAAATTTTTTCTTTCTCTATTTTGTCACTAATATATATATATATATATATTTGACATTTTTATTTTCGATTGTAGAGTGTAACTTTTTTCTTTTCTTTCTGTTGCTATTTTGGTTGCTAATATATTTTTTTTTACGTTTTTATTTTTGGTCGCTAAATTATTTTTTATTTTTTATTTTGTGAATTTCGGTCGTTAATTCGGTCGCAAAATGCAATCTTTTGTCCTTTCTATTTTGTCGCTATTACAGTCGCTAATATATATTTCTTTTAAATTTTTTTGTCCTTTTTATTTTCAGTTGCTAAATTGTTTTTAAAAAAAATAAATTTCGGTCGCTAAAAAAACTTTTCTTGTAGTATTTCTCAATTTTATATTCTTCAAGGAATATTTGCTAAGAGGTTTTTAACCACTCAACTTCTTGATTAGTCATCTTTAACTCTATAATTATTTATTTGGTTGATCTTCAAGTTATTGCATGACAACCAAAGTGTAGTGACACACCCAAAAGTGATTTTTTTCTCTTTGGATCAAAGATCCAATTACCATCACTATATTTTTCTAATATAATGGAAAATTTACTATTTTAATATCATATTTTATGGTACTTCTCAACCATATTATGTTAAGTATTTTTTTTATTAATGTGAACATCATGCTTAAGACTATAACCAAGTAAAATTACTTAAAAAATACCAACAACTACGTAGCCTCAATATCTCATGTTACAAATGAGATATGCTTTTACAAACTCAAAGAACTCTCGTCTCAAATATTGCACAAAGGTATTATTCTACTAATAAAATTTACTCTTCTCAAGCGAAACCAACAAATATATACAATTTATAGATACTTGTATAAGTCCTCATTTTGTCTAAGATCATATAAGAATCACCTTTCCGTTTATGTCTTCTTTTCAAGAATCATTATCATTAACAAATTTTACACAAACTAAAAATTAAATTAGAGCAAGATCTAATTTCACAATATAGCCTAACACTTCTAACTCATGCTCCTCTAAACTTACAACATATTTTATCTTAACTAAATTAGATCATCAAAATTTATAGTTTTAAATTTAATTTACTAAAACTATGTATCATCATGGAATCAAACTTTCTTGCCATTTTCTTTGTTAAAATTCCTAACACTTCCCAATATTTTTTTTGAAAATATATATAATCAATTTGTCACCATCAAATCAATAAAATATTACTTCTAATCTCCAAAAAACTGAAATAATAGTTGATGAGTGAATCTTAAATAATTAAGTCACCTATCTATATTGACTAAAATACACCAATAGTTTGCGTATCATTTCAATAGTTTCTCTAGTAACTTTAGAAAAGAATGCACAAAAAATAATAATAACCTAATAAATTATATTCCTAATATTTTATTTATCACTGTCACATACATTCCTTAAAATCACTTCACACATATAGTTCAAGAATTTAATTTTAATAATTTCTTAGTCTCATCACTCTAATATAAATCAACAATATATATTATTACTGGTGATTTCATCCCTCTCCATATATATATATATATATATATATATATATATATATATATATATATATATATATATATATATATATATATATATATATAAAATCTTAAGCATAATATTCTTAGAGTTCATTCTATAATTTTTAAAATATTTAGGTAAAGCATCCAACAAATTACTTGTGACTACCTATCTCAAAATAACATTAGACTTCTTTGTCAGTTAATATCATATTAAATCAAACTTATCTCTAATAAATATTACCTAAAAAATAATAAATTTTCTAATTAGCTCAATATATGGTGACAAAATAGTAAAGAAAATAAGAGAGCAAGTAAATATACACAACAAACACCTTATAACTTAATGCGCACTAAAGTAAATATTTTTTAGAATATATAGGTAAAAAATAGTCTCGTTTCATATTTTTATCGACAGGAACTGATGTCTCGATGTCATAATAATTATCAATTTTCTCCGAAATCAACGCATATAAAAGTCTCTCAATGCAGTCACCAATACCAACCTTCTACAAAATGCAAATTACATAAATAAAGGAAGGCATACACCTAGATTGATTATGTTTCTAACATCCTCGTCTTTACTCCAGCAACAAGTTATAATAGATATCAACTTAAAAAAAAAAAAAAAAAAAATTCAATCCATACACCACTTCACTGCCACTTTATTTTTCTTTCCGTAAGGTTATTTTTTTAAACCCAACATGTTATCCATTCCTATCTATCTATATATATATAACAGCAAGTAAATAATTGTTAAGATATTTTTAATTTAATATTGGTTCACGTCATTTATAAAATAACTTTAATGGAAATGTACCTAATATAATAGTGGTTAGGTTTAAAATTAATTAAAGTTATTGGAATTTATTTTTAAATTATTAAAATAAATATCTCACTTTTCACTCCATTAGGACAATTTTGTCATTAAAAAAAAAACTCGAAAGAAAGGTTACAAAATGTTGTTGTTAAAAAGATGGAGTTGGTTGGTTCTATCTTTTACGCTCTTTGATAAAGAGAAAGGAACATTTAGATAGAAATTATCAAAGAACCACCAAAAAATCACCGAACATTGTGTATCATTAAGAACATAATTAAAAGAATGAGAGAAAAAAAAATTCAATAAATATACAAAGAACACTAAAAAATATGAATTTAAGTAATTTTCTAAAATTTCATGACAAAAATTATAAAATATAATAGCAATTAGAAATATGATATCTAAGATTTTTAAAATGTAATTTATTATACGTTGAATCCTAAAAAGTTATTGATTGTCGGAGAATTTTGCTTTAAGTAAATAAGATCATTCTTCACGTACTTGTGCCACCTTCCTAACACCACCAAATTCAGATTCGTGGGCCTCCAAATCCACGATCGGCACGTAACGTGACCCTGCATTGTACCCCACTGAATGTACATTTGCTCAATTATCAGCGTTTTTATCTTTTTAAACAGATTGGTCCCGAGTCTCTATTCATGGTGCTCTAGCTCTGCCAATCACGCAGCCAGTTTGTAATCGTTGTATTTAATATAATTTCTATATTTTTAAATTTTGGTTTTCGATTTCTATAATTTTTTTCAGGTTTTAATTCATATATTTTCTTTTTGTAGATTTTGATTCTTATAATTTTATTTTGTTTAGAATTTGATCCCTGCAATGTACGAACATTAATATTGATAATTATCTTTTAGAAAATATATATGATGTCATATTGTAACTTAAAAGTAAAATTAACAACTAAAAATTAAAATTATAAAATATAAGATCTAAAACTAAAATAAAAATAAATTATAAAAATTAAAAATATTGTGTGATTTATGTTATTATTTTTTATTTTTTTTTCTAGTTCTCGATGCTCATACCACTTCTTTCAGGTCTAAAGCGCGCACTGCGTTTCATTCCACAGTAGCCTTCAAAATTAACCAAGGTAAGTCGCGTGTTTCGTTCTTTTTTCGTTACGTGGAAACACACTTCGTTCTTTTTCGGCATTTGCGATTATTTTTTGTTTTAAATTTTGGGGGAATTAGCATTGACGCGGTTTTTTGGTCGGTGTAGATTCTGATAAGTAATTTAACGGCGAATTAGGAAGGTAATAGGGAGACGAATCTGCTCCGAGTGAGAACGAGTGGAAGGTTTGAAGATGCATTCATTTACTTGTCGTGATTTTTTTTGTGTAATTGTGTTTTTGAGTAATAGATGTTGAATTTAATTTTAATTATTTGAATCTAATTTGTTATGTTTGGGATTTTGGGATTGTGGTACTGATTTATTCACTTCTGTGAGTGCTGATTTTTTTTTCATAACTTATGAAAAGGAAGTATATATATATTATATTTATAATTATGAAATGGAAGTATATTTGCTTGGTTTTAATTGAAGCTCAAGTGTGGAAATGAAAATTTAGATTACGTTGTCTGTTTGGATTAGTTTATTTTTAAGGTGATTATCTATTATTCTAATCTTATGATAAAACTACAACTTATAAGCATCTTATGTGGTTTATGTCATTACTTTTTGCTTTCTCTATGTTAGATTTGTTTTGGGCCGCCTTGCAACAATTTTAATCATGTTGTAGTCAGTTTGTTTCAACCAGCTATATTGTCTTTGAGTGAACTATAAGTTTTTTCCTTTTGGAGAAGTGGAAACACAATGTGCTATTGTTGGAATGGAATTTTACAAGTTTTTGTATGGGATGGTGCTAATAATGATACCTGAAAATCTACCTAAGGATGCTTCATTATTGGTCATCTTTTGTTAATCTGGTCTGATATTAAGGTTTTGTCAATAAAAAAGAGAATAAAATGATTTTGAAGTTTGAAGTTTGAATCTGCTACATTTGGATGGAGTGAAATTTACTCAACAGTTTTGTCCTTTTACTCTCTTGTCTTTACACCCTCAATTGTGAGTTCTTATTTAAGGGACTCATTTACCTATAATACAAAGATACTACTATTTGCTTTTGAGATTATGTTGTTTTATATATTGTACTTTCTTTTCTTTATTTTTTAAGATGATGCATTGTCCTCGTTCTTTTCTATATGACACTATATGACATCTTTCCATTGAATTTGCTGAAAAATATAGTAGATTTGATTCATTTGAATATTTTCATCCTATAGTAGCTTGCAGTTATTACCTTAAAGAAAGTGATTTGAATACTAATTAGCTTGATACTCATTCATTGGATATCATTTACTATACTTGAGAAATGATAATACTTTTATTTTTTAATGAATATAAAAGAGAGATTAAGTTATTTTAAAAATAATTTAAAAAAATCTTTTTTATTTTTTATTTTTTTTACTTTATCAATAGGAATAAAACTACTCATAATTCTTAGCTACAGCGGAAAATATATATGAAGTGACGGTTACACAAATCATGTATAGCAAGAGTCACAGGTATAATCAATTATTTAATTTGTGAATATGTCACATTAGGAGTCACAGTAGGATGATAAAAATATATTAAAAAAAGTCGTCATTAATATTTATAAAAAAATATTGAAAAAATTTAAAAGAAAAATAGTCTATGAAAATTAAAAATGAATTAGAGAGCTAATCACGTATAGGAAATGATTGTACCGTGTTCATCAGTTGATTGTCTCTAATTAAACATGTAAAATTATTATAATTTTAAAAAATATTTATTTTATTTCCTTTAAAAAAAAAAGAATTTATTTGTTTATTTTTTTAACGTGAAAATTTATAATTAAAACATTTTATTATTTATAAAAAAATATTATTATTATCTTTTTTATCTTTTCAACCCAACAAGGCTGGACTCTTGTTGTCGTATATCTCTAATGAAAAATCAAATTGACAATTTTTTTATTTAGAAAATTATGTGTTGATATATCTTTTATATTTGTTATTCAAAAGCTCTTGCAACAACTAAATAAGAATATATAAAATCATTATCTCTAATAATCTTTTATTATTATTATTTTAACACACGTGTGTATATATATATATATATATAACATTTGGTACTATATTCACAAAAAATAACTAATAAAAAATAAATCTAAAATGATTATTTTTAATAACTTTACATTGATCATGTCACAATATTAACTGGAATAGGATTTACTAGTAATAACTTGATTCTGTTGATTAATATATCATCTTGTCGTCCATATCCATCTCCATATTGGTAAGTATATTGAGCCATTCGAGCAAAATTCAAGACACAATGTATGAAAGATTTGAAGAATATAGAGTGCATAACTTGGTAATGGTACTTATTTAAGTTTTGCCATTCTTTGTTAATTAAAGTTGTGTAGTATTGACGAGCATTTTCTTTTGAAAGACCGGTTTCGTTCAAGTAGCTTATAATTGAATTTGAGGTTTCACCCCTCTCTATCTCATCCTGCATAGAACAATAGGCATAATGTTAGTCATAAAATCTAATTTGTCAAGTTATACTTAATGCATGGGATTGTGGCAAATAAAGCTTAGATTACCGTTGATGTTCTCATATCATTGTTAAGCCTTGAAATAGTCATTGCAGAGCTCAAGGGATCATGGTAATTGGTTAAAGAATTGAGTGCTTGCTCTGTGATGTCTTGGTCATGAGTGACTAAGAAGTAGGAATGAATAAGAAGAGGTCCACCAGCAGAAGAGATCCACCCATTTTCTAGGAACTCATCAAATGATGGAGTGACTTTGTTGTGAAACCATTTTGCTTCTTGGAGGTATGATTTGCACAAATCAGACCACTTTGAAGTAAAAGAATGCATATTTTAGTTTTCGGAACGCTAAATACATAAATGGAATATAAGTTGTGTTGTATTACATACAGATTTTTTGAGGTAATGAATGCTTTTCATGCCTTGTTCTTTGAAGATGTCATAAGCCATCTCATTAACAGTGTTATAGAGGGCTAGGAAGCACAATATCATGTAGTCTGGAAGAGTGTTTATGGCATTCACGTCCCAAATAATGCACATGTACAAAAATGAATACTAACTTAGAGTATGAAAATAGAAACATCAATTTTTTTAAAGTAAAAGCTAAAATGAACTTCCTCTTCATATCATTTCAACAATACCTTTCAATAGCATTAGTGAAGAGCTCCAATTCCTCCAAAGTACCATAAACATCATAGACATCATCTATGAATATGATAAGAGTCCCCACTTTAGTAAGCTCTTTGCGGCTCTTGGTAATTTGAGGTTGAGGTATCATTCCTAATGACCAAAAGAATGACTCTACTATTCTATCTCGAGCAAAGTGTATTTTACTTGCAAGGTCAAAGTCCTTCCACCACCTATATGACAATACATTAAAAAAAATATATACAATTGAAGAGAAACACATAGGAAAGTAAAGCTAACTTAATCTAGCATCCCTTTTCTTTTACCCTCAAATTATAGTAATTTTTAGATTTTTCTTTTCTTTTCAAATAAATTCTCTTTTAATATTTAGCTTTATCGAAAGAATTAAACTTATATATAATTCCTTATATACCTTTGGTATTATTTTTTAATCAGGAACAAAATGTCGACTAAGAAATCTATCTGCATTATATAAGGTTACATCTAACTCTTATTTAAAAAAAATAACAGCAGAAAACTATATCTAAATTTTATTTTTTTTTATAAAACTTTACTTCTCTAACATTTATTCATTAAAAAAGGTTATCTTTATTCTCTTAAAACACCATTAAGATTAAGAAACGTTAATTTAATTAGAAAGCAATTTTAACCAGGAATTGTCACTTTTTATAAGGGGCAGATATTTGCAAACCATTTTTTTAAACAATGTGTAATTATTCTTTTTCCTTTTCTATTTCCTCTCACCTGGATACTTCTTGTAATTCTTTCTGATGTAATGACTGAGTTATGTTGAAATCTAGCTTTGCAAGCTCTAACATTAAGTGATTATGGGGTCCCTTTTTAGCGTATGTGTCGATATATCGTCGTGCCTCTAGTCTGTGAAAACTTTGATGATAGGGAAGCCCTTCCAACACCTGCCAAACCTGTTTTGCCACATCCACATCTATTCCTTGTTTCAATAAGTTCATGAGATATGTTCTTGAAAATGTATTTGCCTCCCAAAGACTTTCTCCTTCAAATGTCAGGTACGATGCTGCATAGAGACTTAACATTCCTTGCACATCGTTGCTAATTTCAACCTTAAAATTTTCCTTTTCATCTCTGAAACCCTTAAACATGCCTGCATTGCATAAAGTCACCTTAACTTAAATGAATGTTTTTAAGCATTAGTAATAATTAAATAGACTTGTTTTTTATCAATACAGGCTTCCTACTATGCATACAAGAATACATGATAAGAAGATAAAAATATATTTTTTCATTGGAAGTATTTACTATTTTTTTTAGCAAGTCACTCGATGTTTTTTTTTTTATGATTTATTTTTTTATAACATTTATATCCTTATAATTGATTTTAAGTTATTCCTTTTATGCATGTTGCAATATACATGTTTTAATGCCTTTCGGAAAAGAATGTGATCATACTATGGTGCTCAAGTGGATTGGTAATTGATTTAGAAAAATAATAAAAATTAATAGAGATAAAATTGGAACTTATAATTTTCACTTTTTCTTTTATTACTTAAACTATTATTAATTGAGTTAGTTGTATTTTTAAAATACTTATTTAATGTTAAATCTAGTTTGTAGAAAAAATATATATATATATATATAATTTATTATTTTTTTCTTTCATACAATAAATATAAACATATAATCATTTTGTCTTTCATTTTTAATCTTTTTTTATTTTTTTCTACCGAATCGCTAATAATTTATTTTAATATTATAATATTTATATTTTAATATTTTTAGGATTTAAGATTTATAGTTTAAAATTAATAAAATTATTTTTTATAATATATTAAAATTAAAAATAAATTATATATAATTATTTTATTTATATTATAAAATAATAAATTCATTACTTAATTGAATTATATATCTAAAAATAATTTAATTATCTTAATTATATTAATTAATATTTTTTATTTTATTAGTCTTTTTATACTAAACGTAAACATATAATTAATGAATGGTAAAGACAAAAAAAAAATACTAAAAAATATAAGAATCTAAAAATAATAAAAAAATTAAAAAAATAAAATCAAACAGAATGATATTTGCATAAATTTAAAATATATTTAAACCTATTTATTATTTTTAAACTAAATTTAACATTAAATAAATATTTTAAAAATATAATTAAATTCTACAATAATGTTATTTATACTTTGATTAAAAAAATCAAATAATTTGATGATCTAAATGGTAAAAAAAATATAATCATAAATTATAATATTATTTTATAAATTTAACTTCAGGTCTACCTCTACTATCACGTCTCTACAAGAGTGATAAGAGTGTCATGTAAGTAGTAAGCAGCACTTTCCTTCTAAGAAACCGGCAACCTTTAATCATCGGGCACTATTCTCTTCTCCATTATTGCAACCTCGATCTAAAGCATCCTTCTTTGGAGTGGTGTCGAAGAAAAAGAATGGAAGAGAAAGAAGGCAAAGGAGGGAAGAGAAGGAAAAGCAAAATAAATAAAAAAAAATAAAACAATGTCGATTTAGAGATCAAATATTCCATAATCATTTAATCACATAATCAAATTCGATCATTAAATAGCTTAATGATCAAGGTTTTACTATTAACTAATCAAATTGATCGCTAATTCATTTACCCACCAAATTTAAAAAATAGAAACTGATTTTTATGTTTATCAACCGATTTTAGTAGTCATTAAACTTAATTTTTTTTATAATGTATTATGTTGAAGTAAACTTCAACATAACTACACATATAAAAGCATATAGTATCAACATATGAATACGAAATTTTCAAAAAACAAAAGTAGATAAATGCTAACAAGTTGTCCAAACCAATTAACATTGACATGATATCAAATCTCAATAATTATCAAACTATTTATTCTAGCATCATTCAGTATGGAAGTACTTTTTGAATATGTTATAAGTGTTTTATATAAAATTTAATTATTTTATTATTAATTTTCTTTTTTCTATCAACATTTGAAAATAAAATATTTTGTGACAAATACAAATATCTAGATTAAATCCTCAATACTACATATGAAAATGGAGAAAAAATTATCAAAATAAGTAATAAATAATTTAGAATATAAATGGAAATTATAATATTTTCTTTATATATAAAGTAGGATAACTATTTTTAAACAAGAAAACGTTTTAACTTTCATTCTTTAGTAAAAGTTTTTTTTTTTTTTTGAGTTTTTCTTCAACAAATTTTTTTTAAAAAAAATTTTTAACTTCTTATTCTCTCATTTAGTCCTAAAATGAATTTTAATATATTTAATAAATTTTTTAATGATTTGTTCTCATCCTATTTATTTCTTTTCTTATCACATAAAATCTTTTATATAATTTTTTCTCTTTTATTTTTTTTCTATTTCTATACACTATAGTTCCATCAAACATTTCTCATTAACTTAAACGAAACTTACGAATGTCAAGTGAGTTAAATCAACCCAATTTAACCTAATTCATCCTTAACTTGTCAAAAAAATAGATTAGGATGGATCCATTTTGAAATTGACTTACAAAATGGCTTAGAAAATTAGTATCATCTAATCATATAATATGTCACATGAATAACTCTATTATATTTAATATAGATCATTTGATAGAGAGACCAATACAATGGACAATTTACATTATCAAACATTCTTTTTGTTTCATTACATTCGACTAAATTATAAGTATTTCACACATTCAAAGATTAAATTATAAACTCTTGATATATTCAAAAACATAATTAAAAGTTTATTCTTTGACAAAAAGATGGAGGAAAAAAATTAAGAATAAAAATAAATATTATAATTATTATTGTAGAAAATTATCTCTTGTTAATCTTAAATGTAAATAAATTTTAACTAATTTTACTTTATTCAATAAAATTACTTTTTTAAATATTTTTATTTATTAAATATTATGTTTTCAATATTTTTTATTCTTATATCAAATTCTAATGAAAGACAATGTAGAAAAAGATTTATTATTAAGAGTTTAATAGTTGTATTGATAGTTTAAAACAATTTTAGGATATCATTCTATCACAAATTATCGATAACTTTTAAGACAGATATTGGAAAATTTAATAAACTTACCTTACACAACATTTTTTTATTTATGTAAAGATATTTTTTATTTTCATACATAACTTATTTTATCTATTATTAAATAAAATTGATACAATTAAATAATATTTAACTAATTTTTCTAATTAGCATAAATTATTATTTTTTACATATGGAATCAGAAAGTATATAAAATATAATTTCCAATTTAAATATAAAATATGAACATACTCTTCTCCCGCGTAAGATCAAATATATAAATATTATTTAGTATAAACAACATTTTTCAGATGATTTAAATATATTTATGTTATTTTATTTAAGTTAAACAAAACATTATAATTTTTTTCATTTTTTCTTACCTGTCAATTTAAATAACCATTTATTTTTTTCTTTTTTTATTTTCTCACTTTTTTCTCCTTTATCTTTCTTTTCTTTTTTTTTTTTCCTAAACGGAACAGCAAAAAGTATCTCAAGTCCTTGAAGCCGTTTCGGTTAAAAGGAGAAGGCGTGTTGCTGAAAAGCAAGTTACGGATATGGGAAGGGTGCTTCACGTGTTTTTCCAGGTCTGATTGATTGTACGAGTTTGATTTATGGGATAGAATCGGATAGACCTGCTTACGTGGAAAGGGTACATAGATCAAAAGAAGAAGGGAAGGGTGTTTTTTCCCTTACCATTACCGACAAGGCATAAGAAAATAAGTTACATATACGAGTTAACAAAATAATTAAATATGTTTAACAGAACCGCACTATCTCTTAAAAATAGCACCCACATCCCTATAAAATTTCTATCTTTAAAGGATCTGCAAATGGAGGAATAAAAAAAAAAACTGAATAATAATACGATGAAATCCAATTAATCAGTTCTTGAAAATAAAAGCCTAATTCCACAGTTATATACCAATAAAAAAGGAAAAAGAAGAAAGCAGATAATTTATCTTTTCCCCCATTGATGTGGGAATGCAGAAGTTACAGCAGTAAAACATACTAGGAGAAACATGGTTGATTGTCATTGTCCAACAATCCTCCAACAATGGGAAAACATGGTTGATTGTCATTGTCCAACAATCCTCCAACAAAACAATCCTCCAACAATGGGAAAACATGGTTGATTGTCATTATCCACCAATCCTCCAACAATGGGAAAACAGGAGAAAAGCGAAATGGAAATTTAGGCGAGGGATGATACTTAAGTATCAATGTTATGATGATTGAATTGATACATAGTGAAGTGAAAGTAAGAAGTGAAAGTAAGAGTGATGTTTTGAACTAATTGAGACATCGATCAAACAGTCTTATCTTAGTTTTTGTGATTTTCACAACAATTTTAACTAAGGCTTTTAATGTTCGGGTACATACTTTGAGTGCTCATGAATTATTTAGAAAGAAGTCTTAAGTCTTTTATAGAAGACGTCTTACCTTCACTTCACGATTACATAAGTGAATTCATCAAGTGCATCTAAAATGACACCACCTCATGGAGCTATAAATTTATTAAGAGCACAAGAATGCTTAACCTTGAACATATTAATTGATAAATCTATCTCATAAGAACCACCCAACTATTGGGCTATGAACTCATTCAGAGCTAAAAGCTTAACCTCTTCTCAACACACTACCACATGTCATGGAGATGGGAAGTATAGTACTTAGAGTGTTCATATGGCTTCGTTTGACCATGGATGGTATCCACTATACTTCCCTCAATCTAGAGGCTTAAGTCCAAATTCCATTGGCAATTCAATAATTACTTTCCTTGCCAGACCTTTAATAAAAGGGTTGATAAATCAATATTTTGTATAATAATTTTGTATCTTTTTTGGGTAAAATCCTAAATATTCTTTACAAATTATCATGCATAATTCACCTTTTTTCTTGAGATTAATGTAACACAACCCACAAACAAAAAGAAAAAATGCAACAAAAATAAGGACTTTTAACCCAAAAGGATGAAGGCACAAAAGATTAGCACTACAACTTTATCTTTTATTTTATCTTTTTCTCTTATTTTATCTTATCTTTTATCTTCTATCTCTTATTTTATTTTATCTTTATCTTTTATTTTATTTTATCTTTTATTTTATTTTATTTTATCTACATGTCATTTTATTTGATCTATATGCTATTTTATTTTATCTCATTGTCCGTGCAAACTCTTAGAAATGTCCACTTCGCATAGTATAAAAAGATGTCGTTTGGAGGCTATAAAACTCACTTTTAGCCCTCTCGACACATGTCATTCTACTCCATCATTCCATACTCTACCATCTCCATTCGTCTAAGTGGTTCTCTCTCCCTTGAGGCTCCTTAGAAGGCACCTAAAGATAAGGCAGAAGGCACAACATAGAGCAAAGGAGGAAAACCCAAATTTCTATGGGTTTTAGTTTCCTTTCTTGACAATTATGTTTGCTTATCCTTTCATCATGTGTATGGATAGCTAAGTTTATTTTGAAGGGTTATGGTGTAGTTATACTTGAAACACTTGAATAATATTTTGAATGCAATTTTTCACTTATTTTCACTCCTTGAATTATCTTATTGCATACTTTATAAACAGTCTTTCTTGCATGATAACCAATTTACTCCTTAGAGATTCTTGTAAGTTAAGAGAATTTATATCCGCTGCGTTGTGGTATCATTGTATGTGTCTTATTGCTTTTTCCCCATCAATATGAGAATGGGAGGATGATGGATGGAAATGGGAGATTCGAGTCTATGACAAAGGGTTGATGAGAAATTCAGATGTTTTTGTGACAAGGTGAGAAAGATGCTTTTGAAAAAAAAAATTATGAGAGTTAATCTTACATGTAAATAAATTTTAATTAATTTTATTCTATTTAATAATTTTTTTAAAATATTTTTTATTTATTAAAGATTATATTTTCAATAAATTTCTTATTTTTATATCAAATTTTAATAGAATACAATGTATAAAAAGATTTATCATTAAGAGTTTAATAATCACTTACATTCATAGTTTAAAACAATTTTACTATATTATTCAATTACAAATTATCGTTAACTTTTAAGATAATTATTAAAAAAATTAACAACATTGTACACAATAATTTTTTATTAATATAAAAATATTTTATATTATCATAAATAATCTATTTTATATATATTATTAAATAAGATTGATATAATTAAATAATGTTTAATTAATTTTTTAATTATTATAAATTAAATTTCTTTTACATACGAGCTAGAAAGATTATAAAATTATAATTTTTCAATTTAAATAGAAAATATGAACATATTTCTTTTCCGTACAAGAAAATATAAAAATATTCTTTTGTATAAAAAATATTTTTCAGATTATTTAAACATATTTATGTTATTTTACTTACACAATTAAACAAAAACATTATAATATTTTTTTTCATTTTTTTTACCAATCAATTTAAATAACCATTTCATTTTTATTTTTTTTCTTTTCTCACATTTTTTCCTTTATTTTTCTTTCCCTGTTTTTTTCCTAAACGAAACAGCGAAAAGTATCTAAAGTCCTTGAGTGCGTTTTCATTAAAATTAATTTTTAAATGAATTATTTCTTTTTTCAAAACATTAAGTATAATAATTTATAAAGTGTTTTGAGTAAATTTTTTTCAAGAAACACTATAAAAAAAGAAAACAATTTTTTACTTTTTCTGGAAGTATTATCTTTTTCTTCTCTAGAAAGTCACATACACTAGAAAGACAAAACTGTCAGTGTGACATTGTACTAATTCAGTACCTGCTTATGTGGAAAGGATACATTGCTCTAAAGGAAAACGCCACGTTGCTGGAAAGCACACAAGGGAAGGGTGCTTCATTTTTTTTTCCCCTCTGATTGTACGAATTTGATTTATAAAATTTCTTAATTAATACTTTGAAGGATATCGGATTTACTTATATTTTTTTATAAGTTGATTTTTTCTTCTACCTCTATGCAACTTTTTTTTTAATGAAATACCTACCGATAAATTTTTACTTTCTAGAAAAGGCAGAAAAGGTGACCCAAACTGCAGACAAATATATAATTAGAAACTAAAAAATTAAAATTATTTAAAAACTAAAAACAATACTTGATAATATAAGAGGAATTAGAAACACATTTAATGAATTAATCCTATATTAAAAAATTAAAAATAAATTATGTATTTGATATTATCGTTATACAATATATGCAATTATATGTATTTAATTTTTATAAAATATTATATAATTGTTAATTAAGTTAATAAAAACTACATATATATTATATATTTATTCTTTTATATATATATATATATATATATATATATATATATATATATATATATATATATATATATATATATTTTTTAATTTCATAATTATTATATATATATATATATATAATTTTAAAAGAATGAATTTCAGTATTTAAAATACATTATAAACTCATAATATCATGTTAAATTCTGACCAATAATAAAAGGTATATTGTAATTCATTTTTTAATTATGATATAATTACAAATTTAGTAAAGAAAAATAAAAAATTATATACTATATTATATAAACTAAATTATAACTCACATTTTAATTTTTTAAGTAAAATTCATTTTAAGCTTTTATTTTTTAAAAATTTTATTTTGATTTAGGTCACTTGATCATTTGTTCAAGAAATTTTCCATTCCATGCACGTGAAGGGACAAAGAGATTTCATGGTTGTTAAGATAAATCTTGAGAAGGCGTATGATTGGTTGAGATGAGACTTCATAATTGATACTTTGAAGGAGGTAGGATTCACTTATCATTTTTGGAAGTTGATTTTTTTCTGTGTTTCTTCTACCTGTATGAAAGTTCTTTTTTATGGAATACCTATTGATGGATATTCACCTTCTAGAGGAGTTAGGCAAGGTGACCCAATTTCACCATACTTGTTTGTTTTATGTATAGATTTGCCCATTTAATTGAGAGAGAAGTTGCCTCTAATAATTGGAAGCCTATCAAATTATGTAGAATAGGATCTTCTATATCCCATTTGTTTTTTGTTGATAACTTGTTATTGTTTAGAGAGGCCAGTATAGCTCAGGTGAATATTATTAATAATTGTCTTAATGCATTTTTCTCATCATCTAGACAAAAGGTGTTGGTGGTTAAAACACGGCTATTAGTTTCTAGAAATGTTCATAATCCTATAGTTATGGAATTAAGTCACATTTCAAGTTTCTGTCTCACAAGCAAACTTGGAAAATATCTTGGAGTTTCTATGTTACATGGCAGGAAAAAAAAGGAAGACTTATGCCTATCTGTTGGAAAATATCCAACGTTGCCTAAGTAATTAGAAGGCTAATTCTCTTTTCTTTGCAGGTAGATGTATTCTAGCTAAAGCAGTTGTTGCAGTTCTTTCTACTTATATCATGTAAACTGTTTTGCTCCCAAAACAGGTTTGTGATAAGTTGGAAAGTATGAATAGGAATTTTGTGTGGGGAAAGTCACAAAATTGTTGAAAGTGACACACTATTGCTTTGAATAAATTTTGCTAGTCAAAGGATGTAGGAGATATGAATTTTCGTGATTTACATCTTTTTAACCATGCTTTTATTATGAAGCCAGGGTGGGGACTGATTACAAATCCATATGCTTTGTGGGTGTGTGTACTCTGAAGTAAGTAGTGATGTATTGACTAATTTATTCCCTCGATGCATCATTTTGATCATGGATATGAAGTTTTGAGAGGTATCTCACTATATGGAAATCTTTGCTCATAGAAGAAATATGAGTTATTGGTGATGGGAGGCAAGTCAAGTTTTGGTGGGATTGTTGGTTGCCTTCAAGGATTATTATTATGGATGTTGTTTGGCAAAAAACACCTAGTAATAAAGTTGAATTCTATGTGAGGGATTACATCCCAACTAAGGGACAATGGGATATTGGAAGATTTCAACAGATTATTCCTAGTTGGGTCATTTCAGAAATTATAGAAATCATTCTTCTTTATGATGTTCTACAAAGTGATTGTTTCATTTGAACACTTGTACCAGATGGAAATTTTTCAACAAAAAACAGCTTATAGGTTGTTAAAAGGAGATGTACGCTTTTGCTTTCTTTTCCTCTGGCTACTAAGATGTTTCAGTTCACCAAGTTGTCTCTTGCCTGCCCGTGGATTCAGCAGCAGTTCGAAAGGTTGACCTATATCGGGAATCTCCGGATCTACGCTTTTAAGGCCCATGAAATTTGGAGAAAGATTTGGGACAAAGATATTCACCCACGTGATAGTTGTTTTCTTTGAAAAGTGGTGCATAATGACATTTTGACTAATGTTATTAGACAAAGTCAAGGTTTATGTCATAATGCACTTTACATTATATGCCACATGGAGAACGAGACCATCATTCATGTGCTAAGAGATTGTGTGAATGCCAAATTTGTTTAGAAAAACATTTCTTCCAATTTGTTAGTGTATATCATCTCAGGTGGGTTGATCGAATGGTTGATACAAAACTTGAATGAAACACAAATTGTTCAAAGTGGTATACAATAGAAAAAACTTTTACTGTTGTTGCTAATGTTTTATGGCAAACTCAAAATAAAATCTTATTTACAGGGGAGGATTTCCATTGTCAAACCTTATGCATGCTTATTTGGCAAAGAACGTGGCAAAATGTTCAATCAATCTTTTAAAGGAAAAGATAACACACAAGAAGGGGGTTGAATTGTATGTATGTGATTTTTGAAAGTTTTTCACAAATTTAAAGGATTTAAAATACAATTTGATATGGTTGCCTAAAGGGAGCATCTAAACTAGTCGTCCAATAGCGACCGCCCAAAGAAATGCATAATTAAACGAGTGAGGGTAAGAGAGAAAAATGTACATAGATTATACTAGTTCACTCTTTCAAGAAAACTATGTCTAGTCCCTTCAACGCTAAGGAATTTCACTAAGTTTAACTGATTTACAAATAGGTATTCTCTACCTCTCCAGGTATTACAACCTTTGTAATCTACTTGATTAGAAGAAAACCAAGTATTATCTACCTCTCAAAGTATTCCAACCCTTGTAATCTACCTAATTACAAGAAAATCAAATATTCTTTATTACTTACCATCTTCAAGCTATGACACCAACTCAATGAGTTTTTGCAATAACTTTACTTATATAGTGAGTGTATTACAATACAATTCACAAAAACTTAACTTTTCTGAGCTGAGCTAAGTAAGTTATGTGACACTCTTTTACCATGAATACTTAAATTAAAATAATCAAGTAAATAAGAAGGAAGACAAGGTAATAGATAAAACCAAGGAAACTCAATTAAGGATAAAAGGTTCACATGGTCATTATTATGTTCAAACATTAAGTACACATAAAAAAATTATCCCATAAATTATTAATGTTGATCTAAACACATCATTCATGTGTTTGACACATATTTCAAATATATAATTCACTTTCATTTCTGTATACATTTAATGAGTGATTGATATGCCCATCATTTTCAAATATTAAAGATGCAAAAGTACATATGAAAAGACATAGACCAATATTCTAAATCCCAAGCCCCGATGTCACACAAATCAGAGCAAGTTTCTGTTTCTTCAAAACTTGACACCACGAGTGCCCTCAACATTACCTAAAAGAAAACCACAAGAGAGTACGGTGAGAAATAGCATTCCATCATATATAAATGCAGATAGTACCCCAAATCTCACTCATTACCGTACCCAATTACTAACAGTTAACAAATAATCATATATCAATCACACATTCCATCGCATTCAAAATCAATCACATTCCATTCACGTTTACAAAATGCACACGCTCTCACAATGCATATGCTCATCACCACACCTAAGATTCTTGATTCGAAACTCCACACCATGGGTGAACCTCCTCAATCCTCTTAGTTATCACTAATGATGGCCACATCGTTAAACACCCCATATGGCCGGTGTGTCGCACAGTTAAACACCACCTATGGAATACATCTAGGAATTCACTACGATATTTGTCCGATCTCAAGAAAATTTATAATCTTACTCACTAATGCAAGGTTTTTGTTGCACCCCAAAACTGTCCGGTACTGAGTCTCCCCGGGACCCACCTTGACCCACGTATAAAAGGTAGTTCCAACAAACTCAGCACCTACCAGGAGAGAATCACAGGAGGAGAGTAGGGGATAAGATATGGGATATTAGATCCTAAAATTAAGGAGAGAATCATGGGAGGAGAGTAGGGGATAAGATATGGGATATTAAATCCTAAAATTAAGGAGAGAATCGTGGGATATTAAGGCAACTACCATCCCAATCCAAAGCCTATAAAAAGCCTCAAAATGAAGGGTTGGGAGAGAAATTTTTCTGAGTAGAAACTCTAGAAAAGAGAGAGTAGAAACTCTAGAGAAGATAGAGTAGAAACTTTGGGAAATTGAGAGCAAAAACTCTGGGAAATTGAGAGTAGAAACTCTAGGAAATTGAGAGCAGAAACTCTAGAAAAGAGAGAGCAGAAACTCTAGAATGCTGAGAAAAGGAAAGCCGACGACATCACGACACAAGCCAGATGAAAAACCAGAACGAGCCGGAAGTACTAGACAAAGGGAAGAAGACACCGAACTCCTCTGGATATCAGGTTAGTAAGTAAATGCACAAATATTTTCCTTGGTGAAGCCTTAGGTAGCCCCTTCCCTCTCTACAAAACCAAAGCCAAATCTCCCAACCCTCTTTCTCCCAAGCCTCCCTCTTGCCGAGGATGAATTCGCCTCGGCCTCCCTTGGCCGGGACGAAACGGTCTCACTGTGACATCCTCCATCGCTAGGATTGAGTTCATCTGGGCCTCATGTGGGCCAACCATCCTCCTAAAAATTTCTGTCACCAAGGTCAAATTGATCTTAGCCTAAACACAGCCAAGTTGGTATTGACTAGTTTCACCTTTTCTTAACTAGTAACCCAGCCAGAACTACGTTCACTTTGATTCCTCTAAAGCCGAGGTACGTAGGCATAGGAGGCACACTCCTATCAAGTCTTAAACCCCAAAACCTACGACACCTTACCTAAACCTCCTCCCTCTCGGGACCCACGCCAGAAACACGACCCAAACACAACCATCATCCCTATTCCCATATAGCTAGCTCAGGGTAACTATCAAGTGATAGGCATGTTGCGGCTCCCTACGCCCCTAGTGTGTAACAAACTCCAGAACTCACATTTCTAATTCCAGACCAGCCTTTCCATTAGGTTTCCTAGCGTTCCCTAAACCAAAACGTCGGTGGCGACTCCTTTGTGGCCGACTCGGTCTCGGCCCACCCAGCTAAACATCATGATTTAGGTTGTGACAATTCTCAATTAGTTTAGGGAGACTTAAAAAGAGAATTAGGGATGTCTTAAACCCTAAGGGGTAAGAAGGTTTAATTAACCACATGTTTTAAAACAAGAGTGGAAAGTTTCTTTTGACAAAAATTGTAAATGATGGACTAAAGACATCTTACCACAAATAGGTTTCCTGGTGTTCCCTAAACCAAAATGCCGGTGACGACTCCTTTTGTGGCCAACTCGGTCTCGGCCCACCTAGCTTGACATCATAATTTAGGTTGTGACAATTTTTAACTTAAGAGAAACTTCTACCTTAAAAGGTCGACTATTGGGTTCTCACACTAAAGATCGCATAACTTAAAGAACTCACATCTTCCATTTAACTTTTATTAAACAACTATACCATGACTCATCTCCAATAGTACGAACTAGTATCCTTAGATACTACTCAAGCTTCTCTCAAACTAAACAATCATTAACAAAATTTGCTATGTCTCTTTCCATTTAGGCCACCAAAATATCCCCTTAAGGTCTTGATATATCAAAGTTACTTCAGGTGGAAATTAAGCCTACTTCTATAACCTTCCTCAAAATCAAACGCCAAAGTGTAGGTTTACTAGGCACACATATCCGATTTCCAAGTCTTATTACTCTATATACACCCAAGGTGAAAACTCTCTCCCATTATTCTGTTATATGGCTACACACGTCTAGCAACCAAAAATGAATCCTCCAACTGAGCTTCTCTAATCTCCCTCGACTAATCATTACTTACCTGAATCGTTCCTAATCTTACACTATTAGGGGTCATCTCATAAGCCAAACTCAAATCCCTGAACTGGGTAAAAAGGTCCATCTCTCTAATTGTCAAGGAAGATATAGGAAGAGATTTTCTACTTAAAGCTTCCGCTATAACATTAGCCTTACCTGGATGGTAACTTAACTCGAAATCATAGTCCTCAAGAAATTCTAACCATCTCCTTTGCCTCATATTCAATTCCTTTTGATCGAATAAATATTTAAGGTTCTTATAATCACTAAAGACCTCAAACTTAGAACCATACAGATAATGTCTCCAAATCTTAAGAGTGAACACTACAACCGCCAACTCAAGATCATGGGCAGGGTAATTTCTCTCGTGGATTTTCAATTACCTAGAAGCATAAGCCACCACTCTACCCTCTTGCGTCAGCACTCCACCTATACACATCCTAGAAGTATCACAATATACTACAAGAGGCTTACTAAGATCCAGCAAAACTAAAACTGGTGCACTAGTCAAATTCTCCTTAAGGGTTTGGAAACTATGTTCACACTTACTATTCCATACAAAAGCAACCCCCTTCCTGGTCAACTCAGTTAAAGACAATAATATCTTAGAGAATCCCTCTATAAACCTCCTATGCCATCTAGCCAACCCAAGGAAACTCGTAATTTCACTCACTAACTTGGGGTCTCCCACTTAAGAATGACTTCTACCTTAGAAGGATCAATACCTATATCTCCCCTAGAAGTCATATGACCTAGGAGACTCAGCTCCTCTAACCAATAGTCACACTTAGATAACTTAGCATACAGTTGTTTATCCCTAAGAACCTAAAGTACTATCTTTAAGTGTTCCTCATGCTCCTCTCTAGTCTTGGAGTAAACTAGTGTCATACCCCAAAACAGTTCGAGCCCAAAACCTTATGGCCCATCCCAAACAGACACCATTGAAATCAAATTAAATAAAAGCCCAAACCGAATCGGTCCCGGCCCAATCCATATGTTGGGCCTGAATTTCCCATAAACAGTCTAGGACAAAATTAACTGTTGCGGAAAACACGGGTCAACCACCGCAGACAAAAAGCAACCGCTGGGGAAGTTAACTATCGGATACTTGGTAATTCCCAATAACTTCCCTGTTGATTACAGGAAACTGAAACTTCCAATAACCGATTCTGAGGCCTATATAAAGCCTTCAGATACAAGAGCAAGGAGAGGATTCTTCTTGAAAAAATAGGGAGAGAAGAAAAGAAAAAATAGGAAAACATAGAAACTAGCTGCAGTACAAAAGAAACAAGGCAGACCACCCAAGAAGAGTAAGATTAGAAGGAAGGAGTACAAGTCGTCACAGGAAAAAGATCAAGCATTTTTGGAATCCAGGTAAGTAATAAATGACTTCATCGTCTTTCTAGGCTAATTTTGATTCCATTCTGGTATACATGAATCATTCCCATCCATACCATCTTAGGCCTGAACTCATCCTTTCCTTGTAAACTAAAAAATAGTTTATCCTCTTGTATAAACAAAACTGAGTTCATATCGATTCCAGTAGAGCCGAATTCACTTCGGCCTTATCAAAAGCCGAATTCATCTCGGCCTAACACTTTACACTCGTACCCCGATTCCTCACCAAGTCGAGTTCACTTCGGCCCAATCACAGAACCTCACTCCCTGACTCTCCACCACTTAAGACCGAATCCATATCAGCCTGAAGCCCTAGAACCGATATTAACTAGTATCATCCCTCCCTAACCAAGGACCAAACCAGAACTACGTTGACTTTGACTCCTTTAAAGCCGAGGTACGTAGGCACAAGAGACATCCTCCTATCAAGTCATAAAATTAAAATAAAAATAATTTACTTCTACCATTGATTATCCTTGACGTTCACTGAACCCAACTTTAAGTATTATCCTCCCGACCTCACTGTTAACCTAGGGTAACTATCATGTGATAGGCATATTGGACACTCTGTGTTCCCTATGTGTAACCAACTCCCGAACCTTCAATTCTTTGATCCTTGGGCCAACCTTATCCCTGGTTTCCTAGCGTTCCTTAGAAAAACGTTGGTGGCGACTCCCAACGGCCGAATCCATTTCGGCCATCTCCAACTGAATTCACTTCGGCCTATTCCAATCAAACATGCACTTCATTACAAAAGAGGTTGTGACAACTAATATGTCATCCATAAAGACAACTACAAATTTATCCAAGTAGGGATGAAAAATTTTGTTCATGTAATCCATAAAAATAGCAGGGGCATTAATCACACCAAAAGGCATTACTAAATACTCGTAATGTCCATACCTAGTCCTAAAAGCAGTTTTAGGTATACCTTCCTCCTTAACTCTAATATGGTGATAACCCGACCTAAGATCCATCTTACTAAACATGCATGCCCTTACCAACTGGTCCATAAGGTCATCTATCCTGGACAATGGATACTTATTCTTAATAGTTATCTTATTCAATTGTCGGTAGTCTATGCACAACTTCATGCTTCCATCCTTCTGTTGAAAAGCCAATAAAAACGGCCACCGTTTTTATTGTCAATAAAACGGCCACCGTTTTTATTGTCAATAAAACGGCCACCGTTTTTATTGTCAATAAAACGGCCACCGTTTTTATTGTCCATAAAACGGCCACCGTTTTTATTGCCCATAAAACGGCCACCGTTTTTTTTCTTTTTAATTCCTCTTCCGTTACGCGGTTTCCTTCCCTTATATAAGGGGAGCGTAGGCAGTAGGAAAGATACACCACCGAGAGAAAAATAACAAAGAGTGTCCCAACAGTGTGGGAGAAAATTCCCAAATTGTTTCCTTGTTCTTTTGTTGTAATTACTTTATTAGTAAATTACATTCTTTGCCACTGGGTAGTGTGTTTTTCTCATCTTTTATTTTAGTTGTGTGTTCTTATGCTATTATCTGAAACCCAACACCTTCTTCTTCACTAATAGTGTGGTGCTCCCCAAGGTGATACACTAGGTCTTACAAATTTCTTTTCCAACAAATCCTCTAATTGTTTCTTAAGTTCAGCCAATTTTAAGCGTGACATCCTGCTGTAGGGTGTAGCTGAAATAGGTCTCATCCTCGGTACTAAGTCTATAGAAAACTCTATCTCTCTAAGGCGGTAACCTAGACATATCCTCAGAAAACACATTAGAGGAAGCAATCTTTTTTGTAACATCCTAAAATTTATTTAATTATTTTTAGAAATTAATTACATTATTATTATTATTATTATCAATTTTATTTTAATAGAGTGGTTAATGATTTTATAAACTAATGAGGCTTTATCTAAATTATTTTCACTTATTAATTTAATTAATTAAATTAACGGAAGAGGCTGACGGGCGGGTCGGGTTGACCCGACCCAGCTAGAATATTAGACAGAGGGTAATCAGTTTACCTTAATTGGTGTTTTACGCGTCAAACAGCCAGACCTAGAGAAGAAAGAACGCCGACCTGCAAGGAAGAGGAGCTAGGGTGTTCAGACCGTCCTAGAGTGGCATTAGATCATCACTATTCTTCGCATCTAAGGTACGGGGGAGATTGGTTCGGTCATATATGAATGTGGGAGGGTACGAGTAGTGAGGACAATCCCTAAGTCCCTATAGGATCTAAATTCTCAATTTCATTTGATTATTATGTTTTAAAAATATTTTAATCGGTAGAAAAGATTTGTCAATATGGTCTGTGGTCTGATTAACGTCTTGTCCTAATGTGATTTTGTTGGGAAACTATATGATTAATTGCCCTAATTACTTGATTCTTGTGTTGTTTATGGTTGTTCATGATTTGAGGCTCTTGTGTGCAATGATGAGACTGGGTGAAATTCGATGGTGTTTTATGTGCGTTTCTGTGCTTTCTGATGAATGATTTATAATAATGATGGTTAAATTAATATGGTTGGGTATGATTGTGGATTGTGCGAATGATGTATAAATAAATCATGAGAATAAGAGTGTAGATGAGAATCCATTGAGCATGGACATGAGAAGCATGAGATGCATGAGCAGCCAGACGTGGCTATAATACCCTAGCCATATGTGGTGTTTAACAGGGGGGACTAATGATGGGGGACAATCATATGCATGGGCCACAAGTGGTGTTTAACCATGTTGCACGCCGGCCATATGTGGTGTTTAACGGTTGTGTGGAATGTCTTCGCACGGGTCATAGGTGGTGTTTAATTATGCGACACACCGGCCCATACGGGATGTTAACTGTGTGGTCATCATTAGTGATAACTAAGGGGATTGAGGAGGTTCGCCCATGGTGTGAAGTTCCGACTAGAGACTCTTAGGTGGGGTGATGAGCCTATGCATTGTGCGAGCATGTGCATTTTGTAAACATGAATGAACTGTGATTGATTTTGAATGAATGAAATGTGATTGATATATGAGCATCTGTTAACTGTTAGTAATTGAATACGGTAATGGGTGGGATTTGGGGTACTATCTGCCTTTATATATGATTGAATGCGATTTTTCACCGTACTTTCTCTTATTGTTTTCTTTTAGATAACGTTGAGGGCACTCATGGTGCCAAGTTTTGAAAAGGCGAGGTCTTGCTCTGATTAGTGTGACATCGGGGTTCTAGAAGTTAGAATAGTTGCTCTATGCCTTGATGTTTGAATGACTTATTTTAAAGATGATGATGACTTTAGTTTTCTCAACTATAATGTTTAGATCTAAAACCTCCTTGAAAACTTTGTGCCTACCTTTTAATTATCATGTGAACCTTTTATCCTTAATACGAATTGTGCTTTTTTGGTTTTAACTATTACCCTGTCTTCATTTTATTTACTTGATTATTTAATTTAAGTATTCGGGGTAGAAGGATGTCACATTTAGTGGTATAAGAGTAGGTCGATTCATTCGGCCGTGAGTTATGTGTCTAACACGTTTTGCATTGCGTTTGTTAACATGGTTGGACTGATTTGAAAGATGACAATAAATTTTTTGTTCTGTTTTGCATTGTGTTGAATGTTGGGTGATTCATTCGACCAATGAGTTATGTGTCTACCATGTGTTAGTGTTTATTTATGTTAAGTGTGATGTACAAGTGCAGTAATCTAGTGTATTTTAAGGAAGTGTTGAGGTAATATAGATGTTCCTTTGTTGGTTGTTGTATCAAGCATCCCTATTGCTAACTACGATCTATTGAGCCTGATCACCTCAATATGTTGTTAAAGGCAAAAAGGACTCTTGGCGAGCTGGTGGATCAATTGATTTGAAATGTTTTCTTTTGAAGAATGAACATTTTGTTGTGACTAGCCTAAGTAGCTATTTATTTTGGATGTCTGTGAAGTTTGAGGAATGAGTTCCTCATCCTTGTTCTAATAAAATTGGAAAGTGATGATGTGATGTGTTTTATTGCTGTATTTATTATTGTTTAGTGTGTTTTTGGTGCTTACTATTATCTTAATCTCAATAGATTAAGATGGCAGTAAAGAGAGTGTGAAGATTCATGCTTCACAGCTCATGGCAAGGGCCTTAAGTAATTAATGAGTTAGAGGGGATACTTGAGGATAGTGCTTCAAACTCTTAGAGATTAACATGCTAAATTATTTGATTGTGACCTTTGGTTAGAAGAAGTGAGTTCTTTAGGTCATGTAATCTATAGAAGAAGTATAGGGGTAGATCATTCTGAGGCAGAAGTTGTTCTTAAGTGGGAGATCCCTTAATCGGTGAGTGAGCATAGAAGTTTTCTTGGACTAGTTGGTCATGAGAGAAGGTTTATCTAAGTTAGCTTGACCTTGATGGAGTTGGTTAGGAAGGGAGTTGTTTGGGGTAGAATAGTTAGTGTGGGTATAGCTTCCAAACCCTTAAGGAGAAGTTGACTAGTGCACCAGTTTTAGTATTGTCAAACCTTAGTGAACCTTTTGTAATATATTGTGATACTTCTAGGATGTGTATAGGTGGAGTGCTGACGCAAGAGGGTAGAGTGGTAGCTTATGCTTCTAATCCACGGGAGGAATTACCCTACCCATGATCTTAAGTTGGAGGAATTACCCTACCCATGATCTTAAGTTGGCGGCTGTAGTGTTCATTCCTAAGATTTGGAGACCATAAGGCTTTAATGTTCTTGAAGTGTCAAAAGAAACAGAATTTCTTCCCTTTATCTCACTACAAGGATTTATGGCCATGATTCCCTTATCTTCATGGGAACCATTGCTTTCACCCATTGATGACGCTGGAGAGAACCCATCAGTGGATACAGAAGGTGACATGCAATAACGATTCTTTTTAACAGATGGATAAGTTGGGTGACAACATTTTTCTAAGGTGATTTCGTTGGTTATTATTCTGTGGTTAGATGGAGGGATAAGGGAACAACTGCAAGCAGAAGGGTTGCTATTAGGGGTATCATTTTTCACTATTGAAAACTCAATAAAGTTGCTGTAGGGTGAACACAAACAAGTGGAGCCATTTATGCAAGAATGAGAGCTCAACGATGAAAATTCCTGAGAGAGTAGTACAACTAGTTAGATTTCTCTACCAAACATTTTCTGCAATAACAGTCATTGCTTTAAATTTCATAGAATCAAGGCCAGTAATAAAGGTACGATATTTGTGTGCCATTGTGCATTTAGAAACCTTACCTCTTGCTTTGACAGTTTTGCTTTCCCCATTTACTTCATTTGAAAACAGAGGAACTATTTTGGTGGGAGCTATTGAGGCATTTCTTTTAACTCTTCTTGATATTGTGGTGGCCTAAATGGAAAGAGACA
Organism: Mucuna pruriens; assembly: GCA_025330945.1. NCBI lineage: Eukaryota > Viridiplantae > Streptophyta > Magnoliopsida > Fabales > Fabaceae > Mucuna > Mucuna pruriens. Next base: position 1,701,565 of record JAENHJ010000042.1, on the reverse strand, counting down.
TAACGGATGTTGTTAATGATTGTTTAGTTTGAGAAAAGCTTGAGTAGCATCTAAGGATACTAGTTTGTACTATTGAGATGAGTCATGGTATAGTTGTTTAATAAAAGTTAAATGGAAGATATGAGTTCTTTAAGTTATGTGATATTTAGTGTGAGAACCCAATAGTCAGCCTTTTAAGGTAGGAGTTTCTCTTAAGTTAAAAACCTTGCATTAGTGAATAAGATTATAAATTTTCCTGGATTGGACAAATACCATGGTGAATTCCTAGACGTATTCCTTAAGTTAGCATAGTCTTTAACTCAAGAATCTAGGAAGGGAGCGAGGTTTAGGTGGATTGATAATTTGGAATTAGTTCCTAATGTCTTGGAGAAGCATTATATAGCGTGCCAACCTTAGTAATACCTGACCTTAGTTATTGAGAAGAGTGTTGTCACTAGATAGTGAGGATGTATTTTAATCTTACAGACAAATGGGAGTTGTAAGACGAATTATGTGACCCCTAGCTTGGAGGTAGTAGCAGTAATGGCTACTCTTAAGATTCGAAGACACCACTTGCATGATTTTAAGTTGATATTCTCGATGACGTAGAAACACTAAGTGGAAATTCAACTAGTAGGAGAGGAACCTAAAATAGTTAAGGTGATTGGGAATTGCAAATGACCAAGGTTTTAGGAAGCCATCACTAGGTAGAATCAAGACAATAAAATATGTCGTAAATAGGAAATCCTTTCGCATCCTTTGGTATGATTAGAGGGCATGATCTGTTAACTAGTTAGAACACCCATTTTAGTGGATAGAAGAGGAACCATAAGACGAGGGAATATGATTTTCTAGATGGCATTAAGTAATTTAGAAATGGAGTTATGTACTTAGTAAGTCTTAGAAGAGGATCGTACGGTAGATTTAATATCGAATCGAGGTGGTATAGATGCCTGAGGATCTTTGAAAGATATTTTGGCAGCTTAAATCATGGGAAGAGTGGATAAGTGTGAGCACCTATTGGGTTGACAGGTTGGAATCCTAGAGTTATTTTAGAACTTGGGGGAGAGATTTTATTAAACTCGAGGAATCTAATTTGATTGGGTTCAGTCTACCACTTCACCCGTGCCATGTACACAATAATTGCACATGTTTCAACTCTGGACATACATTGTTATTCTGGCAAGTAATCAAACTAACTTGTTTGAAGGTTAAAAGAAGACTAGGTATGAGAATTGATACTAGAAATTGTGAAAGATTTAAGGTTAACTGGTTTAGAGAGGTGAGATGATTATTTAGACAATGCAAATCGAGTAAGGACTGTCGTTAGAAACACTAAATGAGTAAGGGGAGGGCAATTGTAAGGGTATGGGAAGTACTTACTCTGTGTAAATTCGATGACGAATTTTCTTTTAGGAGGAGAGAATTGTAACATCCTTAATTTTATTTAATTATTTTTAGTAATTAATTACATTACTATTATTATCAATTTTATTTTAATAGAGGGGTTAATGATTTTATAAACTGATGAGGCTTTATCTAAATTATTTTCATTTATTAATTTAATTAATTGAATTAACGGGGGAGGCTGACGGGCGGGTCGGGGTTGGCCCGACCCAGTTAGAATATTAGACGGGGGTAATCAGTTTACCCTAATTTGTATTTTGTACGTCAGACAGTCAGACCGAGAGGAGAAAGAACGCAAATCTGCAAGGAGGAGAAGCTAGAGTGTTCAGATCGTCCCGGAAACGCATCAGTTCTTCTTTGTTTATCGTCTCTAAGGTACGGAGGAGATTGGTTCGTTCATATATGAATGTGGGAGAGTACGAGTAGTGAAGGCAATCCCGAAGTCCCTCTAGGATCTAAATTCTCAATTTCGTTTGATTATTATATTTTAAAAATATTTTAATCGGTAGAAAAGATTTGTCAATATGCTCTGTGGTCTGATTAACGTCTTGTCCTAATGTGATTTTGTTGGGAAACTGTATGATTAATTGCCCTAATTACTTGATTCTTGTGTTGTTTATGGTTGTTCATGATTTGAGGCTCTTTTGTGCAATGATGAAACTTGGTGAAATTCAACGGTGTTTTATGTACGTTTTTGTGCTTTCTGATGAATAATTTATAATAATGATGGTTAAATTAATATGGTTGGGTATGATTGTGGATTGTGCAGAGTGTGGATGAGAATGCACTGAGCATGGACATGAGAGGCATGAGATGCATGAGCAACAAGACGTGGCTATAATACCCTGGCCATATGTGGTGTTTAATAGGGGGACTAATGATGGGGGATGTCACAATCTAAATGATGACGTTAGGGACATCCATTTTGAGGTCGGCCGAGACCAGGTCGGCCGAGACCATCTCGGCCTCTCTTCAGCCGAATCATTCTCGGCTGTCAGGAGTCGCCACCTACATTTTTCTCAGGAATGTAAGGAAACCTAGGGAAAGGCTGGTCTGGTATCAGAGCTGTGGGTTCGGGAGTTGATTACACATCGAGAACACAAGGTGCCCCCAATGTGCCTATCACTAGATAGTTACCCTAGGCTAGCTGTAAGGGATAGGGACTCACTTGTGTTTGGGTCTGTCAGGGTATTTCCGGCTTGGGTTAATGTGGGTTAGATATTATAATGTATCAGGCTTTCCTTTACTGGGGGGTTTACGGCTTGACTTGATAGGAGTATGTCCCCTATGCCTACGTACCTCGGCTTTAGAGGAGTCAGAGTCAACGTAGTTATGAGCTTTTAATAGGGTAGATGGGACTGGGTTAGCTGTAGGCTAACGTCGGTTTCTCATCGGCTGAGACAGACTCGGCCCCGAGAGGGGGGCCCTTCCCTAACAGGATGACTACCAGACGGCATGGTCAAACAGTATTCTAATCCTAGCATGCAACATGATGACCCTTAGAGGAAAAGAAAAAGAACCAACCTGGAATCGGGAGCGGGTAGACTTTCCTTGCTTGTTGACCAGTATCTCTGTTTGCCCTTCAGCCTGGACTTGGAGTGCCTGCTTCTTCTGTTCTTGGCAATCGTCAGCTTTCCGTCTCTCTATTCTCCCGGTCTTTTCGCTTGTTCCTTTTTTTTTTTTCTTCCTTCGCATGGGAGGCTTATATAGAGTTTTCCAGCCGCCAGTAGTTGCCCTTGGGGCTCCGCGTAATGGCGGTTGTTGGGCTGGAAACCGAATCTGTTCAACGTGGGGGTTAAGATTCGTTTAGATATTCGGGCGACTCGGCCCTGGATTCATGCAACGGACAAGGTGGACTCGGTCTCGTCTTCTGGTTTCAGTCTCGGATTTGACTGGGTCTCGGGATGACACTAAACCGTTCTGCGTGGGGGTTAAGATTCGCTTAGATATTCGGGCGACTCGGCCCTGGATTCATGCAACGGACAGGGTGGACTCGGTCTCGTCTTCTGGTTTCAGTCTCGGATTTGATTGGGTCTCGGGATGACTCTTTAGTGGTCTTGGCCTAATCTTGGGTTGACTCCTAGGGGTTACGGTCTTAGGTTTGACTGGTTCTGAGATGACTCCTTAGTGGGTCTCAGCCCAGTCTTGAGTTGATTTTTAAGGAATTGTGGTCTCGGGTTTGGGCCTGCAGGTTTTGGCCCGGACAGTTTTGGGGTGGCAACAGGAACAATCATATGCATGAGCCACAAGTGGTGTTTAACCATGTTGCATGCCTGCTATAGGTGGTGTTTAACGGTTGTGTGGAATATCTTCGCACGGGCCATAGGTGGTGTTTAACTGTGCGACACACCAGTCCATACGGGGTGTTTAATCGTGTGACCATCATTAGTGATAACTAAGAGGATTGAGGAGGTTCACCCATGGTGTGGAGTTTCAACTCGAGACTCTTAGGTGTGGTGACGAGCATATGCATTGTGCGAGCATGTGCATTTTGTAAACATGAATGAACTGTGATTGAATTTGAATGAATGAAATGTGATTGATATATGAGCATCTGTTAACTGTTAGTAATTGAGTACGGTAATGGGTGGGATTTAGGGCATTATCTGCCTTTATATATGATTGAATGCGATTTCTCACCGTACTTTCTCTTGTTGTTTTCTTTAGGTAACGTTGAGGGCACTCATGGTGCCAAGTTTTGAAAAGGCAGGGTCTTGCTCTCAGATTAGTGTGACATCGGTGTTCTAGAAATTAGAATAGTTGCTATATGCCTTGATGTTTGAATGACTTATTTTAAAGATGACGATGACTTTAGTTTTCTCAATTATAATGTTTAGATCTAAAACCTCCTTGAAAAACTCTGTGCCTATCTTTTAATTAGCATGTGAACCTTTTATCCTTAATACAAATTGTGCTTTTGGTTTTAACTATTACCCTGTCTTCATTTTATTTATTTTATTAATTTAATTTAAGTATTCGGGGATAGAAGGGTGTCACACTATCCGCCCCCATTAATTCAATTAATTAAATTAATAAATAAAAATAATTCAGATTAATGCCTCATCAGCTTATAAAATCATTAACTCCTCTATTAAAATAAAATTAAATGTAAATATTTAAGTACTAAATTAATTTTTTGCCATCATGAATAATAATAATAATAATAACATTTCAGTTTCAAAATGCAATTATTTAATAAAATAATTTCCTGCAGCAATTAATAATTAAAATAAAATTGATAATAATAATAATGAAATTTGTTTCTAAAAATAATTAAATAAATTTTAGGATGTTACAAGTTATACAAAGAGTGTTGTCCAAAAGCAATTTTAAAAGTATAAGAGTGTATCACGTTTTTGTATCTTTCGTTCTTTTTCATTTTCAAGTTCTTTGCTCTATTCGAGCTTGATCCATCCCTTTTTATAGCATATGAAAATTTGAATGTTGTTTGTGCATGAAAATTATTTGAATCAGCATTAAATGTCACAGTTCTGAATTTTATAAAACTTCTGTAAAGACTCCTTTTTCTAAAGAAAAAGAAGATTTTGTGTTAGAAAAAAGTTGTTTTTCTCTAAATTCTACGTGTTGTATACTATTTATGAGTGAGGAAGTTTTTGTTGGTTCCTTTTGAATGGATTCATGATCTGGGCTACCTTGTGTCAAACTTGACTTGTAATATAAAATATTTGTTGTTATTCTTCAACAATATGAAGGCTTAACACATTTTCAATAGTATACTAGGTAGACATTTGAACATTGGATCAAGACAATTAACTCTTTATACTAAAGAAAGAATCCAGTAAATAAGATAAGCTAGATAAACAAAACTGTATGCTTTTAAGAAAGATATTTCCTTTTGACGATAGGGGCGTCTTTAGACTCTAAGTTCACTTGTGGACGGTGAACTCATCATTGGACGTCACACTTTTCTATGCGTTGGATGAGTCCTTGGGACATCAAACTCTCATATTGCATGATGAATCTTTCTTTGGACAGTGAACATGTCCTTTGGATGGTAAGTTTCTTTCTGGATAGTGAGTTCCTCTTTGGACGATCAACACGTCCATGGTTGCTGAACTATTCTATGGACCCTTGACTTTGCCTTTAGATGTTGATTCCCTTTATGGATGCTGAACTCTCTTTTCGAGCAGTGAGGTTCTCTATGGACACAAAATGTCCTTTGGACAGTGAGTATTGCTATACACGCTAGGAATGTCTTTTGGACAATGAGTTACTTTATGGATGCTAGGAGTGTCCTTTAAACGATAAGTGACTAGATGGACGTTGAGCACATCTTTGGAGACTGAAAATGTCATTTGGATTCCGAGTCTCGCTATAGACTTAGGGAGTATCCTTTAGACGACAAGTGACTCTATGGATGCTGAGTCTTGTTATGGACACTGAAAATGTCTTTTAGCCGACGCTCCTTATGAACGCAATAGATAAACTTCTATTATAAAATCAATTTCTTTTAAACGGATGTGTTCCAACTTTTAAGTCCAATATCCTACAGTTCTTTTGAAATCTAGAAAATAGTGGTCAATCATAGTATATTATCCATTTTCATAATATTTGTTATAATCAAAACACTTGAGTCATTTTGGACGATAGACTTTATGCTCCAACATCTTATGAATGTGTGGTTCATCAAGTGGGGAAGGTTTCACATGTTTAGCTATTTAAATGGGATGCTTCTCTTAGTGGCTGGACAAAGGTGAATACAGATGCATAGGTAAAAGCTAGTGATCAACATACTTCTTGTGTAGGTGTGTTTTATTCTCCATCTAGTGAATGAATATTAAATTTCCTTTGAAATTTAGGGACCACTAATGTTCTTATGATAGAACTTTGGGAGGTTTTGTAGCCCTTCAAGTAGCTTGGAATATAAGTATTAAGTATATTGGGTGGAATGTGATTCTAGATTGTTGTTTAAGTTTATTATTAAAGGTGTTAATAGTTGTCATTTGTATAGATCGATGGTAGATATTATTCGTTATGAGAAGTCAAAATATCTCATGTATTTAGAGAGGTTAATGAACTTGCAAATTATCTAGCTTCTTTAGCTCATAACAAGGAGCTTGGGTTACACATCTTGGATAGACCTCCTGTGGATAGTAGTATTTTTCTTGTTAAAAATATAATGAGACTAGCAATGTCTTATAATATTACTATGTAGTTTCGAGCATTTGTTTCCTTCACAAATTTTTTATTATTAAAAATAACATTGTATTACAATATAAAATGTTTATTATAAATTTAAAATATCATCTATATATTAAAAAATATTTATTTATTATAAATTTTAATTATAATATAATTTATATATTCAAAAGTATTTATTGAAAATTTAAGATATATAAAATAAATATTTATTTTGTGTATAAAAAATATTAGTATATATATAACTTAAATAGAAAACAAATGACGCATATATTTACTATAGCTCGACAAACGCATGGATCAACTAGTTTGTAATTGTTTCAATATAAATAGTGATACAGTGAGAGTTCAAGTATTGAGTATGCATTACTCAAAGGGAGAGCATTATTACCCATAATAATTCTGTCTAACTTGAATTAAATTATTTAAGATAAAGAATAATTTTGATATATAAAAAATACTATATATATTATTAGTATTAATACTGTTAATAAATGTTATCACACATCAGTATCAATTCATTAATAAATATATTTATCTAGAAGTATAATAATATGTCTTAATTTATATTTATTATATAGTCACAAGCAACCAAAAAAAAATTATGAGAAACCATGGTCTCAACATAAGCATAACTACTGAATAATTTTATAAAACTAGTATTTTAAGAAAAAAATTATATTGATCCAAAATTATTTTATATTTCATTCTTTTACATCAAAATTAATGCAATGCGGTATATGCTACATTACAAATTATTTGATTATATTCTCACCGATAACTTTTTGACAAAATTTGACAGAAATACTTAAGAATATATATAATTATAATTTAACAAATGGATGGATAAAATAAATACATCGTATTTATATTATTATAGTAGAAATTGATGTGAAAAAATTGGTTTGAAAATAAAATTATTCTAAACTTTATATGCGGTTAGTTATTACCAAAATAGTAAATAATAGTTATACTACTAGAAATGTAGTATTTACTTGGAAATTTTTTTGCGAAAAATAATTTGAAATTTTGTTATGAAATATAATCTAAAAATTTTTTTTACGGATTTTTGTTACCAAAATATATTCGTAGGAATTTCTTGCAAATTTTGCTACTATTTCAACAATTGTACAATTTTTTGTGGATAAAAAATAGTAGAAAATTTGTATATTGTTTTTGTTTCCTATGAATTTATTTGAAAATAAATATTTGTAGGAAATATTTCATACAAATTAAAAATCTGCAGAAAATAATACTTGCGAATTTTTTTTTCAGGAAAATTCGTAGGAAAATATGCAGAAAAATCGCAATAAAGTTCTTTATTAAATTAATAACTATTATAATTGAATAAATTAAAATAAAATATATTATAAAACTAAATTTATTATATTGAATATATTATAAAATCATTATAATAAAATTAATTATATTGCATAGTTATTGTGAATATAAATAAAATTAATATATCATTATATATTAACTATTTCATTAATTATTTTATTTTTTTATAATATAAAATTATTTTATTTCATTTTTCAAACTTAATTTTTATGATTTTTATTTCTTTATTTTGGTATGAGGAAGTTTATACAATATAATTTGAACCTGATTTTATGTGATTTTTCTTGTATATTTTTTATGTAGATTTTTGTGTGTGAATATTTTTTAAAATAATTTCTTAATTATATATATATATATATATATATATATATATATATATATATATATATATATATATATATATATATATATATTTAGAATAAAAGTTAACTTTATTACGGGAAATTTAAAGGATTGACTTGTTAGTATGCAAAATTAAGAATAATTAAAAAAAAATTAAATATCAAATAAATTTCTAAATTTTATTTTTTACTTTTAATTTAAGTCACAAATCTATTTTAATATTATTACTTTAGTATATTGTTGATTCGTATTTTTAAGACTTTTTTAAAAAAATTAATTCAAAAACTAATACGAGTACCTCTAAATTTCAAAAAACTAAATGACTTTGTATTTTCATAATTTAATTTCTATATTTTAAAATTTTGGTTTTTGATTTCTATAATTTTATTTTTAGGTTTTAATTCATATATTTTCTTTTTGTGTAGATTTTGATTCTTATAATTTTATTTTGTTTAGATTTTGATCCTGTAATGTATGAACATTAATATTGATAATTGTCTTTTAGAAAATATGTATGATGTCATATTGTAACTTAAAAGTAAAATTAAGAACTAAAAATTAAAATTATAAAATATAAGATTTAACACTAAAATAAAAGTAAATTATAAAAGTTAAAAATATTGTGTGGTTTATGTTATTATTTTTTGTTCTTTTGCTAGCTCTCGATGCTGATGTCACTTACTTCATGTCCAAAGTGCGCACCACGTTTCATTCCACAGCAACAAAAGCAGAGCGTATTCTCATGGACTTCAAAATCGATCAAGGTGAGTTGCACATTTATTGTTTTCTCGTTGCATGGAAATGCACTTCGTTCCTTTTCGGAATTTGTGATTGTTTTGTTTTTATTTTGAGGGAATTAGCATTGATGCGATTTTTTAATCGATGTAGATTCTGAAAAGCAATTTCACGACAACTTAGGGAGGTAGTAGGGAGATTAATATGCTCCGAGTGAGAACGAGTCAAAGGTTTGAAGATACATTCATTTGCTTGTGTTGTGATTTTTTTTTGTGTACCTGGTGTTTTTGAATAATAAATGTTGAATTTAATTTTAATTATTTGAATCTAATTTGTTGTGTTTGGGTAATTTTAATTTTAATGACAAGGTAATAGATAAAACGAAGGAAACTCAATTCGTATTAAGGATAAAAGGTTCACATGGTCATTATCATGTTCAATCATTAAGCACACATAAAAAAATTATCACATCATTCATGTGTTTGACACATTTTTCAAATATATAAATCACTTTTATTTCTTTATACATTTAGTGAGTTATTGATATGTTCATCATTTTCAAATATTTAAGATGCAAAAGTATGTATGAAAAGACATAGAACCACTATTCTAAATTCCAAGTCCCGATGTCACACAAATCAGAGCAAGACCCCGCCTCTTCAAAACTCGGCACCACGAGTGCCCTCAACATTACCTAAAACAAAACCACAAGAGAGTATGATGAGAAATAGCATTCAATCATATACAAATGCAGATAGTACCCAAAATCTCACTCATTACCGTGCCCAATTACTAACAGTTAACAAATACTCATATATCAATCATACGTTTCATCGCATTGAAAATCAATCACATTCCATTCATGTTTACAAAATGCACATACTCGCACAATGCATATGCTCATCACCACACCTAAGAGTCTCGATTCAGAACTCCACACCATGGGCGAACCTCCTCAATCCCCTTAGTTATCACTAATGATGGCCACACCGTTAAACACGCACATGCGAAGACATTCTACACAACCGTTAAACACCACCTATGGCCGGCATGTAGCATGGTTAAACACCATCTATGGCCCATGCATATGAATGTCCCCGATCATTAGTCCATCTTGTTAAACACCACTTTTGGCCAGGGTCCCCTATTAAACATCACATATGCCCAGGGTATTATAGTCACGTCTGCCTTCTCATGTCCATGCTCAATGCATTCTCATCCACATTCTCATTCTCATTCTCATGATTCATACATCATTCACACCGTCCACAGTCATGCCAAAATCATATCAACTTAGCCATCATTACCATAAATCATTTATAAGAATGCACATAAACGTACATAAAACACCATTGAATTCCACCCAATTTCACCATTATACACAAGAGTCCTAAATTAAACCTCATTCATGAATAACCATGAACAATCACGAGAATCAAGTAATTAAGACGATTAACCGTACAATTTCAAACGAAAATCACATTAAAACAAAACGTTAATCCAAGAATTTAATCCCCTCCAAATGCCACAAGACACTATACAATAACAATTATTAATAAAGGCCCTAGGGAAGATCCTACTGCTCTTTCTTATGTAAATGAAACTCAATTAATGAGATAGAATTGACATCTCTGCATACTTGGAAGCACAATGAAGAAAACATGTTCATCAATGTCATCCTTCTTGTTTCTTTAGGATTCCGTCTAGAGGTTTTCCTTCACACTAAAGGCAACCGATTACATTATTAATTAAGTTAACCAAAACTACCGTACACATTGACGAATCTTTTCTACTGATTAAAACATATTTAGAACATAATAACCGAACAAATTTGAGAATTTAGATCCTAGAGGGACTTAGGGATTGCCCACATTACCTGTACATCTCCGCATTCACATAAAATCGAACCCATCTTCCCCGTACTTTAGATGCGACAAACAGTGATGATCTATGCAACAATGGAACGATCTGAACACCCTAGCTCCTCTTCCTTGCAGATCTGCGTTCTCTCTTCTCTAGGTCTGGCCATCTGACGCGCAAAACACATATTGGGGTAAACTGATTACCTTGTCTAATATTCTAACTAGGTTAGGTCAATCCTGACCTGCCTGTCAGCCCTCAATTAATTCAATTAATTAAATTAATAAATGAAAATAATTTAGATTAATGCATCATTAGTTTATAAAATCATTCACTCCTCTATTAAAATAAAATTAAATGTAAATATTTAAGTACTAAATTAATTTTCTGCCATCATTGAGAATAATAATAATAATAATAACATTTCAGTTTCAAAATGTAATTATTTAATAAAATAATTTCCTGCAGCAATTAATAATTAAAATAAAATTGATAATAATAATAATAATGAAATTTATTTCTAAAAATAATTAAATAAATTCTAGGATGTTACAGGGATTGTGGTACTGATTTATTCACTTTTGCGAGTGCTGATTTTTTTTTCTTCTTAATTTATGAAATGGAAGTATATATATATTATATTTATAATTATGAAATGGAAGTATATTTGTTTGGTTTTAATTAAAGTCAAGTGTGGAAATGAAAATTTAGATTACGATGTTTGTTTGGATTAGTTTATTTTTAAGGTGATTATCTATTATTCTAATCTTATGATAAAACTGTCACTTATAAGCATCTTGTGTGGTTTATGTCATTACTTTTTGCTTTCTCTATGTTAGATCTATTTTGGGCCGCCTTGCAACAATTTCAATCATGTTGTAGTCAGTTTGTTTTAATCAGCTATATTGTCTTTGAGTGAACTATAAGTTTTTTCCTTTTGGAGAAGTGGGAAAATAATGTGCTATAGTTGGAATGAAATTCTAGAAGTTTTTGTATGGGATGGTGTTAGTAATGATACCTGAAAATCTACCTAAGGATGTTTCATTATTGGTGATCTTTTATTAATCTGATCTAGTATTAAGGTTTTGTCAGTAAAAAAGAGAATAAAATGATTTTGAAGTTTAAAGTTTGAATATGATGCATTTGGATGGAGTGAAATTTACTGAGCAGTTTTGTCCTTTTACTCTCTTGTCTTTGCACCCTTAATTGTGGGTTCTTGTTTAAGGGACTCCTTTGCCTATAATACAAAGATACTATTGTTTGCTTTTGAGCTTATGTTCTTTTCTACATTGCACTTTCTTTTCTTTATTTTTTAAGAAGATGCATGGTCTTCATTCTTTTCTATATGGCACAATATGGCAGCTTTCCATTGAATTTGCTGAAAAATATATTAGCTTAAGACTCATTCACTGAGTACCATCTACTATACTTGAGAAATGATAATACTTTTATTTTTCTTTTAATGAATATAAAAGAGAGATTAAGTTATTATAAAAGTAATTAAAAAAAATATTTTTTATTTTTATTTTTTTAATTTATCAGTAAGAGTAAAACTACTCATAATTCTTAGCTACAGCAGAAAATATATATGAAATGATGGTTACACAAATCATGTATAGCAAGAGTCACATGTATAATCAATTATTTAATTTGTGAAGATGCCACATTAAAAGTCACGATAGGATGACAAAAATATATTAAAAAAAGTCATCGCTAATATTTATAAAAAATATTGAAAAAATTTAAAAGAAAAATAGTCTATAACAACTAAAAATGGATTAGAGAATTAATTACATATAGGGAATGATTATAATGATTCCCTCTAATTAAGCATTAAGCATGTAAAATATTATAATTTTAAAAAATATTTATTTTACTTCCTTTAGAAAAAATAAAGAATTTATTTGTTTATTTTTTTATCATGAAAATTTTATTATTGAAACATTATATTATTTTAAAGAATATTATTATTATGTTTTTTATCTTTTCAACCCAACAAGGTTCTACTCTTGTTGTCATATATCTCTAATGAAAAATCAAATTGACAATTTTTTTTTTGAAAATCATGTGTTGATATATCTTTTATATTTGTTATTCAAAAGCTCTTGCAACAACCAAATAAGAAGATATAAAATGATTATCACTAATAACCTTTTATTATTATTATTTTAACACACATGTATATTATATATATATATATATTAAAAACATTTGGTACTATATTCACAAAAAATAACCAATAAAAAATAAATCTAAAATGAATATTCATAATAACTCCATCTACATTGATCATGTCACAACATTAACTGGAATAGGATCTACTAGCAATAACTTGATTCTGTTGATTGATATATCATCTTGTCGTCCATATCCATCTCCATATTGGTAAGTATATTGAGCCATTCGAGCAAAGTTCAAGACACAATGTATGAAAGATTTGAAAAATATGGAGTGCATAACTTGGTAATGGTACTTATTTAAGTTTTGCCATTCTTTGTTAATCAAAGTTGTGTAGTACTGATGAGCATTTTCTTTTGAAAGACCGGTTTCCTTCAAGTAACTTATGATTGAATTTGAGGTTTCACCCCTCTCTATCTCATCCTGAATAGAACAATAGGCATAATATTAGTCATAAAATCTAATTTTTCAGGCTATACTTAATGCATGGGATTGTGGCAAATAAAGTTTAGATTACCGTTGATGTTCCCATGTCATTGTTAAGCCTTAAAATAGTCATTGCAGAACGCAAGGGATCATGGTAGTTGGTTAAAGAATTGAGTGCTTGTTCTGTGATGTCTTGGTCATGAGTGACTAAGAAGTAGGAATGAATAAGAAGAGGTCCACCACCAGAAGAGATCCACCCATTTTCTAGGAACTCATCAAATGATGGAGTGACTTTGTTGTGAAACCATTTTGCTTCTTGGAGATATGATTTGCACAAATCAGACCACTTTGAAGTAAAAGAATGAACATTTTAGTTTTAGGAACAATAAATACATAAATGGAATAATTAGTTGTGTTGCATTACATACAGATTTTTTGAGGTAAGGAATGCTTTTCATGCCTTGTTCTTTGAAGATGTCATAAGCCATCTCATTAACAGTGTTATAGAGGGCTAGGAAGCACAATATCATGTAGTCTGGAAGAGTGTTTATGGCATTCACGTCCCATCTAATGCACATGTACAAGAATGAATACTAACTTAGAGTATGAAAATAGAAACATTAATTTTTTTAAAGTAAAAACTAAAATGAACTTCCTCTTCATAACAATACCTCTCAATAGCATTAGTGAAGAGCTCCAATTCCTCCAAAGTAACATAAACATCATAAACATCATCTATGATTGTGATTAGAATCCCCACTTTAGTGAGCTCTTTACGGCTCTTGGTAATTTGAGGTTGAGGTATCATTCCTAATGACCAAAAGAATGACTCCACTATTCTATCTCAAGCAAAGTGTAGTTTACTTGCAAGGCCAAGATCCTTCCACCACCTACATGACAACACATTAAAAAAAATAAATACAATTGAAGAGAAACACATCGGAAAGTAAAGCTAACTTAATCTAGCATTTTTTTTTTTTTACCCTCAAATTATAGTAATTTTTAGGTTTTTCTTTTCTTTTAAAATAAATTCTCTTTTAATATTTAGCTTTATTGAAAGAATTAAACTTATATATAATTCCTTATATACCTTTGGTATTGTTTTTTAATCAGGAACAAAATGTCGACTAAGAAATCTATCTGCATTATATAAGGTTACATCTAACTCTTATTTAAAAAAAATAACAGCAGAAAACTATATCTAAATTTTATTTTTTTTTATAAAACTTTACTTCTCTAACATTTATTCATTAAAAAAGGTTATCTTTATTCTCTTAAAACACCATTAAGATTAAGAAACGTTAATTTAATTAGAAAGCAATTTTAACCAGGAATTGTCACTTTTTATAAGGGGCAGATATTTGCAAACCATTTTTTTAAACAATGTGTAATTATTCTTTTTTCCTTTTCTATTTCCTCTCACCTGGATACTTCTTGTAATTCTTTCTGATGTAATGACTGAGTTATGTTGAAATCTAGCTTTGCAAGCTCTAACATTAAGTGATTATGGGGTCCCTTTTTAGCGTATGTGTCGATATATCGTCGTGCCTCTAGTCTGTGAAAACTTTGATGATAGGGAAGCCCTTCCAACACCTGCCAAACCTGTTTTGCCACATCCACATCTATTCCTTGTTTCAATAAGTTCATGAGATATGTTCTTGAAAATGTATTTGCCTCCCAAAGACTTTCTCCTTCAAATGTCAGGTACGATGCTGCATAGAGACTTAACATTCCTTGCACATCGTTGCTAATTTCAACCTTAAAATTTTCCTTCATCTCTGAAACCCTTAAGCATGTCTGCACTTCATAAAGTCACCTTAACTTAAATGAAAGTTTTTAAGCATTAGTAATAATTAAAGAGACTTTCTACTCCCTCTTTTTATTATCAATAGAGGCCTCCTACGATGCACACAAAAATACATGTTAAGAAGATAAAAATATATTTTTTTATTGAAAAGTATTTACTAGTATTTTTAGCAAGTCAGTCGATGCTTTTTTTTTCTTGATATGATTTTTTTTATAAAATTTATCCTTATAATTGATTTTAGGACATTCTTTCTATATAATCAACATGTTTTAATACCTATTTGTCCAATAATATTGAAACAAATGTCATAACTTACTGCATTACATAATGTCACTAGTTTTTTTAATATTTTACTTAAATTTAGATATTTATTAGCAAAATTTGTATCGACTACTTATAATGTTGTATTGACCCTCTAAAAATAACGTGGCGGTACATATGGTGCTGAAGTGTACTAATATTTGATTTAGAAAATGATAAAAAATAATTTTATTTTCTTTTTTACTACATAAATTATTAAGTTATTTGACTTATTTTAATTTAAATATAAATAATATATCATATATAATATTGACTTAAAATACTTATTTAACATTAAATATAATTTAAAGAAATAAATAAAAAAAATATAATTTATTACTTTTGTTTTTTATATAATAAATATAAACATGTAATTACTTTTATTTTTCATTTTTATCTTATTTTTTCATTTTTTCTACCACATTATCAATATTATATTATTTATTTTAATTTTATAATACTTATATTTTAATCATTATTAGGATTTAGGATTTATAATTTAAAATTAATAAAAATTACTGTTTATAATATATTAAAAATAAAAATAAATTATATATAATTATATTATTTATATTATAAAATAATAAATTCATTACTTAATTGAATTATATACCTAAAAATAATTTAATTATCTTAATTATAATAATTAATATTCTTTATTTTATTAATTATGTCAGTGGTAAACTAGAATTAATGATAAAGACAAAAAATAAATACTAAAAATTATCAAGAATCTAAGAATAACATAAAGATTTTGAAAAACTAAAATAAAACATAATGATATTTACGTATATATTTAAAATATATTTAAATCTATTTATTATTTTTAAACTAAAGTTAATATTTAAATAAATATTTTAAAATATAATTAAATCTTACAATAATATTATTTATACTTTGATTAAAACAAATCAAATAATTTTATGGTTTAAACGGTAAAAGAAAAAAAAATAATCATAAATTATAATATCATTTTTATCATTTTATAAATTTACCTTCAGCTTTACCTGTACTATCACGTCCCTGCAAAGTGATAAGAGTGTAATGTAAGCAGTGAGAAGTACAGTCCTTCCAATACGAAAACGGCAACCTTTAATCCTCGGGTACTGATTCTCTTCTCCATTTCAACCTCGACCTGAAGCATCCTTCTATGGAGTGGTGTCCATGAAAAAGAAAGGAAGAGAAAGAAGGCAAAGGAGGGGACAAAAGGAAAAACAAAATGAAAGAAAAAAATATATCCCACAAAAAATAGTCTGCAGGAAATCGCCTCCGACACCGATTTAGAGCTTTCATTTTTTTGTCTTTTTTTAGTTTTTTCTTCTCTTTTATGCTTTGCTTCCTCTCTCTCTTTATTTTGTTTATTCTTTTTTTCTGGCTTCCATTTTCAGTTGCAGGTTTGTTGGTTATTCTGGATACGGTGGTGAACTCATGGTGGGTACGTGGATGGTGTTTCAAGGTGCCTAGGTGCATAGTTGTTTTGTGGCCTATTATGTTTAAGTAAACTTCAACGTGTTTTGTGGCCGATTATATTTTGATTGGAGCAACAGGGCCAGGGACAAACATTCACGGAACGAATAACCTTTATTTTAAGCATTTCATAATAGTAAATTTCACAATAACAGAAAATATTTATTACATACTTTTCAATAAAATCTTATCATAGCTGTTTAAAATTAGTTCTAATAATTAGTTTTAACATTTTCTTCTTTTTAAAATTAATTGAAAGTATTAAAAAAATTGTTTTAACAGTTTCAGTATTATGTATACACAGTAAAAAAAAAACTTGTAAATAAAAGCAGCAGGTTGAAAGTTGTGATTTTGCTAAGTGTTTTTCTCCATGGGATTTAAGCAGTAAGTTGTGGCTTGTTACGTTTATGTTAATGTGTAGTATTACGTGAAAAGAAAAGGAAGTAATAAAATATTACAGGTTGTAATTAGACCTTGGGAGACGTCAAAGCCATGCTGTCTAAGAATTCTGAAACAAAGAGCAGTTTCATGGAGACTTTTGTCTGTTTGGTCTTTGAAGTTTTCAGTTGAAACAATCCTCTCAAGTGCTCTTTTTATGTCATCATCGAACTTGTAAGACATCCCCAAACGCTCGACCTCGTCAATCAATTCAAGTAAGTTTAGTGGCTCCATTTCTATTGTATTAATCATAAGTCGAACCTTCTCTTCTAGCTTTGTTGCTACCTCCTGCATTGTTTCAATCTGCACTTAGTGTACGTGCATTACAACACCATTAGAATCACGTTAATTAATATATTAAATTAATTCTAACAAAGGAATAGAAAAATGAAATTAAATATAAAGTTACCTGGGGATGAATTCTCAGGGACTGGATAAATTCATCAGTCCAAATATTAGGTTGGTAATTACCTGAACGTCTATTTTGATTTTGTGGTAATTGGATATGTTTAGGTTTGGAGGCGGCACAACTGAATGATCCGTTGAAAAAATTGGCGTTGGGAAGAGTAGTTATTCTGTTTGATGATGATCTGAAAATAATTTGTGTGGTAGACAAGCAGCAGCAGCAGGGAAGGCTTGCCATGGCATACACTTTATGAGTTTGTCTTTTGTGATCTGATGCTAACCAATGTGCGGTACCTCTCCATATATATAGTCATATGTGGAACCAAAATAAAGCAGATGTACAGGTCGACCTCAGGTCCTACCGGACATTAAGCAAAAAATAAATTATTAAACTAAAAGTAATATTCACAAAAATGCATAATGAAAAAAATTCTTACAACCTATTACATCTACAACCATAATTGATTTAACCGGTCTGTGACATTCCTAAAATCAATACTTCATATGTAATGTTTAAGCGGTTAACATTTATTAATATATTATAAATCTCTTTATAATTATATATATATTACAAAAATAACTTTCGAAAAGAGAGCATTTTTAATTGTTATTTTTTTAATAAGAATATTTTTTAACTATTTTTTTTAGATGAGAATGTTTTCAAAGATACTAATTTTGTGTCTCTTTTTATCTATAATTATTAATATAGTTTTAAAATGATATCAAGAATTAAATATATGATTGTATTATAATATAAATTTTTTATTATAAATTTAACATATAATTAATATGTTAAAAATTATTATTTATTTATTTATTATAAATATTAATTATAATATAATTTATTTTTTTAAAATTATTTATTTATTATAAATTTTATATAAATTAATATTTATTTAAAATACTAGTTATAATACAATACTATTTTAGTATGTGTAATGCACAGAATTTTTGTTTATATAACTATAATTTATAATAAATAAATATTTAAAATAAATAAATTAAAATTCACACACACTAAAAGAAATCAAATTTAACGTCATATCTAAAAAGTAAAAAAAAAATACAGATGCTTTTTCCGTACATAAGTAAAAGAAAATTTGTATATAGACATTATTAGAAAAGATATTAAATTGAAATTAATATATACGTCATTGTATATTACTAAAATTATTATAATATATCAAATTTAATATAATAAAAATACATATATACATCATATTTCTTAATTACTGAATACATATGTCATGCCTGCCTATCTCTGCAATTCAAAATTTTGCAATCTTAATCCATGAAATTGTTAATTTGGTATGTTAAAAATATGCAATGCGGAGAGAAAAACATTGTCATGCCTGCCTACATTTTTTATTCTTTTGATAAAAAATATAAAGTTTTATAATAGCTTCTTTTGTTATATGTGTATATATTAAGTTTTTTATACTATTAAAATAGGACTCTGTGCAATGTACAAAAAAAAGTGAATTATCATAGTTAATAGAAACATAAAAAGTAAAAAATACGTACATGGATTGAGAAAAATAAATTAATTAATTAACTAAAAATAACATAGAAATAAAAGACTTTAAGCAAAAAATAAACTAAAAGTAATATTTGTAATTATTTTTTTAATGAGAATTTTTTCGTAATTTTATTTCTCTTTTTATCTATCATTTTTAATATCTTTAATTCTAAATTAATTTTAATATAGTTTTAAAATATTATGAATAATTAAACATAATATTGTATTATGATATAAAATTTTTCATATAAATTTAACATATAATTAATATGTTAAAATTATTTATTGTTTACTTATTATAAATATTCATTATAATATAATTTATATATTTAAAATTATTTATTTATAATAAATTTTATATAAATTAAATTTACTATGTACAAGTTAAAATACTAGCTATAATACAATAGTATTTTAGTCTCTGCAATCCATAGAATTTTTGTTTATATAACTATAATTTATAATAAATAATTATATTAAATATATAAATTAAGTAGTCTTCCGCAACAATTCGATCACCACAGCATCCTACCACGGCCCACAAAGATCCTGGAAAACTTTTTCATCCAAAAATACCTTTGGGAGAAGCCGATTTGTCTACACAAGAAGATCCGTCTTGGCTCCCTAGAACTTTATCCGGCGGCTCTATTGGGAAGCGTAGTTTTTTTCGCAGAAAACTCAATCTTCCATGCTTATCAAAAGTTCTATGTATACTTATTTAGGCATGTTGAAGTTAACGAAGCATGGATCAAATTCGTACAAATCTACCTCTCTTATAGGAATAGCGATTGATTGACCAGCACATGTGCAAGGATAGTTAAAATAGACTTAACAAAAAAAAACACAAAAGCGAGAGGGCCACTTAGGAAAAAGAAGGTACAAAACAAAATTCACCATCAACACTACCAAACGAAAAAGGTCCAAGAACAAGTAGCCTTACTAAACAATGAGAAGGCACCTTACTAAACAATGAGAAGGCACCTTACTAAACAATGAGAAGGAATTAATCTTGCTTTTATGAATAAAAACAAGCTAGTCACACCCTTGTAATGGAATTAATTGTCAGGGGAAAAATTAAGTTTCGACTTACTATAACAAGTCGAAGTGTGTGGACTTTAAATGGTACAGTGGACCTTTCAAATCTTGTTTTTATTCATAAAAACAAGCTATTCACACCCTTGCAATGAAATGAATTGGCAGGGGCAAAATTAAGTTTCGACTTATTATAACAAGTCGAAGTGTGTGGACTTAAATGGTACAGTGAACCTTTCAAATCTTGTTTTTATTCATAAAAACATGCAATTCACACCCTTGTAATGAAATTAATTGGCAGGGGAAAAATTCAGTTTCGACTTATTATAACAAGTCGAAGTATGTGACTTAAATGCTACAGTGAACATCTCAAAAATTAAAATTTATCGTCATAGATAAATATAATTTTTCTCTTACTAATCTGCCAGTGACAACTAAAAAATGACATCCTAACATAATATCGCAGAAAGAATTTAACATTCATAAGAAACAAAAAAATATTGCTAATGTCATTTTTTCATTTTCAAGGCCATAACAAAAAAACAAGGAAACAATTTTTCAATTGAGAAGACAAGAAATAAAACAAGTAAAAGATATAGTGTTTCGAATTCATTGGGACATAGATTTTAAAAGTTATAAAATATTGGAATAAAATATAATCCATTAACGAACAATAATTTGATTTCCAATCCATTCTTAAAAATAGATAAAGTCGAGAGGGAGAACCGATCTATAAAAGCAATAAAGAAACCAAACCTAGCACATTTTAAAAAATAGATGATTAGCACCTTTGCAAGAAAGCCTCGAAGCAATATGCAGAACTTTCAACAATCTAACAATAATGTCTAAATGTGAGTACTCAACTAAAATTCCGTTCAAAACCTCAAGAGATACAATAAAAGTTATGATATTAAAATTTCAAATTGCCACAATCCTGTTTGGCATGGAAATTAAAACATTGCATCTCCAGTCATATACCATAATAAGCTTAAAGCCTTCTTCCCCTTCTACCACTCTTTCTACGAGTGCTATCTGAAGGAATGGGAGTCACATCCTCTGAAAATCCAGGAAACATTAATTAACATTTAACAATAAATGCTATACAAATGAAATCAATTAGAAAACAAAACTAGGAAGAAACAATCAGTAAAAAAGGAAATTAATAGGGGTGTGCAAAAACAAAAACCAAACTGTCCCAGAAACAAACTTTATGAAAACAATTCAGTTCGGACAAAACCATTTAAATGAAGTGGTCCGGATCAATTATTTGAAAAAACAAAACCATAAAACAGTACCATTTTGAGAAAAAACCAAACCAAACCATTTCTACAAAACTAGTTTGATTCTTACCAAACATTTTTATAAAGTAATAACCATTTCTACAAAATTAGTCAGATTCCATACTAAATTGTTTTTATAGTAATTCAGTTAACCAAACCATGCACAGCCCTAGAAAGTAAGGCGTCAAACTAATTAGGTACACACTATTAGAAATATATAAACAACACATAAAAAGGGCCGCAACAAGACATTTGAGTAAGAGGCAAATCAAGTGAACAGTGGTTTGCTTAATAGAAAATACCTATACGACCAATTTTCATTCCCGAACGAGCAAGGGCCCGTAGAGCTGATTGAGCACCAGGACCAGGTGTTTTGGTTTTGTTTCCACCAGTGGCACGGAGCTTGATATGAAGAGCTGTTATGCCAAGTTCCTGCTCCAAAATAATTTGAAACAGTGCATTAAGCTTAAAAGTTCCACAGGAAATAACATCCTACTTACTACATTGATTTCACAGATATTGACCAGAATAAAAACATACAGCTAACCAGAACAATTGACCAGTAATAGTTTCTAACAAACAGAATGTTCAAATTAGAATTCCATCAAATTCATAAAGAAGAAAGCATCACGATTATTAACGAAAGATAACGCAAATACTAATACAAAAAATAACTATGTTAAAGAGAAGTCCACTGACCTTGCATCTGACAGCAACATCCTGTGCTGCAAGCATAGCAGCATACGGAGATGATTCATCTCTGTCAGCTTTAACCTTCATTCCACCTGAAGTTAGAAAGCAAAGACATAAGGAAATCACAGCAGTTTTTTTATATCTACTAAAAAGGAAAGACTCAACCAAAAAATTATTTAATGGCGAAGAATGTTATCTAGGTCATCCACAATGGATCCTAACCTCTGAATAGAAAAACTAAAATAAATCATTAAAATCAATGACAGCAACTAAATAATAACCAACATTCATTTTTATAATTTATTTATTAGTTCGTGTGATGTGAATAGAAGCATTCATACCAGTGATGCGGACAAGTGTTTCCCTCCCAGACAGATCAGTAACATGCTGCAATTACAAAAGTCAACAACGAGATTCGAGCAATTGATAATTGAAACTAAGAAATTAAAGAAATGCATATATACTAACAATGAATGTATCATTGAAGGATGCAAAGATGCGAGCGACGCCAAAGACGTGTTCGCCGTCTCTAACAGCTGGACCAAGAGTCACGTTTTCCTCCTTTGGCTCTCTAACCTTTCTCCTCGACTGTGTAACAACAAAAATACAAAATCCTATCAGAATTGCACTCTTAAATTCTCAAACAAAACACTGGCTCAGAGAATCTAGGGTTCAATGCAGAAATGAACAAGTGTACAAGATTGATTTTACGATCTACGTACCATGGTTGCTTGCAATGCGATGAAGGGTCTCGGAGATTGAAGAAACGTCGCCGTTCAAAGCTGCTCCTAGAAACGGAAAACTGGTGGCACCGGTTGTCTCGCTTTTATACCTGAAATTACCTGAATGGGATTAGGGTTTTAAAGAACAAGAAGAGCTGGAATTTGCAATATCACCCCCCTCAACCTTTTTGTTTAGTGTACTTGCAATTGAACATAATTAATAGTTCACATTTTTATTTTATTTCCAACCTTCACTATTGGACTTGGACACTTTGGGCCTCTACTTGCACTAGATTGAAATTTTTTTTAACGGATGTATACATAAAGAAGACAGAATATTTTTATTTTTAATTTAAAAATAGTTATACAATACATTAATAAAAATATATAAAATATTATGAAATAAGTTTATATTAATCTATATTTGGCAATTTTGTCTATGTTAACCACCTTGTTCTTAAGGGAGAATGTTGAATATACAGTGATATAGTGATTAGTAGATTTAGCCCAGTGGCCTGAGTGGGCATGCACTGGGCCAACATATCTCTGTTTAGATTGTTGTGGCTAGTTTGTTAAGATTTATAAAAATAAATAAAAGATTATGATATTTTATTTTTAAAAAACAAATTATCAAATTAAATAACTGTTGTTGAAAATGAATAATTATCTTCTCTTTTCTTTTCCTCTAAAACCCTACTTCCAAACATCAATAAAGTAATTTTTTTGTCCTTCTTTTTTCTATCAATTAAAGTAATTTTTATATTTTTCAAAACTAAAGGTTTTAAATGTATTATTCTTATATTTCACATTCGGTTATAAAAACTGAATTCAGTCCATTAAATCGATAATCACTTGAGTATTTTAATTTATATTTTAATATTTTATTAATAATTATTATAAATAAATAAATATAGAGTAAATTTTTAAATTATTAATTAGATATTATTTTATAATAAATATACTTTAACTATCAATGATACTATACAGTATTGAATGGTTTTATTTATAAACAATATTACGAATGACCTTTCAATGAATTAAGAGTTGAATGAGTATACAAATGGAATGAGTATATAATAATAATAATAATAATAATAATAATAATAATAATAATAATAATAATATAGTTTAGGTTTTTAAAAATTTGGTTAAAATTAATTTTAGTTCTTATGTTTTTAAAATGATTATTGTATTTTTTTTAAATGTGATGGATTTCCTTCTTCACCTTATATTTTCTTTGACTTGACTAAGGATGAAGTCTACCACATTTTTTTAAAATAAAAGAACTAAAATCACCATATCAAATAAAAATATTTTTATTATAAAAAATGACAACTACAAATATAAATTACTAAGTCATATTTAAATTATTAATATTAAAAATACATGTATTATCTTAATAAAAAAATAAAAGTGTATCAAATAAAATGTTATTGAAGTGTACCAAATAAAAAATACACATAATTTTTTTAAAGTAATCGTGTAATCATTGAATATTTTTTCTAAAATTTATGATTTTATGCCTACACGTAAAGTGCTGTTGAGGTATGCAATTACAATGATTGTGTATCAATAACAAACATATAATAGAATCAATTTAAAATCTTACTTACAAATACATGTGTACCTTTCTTTGAGTAGTGACATTATCATGACCTTTTTTTTATAAACAATAATACAAATTACTTTTCAATCAGTTTGTAGTTTAATGAGCATGAGTGGTGAGGAAAAAGAGAAATTGCAAATTACATATTTTAACAAAAAAAAATCTCTTATTTATTTTAATGTATTTTGAAAAACATAATTTCATTATTATTTAATAATTATGTATTTTTTAAAATTTTATCTAGATTTTTAAAAATATCATATTTTCTAAAATAAAATAAAGAAATGGATAAATTGTGTTGGTTAGAAGTGACTTTTCATACAAATGATTATTTTTCCTAGTTAGATAGGTCATGTTATGGTTGGCGAGATCTATATAAAATCATGTAATATTTTATTTTTCATTGTATCTTGATAAATTGTAATACATTCATTTGTTTCATTAAAATTATAATGATACATTTTAAAAAATTTTTTTGGTATATTAATAGGCCCATTAACTAAGTTGGAGCACTTTTAAAAACTAAATATTAAAATAGACTAATTTTTAAACATATCACCAACGTATTATTTTGACCGCCTAAGTGACATGGAATTATTTGACTAGCATTATTTCGTGATATGTGATAATGAAAGTCAAGTTTGATAGTTTGATGTAATGTATTTTTTTTATATTTAAAATCATTAAATGATTCTAAATAATAAATCATCTGCAAGTATTAAAGACATGTTAGACATTATCGTTTTACGAGATTTCGGCTTGATCCATTCAAGTGTAGGACTTTTAAATTTTTTTTATTACATTTTACTAGACATGTCACTGCTTGAAAGTAAAGTATACATGCTTTTGTAAGTAAGATTTTAAATCAATTTTAGTATATACTTGTTATGGATATGCAATCATTGCATACCTCAATAGCATTTTTATGTGTGTAGGCACAAAATTTAGAAAAATTATTTAGTTATTACACAACCATAAGAAAATTATGTATATTTTTTTATTTGATACACTTCAATAACATTTTATTTGATACCTCCCTATTTTTTATTAAGATAACATATTATTTTTTTAATATTAATAATTTAAATGTGATTTAGTGATCTATATTTGTTTCTCATTTTTTACCATAAAAATACTTTTATTTGATATGATGATTTTAGTTTTTATATTTTAAAAAAATGTAATAGATTCCATCCTTAGTCAAGTCAAAATAAAGGATATGGTCAAGAAGAAAATCCATCACATTTGTAAAATACAAAAACTATAATAATTGTTTTTAGAACATAAGAACTAAAACTAATTTTAACCAAAATTAAAAAAATCTAAACTACATTGATATTATTATTATTATTATTATTATTATTATTATTATTATTATTATTATTATTATTATTATTATTATTATTATTATTATTATTATTATTATTATTATTATTATTATTATTATTATTATTGTTATTTTATTGTTATTTTATTTTTTATAATAAAATTTGAAATATAAGAATAATACATTTAAAACTTTTAGTTTTGAAAAATATAAAAAATTAATTTAATTGATAGAAAAAGAAGGACAATAAAATTACTTTATTGATGTTTGGAAGTAGGGTTTTTAGAGGAAAAGGATAGAGAAGATAATTATTCATTTTCCGCAACAGTTCTTTAATTTGAATTTTTTTCAAAAGAAATAAAATATAGATTATAAGATATCATAATCTTTTATTTATTTTTTATAAATCTTAACAAACTAGCTACAACAATCTAAACAGAGATATGTTGGCCCAGGCCACTGGGCTAGATATACTATCATTATATCACTGTATATTCAACATTCTCCTCTTAAGAACAAGGTGGTTAACATAGACAAATTTGCCAAATGTAGATTAATATAAACTTATTTCATAATATTTTATATATTTTTATTAATGTATTGTATAACTATTTTTAATCTAAAAATAAAATATTCTGCCTTCTTTATGTATACTTCCCTTAAAAAAAATTCAAATTGTATTTTAAAATATTTTTAAAAAGAAGTAGCGTAGAAAGAAAATTTTGTATGTTTTTATCTAGTGCGAGTAGAGGCCCAAAGAGCCCAAGTCCAATAGTGTAAGTTGGAAATAAAAAAAAATGTGAACTATTAATTATGTTCAGATTGCAAGTTCATCAAATAAAAAGGTTGAGGGGGTAATATTGCAAATTCCAGTTCTTCGTTGTTCTTTAAAACCCTAATCCCATTCAGGTAATTTTAGGTATAAAAGCGAGACAAACGGTGCCACCAGTTTTCAGTTTCTAGGAGCAGCTTTGAACGGCGACGTTTCATCGAATCTCCGAAACCCTTCATCGCATTGCAAGCAACCATGGTATGTAGATCGTAAAATCAATCTTGTACACTTGTTCATTTCTGCATTGAACCCTAGATTCTCTGAGCCAGTGTTTTGTTTGAGAATTTAAGAGTGCAATTCTGATAGGATTTTGTATTTTTGTTGTTACTCAGTCGAGGAGAAAGGTTAGAGAGCCAAAGGAGGAAAACGTGACTCTTGGTCCAGCTGTTAGAGACGGCGAACACGTCTTTGGCGTCGCTCGCATCTTTGCATCCTTCAATGATACATTCATTGTTAGTATATATGCATTTCTTTAATTTCTTAGTTTCAATTATCAATTGCTCGAATCTCGTTGTTGATTTTTGTGATTGCAGCATGTCACTGATCTGTCTGGGAGGGAAACACTTGTCCGCATCACTGGTATGAATGTTTCTCTTTACATCACACGAGCTAATAAATAAAATATAAAAATGAATGTTGGTTATTATTTAGTTGCTGTCATTGATTTTAATGATTTATTTTAGTTTTTCTATTCAGAGGTTAGGATCCATTGTGGATGACCTAGATAACATTCTTCGCCATTAAATAATTTTTTGGTTGAGTCTTTCCTTTTTAGTAGATATAAAAAAACTGCTGTGATTTTCTTATGTCTTTGCTTTCTAACTTCAGGTGGAATGAAGGTTAAAGCTGACAGAGATGAATCATCTCCGTATGCTGCTATGCTTGCAGCACAGGATGTTGCTGTCAGATGCAAGGTCAGTGGACTTCCCTTTAACATAGTTATTTTTTCTATTAGTATATGCGTTACCTTTCGTTATTAATCGTGCTGCTTTCTTCTTTATGAATTTGATGGAATTCCAATTTGAACATTCTGTTCGTTAGAAACTATTACTGGTCAATTGTTCTGGTTAGCTGTTTTGGTGTTTTTAATCTGGTCAATATCTGTGAAATCAATGTAGTAAGTAGGATGTTATTTCCTGTGGAACTTTTAAGCTTAATGCACTGTTTCAAATTATTTTGGAGCAGGAACTTGGCATAACGGCTCTTCATATCAAGCTCCGTGCCACTGGTGGAAACAAGACCAAAACACCTGGTCCTGGTGCTCAATCAGCTCTTCGGGCCCTTGCTCGTTCAGGAATGAAAATTGGTCGTATAGGTATTTTCTATTAAGAAAAGTTCACTTGATTTGCCTCTTACTCAAATGTCTTGTTGCGGCCCTTTTTATGTGTTGTTTATATATTTCTAATAGTGTGTACCTAATTAGTTTGACGCCTTACTTTCTAGGGCTGTGCATGGTTTGGTTAACTGAATTACTATAAAAACAATTTAGTATGGAATCTGACTAATTTTGTAGAAATGGTTATCACTTTATAAAAATGTTTGGTAAGAATCAAACTAGTTTTGTAGAAATGGTTTGGTTTGGTTTTTTCTCAAAATGGTTCTGTTTTATGGTTTTGTTTTTTCAAATAATCGAACCGAACCACTTCATTTAAATGGTTTTGTTCGAACTGAACTGTTTTCATAAAGTTTGTTTCTTGGGACAGTTTGGTTTTTGTTTTTGCACACCCCTGTTAATTTCCTTGTTTACTGATTGTTTCTTTCCCAGTTTTGTTTTCTAATTGATTTCATTTGTATAGCATTTATTGTTAAATGTTAATTAATGTTTCCTGATTTTTCAGAGGATGTGACTCCCATTCCGTCAGATAGCACTCGTAGAAAGAGTGGTAGAAGGGGAAGAAGGCTTTAAGCTTCTTATGGTATATGACTGGAGATGCAATGTTTTAATTTCCATGCCAAACAGGATTGTGGCAATTTGAAATTTTAATATCATAACTTTTGTTGTATCTCTTGAGGTTTTGAACAGAATTTTAGTTGAGTACTCACATTTAGACATTATTGTTAGATTGTTGAAAGTTCTGCATATTGCTTCGAGGCTTTCTTGCAAAGGTGCTAATTATCTATTTTTTAAAATGTGCTAGGTTTGGTTTCTTTATTGCTTTTTATAGATCGGTTCTCCCACTCGACTTTATCTATTTTTAAGAATGGATTGGAAATCAAATTATTGTTCGTTAATGGATTATATTTTATTCCAATATTTTATAACTTTTAAAATCTATGTCCCAATGAATTCGAAACACTATATCTTTTACTTGTTTTATTTCTTGTCTTCTCAATTGAAAAATTGTTTCCTTGTTTTTTTGTTATGGCCTTGAAAATGAAAAAATGACATTAGCAATATTTTTTTGTTTCTTATGAATGTTAAATTCTTTCTGCGATATTATGTTAGGATGTCATTTTTTAGTTGTCACTGGCAGATTAGTAAGAGAAAAATTATATTTATCTATGACGATAAATTTTAATTTTTGTGAGGTTCACTGTAGCATTTAAGTCACATACTTCGACTTGTTATAATAAGTGGAAACTGAATTTTTCCCCTGCCAATTAATTCCATTACAAGGGTGTGAATAGCTTGTTTTTATGAATAAAAACAAGTTTAATACCTTCTCATTATTTAGTAAGTCTACTTGTTCTTGGACCTTGTTCGTTTGGTAGTGTAGATTTTGATTTTTTTTTTTTTTGTACCTTCTGTTTTCTAAGTGGCCCTCTAGCTTCTGTTTTTTTTTTGTTAAATTTATTTTAACTATCCTTGTACATGGTGTTGTGCTGGTCAATCAATCGCTATTCCTATCAAAGGGGTAGATTTGTACGAATTTGATCCATGGCAGCTTTTAGTGGCGATTAATTTCTTATGGGTTTTATTTTGTGTGAATTAATTGCTTGCTTCACTCAATCGATTGATAATGGGATGGTGCACGCAGAAGTGAAATTTTGCTGTGAGAAATAATGTTTCGTTAACTTGAACATGGTTTTAAGTTCAAATTTAAATATCTGTCTAAATGCTTATTTATTAATGTGATTTTAAAATAAAACAATATGCCTAAATAAATAAGTATACATATAACTTTTGATGAACTTGGAAGATTTTGAGTTTTCTGCGAAAAAAACTACGTTTCCGCCTTACGCAACGGAGCAGCCGCATAAAGGGGGTTCTTTCCTGCAGCATGGACAAAGTTCTAGGGAGCCAAGACAGATCTTCTTGTGTAGAATCTTGTTGGAATGAGTATGTGAATGATAAATTGGCTTCTCCCAAAGGTATTTTTGGATGAAAAAGTTTTCCAGGATCTTTGTGGGCCGTGGTAGGATGCTGTGGTGATCAAATTGTTGGGGATGACTACTTAATTTATATATTTTAAATATTTATTTATTATAGATTATAGTTATATAAACAAAAAATCTGTGCAATTACACATACTATTATAACTAGTATTTTAAATAAATATTGGTTTATATAAAATTTATAATAAATAAATAATTTTAGATATATTAATTATTATATAATTAATATTTATAATAAATAAATAAATAATAATTTTAACATATTAATTATATGTTAAATTTATAATAAAAATTTATATTATAATACAATGTTATATTTAATTATTGATAACATTTTAAAACTATATTAAAATTTAATTTAGAATTAAACATATTAAAATTATAGATAAAAAAGACACAAAATTAGGATCTTTGAAAATATTCTCATTTAAAAGAAAAAGTTAAAAATATTCTTATTTAAAAATAACAATTAAAAATGGTCTCTTTTCGAAAGTTATTTTGTAATATATATATATATATATATATATATATATATATATATATATATATATATATATATATATAATTATAAAGAGATTTAGAATATATTAATAAATGTTAACCGTTTAAACATTACATTTCAAGTATTGATTTTAGCAATGTCATAGACTGGTTAAATCAATTACGGTAGTGGATGTAATAGGTTGTAAGAATTTTTTTCATTATTTATGTGAATATTACTTTTAGTTTAATAGTTTATTTTTTGCTTAATGTCTTTTATTTGTATGTTATTTTTTAGTTTATAAATTTATTTATTTTTCTAAATCCATGTACGTATTTTTTACTTTTATGTTTCTATTAACTATGATAATTTTCTTCTTTTTTTTTTTTTACATTGCAGAGTCCTATTTTAATAGTATAAAAAAAACTGAGTTTTATATACACATATAACAAAAGAAGCTATTATAAAACTTTATATTTTATCAAAAGAATAAAAAATGCAGGCAGGCACCACAATGTTTTTCTCTCGCATTGCATATTTTTAACATACTCAATAAACAATTTCATGCATTGAGATTGTCAAAATTTTGGAATGCAGATAGGTAGGCATGACATATGTATTCAGTAATTCAGAAAAATGATGTGTATATATGTATTTTTATTATATTAAATTTGATATATTATAATAATTTTATTAATTTACAATGACCTATATATTAATTTCAGTTTAATATTTTTTTCTAATAATATGTCTATAACATTTTTTTTTACTTCTATACGAAAAAAGCATCTGTATTTTTATTTTATTTTTAGTTTTTAGCTAGGACGTTAAATTTGATTTCTTTAGTGTGTGTGATTGTTTAGGGTTTTAGTGTGTGTGATTGTTAATTTATTAATATGTTATTTTCAATACATGCTTATGTATTCATATTTTTTGTTTTTTATTTTTTAAGTAAGACACTTAATTTGATATATTTTCATAATTTATCTTATTATATATTAACATTAGATTTTCTATATATTTAATATCGGATTGTGAGGTATTTTTTTTATATTTTTTTTCCTTTCCGATCCTCATTATGACCACCAACTTCTTTATTATAAGTTTGGTAGATGTGTTCTCAATATTTAAGTATAGTTATCGAAAAATAAAATATAAAAGAGTGTTTGTGGTTTTGCCCTTACTTTATGCATATAAATATATATATATATATATATATATAAAATGATTGTATTATTAGATAATTGAATCAAATTACTTTTGTGTAAATACTCACGATGGTCCTAAAATTTGAAAGATATTATCACGTTAATATTTAAAATTAAGAAAATTACAAAGAAAATTTTAAAATATTAAATAAGTCCTTAAACTTAAATTATCACTATTTTTTTTAATCTTGAACTAAAATGATTATTGATTTACTTTCATATACACTTTAAAATTTCCTTCAATTCCATTTAAAAAATAATGTGATTGTATCTTCTAATTTCAAAGAACAAAATGAATTTTTATACTATTATTATTTTTTAGATTAAATTATATATTTTGTCTCTTTATTTATTTATATTGTTTAATTTAATTTCTATATTATTAAAAATTTAATTTAAATTTTTATTTTTTAAAATCGATGCAATATTGCGCTTTTCCTCCAAAAATATTAACATGGTTAAAGTTATGCACGGTGATGATATTGAATTACAATAGCAATAGTTAAAAACTGTCTATAATTTTTTTTAGACTTCAAAAATAATAATAAAATATTATAATTTAATACAAAATTATATTTTTAAGATAGTAACATTAGGTATAGAAAATATTATAATTAATAAAATATATAATTTAATTTAATACATATGACATTAGATACGAAAGAAATTACGTGGGGAGAGAGTGATGTTATATATCTTGATGGAGATTGTGTAACAGATATTTTTTTTTACTTAATGTGCTTTGGCAAATAGCAACAGTGCCGTGAACTGTACTCTGTTTGAGCCATGATACTTTCTACTGATTTCTCTTATTTATTCACTCTCCTGGGATCGTTTTTAATTTATATTTTTTTAAAACTTTCCTTGAATTTTTAAGGTTTAATTTATTTTTATTTACGTTTCAATATTATTATTTATATTATTCAAGTTCTCATTAATAATAATTTGATCTATTTTTCTTTAAAATTAGGTATGACGATATTTTCTTTCAATAATCGTGTATGATGATATTATTCTTGATCAAATCATAAGTTATTTTTAGTTTCAAATCATATTTAAAAAATTATATAAATAAATTAATTAAAATACTATTAAACAATCATTCTTATCGAAAAAAAAATCTACTCTTGTATTAATTAGCTAGATAAGGATCATGTCGCTTTGATCATAATTCATTGAATTCCCACCTTCCTGATTTGTACAAACGAAAGCAACAGAGTATTTTTCGTAACATCATCAAGTATTTGATATGGTCGCATTATAAAAAGAAAATTGTCTAAACTGATTTCCTTTTTATTTCAAAATAAATATTTTATAATTAAAAACATAAAATTACACTTATGAAAAGAAAAGAAAATAAATTAATTGTTATCTAATTACATTAATTCAATACTATAATTTTCATTTATTATTTAATAATTCTCCCGTTAATTACTTAAAAAATTATTCTAAAGGGAGTCTTGTTTGACTTATAAGAGGAGGGGACGAGAAGATAAGAAAATGAAAAAAAGGATAAAGTATATTCTCAGAAATCAAAAGTATACATTTACTGTATGCGACTTTTTTTAATTATGTAATTATAAATTATTATGTATAATATATTTGTTAATTTTATAATAATAATTTTAGAATTCATATTTACATAATTATTTATTAATTAATAATATAATTTTGTTTTAGTATTAGTGTATAAAAATTAAATTCTATTTATAATTTATCTTTCGCAATTTGATACTTGTTTTGAAATATATTATCAATATACTCCTAAAGGTGCGAAAAGATGCGAAAGTTAAAACTAATTAATAAGCTGCAGTGAGATATAAAAGTATGCTTCAAAGTTGCTCTAAAAGTAAATTCCAACGTACTGTTAATTAACTGAGTTGACGTGAAGTGACAATTAGTTTAAATGTTAATTTATTTAAATAATAATAAATAATGTCATTTAAGGAATGAAATATTACAAAAATTTATGTAAAATATATTTTTGTGATTCATATTATTATGAAAATTTAATTTAGTCTTTTATTTTTAAAACATTATTTAAATTTTCTTTTATTAAACATAAATTTTATTTTATTAAATTCAACTATGTGAAAATTTTAACTAATGTTCAATTAAAAAAAATATAAATATAATAAAAATTATGTTAAAAGTAACTATTATATGAAAATAGAAAAATTATACTAAATTTATTAATATTTCAATTGTTGGTGTGATTATTTTTCCGACGATTTTTACTAACACCTTTTTTATTTGAATATTAATTCAATTTTATAGTTTTATATAAATAAAATTTTAAAAAATACTGCAGACTCTAAAAAAGTACAACCCAACAATCAATTGGATAATTAAAAAACAATTATTAAATGTTAATAAATTTTTAAAAGTAACTTTTCAGAGAAATTTTTGGCAATTTATTTCGGATGTTACCTTCGTCAATTTAATAGAACAAATTTTAAATTTGAGCCAGTAAAAAAATTTAAATTAGTGTTCTAATATAAAAAAATTACTATTTTGAAATAATAATTTAAATTTAAATTTTAAAATTAAAAGTAAAAAATAATTTAACAATAACATTCTAAAATAAATTTTTATAATATAAAAGACTAAAAGTATATTTTAATAATTTGAATAACAACTCGAGCTTGAGGCAATGGGGTTGCTGGTCCACAATGTCAGCTTATTTATGTAATGTAAAGAAATACCGCGTCAACATGTAGCAGCTTTAAACAATATGGGCTGCTATATTCCTGCACATGTCACAATCAATATTTAGATTGCGAAAAATAAAATAATAAAAAAACTGCTTTAAAATATAAAATAATTTAATGCAATTATTTAATAATAAAATTATTAATTTTTTAATAATAATCTAATTATCTTAATAATAATTTATAATTTAATGATCTTTAAAATTATTTTATATTATTAACCTATGATTATTAAATTCTTAAAAGACTAATAATTTTTAAAATTAATTAATTAATATAAATATATTTAGTGTTCGGTAAATATTCTTAAATAATAATAATAATTTTAAAATGTTATCTTAAAAAATTCGAGGCTATAGTCCACTTGACCAAATTGCTCTAAGGCGACCTTTATCATTGCATTCATTATATTTTATTAAATGATATATTTATATTTTAAATGTGAAGCTTAAAAAATAACTATAAAATCATCGCAATTTACCATGACAATTATTTTAAAATATTTAAACAGTTTGATTTCGTAAATGAGAAAATATTAATTGTAATTGCTGTTTTCTTATGTGAATGAATTTGCAATTATTAAATAACTTTTGAAAGTTTTTAATATTTTTATAAATTAATTATTTTAAAATTTCTAACAATATTTTAATTGAAAGTTTTTATCCCTAAATTACACTGATAACGTATGTATATAATATATTTAGATTAATTATTAATTTCAGACTCAGTTTGTTTTTATAATTATAGACCTTTTCAAATAATATTTGAAATAAAAAGTAATTATTTCTTTATAACTATTTATTATAGAACAATATTTGAACGTAAGGACACATTCAGAATCTAGGACAAACCATTGACCAATTCAGCTATTGGTCGACACATTAATGATAACTAATAAAAATAAGATTAAATATATTTAGTCCTATATTTATTTACATAATTGACTTTGATCTTTATTATTAAAATTTTTAATTTAATCTTTTAATTTTAAAAATTAATATGATGTTTCTTCTTTTGATCTAAAAATAGTAAAGCGCGGAAGGCAACGAAGTTGAGTTCATGAGACCGCGGCGGAGTCGGCGACGGATACTATACGTTCGTATCTTTATTAAAAAAAGGACAACAATTAATTGTGTTCAGAGCTAACAAAGTCAATTTGATGAGGCAGTAACCGTCTATATAAGCGCAACCAAGCTATTTGCAATGCGTCCATAGAGTAATAATGGCAGTTAC
This sequence comes from Mucuna pruriens, assembly GCA_025330945.1. Taxonomy (NCBI): domain Eukaryota; kingdom Viridiplantae; phylum Streptophyta; class Magnoliopsida; order Fabales; family Fabaceae; genus Mucuna; species Mucuna pruriens. Next base: position 1,665,740 of record JAENHJ010000042.1, on the reverse strand, counting down.
AGAACTCAGTTCAATTTCTTGTCACTATTCATCCCCATCCACGTATCAACCATGGAACTTATCCTTGCAAACATCAACAACAGTGTCAATGCATCATAAATTTTCGATTAAGTCCCTTGCTTTCCGTGACAAGGTACGTCTTTTACAATTTTTTTTTTCCTCTTTCTAAAGCATAAACACTACTCTTTTTTATAGGTGTCTTTGAAGTTGTTTTGTTTGGGGGCGTTAAGCTCCCATTCTCATTAAAACAGGAATTTTCTTTATTCTTTAAGTTTTACAACTTTTTTATAACTAAAAAAAAATGCATTGATGTAGCTCTAATCCAAGGAGTTTTCTCCAAAACCACGGGTGACGTGTATGATAACTTGTAACGTATGTTTAATGTAGAAAAAAAAAGAAAATGAAATAACTGTTAAGTTATTTGATAAAAAAAATTATAACACTTTTTTCGCCTAATTATGCGGAAAGTGAAAGAAAAAAAATGAAGAAATAATACTAATAATTACAAAAAAAATACCCATTCCATCACTTCTCTCCTCACTTTTGGACGTATTTAACATGGCCCCGACCATTTATCTTATATCTTTCACTAGATTCAACAAATCAAATGAATGGAGAGATTCTGGTAATTGTGTTTTCCGTCTTTGTTGATTAATTCTTCCCATTATTGAATTGAACTAGCACTAATTTATTGATGTCAACCTTAAGGATCACATTCTTTTTAATTGTTGAGTTCAATTGAAAAATTTACTAATAGTGGCTAGCAAAAGTAACTTAACATATGTACTTTTTAAGAAAGTTGAAATTTAATTTTTATTTAAATATAAAATCGCAATTATAATTAACATTTTTTTTTTAGAAAACAATTTGGTAGGAGGAACAGTACATTCTAATTTATTAAAAAATTAAAATTTACTAATAGTTTTAAAGATTGAGAATCTTTAATACTTTCTGAGAGGGTTATTTTTCAGGTCTGCCGATGTATTTTGTATCCAATAAATTAATGGCATTTTGAATTAAGTTAATTGAATAAAGTAGATAGCTAATTTTGATGGAGATTACGACCTACCAAATTTATTTTTAATAATTTGCAAGAATAATCATTTTTTGGTATGAAAATTTTCACTTCCATTAAATGCCTAATAAAAATCACATTTATAGTGGTTAATAATTGATTGTGAGTACATAAAATTTTACATTATAACTAAAATTTTATTTACTCTAATAATGCATAAAATGTAAACTCTATTTTTTTCTTCCTATATATATATAAAGGAATAGTATTATTTGACATTACTATTTTTTTTATTAGAAAAGTCACAAATTCCATCAAAAGAAAAATAAGCATAAAAGTGATAACATTCTTTCATAATTTTCACCATTTTTATTTTATTGGATTTCTTCGTGTTGGTGTAGCGGGTGCCTAGTCAAATTGATCCTAGGATGAAAAATTTGGAACAAGTTAAAAGAAAAGGCCAAGAGACATTACTAAACTCAAGTGATCCAAGGAGAACATTGAAGATAATTGATACCATCCAAAGGTTAGGAATTGGGCACCATTTTGAAGAAGAGATAAGCATGCAACTTGGAAGAGAAGGGAATTGGGATGCAACTCAAGACATCTTTTCTACAGCCCTTCAATTCCGCTTGTTGAGGCATAATGGTTTACCTACTTATTCTGGTACACTTATTTGTAATTTAAATTATTGATGTTGCGTTGGATTTTGATTGTATCTTGTTTCATATCTTCAGTGCTACAGGGGAAAAAGAAAAGGATAATAAGACATAAAGTCAATATAACATGGTTCACCATTATTTACATAATTACATTAGTTTATTAAACTTGTTTGTGTCATTTTAAAATGCAAGACAACTCAAATCCATTTGTTTTTATTTCTAACTTCCATGAATGATAGTATTGTTTAAATATTAAAGAAGTGTTATAAAATTTATTCACAGGTCTATTCCCATGGATTATATTCTAATTTAGCCTTTATAGAAGTAGTTTCCTAAATGTAGTTATGCATACTTACTAATTTGATTTAGTATTGTTGATTGACCATAGATGTTTTCAAGAAGTTTTTAGACAATAGTGGAAATTTCAAGGAATCAATCACCGATGACATTTGGGGTATGTTAAGTCTATACGAGGCATCATATTTAGGTGCAAAAGGTGAAAAAGTATTACAGCAAGCTATGGACTTCTCCAAGACTCATCTACATCAATCACTCCCATATCTAAGTCCTCCAGTAAGAAGGCTTGTTTCCGAATCCTTAACACTTCCAAGGCACCTAAGAATGACTAGGTTAGAAGCAAGAAATTACATAGAAGAATACAGCCAAGAAAACAATCACATACCAGCTCTTTTGGAATTGGCGAAGTTAGACTTTTTCGTGGTTCAATCGATGTACCAAAAAGAATTAGTAGAAATCACCAGGTAATTTTTTACTCCACATATTGACCATATATGATAGATAATTGAACTAATGGTATAGTTAGTTTGAGTCAAAATGAGAATAAAGGTGGACATTGGAGGAATAAAAATAAAGAGTGTATGTCAATATTATGTACACAATTTTTCAAATTATAATTTTCTGACCATTTTTAATCTATTACTATTTGAAAAAGCAAATATGTTTTGGGTGTCTTTCATATGATTGTTATTTTGATTTGTTTAGGTGGTGGAAAAAGTTGGGACTTGTTGAAAGACTTGGTTTTGCTAGAGATAGACCAGCAGAGTGCTTCTTGTGGACAGTGGGGATTTTTCCAGAACCATATTATTCAAATTGTCGCATTGAACTTACAAAAACTATATGCATTTTGCTAGTTATGGATGATATCTTTGACACTTATGGAACATTAGATGAACTTGTTCTTTTTACAAAGGCAATCAAAAGGTTTGCATCTAGAATTTGTGTGAATTATACTCAAATAGCAAAATTAATAATCAAAACATAAAATTTCTGTTATTTATAGGTGGGATCTTGATGCGATGGAGCAACTTCCTGAATATATAAAGATATGCTATATGGCCTTATATAACACCACTAATGAAATTGCATATAAGATTCAAAAACAGCATGGACAAAATGTTGTTTCTTTCTTGAGAAAAACGGTAAGATTTTAAATATCATTTCAAATTGAAACATGGATCTAACTATAGTCTACAAGCAAAAGTAAGATGTTAATGAGTGATTGGTGCTTAATTGGTACAGTGGATAGACATATTTGAAGCGTTTCTAAAAGAAGCCAAATGGTTCAACAATGGATACATTCCAACTTTTAGGGAATATTTGGATAATGGGGTGATTTCTTCAGGATCATACATGGCCTTGGTGCATGCAACTTTCCTTATTGGGGATGGCTTCTCAAAAGAAACCATTTCGATGATGAATCCATATCCAAGACTCTTCTCTTGCTCTGGGGAAATTCTTAGGCTTTGGGATGACTTAGGAACCTCAAGGGTATCTCTCTATACATTGATACATTTGCATACACATCTATTTTATCTAGTTAGTAATCAATTTACATTTAATTGACATGATATTAAAAGTACCATAATTCCTGAACATCCTAATTGTAGTCATGTTAAAAATTTTAATTAGATTAATGATATATTTGAACAAGAAAGTGGATGTTATGACAAAAAGTTGTTGATGTTTCATATTCAGGAGGAACAAGAAAGAGGAGATAATGCTTGTAGTATACAATGTCTCATGACACACAACAATATTTCAAATGAAAATGTTGCCAGAAAACATATAAGGCAGCTCATAAGGAACTTATGGCCAGAGCTAAATAGTCTTGCTATGACAACAACTGCTTTGCCTTCATTGGTTATAAAGGCTTCTCTCAACATGGCTAGAACTGCTCAAGTTATTTATCAACATGGAGATGATCAAAACACATTTACAATTGATGATTATGTGCAAACATTACTCTTTACACCCTCTATCAACTATTGAGATGAAAGCAATATCAATTATATGTTCTATGACTTAAGTGATGGGTGGACTTTCTTTGTTCGTTAGAATATGTCATAAAAACAATGATATAGTAAAAAAGATTACTTTATATATAATATTAGATGTAAAATATTCTTACACAAACATATATCTAATAAGACTTGACCTTTTTCATTCTATTTATTATTATAGTGTGATGATAAGGCAAATTTTTATTAATAATTTGTGAAAAAAATTATATTAATAGTATATATAAATTAAAATCTTGATTAAAACTAGAGAATGGGGAATTTTCAATAAATATTGAGATAAAAGGCACTAATTTATTTTTTAAAAAAAGGAAATGAATTATTTTGACAAATGGATTTTGATAACCTTCTATCTTCGTAAACTTTAATTTCTTCTTTTAAAAAAAGAAAAGAAAAATACATTGACAAAAAGTTTTTTAGGGCAAATAGTTGAACAATAAATCAAAAAATCAATCTTGGGCTATACCAGTCAATTTAGCTTTCATATTAGTCCTACTGCACCTCTAATTTATCACGTGTTGTGGAGGTCTAACATACATCGAATCTGCTTTATGAGTCATATTATATTCTTCTGTTTGACTATTGGCATTGGCAGAAATATAAGATCGAATATCTTCTTTCCTGTTTCTAATGTTTTCTAAGCAAAATTTCAAGAATCACGTTAAGTAAATATTGGTTCACAATACACATGTTAGCTCAATAATTTGGGGTGGGGTGGGGTTTTTAATTAAGTGTTACCAAAGTTTTTAAAGAAATACATAAGCTTTTAGCGAAGAGATCTTCACATTTAATATTTCACATGGAGCAGGGAATTAATATCTGACATGGAGTAGGGAATTGCAAGTATTACCAAAGAGTTTTTAAAGAGATACATAATTTTTTTTTTATGAAGAAGTATTTACATTTAATATTCCACGGTATTTCAAATATTATTTTCTTTAAAGAAAGATAATTCTCCAAAAAAAAGAGAGAGAGATAAGTATGTCAATATAGAGAGAAGATAAATGATTTAATGGGGAAATTAAAAAAAAAGTAAATTATGTTCATTGTGAATTTTTATGAAAATTATTTTATACTATTCAACATTTTCTTATATCTATGGGACAATCCTACCATCCTACATGCTATACATAAATTGAAAGTCTTTTTTATTTGTTACACTAATTAATCTTTTATAAGATAGTTAAACAATACCTAACGCACGACTTCATTATTGCTGCATTTAAACTTTAATAGAATTACTTTCTTGATTTTAAACCATTAAACATAATTAAGATATATATTTAAATTAATTACAAATAGGTTATATACATATTTATGATTTATATTATCACGTAGTTTTATTTATGATAAATTTATTGACTTTTATAATAATTATATTATAACTATATTAATAATGATTTGTAGTTGAATAATAATATAAAATAATTTTATAATGTTATTCGATGATCATTAGACTTTTAAATTAATTTTAACCATTAAACCATTAAGTCTCAATATAAATTAAATATAATTTAAAACCTATTTGTTTAAAGTATTAAAAATATATTCAAATTTAATTTTTCGGGATTTTACAAAGAAATAGAAGTTTTATTTTATTTAATTATAATTATAATAAAGTATTTTTTTAAAGGTAATATCATTTTGGAGAAACTATCGAAAATAATTAAGAGTTATTATTTAATTCTATTTTTTTAAAATTAACAAATACACTGTAAATTGTAAAATGTGAGTATTTTTAAAAAGTAAAAAAGATATTATAGATTTTAATTATTGCTTTCGCAAATCGACCTTGATACCCTATCATTCTCTTCTGTATTACGGTAAGTCTGATATGAAATGTAAAGACCTTCCAACCAAAAAAATCCACCGAATCATTTCTCACATTGTATTTCTTGTTCTGATCTATTTATTCTATTCTATTCTTTATTATTATTATTATTCGTTAAAGTTTACGCGACTGTTCTTAATTTAATTCATTAAACTTCAAGAATCACATAGTCCAAATAGCAATACTTATAAATTATTGATCAACTTTTTTTGTTTGAGGAATCCTCTTGGTGTGACTTGACAACGTGAAATAATACTACAACATAAGAACTAATCCTTTAAAGCAGAACTTGAACAAAAGATAATAATAATTTTCTAACTTAACATCTGGCTCAATTTTTATAAGTATATAACTATCATGCACCCATAATCAAGAATTTCACAGTAATAATTCATTTTGCTCCTGCGGATCTTCCCCCCGTCTACAATAGGTACATTATTTTTAATAATATTCTTATTTATTAATATCTCAAACAAACATTTAAATAAATTTATAATTACATTCTAACTCTTTTAATAAAAGTAATTTTATTAAAAAAATTAACTGTAATTAATAATTTTTATAAAAGAATATTCACTTGATCTGCATGCGGTAAATATTTTAACTGTAATTAAAAAAATACGTTTCATCCCAATATTCAGACGTTTAGAGCATTGTTACTCCAAAAACAGTCACATTTCACAAAAATCATAAGATTCTTCAAACCAAAGATCTCATATAACACCCATTTATGTAGTTTCCAGCCAACTCCGAATGCCAAACTATTCGAAACCACATTAGTAGAATATCATTTTAACTATATTAATCAATTCAGTAGGATTAGTGTTCCCCACATACTGTTATGGAACCTCATTACTAGAAATTTATGAATTTATTGCAGATTTTCCTGAAAAAAAAAATCACAGAAAATTCATGTAAATTTTACTACAAATTTATCTTTTATATAATTCTTTTCTTGCGATTATATCCGTAAGAAACTTTTTTCCGCTCCCCCTCTGCTGTCTTCTTCGTCTCCCGCTGCCTCTAACGATTTCCTTTTCCGTCGCATTTGTCGACGCATTGCTCGTCTCGCTGCATTTTTCCTCTTTGAATGAAAACACCACACACCCTTTGTCTTTCTAACTTGTTTTCTGTCAAAAAGTACTAAAAAAATAAAGTTTGATGTAATAGTTAAGTTAAAAAATGTCCCATTTAATAAATTAGTCTTTCTGGATTTTTTTTTCTTGTACTTAAATCTTACCATTTTCTCTCCCTAGTGTTACGGTTAGGGTTGGTTCCATCAATGACTTCCTATTCTTCTAATCCTGGCAAGTCCTACGCTGGAGAGTTCAGAAATCACTACAAGAAAAAGGTGGATTAGCGACAAAAATTAGTGACCAAAGACAGCGGTCACCATTAACGATGGAAACTGTCAATGTTTTAAGGTTATATTTTTGCGGCCGAAAATGAAGTTAAACAAACAACTAAAAAGCGACTTTGTTAGCGGTCGAATTAGTGAAAAAAAGGGAAAACAAAAACCTTTAACTTTTCCACCAAATTAGCAACCGAAAAATGTCAAAAGAGAAAAACATTTAGCAATGGAATTAGCAATCAAAAACAAAAATTACAAAAAAGAATTGTTAGCAACCGAATTAACGGCGAAATAGGAAAAACAAAAAGCTTTAATTTAACAACCGAAAATAAAAATATAAAAAACAATTTTAACGACGGAATTAGCGATCGAATATAAAATAATAAAAAAATAAAATAAAAACGGTTAGCAATCGAACAAGGAATACAGAAACCTTTGACTTTGCGACTGAAAATAAAAAAGTAAAAAATAAAAAAAATAAAAAAGAACTATTAACGACCGAATTAGCGACGAAACAGGGAACACAGAAAACCTTTGACTTTGTGACCGAATTAGCGATTGAAAATAAAATGTTAAAAAATAAATAAAAAAGGAACCGTTAGAGACCGAATTAGTGACGAAACGGGAAAACAGAAACCTTTGATTTAGTGTGACACCCTTTTATCCCGAATACTTAAATTCAAATAATCAAGTAAATAAAATGAAGACAGAGTAATAGTTAAAACCAAAAAGCACAATTTGTATTAAGGATAAAAGGTTCACATGGTAATTAAAGGTAGGCACAAAGTTTTCAAGGAGGTTTTAGATCTAAACATTATAATTGAGAAAACTAAAGTCATCATCATCTTTAAAATAAGTCACACTAATAAGAGCAAGACTCCACCTTTTCAAAACTTGACACCATAAGTGCCCTCAACGTTACTTAAAAGAAAACAACAAGAGAAAGTGTGGTGAGAAATCGCATTCAATCATATATAAAGGCAGATAATGTCCAAATCTCACCCATTACCATACTCAGTTACTAGTAGTTAACAGATGCTCATATATCAATCACATTTCATTCATGTTTACAAAATACACATGCTCGCACAATGCATATGCTCATCACCACACTAAGAGTCTCGAGTTGGAACTCCACACCATGGACGAACCTCCTCAATCCCCTTAGTTATCACTAATGATGGCCACACCGTTAAACACCCCGTACGGGCCGGTGTGTCGCACAGTTAAACACCACCTATGACTCGTGCGAAGACATTCCACACAACCGTTAAACACCACCTATGACCCGTGCGAAGACATTCCACACAACCGTTAAACACCACGTATGGCCAGCGTGCAGCATGGTTAGACACCACCTGTGGCCATGCATATGATTGTCCCCCATCATTAGTCCCCCTTGTTAAACACCACGTATGGCCAGGGATTATATAGCCACGTCTGACTTCTCATGCATCTCATGCCTCTGTCCATGCTCAATGCATTCTCATCCACACTCTTATTCTCATGATTTATTTATACATCATTCGCACAGTCCACAATCATACCCAACCATATTAATTTAACAATCATTATTATAAATCATTTATTAGAAAGCACAGCAACGCACATAAAACACCATTGAATTTTCACCCAGTTTCATCATTGGACACAAGAGCCTCAAATCATGAACAACCATAAACAACATAAGAATACAGTAATTAGGGCAATTAATCATACAGTTTCCTAACAAAAATCACATTAGGACAAGACGTTAATCATACCACATAGCATATTGACAAATCTTTTCTACCGATTAAAATATTTTTAAAACATAATAATCAAACGAAATTGAGAATTTAGATTCTAGAGGGACTTAGGGATTGCCCTCACTACCCGTACACTCCCGCATTCATATATGATCAAACTCATCTCTCCCGTACCTTAGATGCGAAGAATAGTGATGATCTGATGCGGCTCTAGGACGGTCTAAACATCCTAACTCCTCTTCCTTGTAGGTCGGCGTTCTCTCTCCTCTAGGTCTGGCTGTCTGACGCGTAAAACACCAATTAGGGTAAACTGATTACTCCTGTCTAATATTCTAGCTGGGTTAGGTCAACCCCGACCCGCCCGTCAGCCTCCCCCGTTAATTCAATTAATTAAATTAATAAATGAAAATAATTTAGATAGAGCCTCGTCAGTTTATAAAATCATTAACCCCTTTATTAAAATAAAATTGATAATAATAATAATAATGTAATTAATTTCTAAAAATAATTAAATAAATTTTAGGATGTTATAATTCTCCCCTCCTAAAAGAAAATTCGTCCTCGAATTTACATAGAGTAAGTACTTCTCATACCCTTACAATTGCCCTTCCTTTACTCATTTAGTGTTTCTAACGATAGTCCTTACTCGATTCGCATTGGCTAAATAATCATCTCACCTCTCTAAACCAGTTAACCTTAAATCTTTCACAATTTCTAGTATCAATTCTCATACCTAGTCTTCTTTTAACCTTCAAACAAGTTAGTTCAATTACTTGCCAGAATAACAATGTACGTCCAGAGTTGAAACATGTGCAATTATTGTGTACATGGCACAGGTGAAGTAGTAGACTGAACCCAATCCAATTAGATTCCTCGAGTTTAACAAAATCTCTCCCCCAAGTTCTAAAATAACTCTAGGATTCCAACCTGTCAACCAAATAGGTGCTCACACTTATCCATTCTTCCCATGATTTAAGCTGCCAAAACATCTTCTAAAGATCCTCAAGCATCTATACCACCTTGATTCGATATTAAATCTACCGTACGATCCTCTTCTAATACTTACTAAGTACATAACTCCATTTCTAAATTACTTAATGCCATCTAGAAAATCATATTCCCTCATCTTATGGTTTCTCTTCTATCCACTAAAATGGGTGTTCTAACTAGTTAACAGATCATGCCCTCTAATCACACCAAAGGATGCGAAAGAATTTCCTATTTACGACATATTCTACTGTCTTGATTCTACCTAGTGATGGCTTCCTAAAACCTTGGTCATTTGGAAATTCCAATCACCTCATCTATTTTAGGTTCCTCTCCTACTAGTTGAATTTCCACTTAGTGTTTCTACATCATCGAGAATATCAACTTAAAATCATGCAAGTGGTGTCTTCGAATCTTAAGAGTAGCCATTACTACTACTACCTCCAAGCTAGGGGTCACATAATTCGTCTTACAACTCCCAGTTGTCTGTAAGATTAAAATACATCCTCACTATCTGGTAACAACACTCTTCTCAGTAACTAAGGTCAGGTATTACTAAGGTTGGCACGCTATATAATGCTTCTCCAAGACATTAGGAACTAATTCCAAATTATCAATCCACCTAAACCTTGCTCCCTTCCTAGATTCTTGAGTTAAAAACTATGCTAACTTAAGGAATACGTCTAGGAATTCACCACGGTATTTGTTCAATTCCAGGAAAATTTATAATCTTACTCACTAATGCAAGGTTTTTAACTTAAGAGAAACTCCTACCTTAAAAGGCTGACTATTGGTTTCTCACACTAAAGATCACATAACTTAAAGAACTCATATCTTCCATTTAACTTTTATTAAACAACTATACCATGACTCATCTCAATAGTACGAACTAGTATCCTTAGATGCTACACAAGCTTTTCTCAAACTAAACAAGCATTAATAAAATTCGCTATGTCTCTTTCCATTTAGGCCACCACAATATCAAGAAGAGTTAAAAGAAATGCCTCAATAGCTTTCACCAAAAGAGTTCCTCTATTTTCAAATGAAGTCAATGGGGAAAGCAAAACTGTCAAAGCAAGAGGTGAGGTTTCTAAATGCACAATGGCACACAAATATCGTACATTTCTTACTGGCCTTGATTCTATGAAATTTAAAGCAATGATTGTTATTGCAGAAAATGTTTGATAGAGAAATCTAACTAGTTGTACTACTCTCTCTCGGGAATTTTCATCGCTGAGCTCTCATTCTTGCATAAATGGCTCCTCCTGTTGGTGTTCACCCTACAACAACTTTACTGAGTTTTCAATAGTGAAAAATGATACCCCTAATAGCAACCCTTCTGCTTGCAATTGTTCCCTTATCCCTCCATCTAACCACAGAATAATAACCAACGAAATCACCCCAGAAAATGTTGTCACCCAACTTATTCATCTGTTAAAAAGAACCGTTGTTGCATGTCATCTTCTGTATCCACTGATGGGTTCTCTCCAACGTCATCAATGGGTGAAAGCAATGGTTCCCATGAAGATAAGGGAATCATGGCCATAAATCCTTGTAGTGAGATAAAGGGAAGAAATTCTGTTTCTTTTGACACTTCAAGAACTTTAAAGCCTTCTGGTCTCCAAATCTTAAGAATGAACACTACAGCCGCCAACTCAAGATCATGGGTAGGGTAATTCCTCTCGTGGATTAGAGACATAAGCTACCACTCTACTCTCTTGCGTCAGCACTCCACCTATACACATCCTAGAAGTATCACAATATACTACAAAAGGTTCACTAAGGTTTGACAATACTAAAACTGGTACACTAGTCAACTTCTCCTTAAGGGTTTGGAAGCTATACCCACACTAACTATTCTACCCAAAACAACTCCCTTCCTACCCAACTCCATCAAGGTCAAGCTAACTTAGATAAACCTTCTCTCATGACCAACTAGTCCAAGAAAACTTCTATGCTCACTCACCGATTAAGGGATCTCCCACTTAAGAACAACTTCTGCCTCAGAATGATCTACCCCTATACTTCTTCTAGAGATTACATGACCTAGAGAACTCACTTCTTCTAACCAAAGGTCACACTCAAATAAGTTAGTATGTTAATCTCTAAGAGTCTGAATCACTACCCTCAAGTATCCCCTCTAACTCAATAATTACTTAAGGCCCTTGCCATGAGGTGTGAAGCATGAATCTTCACACTCTCTTTACTGTCATCTTAATCTATTAAGATTAAGATAATAGTAAGCACCAAAAACACAATAAACAATAATAAATACAGCAATAAAACACATCACATCATCACTTTCCAATTTTATTAGAACAAGGATGAGGAACTCATTCCTCAAACTTCACAGACATCCAAAATAAATAGCTACTTAGGCTAGTCACAACAAAATGTTCATTCTTCAAAAGAAAACATGTCAAATCAATTGATCCACCGGCTCGCAAGAGTCCTTTTTGCCTTTGACAACATATTGAGGTGATCAGGCTCAATAGATCGTAGTTAGCAATAGGGATGCTTGATACAACAACCAACAAAGGAACATCTATATTACCTCAACACTTCCTTAAAATACACTAGATTACTGCACTTGTACATCACACTTAACATAAATAAACACTAACACATGGTAGACACATAACTCACTGGTCGAATGAATCACCCAGAATTCAACACAATGCAAAACAGAACAAACAATTTATTGTCATCTTTCAAATCAGTCCAACCATGCTAACAAACGCAATGCAAAACGTGTTAGACACATTACTCACGACCGAATGAATCGACCTACTTTGATACCACTAAATGTGACACCCTTCTATCCCGAATACTTAAATTAAAATAATCAAGTAAATAAAATGAAGACAAGGTAATAGTTAAAACCAAAAAGCACAATTTGTATTAAGGATAAAAGGTTCATATGGTAATTAAAGGTAGGCATAAAATTTTCAAGGAGGTTTTAGATCTAAACATTATAATTGAGAAAACTAAAGTCATCATCATCTTTAAAATAAGTCATTCAAACATCAAGGCATAGAGCAACTATTCTAACTTCTAGAACCCCATGTCACAGTAATCAGAGCAAGACCCCGCCTTTTCAAAACTTGGCACCATGAGTGCCCTCAACGTTACCTAAAAGAAAACAACAAGAGAAAGTACGGTGAGAAATCGCATTCAATCATATATAAAGGCAAATAATGCCCAAATTTCACTCATTACCGTACTCAATTACTAACAGTTAACAGATGCTCATATATCAATCACATTTCATTCATGTTTACAAAATGCACATGCTCACACAATGCATATGCTTATCACCACACCTAAGAGTCTCGAGTCGGAACTCCACACCATGGGTGAACCTCCTCAATCCCCTTAGTTATCACTAATGATGGTCACACCGTTAAACACCCCAGTATGGGCTGGTGTCGCTTGTGATTAAACACCACCTATGACGCGTGCGAAGACATTCCACACAATCATTAAATACCACCTATGGCTGGCGTGCGGCATGGTTAGACACCACACCACCGCTATGCATATGATTGTCTCCATCATTAGTCCCCTTGTTAAACACCACATATGGCCAGGGTATTATAAATGCCCTGTCCATGCTTTCAATGCATTCTCATCCACACTTTATTCTCATGATTTATTTATACATCATTCGCATATCCACAATCATACCCAACCATATTAATTTAACCATCATTATTATAAATCATTTATCGAAAGCACAAAGAACGCCATTAAAAAACACCATTAAATTTTCACCCAATTTCATCATTGCACTGCATCAAATCATGAACAACCATAAACAACACAAGAATAAAGTAATTAGGGCAATTAATCATAAAGTTTCCCAACAAAAAATCACATTAGACAAGACGTTAATCGGACGAAAGCATATTGACAAATCTTTTCTACCCGATTAAAATATTTTTAAAACATAATCAAACGAAATTGAGAATTTAGATCCTAGAGGGACTTAGGGATTGCCCTCACTACCCGTACATTCCCGCATTCATATATGATCAAACTCATCTCCCCGTACCTTAGATGCGAAGAATAGTGATGATCTGATGCAGTTATAGGACGGTTTGAACACCCTAACTCCTCTTCCTTACAGGTCGGCATTCTCTCTCCTCTAGGTTTGGATGTCTGACGCGTAAAACACCAATTAGAGTAAACTGATTACCCCTGTCTAATATTCTAGCTGATTCGAGTCAATCCCGACCCGCCCATCAGCCTCCCCCGTTAATTCAATTAATTAAATTAATAAATGAAAATAATTTAGATAGAGTCTCATCAGTTTATAAAATCATTAACCCCTCTATTAAAATAAAATTGATAATAATAATAATAATGTAATTAATTTCTAAAAATAATTAAATAAATTTTAGGATGTTACATTTAGTGACTGAATTAGCGATAGTAAAAATGTTAAAAAACTATTTAGCGACTGAATTAACGAGTGAAAATAAAATTTATAAAAAAAGTAACTGTTAGCAACCGAAATACTGATGCAACAAGAATCATAGAAAACTTTTGACTATGTGACCGAATTAGCAACCGAAAATAAAATGTTATAAAATAAATAAAAAATGAATTGTTAGCAACTGAATTAGCGACAGAACAGAGAAACTAGAAACCTTTGATTTTGCGATCGAAAATAAAAAAATGTTCAAAATAAAAAATCAATTAGCAACAGAATTGAAAAAAAATTGGAATATGCAACCGTATTAATGTGTATTTATAATTAAATGAGTATTTTGAATATATATTTATTGTAATGATGGTATTGAAATTCATTTTAAATAAAGTGAGTGTATTTTTTAAAATAAAAATAAATATAGTATTTGTGTATTTTAATTATACATAATTTGGTTATTTGTGTAAATAATTGTTTTATTTGTAATTAAATAAGTCATTTGACTCTGTATGTCTTGTAATTAGTGTGTTCAAGTTTATTTTATAAGAAGTGAGTGTAATTATTTTAAAAATAAATTAAATTTAGTAATTTTGTATTTAAATTTTATATAATTTTTATATTTATCCAAATAATAGTATAGTTAGTGTGTTTTTCTTAATTAAATGAGTCATTTGATTCTATATTTCTTGTAATTAGGGTGTTGAAATTTATTTTACATGAGGTGAGTGTAATTATTTTTAAATTAAAGTAAAGTTAGTAATTTTCTCTTTAGATTTAACATATTTTCTTATTTATCAAAATAATAGTATGTTTAGTACCAATTTGTTAATTAAATAAGTCGTTTGACTTTATATTTTCTATAATTAGGGTGTAGAAGTTTATTTTACGTGAGGTGGGCGTAATTATTTTTAAAATAAAGTTAGTAATTTTCTCTTTAAATTTAAAATATTTTCTATATTTATCCAAATAATAGTATGTTTAGTAACAATTTTTTAATTAAATGAGTCGTTTGACTTTATATTTCCTATAATTAGGATATTGAAGTTTATTTTATGTGAGGTGAGTGTAATTATTTTTAAAATAAAGTAAAGTTAGTAATTTTCTTTTTAAATTTAAGATATTTTCTATATTTATTTAAGCAATAGTATGTTTAGTGTGTTTTTTTTAATTAAATGAGTCATGTGACTTTATATTTCCTGTAATTAGGGTGTAGAAGTTTATTTTACATGAGGTGAGTGTAATTATTTTTAAAATAAAGTAAAGTTAGTAATTTTCTCTTTAAATTTAAGATATTTTCTATATTTATCTAAATAATAGTATGCTTAGTAGCAATTTTTTAAGTAAATGAGTCATTTGACTTTATATTTCCAATTATTGGGGTGTTGAAGTTTATTTTACATGAGGTGATCATAATTATTTTTAAAATAAAATAAAGTTAGTAATTTTCTCTTTAAATTTAAGATATTTTCTATATTTATCTAAATAATTGTATGTTTAGTAGCAAATTTTTAATTAAATTAGTCGTTTGACTTTATATTTCCAGTTATTAGGGTGTTGAAGTTTATTTTACATGAGATGATCGTAATTATTTTTAAAATAAAGTAAAGTTAGTAATTTTCTCTTTAAATTTAAGATATTTTCTATATTTATCTAAATAATAAAATGTTTAGGGTGTTTTTTTTAATTAAATGAGTCATTTAACTTTATATTTCCTGTAATTAAGGTGTTGAAGCTTATTTTGCATGAGGTGAGTGTAATTATTTTTAAAATAAAGTAAAGTTAGTAATTTTCTATTTAAATTTAAGATATTTTCTATATTTATCCAAATAATAGTATGTTTAGTAGCAATTTTTTAATTAAATGAGTTGTTTGACTTTATATTTCCTATAATTAGGGTGTTGAAGTTTATTTTGCGTGAGGTGAGCGTAATTATTTTTAAAATAAATTAAGTTAGTAAATTTATCTTTAAATTTAAGATATTTACTATATTTATCCAAATAATAGTATGTTTAGTAACAATTTTTTTAATTAAATGAGTCTTTTGACTTTATATTTCCTATAATTAGAGTGTTAAAGTTTATTTTAAGTAAGGTGAGTGTAATTATTTTTAAAATAAAGTAGTTAGTAATTTTCTCTTTAAATTTAATATATTTTGTATTTATCTAAATAATAATATGTTTAGTGTGCTTTTTTTAATTAAATGAGTCATTTGACTTTATATTTCCTGTAATTAGGGTGTAGAAGTTTATTTTACGTGAGGTGAGTATAATTATTTTTAAAATAAAGTAAAATTAGTAATTTTCTCTTTAAATTGAAGATATTTTCTATATTTATCTAATCAATAGTCTGCTTAGTAACAATTTTTTAAGTAAATGAATCATTTGACTTTATATTTCTAGTTGTTACCGTGTTAAAGTTTATTTTACATGAGGTGAGCGTAGCTGTTTTTAAAATAAAGTAAAGTTAGTAATTTTCTCTTTAAATTTAAGATATTTTCTATATTTATCCAAATAATAGTATGTTTAGTAACAATTTTTAATTAAATGAGTCATTTGACTCTATATTTCTTGTGATTGGGATTTTTAAGTTTATTTTACATGAGGTGACTTTAGGGAGTGAGTCAATATTGGGAGGATGAAACTTAATTTGTTCCATCAATGATTTCAACTTTGGTTATGTAATTTGTTTGATTCTTCATTAAAAAATTAAATAATACTAATAAAATATTTAGGTTAATTAAGTAAGTTTATTTTTCTATATTTAGAATTTGTTTAGTCGGAGGGGAAAGAAGGAGATGTGTGGAGAGAAATTTTTAATTTTTTTTGTTTGGTATAATTTTTAGAATAGGAATATAAAAGAAAGCAAGAACCTGGAAGCAATTATCACAATTTCAGTTTTAAAAATTATAAATATTCAATAATAAATAAATAAACTTTTAGTTTCACCATTTAGAAAAAAAATGTATTCTTATTAACGGGATAACCAAATTGTCCTTTACAAAAACAACAAAATAATAAAATAATAAATAAATAAATTAGACATTTCAAAACCTAAGATAAAAATCTGTAAATCTAAAGTTTACTAATTAAAATATTATCAAGGATATTACAAAAGTTAAATAAAAGCTCGGTAACCAAAGTTTTAAATGTGAAAGAAAAAAGAAATAACAAGTGTAAGCAGTAATAATAACTCCAATTAAGTCTAGCAATAATAAAATAAATAACTTTAACTAGAGTATATAATTAATCTAATTAAATGAGATGGAGTTATGTAAGATTTATTTATATTTCATAGCAATGTCTAATGCATTTTTTTCAGCTTATATTTAAGACGGGGTAGTGTATTCAACAAAAGCATTTGTTAAGTGATGGATCATTAAACAACTTTTGGAAATTTTAAAACTTTGTTATAGAGTAATTATTTTAAAAAAATCTTTTAGAAATATTTTAATTAATTTGTTTATCTGAATTACACTAGTAGAAATATGTACATAACAGAATCAGTTTTTTTTTAATTATAAACTTTTTAAAATAATATTTAAAATCAAAGTAATTATTTATTATAAAACATGCATTGATTTGAATATAACCATCACATTTAGAGCCGATGGCACATAATTAATTAACTGAGATGTTGCTCAACACATTGATGGTATCTAAACATGTAAAAAGTTTTAGTATAAAAAAAAAGTGGGTTTTTTTGGTGACTTTGTGCTTGGAAAAATCTTGTGCAAGTGTGCACCACATGAAGTATACTACTAATAATAAATGGGAGTAGATTTTTGGATATGTTTTACATGCTATTTTAATTAGTTTGTAAATTTTTTATTTGGTGGAAATTTTGTTTATATTTATTAATATTTTGGTAAATCAGTTTTTTTTTAAAGAATATGCAGCATTTTTTTATATGCTAGCATTTTTTTTTAAAACATTAGCTTCTAGCTTATAATTTTTTATATTTATTCTTATTTTATTCTTAAAATAGTTATTAAGTATTTTTATTCTTTTTCTATATAAAGCAAAATTTTATTTTATTATTTCCTTCTTTTAAGATATGGTTTTATAATTTTTATCTTTCGTTGCACAAAGAAGACTTCTGTTACTTTTATTTTTTATTATATAATATATTGATAATGATAAATAATAATTTTATTTTATTTTTATATTTTTATATTATATTATTTATTTTAACCATTATACTATTTATATATATTTTTTATTGCTTGAGCATTATAATTCAAAATATTGATATTGATATTAATCCATATAAAAAAAAATTTGATATTGATATATTATATTTTTATTTTATTTTCTATGTTACTTTTTGAATATTTTTTATATTTCATTGTTTATTTTAACTATTACATTATTTATTCAATTATTTTTAATATTAGATTTCATTATATTTTTTTATACAATACATGTCTTTGATACAAACACTTCAAGATATTTTAACCACTATACTGATTAATATATATATATATATATATATATATATATATATATATATATATATATATAATAAAAATGTTTATTTTTATCATTTCACATATATCAACTACTTTAATATATAACTTTTTTTAAACATTTATAATTTAATATATTAATTTAATCTTTTAACTACTTGATAGCTTTCTAACTTTCAGCTAATAAAACCTTAATAATAAGGATATGAAATTATGAAGTGTATAGTTTATTAAATGATATGAAAAATAAATCTATAAAAAAATTTATAATATAATAGAAATAATAAAAATAAATTATTATAGTTAATTTGTTAATTTTTATAATAAATATCTTAAAAATTATACTAATAATAATTTAGAATTAGTTAACACGAAAAAAATTTATATTAGCGCTATTAAACGCAAATGATATATGCCTATAGCAAGTTTTCATTTGTTACATAAATATTTTTAAATATAAGTAAATTTTAAAAATATAAAAGAAAATTACATTTATAAGATAAATATAAATAAATAACTTTAATAAATAAGTAAAAAAAATAGTGACTTAGATTTAGAGAGAATAAATTAAAATTAAAAATATTAATTTAAAAGTGTAGATGACTAATATTTAAGATGGAAAATTTTTTCCTAGCTTGCCATCAAATGGGAGGAAAATGATTGTTTCTTAATTTTACTTTTTGCTTTATTTAAAAAAAATAAATAATATTTTTTATAACAAAAAATAATTTGATGTTGAAAATTAATATAATAACAAATTAGTCATTTTTAATTAATATAAAACATTTTATATGTTTTATTTATTTATTATTAGTTTTTCATTAATCCAAACACTGAATTTTTTATTTAAATAATATATTTTTTTATTTTATTTATTTTATTTATTTCATTTTGATACAATCAAAACATTAAGTAATGAAATAATTTAAGATAAGCTAACCATCAATTTGATTCTTCAATTATTATACTCTTTTTAGATTTTTTTAAGTATTAAAATTATATAAGTAGTTTCTAAAATTTTAAATATTTATTAATGTAATTTCTAAATTGATATATTTTATTAATATTTAAATTAATTTATTTTAATAATTTGAATAATAGTAATATAATTTTTAATAATTAAAATATTACTTATATAATTTATCTACTTAAAAAATTATATAAAAAAGAAAATAATATTTTAAAAACAAAATTAATGATTTATTAAATTAAAAATGACTCGACAATAACTCCTTATCCGATTGTGCAGTAAAGCGCACTGTAAATCGCCTTTGACTAGTTTGATGGCGGTCTTCGTGGACTTTCATGACCGTTGGTGAAATTGTGCATGCTGTAAATATTCTTAGATATTTTTAAAAAGTATTAAAATATAATTTTTAAACTAGTTAATTTAAGTATGTTTATTAATAAAAAATCATATAAAATGAGTGTTTATAACGAAAAATAAATTTAAATTATATAATTATATATGAATGATTAAAATTTAAAAGTATTTAATAATATATGATTACTTAAAAAATTAATTATGCAATTATTCAAATTTATTTCTCACATTCCCGTATAGGAATACTCATCTTATTACTACATGTTCTTAAGAATAATAATCTTTTAAAAGTTCTATGGAAAAAAAATCGACATTATTATGCACTGGACAAAAATCCTCTAGAATAACCTTTATCATCACTGTATGAAATCATATCTCTCGCTATTAAATTTTATTGATATAAATATAGTATATCGTGGAGCTTATGATTTTTTTATAATTATTTTAATTTAATAAATAATTCTAAATTTAAGTTTTAAGTATATAATTGTGTTAAGTATTTAAAAATTTTTGTCGTTTATGATAATTTAATATAATTTAAGGAGAATTATCTTCAGTAAAAAAAATTTAGTCTATAATATATAAAAATAATATAATTAATATTTTATTAATTATATTTTATAAAAATAACTGATACGATCATGATAATTAATCATGTCAACTTTTTTTAAAAATTCTGAGGATCCACTTTAATAAATTATAAATAAAAACATAATTGTAATAGTTAATGACACAGGGTAATCCTAATTCAAAGATGGTCAAACCATGGACGTCAGCTAGAAGGTAGCCACCCAATCTATACACATGTGCAATACATGAAATATTAGTAGTTTATTGTAGACACTTTACCCATTTTATGGATACTAAAAAAATAGTTACTTTCCAATAGAAGGTATGTCTTAGATTTTTTAAGCATGCCAAATGTATGATGTGTAAATTTCATATAATAATGTTACATAAGGGATTTATGCATTACATGATTATTTTAAATTTAATTTAATTTTAAAAATAAAAATACAATTGACTTTGATGTATAGAAAATAAATTAATTTTTAAAATTTTTAATATAAATTACTAATATTTAAGATGAAAAAGAAATTTTACAACAATAATTAAAATTAATTATAATTAATTAAATGTTGCTAGTATATGTAATTCGATACTTGTTTCTTAATAAAAAAGTTTAAGGTTTGATACCCAATTGAGTAAATCTAAAAAAAAGTAAAATTGAGATTAAAGAAAAAAATTTATGTAAACAACATAAAATAATTAATAATTTTGAAAATTTTAAATTATAAAATATTAGACAATAGTAAAGTCATACATGAAGAAAACGTATATACTAAGTGATATCTTCACATTCAACCATAAAGACTAAAATTTATGATGGGTTTATTTATTTTTTTCAATATGTATGATTATTTGATAGTATTTAAATTAATTATTTCATTTATATAACTTTTAAAATGTAATTTGAAATTAAATTTTACTTTTGATTTGATGAAGAATAATATCATCATATAAAAATTTAAAGAAAATAGATCAAATTATAATTAATGAAAAATATAATAAACAACAATATAAAAAAATTTAACTCAATTTTTAAAAATATTAAAAGGAAGTTTTAAAAACTAAAGAAAAATAAAAAATAACAATTACCATCAAAGTTTCATTGATCAAACAAAGTACAATCTATTATGGTCTAACGAAGTAGAGTCATGGGATGGTTGGTATATTATAGAATATAAAATCAACTTTATAGAATGTATAAGATTATTTTAATTTAATTAATAATTTCAAACTTAAATTTTATAGTAATTTTATTTATTTCTATTAAAATTGTTTGTCGGATAAAATACCTATTAGCTCTATGTAACGACAACGAAGTTATTTTTGCGTATGGAAGTTAGCTAGTCCTCTACATCGACCAAGTAGTTGTCAATGTCTGCATGTGATGGCAGTTACAGAAGTTGTAGGCCATGGCAAGTGAATTATTGAGCCTTCCACTGCTTCTCTACCACACAAATCTTGTCTAACTCAATATGGTATAGATCACATCTACACCTTAGACTTGGAATCACTCTTGCTATTTTTTTTTTTCTAAACTTAACTATTAAATAATGAAAAAAAAAATTTACTTTCGTTCAATTATATGTTTAACATATCTATTGAGTTTTATAATAATTATCTAAAAAATTATATCAACACAAATTTATAATTAATAAAAGGGTAAAACTCCCATTAAATTTTTAAATTATATTTATTTAATAAAATTATTATTTTAATAATTAGTAAATATATGAGAAAAAATAAATATGTTAATTTGTATAATATTTTTATGCATATTTTAATTTTATTTTATGAATAAAATGATATTTTAAAGTAATTATAATTTTAGTTTTTTAATTATATTTTAAATACTTATAATATTTTATCTACATATGAATTATTTTAATTAATTTTTTATTTTCTATTTTTAATTATTATATTTTTATATTATATATTAGTATTATCATACTAATTAAGTGTGAATATTGGGAGGTATAATGTTAAAATAATAAAATAAATAATGTAAATAGTAAAATAAATAAATAATTTAATATAATATATAGTAAAAATAAAAAATAAAATTATACCTTATGTAAAAATAAAAAGTAAATTAACAAATATTTTAAAAGTAAAAAAGAGAATAAAATATAAAAATTTAGATATTAAAAACTTAAAATAGTATTTCAAAAAATCTTAAAAGCGGTTAAAAAATATATTTAATAAAACACTATTAATATAACCAAACAAATTTTCTAAGTAACTAATAAAAACAAGTTAAAAACAAACTATCTGTGAAACATATTCATTATTTTTTTCATCTCAACCTTAAAATATGTAAACTTTAAATATTTTTATTTTCATTTTCAAACGATCTTATTGAAGCATAATTTTTTTACTTGGGTGTTTTTTACCCTTTTTTTATTTGTAACGTGTTGAATTAATTTATATTTTTTTTGTTTATTTGTGTGATGTTAAATAATTTATATATAAAATAATATATGATATATAAAAATTATTCTAATTGAATTATGGGATATTAAAAAATGGTTAATACTTAACTATGTCAAGAGGATTTACTAATAGTTACATTAAATCAAATTCTCAACCAGTACTCAATTTGATTACAAAATGTATATATTTTGAATCATTCTTGTTATAGCTTAATATCGGATAAAGAATTTCTTTATTCAAGATTCACAATATTTTTTTATATCTATCGTAAGACTAATAAGTAGCTGATTCTTTAGTCAAACATATATTGTCAAATAGTATTATATTTTTTATTTTTTAGGTGATTTTTTATTGCTTTTATTATTAATTGACTTAACTAGTGTATGTAACAAGTTAATTGATTTTGGGAGATTTTGCTCCTTAAAAAAAATATCCATGAAAGTATTAATATAAAAAATATTCATTATCATTTATTTTTATCAATAAAATATTTTATAATTTCAAAATACATAAATTAATAAATAAGTAATTTAATAAATATATTTATTCATATTTGATATTTAAACAAGATTTTTTAAAAAATATTTTTTGTTTTTATTTCAATATCATTTATAAATGATATTACTTTTAATTATTTACTTTTTAATTTTATTTTAAAAAAGAAACAACATAGTACAAATTTTCAAGTAAAAAAATGAAATGAAACATTAATTTTAAAGTAGCAAATAATTGAAATTGTCTTACTCACAGTGTATTGCATTTTACTTTTAGACCAATTTAATATTTTTATAAAAAAATTTAATTAAAATTATATTTTTATGAATGTGTTTTATCAAAATTGTTAATAATATTTTTAATTTTAAACATTAAAATTTAAACATTAAAATTTAAAATAATTATATTTTAATTTAATTTATAACTGAACTGGCCACGAATGTTACAGGGAAAAGCGATACTTGCAAGTTACAAGGTTGACAAGTAAATAAATATATAAATAAACATTGGTAGGGCAGCCTTGAAGATTTGGATTCGACTTTTTAAGCTATATTTTATTATATAATTTAATTTATATGAAAAAGATTTTACAAGATCACAAAACTCTTCAAAAGTATTAGCGTATATAAGCGCAACGAGAACTTGCTTTCTGTGATGAGGTACTATTTTCCATTATTTTCTCCTCCTAAAGCATGAAATGTACAACTTCCATGGTTGGATATATTTTTTATAAGTATTATATAATAAAATAAAATAAATAAATAAATAAATTTTTTAATTAAAATTAATCTGTATATAAACTAAAAATCAATTAAATTATTAAAAAGAAATTTATTTATTTTTCTTTCTTATCTTTTCTTCTTATAAGTTTTATAAAAAAAAATTATCTAAACATGTGCATATTTTCTTGCACAAACCTCCTCAAGATCTTAAAAAATCAAAACTCAGAAAATTAGGAGTTGGGTTGCATAATGTAAATTAGAATAATTATCTTAGATAAATATATATTTTAGTTTTTTATTAAAAAAATATTTCTAATATTTTATCTTTTTAATTTATTATTTTTAATATTTTAAATTTTAAATTAAATTTTTGATATTTTTAACCATAAATGTTAATATTTAAAATTAATATTGTATTATAATATAAATTATTTATCATGATTCTAAAATATAATTTAATGTTTCAAAATATTTATATTTAAAATTTCTAATTATGACATAATTTATATATTCATAATTATTTATTTATTATAAATTTTATTTATATAAATTAAATATTTATTTTATACAATTCACCTAAAAAATATAGTTTTATCAATTTTAGCGAAGTGATTGATTATATCAATTTTCATAATAATTTTTTTAATTGATTAAAGCATTTTTATTTTACAAATGATTAATTATAAATTTGTTTCTCATACTAAATAAATATATATTATTGAAAAAATAATATTTTAAAATAACAAAATAATTTAGGATAGAAAAATATTTAAAAAAAGGCAGGTATAGTAAAATGAAAAAGAGTAGCAAATAGAGAAAAACAAAGCACGCTCCTTTCTCTCTTTTCACTATAAAAAAAATTTCATATTTAGCGACCGAAAAAATGGATCACTAAAGCTGAAAAATCGGTTACTAAAAGTGGATTTGGGTCGTTAAATGACTTAGTAATAGAATTAGTGACCGAATATTCCATCACGAAAAGCCTAGTTGTTAAGCAATTTAGCGACCGAAGTGTTTTTGGTGGCTAATTAGAATCAAAATTCAACTGCTAAATCGATCGCTATTTTATTTTTAAAAATCTGGTGGCTTTTTTTTATTTTTAATTATTTATATATTAAAAATTCGATCGCTAGTTTTATTTTTTATTTAAATAATTCAACCACTAAATTGATCGTTAATTTTTTTTATTTAAAATAATTCAATTGCTAAATTAGTCGCTAAATTGATCGCTATTTTTTTTTTTAAATAGATGGGTGGTAGTGGTTGTTGGTTGGTGGTTGGGGGAGGGAGGAGGGAGTGACGGAGAAGGAAAAAGAGAGGGAGGGAAGAGAGGAGAAAAAGGAGTGGAAGGAGGGTGGTGGTGGAGGAAGAGAGAAAGGAAGAGAGGAGGGTGGAGAATAGAAAGGAGAAGAGGGAGGAAGGGATAGGAGGCGGCGGAATGGTGGTGGCGGTAGTGACTACAACGGTGGCAGTGGAGGGAGGAGAGGAGGGAGCGAGTGAAAGGTAGAAAAGGGAGGGAGAAGAGGAGTGTTTAAATAAGGGAGTGAGAAAAAAAAGAGGGGGAAAAATTTTCGAAAATTTGAAATTTGGTCGCTAATTCAGTCCCTAATATATATATTTTTATTTTTTATGTTTTTATTTTCGCTAATTTATTTTTTATTTTTTATTTTCTGAATTTCGGTCGCTAATTCGATCGCAAAAGATAACCCTTTTTGTGCTTTTCTGTTCCATCGCTAATATTTTTTTTTTTTTTTACATTTTTATTTTCAGACGTTAAATCAGTCGCTAATTTATTTTTTTATTTTTTTTTCTAAATTTCAATCGCTAATTCGGTTGCAAAAGATAATCCTTTATCTTTTCTGTTCCGTCACTATTTCGATCACTAATATATATTTTTATTTATTTTTTGACTTTTTATTTTCGATCGCTAAATCGGCCGCTATATTTTTTATTTTTTATTTTTTGAATTTCGATCGATATTTCGGTTGCGAAAAGGTAACTCTTTTGTCATTTCTGTTCCATTGTTATTTTTGTCACTAATATATATTTTTATTTATTTATTGACTTTTTATTTTTAGTCGCTAAATCGGTGGTTATATTTTTTTATTTTTTATTTTCTGAATTTCGATCGATAATTCGGTCGCGAAAAGATAACTCTTTTGTCATTTATGTTCCATCGTTATTTTTGTCATTAATATATATTTTATTTATTTTATTGATTTGTTATTTTTATCGCTAAATCGGTCGCTAATTTATTTATTTATTTCTTAATTTCGGTCGCAAAAAGTATCATTTTCTTTTCTGTTGTTATTTTGATCGCTAATTTATATTTTTATTTTTATTTTCGGTCATTAATTTAAAAAAAAAAAATTCACTTCAATCACTAATTTCGTCACTATTTAGCAATGCCTAGAATTGGTCGCTAAATTCAATCCAAAAAAATTATTTACTTGTACTGTTATCTCTTTCTCTCTTTCTCTCTTTCTCTATGCTATTTATTCTCCAAACAACAATATGGCTGTTTTCAAAGACGAGGACATGCTTTCCATGAATCTGGCTATTCACTATCATATCATTTCCTTTGATAAATCCTAATTCTGGCTATTATAGTGTGTGTTTCAAAACCATATCCAACACTCATTGACATGAATAACAATAGCTTTAATATAGATTCACGTTAAAAACATAGTGGATGTGAAACCAAACACGTTTCCAAGCTTGCTATATATTGCCCCCTCAAACTAAATACCATTTTTATCATATAAAAATCAATCAAAATTTTTTATTAGAACTAAAAACATATTTAAGCCAAAATAAAATTGTAGAAGAGACATAGTGATTTTCAAAGATAATTATAGGGATAAAACAAATATAAAAATGTAAATACTAAAAACCTCATATTCTCCTTATATATAATTATAGATTATGCAAGGATATGGTAAATTTTCATGAGAAAATAGACTATGTAAAATGCTTGTATCCAATCACAATCATCATATATGATAAGTTTATTAATTTGTACAATAAATACCTTAAAAATCATATTAATAGTGATTTGTGAATGAATAATTGTGTAAAATTATTTTACACTCTAAAGATTATTAAATTTAATTTTTATTAGTTGTTTGTACAAAATATTATATGAATAAATAAACTATTGATTGAAACTAGAGAATAAATAAACTTTCAAGAAATATTTAGTGATAAAAAGTGTTAATTTATTTTAAAAGAAAGGAAATAAATTGTTTTGACGAATGGATTGAGATAACATTCTTTCTTAAGCTTTATTTTTCAAGAAAAATACATTGGCAAAAAGTTTTGGAGGGCAAATAGTTAAAAAAATGAAGTAAAAAATCAATCTTTGACTGTACCAGCCTATTTTGCATTCATATTAACACTATTGAACCTCTGATTTATCCCCGTGTGGGGAGGTACAACATACATCAAATACATTTTATGCAGTGTTTTCATAATCGAGCCGGTTAAAGGGTCAGTGGTTGAATTAATAAGTCAATAATTAAACGACATGAATCAATATATATTTGAATGAATGTGTCAGTTAGTTTAGTGATGAAATTTATTTTACCAACCCAATCAGCACGAGTCGAAGACACGTCGGTTCCAAAAAGACAACAAAGGTGGTTATAAGTCCAGTTGCTAGTTAAACCGGCAACTGGATGTGCCAGTCATATTATGTTATTCTGCTTGACTGTTGGCATTCGTAAGAATATTAGACCGAATAGCTTAATTTCTGAATTTTTTATATAATCTCTGAGCCAAATTTCAAGAATCACATTAAGTAAAAGATTATTCACATTAGAGTGTTATACCACACATGTTAGCAAGAGTTTGTCCCATTCTTCCAGCGACGGAGCTAGGTTTTCAACTTAACATGTTATAAATAATTTCCATAAATTTATAATTAGAATTGGTATTCACAATAACCATAATTTTTATAAAAAAAATCCTACTAACAATGTTATAAAAATTTACTAAATTTGAATGAATTGTTATTCATTAAATTATTTGTTATGATAATAGTAACTAAACTATTGAAGATGAAGTTTTTTTTTTTTTCAAATTATCATAAAATAAGAGAATAAAAATATTATGTTATTTGACTAAAACGAGAAAAATAAAAATAAGATATATAAAAATAATTGTTGGTGTGTTTCTCAAAGTTTAAGACATAGAAATCTTTAAAATTGCAATAATGAATTATAAAAGAAAAAATTATTAAAAAATCAATTATACTCATATTTTGACTAAAACAAGACAAAATACAATTATTTCTACAATTTTGGAATATTTGTTAGAGGATATTTAACATAAAAAAATTATCTCTACAAATTAAGACTATAAAAAATATAAAATATATGTTTAAAATAATGTTATTAATTATATCATAATAAAAAAACTATAAAAATAAAATAAAATGTTTTGTAAAAACAAATAATATTTAAATATTATTATTTTACAATAAATTTCCTTAATAAAATAAAATTATAATATATATATATATATATATATATATATATATATATATATATACTAAAATTTTTAATTTTATAAAATAAGGGACCAAGGCCCTAACGATGTGAATACATGCGTTCCTGCATTCTTCAATTATTAACCTGTCTTTGGGGGTATCATATACCTAATCAGATTTGATATAATAGATTTTTAATGGAAAGTGTTGTGAGAGAGATTTTAAAGTGAAGTGTTTTTAAAGAGATAAGCGAGTGAATAGAGAGAATAAATTATTTAAAAGACAAAAGGAAGTGATTTTCATTCTGTATTTTAACGAAAATTGTTTGACCTCATTTCGTCGGGGTAATATAAAATAAAAATTAAAAAATATGAAAATTACAAAATATAAAGAAAAAAACATTTTTTAGAAGAGTTTTTTATAAAAAAAAATAAATTAATATATAATTATCTGATGAAGGTGTTTTTAAAAACGTTGAAAAGTTTACTAAAAAATTTACCACTCGAATCTTCATGAAAATCAACTCTAAAATAAACTAAAATCAAGTTCTATCTCAATGAAAATCAATTTCAAAATAAATTATTAATCATGATAAAATCTCTTAAAAAAAAATCTTACATCAACCAACATATCAATTCGCACCTTCTCTTATGCAATCAAGAAAAAAAAATAATCCAAAACAAGATGGGTCTAATACTAAGAAAATCATCCAAGAAGTACGCCATCAACGCAAATCCCACCTTACAATGCTGCAACTGCATCCCTTTTGGGTCCAATGTTTCCTAGAGCTATAAAATAACAGGGAAACTTCAAGAAAAAGTTTCACTGGAAGAGATAGATTCACTGGAAGGACAAAGGTTTATACAATAGTGCAGGGTCAATACCTCAAGAAGTTTTCCAGAATCGAGCAAAGGAATTCACCTTGACAATCCAATTATTGGTTGCACAGGCCAAGTTTTGACAAAGCTTCACTAGTCTCTCAATGATAAACAAGGACCATTTCAGTTAGGTTTTTTTTCCTCTTGTTTACCCTTGGGCTAGCTTTTTAGAATCTCATTCGACGCTGGATGAATCTGTAAAGGGTTAACATATACTGAACATATAATTTTGAAATCAGCAAGAAACTTATTATCCACAAAAGAACTATATGCAGATCAAAATTTGCAGGAAAATCCGCATGTAATAAAGAAAATTATAGTAGTGCCTGTATTGATCATAGTACCATCGTAAGAAGCTTATTCCCAGGCCATATCAATTTCAGAACATGCATGATGCCAACTTAAACTGATTCCACCAAATATAGTTGTTTGGGGCCAAAATGGAGTGTGACTCGATTGAAAATGGTTGGCAACTTAGGGAACCAGCACACGTGCACTCCAGCCAAATTATTCAATCAAATATAAAAAATAAAGTGTAATATACTGTCACAGAGAAATCAGGTGTGGAGTACAAATGAATAAATTTGTAATACTTGGCCCAATAAGCACTGGGATCGAACCTCTCATAATCTCTCTATCCTCTCGAAATAAAATCATAAGATTCTTCAAATCAGAAATCTTAGGTAAAGATGAATATGAACAAATTAATTAAAACATTTAACAACACTAGATAAGAAAAAATGAATGAAGAAAACGATCAATTTTAGTACTAAAATTTAAAATGTATTAATTTAAAATTAAAAAATTAAATGATCCAATCTAAAATTAAAAAATTAATTGATGGGATCATTCACTTGATTCGGGTGAGAAAATAATAAATTCAATAACTAGATATTTAT
Organism: Mucuna pruriens; assembly: GCA_025330945.1. Taxonomy (NCBI): domain Eukaryota; kingdom Viridiplantae; phylum Streptophyta; class Magnoliopsida; order Fabales; family Fabaceae; genus Mucuna; species Mucuna pruriens. The sequence goes on along the minus strand of JAENHJ010000042.1, from coordinate 1,635,124 downwards.
AATTGATTTGGTTTGAATTTAAAGTAAACCGAACTAATTAACCAAACTAACTTCAACTAATTTAATTAGTTTGATTTAAAATATGGATTCATCGGGTCAATTTGATCCGAAAAACACTCTTAATTCTATGTTCGACAAAATAATTGTTGAGCGATTGATTATTATACAATTTGTGAAAATTTAAAAATTGTTATAAATTAACTATTTAAAAGGAAAAATATTTTAGAAATATTTTAATTGAATATTTTTATCCCTGAATTAGACTAATATAAATGTGTACATAACATATTTAGATTAGTTTATTTCAGAATCAGATTTTTTTTAATTATAAAATTATTCAAATAATATGTAAAAAATTAATTATTTATTATAAAAAATGCATTTATTTTAACGTAACAATCACTTTTAGAGCTGAGGACAAACCATTAATTAATTGAGACGTTGCTCAACAGTCAACACATTGACGTTACCTAAACATAACATGTGCTAGTGTTTCTTTTAGTCGGATGAGGCCAAGGCACAAAACACGTGCAGATGTTCTTTTGGTGAATTCCTTTTTTGGTGAAAAAAACTTGTGCAAGTGTGCTACACATGAAATACTACTAGTTCAATCATAATAAAAGGTATCACGGTTAGATTTAATACGATAAATCATACATAAGAAATTGTATAAAAAAAGTACAATTAAGAGAAAATAGAGAGATAGAAACAGAAAATAACAATATAAATTATTATAAAAATTGTTATATATGTATCACATATTATTTAATAATAAGCATGTCAATATATGAACTGTAAAATTCATTAACGTTGTGTCAGTTACCTATAATAATAGAGGGAGTAGGGAAGGCAAGAGAAATATATTGAAAATAGAGAATTTTCCTGTTTAGTAGCTCAAAAACAAAAAGGGGAGTGGACCTAAAAATGAAGGTCCTACATGTTTTGTTTTGTTTTTTTGTTAAATAGACGTGATTGCAATCGTGATTATTTCTCTCCACAATATAAATAATTGTTATATAAACAATCAATTATAAGTATAATTAATCAATAATGTGATTCAAGAAGACACATGGAATATAATTCCTCTAATTGTTATATAATATATATCAATTTGGTTAATAATCAATTTGATAATCGATTATTTTCGTTCATCGTTGATTATTTTAGTGTAAACAAAATAAAAATAATTGATTTTCATATAACATAATCGATTATTAATCTTTAATGCTCAATTGCCAAAACAACTAATCAATTATCTTACAATTTTTTTAATTTCTCACTTTCCTATTTCTCTTTCACCAAACAATCCTAATTTTATTATATTTTTCAGCTATTTTATTTATGCTATTTTTTTTTTCCTATTTCAGTCAACACTATTTTTCACTTCTTTATTTTTTTCATGTCAAATACATCCTAAATAATATAAATAATAAACCCCACTATGTAAAATACTATAAACTATAACATGTGGTAAGTTTATTGATATCTATAGTAAGTATCTCATAAATTATATTAATAATAATTATTTATTAGTTGTACATGTTTATTAAGCACAAATGATCTAATTAAATAATCCACTTTTATTTTATTTTTTATTTTCTTCTTATTTTTTATTTTTATTTATTTTTTAATACAATCAAAACATTAAAGAATGGAATATTTGGGTGAATATGACAAGTAAAAGCACTGCCACGCATCCAGCACACCTTTCACTATTTGGGCTGCTGTCTTCTTGGGCTTCCGTGGTACAGTCCTAATCAGTCGGGCAGGTATGGAGCTACTTTGTCATTTGGCACCCGTTATTTTTTTTAATTTAAAATTTTTTAATGTATATGATATAATAATGTTTTATATTTAGAAGCCTGACATTAAGTTTTATTTATCTTATTTTTTATTTTTTAAAAAAAATTTAATGGTCATGTACATATTTGATATAATCATTTAATTATATATCATTATTAATATGATTTTTAATATATTTATTATAAAAGTTCATAAATTTATCATACATGATCAAGATCAATTATTATTGATGATTGTGTAAAATTCTTTACTCTAACCATGTATGATTTATTTTATTTTTAGAAAATGTCATTTTTATAATATTTATTGTAAAAATAATTATATTTTTCTCTTTTCTAAAACAAATATATGTTTTTTATGTTTTTATAATGAAAATAAGAAAAATAAATAAATATTATTTATTAGATTGATTATTATTTGAAAAAGAAAATATTCATTGTTTCTATTTTAACGGTTATAAATTACTCATTTTGTAATCAAATGAATTTAGTGAATTTTTTATTTTGATTTGATTATAATTACTTCAGAACATTATTATACAAGAGAGTGATAAAAAAATTGTTGAGAAGTAGAAATTAATAACATAAACTTAGGACTTCTATATAAAATTTGTAATTCACATCGATACTAAATTTTATTGTAAATTCATGAAAGATAAACGTTGATAACATGTTTTAGAATTTTAGAATTTTTTTATAAAAAAATATACATTTAATTTGTTTTGTGTATAATTATATTTTTTATTACATATTCTTGAATTTTTTTAAATATAATTATTGATATTTTAAATAAATTTTAATACTTATATATTTAATTTGTTAAATGAACTTTAATTATTAAAATTTACATCTCAATCATACCATTTCGAATTTATGTCCAGTAATTTGGTTAGTTTTATTAGAGTTCCATTTACCAGCAATACATCATTTTGAATATTATTGTCTTTGGATGTCGAATGATACTCTTTACTCATCTCTATTTGTTTAGTGACACTTGTTTGATATGCAGTATAGTATGCTCTAAAAGAAAAGTTATTATAAACAAAATTGTTTTAAATAAACTTAATTAGATATTTTTAAAAGCTATTAAAATGTAACTATTCTAAGAAGTAATTAATTTATATATTTTTATTATTAGGATGAACTAGTTCATTTAAATATGTTTATTATTATTTTAATGTATCAAACTAAATGAGTGTTTATATGAAGGAGTGGTAAAAATAAATTTAAATTCTGTACTATACCACTATATATAAATAATTAGAATTAAAAGTTATTTAATAATTATAGTACTACCACTTAAAAAAATTGAATGATTTTATGATTTAATCTTATTCATCATAAATATTTAGTATAAACATTCGTCTTATTTTATAAATATTTGTTTATATTCTTACAAATAATAATTTAAAAATATTATCTTAAAAATGGACGTTATTATACACTGGACCAAAATCTTGTGGAACGACCTTTAATGACTTTCTCACCGTATGAAATCACATCTTGCTACTTAATATTATTGATATTATACAGTATATTAACAGTCCGTGAGTCAATTAGCACAAGGTTATTACAGTTTAATTACAAATTTGAGTGCTGACTGTGTAGGTGTGCTAAGTACTATAAAAAGAATATATACCGAAAATTTGTGTGTAATATACTATATTTTAAATGTGAGGATATAAAAATAAATGATAAGATCATAGTAACTAATCTATCAACTTTTTGAAAAGTTTCATAGGCCCGCTTTCTAAATTATTACCAAAAATCAATTGTGATTGATGTTTGAGTTTTATACACACGTGCAACATATGGCATTAGTAGTTCATTCACAACAGAAGGTAGCATATTAGATTTCATAATAAGCATACTACGAATGAATTAAGTGTTTATCTCATTCAATGATGTTACATAAAGTATTCATGCATTATATAGATATTTTAAATTTAATTAAATTTTAAAATAAAAACAAAAATTACAATTATAAGATAAATAAGTAAAAATTCAAGTGACTTAGATTTAGTGAGAATAAATTAATTTTTAAATTTTAAAATATTAATTTAAAAGGATAAGTGACTAATATTTAAGATGAAAAATAAATTTCAATATAAAAATTAAAATTAAGATTCAAGAAAAAAAAATTAATGTAAAATAAAAGTCTAAAAATAATTAATAATTTTGAAATTTTGAAAATTTTAAATTTTAAAATTATAAAAATATTAGATAATGGTGAAGTCATATATTACATGGGGAAAAAGTATATGATAGGATATATCTTCACATTCTAAAAAAAAAGGGTTCAAATTTATAACGTAAAAGTTGATTTATTTTCAATAAGGATGATTATTAACGTGATTTGAAATTGAAATTTACTTTTGATTTGATGAAGAATAATATCAACATATAAAAATTTAAAGAAAAATAGATCAAATTATAATTAGTGAAAAACTATAATAAATAACCATATAAAAATTGAATTAAACTTTTAAAAATATTAAAATGAAGTTTTAAAAACTAAAGAAAAATTAAAAAAAATAACAATAAGAGTGTGAAAAAGGAAGGGTTATACGAGAATAAGTCTAACATTTTGTTGTCATTTTATTTTTTTATTTAAAAAAAAACAAAACAATTACTATCAAAGTTTCATTGATCAAGTGAAGTATAAACCAGAATGGTCTAACGAAATACAATACATGGGATGGTTGGTATACTATAATATATAAAATCAATTTTATAGAATATATAAGATTATTTTAATTTAATTAATAATTTCAAACTTCAATTTTATAGTAATTTTATTTAGTTCTATTAAGATTGTTTCTCACATAAAATACCTATTAGATCTTTGTAAAAACAAGATTATTTGTGTGTAGGGAAGCTAGCTAGTCCTTTATAGGGGTCAATTATGTGGGGGCAGTTACAGAAGTTGTAGGCCATGACAAGCGAATTATTGAGTCCTCCACGGTTTCTCTACCACTCAAATCTTGTCTAACTCAACAACAAATAGAAAAATACAAATACATGCATAATCATTCAATTCTTAAATTATATTTGTTTAATAAAACTATTGTTTCAATAATTAATAAATATAAGGAAAAAATAAGTATGTTAATTTGTATAATATTTTTATACATATTTTAATTTTATTTTATGATAAGATGATATCTTAAATAATTATAATTTAAGATTTTTAATTATATTCATTATCTTTCCTCGTTCCAACCCTAAAATATGTAAACTTTATATTTTTATTTTTACTTTTATTTTCATTTCAAACAATCTTATTGAAACTTAATTCTTTTACTTTTGTGTTTAAACTTTTTATCTGTATATGTTTAATGAATATATATATATATATGAGAGAATAGATATTGAAATTATGAATATAAAAAATATAAAAACTGTTCATTCCAATTTATTTTATCAATAAAATATTTTATGATTTCAAAATAGATAAATTAATAAATATATTTATTTGTCTTTGATATTTAAAACAAGATTTTTTTTCTTAAAACATATTTTTTTATTTCAATATCATTTATAAAAGGATATTACTTTTAGTTACTTTCTTTTTTAATTTTATTTTAAAAAATAAACAACACAGCACAATTTTCAAGTAATAACATGAAATGAAATATTAATTTTACTGTAGCGAATAATTGTAAATTGTTTACTAACCGTGTATTGCAACTGATAATAAATTTATATTTTACTTTTGGATCAATTTAACTTTTTATAAAAAATAATTTTTATTAAAATTATATTTTATAAATGTGTTTTATCAAAATTGTTAATAATGATATTTTATAAATTATAAATATTATAATTTGAAATATTTATATTTAATTTATAACTAGGCACAGAGCTTTCTCTTCCCATAATTGATGGTAATTTTTCGATTTCTATTAACCTGGTCCATTCTCTATAAATATTTATTTTGAATGGAAAAAATTTTAGAAAATTTTTGAAATAGAATACATTTAATACTTAAATAATTATAAAATACTTATAAAATTTTTTAGATGAATTGCTGCCTAAATACTTATAAAAATAATAAAAATAATTGAATTGGTATTTCATCCATATAAAAAATATTTAATATTTATCGTATAAAAGAAGTATAATGATTAATAAGAAGACGTAGCGTATAAAAGGTTTAGAATTATTCTGTGCGTAAAGGTTACCAATTTTAACATAAATTTGATTTGCATGATTTTTCTTCCGTACTTTTCTTGGAGTTTGCTCCAACACAGATCTCTATGGATGACATTGTAGTTAAAATAAAAGTTTGTTTTGTCTTTTTTGCTTTTAGTTTTACAATTTTTTTATTAACCCAACGAATTTCTACCAAAACCACCGTGACACATTGATAACTTCCAATTTATTGATTTCAACTTTAAAGATTACATTTTCTTTTTGTTTTTTCTTTTCTTCCTTTTATTTTTCTAAGCACAATATATTTTATACCAATGGTTTTTTTTTTTTTGTGTGAAATGTTACAAAATCCATCAAAAGAGGAATTATAAGTGTGAGAATAAAAATGTATTTTTTTAAGTATTTTTAGGAATAAATTTTCATAATTTTTACCATTTTTTCTTTATTGGATTTCCTCAATTTGGTGGTAGAAAGTGCCTGGTGAAACTAATTCTAAGACGAAAAGTTTGGAATAAGTTAAAAGAAGATAATCGAAATTGTTGAATTCAAATGTTTTTAGTGAGAATAATGAAGATGATTGACATCATTCAAAGATCGCAAATTGAGCACTATCTCAAGAAGAGATCAAGGAACAACTTGGAAGGATAGGGGATTGGGATTGTGTTACATATCTCTCAGTCATAATCCTTCAATTTCACTTGCTTAGGCATAATGGCTGGTCTACATATTATAGTACACTTAAAGATCTATTTGGAAAAGTTTCTCTATAAGCACTTAACTAAGAAAATATAAAGGAAAAATAAAATAAATTTTAAAAATAATTTATGCATAAATTAAAAATCATTTTTTGAATAAACTAATATGAAAGAACTTTTATAAATTAAGTTTTGTATAAGCTAATTTTAGTTTATGAAAAAAATTTATTTTATTTTTCTTTCATATTTTTTCTCTTATAAATGTTTATGGATAAATTTATCTACACAATTTCTTATTGACAATTTAAATAGACATTTTGTTAAATTTTGATTAATGCTACAAGTGAAAAATATTTGAGACACAAAAATAATTATAGTGTGCTTCACCATCCTTTCCCATTAGATTTGTTAAACTTGTTTTGTCTTTTTAAAACATGAGAATTCAAATTCATTCATTTTATTTCTAACTTCAATTTCATGAATCATAATATTATTTGAATAGTAAAGATGTATTTAAAAAAATTATTCACAAGACAATTTTCACAAACTATATTCTCACCAAGCCCTTATATGAGTACTTAGCACCTAAATATTATTACGCAAACTTACTAATTTGATTAAGTGTTGTTGATTGACCATAAATGTCTCCAAGAAACTTTCTAATAAGAATGAAAATTTCAAGGAATCAATCACCAAAGATATTTGGAATGTGTTAAGTTTGTACAAGGTATCATATTTTGGTGCTTAAGGTGAAAAAGAACTTCAACAGACTTTGGAATTCTCAAGGACTCATCTGCATAAATCACTTCCACACCTAACTCCCATAGTAGAAAGGATTGTAGCGAGAACCTTAATGCTTCCAAGGCACTTAAAAATGGCTACGTTAGAAGTAAAAGACTACATGGCAGCATATTTATTAAAAAATACTTATGCTCAAGATAAAGATTTATATTTAGGATGGATCATTAATTTAGTCATTAAAATTCTAATGATTAATTAAATTAGTCATTAAAATTAATAATATAGAAAAAATAGTATTTGAAATTATACATGATCAATTAATTTAGTTTATGCAATTGTAATGGACAATCTAACTGATATATGAAATCAACCTAGTCACTAAAATTATAATAGTTAGTCAAAATAGTCTCTAAAATTAAAAAGAATTATTTGTAATTTTTACCTTCTATAATCTTTAAATTTCACAAATTTTTATCCTCAAATTTTTTCCCACAATTGGACCCTAAACTAAATTTGTGTTCTTTTAAATTTTCATTACCACCAAAATCATTATTTTTTAAATATTTTATTTTAATTATATAAATTTATTTATTCAATTATATAAATTTATTTATTATTTATATATCTTTCACTTTTTTATAAGATAATATATAATTTAACTAATAAATTATTTTATATAATTTAATAAATAAATTTATATAATTAAAATAAGCATATTTAAATAATAAATTTATCATCTAAACTTTCGTTTTTATATAATAAATATAAACATATAGTTGAGAAAGATAAAATTCAATTAAAATATACAGTAATTATATATATATATAAATAATATTTTTATATATAAATTAAACAAGTAAAATGTGTAAAAAAATATGAAAAATTTTGTATGATTTTAAAGTTTTAAGAAAAAATGTAAAATTAAATTTGTTTAATTTTAATGACGAATTTAATTGAGCATTAAAATTCTAAAGACCAACTTAATTGATAATTTATCTTTTATTTTATTTATTTAAAAAATTAATTTGATCATCCATTTTAATTTAGGTGACTAAATAAATTAATGATATACAACTTCAATAACTAATTTATTATTTTATTAATTTTAATAATCAACTTGTCTAATTATTATAATTTTATAAATTAAATTAGTTATTTAGTCTTTATATTTATAACGAATGAGTCAATTTAAAAAAAATTATAAACAAATAATTAAAACATTTATAATTAAATTTATAACTGGAGTTCTTAGCATGTGTTTGTTACGTTAGTTACAAGGGAAGGAGGCGCGTTGCAAGTTGTATAAGAAGGAGAGATGTCCATTTCCTGAAATATATGATTGGAGAAGAGGAGCTGAGCGCGTCGGTCCACGCTCATCTATCTATAAATGGAGGATGAAGATAGTGCTTTGCAACACAGTACATGCACGTTTTAGTGTCGGCAAATCCAATCATGGCAGTTTCATTGCTTACAACAATCCCACTTCCGTTCATTTCTCAACCGTGGAACTTATCGTCAATGCATCATAAATTATCGATCAACTCCCTTGCTATCGCTCACAAGGTACTTCTTTCCCAGCCCTGTCAACTACTCACTCTCCGCCTGTAAATTTACAGCTTTTAACTGGATTTTTTATTTTTTATTTTTTTAATTTGCTCAATGGTTTTAAATATATTTTTATATAAGGTATAAAAAATTATAAATTATTGCCAATAAATATTGTGCATGTCTTCCATGCTTAGCCATTTGCAGTTTATTTTTCGACGTCCTACTGCTTACTCTTTTTGTAGTTTATTTAAATCATTGTAATATTTATATTTTTTATTTTATTTTTTTCATTATACTTCAAGGTATTAATATTGATAGGTTATATATTTATTTTATTTTTTATATTTTTATAATATTTTTATATTATACTATTTATTTTAACCATTATATTATTTATATTATTTATTCTATTTTTTAATATTATATTTCAACATATTTTTGATACAATATATATTTTTTATACGGATGATATTTTAATCAATACATTAATTAACATAAAATCAATAAAAATATAAAAATATCATATAAATATATTTAATTTTATTATTTAATATTTATAATTTTACTAAATACTTGTAGTTTAATTAGTTAGTTTATTAGTTAGTTCGGCAAAACTAGCTTAAAGATATAAAAAAAAAGCTAATTGGTAACTGAAAGTTAGTAGTTAGTAACTGAAAATTGTTAAGCTAATTTATTAAATTATAAATATTTGGTAAAATTATATATTGAAATATATGATAACGTGAAATGATAGAAATAGATATATTTATATGATATTTTTAAATATATTTTATTATTTCATGTTAATTAGTGTAATGATTAAAATATCTTAAAGTATCTGTAAAAAAAATATCATTTCAAAAAATTATGTTTAATTATAATATTAAAAATAATATAATAAATAATGTAAATAGTATAATGATTAAACTAAATAATGTAATATAAAAATTATTCAAAAAACATAAAAATAAAATAATTCATAATATATAATATCAATATTTTCAAGTATAATAGTGAAATAATAAAATAAATAGAATAATAGTTAAATAAATTGTGTAATATAAAAATATCTAAAAAATAAGAATAAAAATAAAATAAAATATCTCAAACAGTATAGTAGATCATGTTTTTTTTATTTTTTATCTGATTTTTTATCGTTTTTATTATTTACTAACTCAACTAGTCTAACTTTCTTTAAAGATTATTGATCTTAGAGACTTTTGTTCTTTTTTTTTAAAAAAAAATAAATTTATTATTTATTATTATCAATATATTATGCAATAAAGGATAAAAAAAAAATCTTCCTTATATAAAAAGATAAAAAATAATAATAAAGTTGTACCTTACGAGTGAAAGGAAAAAAAATAAATAAATATATATATATATATATATATATATATATATATATATATATATATATATAATAAAATCATGTCTTATATTGAAAAGGATAAAAAATTTAATAAATGTTATTTACCAAACACGGCTAATATTAAACAAAATTTTCAATTAGTAAAAACAAAAACTAAAAACTAACTAAATTAAAATTTCAAACATATTGTAATGAAAATAAACTATAATCTACTAAAATAAACTATAAGTTTCTAAAATAACCTCATGTGTCAAATAAGCTTACTTTAGTTAAACTAACTTATAAACTATGTAGTTTTTAGTTATAAGTTACTAAAATGATCTAAAAAAAAAATATTAGTTTTATATTTTTTTAAACTAACAAGTCACTTGTGACATATATGGTAACTTCTAATTTATTAAACTCAACTTTAAGGATTTTAATATTTTTTTTCTATTTATTTGTATGAGAAATTTTTTTTATTACTAATTTTTTAAATGTGAAGTGTTACAAAATCCACTAAGAGAGAAATAAGTTGAAAAAAATAATAATGTGGGATCACAAATTTGTATGTTTTCAGTGTTTAAGGAACACATTTTCATAATTTTCACCATTTTTCCTTCATTGGATTTTCATATTTTTGTGGTAGTAGGTGCCAAAACAAACTAATTATAAGACAAAAAGTTTGGAACAAGTTAAAAGAAGAAGTCAAGAGGCATTGCTAAACTCAAGTGATTCAGTTGAAACTTTGAAGATGATTGACACTATCCAAAGGTTAGGAATTCAGCACCATTTTGAAGAAGAGATCAACGTACAGCTTGGAAGGTTAAGAAATTGGGATGCTGATAAAGACCTTTTCGCCACATCCCTTCAATTTCGCCTGTTGAGGCATAATGGCTGGCCTACATGTTCTGGTACACTTACTCACAATTTAAATGTGCATTATATTAAATTTTAATGGTCTTTTCTTTTCCTCTCTCATCTACAAGAGTAAAAGAAAATTAAACACACAAAAATTGTAGCATGATTCACCATCTTCTACATTAAATTTCTTAAACTTAATTTATCTTTTTAAAAACATAAAATTCAAGTTTGCTCATTTTATTTCCAACTTTTACAAATGATAATATTGTTTGAATATTAAATATGTATTTGAAAAAATTATTCACAAACCAATTTTTACAAATTATATTCACATTTATAACTTTTGTATAGGTACTTAGCTGTCTAAATGTTATTATGCAAACTTACTAATTTTGATTCAGTATTGTTTATTGAACATAGATGTTTTCAAGAAATTTTTGGACAAGAATGGGAATTTCAAGGAATCAATTACCAAAGACATTTGGGGTATGATAAGTTTGTATGAGGCATCATATTTAGGTGCTAAAGGTGAAGAAATACTACATCAGGCCATAGAATTCTCAAGGACTCATCTGCATCAGTCACTCCCACACCTAAGTCCTGAAGTAGAAAAGGTTGTAGCTGGAGCCTTAGAACTTCCAAGGCACTTAAGAATGGCTAGAATAGAAGCCAAAAACTACATGGTAGAATATAGTAAAGCAAATAGTCAAATACCAGCTTTTCTAGAATTGGCAAGGCTAGACTTTGACATGGTTCAGTCGATGCACGAAAAAGAAATAATAGAGATCTTGAGGTAATTTTTATGCTTTACATGAAAATAATAACAAATAATTGAACTAAAAATGTGATTTTTGTGATCTAAATGGAAATTAAGATGACAATGGAGGAATTAAAATAAATAGTTTATATTGAATGTATAACCAAATATCTTGTTAATTGCTACTTGATTTTTGCATAATATGTTTTCCACTTTTATTCTTACTATTTTGAATGTATTGCTATCTAAAAGAAAATATGTAACTATGATTCTTTTATTTGATTTGATTAGGTGGTGGAAAAACTTAGGACTTGTTGAAAAACTTGGTTTTGGCAGAGATGGGCCAGGAGAGTGCTTCTTATGGGCGTTGGGGATTTTTCCAGAACCACATTATTCATATTGTCGCATTGAACTTGCAAAAACTATATGCATTTTGCAAGTTATTGATGATATCTTTGACACTTACGGAACATTAGATGAACTTGTTCTTTTTACCCAGGCAATCAAAAGGTTTGCATATAGAATTTCTTTGAATTAATTTCAACTTGCAAAATCAGTAATCATAGTGTGAAACTACTATACAGGTGGAATCTTGATGCAATGGAACAATTACCTGAATATATGAAGATATGTTATATGGCATTGTACAACACCATCCATGAAATTGCATACAAAATTCAAAAAGAGCACGGGCAAACCGTTGTTGCTTATTTGAAAAGAACAGTAAGAATGTGAAAATCCTTTTAAATTGTAACACTTTGAAACTATAGGTAAAAGTAAAATGTTAACTATAGATTGGTCTTTAATTGTGCAGTGGATAGACCTAATTGAAGCTTATCTAAAAGAAGCCAAATGGTTCAACAACAAATATGTACCTACTTTGCGAGAATATTTAGATAACGGAGTGATTTCTTCAGGATCATACATGGCTTTGGTGCATGCAGTTTTTCTTATTGGGGATGGCCTCTCAAAGGAAACCATTTCCATGATGAATCCATATCCAAGGCTCTTTTCTTACTCTGGGGAAATTCTTAGGCTTTGGGACGACTTAGGAACCTCAAAGGTATCTCACTTTATATTGATACATTTACATACACATTTGTTGTCTCTGGTTAGTAATTGATTCACGTCTAATTGACTTGATATTGAAAGTACCATTATTCCTAAATATCCTAATTACAATTATGATAAAATAAATAGATTAGATTACTTATATTTTGAAACAAGAAAAAGGACATTTGAATGAGAAGTTGTTGATATTTCATTTTCAGGATGAACAAAAAAGAGGTGATAATGCTTGCAGCATACAATGTCTCATGACAGAAAATAATATTTCAGATGAAAATGTTGCTAGGAAACATATAAGAAAACTCATAGGAAACTTATGGCAAGAGTTAAATGGTTTGGCCATTACCACAACCGCTCTTCCTTTGTCAGCTATAAAGGTTTCTCTCAACATGGCTAGAACTTCCCAGGTTATTTATCAACATGGAGATGATGAAAACATGCTTTCAGTTGATGACCATGTACAAACATTATTCTTTACACCCTTTATCAACTATCCATATGAAAGTGATATCAATCATGAACTATATGATATGAATTTATAAATTTTAAACTTTTTCTTCAGCGATGGGTTGACTCCTTTTATTCACCATAAAATAAGCTAATGAAAAAATTCATGAAATAGTCGAAGAGTTTACTTATATGTATTATAAATATAAAATATTTGTATACATACATCTAATAAGATTTGACTTTTTTTATTACATTAATATAATGTGAGAATAAGGTAAATTTTCATTTGTTGTTTGTGCAAAAATATTATATTAATGATGTATATAAATTAAACTCTTGATTAAAACTAGAAAATAAAGAAATTTTCAATAAATAACTAGAGATAAAAATGTTAATTTATTTAAAAGATAAGGAAATAAATATTTTGACGAATGTAACATTTTTTCTTAAGCTTTCTTTTTCAAGAAAAAGAAAAGAAAAATGCGTTGGCAAAAAAGTTTTGGAGGGCAAATAACAATGAAGTCAAAAATCAAATTGGGCTGTACCAGCCAATTTTGCATTCACATTAATCCTACTGAAGCTCTGTTTTATCCCGTTACTGTAGAGGCCCAACATATATCAAATCCATTTTATGAGTCATATTATATTTTTCTGTTTGACTATTGGCTAGAGTTTCCCATTCTTCAATAATTAACCTTCCTTCTGGGGATTTCGTATAACTTTACAAAAATGTTATTTGATATAATAGATTTTTAATGGAAAGTGTAGTCAGAGTTTTTAAAGAGATAAGCGTGTGATGAGAGAGAATAAATTATTCAAAGGGGAAAAAAGGAAGATGTTTTCATTCTGTATTTTTATGAAAAGTATTTTATATTATTCAACATTTTCTTATATCTATTGGTCAATCCTACAATGCTAAATGCTATAAATGAAAGTCTTTTAGATTGGTAATACTATGTTCGGCTTGTTACGCTTATTAAATCTTCTATAACTAGATTATTGTTTTTAATAGAACTAGTATTTCAGCGCACGTGTAATATAAATAATGAATATTTATTATATATAATTAGATTTTATAATAAATAAATATTTTAAATATATAAATCATATTTTAGATTTATGATATAAAATTATTTTTAATTATTGATAATTTCTTTAAAAATTAAAATTTAATCATCTTCATATATAAAATTAAATAATTACCTTAAAAGAGTGAGTTTTAGAATTATTCTTCAATTATAGCATTCTTATGGGAAAAAAAATTAACGATAGAGTTTTTGAAAAATTTCTTAGTCTCTTTATCTTTATTAATCTATTATTTTTATGTTTATTTTTAAATTATTATAAAAAATTATCAATAATTACAAATAAATTTGTATTATAATATTAATTGTTTATCATAAATAAAAAATATAATTTATTTATTACAAATTTTAATTATAATATAATTTACATATTAAAAAAATTATAAATTATAAATTTTAGTTATATAAAATAAATATTTATTTTATACATTACATATTTTAAAATTAAAAATACTAGTATAAATAAACATAAAAATACTAGATTAAAAGATATAAATATTTACGAAGATCAAAGAAAGATAGAAAGAAAGTGATTTGAGATAGTAGAAAAATAATTTCTTTTGAATTAATTGTTAAATCAAATTAAAATTAAGAAATACATTAGAAAAGAATAAAAATTTAAAAATAAAATAAAATGTTGAAAATATGATAACTAAGATAAAATGTGACTCAATGAAAATAATACTAATTAATAATTTCTAACAACCCTTTCGTTTTAAAAAATTAAAATGCTCTAGTTTAAAATAAAGTTTATGTATATAATATGTTAATATTCTACTAGTGCAGGGCACAAAATAAATGTTTATTTTATATAAATAAAATAAATATTTGTTTTATATAATTAAAATTTATTATAAATTAATTGTATTATATTTTTGAATATATAAATTATATTATAATTAAGATTCATAACAAATATTTTTAAATATATAAATAATATTTCATATTTATGATAAATAATTTATATTTTAATAATATTATTTTAAACTATATAGCATTTATTTTTAAAAATATTAAAATTTAATTTTGAAAAGATGGAAAGAATACTAATAGAAATTAAGAATTTTTTTCAAAAGGCAATCGTTAAACAATTTTTTTTAAAAAAATACTCTTACTCGGGGATGAATAACTCCTAAAAATAATTATAAGTATTCTAATTTTTTTATAATATAACTATATATAAAAGGAATATGAAATGTTTATGTACACATTTTTTTATCCTATTCTATTTCTATAATTATCTCCTTAATTTATTACTTTTTTCTTATTCTCTTATCTTTTATTTAATTTTTGGTATCTCTTTTGTTCTATTTTGCAAAATCTCAAATTGTACTTTACAAACAATCCACTATTTTTTAATCTCCATTATTTTTATTTAATAATTTTTTAAAATATTTAGAGAGGTACATAGATCCTTTTTTCCCCTAACATATATAGCAGATGAGTATATTTATTTTTTTATAAACAAATAAATTTCGTTAAAATTATATTTTATAAGTGTATTTTATAAAAAATTTAATAATATTTTTTTATTAATTTAAACATCATAGTTTAAAATATGTTTAATTTAATTTACAGGTGTAATGATTATAAATCATCTCCTTGGCATAAATTTACCACTTAACACCTGTTTACTAGGTCAAAGTGGTCCTATCATCTAATAATTTTAATCAATCTATATATGACATATACTTAAATTTTAAATTTAATTAAAAAAATTAAGAATCTTTCCAACTGATATCCTAAAGACAACTTGTTAATAAATCAATATTAATTTTTTAATAAAAATTGTGTTGGAGTTATATTAAAAATTATAAAAATGAAATGTACCTTTATACTTTTTAATAAAATTCATTTCATTTTTATTTTTTTAATCAATGTCTTAAAGATAATAATTAGTATTTTCTAAAAATTAATACCACCTAATTACATTATAAAAACTGTAACGATTCATGAAAATCATAATTGATTACTACCTAATAACGGAAAGGACACCTGCAAGTTGTAATAAGTAAACTTTTGGAAGTTGTATCTAGAATTTGTGTGGATTAAACTCAACTAGCGAAATTAATATTCAAAATATGAAACTTTTATTATTTATAGGTAGAATCTTGATGTGATGGAGCAGTAACTCCAAATATATAAAGATATGTTATATGTCTTTATATAACACCACCAAATTGCATAATTTAGAAATAGCACGAACAAATTTTAAAAAATATCAATTCCATACTCGTATTTTAAAAAATTATCATACCTAGGCATGATTATTAATTTCGATACTCAGCCTTAATCGCATGGCACCTTTATAATTGTACCAAGATCCATTACCTACATTTTAGCTAATTTGAATGTGGTCTTTCATTATGTATTTGATAAATTAAATCAAACATGAATGCTATTGTAATACTAGCTAATGATAAAAAAAATTAAAAAAACATTATTTAAGAGTAAAATATATAACTTAAATGAAGAAGAAATAACTTTTTATCTAATTTCTAATTAGAAAAGCATTACAAATAAAATTCTTTAACATGATTAAAAATATTATTTAAAAAATAAATTACAATCATAATATAATAAATATATTATGTAGATACTTTTGGGTCCAGCCAAATTTGTTCGACCTACATCAGCCAAATTCGGTGTATTAAATGCAAGGTGAAAATATTCTTCAACCTTCAACAATGTTGCAATTTTCGGTATATTAGAAAATTACCAAGTTAGCAAATTGGCCTTGTTGCAATTCCTCTATAAATAGAGGCCTTCAGTAGAAGTAAAACATCAGGCATTTTTTATACATCCTTATCCATAGAGAAAGAGTGAGAGAAATAGAGAGACTTATAGTGTCTATGAGAGAAAAACAGTGAGCAAATATGTGAAAGTGTTATCTACAGATTAAAAATACATCGTTATTGTATTTTATATTCTATTTATTGGTGTAGTAGAAGTTTAAGAGGCTTACGGTCCTGTAACTTTTTCTTGCTCATATTAAAAAAGTTTTCTAGGCTAAATTTTTTTGGTGTCGATACGTTATATACGCTTCTTTTTGGTGTCTTAAATTTACATAAGAGAACAAAAATATGATGATATTTTCCAACAGAAATAAATAAATCATTCTAATTTTGAAAGTAATCCTTAAAAAGTGCAAAGGTTTTGGTTTTGGTTTTGAAAGGGCATAGTCCTTTAAATTGGCTCTGTAAAGTAATAGGTCTTGGAGTTTAATCCTCTTTTGTTTCAGTATTCGTATTAACAGGTGGATAGATAAATTTACCTATGCTTGAAATCAAACTCATTTAATAAATAAATATCTTAATTATTACAGATAATTGTTATAAGCATCTATTAAGTTTTAGACCAATTGTCATCAGTGTACTGAAAAAAAAAAAAAAAAAAACATCAACTGTCATACATAGAATTATAAATTAAACCCAATTTTTGTCTCCTCGTGGATACAAGAAAATTAGAATGAGAAAGTTGGGCCTACCGTATGTTTGGGCCATGGATTGCATCTGATCGAGTAGGCCCGATCCTTGAAACTACATAAAATCCAGTTACCCTAACTCTCAGCTCAAAATAATCAAACAAAAGAATATTTGCTTATATCACTTAACTTCACATATTTTAGTAAATTGAGTGCTATCAATTTACGTGTTTTTTTTTTAAGTAATCATATATAGGTAGGAAGTATCTACTAATTTTATAGATAATTAAATTTTGTTAAGAAATTTAACTGAATATCTTTAATAAAGAAAAATTCAATCGCATTTTTTTATATATATTTATGAGTTTGAATATTATTCTTCGAGCTTAATTTTATGATAATGTAAAAGTACATGTAATTTACATATATCATATAACTAGTTGAAGTGAACGGAGAGTATGGTATTCACGATGACGACCATGATACAGAACAAAACATAATTTAAACAGTAGAATGGGACAAATTTATCATTTTTATTTGGCATACCAAATGTTTTGATATGTAATAATATTAATATTAAATTATTAATTTATCTAATGAAGGTGAAAAACACAAAGAAATTATATTTATGCTACATTATGTGAAAAGTTCGTTAGATATATAAGCAATTTGATCCAACTAATGATTCAGCAAAGTTAATTAGCGAGTTGTTAGTTAGTTATCAGTAAGGTAGAATCAACTATTAGTTGGTTGAGTGAGTTTGTAAAGGCAAATTAAACTTAAACAGTGTATCTAAGCAATATAAAAAAATTCATAATTTAGTCTATTTCTTCTTTATTTTTATTGTTGTTTAGTTTTCCTTTGCACTGTGAATATGTTTTAAGTTTTTATATTTTAGCACATTTTCATTTTAGTCCTGATAATTTTTTTTAGGATTTGTGTCTCTTTTTTAATTTTCCATATGTATAAAAGGTTACTATTTTTTATAATATATAATAATTAAAGTACATTAATTCTTAAAAATAATTAAAGTATATATTATTGCATATATTAATCATAAATAATATAAGTAATTACCTACCGTGATATCATTATTATACCATCTTCTGTATTAATTTTTTTATAAAAATATTTTTAATTATTAATTATTTTTTAGTTTAATAAATAATAAGTAAAGTAAATTAATATTTTAAACATTTTGAGAGTATAGTTTGTATCATATTATTTTATTTTTTCACGTATGTAACTAATAAAAATTAAAATAATAAATATATTATAATAAAAAAAATAAATATTAAAGTTAAATAAAGGTAATTTTGAAAACAAGATAAATTTAATTATACTAATTAATTTAATTAAGAGTCTAATTTCTATACACTTTTATTATTTTTTATACAATTAAATAATAAAAAATATCTTAATATGATTAATTGAATTTTATAAAAAAAATTTATATAAAATCACTGCTAGCGTAATACTTTCTGAATCTGCGCGACCCCCGTCTTTATCGACTTCGTACAAGGACCAAACTACGAACCGTACAATTACTGCATAATACGGCCAAGATGAAGCCAGATAATATTTCGAAGACCTCGTTACAAATTCCATTTTTAAGTTAGAAATCAAGTTATATATATATATATATATATATAAAAATCTCTTAAATAAATCAGTTACATTTTCTCATTTTAATACAATAAAAACACAACACATGAATCGTAACACAACAGATAGATGCATTTACTGTAACCATCTAACCCCCCTCCTCCCCCTCCCCAGGGTTTTATTGATGTCCTTTGATTAAGATAATAATAAATCAATTTTATTATTAAAAATAACCCGACAAATTAGCATAGTAACTTAAGACCCTAATATGGTTGACATTACTAAGAGTGATGTATCTAGTAAACACGTTCTTGTTCAATATTCAAAATATCTCTGAGTTTGCTACAGTTATATATATATATATGCAAAACGTAATTAGTCTGATCCAATAAATTTGTAAAAACAAAAAATTAAAAATTTAGTTTAAATATGTTGACAATTAATATCAAAGAAATTATATAATCATTTAATTAATGTATACATTAAGTATATTACCTTTTATATTTATCATTTAAAAATTATAATAATTGTTTTTTATTAATTGAAAGCATACAAATATTTATACTAACAACAGATGAAATTAAACTAAAAATTATATTAATAAAATTTTGTTTTTATGTATAAATGAAAATTTTAAGACAGTGACTAACATTTACGAAAAAAATTAATAGTTCCTATTAAAAAATGTTTAATTATACTCTTGGACTTCAGTTTAGTCCTTCAATAAAGTGATAGTGTAATTTTAGTTTTTTATTTTTAATTATATAAATTAAATTCTATTTTTTTTTTCTCAAATAGTGATTAAGCCCCGCGAATAGTGTGTCGTTAATTTTGCTAACATGACCTAACATGTTAATATGGCAGCCAAAAATATAATCAAGAAATTGATTAAAAGTGTCAAAACTCATCTTCTAACTTCAATAAAAGAAATTATTAGGAAACTACTTTTTTATGTTTTAAAAGATATATTATAAAATATAAATGTACGAGGCACAATTTTAAAAAAAATTATTATAAAGTTAAATTAATAATATTTTATATTTTTAATACTATCTATTGTAATTATAACCTAATCATTTTGTATTAAGTAATCTTTTCTTTTATAAAACTATGTTATTTTAAATTATATACTTTTGCAACTAAAAGAAGATGTTATTATTGATGTAAAAAAAAATTTGTATTTCACTACAAAAATAGTTAAATATATAATTATACTTATATAACAAATTTTCTACAATAATCTTTTTAATTTTAGTGTTATAACATTGACAATAAAAATATTTTTTCCATATTATTTTTCATATATTTCTCATTGGTATCTGCTTAGAGATTCATTTTTGCAACTCAATTTTTTTTATCTTCCCATACTCAAGTTAAATACAAGAAAACTCAACCAAAATGATATTCACAAAAGAAATTATTTAAAATAATTTTTAAAATAACATAATTTTATAAAAAGAATAATTATTTAATAAAAAACACTTAAGTTATAATTAAGATGTATAATATTAAAAATATAAATTATTATTTATTTAGTTTTATAATGTTATATTACTTATTTAAAAACAGTAAATAGCAATTTTTTTGTCTCGTTATGTTATGTTATGTTATATAATAATAATAATAAGTAATTTAAAGTATCTTAGTACTTCTTATGTTAGTGTTAGAATATAGGATAGTAGATTTTTTTGTTAATTTCTAAATTACATTTTTAGTTACTACCAGAAGTGAAAATAGATTAATCGACAGACAGGGATATAAAACCTATTATATATCAGGTTCATGTTAGATCAAACATTTTTAGAAAATAAATCAAGCCTAATCATTTATAAAAATCTATTTGGTTAAAAAACAAACTTTAGAATATAAAAAATATTACCTAATAAATTGACCTATTTAACTAAATGTAAATAATAGTTGTTTTGTTAATATTATCATATTAATTTTGTTATAGTATATTAAAAAATATATATTTATTTACTTTTTTAAAATATTAACCATGTTAATTTATATAAAAAATAAAACTCATAAGTATATTAAAGGATAAAATTATACTATATTTAAAGGCTTTATTTCAAAATAAATTTTTAAATAAGTTATCTATAAGATATATTAGACATGCACTATATAGAAAATAGTTCATACATTAACAATATAAAATAATTTTATATTGTTATTTAATCATAAATAATTTAATTTAATAAGTATGTTGACTTTTATAATATTATTTTAAAAATTATATTAAAAAATTATAATTAAATAATAATATAAAATTATTTCACACTCAATAATTATTAAATTCTTAAAAATAAAATTTATGTTAAACTGAATTTTATAGAATTTAATCTATTTATTTCTACTCTTGTCTTATATTTTGAGTTACCTTGGTTTTAATTTCTGAAAATTATAATATAACTTACATAGAGTTTTTTTTTTCTCATTAGTCTTTAGCTTATGTTGTAAAATAATAGACTAATATACATTTTTTAATATGAAATAGATTTTAAGAAGATTAACATAATCAGATTTTCAAATAAATTAAACTAAACTAAAAAACAAATAGGACAAATAATATGATAGACTTGAATATTATTTTTTTAAAAGCAAGTCAATTTTATACAAGAAATATATTATTCAGCTTAACCTGTTTCAATTACGATGTATTGCGAAAAGACTTGATTAACATGAAAAAGTTCTAAAACTTCAAGAGAAAATACGAGACTCACTTTACCCAAATAGAAATGAAAGACCCAAACTTCTTCATCATTATATTAAAAGTGGAATTTGATTCCATATTTATTATGTTTGGTGAAAAATTAGTTGAGAGGAGAGAATATATTTCATTGTTATAAAAAAAATCATTATCAATTGACGAAAAAGTAAGATTTGGTAAAATTTCTGAGCCAATTTGTCGGTCCACATGCACATTCCCAGTAAGATCGCAAAACATTCACACAAAAAGATATATATATATATATATATATATATATATATATATATATATATATATATATATATATATATATATATATATATATATATATATATATTTTTTTTATAATAATAACGTTTTAAGAGTTGTTTTCAACCTTAATAATTTTAAGAACTTTTTTAGTCACTTATATCTTTTCATATTTTTTTATCTTTGTTTTAAATTAGATTTTGATACTTTAAAAATTACCAATAGTTAAAAATATTTTTTTATTAGAATAGAAAATTTTTATTATAAGTATAAAAATAATCTACAAGTTAAAAAAATTAATGTAACATGAATTTTAATTATAATATAATTTATATATTAAAAATATTTACTTATCATAAATTCTAATTATATAAAATAAATATTTATCATGACAAATTAATGTTATTTTAGAAAAAAGTAAAATATAGTTTTGACTTTAATAATATACCTAGATTTATTTTAATATTTTAACATTTTAATTAATTTTAATTTTAATTTTTTTTAAAAATAAATACTATTACTATTTCTTGATAATATAATATATATTTAAATATATCACATCATATACTTTTATTATTGACGTTGTATATTCCGTAACTTAACTTATGTAAATATATATTCTGTTATTGGTAAACACTAAGTATAATTATTTTCAAATTTTTTAAAAAGATAACTAATAAAAATAATTTTAAAAAAAATGAACTAATTGTATTTACTTGAAATAAAAAATATTTTGATATGTATAAAAAACAAATTTACTATTTAGTAAAAGCATATTATATCTAGATAAAAATAAAAATATTCAAATTATTAAACTTTTTATATATAAGTATGATTAAAACATGTAAGTTATATAACTCTTCTTTAAAAACTAAATTTAAACACTGAACATAAAATTGCGTTAAACATTTCAAAAAGAAAAGTATTTTGATGTTTATAACTATCCTATATAGTTCAAACATGATTATTTTTTTTTAAGTTATTTATAATTTTTATTTAAAAAAGTATTTTTTAACATCTATTTTTCATCCTTATAAACATACTACTTTTCACTTTTGTCTACATCTTTTTTTATGATTCTTGCAACATCCTTATCTTTTATGCTTAAAAACATTTACGTTGCTCTATCTAGTATTGCATATAAGCATTTTGCCAAACATATCAGTATGTTTCGTAACGAAATTACCAACAATAAAAAATTTAGATATGACACCGAATATATACAAAAAGTAGAAGCGAAAAATAATATATTGGTAAGAAAAATATTTAAACCCATTTTTTTTATCCTTACGTAAAAATAGTTTCTTTAACATGTATATCCTCAGCATAATGTGGATTCCCAATAAACATAACGCACAGATCTCAAGACATAAAAATATAGTACCATAATAACTCGAAGAGGGAATTGATGGATGAATATAAAAAAGATGAATTGGTCCCTTTGTATAATTGCACTTTGCACTGTCCAGCTGGAAATGCTGTCAGCAAAAGCAAAAACGTGAAACAAAGCAGATACCGCACTCCAATTATAAAAGCACCGATGAATTCAGGAACGTTATTAATATCTTTTTATATGTTTTTTATTATTGATTATTAACTAGTTTGTAAATAAATTCTATTTACAATTTATATATTTTTTAAATACATTTTTTTTAATTAGTAATTTTTTGTACTCATGTTTTCTTTTAATTATTTTGAAGACTTAAATTTAAAATTTTACTTAAAAAATCTAAATCTAATATTATTTGGACTAACGCAATAATTGAAAATTTACTAATTTAACTTTTTTGACATATCTAAGTTATTTTAAAATTAAATTTACAAATGTACGTGTAACATTTAGTTGAGTTACAAATTTTAGTACAAATTTATTCGGTATAAATTTTTATATTGACTCATTGATTCTGAAAAGTTAATAAAGCTGAACTTAAAAAGAAATTATATTCCCGATTTTTGAGTGAACAAAATCTGAATTGGTTTTGGCCCGTTGGAATCCTATCTATTCTAATAAGTTTATTGATATAGTTTTATACTAACTTTAATTACAAAATATTATGTGCAATTATTTCTAATTGATTAAGAAAATATATAATTATTAAACTCTTTTTAAACTAATTTCAATAAAAATTTAATAATTAAATAATTAAATACTCATAATATAAAATAATTTTATATTGTATTCAAATATAAATTACAATTAGTATAATTTTAAAATAATTATTATAGAAGTAAATAAACTTACTTACTATATATAGTAAAAAAATATTTAATAAAAATTATTAAAAAATACTTAACTAAGTTGTTTATGTTAATACATTTTAAATTTTAAAAAATAAAACTGATATATTTATATATAGTTAATTCTATTAAAATAATATAATAATATAATAATATAATAACATATTATTATATAAAATTATGGCCGTTACACACATAATGTATAAAATTAAATTTATAAAATGATAAATATTTATTAGTACGAGCAACTGATTTAATTTTCACAAGCTTGCATAAATAAAATTTGGTAAGAACCCCTCCATGTTTGAAGGGATGGGGACCCAAAGGGTGCAAGGAAAAGCACGATATTTTTAAGTTTACAGCCGATGACAACTGTTCGGTTAACAGCACCAGCTGGCTCTGTCCACGTGGCGAGATTCTATTGGCATAGATCTGCCATCATTCTTTTTAGAAGCAGTGGTACCCACTCTTCATGAACAGCTTTTGCCAGCTATCACTGACAACAGTAACGGCTATATTTTTTTAATCTCGCGTCAATCTATGTTTTTGTTCATTCTTTGGAATTTGAAACCCCGACGTGGCACGTGACATGTCACACGCCTTCATTACGTGGAATGAATGTGGCTATAAATAATACCAACGCCCACAGGCCTCTCTTGTGAACCCTCATAAAGAAAACATTTCGCAGTAGAAGCTTCACTTCACTCTACTCACTTCTCAGTTGCATAAATTTCGTCTCCTTTTTGTTATTTTCTCTACACTTTCTGCATTTTAACCAACTGTTGTGAGCAATGTCTAAGATGTTGGGGTTGTTTGTGGGTCTTTTGTTGGTGGGTTTGGCTGCCTCTTCCACCAAGTTTGATCAACTCTTCCAGCCCAGCTGGGCTATGGACCATTTCATCCATGACGGACAACTTCTTAAACTCAAACTTGATAATTATTCTGGTAATTAACCATTTTCTTATTTCTTTGCCCCAAATCTCTAACTTTCATGCCTTTTCATGCTACAAGGCTGTCACGTTATTTGTATAATGTTCTTACCTTTGTTAATAGCCCATTATGTCTAATTTTAGACATTTTTTTTTAGATCTGATTCTTAATATGTAGCCTTTTTGTGACATTGCAGGTGCTGGATTTGGATCCAAGAGCAAGTATATGTTTGGGAAAGTTACCATCCAGCTTAAGCTTGTGGAGGGTGATTCTGCTGGAACCGTTACTGCTTTCTATGTAAGTGGAATTTTTATCTAGCTTAAACAAAAAACATTGCCCATGATGCTCTTTTGCTGTGCTTGTACGGAGGTTATTACTGGCTTATTTATCAATGGATACAATTTCCCTGAGTTGCTCGATGGCATTCAATATTTTACATATTTAGTAATGCATTGAGAGTTTTCTCTAGTCCAGACAACTCTATGAATTGACTGGTACCAGAACCATTAGTGCCAGCTTACCTACTTCAATTCAACCCGTGAATTTGCATACATTCACAATTGATTCCTGCATTTATTGTCTCCGTCTCTAGACCATATTTGAGCCACCATCCAATATTTTTAGTGTAACTTAATGCTACTATCTTATTATTATATTCTCTTGTAAATTCTCATAATATTTTATATAATAAATGTTAAATCTAACCGTGAATATATTTAATATCTTAAAAATGTAATATAAAAAAACTTTGCTAAAACAAGGATTTGGAATTACTGTTTTTTTTGTTAAACAATTACTTATATTTTTATGACTATGGATGGGATCCCTTCATTCTGACATTGATCTGCAATTTATTCCACTTTGTATTGACCTTTACGAGGGACGGTGACCTTGACCGTGACCTTAGACCAATAATTGATGGTATCTTAAATGACTAAGAGTTTGATGATGATTTTCAATCTGTGTGATGCAGATGTCATCAGACGGTCCAAGTCACAACGAATTTGATTTTGAGTTTCTGGGCAACACCACTGGTGAGCCTTACTCAGTCCAAACGAACGTGTATGTGAATGGCGTCGGTAACAGGGAGCAGAGACTGAACCTCTGGTTCGACCCCACCAAGGACTTCCACACCTACTCCATCTTCTGGAACCAGCGCCAAGTTGTGTAAGTACTTATTATCTCAATTAAACACAGTCATTATCGTAAATATTAAATATATATTTTTACATGACCCCGAAAAGCTCCCAAGAAAACACGAAATTGCATGCTTTTGTCAATTGAGCTTGTGCTATCGCGTCATTGTGTCTCCGATGGGTCTCATTAAATTATAAAAAACAAACCCATGGAAAAAGCCAAAAGGAGAAGGAATCTTTTTTTTTTTTTTAATAAATGGTAGATGCTACACTATTTTTCAGTAAAATGTAAATATAAGAAGTTGTAACATTTGACACATGTGTCATTGTTCAGATTCCTAGTGGACGAGACGCCAATAAGGGTGCATACAAATCTGGAACACAAGGGCATTCCGTTCCCAAAGGACCAAGCCATGGGTGTGTACAGCTCAATATGGAATGCAGATGATTGGGCCACTCAAGGTGGTCGTGTGAAAACAGATTGGAGCCATGCACCTTTCATTGCCACATACAAGGACTTCGAAATCGATGCGTGCGAGTGTCCCGTGCCAGTGACGTCAGCAGATAACGCTAAGAAATGTAGCAGCAGTGAGGACAAGAAGTATTGGTGGGACGAGCCAACAATGGCGGAGCTCAACTTGCACCAGAGCCACCAGCTTATGTGGGTTAGGGCTAATCACATGGTGTATGACTATTGCACCGACACTGCTAGGTTCCCCGTCACACCTGCTGAGTGTGTCCACCACACTCACCACCACTGAAGGGAGAAAACAACTATTAACATGTCCTTCATGTTTCCCCTTGTAACATATTTGCCATTATTATGTCAATTCTTTCATTTCCTTGTTTCATGTGCCGTCCAATTTTGTTCTTTATCTCTTCCAAGTGAGAGCTAGTGAGATTTGTTTTAAGAGTGTCTCGCATTGGGGTACCGCCACAAAAAAAATTAAGATATTATTTGATTATTATAGATTATAGATAAACTAGAGTTTTGGGAACGATAACGAATAATTAAGAAGATAGATCCAGGCAGTGTGGACCCCAAGATTGAGGATCCTAGATCTACGGGGTAATGTTGGTTTCCAGCCAGAAGAATATGCAAACGGGATAAATAAATATATCAGTTCAGAAATGCTAGCTACAAACGCAAACGCTTTTTTAGAACGAACATAAGAGTTTCAACAGAAGGAAAGTGCAAAAATATGGAGATATGAGCAAATTGAGAAAGATAGAGTGCCCAAAGTGAGAAACTTTATCCCAAAGTCAACTTAAAAACCTCAAGACATATTTATGTTTTTGTTACTTTTGTTGCTCAAGGTATTTTATCTCTAACATAAAACTTTTTACTAACATAAATTCTTTTACTCCCATTTACATTCTACCAATTTATTCGGGTGATTATGTTATAGGTTATACTCTTCTTGGTGATATACTCTTCTTCTCCAAGAGTGTAAATAAATAGAGACAATTATTATTTTATAAAATAAAAAAATTGTAGAGTTGAATCATTTCAAATGATATTATAGTTTGTCATAATAATTATTGTGGGTCATCAATTAAATCTTACACTAATATGGTACCTACAAACTTCATGTTCAAAATGTATATTTTTCGATGTGAGGATATATATTAGAGATCTTACATTCACTTGAGTATATAAGTTAAGCACAATCTTTACTTCACATGTTAGAAAAATTATGGATCCTCAATTGTGAATCTATTTACCAATTCTACTCAATACTCATCCTCAATTGTGAATCTATTAACTTTAATACCACTTGATAATATAATATGACTAAGAGAAAAAACATTATAGAGAATATTATTAATGGACAAACCGATCATACAAATAAATTTGACATCATATTTATCATACTCCAACTCAAACATTTTAATTTGTAGATTCCAATATTGTAACACGCAAAGTAATATTTGATCTAAATAAATGATATCACAAGACTCATTTTTTATTATAAAAATTTTGAAGTTCGTAGAATTGTAGTGCCTTTTAAAATTGTAAATATAATTTATTTTTCACCATGTTACTACAACACATATATTCATGGGTTTGAATTAACATCAAATAATTCAAATCACATCAAAATACTAAATGGTTACATATTTAGTTTCATATTTAAAAATTATTATGAACATTGATTTATAATTGATTTTTAGTTGAAGTCACTTTAAGTATGAGGTATGTGTAAAACAATTTGAGAAAAGTTTATCTTTTTTCTCTTTTGACCTGATACTGTAATAGAGTGATTTGTTTGAATTTGAACTCAACTTGATTAAAACTTCATGATACATGAGACAAAACTTGACCAATTCAATTTATTAACATAATATATCAATTTTAATTTCATATTTAATAAAAATATAAAATTTAAATTAATATAAAATTTATATTATATATTTCAAAATAAATAATATTAATATAAATATAATTAAAATCGTGTTATATAAAATATTATCTATAAAATAAAATAAAATATTATTAATACACATTTGTTTAGGACACTAAACAAATAGGACACTAAACTTAATTTGTCTAAACTCATCTTCTCAGTATATTATGTCTAATTCCAAAAAAAATTGAATGAACTTTAGACCATACTAAATTAGTAAGAGAGAACAAGTTAGGTTTACTCTTAATTGTAGACAACTTTTATGTTGGATAAAAAAAATTAAATTAAGTTTTACTTCTAATTTATTTTTAAAATAAAATATCCTGACATAAATTACACCACTTTAAAATTATTTTTAATCAAAATTAACTTTACAAAATAAATTTGGTTAAAAATCATTTTTACAAAGACCTTTTATCATTTTACACCAAATATACATTTTGGTCTAAAAATAGGATGGGTGATGTTGCTCCATGAGTTTAGGTAACTGTTGTTTTGAGTCAAAATTTTATACTGAATTTTATCATTAAACTATTTTTAAAATAAAAATATTTAAATATAAATAATATTATTTTAAAATTATTTTTAATCAAAATTAATTTTACAAATGTTGATATATACTTTGCATTTCGGAAGTCTGTTTTCTTAAGACCTCATTTGAAAGATTCAATATACAATTTACTTTAACTTATTTTATCACACAATTATTTGTGTACATATTTAAAAGAAGTTATAAAAATAAATTATGGTGTATATTTATAAATTTTTAAAATTATTTTAATATACTCTTAAAAAAAATTTAAAAACAAGTTATATGAAAATAATTTAATTTAATTTTTTATTATAAGTAAAACGCATACATAAATAATTGTACAGTAAGTAATTATTCCATAAAATCTTAAATTATTTATGGAGACGGAGCTTACACTATCACGTCTTAATTGGGACAAATATTAATTATGGTCCGTGGTAGGTACCTGCCTTCATAATCACCTAGGGTATGTCCAACTTAACCAACAACATGTGAAAACAATGCTACTAACTGCTATTAGTGTGTTTGGCTAAAATAATAATGCCAATAATAAGGACCTTCGTGTGTGGGCCATGGAAAACTCCTTTAGCCGTGGGATACGTGAAAGGTTATGATGGGATTATCCAATTTAAATGGATGATTATGGGCCATTGCAAATCAGTGCTAACATAATTGACACACTTTTTTTGAGTCGAATGATTTAATTGAGGGTCCCGCTTTGATCTTTTTTGTGTGTATTTGTCCCAATTTGATGAACCATAGGAAAAAACAATGGAGGAGCGGATTCATCATGCATAACATCCATTCATTTTTTATTATTATTTGTGTACAGTTGGTAATTAGATTTAGACATAGTATGTACTTGATTTTTTTTTTCCTGCCGTGGGTAAAGTAATTTATCTATCAATCAAATAAGTCTAACTTCAACTTAGATAATTATAAAAAAAAGTAGATATCCCTCCCCCTCTATATCTATTTATTTAAGAGAAAAAGAACTAATTTATTTTAATAGTATTTTTTAATAAAATTATCCTCTTCAATAACTTTCTTTATATATATATATATATATATATATATATATATATATATATATATATAATATAATTTTATTAATTAAATTAACAAATTTATTGAATAGATCAAATCTATAATTTTTTATAAAAAAATTTAGTAAAATTTTAAAAAAGGACGAATTTCATAAAAAAGGACAATGGTACCATTGACAAACCCTAGCTTGGTTTTGGCCATGAAAGCAACAATTATGGAGTACGAAAGAGGAAGATTATTGAGCCTTGGATCGAATAAAAATTTCTAATATCATATTAGTGCTTAGTATACTAAGAAAGAGAATATTGCATATGGTGCACTAAAAAACTTGATTTCTAATGCAAGAGTTTCATATTTATATACAATTCAATTGTAATTATATGTGATTATTGTAATAATTAACTCAATAATTGTAACACACTATTAGTTATCATATTCATAAAAGAAATTTAACTAATTTAAAAATAATAAAAAATTAAAATTCATTTTTTTATTAGATAATTAATTAAAGATCAAACAAATTTTAGTTTCGTTTGATACAGAAACATTTGAAATGTAAGTGGTAACATAAGAAATACGTGCACTTGATAATACGAGGAGAGAGTGTATAATAATAGATATGTCAATCTTAAGAATGAAGTTTAAAAAATATAATATGAATACTCAAATGTCTGTGTATCATAATTTAGTAAGAGGATGATAATATATAGTTATATATATATGGTTAAAATTATTATTATTTTAAATGTATGATTAAAATTTACTTCTCCCGTACTTTTACACAATATATGCTTATCTTTGACCTAATACATTTTTTAAATACTTTTTAATACATTTTTTTTATTTACACACATGTATTTATAAGATGAAAAAATTAAGTGAAGGTTTAGGTCTATCACTCTATCCTTGGTGTTTTTGTATACTATGTTATTAGAATATAAACATCAAAATTAAGACCACATCAAAGTCAAAATTGCAAAGATTAAAAAACCTTCTACTGATGAATTGATCAAGTTATGTTCCACAGAAATCCATTATAAGTTATACATGTATCTTAGCATGAGATAACATTAAAATACATGGCAGAAATTAACAAAAAAAAAAAAAAAAACTTGACAAATGATAATGCATACCTAAATACTTAGAATACGTATCTACATTCTTATAATATTCATGTTATGAGTTAAGACATATATGTATAATTAATATGATATTAAGTTTATAATATTTATAAATAAATTTTATATGTTCTCGGTGGTTGTACGGATAGTAAAACTAGTTTTATATAAATAAATTTTATATAAGGAAGTTTTTCTTTGCTTATTTTTGCTTTACCCTTGCTTTCTTTCCCCAAACCCCATGACACTGGTGCTAAAGCTTACGACAAGATCGAACTCAAATAAGAGTTGAATGAAGCTCAAGCAAATCACAATGTGCTCGTCTAAAAGGCCTCATCAAGATCAATCATCGACTGAGATTCTTCAATTAACTTTTTATTTTATTTTATTTTGTCCTTACCTTCTCCCATCGTTGTTGAGATCTGCCATTGTACTGCTGTCTCTCACCATTTGGAGCGACTCCTACTAGCTATTAAGTCGTTGAATTTTTTTTTCCTTTTGTGGTGGCAATAGGTGTCCTGTATTAGAAGTAACTTTTTTTTTTAATTGGATAACATAATTACTTTCTAAAATTTGATGCAATTGTATATATGTTGATTAAATTAGAATAATTTTACTTCAGTTTGATGTATCCATTCAATAGTGAATTATTGATTTTTATCCTTGTTATTGATTTTTAACCACTTTATCTATTTTTTTTATCAATATTTTATGTGATACCTTCTACCCCGGAATATTTAAATTAAAATAATAAAGTAAATAAAAAAGATAAAAGGTTCACATAAAAGAAAATTAACATAAATTATTAATGTTAATCTAAATGCACATAAATTATTAACGATAATCTAAACGCGTGATTTGTGTATCTGACACATATTTCAAACATATAAACCGCTTTCATTTCTATATACACCTAGTGAGTTATTAATATACTCATCATTTTCAAATATTTAAAATACAAAAGTACATAAAAATAAAAAACATAGAACCAGTATTCTAAATCCCAAAGTCCCAATGTCACATTAATCAAAGCAATACCCCGCCTTTTCAAAACCCGGTACCATGAGTGCCCTCAACGTTACCTAAAAGAAAACCACAAGAGAGTACGGTGAGAAATAACATTCAATCATATATAAAAGCAGATAATGCCCCAAATCCCACGTATTCACAGGTACTTCATTCTAACGTTAATAGATCTTTCATATAACAGATTCATTTATGTTTATAAACTGCATTGTCCATGCAAACGCATATGCTCATCACCACACCTAAGAGTCTCGAAATTAGAATCCACACCATGAAATGAACCTCCTCAATCCCTTAGTTATCACTAATGATGGCCACCCCGTTAAACACCCCATATGTTAGGTATGTCGCGTAGTTAAACACCACCTATGGCTTAAGAAGACATTCCACACAATCGTTAAACACCACCTATGGCCGACGTCATAAATATGGCATAAACACCACCGCGTCTCCCATGCATATGAATGCCCCCATCATTAGTCCACCCCGTTAAACACCACTTTTTGGCCGGGGTCCTTTATTAAACACCACATATGGCCAGGGTATTATAAAGATGCCCGCTTCTCACGCATCTCTACGCCCATGCCCACGCTCTTAATGCATTTCATCCACACTTTTTTCATGATTTATTTATACCTCATTCGCATAATTCAAAAATATACCAACCATATTAATTTAATCATCATTATTATAAATCACTTATCAACAAAGCATAGAAATGCACATAAAACACCATTTGAATTTCACCCGATTTCATCATTGCACACAAGAGCCCTGAATCATGAACAACCAAAAACAACACAAGAACCAAGTAATTAGGGTAATTAACCATACAGTTTCCTAACAAAAATCACATTAGGACAAGACGTTAATAAGACCACATAGCATATTGACAAATCTTTTCTATCGATTAAAATATTTTTAAAACATAATAATCAAACGAAATTGAGAATTTAGATCCTAGAGGTACTTAGGGATTGTCCTCACTAGTCTTACACTCTCGCATTCATATATGATTAAACCCATCTCTCCTGTACCTTAGAGACGATGAACGAAGAAGAATTGATGCGTTTCCGAGACGATCTAAACACTATCTTCTCCTCCTTACAGGTTTGCGTTCTCCTTTTAGAGCCGATTGTCTAACGCGTTAAAACACAAAATAGTATGAAACATTATCCTGCCTAATAATATTAACCGAAGTCAGGTCAACCCCGACCCGCCCATCAGCCTCCCCGTTAATTCAATTAATTAAATTAATAAATAAAAATAATTTAGATAAAACTTCATCAGTTTGTAAAATCATTAACTCCTCTATTAAAATAAAATTGATAATAATAATAATAATGTAATTTATTTTCTAAAAATAATTCAATAAATTTTAGGATGTTACATTTTAAATTTCAAATTTAATATTTAAAAATATTAATAATACACTCTCCAACATATTTTTTAATGCATTATTTATTATTGGTTGAAATTATTAAAAATAAAAAATAATCTCAGTTCTATTTTATTTAGTGAACTTCACTGATAGTTTTATAAATTTTTAATAATTTTAACCAATAAAAAATATTATGATAAATATATATTGCTAGTATTTCTCTTTTATAAGTAATTCAAACAGATATTTAATCGATGGTTTAACCAATTTATTAACCAATCAAATCTAATTTTCAGAATTACTCTAATTTTCAGAATTACCATAAATTTTCAAAACATTTAAAAAAATATTTTTGCTATTAATATTTAATTTTTTTGGTAGAGTATTAAAGTTTAATTCTGATTCTTTAGTATAAAAAGTGAGAATTAGACTTTAGTAACAAGAAGAACGAGAATTACATTTAATAATAAAAAGTATTTTTTAAAAATGTGTCAGACAAAAGCTACATTGCTAACCGACCTTATAGTCTACCTTCATAATTGTCTTGTCAAATATTTTCCTTGTTCCTGGACCGTACATAGCTCCTTGGACTAGAATGGGGTCCCTTGTTTCTTGTCAACCCAATCGTTAACAAACTCATGCTAAACACATGACCTACAATCTTATGGAATGTTCAGAATACAGAGAAAAACCATGTAAACTGGATCTATTGGTTGCGGTCTGTAAACGAGTTTTTTCTAAATGTGGGCTTTTGGATAAAACAGATTCAACATTAATTCATTCGAATAAAAGTATTTTTTTTTTATAAGTATTAGTATCAGATATATGTTAAACTTAATTTAAGTTATTTTATTTAATAAAGTTATTTTTAAAATACTTTCATTTATTGAAATTCTATTTTTAATAACTATTTTTATTCTTTATATCAAGTTTTAGTAATAAAATAAAATAATATTAATTAATGTAAATTATTTTTTATTTATATTAAAAATCGAAAGAATATTATAGAGGTCACAAAAAATGGAATGCCATTTAACTTGCACAGTTGCATTGTAGGTGAGGTCGATGTGTCCAACGAAACATATCCGAATAAATATATTGGCTTCAGCTGTCACAAAGATAGATTAGTGAATACAACTGATATATAAAATGGAAGTGTGCAGATTCAAACAACCCAATATATTTTATCCCATTTTCCATCCTTTGTTCTTTCCCTATTATTTGTGTAGTCTCCTCTACACATCTCTTATGACTCACCTTACTTTAACAATCAGCACTCATCTTAAAAAAATACCATGGTTTGGACTACTCACCTAACAAAGTGATATTAATTTGAATTGTTTCTTTTATTAATTTATTGGTGTACGTTTATACTTATAATTGTTTTATATTTTGTTGGAAACTTATAATTGTTAATACCAACACTACTATGTTTTTTATTTAGAATATCTATAAATAGGAAAAATTGTTTTTATCATTTTATATTTTTTCTTTATATAAATTAGAATAACTATATTAACAATAGTACTTTTAAAATTATTCCTCAATTAAATTATTTTTAAGTATTTTCAACAATGGTTTTCACTGACGTATATTTAATTTTTTTTAACATGTGTTTTTTTTTTCTTTCGATCTATCTTTATTTTTAAATTAAATTTTAATATTTTATTTAAAAATAAAATTTTATTACATATAAATTCTTTAAATTTAAATATGTTAATATTTATTATAAAAATATTTATAATTTTCACATGCTAAAATTTTAATTAGAAGTAAAATTATATCAATTAAAAAATAAAACTGAAAATAAGGTAAATAATACCTAAATTTTTAAAATTTATTTTAAGTAAAACCAATTTTATGACATAATTTTAAAAAAAATAATCTTGTGTTTTGAGTAACTTTTTATATTATTTATATTCCTTTTTCAATATATTTTCGTTTATTTGCTAATTTTCTTAAAGTTGCATTCAACCGCTATATGTTAATTCTTCTAATTTTTTATTTTTCAGAATACAATTATGAAAGATAATTTTGTTCTTGTCATGTAAATTATCATAGACAATAATTTTTTTAATGTAATTATATTCTCATTACATCAATTAATCTACCCCTCACGAATAGTTAATTCTTATAGCTTGATACATCCAAATAAATTTTAGTTATTATTTTTTTAATTAAAAATGTTCAGAAATATCAGTTAAAGTATCTTAATATAATTTATTAAATATGATTAATTGTTTTACAAAAATAATATTAAATGAATTTTTATATTTTTTAACTTAAAAATAAATTTTCAATTAATTGGTTTTTGTTTTTATTTTCTCATCCATATCCCAATCAGCGATTATCATTTTTTAGTGATATTTTTATCTACATTACCTATAAGAAATGTAATAAAAATATTTTAATAAATCATTACAATTTTCGTTTTTAATCGGTTATTTAATTTTTTTATAAAATGTTAAAAATTTAATTAATATGCTAAAATTCATTTTAAATTTATCGATATACTATTAATTATTATATATTCTTGCATAATTAATTTTTGATAAATAATAATAATTATTTAAAATAAAAATATAATTAAAAATAGAAACCTTGCTAAAAATAATAGTTTATAAAAGAGATGGAGGTGATATCATATTTCATTTATGGTACAATTGTTATTAACTCGTTTGTTTGTTTGTTTGTATAGTCTCGAAAATGATGAGGAAGCGGCTGGTGAACCCTAATTAGTTGTCGGTGTTTGTTGGAAAAGTTCATCTCTGTTTTCTTCGTCATCTTCCCCAACCAGCGATGCGCCCCACAACACTTACATACTAAAGCTTTCAACTTTTCGACACCCTCTCAGGTTTTTTTTTTTTACCTCTTTTCGTTCTTCTTCCCATCTGTAGTGTACTTGATTTCAAACAAAGGGTTTTTATTTTAGTTTATTTTCTCTCTTTTTTAAATTTACCCCTTTGAATTTTTATTGTTATTTTTATCTATAGTTTTTGTTGTTTCCAATTGTAATGATGCCACGGAGGGTTCTCCATTCACTGGCTTGCATTTGCATTAGATATTGTTTTGAAAATTTAATTAGTGTTCATACTGGTGAATGTAGAGTTGGGTTCGTTGAAAATTTTCTAGAGCGGTGGGGGTAATTGACATGTTATAGAAGGGGCTGTGGAATGATTAACATGATAAATGGGGTTTTGTGTCTCACTCTCTCTCGGAGCTAGGTTAACAATTTGGGTTATAGTGAGTAATTTTTTGAATTGATTACATGTATAAGCTTGAGGACTTGTTTCCTTTGCAGGTGTTTGATTAAGGTTGTGTTTGGAAAAAATTCTCTATAAATGCAGAAAAAAATATAAAATGAATTGAGCTTCGGTCTAAGTTAATAAAATCAACTTGTATATTTTAGTTTTTAGAGAAACTAGATGACTGAATTTGTAAAAGTTAAGTGTATAAGTTGATTTTAATTTATGGGAAAAACTCAGTTCATTTTATTTTCTTATTTTTTTGTAAGTGCCTATTAATAGAGTCTAAGGGTTGTTATATTACAAATTATAATGTTAACATGGTAGAGTTTTGCTGTTCATTACGTAGTGCAACTTGAATTGCGCGCACATGTTAGCCAAAGCCCACAACAAAGGGGATGGATCTAAGTCCCTGGCTAAGATACTGGCAGGATGGAAAGAATACAATGCCCAGCTTGATTCCTGCAATGAAGGGGATAAGCCAGTGCGCAAAGTTCCTGCAAAGGGGTCGAAGAAGGGGTGTATGAAAGGTAAAGGGGGGCCTGAGAACTCGCGGTGTAACTACAGAGGTGTTAGGCAAAGGACTTGGGGTAAGTGGGTTGCTGAAATTAGAGAGCCAAACAGAGGGAATAGGCTCTGGCTAGGTACTTTTCCCACTGCCATTGGAGCTGCCCTTGCGTATGATGAAGCGGCCAGGGCAATGTATGGTTCCTGTGCCCGCCTCAACTTTCCCAATGTTTCAGTTTCCAGTTTCTCTGAGGAATCTTCCAAAGATTCTCCAGTTGGGACTCATCCTGGTTCTTCAATGGCAGTATCTGCAAATACTGAGTCTATGATTTCACCAAGTAACTCTGGGGTAGACGCAGAAGAGGATATTGATATGGAGCCCATTTCCTTATCCTTAAGTGTAAAGCATGAGAATGGGGAAGGTGAATCGGGGATAAATTCGTCCCCACCTTCTTCCTCTTAATGTACATTGGGACATGGCTAAAATTTTTAGCTCATGGACTTGTTAATGATTAGCTTAGGTTTAATTAATCTTGATATTTGGTCATGGAGATTAGCTATTGTAAAACTAAAATGTACCTGGTTGCAAAGTGGTCATTTCTTCTGGTTTTGGCCTATGTGCATGGGATATCCAGTTTATTTTTAACTCATCAGATGTGAATTATACTTACCTTTATCATGTTGGATGCCTCTTCCCTCCCACCTCTGTTTTGCCCTGCATAATGTTGTGTGATATGCCCTGTTAAACTAATATTATACCAGTTTGAGAATGTGGTTTGCTTAGTGTTAAGAACTTACATTTCTCATGTAAGTTTCCATTTTTATCACACTGGACTTGCCATGGATGAGAATCTCTCAAATCTTTTCTCTATTATCAAGCATATTGAATTAAAAAAAAAAGGAAAAAGAAAAGACAAAACATTCTTCGAGAGGAGGAGAATAGGAAGATTCATAACTATCATGATGAAGTCATTTTGTCTTGGTAATTAAGATGTTCAAAACTTATTTTTTTACCTAATTAATTTTTCTCTTCTTGGGTCAATTTCTTTGAGAGTAAAGTGATATTTTCAATTGTAATTCTATGTTGAAGTCGGAGATTAAACTCTGGACTTTAATTAAGAAATAGAAGTGATAAATTACTTGTACTAATAACATTCTATCGAAGATTTTGAAGTTTTATTTATTTTTTCACTATAAAATATTTTTTGTGCTGTCTTTCGATCGGTACTAGTAATAAGTATCTTTTCTTTCAATTATATTATTGAACACTTTCGTGAGATATGTGATTTATGATAATTTGAAAAGGTTACTAATATATATGACAATTTGAAAAGGTTACTAATATATAGGTGACAGTTTCTATATTCTCGTGTATCAAATTAGACGGGGAAGTGTCAATTTGGATGAATATATACGGACACATGATTTTGGAAAAATGAACATTTTTCTAAATTATGTGTCCCCATTTCAACATTATCCGTGGACTATTTTTTGGGTCAAACAGTGGCATTTTTGTGCTGAACAAAATATTTCCCAATTTTTATTTGGCTAGTTTCTTAGGTTTCTAATCATTCACAGTATAAATATGATTATTATTATTTTTTATTCTACTTAATCCATTTGTTTCTTTTTAATTTTATTCCTCTCTTTTTATAGGTTTATTCAGAAATTAAAGACAACATTAATTATTATATTTTCAATTATATAATTTTTCTATTTAATTCTTGAATGTTTAATACAGTTA
Organism: Mucuna pruriens; assembly: GCA_025330945.1. NCBI lineage: Eukaryota > Viridiplantae > Streptophyta > Magnoliopsida > Fabales > Fabaceae > Mucuna > Mucuna pruriens. The sequence goes on along the minus strand of JAENHJ010000042.1, from coordinate 1,595,305 downwards.
TCATCAATGAAAGAAATAACAATGAAAGTTATATTAAGAAGTTAAAAATAATTTTAACATAAACGATAATATTAACATATTTCTTAATTTAGGCATTAACTTTCAAAGTAGACATACAAAGAAATGAAGTATTGTTTTATTGGTATAGTGTAAAGAGTCCTGCTAACAAATATTTAAAAAATACTAGCTAAAGAATTAATAAATATTTTTTTATTAAAAATCATGGTGGGAATGTATTGGAGATTGAATTAAAAATGTATTGACAACATTGCTTTTGATAAAACTTTTAATTTTTTATTCTTTAACAAGACGATTAGTGACATTATAGATTATCATGATAGTTTGAATACGATTTTTGTTAATGGACGAAATAGTTGGACAATGATTGTGGATGTGGTTCATCTTCTTTTGGGCCTTATAAGTTGCTTGCTCTCAAGTTGTTTTATTTTTGTCAATGCTCTTAATTTGGTTGGCTCTGCCTTTATTTTACGTGATGGAGACTGCCAAACTGGTTTTAAATGATCAACTTCAGCTGGGTGCCACCCACCCCACCCAAACATTTTATACATAACTCTTATACTTGGGGTTAAACTTGATTTTCTTAGATATGCAAATACATGTAAGGGATCAACTATTAATTTAACACAAGTGGTTCAACTTTTGTATTTTTAAACCAAGGTCTGGAATTTCATTCCTGCTTCCTGATCCATCCAATGAATAAAAGAATATCTAAGTTAAAAAAAATAAAAAATAGTTTAGCAATGTATTTTACAATTTGGATTTTAAGAATGTATTTTACAATTTGGATTTGTATATTGATGAATTTGAATGACCTTTTATTTAGTATATTTTGATGATTTAGATTAAACTTGTGTTTGATGTAATGGAACTAGATTTCTATGTAAATTTATATATAATAACTCAATTAAAATTAAAAAAATTGATTCAAATTATTTAATTTGGATTGGTTTGAATCACAAGTTTCAAACCAAATTAATCAAATGATTTTATAAGAAAATTAATTAGATTAAGACATTAAGTAGTTAACTTCAAAAAGAGAATCGATCGAGTCCAATTCACAAACATCCCTGCTGCTTATGACTATTAATGGAAATTTTCTCACTTAAAAAAGGTGATAATGAATCTTAAGTAGGTGATGAAAATAATTAAGGAAATAAATTCTAATGAGTTCATATTTTATTGTGTGTAATGACTTATTTTATGATAATATTAATCTTTATTATCATTAATTAAAATCATTCGGTTTTGTCACACTGAATATTTCTTCTTTCAGACCTAGTGTATTAGTAGGTGGATACAATAAATTATATCTGACAAAAAACTGATATTAAACTATTATCTTGTTTTTAATTAAAAATATAAATGTCACGTAATTGTATGGAAAAAATAGTGTTGACAACATAAAATGCTCATTGCTAGTGTGTAAACGAGTTAGGGAGGGCTATTATGTTTGAAGTTCGAACATAAGTCTTGAGTTTGCGTCTCTAACTGGCTTGATCCAGTTTAATTAAATGCTTAAATACTTATAATTCAAATACTTATTTTTTGGTTTGATTTAAAATATTCATGAAATAGAAGAAAAAATAGATAACTTGATAAAAGTGACTTCTTTTACTATACTGTATTCTTTTGCTTATGATTTCTGTGCATCAAATCCATTCTTGTCATGAATTGACTATATGAAATTATGAATAATTTACTTATATTAAATATAAAAAATAAAATTTAGGTATAATATTTTATATGTTTTTAGCATTATATACTTTTAATTAAAATTAAATTTTTATTTCGATAATCAATGTAAACCATAATAAATTTTATTAATGTAAAACTTTACTTATAGTAAAAAATAATAATAAATAGCTATAACATTGTATCTTCAAATATAAAATTAAAAACATTAACTGCCAACTTTCAGATTGAAAATAGCCCAGGCTGAGTCCCACACGTATTTCCAATAAAAAAGATGTTTCAAGGGAATTGAATGTTTGGGACTCACAAGTCCCAGATCCACGAAATATTGGGACCATGCCTCGTACGTATCAATGTCACGTGCACCCTCAAATTCTCCGTATACCAGGTTTTAATTCATTAAAAATTATGCTATAACTTAGACTACGTACGTTCGAAATCATAATTGAAGTGTATTAATAATATTATAATATTTAATTAATATATTTAAAATACTGGTTAATATTTATCTTTTTTTAAATTAAGAAAATATGAATGTACATGTTTTTTAATTTAACTTTTAATTAAAATAATTTTATTTTAAAAAATAATATTTTATCATGAATTAACCATTTTAACAGTTCAAGCAATCAACTAAGGATGTTTACTTGCTATAAACTTTTTTTTTTATATTTATAGGAATTTGAGTTGGGCTGAAATTTTTTTACACTGTGAGCTATTATACTAGTATAGTAATGAAATACCTATGCTGTTCACGAAAATATATTAATAGTTTTGTATCAAATATTATCTTCAAACAACACTTAAAATATATATTAAGTTAATCCGGTATTCAAGTCAAGGTAGAGCACTTGATTATACAATACTATTAGAAAATTTAAAATTTGCTACAAAATAATTTTGTGGCTAATTTTAAAATTAATAGTTATTTTGTAATTAATTTCTAGTAAAAATAATTAGCTACAAAATTAGTATAATATTGAATGGTAGCATGAAATAAGTAGTAAATTAGCTAAGAAAATAATCTTAGTCAATTTGTAGTAAATTTTTTAAAATTTGTAGTTATTTTTTAATTAATTTGTAGTAATAAGAAGTAAAACTTTAATTTAATTAGAAAAAATAATATTCTAATTAATTAATAGTTAATTAATTAAGATTTAGTTACTAATTTAAATAATAGTTAAAATTAATAGCAAAATAAAAAAATTATTGTATATGCCCAATCCGTACAATGGTCTAACTTGTTACTCATCTTTTTGCTTTCCGGTTTGATTAATATCCTTTTTAACATATGAACTAATATTTCAATGATAACACATGAATCGTATCATCATTCTGGCTTCTAGCAAATAATATATATTTTTAGCTTTGAACGATGATCATGCTTTTCATTTATGTTTTATGAATCGTATCATTTGGCATATTGCGAACAGTTTTAATAATCTTTGTATGCTCCACACACTGAACTACGAAATCATAGACATGACCATACCATTATTATTGACATGAATTGGAAGTAAAAACAAGTTTTAATTAGGCTTTTATCAAGTGCTATGCTTTTGCCACGCAAAATTAGAAAGTAATCCCTCCGTCTTATACATGACTTTTTAGGCCTTTTAGTTTGTGTCAACTTTAGAAAATTAATTAAGAACGTATTTATTATCTTTTCTAATAATATCCTCATGCGTTAGTTCTCACCTAAATATTTAAGTGAAATTATTTTTTTTATCATATTATAAGTACGAGGTATTTATTAACTTTGTTGATGTTTAATTTTTTATTGACAAACTTGATTCATCATATTTTAATCTTAATTTTTGAATAAATATGTTTTTATTAAGAATAATTTTAACAAAATATTTTTATAATTTTCTCAAGTATGTATTACCTTAAATGGCTGAGGCTTTTAGTGGGATTTCACCTTTAGTGAGGCCACCTTAGAATGCCGATTAAGCAATTAAAAAGAAAAAATATTACTAATGTAGTCCATTATAATTTTAAATATATCTCTAACGTAATTTTTAATAAAATTTCCTATTATGATTTTCTTGAGTAATATGTTTAGATACAAAGACAAAAAAAAAAAAAAAAATAGAAAACCGCGGGAATATATATATGAGCTGGGGAAAACCGTGAAATGACTACAAGTTATTGTACTAGTTGCTATGATGATCACATATCCGCAACTAGGGTCCTCCGATAGTTAATTAGTTATGTCCAAAATTTGATGATATCTATAACGAAAGTGATGGGAAATAATGGACACGACCTGCCTTCTAATTTCCAGCTACATATGTGCCAACTGTGTCCTTCCATCTATTCCAAACCCCACAACCAACACTAGGTAAAGGGTTTCTATGCATAGTTAGTTATTCTTCATCTGGAATTTGACATAAATCTATTCCCTGTTAGAGAACAGATTTTATATTAGGGATTGAAAATAAATATAATAAAGAGGATTATGAGCTTAAGGTGGTATAAAATATTTTTGGATAAACTAATCATCCAAATTGATTGTTCACTAACACACTTACTTACATTCTTAGATACTGTGTTTTTTAAGTTAAAACTTCACTAACTCACGTACTCTATATTTACACATAAAATTCTTATGGTATCAAAGCATGTATACTGTTTTTTTCCCCTTAATATCTCATTTCTTAAAAACAATATTTTACACCAAGAGATGCCAATCGATTTACAAGAATTCTCTAAATAAGAAAAAATGAACTGTACTATGTATTTATTCTTTATTATTATTATTATTGAGAAAGTTGTTGAATGATATATATACAAAATGATTGCGGAATTAAAAATGGCCTCAGAGTTCATATCTAAGTGTAGACTTAAAACTAAAATAAACAAAAAAGAGAGTAGCAAAGCAATGAAAGGCTTCCAAAAAAAGAGGTAAGGTGAAAAAAAGAAAAGAAAAAGAATTGTCGTAGAGAAAATCTTATGTTGGAGTTGTAAATAAATAAAAGAATATATAAATGAGAGAGCCTTCAATACAAATATCAAAGAAATTTTGGACAAATAGATTACAAAAAAAAAAAAAATCCATTTACTCCCACTCTTATATTCTTGAAACCACATGCACAGTTGCACACAAACTAACGATGCCATTTTATTTGGAAAATTAAAAGAATCCCATGTGTCATTTGTAAGCAGCTAGCATACACAGCATTTGAAAAAGCAAAAAAAAGTATGGTGGAAACTCTAAAGAAAAATAATCACAGGTACTTGCTTTCAAGATGTTATATAACATATATGTCGTTTAAAGATATTACAGATATACTAGCAAGTTTCTCGTGCATTATAGAGCATTTTAAATTAAAATAAAATTTAAAAAACTACATAAAATAGTATATATTTTGATTGTTTTTAATAAATATGGATGAGAATTTTAATATAGAAATAAATTATTTAAATCAAGAATCTTTATCTTTATTGATATGGTGTGTCAAGATTCAAAATTAGATTCAAATTGAAATTTATTAAAATTACAATGATATTAAAGATATGTTGTATTAAGATTAAAATTTAAGTAATGATAATTAAAAATAACAATAAATACAAAATAAAATTAAATACTTAACATGGGAGAATTGAAGCTGCATAATTTAATGTTAAGATAATAATTCCAAAAAATACTCTGATTTAAAAGTAAGGATGCAAATTTATAATATAGGACTGAATTATATTTTGTATTATTGTGCCTGTGTTGATATTATCATCATTTATGTTTGTAGTGATTATTGTTGGCAAATGAGTCAACTGAGATTTCGGTTCTGTTGGTCAACGTATATTAATTAACTATGTCTTAAGTTATATTACGGAAGTCTCACAATCATTTTAACAATATAAAATTTTCATGAAGGAAAAAAAAGTGAAAGAGGACACAACATTTTTTTTTATTTTTAAGAAAAAAATAGACAAATTTTCGAACAGTTATCATAAAAGAAAAACTTTGCTAGATTCCTTATCCTCTTTTCATCAAAATTTTCAATTCAATAATGACATGCAATTTTTTTTAATTTACAACACTTATTTAAGTGATGTTATTTAATATTAAAAATAACATTCACGTGTTATCATTTAATTAAGAAATTTGAAGAAAAGAATAAAAATTTATAGAATAAGTTTAATTTATTCAATGTTAGTAAAATTTCTATATATTATGAGGTTACATTATAGCAATTTCTTAAAATATGATAACTACAGACTCTACAGTTGATTATGCGAAGAAAAAACATAAATTATGATTAAAGAAAACAACGAATTAAAGTTAACAATTCCGTTATTTAAACATCAAAATATTGATAAGGTGTGTCACGTAACTCAGATTGTACATAATTATTTATATTTTGCTCTTATTTTTTTATGTCTTTTTCGCATAATTTCAAAAATATACTTTCAAATTAAAAGAATACATTTTTATCATTAAAAAATTATTATCAACGTTAAATTGATCAGAATGGAATTAGATTCAAATATTTTAAATAAAATTTTAAAATTAAATTTTATAAATAAAGAAAAGTGATTAAAAAATAATATCTTGTTAAATGTAGCTAATAAAAATTAGTCATGTAACAACCAAGTAAATAAATACGTTAAAATTATATAAAGAAAAACTGAAAATAAAAATGAAGGAAAGAAGAGGCAAATTAAAATGGTTTTTAATGGTGTTGTTGAGAGGGGGGATGGAGGCCGTGTGTTGTATCTGGCAAGTTATCAAATCAAACAATCCCTGCTTCCCTGGCCTTGGTTATCTATCATGCACCTATTTGAATAAAGAGGCAGGCAGCAACCCCTTTTTAATCCCAAAACCAAACTTCTCCCTCTCTCTCTCTATCTTGGCATATTTATTGTCCATGGGACCCTTGCCATTTGTCAGTTGAACCTCCACCAGGAGTTTCCTTTCCTACCACAAAAGATCTTGGCCCTTCATTCCCCTCTCTTTATAACCCCCCTCCACCCCGTGTGCATTCCATCAAATTCTTTGCTCATTACCACTTTTCTCTTCTCTCTCAATCCCCCCCTTAATCTCTCCTTGTCCAGCCACCACAAGCTCTAGTAGTTGCATTAGTCTCAACACAGTTTGTTCAGAATGAACAAGGTTGGTTTTGGTTTGGTTTTTCTTTTAGTAACTCAAATCATGGTTCTTCAAGCCATGGCACTAGAGTCTGAGTCACCAATGCCAGGACTGAACCCTTTGGAGGCTAAAGTTCAGCTGAGTGATCAAAACAGTGACAAATTTGTAGATCAGACAGTGGCTGAGTCTAGAGGGCCATCATCACAGGAAGAGGGAGAGTCTAAAGCAGAAGCTGCTGAGGCTCCTGATATTAGAAGGCTAGGAAAGCATCATCCCACAGACAAGTCAGTGGCAGGTGGGGGTGTCATCTTAGGTGGCCTTGTTACTGTCACTTTTGCTGCTGTCTTTTGTTACATTCGGGTTACAAGGAAAAGGGACAGCGATGTCACTAGTCAACTCTAGTTCAATTTTTTGTCCTTATTTTATAGGATTAGTCTAGGGAATAGGAAGTAAATGAATAGTTGAAACCAAGGCATTGGTCTGAAATTGTATCAACAGCTACATATCCGTGTGATATTGTTCTCATTATAATGTGTAGTAAATATTGTTCACATTATAATGAGATTCTGGTTGAAATTCCTCCTCCTTCTCCTCTGTTTCCTTCCATTCTCATTTTCAGAGAGAAAGAAAGGTGTGTCGAGATTATGTTTTTGTTCAAATAAAAGTATGAAACTTTCTTCCACATGAAAGCGCAAAAGGTACGTGGCTAAGCAATCCTCATTACCTTTTGTAGAAATATCTGTTTAAGATTCCTTGGGGTTTTCTTAATAGGTAATCCATCGACAACATCAAAAGCACTAATATTGTTTATACCTACACGGTGAATACGTTGAGTTTGAGATTGTGTAGTGATATGTATGATTAAATTAATGATTTTTTTTCTTAAATTAATGTTAATATAATGGATAAAGAAGAATGGGCTTACCATAAAGCAAGAAGATAGTGGTATTTATGCTCCTTGACTTTGAGACAAAATGCGATATAAAATATCAAGTTCTACATAATTAATATGGTTAGTACGCATAAACTAATATAGTAAATCTCCCTTTTGATCTTCACTTTTTAACAATTTTTGTTTTATTTTTTTAGTTGTCCAAGGTGGTGGTAAACATGACCGATGTCCATTTCAACTTTAGCAAAGGTCGGTGCTTCTTTGACTTCGTAAGACGGTGCCACATATGTAATTTGCAGGGCAAACTGTAAACGTGTTTTTATTTGTTTCTTTTGGTAGTAAAGGAAAAGTAAACGGATGGCATCTCCTACTCTTAGAGAGTGTAAACACCTTCCGAAAAGAATGAGGGAAGAAAAAAAAGAAACCATAGGAAAGGATATTAGGTGATTGTAGAATTTAGGACGTCTCAAAATCAGAGCTAAAACAAAATATGCAGTAGAATTATAGATATCATTAGTAGTGCTGCCACGTGAGTTCTGACTCACTAGTTGGAATTGACCGCAGGTAAACCATTTATTTTTTTTTTCATTTTTTGCCCCGAAGGGTTCTTTAGGGAGTAAAACAACAGTACACGCTAGCTACTGGCAAGTGTGGCTTATAATAGTCAACCAGCAGCTTGTGAGTTGTTACTCTCTACACTAGTTGAAACTTGGACTGGTCAAACCATAACCAAAGTCATTACAACCGGATCATAGCTCCCTAGTCCCTATAACACATGTTGAGTGGGGGTGACACCTTTATAACTTGAATATACACATGTAGGCTACAGCCCCACTATTGGAGCTAATAAGTACACACCTGTGATTAATTGCTACTACACTTTGACACAAGTAGCAGCTCCTATTATATAGGAGATAGTAATATGGTAATAAAGTCCGAGCCGATTTGTCCAAGTGATTTAATTTCCTGGTTTAATTATATATATAGCCATATTCTGATCCAACCGAAAGAAATGAAGCCCCCACTTGAAACAGTAGTGTATCTCTAGTTCTCTACCCTTATTCCAAGAGACATTCACATTCTCCCTCCAAAAGAAACATTCTTTCTTCTGCTGCATGTCCTATGGCTTATTCCCGTTGGTGGTGGTTCCCAATCTACTTCACTGCGTCAATAACCCTGGGAATCATAGCCATTTCCTCAGCGATGCATTCCAGTTCCAAGAACCCACCCAAAGAAACCTCCGCACCTATTTCCCAGGACCTCTCAATGAACGCCTCCGACGCACTCCGAAAAGCAGGTTTCATAGTGATGGCGGACCTCCTCCAACACTCCCCTTCATTCTTCAAAGCGCCACAAAACTCAACCATCTTCGCCATCAAGGACTCCGCCGTCAAAAACACCTCTCACACTCTCTGGTTCCTCAAAACCCTCCTCCTCTACCACACCGCCACCTCCAAACTCTCCTTCCACGACCTCCTCAACACGCCCCGAGGAACCTGCCTCACCACCCTCCTCCGCCAAAAGAACGTCTCGCTCACCAAGGTGGACCCCACGCAAAACGCCGTGGAGATCAATCTCGTGTTGATATCAAACCCTAACATATTTGTCGGAGACCAACTTGCCGTGCACGGCGTTCTTGCACCCTTCTCTCCCCTGCGCCCCCAAGATCTCCTTCATCGGGGCTTCGATTTCGTCATTCGCTCCCCCACTTGTCGTTTCAACCACTCTTCCGTTTCCAACGACTCCAAGAACGGGGTTGAGTGGAACCGCGTCGTTCACCTGCTGGGTGCAAAAGGCTACGCTTCGTTCTCGATCGCGTTGCATTCTGTTCTTGCTTTTATTTACTCAACCAGTTTGGATTCTGCGACGATCTTTGCTCCTCCTGATTTGACGCTACTTGGGTACCCTTCCACTTTGCTCGATAGGGCCGTGAGGCTTCATATTCTTCCTCAGAGGTTTACTTACAAAGAACTCACTTCTCTGCCCGTTAGGACTCTGTTGAAGACGCTCGTTCTTGATGCCCATCTTGAGATTCAAGGGCTTCTGGATTTCGTATCCGGGATGGTCGTTAACGGCGTCGAGATTGTTGCACCTGACATGTTCACTTCGGACAAGTTCGTGGTTCATGGGATTTCTAGAGCTTTTATGATCCCTCAGCTTACTAGTTGAACATATTATTCAAGGTCAATGGAGTCCATACATTATCATACGTTCACGGATATTTCTATCCATTTTGCTTTTGGCTGCATAAATTTGTATTGTTTTTAGTTTCATTGGATGCTGTACACAACACAACACGTATCTTCTCAATCTCCACCTTCCTCTGTTTCTTCTCCCGCCAAATTTCCTGTTTCTATTGCCACAGACAAGTAATTTTATGTACTTTATCTTCGAAAATGATCACACGCTAATATTACACTCTTTGGGTTTCAGAGATGAGACAAGGGTAATAAAGAAATGCGTCTGTTATTAACTGCATGAGGGCTGTAGTGTAGACGTGGAGTTAGAGAACAAACTGAGTTAATGAACCGATCACACTATATAATTTTATAAATTTTAATTAATAATAAAAACGTATTACGAGAATGTGCCAAAGAATATATTATTAATGAGATTGAGTACTAGAACTCCCAATGTGACGGAAAAGAAAAAAAAATTATAACGTAGAGTATAATATATAATATAAATATAAAAAATAAGGTGAAAGAAACCAGACTTATCTTATTTTAATAAATTTAAATCTTCTTAATATTATTTTAGTTATTATTATAATACTTGTTATGTTTTTAAATTGAATTATACAATTTTCAAGTTATATATTTTTAATTTTATGTTGAAAATCTAATTTATTTTATACCAAAAGTTCATATGATTATACATTGTTAAAATATTTTGTCAAAACATGCGTACATATGTAGGAGTATTTGATAATATATCTTGTGAGTCAAGTCAATAAATAACTTTTTTTTTTTCAAATGCGTGCTCACCAGTGTTCTAAATTTATTTATTGTTTAAAGAATTAAAAGTAACTTTTAAATAAATAATATTAATGTTATTCTACCGTGATTTTCAATGTATTCATATAATAGTTTTTAATAAAAACCTTCATCGTTGATTCTTTAATTAGTATTCGGGTTCTGGTTAATACGACCTTTTAATTTTTTAATTTATTACATGATTTTTTTTTAGAAGGTTTGTCTTAATTTTTTTTATAAGACCTATTCACTCTAAATATTTATTACTATGTATAATAATTATAAATATTTTAATTATTTAAATAAAAAATAATTGAATCTCGACAATTTTAAAAGTAATTTTTAAAAATAATATAAATTGTTGATAAATATAATACCAGTAATTAGATTTAACTAAAAACTTTCTTTTTATGGAATAAGCAAACCTCCGTAGTTGGTACATGTGCGGTTTAGTTTAGGGAAATGTGTTCAGAAATTAATGAAAACGGCAGATCCTATCCAATTTCTTCATTCATATATGCATATACTATTATTAGGGCCCAATAACGCGAACTGAGTCCTTGATATCTAGAAGTGAAAGATTTCAACTTCATTTTTTTTTATTGTCATGGGTATAAAATATTTATTGATTTTATTAATGATTAATTTTTACTAAAAATTTAATTGATAATTTGTAATGGAAATCTCTCTCCGATTATATTTTCTCATTCTAAATTAAAAAATCTAACTCTAGTAATACCATTATTCAACTGGAGTTTTGGTTCTGATACATCTGAACGATGGAATCCAAATTTCCAAATTTGTTGAGATATTTAGCTGATTGCAACCTGCACGTGATTAGAATAGCATTCCCCAATGCAATATACTGCATTATGAGGCGATTGTCGTAAAACTCGATCAGGAGGTCTAAATCACCCCACGTCAATTCCTTGGAGACATTTATATATCACTCCGTATGTTTAGCCTTGGTTTGTTTGTTAGTTAGTAACTTGAAACGACAACTCCCTTAAATTTCGCCTCAACGAGTACAAGGATTGGAGTAAGTATTCATATGAAAATAATATATAGACACCCCCCTCCAAATACTAAATTACATTTAGAGAGAGGGAGAATAAAATGTATAACAGATAAATAAGAAGAAAACATAGAAAAAAGTGTATAAATATCATTCTTCATGTATACTATTTCCATCTTTATATACAAGATATTTTTTAAGAAAAACTTGCCTATCTTTTTTATAGTATCCTCTTCAATCTTTTATATTAATTATTTTTTTTATCAAAACATTTTAATTATTTTATAACTTTTATAGTTAATAAACAATAAATACTATAAATTACTATCTCTGACCTTATATACAATACTCTTTTAAAAAAAATCATTCTCTCTTTAAAAAAAATATGATGACTAATATAAATTAATTAGATGAAAAATAATTAAGTAAAAAAATAAGATGATGAGTTTAATAATCCTAAGATTAATTTTGTAAAATTAATATAAATTATTAATAAATTTAATATTACTAAATACATTAACCAATTTTTTAAATTTACGTGAATGAGTTAATTAAAAGAATTTATAATAAAAAATTATATATAGTTATATTCTTTTAAATTTCGCACATCTATCCTCCTTTGAAGAAATGGTGAAAAATTAAATGTAGCTACCTCTTTTGAAACATTAGATGTGGATGTGTCCGCGCAACAAATGGTGACATAATACACTACATTATGGGGGAAATATCTTATTCAGTTTATTACTAAAACTTGAAATTAAGACTACACTGGAGTGGGTTTAATTAATCTTCTGAGCTAATCTCACAACTGAAACTAGTTCGTGAGCTAACACTGGGTTTAATTTTCTGAGCTAAGCTCTGTTACACGGACTGGTTTTCAGCGAAGGGTGCACCAGTTCTTGTGACCAGGAACCCAATTTGGGCATTTTGGGCTGAAGTAATTGGAAACAACTTTAGAGTTTAGAAGCTCTAAAATGGGTGCATATTTGACGCAGCGAGGTGTCTTGTATTGATTGATGGATGCACCTTGGCTGAGAGCAAAGTCCATGAGCTTGTCAAATGTCCCATTCTCAAGAAGCTTGATTTCCAAGGGTCCAATAGAGTCCGATACCCTACCTTGCCGATACACACTGTTTAGAGATTCCTCAATTGCGAGGCAACAATCGCCAAAAACTGAACAAGGAATTTGGCTTTCCTCATTTCTGCTTATTTCCCAATACAGGACATAGTGCCCCGGAATGCTGGACGTGTCCGTGCAGCTTGTGTATTCTGTTAGCGATGCACCATATTGAGCCAGATGGTCAGCTCCACTTGTCACTGCATTGTGAAGCTCAACTTCGTCCGTTTTGTCTGAATCAATGCTCAGAACCACGTTCTTACGGCACACGAAGTTGAATTGAGGAGCCTTGTTCTTGAATCCAGATACACGCAGTATGTCACCAACCCGGTACCTATAAAGTCCTGTACGTCAACATTCATAACTAATATTACAACTAATTATCATTTTAAATATTAAATTATTTCACCTTCTAACTAAATAACTATCAAATCTCAAATTAAATCTTCCAATTAGTTAATAAATTATTAATTAGTTTGTTTTTTTTCTTCTAAATATAGTACATGGGTTAAACGGATTGCTTCGAACCAACTTTTTTAGTCTACTAATATTTATATTGGTTAGTTCTTGCAAAACTGACGCCCACCGTTGATGTTACACGTTAATATGATAAATTTATGGACTTCAATCCATATATCCGACTTTAATAGAAGTATTTGTTTTTAGTCTACATTGAGAATATATTAGTTTTTTTGTTAAATTAATATAAAGATTAAAAATAGAAGAAAATCATATTGAAGCTGTTTATTAATTACCTGAATAAGTGGTGACGACGAGCTCATACTGTTGACCAAGCTTGACATGGGCAAGATCAACCAAATGTTGTTGGTCTAGGGGAGAAATTGAATCATTATGTCCGTTGGTGTGATCGAGGGGAAAGAACTCAAAGTAGGCCATGGTGGGAATGAGGGTGTAAGAGACATCACTTGGGTCACACAAGGGGTTCAAATTGAGGCCAAAATAGCACTCAGAAGAAGCATACATGGTGCAAACAAGAGGGAGACCGTTGCTATAATAATCCAAAATGGGAATGTACTGAGACATGGTTCCCGTGACAATAACGTCAACATACTTGGTGTTTGGCCATATCCTAGTAATGATTCCCTTCCACGACCCTTTGGCGCATTCTTCAAGGAAACCCGCAAGCGTGGGATTGGGTTTGAGTACTTTCATGACGGCCTCTCTCACAGAAGGGTCGGTGATTTTGGCGTCGAGGGTGCCACTTCTGATGTCATTGCACAAACAAACAAAATGCTTTTCAAGGAACTTAAGGGCGCGAATGAAGCCGGAGGCGAAAACGGCCCCAACGCGAAGAACTTGATCGTTTTGGCAAAGGCCACAAAGCAACTGAGAGTACATGCTTTGGTAAGAGTCGGTGCAGAGAATGGTCTCGTTGGGGCTGGTGTAGTTGGTGTAAGGGTCGTGTTTGCGGTGCTTGAAATGTGGGCTTTTGTAATAGCTGGTCAAAACTGGACGAGCCAGGAGTCCACCTGGGGTCTTGGCTTCGGATTTTGTGAACAAAAGGTACATGCCTTTGCCTTTGTCCAAACCACTCACAAATTCATTCATCACTGGCATCAACAGGCTGTATAGCAGTGACCTTCTCTCTAGCTCCTCTTCGATTGTTGGCATCAATTTTCTCTCCCCACCCGACGTTCCAGAGCTAATTCATTCAATAAACATCTCACTTAGTTTCACTTACACTTTTTTTTTAAAATGAAAATCTTATCACCACCTATGTTCAAATGGGAAAACTTCTCTACTCACCGTTTCTATTCAACACGTCCAGTGAGAAAGACAGTTTAGAGAAAAAAATATAAGTACATAGATTATATATATAAAAAGTTAAGCAATAACTTTTCTCCCCACAAATGTTATATGGTATGGTAAATCATATGAAATAATAATAATAATAATAATAATTTAATTTTGCAAATCCAAACATTTGATTTTCTCCCATGACGTGATTAACAAGAATTTAATTATTCCCACAAAAAACAAGAATTTAATTTGTCAGATTTTTACTTCACGCAATTCTGTCTTAATATTTTCGAACCAAGCAGCACTGTTAATTTAAAAAAATCTCACCCCCCAAAAATTCATATACTAATTTTAGGCGTTAAATTTGCCATTGTTAGTGTAGAATTCGTTTTACAAAAATTAAACTGATAATATTAACTTTATATGACTATGATGATCAAGTGTGATAGATCATACCAATAAATAAATTTGTTAATATAGAAAATATATATTATTTAGTATAATATCTATATTAATAGTTTAACTTTTATCAAGAGAGTTGCTCTTATACAGTTATACATAGAGAAGTTTAAGGATTTTGAGACAATTATTTTTTGAACAATAATAATTGAGCGAGTTTAGTCACACAGAGAGGATAAATTATTACTTGATTTAAAATTATTATAATTTTAACTCATTTTTACATGACACGTAATGAAAAATTTATTTATTTTTATTATAAATTAAAAATTTTGACTACATGTCACATGAAGATTGGACATAATCACAAATATGTGATAATATAAAATTATGTAATAATTTTTTCAAGATAAAAAATAATTTCTCAAAATAACAATATATTAAACAAGTTTAATGGTTAATACTAACTGACAGTATAAAAATAATTTTAAGATAATTATTATAAAAATAAATAAATTTATAAGGACAACTGAGAATTTCTCTTTTGTTAAACAAATATTTAATCCAAGTAGCAATCTTAATACACATAGCATTTATTTTTATGTAATGATGTTGTCATTTAAAATAGAGTAGATAATAATAGAAGAAATAAGTGAAAGTGGAATGTTTAGATATGAAAGTGATTGTCGATAAAGTTGATGTATATTTACCTAGTGAGAAACTCTGATATGGGTTTGGAACATAAAATTGGGGAGGTATCACCGTTGGCTATACGATCAATATCTGGCTTTAAATCCTCGTAAGTGACGACGGGTATGAGCTTTTTGAAAGTGTTTCTGTCAGTGCGACCATCTAGGCCATGGCGTTGGAGGTACTCAGCCTCTGCACTAAAAGATAGGATCTCGCCAAGCACCTTTTCTTGAATTTCATCAGCGTTACGTGTCACCTCTTCAATGTATTCGAGTGCTCTATTCTTGTTACTGCCACCATCATCATCATCATGCTTATCATTTGGAGCTTCAGGCATGGCTACAGAAATATCTACTGAATTTCGGAGTGAGGCACCAAACATGCACGCCGTAAGAGAAACAAACAAGTGTTTGGATTTAGAAGGAGGAGAGTGGGTTGGAAAACTGAACAAAGTGAAAGTGCATTATATATAGGCAAACTGGGAAACCTCAAACAAATAGGACAAAAGGGGTAGAATTGTAAACTTGAAAATGTGACTTTAATTAATATCCAAGTAATGTAATTGGAACTTTGGAAGGGCAAGTGAATTAAGGGTTTAAATAAAGAACTTTGCTTCGGCAACCGGGAAAGGACTAAAGTGTGATCGAGTGGAGAAGTTTTCAAAGAAGGGAACCATAAAGTTAGTGTTTGGAAGTAAAGAGTAGGGAAGTATATAGGGTTCATTTACCGCGGCTGTTGTTCAGAAAACCAGCAACAACGTTGGCTGCGCGGTAAGTAGATTACGGCTATAGTTGCTCGCTGGGGTCACGTTAAATATTGCATAGAGAACAAGTCATAGCATATTTTCTGTTATTATATTCTATGCCAAATGTTGTCTGCTTGAGTATGCTAATAATTAATATGTGTATTAAATGTTCTTTGACTATTACTCTTATCAGCAGGATCCATATTTTTAGCTCCGTTACTGTATATAAAACAGTTTTGTTAGTTATGATGTAAACTGAAACTGATGTATATATATAGGTTCCAGTATTTTTTATATATATATTTTTAAATTTCTTTGACTATAAATAAAAGCAAGATCCATGTTATAGTGACTTTACTTTTTTTCTGGAATACTGTTGCTTCTTGTGAAATTATTACTGTATACAATCAATCTATTTCGCTGGTTAGGTATCAAATTTCATAAAGCGAAATAGCAGACCGCATGTTTACATATAATTCTTGGGAAAATTAAATACGCACAATTTAATTTTTTATTATCACGTTAATCTCTGGCAAGAAGAATAAGTTACAATTAAATATAACAATTAAAATATAATTAATGCGTCCGCCAGAAATTTTTAAGATTAATTTACCTTTATCTACTAATATATAATAAATTTTAATTTTTTTGTGCTCTCAACGGTAAAATCAACTTAAATTATTGATTTTAAACATTTATAATTTATAATTTATTAAATGGTTATTATATTGAAAATATAAAAATATAATAATTCTTTTAAAAAAATATTAGACGTTTAAAATTAACTTTGTATATGTTGTTTCATCTTTTAATTTATTAATTTATTTTCAGGTTTTTTTTTCATTTTTTATTTGTTTAAAAGACTTATTAATCTACTAACTTATTTTGAAGCAAACTCACATGGTCCGATATGATCTCAGTCTGAAAGAGGAAAAAATGTTTTAATTTGGTAGAAGAAAAGTTAAGTAGGACATTTTGTTGAAAGAAAAAATAAAAAATAAAGTATTTTAATGAGTAATTTTATCATTTGAATAAAGTAAAGTTATAATAATAATGACTATTTAAAAAACTTATTAAATGCAGTCATTAATCTATTATTTTTATTATTTTCAATAGATATTTAATGCTGCATAGAATATTGGTTAGCAAGACACTTAAACTATTTATTTATTTTGTCGATTATTAATTTCTATCTAAAAATTTGATTGGTTACCTTTAAAGGATCTTCCTTTTCAATTTTATTTTTTTATTTATAAAGCTTGAATTCCGTGAAGATAATTTATTTGAAACGAGATATAAAATCTTTAAATTATTAAAAGCATCACACAAAGTTTTGTAAGTCATTTAAATGTAAATAATATTTCTTAATGGCCTTAATGACTAATTATTGATTGGCTAAGAGTTGATGTAAATGAAAAAACAATGAAGATGGGAGCAGTCTTGAAAAGTAGCTAGTGGAGACGTGTTATTTATAGAGATATAAAGCTAGTGAAAATGGAAAGACATGAACTTGTTTTCATGTGTTTTTAAGAAAATAATAAACAGAAGTAAGGTGTTGTCTTGTAAGCTGTAAATGCGAAAACTTTTCCTTTGGACTTTTAGGGCAGGGGTGGCATAGGCTATAAAGGTTTGGTTTTGCTCTATTAATTCCGTTAGCGTGACTCCAAATAACTGCCTAACTATCCAATGCTGGTGACACCTGCACAGATAAAATGAATGGGTTACTATATTTTCCAAGTGAGGATAGCGATAGATGATGGAAATGAAAAAGCTTAATTTGGCTTCTGATTCTGACGCCACTTCAAGTTTCGAGTAAATTGCTCATTTTTCTTCCAGGACCCATCACTGATTCACTGATTCTTTGTACCCACTTCACTTCCACTGATTAATGCGCTACTTTCTCATTCAATTTGTAAGTCGCTGTTTCTGGCTCTACTCGCACACATACACACACTACTGAATGAATGTGTGTTATCACAGTCACTCACTTTAATAATTTAAATACATTGCTGAAAAACTCATTTAACCGATTAAGTGTAGAAGAGTCTTGACTACAGTAATTTGGATGGAGGCAACAGAGTGATCTTGTGGCCAAGGAAGCAATGAAGTTGGATTCTTGCAAGTAAAAAGTGATGGATTTTAATAACAAAATGTCGCAGGGTTAACATGATAATTATTATAAAAGGATTAGAAAATATTTACTCGGAGAGGAAATAAGATATTACCAATTGCAATCCACAAGACTTGAATAAGATTACTTTAAGCAGTATAAATAAAAGATTATTTAACAAAATATCAATTAGGTCCAAAGAAATAAAGAACTATTAACGATACAAAAAATTATATTCGGTAAGAACAAACATCATACATGACAATAAATTCACATTTCATATATAATATTGATAAAAGAGAACATAATAAGATCAATATACAATCCCAACAAAATAGTCTAAACATCTTAATAATATCAAAATAAATATGATATAAAAAATGACACCATCAAGATACATATATAAAAAAATTGTGCAATCTCGAACTTTTTTAATCCAAACATCAATTGACTTAACTAAATTCATGAGTTACAAAATTCTCAAAAAACTTTAATAATTAAATATTTGGTTAGTAAATTTACCAATTATGTACTTTATAACACGGGTTCAAAATATGAGACTCTAAAATTTTCTTTCTAACAACCATCAAAGTGTTTTGTACAAGAACTTTTACTATTTTAAAAGAAATACACAACAATAGTATTGTTGCAATATATCAGAAGTGGTTTAGATATGTTTTGTAACTATGCCAAATCCAAAAATTAGGTTCATCAACCACATAAGTTGGTAACTAACCTCACATAAAATGACATATTTTACCTCCATGATAAAAGTAGTTGCAAGTGTTTACTTAATTCTCTTCCAAGAAATAACATATCTCACCATCATAAAATTAAAACTAAAAATAGATTTTTGTACTTTAGGATAGCTTGTAAAACCATTGACTTGAAGTTTATCAAACTTCACCTAGGTTAATAAATAACTTGTAGTGCCCTATCTTTTTCATTAGTTTTCATTGAACCAAATCAAAATTTGTTGGCACAAGTATCTTCCGAAAACATTAACAACAATATTGGAAAAATCACAAAATTGAGATCAAACTACCAATAATATAAACATATAATCTTGTGATCATATAATTTAATATTTTTTTTTAGTAGAGTATGAATTTCTTTTGATTATAATTCGTATAGTATCTTTGTTTTTAAATTATATCAAAATATTTAATATTATACTACTTATCTAAAGTTTTTAATAGTTCAATTATTACAACCTTTTGACTGCATAATCTTACTAATGAAAATAGAAATAGACAATACATCACGTCATAATAAAATTTATTACTTAATAATTTAAATTATGGTAAATTCTAAAGTGAGAGAAAAAAAAAACATCCCTCACTCATGTAAGGGTTAAAAATACTAATTGAATATATTATTAAAACAAATAGATGACTAATATTTAATAATTTTTTCATATATCATAATTGTCCATTTATTTAATAATATATTTAATAGTTATTTTTAACCTTACATGTAGGAGAGACTTTTCTACCCTCTCACCTTAAGTTCATCTCAAATAAATAAAAAATAATTTTTTTAAAATGTATGAAAACAAATTTGTGGCTTTAGATAATTAGAGGCCAAGGACAATATTGGCCCTAAGGTTGCCACAACCTTGTTCATTAGAAAATCAAATACATATTAAATTGTTTAAATTCTCTCACAAACCATTTAAGAATGTTTTCTGACCTATCACAAAAAACTTGAACACTTAAAATAACTTGAAACACTACCTAAGTCTTTTCTTATAAAAAAACTACTTTAAGTATACTTCGTCTTAATCAAAAGTTTCATTAACTACTTGCAAGAATGATATCCTGAACAAGTAGGATAAGAATCATGAATTTACTTTCACGATCCTTTGATGAATCTTCATTTAGAAAATTTGTCTTAACATATGTGTGGTCTAATTCCAAATCAAAGTGAGCTAATAATTCTTACCATCTAGAGTGTGCTTAATCTTGAAGACCTCTATTCGATCTCACATATTTAATTGTTTTTGCTCATTTTTCTTTCAATGAGAATCTTAAAAAATTTGAAAGCATCCAAAGAAGATCAATCCAAATATAACTAAAGAAAAAGTATATGAAAATGACAAAAAGGTTACTTACATCCAAGTCTATGCCCAACAACAAGTTAATATATATGTCATTCATATACAACATAACATATATATACATATAAAAAAATAGCTTGAACCAACAACAATAGATAAATAACAAGCTTTTCATTTCTAAACTCTAAATTATAACTACAATTATTCAAATCTAAAACAAAAATCAAATTTCTCCTGATAGAAAGAATACAAAATACTAAGATATATCCCTAAGGTATATTTAAAAAAATATCTCCACAATATATTATCTAGTACTCAACTTAACTTGGTTTTCCTAGCCTTGTAAACTCTTTCCTCTTAATTTTTTTTTCTTGAGGATATAACAATCATTTAACTTGTGTTCAAACTTCTTACAATACTTGTAATTTCCTTGAAAAACTTATTAAGTTTGAGATATTGAGCTACATCCCAAACTCTCTTCTTATTATTGAATTTCTTATTATTATCTTTCTTCACATTCTTAGTACAAGATGTAGAAGTAGTGAACTTGCCATTATAGATATTAGCAACAAGTTGAAAAACATGGAACTTAGCCTTCTTTAAAGACTCTTTCTCGAATAATAATAACAATTTAGCCTTCTTTAAAGACTCTTTCTCGAATAATAATAACAATGTTCTTATAAATAGTTCACTTATGAATTTGATGTTATAAGAGATTTCAAGAATGTCAAATTGAGGAGGTGGTGACTCCATGATCTTCCAAATTATATAATTATCATCAGTTTGAGTTTCATGAACTTTGACTTTGAGTTTCATGAAGTTTGACTTATTGATGATGGTGTTATTGAGTAAGTAAAAATAATAATTTTTTGAACGTTATCATCATTAGATACTCTATTTGAATTTGAATGTTTTTATCTCTTAACAATAAGAGTTTGATAGTATTTTCCTTCGAAGCTGTAAATCTATGTGTTGACAATAATCAAGTACATATTCAAAGAATTTCTAGTACTTTAAAATTGGTTGCATTTAAAATTATCCGAAAAGTGAGTATAATAACTAACTATTGAGAAAACAACATTATTTTAATATCACAATTCAATATACTTAATATACAAATTTTCTTCTCCTTTGTGATCTCGTCCGCGTAGAGTCCCAAACCACGTGACCCGAAAAATAAAATAAAATAAAATAAAATAAAATAAAATAAAATAAAATAAAATAAAATAAAATAATATATATATATATATATATATATATATATATATATATATATATATATATATATATATATTACAAATTCGTACCACTAAAAATTCTAACACTGATAGGACCCAGAACAAAAAGATACAAGTATAATGAAAAAAAAAACATTGTATCAATCACAAATTACATTAATAACAATATATTGAAAAAGAATAATGATTATTAACGTAATATTATTTACAATTAAGTTATTGCACCATTTATATAATCATTCTCACGGTAAATGAGATGAAAATTATACAAAATATAATTATGTTTGTAATAATTATTCAAATATACAAATCAAGCATAAAATATTAAAAAAAAGCTTAACAGAACAATATATTAAATCATATAATTTAAAACTTAATCTAATAATTAATCAATAGTAATCCACAAAATTTTAACAAAGAGGAATTTAGAAGAGATGGACAATATCTGACACCCGAGTTATATAGTAATTATAGCCTTTTACCTAGTGTTTAGAGATTTATTCTTAGATTTTGACTCCTTTAAAAATAAAAGGAATTGAATTAATGAATCCTCTCAAGTAGATGATTAATTAATTAGATAGGTTTAAATTTATAAATATTAAATTAATGAGTTTGAATGAAATCTATTTCATATTTATTATGAACGAGATGGATATAAAATTTAAATATAATTTTTTAAAGTTAGATTTGAACATGAATAAAAATCGTTTGCCTAAGAGAAAAATGTAGAGTTATAATCGTTAGTTAAACCCTATAATAATAATAATAATAATAATAATAATAATAATAATAATAATAATAATAATAATAATAATAATAATAATAATAATAATAATAATAATAATAATAATAATAATAATAATAATAATAATAATAATAATAATAATAATAATAATAATAATAATAATAATAATAATAATAATAATAATAATAATAATAATAATAATAATAATAATAATAATAATAATAATAATAATAATAATAATAATAATAATAATAATAATAATAATAATAATAATAATAATAATAATAATAATAATAATAATAATAATAATAATAATAATAATAATAATAATAATAATAATAATAATAATAATAATAATAATAATAATAATAATAATAATAATAATAATAATAATAATAATAATAATAATAATAATAATAATAATAATAATAATAATAATAATAATAATAATAATAATAATAATAATAATAATAATAATAATAATAATAATAATAATAATAATAATAATAATAATAATAATAATAATAATAATAATAATAATAATAATAATAATAATAATAATAATAATAATAATAATAATAATAAAAAAGTAATCTCTATTATAACTAATACATAACTTTAGTTTTTAATAATTTTTATTCAAATTTAATCCTCAATTTTTTCAATTATTACAATTATATTCCTTTACTATATTTTTTATCTAAAAATTCTAAATCCTTATTTTCTAGTCAAAATATTCACAAATTGAATTTATTAAATTAGTTTAAACCTTCATATAATAAAAACTAATTAAAACATTTTATTTCATTTAAAATTAAAAAAAAATCAAGTTTACATTTTTTTGAGACCTTAATCTCAAGTCTTATCAAATTCATCCAATTTTTTTGGAAACTGGATCATTCAAATAATTTTTTTGATATTAAAAACATGTTAAATTCTCAATCGATTTGGAGGAACGAACACAATACGTAATACTTGAAGATTTTCCCATCTAGGTATTAGAAGTTTGGGCATAACCTTTCTTAATTAGAAACCCAATTTTGACACATTCTAACGTATAAATACCTAGTTAATAATTTTTATTTCTCTTTATTTTTTTGTTTGGACCAGGTTGCATCTTTAATTATATCAATTATTTATCTCTTTTATAATATTATCTCTTTACTAGTGTCTACAACTAAAGGGTGTCCATCCTTTTTTTTTTCTTGTTTATAAGCTTGCACGTCTTTTAAACGATTGTTTCTTTCGAAATACAGAATTTGATGAGTACAATAAGGTTTTGACTCAACTAGGAGACAAGAAAATATCGATCAGGATCAGTTCCTCTTGATATAAAGTATATATAAGAATGTCATTGATTTTAGTAAAATTATATATAGGGATTTACAACAGCACATGAGCTGGATGAAGACCACTATTTTATTAACGCTAAAAGTCTAAGGTGAAAGAAAGTTTTCCATATTTTTTGGGAGATTAAGTTTACTAACTTTAGCTGTGATTTATTATGAGAGTGTAAATTATTAATGTCTTTTAACAGAAAATTAAAAAAACCATAAAATTAAATTTCAGGTGAACAAAACCTGTTGAAAACAATTTTTTTCTGACATGTAATATAATAAATAAATATGTCGTGAATTACGCATATATTTTTAATTTAAGTAAAAATTAAAAAATTGAATTAGAAAATATTTAAAATTATAAGAAAATATCCTACTTAATTCAGATAAAATGTAAAAATATAAGTATATTAAAGATTCAATATGATAATATAGAATTGATATTTGAGGCAAACAAATTTTAATATAAAATATAAAATTTGGGGAGCTATCTCTTCCTCGCTAATAGTCTTATGTTTTTTTTCTCCGAACTTTCTCTTTCTTTGGGTAATTGGCTTTGCTTGTGGATCCAATGCCAATTTATAATAAAGGAAATCCGAATTTATCTCGAACACATCAGCCAAGCTTCATGCAAACACATTGACATTCTTCTTAACTACTCTATGGTAAATTTAACAAGATCGTGACTAATTTGATATTGGATATTAATTTTTGACTAATTGGACATTTGGCTTTAATTCATACATTATTGTTAGTTTGTTGCACATTGTTGAATTAAACCATATTTTGCATTCTATGACATCATAGAGCGACACGTATACTTGTTTGAGGCTTAATTAGCATTAATAATTGCATTAGAATTTGGTATTTGAGGTCAAGAGCATTCATTGATATTTATCAATTACATCAACAAGTATTTTTATTATTTGATTCTTAGAAAGTAGGTTGCTAAAATTCTTTTTAAACTTGTTTTTGCAAAAAAGTTGTTTGTAGTACTCAATTTACCCATTTTAACCCATTTTATTTTCACTTAGCCTTCTTGAATTCATCTCCAATGGTAACTTCTTTGAGATCTTCTACAAGTGGAGGTCTCACATCCACAAACACAAAGTCTTTCTTGGATCAATGTGTAATAAGTAGATTTGATTATTTTCCGTGGATGTATGGACTTTTTTCTTTTTCAACATCATGCTATCCCCATAACATTTCCTCTCGCCACCCTTTATGCTTGAGCCATTCTCCAACAGATATTTCATCATCAGATGCAGAGTAGAGACAATGGCTCCCAAGGCGTTGAGAGAACGGTTCTCCTATTATCATGTTGTAAAAGGACGAGACGGTCTTCTAGGGTTGTTAGTAATACGTTGAAGATCAGTTAATGTACATTTAAAAATAATTAATAATTACTTTTATCCGTTGATTTTAAAATAACCTAAATTCATAAGGAAAAATCAAACAAGCACTTCACCATTTTTCCTGTTCCAAACGAGGTCCCAGAGTTCCACAAATCCTCGTACTTCGATGTGTTTTTCTCCTTTTTCGTCTAATTTTGAAAGAAAGAGTTACTGTTGTGGGACCCATGTCTTGTCGTCCAATCCTTCCTTTTTTATACAACTTCAAATGATAGAACAATTAAAAATTAGTGTTTTCTTTTGCTCTTAATTCGTTCTCTCCACTTTCATTTGTTTCAAATGAAGGCTAAGATACTTAAATATCTTATCCTATTATATTTTATTGTTTATTAGATTAGTGAGATATAATAATTTTATTCTATTAATTTAATGTATTTTTTTTTAGTATGAGAAAAAGTTAAGCTAGGAAGCAATAAAATAAAATAAAATATTTTTTTACTTTTATATATATAATATATTATAACAAAAAAATTTCATATTTTGAGAGTAATTTTATTTTTTAATTTAATAATTAAATATAAATTATTTATTAGAAATAGTAGATTAAAGAAAAATAAAAGGTCGATATATATATATATATATATAATATAAAATTTGTATTCATCATATTATCTAATATATATTTATAATAATTTTAAAATTTTAAGTATATTATAATTAAAATATTAAAAGTTAAATACTTAATATATAAATGCTTGAATAATAATAATTATAATTTTAAAAATCTGATAAAATTTTACGAAAATAAATACATAAATAAAATAATAATTTTATAATTTAGTTAAAATTATATTTCTTATAATTTAAAAATTAAACAATTAAATTAAAAATTACCTTTTAATAATTATATGTAATTAAAAGTTACCTAAATGATTATAATGGAAAATTCCTCGATCCCCGTTAACATTAATTATGAAGGGGGAGACCCTATCATTATCAACCTCTAGATGCAGCCCCTCTTCTTATATACAGCTCAGGTAGTTCAAGTGTATGTTGTTGGCAGTTTTAAATATAATTTTAGCTTTTATAAATATAGTTAATTTTAATTTTAATTTTTAAATTAATTTATTAATTTAACTTTTAGAAATTTAAAAATACTTTTTTAATCATTACTTAATAATATAATATGACGTACATCTAATCATGTATTTAATAATCATTTTAAGATATGTGATGTTTATTAATAAATGATAAAAACATTATTTAAAAAAATCAATTTTATGAAGATTAAATATACAAAAATTTAAAAGATTAAATTTAATTATATTTATAATTATTAAAATATATTTTACCTTGCTCATTATTTTTCTGTTTTTTAATAACTACTCTTAATTTTAAAGTTAAAAGTAAAGGTGAAATATTTTTAATAAAAGAATATAATATTTAATATTTTCAATATATCCTTATAATATTTGTTAATATAAAAAATATTTTTAATTTCTTAATCATCATCTTTGACACAAGTGTTGAGTAAAATTATTATTTTATTCTTAAGTTGATTTCTATTTTATATTTTTGCTGTTAGAATTGTCACTAGAGTAATGATTCCAAACACTTCATTCATTTTTATTTGTTTATTATTCTAAACACTTGATTAATGGTTTTTGTTCTCACTAACCTGAATGTTAGAATATTTTCTGCAAGTAAATGACCGAAAATTGAAGAATTCTGATGAGACAGGCCAAAACACTATTGCCATTCAGTTTGGTAGCCTTCTAAAGAGCACCTGTCATTATCCCTTCACTGTTACTGATTCCATATATGTCAATAGCTTACCTATAGGCCACCATATTTGTTTATGAGAAACGGTGGATAGACACTGAGGGTATATTTTGTTTGAGAAAAACAAAATCAACGAAGAAAACAAAAAATGAGATGATTTTTTTACAATTATTTGATGAAAGAAAAATTAAAATAACTATAAGCGTCTGTTGAATTTAAAAGTCCGTCTTAATTTTAATAAATTGTGAAAATTTAATTCATCTAAACTTTTATGGAATAAAAATAAAAACAGTAAAAAATTTGTAGCAGTAAATTAGAAGTGATCCTCAGTGGTAGAGCGTGATTGAGAATGTATCTGATTAAGAATTAGCAACGTCTATATATACAGCTCATTACGTGGCCTAATAAACAATACAAAATGCAAAAGTCTAGATGGTCTATTAACGCGTACACCTAAACCTATACGTATTTTCATTTTCGAGTGAGATTGCATATCTGTTGCAAGTACCATTCATTATTCACAAAACTCAAAAGGAAGCGTGAGATTCATGTTACAATGAATATATAACCATACTCTCGCACCCCTTTTCTCCTCTCTCTATATATTACTATATTACACGTTATAGTACATATTTGAAACTAAGTAGAAACTAGTTTTTATAGTTGAATAACGTTATCTTTAAAACTAATTTTTATAATTTTTATTTTTATTTATTATAAAATTATAATGTAAAAATAATATTATTCTTTCTATCTCATCAATATTTCGTTAATTTGTTTTGTTTTGTTAAGTTGATTAAAGTTTCAATTGGTTTGCTAAAAATGCACGCAGCCCTGAAATAATTATAAATTGACTCGCCCTCCTGTCATAATGGTTTCATTGATGAAAAAGGAAATCCTTCCTCTTAGATCAATTCGTTAATGATTTCACTAATGAAAAAGAAAAGGGTAAACGTTTTAATTTAATATAATGCACAATGTTTTATTCTTCAATCAAAACCACTATCTACAATATTTGTAATATTATATCTAAGTTTTATTTTTAAAAAAATTCAATGATAAATGTCTTTTTTGTAATTATATATATTGTGTTAAATTTTGTCAATTTTTTATATCTAAATTTTTTTGATTTCATTTATATTTTTCTACTTTTATATATTAAAGAAAAGTCATTGAATTTTGATGTGTTATTTTAATTTTTTTTTTTTACCATGAACTTACTTAATATAAAGTATTTTTCCTTTAACATATTTTTTTTTTCTATAGATAAAGACATATTCAAACAGAGACATTTTAGTTAAGGAACAAAAATAATTATTATTTGTGTCAATTTTAATATTTAGTTCCCTAGCATGGCATGATTATATGAAAGGGTTCAAAAAGAATTTTGAGTGGGCTATGGGACTAAAGGTAGAGGATCACCTATGGTTTGAAGAACTTCACATTTTGTATTTCTTGCACTATATTTAAGGAGCTATTTTTTATTTCTTCTCTTCTTTTCTTTTTTTTTGTTTCTTCGATCTACTGTAATGGTGTTCTAATCTCTTTGTAGTTAGGATTTGATGGATTAGTTGGGATTGTGATGTAGTTGAGTTTCCTTCACTTCAATTCAAGCCTTTGTTCATGGTTTAGCCTTTGACTATGAGCTTAATTAATGTTTTGTATGAAGTAGCTACTCATGCATTGAGTTGATGGACCTTTATCATATTGGAAAATGAAATGTTTGATTGTTACTTCTTAATTTACTAGCCATACTCCGATTATATAGGGATAGGAATCACCGAATCAGTGGGTATGTGATTTCGGAATTTAAATTAGGGAATTTATTAAGTTGCATGGGATTAAGAGGATTCTTATGCGAAATCGGATATGAACTAATTAAATTAATCTTAAACTCTGAATGAAGTTGTTTAAGTGAGTTAAATAATTCATTACTTGAACATTTGGAAGAATCAACGCTTAGCTTTATTGCTTCACTGAGAAAAACTATTAATCAATCGACTCAATTTCTTTGCTTAGATCATTTTAATTTCTCACTTCTTTAATTCTTTGCTATAGTTTAAAATTAATGTCACAGAAAAATTGAGAGAGTCTACTTCAATATGCATCACATCTAATTAGATTGAAACTATTTGTGGAAGACATGTCTTCAACAATCTCTTAAATCAATTCATTCTAATTTATGGAAGCGTAGAATCAAGGATTGAAAATTTCTGTCCTTTCCCTACCCACCCCCAAATTAAATAACTTTTCCTCTTATTATTATTATTTTTGAAAATAATTTAAAACCTCCAACATCATTTTCTTACTTTCTTCGTAGGATAAGAATTAAAAAAAATATATTTTTAAGACATTAAATAATTTTTTTATCTAATACTTTCTTCATAAGAGAAGATTTGTATAAAAAGATGACATTACTCTTTTCTTGAAAAATCCATTAGGTAGATCATGATTTTTAATATTCTTCACGTTACATGTAGTTGGTAGTAATTAATTCTCTCTCATAAATTATTTTTTTAAAAAATAAATATCATGTAGAGACTAATTGACCAAGACTATATACAATTGCTCATTTTGAACTACCTAATATGTCTCATCTTCTTTACTTTATACTGTATCCCATGTAGTTGGACATTTTAGTAAAAAGAGGAATTATCTCTTTTTTATTGTTACTACAAGAATTTTTTGATTTTGCTACTAATTTTAGCTACCATTTAAATTGGTAACTAAATCCTAACTAATTAATTATTAATTAACTAAAATATTATTTTTTCTAGCTAAATTGAAGTTATATTCATTTATACTTCTTATTACTACAAATTAGCTAGGAAATAACTACAAATTTTTAAAAATTTACTATAAATTAACTAAGATTATTTTCTTAGCTAATTTGCTACTTATTTCATGCTACCATTTAATATTATAGTAATTTTGTAGCTAATTATTTTTACTAGAAATTAGTTACAAAATAACTATTGATTTTAAAATTAGCCACAAAATTATTTTGTAGCAAATTTTAAATTTTCTAGTAGTGTTTTTCTATAATATTAATAAATTATTAAATATATTTTTCTATTATATCCTTAATTATTTATTGTATAGTGAAAAATATAAAAAAATAGATGAGAAAGAATTTAAAAGATAAAAATACTAAAAAATTAAATAATAATTTTTATAAAACCTAAAATATTAATTATATTTCTTACTTCTTCCCGTATCAAAACTTTAAATGTTAGATGATATGCGATGGAGAGGGAGTAATTTTTGTAAGTGTTATTTTCTAATTGTGGGACACGTAAATTAAGGGGACACGTGATTTGGTTTCCATATTACTACCAAGTAATGACCGACCTATATCATCTCCGAGAAGTTTTATTCTGGTTTTGTGTCCTGGTCAATGATCATTAATTAGTTCATACTGATCATGCATATACGTTTTGCTGGTGAAGGAATCGGGTACACATTAAATCCATCCTATGACAAAGATCAGTACAAGAGCTATTAGTCAAAAACTGAATTGAAATAAGGAGCAAGGAATCAAACTCCCTAAATAATGCCTGGGATCAAAGGAAGGCCATATACTATATACTTATATACAAGAAAGATCCAATAATTTATAGCCTCAAGTTAAGAGCTTTTTATAAAAAATAATCCTGCCTCACTTTCATAGCTGCCAATGAAGATGAATCGCCAAAAAGAATTGAATAATCGGATTGATAATGTGAAGATAAGTATTGGAAGATCCAAATATGCCCGTGGCTTAAGGACTATATAAAATAGAGTTAAAATATTATTGTATTTATATTTTAATATTATTTTATTTTAACTTCTCTAAATTAGAATGATAACTCGTGTAAGATCATCCTTAATATTTATTAGGTTATAAAATTGTACTTCTCATTAGTTATCATCCATCAATAAAAATCAAAACATTTATCTTTATATTATTTCTTTGTAGTTTTTTTAATATTAGTTTTTTTAAGTTTTCCGGTAGCATAGTATTAGCTCTCTAGTAGATAACTTCTTGATTTGATTCTTTTTTTATGAGAAATTACCTATACCCTATGTGCTATGAGCTGAACTTTTCTACCCATCTTTTCATGTAACGAGCATGGCTAACACGTGGGACCTTCGCCCTTCACCAACAGTAGTATGAAACAGAAATACACTCGAAGTGTCACGTAATGTCTTTCACAGGAGCTAAGGATGATTAAGTGGAGGAGACATAACTTTGATCTTTATGCCTCACTCAACTTTCGAGGAGGAAGAAGAAACACAGACAAAGATAAAAGTGGGTGGGAAGCATTTCCACGCTAAGTTGATATAATTTGTTCGCATTTGGGATGAAGAGTATTTGGCTAATGGAAATCTGAATGTATGTATTGGACATAATCATTTCCTGCAAAAGATTACCCATCTTGGCCGACCTTGACTTATACTTTTCTTTCGTAGTGGGACATTCCCACTCTTTATATTACAAACTCTCACCTTATTTTATCAACTTGCATTAAATTAAATTTAAATTTTAAAATAATATAAAAGTTTATTCTAGTAATTAATATTAATTAATTTATTATCGAACAACTATCAAAATATTTATAAATGTTTAGTCATATGAATTTTATGTTTAAGATATTTAATATTTAATGAGAAGAAAGTAAGTTAAAACTCTTGCATTAACTAGTAATATATCATATAATAACTTTTCTTTTATAAACTAATTTTTAGAGTCGGATTAAATTCAGACTTAAATTATAAAATACATATATATCTGATCTTGCTTATTAAAAAACAATACGTGCTCTCATGTAAGGACTGGTCGTTGAAAATTGAATAGGGGAACGGATAAGATCTTAAATTTATAAAACAATGGCATAAGTGAACTAAGGTCATATAAGATGAGCTCGTAGCTAGACTTATTATTTCAAGATTTTGACACAAGATATTTTGTTAAACTATTCTTGCAATTCATCTCTTGACCATTAATTAATAAAGATTTTTCTATTTTCCGAACTTCCCTCAAACTTCTAACATTGAATAGTTTTTTATTTTATTTGAACAACCTAACATTGAATAGCTAAACATAAAATCGAATATGTTTTCCATTTACAACAAAGGCTGCTTGATGGCCAAAAGAGCCAATAAACAGCACTGACAGTACGTGTGGAATTGCAGATGGGGCTAAAATGTTTCTGGCTTGTCGGCATTTTAGTGCTTTAAGGAGCATAAAAACTAAAAAGCACACGAAAAGAACAATAGAAGAAAGTAGAAAATGTTATGAAAACTAAGTTAACGGAGGGGAGCATGCATGATGAATTTTAGTAGTGAAAAGTGCACAGAGACGACATAAAAAGTGAATGATAGATGCCAGCAGCTGATAGGCTATATATGCACATTAACGTGAGAGAGATTGATCTGGTTTTGTTGTCTTCATGATTATCATCCCCGCGAAGGGAGAGAGAGATATTATTATGTTCTTATGTGTGGTACCATTGTGTTTCACTCCAAGATTTCTATTATTCCATAACATGAGATGAAGTTGAAACTTTAAGGGTTTAGGACTATTTTCACAATTGGATTTTTTAGCACTATTTTCTTTCTTGCTTTAAGAAATTGGAAAGAGGGAATTAACAGTTGTAGGCTTTTTTTTTTTTTATAACTAGTTCTAGGGATTTGATATGGTGGTAAGCTCCCAAATGACATTAGTTAGACTAAGTAATTAATAATTAATATTAGAAAATAATTATTTATTTTTAATTTATAAAATTATTATGAAATAAATTTTAAAGCTAGCTTTTTATTGTGTCATATTATTTATAATCTCAAAAAAAGAAATATAAAATAAATTAGTCAAACTAAGATATAAATTTAAGAAATAGGTTAAACCTAAAGTAAACAAAAAAAAAACAAAAAAAACACTGATGTGATGTTTTACACCGTCGTTTGAAAGGGGATTTTGTTTTTGACCAACGTTGGAAAGGGAATAAAGGAGTTTTTATTTTTGTCTTCAGGGAATAAAAGGACCTCTATTGCATAGTTTTGGGATTGGGCCATGTTGTTTCATATCATTCATTTTGTTCTAATTTGTGCTGCATTTCTATGAAGGCCTGTTTCAGAATTTATAGCATTCAATGACAAAAACAAACACGATTTCAGAGTGCCCTAAAAAGGATTGCGCGTGGAATTGGAACACCCCCTTTACATTTTGGTGTGAGTTCATGTTTCTATACTCAGCAAATAGAAAAGATCATATTATTATCATATTTAAATAATGATGAAATAATTGATATGATAAACAACGTCTACTATCGTATCAAAAGCTTAAATTGTTAACAAAAGCATGACTCTTTTTTAGCAAGTCATTGGGTATGAGCACGACTCTTTTGTAGCAAGTCATTGGGTATGGGCCATAGAATTGAACATGACCACAAACCCAATATGTAACTAACATTGCAACTGTTTAGGCATATCAATTATATATTTAAAAATACACAAAAAAAATATTTTTATTGTTAATAAAATAAAAGGGAAGGGGTGAGCCTCCAAAAATTGCCTCTGGCAATGTTGCCTAAAATACACTACTACTGGAGCAATGATGACACAGAGACATTGCTAGAAACATCAATGTTAATTTTTTTTTTCTTTTTTATCCATAAATCGAATACAATATAAAAAAAATTTACTTACTCAACTAATTAAGGTAGACTTCGGCAATTTTGTTTCCTCTTCCCAGCATTAGCTTTGCAACCCTATTAAATATTTGTCTCTTTTAGTCAATACAAATACAATAATATTCATTTTATGAACAATGATTTCGATATCCTCACTTGATTGACGCTAATATAGCCATTAGCATAGTTGAAACTAAGCTATGCTTTTGTTGTAGTGATCATTGGGCAAGTGTCACAAAGACTCACTGGAAGTAATTTGCCAAGCGAAGGAGAGATTACAATGACTACAAAACTCCAATTCATCTGACAATAAGATCCATTAAATGGGGAATCCTTGTTCTGCAAGAATACTTTTGAAAAGTCAAAGAAAAACATTAAGAACTCACTATACAGTAATACATTCCTGGAAGTTTTACTAACATGTAACATAATTTCTCATATTAATATTTTTCCGAAAATACTTCTAAAACGTTCTATTCAAAAAAACGTTCTATTCAAATACTTATTCACATAATTTTTCATCAATCAAATCCAATAAATCTACATATATTATAGATTTATCATCAACCAAAAGTTAAAAAATGGAACAAATAGGAAAACCTTTAACATGAAAAATAACTTTAAAATGAAAATGAATTAAAAAAAGTTAAAAAACATATTATCACAAAAAATAATTTAAAGATAGAATAAAATAAAATAAAATAAAACAGAAACTAAGCTTAAAAAAATTAAATAAAAAAATAAAAGAAACAAGACTAACTATCTTCCAATGAGTGGATATATTAATATTTCATATGTTGCTGATAATTAAATGTGGTTAAATGTTTTTTTTAACAAATAGGCAAAAAAAAAGTGTTAAAATAATAAAAATGTTAATGTAGACAATATATATAGAGGATCCACGAGCATTGTAACTTTTCAATTTTTTAATGTAATACTTAAATACGAGTTATTCTTGTAGTTATGTGGATTCCTCTTATTATATATATAAAATTGAAAAATAAGTGAGAAATGAAGATAATTAATTACAATATTACCTATGATCTCAATTTTTTTATGCCAAAATAATAAAAATGTTATTGTGGACATAAATTTTTGCAATTATTAATATGATCATCCCCTAGCTACAATTGCTAATGGCTGCTCGCTTCTCTCACAGCTTATGATAGTGTTAAAGTAGGAGTGTTCAAAATTGAATTAAATTAAAATTTCTAAATTTCCAAACCAATTTAAAAACAATGAAAATCAATTAAACTTATCGAAAACAAAAGATAATAAAAACTGATAAAACTGTACTTTTTGTGTTTTGGTTTAGTTTTTCTTGTAAAATTAAACCCATCTACATATTATACTTATATTAATTTTATTTAATAAATGTTTAGCATTATGTACTATTATATTAATTTTTTAATAATAACATGTAATTTATAATATACTTCTTTTATATTTTTAATATATAATTTTTGTTGCTCTATTAATAATAAGTATTAAATTTATTTATAACATTCTCCTTACTTTGCAATTGAAGTGTACGATTTATTTTTATATATTACAAAACAAATAGGATGAACAAATATTATTGAAGAATAGAGCTAAATAATAGGTGAGACACAATTTACTTTTATATTATTGAAAAAAGAGCGAATCAAAATTATTAACGATAATGATACTAAATAACAATAAAAGTACTGTTTTACAAGTAAAATATTTTAAAATTAAATGAAAAGAAAAAAATAAAAAAAAAACAAATTAATAATTAGTAAATCTAGTCATTAGGTATGCATTAAGTTAATAAATTAAAAAATAATAAAAACCATCAAATCAAACTAAACCATAAAAAATTAGTTTGGTTTAGTTTAGTTGGAATTTAATGTTACATTCAAACTGAATCAAATCAAACCACATATTAATTTATGTTTATCTTGGATGGTTTTTTTATATAAAAAATTAAACAAAACCATGAATGCCTCTTCGTGAGAAGGATAAAAAAAGGAGAGTTAAATAATGTGGTAAAAAAAAAAAAAAGAGGAGTCATAACTAAATTACTTTTTTACCACTTTTTTTTAACAAATTAAAAATAAAATGAGGAATCATATCTATAAAATATTCTCTTAATTAAATTTACAAGTGTTTTCCTTTTCTTGTATTTTCCTGGAAACAAGCGTAACGTTTCGACTTAGATATTTCTAATATGATTATAAAAATAATATGTAAATTGTTTACGGGCAACAATAAGACAAGAAATGGGCAAAACCTTGTTCTTGTATAAAATTGTTGGAAGTGCCAACTACTATTTATAAATTTAGTCGTCGCAGCAATATTTCTGTTAAAGAAATATGCTATATTTTCATTGTTAGTTCTTGATATTATAATTATTGCACCATTTTATCTCTTTTATTAGCTGCACAGTTTTTGTCTT
Organism: Mucuna pruriens; assembly: GCA_025330945.1. NCBI lineage: Eukaryota > Viridiplantae > Streptophyta > Magnoliopsida > Fabales > Fabaceae > Mucuna > Mucuna pruriens. The sequence goes on along the minus strand of JAENHJ010000042.1, from coordinate 1,559,193 downwards.
AATTTTAATTTTCTTTCGGTACTAAGATACCTAAATATTATAGCGGTTTAGGCAAGATTTATCTTAATATGATATCACTCGTTTTATAACCAATTGTATTTAAAATTTGTCCACCATTGTCAATTACCAATCTAATGGGATACCTCCCATATTTTTCAAATAATTATAAATGAATTTCTTACTAAGATACCTCTTTCGCTGCGAACGTTCCTCTGCTTGTGACATTGTAAAGATAGCACGAAACTACAAATATTTCCGGCATTCAAGGCAACGACACCAAATATTTAGGGCAATGACAGCAAAAAGTCCAATAGATCATCCTAAGCTAAATAATTAATTAAGAAAATGAGAAAAACTCGCACAAAAGATGAAAACACAACAAATAGATTGTATGGTTATATACGATGTTAGATTAAATTTAAAATATCATTCAACAAATATTAGATCAAATCTGAAGTAAGAATATTGCTTTTACGGCACTTATTCATTCTTAACGAGGACCCTTACCAAACCAATCGTTTATCAAAGAAGAATGAATGGCGCTAAGGTTCTTTTAAAGTGGAAAAATTCCCAAGCTCAACGATTTAAATTATACTCAGCCGCTGTATAAGTAATCAATTCATTTAATTTCCCAATTTCACCTTTTCACAATAATAATATTTTTACAATATATCTGATATAAATAGTGAAACTCAATATACAGAGAGATATTAAAAGCAAAAACCTAATTCCATGTTGTTGTGTATGAACGGGTGTAAGACATGCATAATTGTGTTTCTCTTGTATCGAATTTCAAACGTGAAAAGGAGAAGCAATAGAGCATGAGAAAGAAGAAGAAGAAGAAGATGATGATGATGATGATGATGATGAGTGAGGAGTGGTTCAAAGGGAAGCGTTATCGTTGTGGTGGAGAGAGTGTTGAAGCCAAAAGGAGGAGTCTTTCATCAACTGTGGACTCAATCTGAACATCAAAACGCAGAACTCCATCTGAGAGAGTGAACCATCACCGTCGAGATCTCCTTCCCTCATCATGCTCACAAGCTCGTCCTCCTTCAAATCCTGCAAACCCATCATAGCAGAGTTCCTTCTCAAACTATCCAACGTGATCACCCCCTTATCCTTGTCCATCAGCAAATGAAACCCCTTACACAGCTCCTCAATCAGACCCTCTCCACCCAGTTTACCGGCGATCACCGGTAACAAATCCTCGAATTCAACTCCCTTGCCAATCCCAGCCATCCCTTTATTTTGATTAAATGTGAATATGTTTGATGATGAATGGTTAATTGCATTGGAGTGTTTATATAGATGCATATAAGTGGGTTCAAGGAAAGAGAGGAAGGAAACTTGGTGAACCCTCGTCGGATGACAGTTAAGGAACAGAGAAATATTAACTCAATGGCTTTCATTCTGCTGAATAAAACCGCAATTGCTTCCCTGCTTCCAAGAAGTTTGTCAGGGGCTTTTCTGTCATTTTCTTTTAGATGCTTTATCTAATCACCTTTGACTAACTTCTTCAACACACTGCTTCCACGCTGTTATTCGTGCTTAGCTTATTATATTCAATGCACTGCACCCTCAAAATAATTTAAATATTTGCACAACTTATTCAAGGGCCAATGTAAACCAATTCAAATTTATCAACATTCATAAGTTTAATTAAGTACAAGGTAGGCGTTTCGAAAATTTTGCAAAGGGAATGGTATTTTTAACAAAATTATCTCAAAAAGTTATCAAAGAGAAAATTATTTTTTTAAAAATAGTTAATTAATATAACACGTAAGTATAGCTAGAAAAAAAGGTTAGAATTTTGACAAATTTTGTTCAATAAAGTGATCTATTAAAAAGTTAACAAACATAAAAAATCACTTGGTGCCTAATATTAGTCTAAAGTGAGAAATTAATGTTTTATGATTGTTTGTTTACCATTTAATCATAATTGACTTTCTGGCACAGAGAGCAGGGAGAGATTGTTGTGAAAAGATCGGGTCAAATGTAGAAACACTTTATTGTAGCACAATTCACAAGGAACCCAGGGCAGTCGAAGGAATTTGTCATGCAATACTTGGTTGGTTCCCGTGGATTCTCTCTTATATATTGGAAAGACTTTTTGAAAGAACAAACATGATAGTATTCTTAGTTGTCTCATGTCCCCCATATTTCTCCTGTTATATTCATAAAAGGTTGAATAATTAATTAAAATATTTCCGAGTCACATGAAGCATTATGAATGCGATTGCAGGTGTACCGGCAAGTATAGCTCAACAAGAATACTTTTACCAATTAAATAGACGTGTAATTCAGTTGGGTAGATAAAAATGTAACATTTTACAAATATTAAATAATATTCAAATAATTTATTGTCTGATAAAAATAAATAAATTAAACATAGGTAGGTAGTCTAAAATTGAAGTGAGCTATCCCACGAATTTCATTTTACATATTTGGGGTTTTATATTCACCTCTACCCTCACATGTTTTATTAATTTAGAAAATATATTTTTACACCTTATAAAACAAGTAGATAAACGTTATCTTATACAAAATTATTAATATATACTCGCTTATCTTTTTGACCATAGTATAATTTAAGATAATTTAAGTTATAGCTTTGTAATATATTTTTTTCTAAAAAATTAAATACTTTATGTATATATCTAGTAAGAATGTGAGAAGAATCAATTTTGATTATAATAGTCAAAATTATTATAATTAATTTTAGTTTTAACTAATTATTTGAATTTTAGTATTGAAATTTACTTCTCTCGCATCTTGCGCTTGTGTAAAGGGTATCACCGATTAATAAATAAAGATTAATTTCAAATAAGATGGAATGATTACTAAAGTGAGCATTTTTTTTCCTTCATATGCTCGGACAGAGGTACATGAAGGCTTGGGCGGCCATAGTCCCCTGCCTTTTTATAATTTTATTTTTTTTATATATGGGATATTTTAAAATTAAGAATATTTTTTAGGTGTAGAAATAATAATATTTGAGTATTATTTTTAATAAAATAATAAACATTTTTATGATAATAAGATTATTTTCTAGTTAAATAAATATAATTTTCTTTTTTATAATATTTATTGTAAAGATATTATATTTTTATCTTTTTAAACAAAATATATTTGAGTATTATTTATTTCTCTTTTTAATATTTTAAAAAAATTATTATTATTATTTTAAAGGTTATAAATGATCTCATTTACAATCAAATAATATTATTAATCTTTTATGTATATTGATTTGATAATTAAAAGTTATTTGTTAATTTTTTTAATAAGACAAAATTATAAACATTGTAGATGGAATAAAAACTTGAATTTAGATATAATAATATATAATTTTATTTTCTAACACTATTTATTGTATATGTATTTTATTATTTTCTTTTTATATATTTTTTATTATATTTTAGATTCCAAAATGTTTTAGATTTTAAATGTATGGTTTAAACTCATTATTATTTAAGTTTTGAAAAGGATAATAAGATAGTATAAAAAAATAAATTTTGATGACATATGAAATGATATTTGTATTGATTGTTTAAATATTTAATTTATCTTTTATATAAATATATTTTTATGCGGAGGAATCAAATAATATTAGTGTAACTTATACTAATGGATATATTATTTAAAAACTTCATATAAAATACAAATTTTATTAATTTAATTGTTGAATTGAAAGTGTTTTTATATAAATTATATATATAATTTTTTATTAAAATTGAATAACAATAATAAGAAGGTAATAAATAATTAATTTTTATAATTTGCCCCTCCTGATATTAATTTCTGGTTCTGTCCCTTTTCATATGTTCAATAACCAAACGTTAATAAAAAAAAAAATTAAAAGACTCAATTATTTATCGACTGTCAAAATTTGTTTAAGAGAAATTTAAATTAGCCTCAAGTCATCAATTACAGATGTAGTTGTAGGTTCTTTCCATTACTTCAACCTTTTCCTGTGTAAATACCAAATGGATGGATAGGTAAACATAAAGAAGATTGATAGCATTATTGTATTAAAGACTTTAATGAAAAATTATAACAATGAAAACAATAAAAGGAGAAAATTTAAATATTTTATAAGAGGAAAAACACCTGTTTATTAATAAATACATTGGAAATAATCATTTTATTCTAATTTATTCCAACCATTCTCATTATATATATATAAATTATTTTTCATGGACAAACGAAGAGATGGGAGCTATTATCAAATTATAAAATATGTTTTTTTTGTCTTAGGTTATAATATTATAAGTTGAATTATTCACCGGCTGCCGATAATTAATCTTTAAAAAAAAAAAGAAGATTGTGATCCCTCCTGATCCCAATTTTTTATTTTCTTTTCAAAATATACCTTTTCAATATAACATAATCGCAACAAATATATATAATTTTTATCAGTATATTATTATATGGCATTTCATATACGGAAACTGATGCGTACTTTGATATCTCGTGATTCTAGTAAATTTGCTAGCACAGTTTTTGCATAAGAAAAAATTTTATTAAAAAAATGTGTTTAACTTTTATGCATGGTTATTTAATTAAAAATTACAATAAATATAATTTTAAAATAATTAATATAACAATTAAAAATGTATTATTCTAAAAAAAATTAAAAATTTACTATACATAATCACGTAATTGAATAACTATATAAAAAATTTGAGTTTAATATGAAAAATACTCATTTATCAGTGTTTTAATTTTTAAAAGAATACTAATAAAATATTTGAGTTTAATATGAAAATTACTCATTTTGGCCAATTTGGATTTTCGAGCCTGGGACGTGACGGTGGTGCACGGAAATTTAAGGGGAGTTCTATTACCAGCGACGACAATATGCTGTGGTTAGATTAACTTTTAATAAAAAAATAAGATGGCGGAAGTTGGTTTAAATAATTATTTTCAAAATGATTTATTCTCAGACATGTGCGCAACTAAATAATAAAAACATTTTGTATCTTGAATATATTTTCTTATAAAAAAGAGGGATATGCAAAGTCGGTTCAAAGTTCAAAGTTCAGAGCATCTTAAATAATAACACTGAATTAAGAGGACCAAGCATGAGCATGTTATTATTTTATAGTATGTGACTGTGAGGTGGAGGATGAAACGAGTATGATAAAACATTTTTGGGAGGAAAGTAAACTACTAAAAATGGAAATGAAGCCCACAAGGGCACTAGTCTGAACGTGTCTTGGCATCACAATCCTATTTACTCTACCCCGTGGGAATCGAGTGGATATGGTTGACCAACAACCTTGTCTGAACACTGTTTTTGCCTGGTCAAACTGTCAACAAGACAACATAGTTGAGGCATCTCATCAATTTCATGAGATTATTGTGACAACGCTATTGGTAGAAATCTATGCATGTCATTAAAATTCATGTGAGCATTATGACAATTTGAAGGGTTGAAATCTATGGAATTCAAATATGAAACTCACCAGTGGTTGCCTCTCCTTCTCTTAGTCCAAGCTCACCCCACGGATTGCATGTCTTGCTTTTAGGGAGGGGGTTAAGTTATACCACCGCCCATATCAACAACTCATAATCATATTCACATATTACCGACTTACTAATCAAACATCATCACTACAATTCAGATCTAAAGTCTTATTAGTTAGACTTAACTCATTTCTCATCATCGCATTATACTAAATACATCTTCGTTGTTCTATGCGTATTCCATGGGCATGACTAATTATGATCTTTCAATCTAAGATTTCAATGATCACCAAAGGAGGTGCGTAAATATTATTCTATTCTTCTTCTTTTTTTATCCTATATTATATTATTCATCCTCCTTTTGTAAAAAATATACAATTTAATATATTTAATTTAACATAGTTAAATAATATTCTTTGAAAGATTTTTAAATGTGTTTTTAATTATAGTTATATTAAAATATTTTTAGTTTACCAAGTTATTTTTAACTCACTCAATACGTACAGTGATACTATTTCTTGTCTATACATCAATATTGTTTCTCTTCGTAAGAAATTGCAACCGGAGTAAATCTTTTAGCTAGGACTAAATTTGTTGTTTCTTTTTCACTGAATTTATTGTTGTAGTAGTATATGAAAAGGTAGAATTGACATCATAACGAAAAAAGAATTTATGATTGAAAAAATATATTATGAAGTGCAAGGAGGTGGGGAACATGTCCCTTTAGGTTATTTGTCCTAATTTAATTCAAAATAAGATTTATTTCTTTAGTTTTATAGTTTTCATCCAAAAACAAGCTATAATTACTTGGTAACGGCTCAACGGATAAAATGGAATATCATGTAAACATAATTTAGTCTGATATAAATTTTTGTATAAGGGAACAATAAACTTGTACTTCTTCTTCCAATTTTTGCCCCAACCCTGAGAGATTGGTTGAGTGGAATACGATTACAGACTTTTAATTTTTCTGTACCAAAAAAAGTCTTTATCCTCTAATAAAAAAAATCAAGAAAGAAAAACAATCATGAATTTCTTCGTATATATAAATCCACTTAATCAAATGTGAGTAGCCAAAAATAATAATTCACTTATGAGATGAAATATTTAATAATTTAAAATTTATTTATTTATAATACTCGTAATCAATATGTTTACCACTTCATCAAAGCGAATATTCACATCAGAAACTAAGTTATTTGCTTATACATAAGCAATTGTGAGAACATAACAATATATACGTGCAAGAGCTAGCTTTAATAATATGTAAATATAGTCCGTAAACATTCAAAGGTACTTCCCCAAATATTTCCTATATATATATTATGGCAATAAGAAACCAGTGTTAAAAATTAAACCATGTCGAATGGAATTGCTTGAAACTGAAAGCTTGAGCATTTAGCTGCTAGATTTCTATGGCATTATATTGTCTCTTAGTTGAATGCATGAACCATTTTAAACAAAAAGTCTTTCAAAATCTTGAGAGCACAATCAGACGCAGGGAAGAATCTAGGAAAATATATCTGTGGGGTGCTCTGTTTCAAAGCTAGTGCAGTGCTATAATAATAATTTGCATCATGATTGATATATTATAGCCAAAGTTGAATACTTTGAGAGCGATGTCAAATTCGTGGGATTTTGTCAATTTCATTCTTTTATCTAAGTTCCCTTTGCTTTGTTTTTCAGAAAATCCTCTAACAAGTGATAATTAATTGGCAATATATTGAGCGGGTATCCTTTCATCGATCATCCATGTGGTTAAATTATTATTTTCTAAGTGCTAATGTTGAATAAACTATCGTGTGTGAACCTGGCTTACTTAGCTCCTTATAGAAAAGTCACGTAATAATTGTTTGAGGTTAAATTAACTTTCGCTAGAATTACTTTTATTTAACAAAAATTGAATAGTAAATATAAATATTATAAATTTATACTAGTATTATGACACATAATATTGACAAACAATTTTGTTGTTAGTATAAATAAATAATATCTATCCTGATAATTTGATTTCCATCAAAGAAAGATTATGGGTAATTCTAATACTTTGACATTTTTTGTTCATTAGTAAATGACATTTTTTTAAGTGGGGATTGGATTCTAGTTTTTATGATCAATCTTCTGGTAGGCCAGTAGCCCCTACCTAAACTTGAAGATATAGTTTGTGAAGGCCCATCAATGTCAATGGGAGAGAAGATAGCCCGTTATTGTTTAAACTGATAATGAAGATTTTGGAATGAAATTTTTTGGCAACTACGTATTCTTATAGAAGACAAATTACTCTAATAACAAGTAGCAAACGTGTGTCCTGTGTCCTGGCAAGTCCTCCGTGGCTCCTAAGTACAAAGAAAGAAAATTGTGTCAGAGATAAAACAAGCATAAAGTATTCACTTAGTTCTTGTTTAGATAAATTTATTGGTAAATAACACTTATAGTAAAAATAAAATTAGAAAATAAAATAAATTAATTTTTTTTATAAAATAAAATTAACTCAGAACGACTAGGATGGGTCTAGCGGTAAGAAATTATAATAGTATATACAAGATTGTAGGTTTTAACTTTAAAATAAATTGATTTTTTTATAAAATAAAATTAACTCAAAACTACTAGGATGAGTCTCTAGCTGAGAAAAATTATAACAGTACATACAAGGTTGTAGGTTTTAACTTATATTTTAGTTTATAAAAAAAATCAACTTACGCATCTTAAATTTTTAAAAAATTAAATAAGAGAAACTTCTATAAATGTTAAAAGTACATTAGTTTATCTTAACTTTCCGTTTTTCTTGGCGTACAAGTGTCCGGAGAGAAATTCATCCACACATAGAGAAATGAAATTGAAAACATGCACTAAAAACATACCTTCTTTGTTAAAGCTACTCAGAATTGGATTGAGCTAAGATGCTTAACAGATTCAAATAATTAATCATTAAATTAAAAGTATTTAATTTAAATATTTTGTACATAAATTGTTTTTATGTTGTCCTTCGATTCAATTTTAAATAGTTGAATCAATTAAAGTAAAAATTTCACCTATTCACTTGGTAGTTTGATTATGCAGAGAACATTACTTGGGATAATGTAGCAATTAAACTATTTAAAAGGGATACCATAGACGATAAAGTTGTTCATAGTAGTAATAGAGACTATAGATGAATCATGAACTGAAGTGTGTATAAAGATGCATCCCTGAACAAGAAAGAACTTGTTTTCCTATATTATAAATTAAGATTATGAAACTGTCGACACAGTTATGTTCAAAGTCCAAACGCACTTGAATTTGGAATTGAGATACATAGGAAGACAGTAAAATAAACCAGTGATTTTAGCAAGCAATTTTAGATTAAGGAGTATTCCGTTTCAACCTTCATCACCCTCTTTCGATCTTTTTGATAACTACTGTCAAATTGCAGACTCGTTTCTAGTTTACTGGAAGTTGCCAAACCATATTTGCTAATTCCAAAGTGCACTTTGTGTGGGATTTTTGACATTTTCCATTTCACATTAGAACAATCCAATAAGAAATTATGCTATATTTAAAACGCAATAAAACATTTTGATAAATAGATTCTGAAACTAAGCGAATATAATTGAGTCTAAGCTATTGTTAAGCATGTTTATCAATAATGTTTTGTGCTTTGAGGTATGACAGCAATTACTATTTTTAGTTGCATTTTCTCTCGCTCAAATACCATAATGGTCAGATCTTCAAAAATTTACACAAAGTGCATGGTATTATGATCATTAGTGCGCCAGCCATTTCTTTCATATGGCAATTATCAAATTCCATCATGTCATGATACATATCATGTTATTATGCTATACCATCATATATTGGATTCAAGCCCCTTCACAGTCAATTTCTTTTTGTTGCATTTATATTAGGTTTAAATGGCAAGTCATTGAGGAAGAAATATTATCCCCGGACATTTTTATTTAAATAATCTATATGATTTATTCAATTACACAAAACTTACCTCTCATGTTTTGTATTTTAAAGATTTTGCAGGAATAATACATTGACTATCAAGACCGATTTGAGCTTGATTTGTTGATTGTCACACACTGATCAACATCGGAGACAATACTGTTCTGCATTGAAAGAAAGTGCAAGACTAGTATGTCACCTTTTGCAGGCTAACTTTTATCGACTTTACTGATCTCGACACCAAATAATACTTGTTGATTGGGATGTAAGTGACACAGAAGATGAAGGAAACAATGGCCAATGGATGAGACAGTTATTGAGATTATTTTCCAAATCGAATCCTTGCCGACATTATATTAATTTACTACTAATTACATTGCCATCCCAGCTGGACGGTGCTGTTGCTCAAAATCTTGAAAATGAAAGGTAGTGTAGCCAAAGATTTAAGTTAGCAAGGAAGAGGGTTTTTGGCCTCGCTGAATATGACGAAATGAGCTGTGTGGAAAACAGGGAGGTTGATCACAGCCAATGAAGCAAGCTTCCTTTCGGGTTTGTAAAAAACTAAAGGTTCATATACAGTGACTTTTCAGGTCTTATGGATTTACACAGTAAACTCATCAAAATAAAATTAAGGTCGATACACTATGTCTTTTCTCAAGTCTTATTGATCAACATATCAATCTCATATTGAAAGAAAACTAAGATCTATTTATCATGTCTTTTCTAAGTCCTATGGGTCAACACATTAAATTTATAGTATAATAAAATAAAGGTTGATGCATTGTCTTTTCTAAATCATATGGATCGACACACTAAACCCATATTCAAATAAAATAAGATCAATACGTTGTACCTTTTTTGAGTCTTATGAGTGATATATTGAATTCATGTTAGAATAAAACAAGTAATCACATTGTACCTTTTTTGCAATCAATGAGTCTATACACAAAACTCAACAAAATAAAATAAAGGTTGACACATGTACATTTTTCATGTACTATTAAGGTCAACATCATGTGCCTTCTGAGTTTAATATATTGGACCGTTTTTAGGTCTTCATGGGTCGATAACCAAGCATATATCATATAAACTATATAAAATTCTCTCAATGGTCGATGCACCAAACCCATTTCGATTCAAGGTATGAAATCTCTTAAAGGTCGAACTTAAACCTGTTATATAAGACTAAATTGAAGCCTTACTTCTAACTTAGCCAACCTAGTTTCGAATATCTCTTAACTCAGTAAACTCGACTTGATTTTGAGTGTTTCTTAACTCAGTCAACCCGACATCAAGTATTCTTTAGGCCAACTTGGTTGTAAGTATGATTAAGGTTGATTGTAGAACATTTTATAAGCTATTTCACTTTCTTAAGTTTCAAGCTTGGGGGCTTGTGCATTGTACTAGAAAATAAGATGACATTATTGAATTATGTGATAATTAAGGACATTGACAAAGTTAACATGATTAAGGAAATATGATTAAGTTCTAACAACATATCTATAATTAATGACAATGAATGTCATATAAAAACACAATCAATCCATAATTGGGTAATAAACCTATAATAAATATCAATATCCTTTATATAATAGGTACATTGCACAAGGAAACCTAATCCTAATTTTACTCTTAACTGCCTTCATGGTGTACCTTATTTGAGTATCAAAATGTCTTTACAAGTACCCATCTTCTTTTATCTAAAGGAGAAAGACTAATTCTAGCACAATAATACGAGAGGAGATAGACAAGAAGTAGGCAACCATTCGAAAGAAGGAGGACCTAGGATCGTGTAAGAACAATTATCAAGAAGACATGGATTGAGATAGTTGGTAGCATCGTATGTAGTTGATTCTATTCAATTGTATACTTGTGTAAAATTTGTAATTCGATTATTTGAACAAAAATTTATAAATAGAAATCCAAATAACCATTTTCTTTAGTTGAAACACTAGCACTAATCTTTGTTACACTACACATGTTTATTGTCACGACAACGGCTTATTGTCACAACAACGGCTTGAAAAATAATTATGTATGATATTACTCATCTTTAATTCAAGTTCTTTACATTTGTTATCAATTATTTTTTAATTTTAATTTACTATTTTCAATTTTATATTTGTGCATTCTACTTCTCCTATTTCTTCAAACCTAACATTTCTTCTCCCAATATAATCTCTCCCTAATGTTTTCTTCTTCAAACTATGAATTTTTACTTTTTAGGTTGTGTTTTATTTATTTTGGCAAACAATTTTTAAGTTGTTATGAATTTGTAAGATTATTTGATGAAAGTCAAGTTATATTACATTTGATATTCTACGAACTTGATAGTAAGTCAAATTGTCATATTCAGCTAATACCATAAAAAATATTATATTTATAAGTTTTCATACTCTTAGAAAATAAAAAAATAAGAATTATATTTTGATTTTTTTCTCAATCGAATTCAATATGTTAATATTATTAATTAATGTCTAAATCGTAATGGAACTGAGTTATTCACTTTTCTCATATTTTTAAGATGAAAATATAATAGTATTTATTCAAATAAAACAATTACAGTTGATTTTAATTTTAAGTAAAAAAAAATATTTATTGATTAAAATTATTATTTCTTATAACAAATTATTTTATTTCGATTCCGAAACAAATTTCTACGGTCAACAATAACATAAAGTTAGGCCTTTGGACCGTAACCTTGTCATTAGATGTCGTTCTATACAGTATACTAGTCCTCGACCTCCCTCGGAAAAGACAATCTGATATTTTGTTTTTTCACAATTGGAAAGTCTGCGTAAAATTATTGCTTCTTATAAGATCATATTTTCCTATATGATCCCTACCTTAATAGACAATTCAATGATTTATCAATAAAGGTTTGTGCAATAACGTCATTTGCTGATCCCCCACAATAACGTCCAAGGAGAAAAAACAAAGCTCGTGTGGAAAAAAGATAACTCACATCCACTGTGGTGAGGACTGGCTGCTGGCATGCAAGTCAAAGTCGTCGAGTGAGGTGATGCTAAGAAACTTCTAGCATCTAGCACACACAAAATAAAAATAAAAGCTCGAGCAACGATACACTGTCTCCAATTTGATGGAGATGAAAATTTTAATTTGGTCAATTTTTTAATTTACTGAAAGTTTCATGAAATTGGGTTACACTCACAGCACATTAAAAGTTGTTCTTAACGGAAGATACCGTCTCATGTTTGAAATTATGAAAGTTTATGTATTTAAGGAGGAAAAGAGAAAGAATAGGAACAGAATGTTTTAAAACTTTATATTGACTTCATATGATATATATAATATGTTACAAAACATTAACTTCTATTTATCCTCATACCCAATCACACTTCCATGTCCCAATTAAAAAGGAAATAAATTATAAGACAAAAAAGAAAGATAAAAATTAATCCTTACAAATAATACAAAATGCTCTAAATTATTCTAAAATACTATCGACCTTCTTGGTAACTGCTTTCAAATTGCAGACTTATTTCTGGTTTGCTAGAAGAGGAAGCTGAGCTAGAAAGATGTTTGTTTATAAAAAAGGTTGGCTGCGTGGGAATTGGCATGGTTACTGTCTCGCTGTCAAGCATTGTCAAAACATTTGACATGGTGGGTCTATCACCTGGTTCATCTTGTATGCATAAGAGCCCAATAAGTGCACACCTAATGAATTCATTTTCGTTGCAAGTTTCACCAAGAGATGGTTCCATTAAATCCAATAGCTTATTCTCTGTCCATAACTTCCATGCCTGATACAATGTCCAGAGATATTATTGATAAGTCGGCATATGACAAGCATACATAACACAAAAGTGCAACGAAAGAAACATACATAACCCACAAGGCTAGAAATTTGCTTGGACTGATAGAATCCCGTGTTCTTTTTTCCACTAAGAATCTCTAGAAGAACTACTCCATAGCTGAAAACATCGGATTTGATTGAAAAGAGTCCGTCCAAGGCATACTCTGGAGCCATATATCCACTGCAAAAGAAATTTGTTTTTATATATAGCAAGCATGTGTTAAATATCACACTCAGAAAATTAACAATGACACATTTACAATCGCATATACTTGGTGAACTTACTAGGTTCCCACTACTCTCTGTGTGGTTGCTTCGGTTTCTTTTCCCCCAAACATTTTGGCAAGGCCAAAGTCTGATATCTTTGGATTCATGTCTTCATCTAGTAGAATGTTGCTGGTTTTCAGGTCTCTATGAATCACTCTCAATCTGGAGTCTTGGTGAAGATACAACATGCCTCGTGCAATGCCTACAATTATCTCAAACCGCATTGGCCAATCCAGGAGTAAAGTTCGTGTCCGGTCTTTCAAGATAGATATACATTTCACATTTGAGATTAAGAACCAGGTTAGTAAATTTATAATTGTAATAATTAAAGAGCACTTTAGGGAAGTTGTGTGATGGAATATACAATACTAACCAAATATAAATGAGTCTAAACTCTTGTTTGGCATGTATTCATAAAGTAAGATTTTTTCATCTCCTTTAATGCAATAGCCCCTAAGTCTAACAAGGTTCCGATGTTGAAGTTTTGCGATCAAAATAACCTCATTCTTAAATTCCTCTAAGCCTTGAGTGGAAGCACTTGAAAGCCTCTTTACAGCTATATCTTGACCTCCAGGAAACGTTCCCTGGATAAAAAATGTCCACATATCATGAGAAATTCCTGCATGGACTCAATGCTGGGTGGGTAATAAAGCTAAATGAAATGAACCAATCACCTTATACACGGGTCCATAACCTCCTCTTCCAAGCTTGTTAGAATCTGAGAATTTATTTGTAGCTGCTACAATGCTTGCGAAAGTATAAAAGGGTACTTCAATGCCTTCAATATTTTTCTCTTCTAAACTTGCTAAGCCAATCAAACCTTTCACATGTCTTTCGCTCTCGTACAAACTCTCCCGAATTTGGGTGCTTGCGCGATCTGAACTCAGTAGCAAGACATATATAACCTTGATTACATGTGTGAAGATAAAAGATTTTGAATTCAACATGCAAAACTAAAAACTATTACCAAGGTTGTGGGATATTTTCTTCCTGCGCACAATGGCAAATGCTATAATGCAGGACAGAATAGCCATGCCTGCAAGAACTAGTGTAAGAATCAATGCCAGTCGCTTGGTTGAATGGTTGCTCGATGGCTCTTCTGGTCAAGGAAGGAAATAAAATTACAAGAGTAAGAGGGAAAACACCATTACAGTGTCCTACCAAAACACCTTGAATTGACCCAACAATTTAGTCATGTCAGGGAGCAGGACTAAACCCATCTCCGCAGGGAACAATAAGAAATTCATAAGCATACGGAAGAAAAGCACTTGAAAGTTGTTGTTAATTGGATCAACAATGCTTGGCAGAAGACGGAAACACATGCAAGTTAAATAAATTAATTTTGCTGATGTAGCAAACTTTTATCGTATTAATAGAGAAGTGTTAGGCATAATAAAATGTTAACCTCGGGTGCAACTCATAGTTGAGCTATTCCAAGAATAGTTTGAATCGCAATGGCACCTTCTTTGTTTTCCAAATCCATTTGTTGCTCTGCATGTTGAGTGGGGCCAATTATTGCAGTGTGTAAGATTACTACAGGGCGGTTCTGGTGCTGGTAGCCAACTGATTTTAACTATTTCATCGTCTTGATGGCACTCAATTACATTAAAAGGAAAATTAGGTGTGTCATATTGATATGTGGAGCTACATGAATATGAACCAGATGTTTCAACGTAAAACATTCTAGTATCTTCATTGATCCTAGTAACTGGGTATGATATTCCACCGGGCATCAAGAAGCGAACATTGCCCGTCGATTTGCTGCAATTGAACTTGTCGTACATGGGGTCTCCACAGTTCGGCCCAGTGCTTAGCGGATAAGGAATCGCATATGTGCCGCAAGGTTCACACGTTTTTGCAGTTGCTTCTGCACAAGAATTATTAATTCAGAGATAAATCACGCGGCAATTATGTTTTCATCCTCTTTATTTGTCAATCCAGGTCAATACAATTAATAAAGCCTATCATTTACAAGTTTGTAAATCTTGAATCTCATCTATCTATCTGTCTATCTATCTATATTTTTCGGTCCCTCCCTAATCGCTATTGATGTAAGTGAAGATGCATGTTTACCAAATAATAAGAATTGAATGAAAAGATATAAATTACCTATATCTGATCTCCTAACCGGGATAGAAAGAAAACGACCGCGATCATAGTCCTCTAGAAGAGTGGGTAATTTCCGTGTCCAGATCTTGCATGAATAGGAATCGGGATCACTATGTGACGAATTAAATGAATATGCCTGACAAGGGGAATCAGCACAGATGTTAAGGCATAAGGATTGGCAGTCTGCTTCTGTTTCTGCGGGCATTTCCTTGTCTGGGGAGTCAAGTTTGATGTTGGTTAAGTTGAGGAACGTGACGTCCGTGTCGATACACGATGTTGATTTTCTGGTGCACCCGTGGAACTGGAATGGTCCATCATCGCTGGAAATGGGACTGAATCCTGGCAAACATGTGCAGTGAATCAAATTATTTTGGTTACAGATGCCAAAGGGCCCGCAATACTCATGTATGTAGCACTTGTCAGCTGGCCCCCACCATTGCACGTGCCATTCCTTCTCAGTCAAGTTCAGAAATTGTATCTCACCGCTATACTTCATTAATAGCCTTGATTTCCCATAACTGTAAGACCGAGATGGAATGAGTGTTTTGTGTGAAAAATTGTACGATGAATTGACCAAGGAAGTGTTCTCCAACAAGTCATATATTAATGGGGGAATTGATGTGCCATCAAATTCCCAGTAAATTTGTGATTGGTTTTGTACTAGGAAGTTTGGACTCTCACCCTCCTGAGCCAGCTCGAAGGTGAAGTTCCCACTTGCCGGGTCAGTGGCGTCTCTCCAAGAAGTCAAAATTAAAGTTGCATCCATTTTCATGCCAGGAAGAAACGTGTCTGTTGGGTTTTTGAAGCTCTGCCACAGGTAACTACTATTTCCCATTAGTACTAGGTTCCCAGAATCTAGTAGCTTCAGTACTGTTGTGTTTGTGGACGAGGAGGGGTCTTCAAGTCCAGAGGACCAATAGGTTTTGGATGCATCTTGTACCACCAGATTTCCATCCACTGCAATTTGAAAAACAGCAGTAGAATCTACAACAGGGGCGTTTCTATTGGCAACCCATACCACTGTTTGTGGTTGCAAGCCGTGATACCATATCCCCAAGTATCTTTTAACACTCTTGCTATCACTGGAAAAGAAGCCCAGCTCAAATGTGGCGTTAGATGAAACAAGGTTCCCCGCCGAGTCCTGAGGAGTTATCTTCTGCCTAGCTTTTAAAGTATCTCCACCGGAACACACTTGGAAGCATAGCGCCCAACAAAGAACAAGGGAGAAGAACAACAGAACCTCACTTCTCATATCTATCTAATACACACCCACTTCACACGGATCCTTCTCAAACATTTGACATCCAATTATATCAACTAGTGTTTCAGCCACTCGTCAAGTGCCATTCTTCATCGCTTATATCAACCCCCTCGCCTCTCTTAATTGTGTTACTCAAAGGAATATTCAACAACTACATTCAAATAAAGACAAAATAATGTTAATGTTGTTCCTCGGACTTGTTGTGAAATCAAGACCTTTTCAACACTCCAATTTTAATATTAATTACACCTCCATATATGATCCGGGTACAAACATTACCTATTTACATAGGAATTTTGGGCCTTACTAATTTACATCAAATCTTAGAAATAATATTAAGAGAAAAGAAGAAACAAAATAAATGAATTCAAAAATTTTAATTTAAAATATTAAATTTTAGAATATATATATATATAATAGTTACGTTTTGAAAATTTTAAAAGTAATTAAATTTTTCTTTGTTATTACAATAACTATTTTATTTATTGAACAATTATACTCTCGTCTCGTTAATTATTTCTCTTGACCATTAAAACGTACCAATGTAACTTTAGAATAATCAAGATGACGAGGATTTTATAAAATTAAAATAAAACAAATAAAACATTAAAACATAAAAGACAAATCTTAAATGTCAAAACATCACTCGCTGTCATAAAAAAATAATAATGTATGCAAAATTAGGTTTTTTTAATTGTAAATACTTATCGAGTCACGGAACCAATTATTGTTATTCTACTATATATATATATAGTACACAATTAAAAAATTACGAGGACTAAGACAATGGCCTTACCTTCTGCACTGTCTTGTCCGTTTAACTTAAAAGTGTTCCATAATTTACAATCCATTTGCTATATACATGTTTTTAGGTTAATATACGATATAGATGTTTTTACCTTAATAGGTTTAACTCATGGATTGAACGGTCACCCGCTAGCCAACCTATTCAAATACTTTTATTAAATATTTTAAATAACATCTAGTGTATAACACTTTTATTTTATATTTAATTAGTATATTTTAGTTAATTAATTTAAAAATATTTGATACTTAAACAATTAAATTGATAAATTATGTTTTTTATTTTTATTTTTTATATATTTACTTTTTTATTTATTTGATTCTAAAAAACCAAATGTCATTTGTCCACCCATTTAGATGAAAAACAAAAAAAAAGTTCATGGACAATAATTATTTAATTTATTTTTTATTATTAAATTAGTTTATTATATTAATATAATATTTTTACAATTCCTTTTTTTTTTAGAAAATATGGTTTTTTAAATAAAATTAAATATTAAAATATTTTTATTTTTATTTTTTATTTATTGGCCACAAATTGACTCATTAATCCATAGGCTATGCGGTACAGACAGCATCATGTAAAATCTTGACTTTTAACTTGTGATTCGGATTTATCTAACTCATTTAAGATGTAGGGTTTTGCAAAATAGACTTCAATGGACAAATTAGCATGTGTATTCATCTCTCTAAGTTATTAATAAAAAATTAATCAATAACTGTATGATCTGTAAAAATAAAAAGAAAAATAAATAAATAAAAAGAAAATACAATAATAATAACATTTCTATTTGATTAAAATAATTTTAAAATAAAATTAAAAAATTATTTGTATTTTAATTTAAATTTTAAAGTTTTTTTATCTGTCCCTTTATTTTCTTTTTCCCTGAACCTTCCGAGCAACCACGTGAGAGTCAATGGAATCAAAGTCAACGTCAAAGTCTACGCCATTTGTCAGTCACTTTTGGTCTATGTCATCTTCTTTCTTCTGGGGAGGGGATTTCTTAAATTGAAAATGAGGACACATGCTTCAAAACCAAATGAAGAAAGTAATTCGAATGAAGAGAAATGAGAGTTGCTCCCATTTTTGCACAGAAAAAATAATTATATTTAAATCAAGATTAGCATGATACGGTGTACCTCTTTTACAGCAACTTAGAAGGATGACAACTGGAGTATCGATGAAAAAATCTTGAGTTTTATGAAAATATCATATTTAAATGAAAAACTCAAGATGGAGTATCGTCACCATAAATGAAAAATTCACATAATAAGATTACAATAATATGTGACGATACAAATCCCAAAATTAAAAAAATTCAGATGGCAAAACTGACGCGGAAATATTAGGACAAAATGAAGATAAAAAAAAAATACAAATTTAGAAGCAATTGAATTTCATGAATTCGACCTATGATGAGTGACACGGAGAAAGAGAAATCATAGACACGGAATAGAAATTGTGAAAATTTGTGTATTGAAGGAGTAAAAGAGAAAGAAGAGAAAAGTTTAATGATACAAGGTTGATTTACAGGTGATTTAATTATGAATTATTATTAATATAATATTTAAGATAATTATTATATAAATTAATGATATTATAATATATAAGTTATGATTAAATAATAATACAAAATTATTTTATTAAGAGAAAATAAATAATACATGATTAATATAAAAAATTGTATATAATTATTTAATTATAATTTATCATAATAAATTTTCTGATATTTATTAAACAATAATTTATTATTAAACCTACTATTTGTACCATCAATACATAACTATTATCTCTTTTACTAATGTATAAAAAAAACATAAAAAAAATTAATTTTTTATTTATACTACTACTTAGTCCTAAAAAGAGAAAAAAAATATAAGATAATAAAGAAATATAAAAATTAATCTTTAAAAATAATAGAAAATACTGTAAATTATTCTAAAATAAGTTAAAATATCATTAAATATTTTTCATGTATTGGAACTATATCATCCATCATGCACTATCGACCTTCTCGATGACTGCTCTCAAATTGCAGTGTTATCCCTGGTTTGCTAGAAGAAGAAGCTGAGCTAGAAAGACCCTTGTTCACAAAAAAGGTTGGTTGTGTGAGAATTGGCATTGGCAACGGCATGGTTGCTGTTTCGCTATCAAGCATAGTCAAAACATTTGACATAGTGGGTCAATCACCTTGTTCATCTTGTATGCATAAGAGCCCAATAAGTCCACACTTTATGAATTCATTTTCGTAGCAGGTTTCACCAAGAGATGGGTCCATTAAATCCACTAGCTTATTCTCAGTCCATAACTTCCATGCCTGATACAACGTACACAGAAATTATTGGTTAAGTCAACATATCACCAAAACATACTTAACCCAAAGGTGCAACAGAAGAAACATGCATAACCCAAAAAGGCTAGAAATTTGCTTGAACTGGAAGAATCCGTCCAAGGCATACTCTGGAGCCATATAACCACTGCCAAAAAATTATTGTTATATGTATCAAGCATGTGTTAAACATCACACTCAAAAAATTAACAGTAACACATTTACAATGACATAATTGGTGAACGTACTAGGTTCTCACTACACTCTCTGTACTTGCTTCAGTTTCTTTTCCTCAATTATTTTGGCAAGGCCAAAGTCTGATATCTTTGGATTCATGTCCCTTCTCGAAGAATGTTGCTGGTTTTCAGGTCTCTATGAATCACTCTCAATCTGAAGTCTTGGTGAAGATACAACATGCCTCGTGCTATGCCTACAATTATCTCAAACCGCATTGGCCAATCCAGGAGTAAAGTTCGTGTCCGGTCTTTCAAGATAGATATACATTTCACATTTGAGATTAAGAACCAGGTTAGTAAATTTATAATTGTTATAATTAAAGAGCACTTTAGGGAAGTTGTGTGATGGAATATACAATACTAACCAAATATAAATGAGTCTAAGCTCTTGTTTGGCATGAATTCATAAAGTAAGATTTTTTTTCATCTCCTTCAATGCAATAGCCCCTAAGTCAACAATGCTTGGCAGAAGACGGAAACACATACAAGTTAAATAAATTAATTTTTCTGATGTAGCAAACTTTTATCGTATTAATAACGAAGTTTGTATAATAAAATGCTAACCTTGGGTGAAACTCATAGTTGAGTTATTCCAATAATTGTTTGAATCGCAATGGCACCTTGTTTGTGTTCCAAATCCAATTGTTGCTCTGCATGTTGAGTGGGGACAATTATTGCAGTGTGTAAGATTACTACAGGGCGGTTCTGGTGCTGGTAGCCAACTGATTTTAACTGTTCCAATATCTGGAAGGCAATCATCTACATTAAATGGAAAATCAGGTGTGTCATTTTGATGAGTGGAACTACAGGAATATGAAGCATCTGTTTGAATGGAAAACATTCTGGTATCTTCATCGATCCAAGTAACTTGGTATGATGTTCCTCCCGGCATCATGAAGCTAACGTGCCCTGTGGATTTGTTGCAATTGAACTTGTTGTACGTGGGGTCTCCACAGTTTTCCCCAGTGCTCAGCGGATATGGAATTATATAAGTCCCGCAAGGTTCACACCATTCTGCACTTGGTACTGCACAATAATATATTAATTTAGCGAGATCCTAATAGTATATATATAATACTATCTGTTAAGTTGGAAACGATGCAAGTGGCATGTTTGGCAAATAAGAGAAGAATTAATAACCTATATCTGATCTCTTAACTAGAATAGAAAGATTACAACCAAGATCGTAGTCCTCGAGAAGAGTAGGTAAATTCTTTGTCCAGATACTGCATTGATGGGAAGAACGATCATATGTAGACATATAGGAATATGCCTGGCACTGGGACTCGGGTCAGCGACGTTTCTCCAAGAAGTCAACGTTAAATTTTGCATCCATTTTCATGCCAGGAAGAAACGTGTCTGTTGGGTTTTGGAAACTCTGCCACAGACAACTCGTTCCTATTAGTACTAGGTTCCCGGAATCTAGGAGCTTCACTGTTGTGTTTGTGGACGAGGAGGAGCCTTTAAAGTCTAGAGGACCAATAGCTTTTGGATGCACCTTGTACCACCAGATTTCCATCCTCTGCAATTCGAAAAACAGCAGTGGAAGCTACCACTTAAAGAAAAGAAGCCAAGCCCAAATGTGAGTTTAGCTGAAACAAGGTTCCCCCCTCGAGTCCTCACTTATCTTCTGCCCAGCTTTCAAGTTATCTCCACCTGAACACACTTTGGACCATAGCACCCAAGAAAGAACAAGAGACAACAGAACCTCACTTCTCATATTTTTTTTTTTACCACTCTTCTTGTCTCTCTCATCCTTCTCAAACATTTGAAATCCCATGCTACAAGCCTAACACAGTTATTATTATCTACCTAGTATTCGAGCCACATAATTGAATCACCTATTCTATACGATAATTTCACTATGTACCAAAGTAGTAATTTAACTCGGTTCTCTTGAGCGGAAAAGTCATACAGAATGTTCAACAAAAAAAGTAGACTAAAGTTAAAATAACACCAAAAACGTTAATAATGTCCTTATTACTGATATAAACTCTGGGTACATTTCCACTAACGAATATACACGCATGCATTTGTCAATGGTATCCAACTCTTCGTCATTTGTCAGTGCTCCCCCAGTCGTTACCTTGATCACTTCACTTCTTGTTTCACACCTTGTCCTCTTCTTCTCAAGCACTCACTGTCTGCTTCACTTCTCACTCTCTTCTTCTCCCACCTGCGAGCTATATGCAGAAAATATTATTCCTTTGAACGTTGGATGTGTCAGTTTTTGGGCCTTCACGCCTTCTTTTTCGTAGTAATTAAATAAAAAAATTGTATTCGTTTGAAAGCCTCTCGTTGGTCTAATATGTCGACCCTGGAATTTTGCCTCCGCATCTTATCGATGTCTGGGTGTAGTTGATAAAAATGTTGTTGTTTGTCTCTTGTATGTGCCACCCCATTTAGGTGTGCGTATCTGTGAAAATAAATTCAAATGGTATATTCGGATATATCACATATTTACTCTACATATAACACATAATTAATGTAATAAAAAAATATAGGACATAATTAATTAGGAAAGTAAACAATTAACTAAAACATTTTTTTTAAAATTATTTTCTTACAAAACGCTATACAATATAAAATATTTTTAAAATATGGGTTGGGCCATGTCCACGTTTTGCATCCAATTTCAGGGTTGGTGCTTTAAACCCAATTAACACTTGTTCTATTTTTCATTTTGCATCCATCTTAAGACCGGTTTCTTTACACTCAGACACATTTTTTTTCCCTATTTTTCATTTATTCTTTGCAACCCAATGGCACTCGAGCACTTTTCCCTAGTTTGTTATTGCTTCTCCCCAAAGTGCTTTAGAGGTCATCTTGTTATTCTTTCTGGATTTCTCGTTTTTGTCCCTATTTATTTCTCATTTTGTGTGGGTAAGTGATCACTTGCTAGTGATTTCAGGCTGTGTTTCTTTTTTTTGTTGAAACACGCTGAGTTTCAAGTACAGAGATGAGATCTTAAACTTAGTAATAGTCAAAATTGTGGCTGGACTGTCTTTATACCTCCCACCATCTCTTATTTTTCTGGTTTAAAATTCTACTATTTATCCATGTGAACAATTTAGTTGTGCTTGCTTCTCCTAGGCATCATAATTTTTCTTTAAGCAAGTATACAGTTAAAGATTGCAACTGCCATAAAGTTGCCTTCATTCTTACTTACCGTTACCGTAATGATATGTAGCCATTTGAGTGCTTAACCAACAAATATATACAAAAGTTCGAGTCTCACTATCAATGTGAGAATAATTTCGAGTCCCGCTATCAATGTGAAAATTTTGTCAATAAAAAATTTGTAAGTACTTTTATAATTGTTGGATGAGCCTAATCTTAAGGTGTTTCTGAATCTCGATATCTAATTTACGTAAACTTTTTAACCAAAGAGAAAAAAAAGAAACAACTTGAGAGTGCTGTTTGGTAAACTAATTGAATCAAAATATCTCCTGAAGCTAAATTGACTAGTGCGTTGAATGAACTCTGATAGTATATAGCTGCAATTACACTCTTCTTAATTGGTCTGCACATCTGTTATTGATAATTGCATAGTGAACTTGATTGATTTTTATTTAGTGGTATCTTATGTGAGCATCATCTTGGACTGCTATGATCATGTGCTGATATTAAGCTGGTTTGGGAATGAGTAATGTAGCTAGTCTTTTGTCTTGCTCAGATTGTTATATTTACTTTTGCTTATGCAATTTTGACTGATGCTTAGACTTAACTCCTGCCTTATTTTTTAATGAGATGGACTGATTCAAGGCTATATGCGTACACAGATCCGCTGACAAACATGCATTAAGATTGCATCAGTGTGATTCTCCTTTCGATTCTGCCTTTTCTGATATGATTACAATGCATGTTCATTAACTTATATCATGTGCATCCTTATTTTAGTTAGGAAATATAATCTAACTGAAGACATAGGTTCCCTCATATTCAATTTAGAGATCCATGATTTATAAGGGAGTTTGCATCCAATTGGCATTGTTTGGACATCATTATTCTTTATATGGTATGAAGATTGATTTCCTTTCCTGATCCTGTTCTAACTCCCTAAGGATTGAACAACATTCTAAGGCAACATCAAAATAAAAACAGGATCTATTTGTGCTATTTGCTTGGATTAGAGATTTTTCAACTTTATAATCTTGATTCTGTTTTGTCTGATTTCTATTATCGACTATTACTGGGTAATCACTGATGCATCAGATTGCTGGAAAGCTGAACGTATGTTGCATATGCATCCAATTTCACTCGATTGAGAATTTTTTATTCATCTAGTTAGTCCAGGTACTGCATTGTCGAAGCATTTGTTGTTAATTTTGAAAATTACCTGACTAAAATAAGAATGAACAGAATATTGGGACTGATCTATTTTTATGATATAGTGTCCTCCAAGTCCTGGATGTGTTCTGATTTGTTACTAATTAATAACTAAAGTGAGCTGAATAATTTGGATACGTTATTAATATTGTGATTTTTTATTGGCTGTACATTCCTATTCGAGTCCATAGATTTCCACTATTGGAACTTACTGGTTGCCGAACAGAATTCGATTGTTCTGATGTATATATTGGCTATGAAACTATGAATGAATTGGTCTGAGATACATAAAATTCCATTCGGTGTTTTGGTGGCTTAACATAATTATATTACTCTATGACATAACCATTTGCGTTAATTATACAAATGATTTGTTATTTAATCTAATACAAGGTTTTAATTTTCAGATTGAATATAAAAGACAAAATTTTTAGAAACTCACAGCAAACAGCAAATATCAGGAAATGATATGTCCAGTCATCACTCATAAGTCCGACAATGGCATCTACCTAGATGTTGGAGGTGTGAACAAGAACAAATGTTTGGTCTAGGTTCAGAGGCTGGGTGGGAAATTCAGACCTGCCTCTCCCAATCATCTAATAGCATCTCAATGTCCGAATATGAGCAAATCAGGGATTTATTTTCCCATCTTCTGATGAAAATAAGATCCTTAAGGAAGATTGCAGAGACATTCAGAGTTGATTCTTGCATCACTAGAGGAGTCACGTTTGGTTCGAGAATAATTGCGTCAATTTATGGAGAGTTTTCTTTGAGTCATCCATGTCAACTAGTTTCGACATTCAGATCCACTTGATTAGGAAAATCAGCAAGACGATATTGAATTAGATTATGAGTTTAATATAGATTTTTAAAAATTTATTTTAAATTATGTTTTTTTCATAAACATTTATTTATGGTTGTTACGACCACGACACACTTGATTAGGATAACGAGCTAGATGATAATTAATTAGATGATGAGTTCAACGTAAATGTTTAAACAGTTACTTTAAATTGTGTTTTTTTTCTTATTTTTTATTTTTCAATTTTATTATAAAAATTAATACTTAATTATATTTTTTTTCTCGATAGTTTGATGAATGGACAATGTTGATCTACGCATTAAAAAATTAAGAATTTTAATCTTCCGTAATTTTAATTACTTGATTTTAGTTGTTATATTTAAAAATAAATATTTTTAATAAACTAAAATTATTTATTTTCAAATATATAAAATAAAACCAAACAATTAAAACTACAATAATAAAAATTATTATTTTTTTAAAGACATGCACCACATTCTATTAATTAAAACTCTAGGATTGAATTTATCTATATAATAAACTAGGACAACCAAAAATTCAACTAATCTTGATTAATTTCAGTACGGTTCATTTTTTATTTTTTATTTTTGCTATCTATTCAATTTTGATGAATAAAAAAATAATCTAATATTTTTATGTGATTTTATATAAAAGACCCATGCCTTTAACTATTTAAACAAAATGAATATCCTTAAAATTATTTTTCACAACACATTCAAATATAAAATTTATTTCAAATGATTGATAATAATAATAATAATTAATTAATGTAGACCACCAAATTAATTGACACTGAGGTGTTCTAACTTAATTGATAAATATAATTAATAGTATTCCGAAGATGTATGTGATAACATCCCAAAAAATTAATTATAAGTATAACTAATTATTTGAAATAATTTTTAAAAATAATTCAATCTAAACCGACAAGAATTTTAATGAACCCAGGTGATATATATGCATCACTCGGAGGCTAACTGGTGTAACCCTTGAGTGAAATTTTGGATAAAGAAATAACAAAAAAAAAAGTATAAAATTTTGATAAATTTATTCCATCTTTATTCTTTATTTTGGAACCATATTTTCTATTTCCTTGATTATTCATTTGTTGTGTGTCATTCATGTATTTACGAGCCCAGGTTAACACGTGAAGGAATTATCTTATTAAAATCTGTAGACGAATTTATACATATTGATTTTAATTCCGTATCAAAATCATTAATCAAATCATCCTATAAAATATGTATACGAATATATAATTTTTGTAACATCTCAAATTTATATACATAATAAATAATATTATACGCTGCATCCGTGACATTGACGTCGTAATTTAAGTAATAAGGTAAATGTTTTTACTAATTTTTTTCGTAATAATACTTTTGCTGTCAAATAAATAATAAAATATGCGTGTGAATTTGTTTCTTATATTTTTAATAAACAGATAGAACTCAAAGAGAATGAATTATTTGGAATGAAAAAATGTCAAAAAGAAATGAGAAAGTAAGAAAGTACGAAGAGATTGGGTGAAATGGTTAGGTGAATGTAGTATTTATCTATAAAATAATATATTAAAATTTATATATTTGTTAATACTAAAATATTTTCTTTTTATTAATTATTAAAAAAATCTTAATTAAATATAATTATATTTTAAAAAAAATTATATTTCTAATTAAATATTAAAGATTTATTTATATTACTTAAAAATCTTAATTAAATAGTATAAGTTTTTCTTATCACAATTTTTATTTTTAAAACTTTCAAAATTTTGATCTAATACATCTCCCTAAAATAACTATTCTAGATAATCAAATAAGGAAAATACTGTTAATACATTTTTTTAAAACACATTTTTACTATTCATTAAATTTTTTCACCTTTGAAGTTCTCCAATGGATCATGCCCTTACGCATCATTTAGTTAATCTAACAACTTTAAAACCTTTTTCTAAATAAGTCCTAAAGATAACCCCATATCCTTATATTTTATCATAATTTCATAAAAATACATGTATATGAGACCACAATAATTATTTTTTTACTATATAAACTTTTTGTTTTAAAATATTATAAACATATTGCTTAATAAACATATGTTAGCAATAGTCTCCAAAGTGTATATTAATGTATACTTTTAAATCAAATATTCCAGGTTAAGTATCATTGCTAAGAGAGGAATGTTAGAGTGAAATTTGGATAAGCATTTCTTTTATTGCTTATGTGAAGTTATTTGTGTTAAGTTGGTGTTAGTTTTTAAACAAATTACGAATTTTTTTTACACACATGATGAGTTTGTTTTTTTTTTTTCCGGAAAAAACACTAGTAAAACTTATTGAATAAAAAATTTAGAATGACTAGATTAGAAAAGTGAATTGTTTAAATAATGAAAAACAATTAGAAGCAAATGGACAACAATTAAAAACTGAAGAATAAAAAAAAGAAAAATGAGTGGATGGAAATGATAAGGTAAATGGTAGGGGAAGCGGAAGCAAGTATAATTGAGAAAAGAAAGCTAATTCTTTTTGCCAAAGACTAGAAAGAACATTGAATTCTCTAACCTGAGGAACCCCGCCAATGTTGACTTGGTGCTGTACTTTGGGGCCGTAAACGTTCCTTCTCCGAGAGAGAAAACGGCCTTGTCCACGTTTTGCCGTCAGCGCACACAACCAAATTTTTAAATAGCGAGGTGGCAGAGACCACGCGGGTGTGGGTCCAGCGCGTGAAACACAGGTCCCTAAGTGGGCGTTTGTGATTTGGATTTGAAGCGTTGGAGTTGGTGAATGAATGATGTGAGTGAGAGAGAAAGAAGCCAAATCAAATCAGGTAAACATGACCACATCTACATCCACATGGCGGAGTCTCCACCCAGTGAATGAAATCATGCCACCTAAGCAAATCGGAATCTCCATCATGCCTATGCGCCACGTAGAAACACCCACCCACACTCTCTATCCCCAAACCCACAAAGAGAGAAAAATATCCAACGAGCCGAAAGGAAACAAGCATTTATGCTTTCTTCAATTTTTATGGTGTGGTGCTATGCATGGAATACACTCTGCCTCCATAACCATAACCACACAAAACACAACCTTTCTTGTTCCCTTCCCAGCAGACACCTGGCGTCCCCTCCCACCACAAAACCACACACCCCCCTCCTCACTTTGCTTCCTTCTTCAATTTAACTTCACCCCTTCTTTTAAATATTATTATATAATTACATTTTTTTTATTATTATTATTATTAACATTTAAATATGTAAAAGATTGTGCATATTAATATATAACGTTATCTGAATAATTATTGCGCTTTTCTTTTCGCGACTTCTATCTTGGAAAATTAATGCGTTTTATTTTATGCCGATGAAGAAAAAAGCTCTGTATGTATGTGCCAATCAATATCAAGTTTTCATCTATACTGCACCAAAATTAAATATTATTATGTAGCTGGATTTTATTTACTATTAGTTAAATTTTGATTTCCGTTATTAGCATCTTGTAATTAAAATTAATTTGATGATTAAACAAGAAAGAATATCACATCTAAATAATGTTAGGGACTGTTCTCTAGTTATTTTTTAAAGAAAAAAGGTGTAGTCGAAACAAACTGAATTTATATATATTTAACCAATTGAGCTAATATACCATAGATTTTTAGTTGTGACAAGACCTTCCATACATAAGGTCCACATACATTGCACCTGCTATGGACCTAGGAACTTTTATTTTCTAGCTAATTTAAAAGTGTGTTTATGTAAATAATTTAATTCGATATTATTTTAATAATTTATTTTTAAATGAAAATTTATTTATATGTTTGATTGTGAAGTTTATTAAAATAAATTAAAATTTTACTTTGAAAATTTTCTCCATAAAATTTATTCAAATAAGTTAATAAATGTATACCCTTTTTCAAAATAGTTATTCTTGGAAGTTGGAAAAGAATCATACTGCTAACAACCAATTATTAAACTCAAAAGCACAATGGAGGACGGGGTCGGAGTACTGGAGTTGCTATAACATTCCATAAGTAATGTTATACACCTCTTAAAGCTACACCATCTCACATAAAACATAAAGTGATATTATTAAAATGTCAATGTACACAAAAAATTGAAAATAATTATATCAAACAATTAAATTTCAAAATAAAGTAATGTATGTGAAAAGTTGTATTTAACATGATATATCTACTAAACTGTAAATTGAGTTGTTGTACAAAAACACATATTGGTACAAGAAATTTTTGTATGTATGAAAAATTAAAGTGGAGAAAGAAAGAAAAGGAGAAGATTGGACAAATTTCCTTATTTAAGCATAATCCAAAAAGGCATAAATCCAACCCAACCCAACGGTGGAAACGTTTTTATAATTTTATTCTACAATTTGATAGGGGCAGATGGAAATGAGAGTGAAAATTACTCTAGCGAATAGATTATTGAATAAACGAGAGGGTAGTTTCGGGATTTGACTATAAATCAAGGATTATTATTTTATATATATATCTCATCAAGTTGCACCTTCTTTCCTCTTCTCTTCCTTCTCACGCCCATTCAACCATACCGTACCAACAGAGGAGAGAGAGAGAGAGAGAGAGAGAGAGAGAGAGAGAGAGAGAGAAAAGAGAAATTTCAGGACAAAAAAGAAGCAAAGTAAAAGAAAGAGAGAGGAAAAGCAGAAGAGTGTGAAGTCTGAATCATTGCTTTTGAGATGAAGAACTGCGAGCTTTGCAAGGTTCCGGCGAGGACCTTCTGCGAGTCGGACCAGGCGAGCTTATGCTGGGACTGCGACGCCAAGGTCCACGGAGCCAACTTCCTCGTCGCCAGACACACGCGCACGCTCCTCTGCCACGCGTGCCAGTCACTCACGCCGTGGAAGGCCTCCGGCGCCGCCCTCGGCAACACCGTCTCGTTTTGCGAGAGGTGCTCCGGTGGAACCACCGAACAAGGCCAAGAGAGCGAAGGAGGCAATGACGACGACATAGACACTGACGAAGAAGACGAAGACGACGAGTACGAGGACGAGGTTGCCGCCGACGAGGACGGAGACAATCAGGTTGTCCCTTGGTCCTCCGCGCCGCCGCCGCCGCCGGCTCCGAGCTCATCCAGCAGCGAAGAGTCGGTTAGCCGGTGCAACAACGGCGACGAGGATGTTTCTCAATCAGTTACCACATTGAAACGACGTCGCGAGGATAATGATTTTCAGGTTTACATTAAATGCATTACACGGATCAAATTCAATCTGTAAATTTTATAATTATCATAAAAAAGGAAAAATTAATAATCTTAGATAATAAAAATGAATTTATTTATTTACTTGCCAATTTTTCCTGTTCTGCGGCTTCCAAGAGCACGATATTTTTTTTATTTTTTATTTAAATTAATTGATTTTACTGCAGGGTTCGAATTCCGGCTGGGGATATCAAGGAAGGGAAGTGGAGAGAGGAGGTTGGTTGGTTCGGCTGCGGCGGCGAACCGCTGCGGAAGGTGTCGATGTGGCGGTTGCTACACCGACGTCGTCGTACGGTTGCTGTAATGATAGAGGCTCTGAAGACGTTTGATCTGAAGGGACAGGAAGAATCTCAGCCGCGTGATCTACGGGGTCGTACCATTGGATATTATTTTATGGCTCCTTGATTAACTTCCTCTAACCGTGCTCAGTTTTTTGATAATGACTATCAAGTGTATGAATCGGGTTTTTTATTGTTGTTATTATTTTTTTCTTTCTGATATTTTGAGGATGATGGCTGTGGGGGTGATGTAACTTTTTACTTCTATTTTATTATTGTAAAATAACATATATATTTTTTTCCTGTTTATAAGTAGGTGAGGATGTTTTGTGATATGAATAGAAAGGAAAAACCACGAAGCAAGCACATGAATGTGATTCCTGATTCATGATATTAAATTATCTAACTATGGTGCTTTTGGGTTTTGGAAGTCAATTAATTAGATAATGCTATGCATGAAACATTGAACTTTGACACGTAGAGATGAACGGGCTGCAATCTGTGCCCCAAAGTAAAAATTAGGCTGAAATTATTCAAGACGTCAATTTTTTAGAATATTTTCTTTTGACTTGAATTTTTTTATTAAGCCACTGAAGACTGAATAGAAGTGTACGTGCGATAGATTTATACGTATCTCAAATGGTAAGATTATCTATTTAAATTGGACTGAATTAATTAGATTGGTCCGGTTAATTAGATTTATTCACATGATATATTAATTTAGTATCATACAAAGTTAACTAAGAGAAGTAAAGAAGTACATAACAATAATGAAAATATATTTTATTATATATTTTAAGATAAATAATATTAATATAAATATTATATTATATTATACTAAAATATTATCTATTAAGCTAAGTTATATTAAGCTAAGCTGTATTAGTAAGATCTAATTTAATAAATTCAAACTTATAAAAAATCATTTTAAATTGGGTCATACCAGTGAGAAGAGTTTAGTAATAAACAACTTTATTACCCAAAAAACAACAGACGAGGGTACTCACCATTAAATTATTTGGATTCAGGATAAAGTTTAGAGTGTGGATCAGAATGAGTTCATGCAATGAACTTATAAAATTTATTAAATAAGTTTGTGCTAACTTGTTTAATTAGTTTATTTACTACGAAGAAAACTAACTTTAATTTATTTAGTTTTAAATTTATTTATTTGTTTGTTTTTAATTTGATTACCTATTTTTTATTTAAAATTTGTGCAGTTTAGTCATTGGTGATTAAACCTTTGATTTATTTTTTTTATTTACTCGTATATTATAAATTGAAACAAATAATTTGGAAAGTGAATATTTTACTCTATTCGTTCCTTTAATTATATATTTTCAATATTTTAAACGCTACTTTCTTAATCAGTAAAAAATTCATTAATCGCTCAAATTATCTTCTTTTTATTTTTATTTATATATTTGATCTTTAATTTTTTTTTTGTCCTTTTGATCTTTCCTCTTTTATCTCTTTTCAATAACAAATAAAAAAATAATTTTCAATAATTTTTTAAAATAATTTATCAATTGTTAAAAACAATATTATATCATAATTTAAATTGTTTATTGTAAATTTAAAATATAATCTATATATTCAAATATATTTAATTATTATAAATTTTTATTATAATTTATATTACTCATTGTAAATCTAACATATAATTTGTATACTCAAATATATTTAATTATTATAAATTTAAATTATGATATAATTTATATATTAAAATAAATTGTTTCTTATAAATTTTAAATATATAAAAATAAATATTTATCTTATGTAATGTATAAACTAAATTATTAATTTATTTAACTTTCAAATATAGTATTATTAATTATTTTTTATTATATTTATCATCTATCCTCTTTATGATATTTTAGGTAAAAAAAATTAGTAAAATACATACAATTAAAATTGTAGAAAAATTTGTATATTAATTAAAAAATAATATTAATGCTTGGAACCAAAATAACTATTGTTTAAAATTGTTGAAGGATAAATCCTTTTAATTTATAGTAATATTTAATTTAAATATACATATAATAAATAATACGCAAAAAACTTTAAAATATGACAATTATTTTAACCCATTATTCAAATCAAGCGAACTAAATTTTAATTAAGCTGGTTTTGTTTCAGATTATTTGATTAATTTTGAAAAATATCAATCAAAATAATTGAGTTTAATTTGATTAGTTTGAATTTTATTTTACTTTAAACACAAACCAACTTAACTTGTGAGCACCCATAGATAATATAAATTTTAAATTGATATATTTAATCGATTTTATTTAGTTCAGTTTTTTTAATTCTTTAATTAGGTTGAGTCGGTACGAGTCATTAAATCAAGTTAGGAAAATTACCATATTTATTAGTTTTATATCTCCATATATATATTTTTTATATTAAATGTTGAATTTTGTATTATTTTAAACTAATTTCTTATTTAAAATGATTTTATATAATAATTAAATCATTTTTAAAAATAATATTACTTTACTTAATATATAACTTTATAACCATGGCTTTAGATATCTCATTGATCTCTTCATTCGGAATATAATAAAAAGTTGGTTTGGCGTATGATTGAAGTGAAATGAATCCTATTAAACAATAAAAAAAAACAATGGATTAACTGATTTGAATTAGATCATGACATTCATTGAGTCCATTCAATTTGATAAACACATCAAAAGCAAAACATTGTTTTTAAAAAATAATTTTAATAACATGCGTAAATTAGTGTATTTCAATAAATTATGTTTGATTTAAAAATCTATTTATAACCATGACTAATAAATTTTTTTATCATATATATATTTATTAAAATTAAATAATTTCGTTAAAAAAATTTCAACGATACAACTCTTGCATGAGAAAGGAGATAGGCAAAATAAAAATGAGAAGAAAATAAATAAAAATGATAGAAAAAAATAGTAAAAATATATATTATTTGGACGTATAAGAATAAAAAGGAAACAAATAAAAATTTTCTTTTTGCTTACTTAAATAATTGAAACAAAAAATAAAAAGAAATAAATAAAGCGTAGATGTTGCACCCCAAAACTGTCCGCCTCAAGCCTGCAAGACCCAACCCGTCAGAATGGACTGAAACCACAAAGAGTCAACCCAAGACCAAGCCGAGACCACCAAGAAGTCAACCCAATACTGGACCGAGACCACTAAGGAGTCGTCCCAGGACCCAGTCAAATTCGAGACCGAGACCTGAAGAGGAGACCGATTCCACTCCAGCTGTTACGTGGAGCCAGGGGCCAAGTCGCCCGAATATCTAGGCGTATCTTAACCCTCACGCGGAAGCAGGGGTTGTGGATAGATGGATTCGGTTTCTAGCCCAACCACCACCACTATACGGAGCCCAAAGGCAGTTACCCCCCTGGTGGCTGGAAAACCCTATATAAGCCTCAAACGTGAAAGAGTAAGGGGCATGAAAAATTAGCGAAAGAATCAGGAGAATAGAAGAACAGAAAGCTGACGATTGCAAAGAAAAGAAGAAGCAGGCACTCCAAGTCCAGACTGAAGGGCAAGTAGAGATACTGGTCGACAAGCAAGGAAAGCTTACCCGTTCCAAATTCCAGGTTGGTTCTTTTTACCCCAGGTTTTAACATGCTGCGTGCTTAGACTGGGGTATTGTTTGATCATGCCGTCAAGTAGAAATCTTGTCACAAACCCCCGTCTCTCGAGGCCGAGTCTGTCTCGGCTAAAGAGAGACCGAAACTAACCCACAACTAATCCAGTTCCCATTTATCCTATTAAAATCCCAGAACTACGTTGACTTTGACTCCTCTAAAGCCGAGGTACATAGGCACAGGAGGCACACTCTTATCAAGTCAAATCGTAAATCCCGAAAAAGGAAAGCCTGAAACACTACAACGCCTTACCTGAATCCCTTCCCCTGCAGTAACCTACTCACCAGACCCAAACACAAGTGACTCCCCTACCCCTTATAGCTAGCCTAGGGTAACTATCTTGTGATAGACACATTGGGGGTACCTTGTGTTCTCGATGTGTAACCAACTCCCGAACACCAGTCTTTCCCTAAGTTTCCTGACATTCCTGAGAAAAATGTCGGTGACAACTTCTGACGGCTGAGAATGATTCGGCCGCTGAGAGGCCGAAACGATCTCAGCCCATCTCAAACCGGATACCCCGGTAGGTCACGATTTAAGTTGTGACAGTATATTTTCTATCACATAAAAAATAAATTTAACGAAAATTTAAAGTGTTTACTCTATTATTTTTTAACAATTTTTTTTATGTTGTAAAAACTTTACTTGATTTTATAAAATAAATTAAAAAAAAAACAACTTCCTCCATCCGCAATTTGACGGCTCTTAAAGGGAGTTTTTTTATGGGTTCTAAATTAAATTTCTTCTATTATTTCTCCTGTCGCATAAATATTCAATTTTTGATATTTTATTTTATTTTTAACTATTTTTCTTTAATGCAAAAAATTTAGAGAGTTATGATTTAAATAAAATGATACTATTCATATAATATTTTTCTGTAATATTTCTTATAATGTATTTTTTCTTTTAGGTTTTTTTGGTCAGATTAATTGTGTTCCTTACTCTCTTTTTTATGTCAATCTCTAAGTTATTTATATATATATATATATATATATATATATATATATATATATATATATATATATATATATATATATATATAAAAAAATATACGTAGAAACAAAATTTTCTCATAAAAATAAGGTATAAAATAATGAATAGGTTGATGTCTGAATTGGTTGAAGCGGAGTGCAACGAGATTTGTTTTCAACCAAGCACAAAGAAAGAGAAAAGCGTGTCAGAAAATGCGATGACCTAAGGTTAGACACGCAGCTGAACCTGTGGACAGTGCCACTGGAAAGCAAAAATGTTGCTCTTTTTCTTTCAATGCTATCAGGAATTTCCTTCCATGTAGCACTTGTGCCACTCATCATGCCTTACCACCTATCAACAACCATACAAATTCTTAAATTAATACAATCCTGTACTTTAACCACTGTTTACACAATTCATTTTAAAACTATATAATTCATGTTTTAATATTTTTATTTTATAATTCAGTTTGTAAACTTTATTATAAAATTTTTAATTCAACATAAAATATATTTAAATTTATTTTGACTTAAAATTTATTTTTTAATATAAAATTAAATATATAGATATTATTTAAAATTACATTAATTAATATTTTTTATCAATAAATATATTAATATGTTAAAATTAATATTTAAACATAATTTTAGTTTAACTAACGATAGTTCAAATTTATAAGAAACCTTCTTAGTTTAAATATTTGGCCTAATAATAGAGGGATGACCTAATATATAAGTCTAACAAAAATAATTGTTAAGATGAAATACCATCTTACAATATAAGTTTTGAATAAATTAATCTTAAAAATGGACTTATTTATAAATTAAATATTATTTTTTATTTATATACTTTATTCAAATTTTATTTTTATTTTTTATTTAATATAAAATTTGAATTTTTCCCCTGTATCCCTTCACGTGAAGCAAAACTAATATTATTAGAGTTGGTATATAAGTTATCGTAATTTAAAATAAAAATTCTCGTAATATTTTAGAATATAAATTCAATACGATAAAAATGGATAGTAAAATGAGGAGTTAAGTAGAATATTTTGAAAATTATAATTTTAGTTGATTTATAATCGAACGAATAGTTGATATGCCACGTGTTAAAGTTGCACAAGAAAACTTGATCTGATTAATATCTGGTCTCACCAACCGATAGTCGTACAGGGTCAATGTCGTAACTGCTCTGCCTACGCCTAGCCACATTTTGATATGCTCTAATAAATACATTATTTTAAGAGAGATATTTTCATATATTTATTTATTAAATGTGTGGCCAAATATCTGGGCGCTAGTCTCCTCGGGCAAGATTAGTTGGATGGATTAGTATTATTATGATTATAAAAATGTAATTAATTAATACTAATAAATATTGATTCGCTTGCATGAGCACGATCCATAATGCTATGCTATAACGAATCATGGCTAGCGAGGGCGCGGCCGGCAATCACATCAAGTGGGGTCAAAGCTGTTACACGGAATTCACCTTTATTAAATCAGATACAAAAATCTGGTAACTGTATAATAAAAAAGGAAAATTATAATAAGCTAACAATATTACACAAATAAGTCGTACTAAGGTAATAAAGCTATTTTAATAGCCTCAAAAGAGGTTGTGGCTGAGGGAGGTTCTCAGACAAAATCAGCCAATAAACCATCCATTCGAATTTAGAAGCAGGCATAGGCATAGGCATAGGCATAGGCATAGGAATAGGAATAGGAATAGGAATAGGAGGAAGGTGATTTTATTTTTTGGGATGTGATGAAGTCAACTTCAACTTCAACCGCAAACGAGAAAATGATAAAAAATAATAAATAAAAAATTACTCTGTCTACAGAGAGAAGTATATAATAAAAAGGGTTGATATGTGGGTAGTGGCTGGTTTACATCTTGTGGTGGAGAATTGTTGTGTGTGTTTGGGATGTGTGGTGCAGGTTCAATTCAATTTTTTTCACCACTACCCACTGATGGTGATTGACGACAGATCCTGATCCTCTCTCTCTATTTGTGGTTTATTTCCTATCCTTTGATGCATTGCAAAATTGCGCTGACCAATCAGTTCAACCTTCGTGTTCCACGGCCACGACCAGGTCAATGCCTTCTTTCCTGCATGTTTTGAAACTCCCAGAGTGTTAGAAACGCGCCATTTTACCACAAAACATACAAGTTTTGATAATTATTTTTTGCTTAAATGATGATAAATTACATCCATAATATAAACACATTATTCCACCTGAATAACGACTTAATTATTTGTTTGAATATTAATATCAATTCATTATTTAGGATAAGATTTTCAAATTATTAAATATAATAACTATAGAAACTATTAATTTAATTATAATACTTAATTAATGAATGAAACAATATCTAGACTTTTGTTTTCGATCATTTATGATGAGTAATGTCATTCATGTACTATATATTGATCATTCCTTATTCTTATTTAATACGGCTATAAAAGTTATTTTTCATAAAATAATTTTTTTAAGTGTGTGAAAATTTTAACTGTAAAAAAGAGAATAATGGTTCTCGTTTCATTATTATTCCATTATTTGTTAACAATAATTTATTAAAGATGAATTTTCTCGGGTATTAAATACACAGTTATAATGATTGATGCATAATAGAATAATTATAATTTTTTTGTTGAAGGAATAATTATAATATATGTCAAATTATAATATGTTGACTTAGTTATAGTATATGTCAACATAATTAAATTAATTTAAATGTTATAAATTTTCTTCG
Organism: Mucuna pruriens; assembly: GCA_025330945.1. NCBI lineage: Eukaryota > Viridiplantae > Streptophyta > Magnoliopsida > Fabales > Fabaceae > Mucuna > Mucuna pruriens. The sequence goes on along the minus strand of JAENHJ010000042.1, from coordinate 1,520,941 downwards.
TAAATGGTGCTGCACTCGATCAAGGACTGAGTCTAGCTTCCTCTCTTCCATTTCTTCTCAAGTTATTGAATATATTGTGACAACAAAGAATTTTATTGCTAACGGGTGAAGATCTCATGATCACTGAGTATGACGGTTTCAACAGATGAGAACAATTTTCAATGTTAAGCAAGGTTAAATCCTATATTTTAATATGGGAAAATTTTTGTTAAGTTTATTCGTTCATCTATTATGGTTAAGGTGTTTAGCTCTTTGCGTGAAAAAAAAAATGATAGAACATCAATTTGTGTGATAATATGAATAGACGTATGTAATTATTTAATAAACTATACAATCATTATTATAATTATAATAACAAGTTAATTAGAATATTATTTAATTAAATAATTATATTATATTTTTTTATGATCTGAATAATTATATTATAATTATAATAAATAAGAAATGTAATGAGTAAGATATTTAAAGGTATTAGTATATAATTGATTTATGTACATATTTTTAATTGTATTTTATATTTACTCGTTATTATTAATTAAACATTTAAATCTAACTTTACATAAAAATATTATATAAATCTAAACCTGTTTAATTTTAAGAAGAATGGACATTTTACTAATTAATTCACTTCTATACTAGAAATTAAAATACCCAATTTGAAAAGTACAAAATTTATTTTTATTATTCTCTAAATTAAATATTTTTATTTTTTATTTCTTTTCTCCTTTAGAGCTATACATTATACATTATCTTCACAGTTGATTTCTTTTTCTAAATTATCTCAAATTATTCTTTTTTTTTTCGTTTTGTATAATTGATTTTCTTAACCATCTATCTCTTTTAATTATATTTTTTAAATTGCTATAATTAAAATTAAATTTATATTATAATTTAAATTATTTATTGTAAATTTAAAATATAATTTATATATTTAAAGATATTTATTTTTTAAAAATTTTAAGTAAAATATATTTTATATATTAAGAATAATTAGTATTTTAGTTTATGAAATGTAGGTAATAAATATTTGTTTTATATGACTAAAATATATAATAAAGAAAAAATTTTAAATATATAAATTATAAATTAATGATAATTAAATTTGTAAAAATAAATGTTCTAAACATATAAATGATAAAATAATATTATTTTAATTATTGATAAATATTTTTAAAATATTAACATTTAAATTAAAATAAAGATGAGAAAGATAAATTGAAAGAAATAAAAATTTAAAAAAAATCTCTAAAAACATTTCTATTAAGAAAAATTCTTAATATTACTCACATTAAAAATTAGCTTTTAAAAATATTATTGTTTAAAATAATTATTCTAATTTATATAGAGAAAATTATTTATTTTAAATTGTATTTATATAAAAATAAATATTTATCTTAAATATTACAAATATTAAAATATTATTTATTAATTTTTAATTATCGTACGGTAAAGGAATTCTTTAGGATATATTGGCGTTTGTATGTCGCGATTCTTTTGAACGTTAGGATTAGTTTTATTCAATATTAAAAGTAAAAAATAATTTTTTTTACTATATTATTCTCGAAATATATTATATTTGTATAATAAATGAGACTAGAACAGTATGGTATTTAAAATAATATTATGTACTGTCTTTTTTATAAAAAATATTTCTTGTACTCATGATTAAAAATATAAGCTTATTTTTTATATATTAATTTACTTTTCTATCTTTAATTTATTATAAAGTTTATATTATACAAGTGAATACATTAATAAGCCTGAGAGAAATATCTGTCACACGAGGGATACTTTATTTCTTAAATTACGAATCATGTTTAACTATAATTAAATTATTTAATTTTTTATATATTTTTAAAATAAAAATTAAATATATGATCTTATTAATTATAATTCATTGATTTTATTAGTTTTGATAATTTATTTATTTATTATAAAAAATAGGAGGTAGTATTCAATAACTTTTTAGAAATTTTAGATACTTCAAAAAAACTAGTTGATTAAAAAATCATTTACATATGAAAAATATACCTTTTATTTATAAAATTTATTTTTCAGTTAAAACCATTTTTTTTATTTACTTTGCTATTTTGTATACCACCTAATAAAATAGTCTTCAATCATCAATTATTTGATAATTTTGGTTTGAGTAGGATTGTTTTGTAGAGGACACACAAGTAGTTTCTAAAAAAAAAATTCATTTGATAATTTGACTTTTTTAAAAATAATATGAAAATCAAGAGTGTGATAAATTTGTAATAATATACAAGAATATCGTGATTACATTAAATACATTATAATGACAAAAATTAAATCCTTAACATCATTTGGTGTAAATTTAGTCAAAAGACCAAATTAATGCTAACTTTATAAATCTTATCACATATGTTTGACTTGTATCCATACATCATGAAGGTAAAAGACTAAAGTATGTTTTGTATTAGTTTGCCCTAAATGGAGTTTATAGAGCTATAAAAATTATTGCTCCCATTCAATATAAAACTGGTGCAATAATTAATCTTAATTTTTGTATTAGTTTGCCGTAAATGGAGTTCATAGAGCTATAAAAATTATTGCTCCCATTCAATATAAAACTCGTGCAATAATTAATCTTAAAAAATAAATTTATTTTAAAAATTGTGTCATAGTAGTATGGAGAGAATTTAATGTTACATGGGTCCAATGGATTCTTTAAAAAAAATAGTTTAAATATGTTTTTAGTACTTAAAAAATAAGCGAGTTTTGATTTTAATTATTGTAAAATTTTTTGATCGATTTTCATCTTTCAAAAATATGTAATCATTCATTTTGGTCCCTATAAAATAAATAAATTTTTATTTTGGTTTATGTAAAATATTTTTATTTGATTTTTATCCCTCTAAAATTTGAAATGTCTATTTTTAGTCCTTAATTTTCATTTTATGATAGATAAATAACATTTATTTTAGGTATCTAAAATTTTTTTGAAGATGTTATACGCTAACATGGCACCACATACACTAGTGTGTACAACGTATGATGGTCACTTGACCTTTCTTTGAAGGTATATGTGACTAACACGTATCACATAGTAGTAAGAACCAAAAACAAAAATTCAAATTTTAGAGGGATGAAAATTGATAAAAAAAATTATAGGAACTAAAATAAAAAAGTTTATTTTATAGAGACTAAAAACATATTTAAACAAAAAAAAATTTGTGGTTCAATTAATACTCCAAATTACATTATACATCTCTTTAGATATAAAATATTTAAAACTAATTTACACCTAGTAAAAACTAATTAGTATATATATTTTTTATATTTTCTCGTCTCTTAATAAATGATTAAGAATATAATAGAAAAATATATATTTAATTCTTTATTAATATTGTAAAGCGATAATCAAAATGAAGTAATTTTTTTTCTAAAACATAAAAAAAGATGGGAGAGTATTATTTTTTAAATTATCATTAAAATTATAGACTTAACCATCTTATTTTCCACTTTAATACTTTATACCTAATTAGTTAATGTGTATTAATCATATTCTCTTATTCTCGTAAAAGAGAATAAATTTATCTTATTAATTTAATTATAGTATTTTTTTATAAATTAGTCAAAGATATTTTGATAAAAAAATTAATGCAAGATATTTTGAAAAGAGATAAATAAATATTAAAAAAATCTCATTTATGTGATGAAAATAATATATATATATATATTTTTAAAATATATCATATTAGAATGATTTTTTTAGGTGAAAATAAGAATAATTAATCTTAATCCTTAAATTAAAATAAAGAGTTTGGATTAAAAATCACAAATATTATCATTGTCATTAAAGTTATCGTCACCGTTATTAGTGGTGATGACAGCGACAATAATTACAATTATAATAATTATAATAATGATAGTTGTGATTTTAGATGAATATTTTAATCTAAGAATAAAATAATTACTCACTATTTATTTTTTTTAATTCATTATAAATACAAGAAGAGATCTAATTATTTCAAAAATAATTATAAAAAATTACTTTTCACAATATATACCTCCCCTTTCATTTTTATATAAAATTTTTTTCACAAGATACTCCAAATATCTCTCTCTATATCTATTAAATTCATCATACATATACAGATAGAGTTGATTGATAAATTAAATTGATCATATCTGAAAGACCGGCTCATATGTATCATATTTTCTACACGTTAGATATTTTAATTTATATATTGTGGATGTAGCTTGTGTTGTTGACTTATCAATTCAAAAATAGAATATGGTGATTGAGTTGTCGAATTCATTTTCAGCCATACCGTTAGTCCGTTCGTTCATAATCACGGCTCCACCATCGGTCCCATACGAGTAATGTGAAGATTAACTAAGTTGATTGATGCCTTTCAATATCCATGCTTGCCTAGTACACGTTTCGAATTTTATAAATACATTTTCCTTCCTCCAGCTTACTATGAATTAGGCTAAATAATTATGAACTCTCCAATACCACATCATATCAACTTGGATAGGATAAAATTTATAATTTTTATTAATTATTTTTTTATTATATTTTTAATTTATTTTATAATAATATTAAGTGATCTAATTTAAATGATTAATAGATTTCTTAAAAGATGATATAAATGATAATAAGTAAATATTTATGATGGTTCATTGTAAATTCTATATTACTTGAGATATTTGATCATTATGATTCTCGACGTACTAAATAAAAATAATTTTTATTATCCTCGTCCTAAAAAATAAAGTCTTTTAAGAAATTAAAATAATTTAATTGATGAATATTGTAATCCTAAATGTTCATAACACTCAAAGATTTTATTGTATTTTTCAATATTTATGGATCCAAGTGCTTTATTCAATTTAAAAATATTTATAATTTAATATAATATGATGGGATGTATGAGATTTTCATGAATAGAAAATTCCAATAAATGATGTCCTGGTTACTATTAAATTATTAAGTTTCAGGTGATTCCTAAAATGGCTAGATGAAATTTGTTTGACTCATGTTATATTTGTTTTACCAATTTATATGAATCGATCGTACTGTAATCTACAAAAATTGTTGCGTTAATAAAGAAATTTATGCTTGTCCAGTAGCTATGTTTTATCCGAGATCATAGTATACGTGAAATTACAATTTTGCAATTTCCAGTAGATGTGTTTTCTTGGATACGATTCGCAATTGCTTTTTTTTCTTGAAATTCGTGTTGCGTTTGTGGATTTATTATTGTTATTATTATTATAATAAAGAAATAAATAAACTAAATTTGTTATCAAACAGGCATATTGTAAGCGCTCTAACTTTGTGTTCTTTTAAAATTTATTTATATTAACGTGTATATAAATTAAATTAATTAAAATAATATATTGTCAAAGTAATTTTTATTGTATAAATTGATTTAATTAAACTTACATAGATGGATGATAGTATGAAATTATTTATGCAAATTATGTTCGGCTTAAATAAAAACATAATTTGACCAGATAATAACATATATGTGATAATTATAAAAAATTATTTTTCATGTAAATATAATCGGTTCAAAGAAAGACTATTATTTGATATAACTAATTTTTAGTATTTGATTATTACATTAAAAGTACTGTTTATAAATCAATTTTTCTATCCAGACTAATGCTTGATTTTGTGTTTGGTATCTTGTAATGAGTCTATTATGTTATTTATGCACATGTCTTGTATATTTTGTATTTAAACACATTATTAACTTTTGTTCTCTATTTAGTTGTCATTACTAATGTTGTCAATGTTTTTCCTCAAATAAATAGTATTTCAATGCTGAATGAGACAAATTTTAAGGTCTGGAAGAAAGTCGTAGAGATAGTTCTCGGCTGTTTAGATCTAGTATTTTGGATAGAGAAACATTCCTACTTCAAAATAAATTCTACCAAATTTGTCCAAACTATAAATTGAAATTAAATCCAAACTATTTACTCAAATTGTGGAATTGTTCCGCAATACACCATGCCATGCAAATCTAGAATGAAAGGTATAGTAGAATGAAGAAATTAGACTCTGAAGGATATCATGAGAAGTATGATTAATCATTCTTTTTTGTCATAGTCATTTTGGGGAGAAACCTTAAAGATTGCAGTTTACATCCTTAATAGGGTGTCAAGTAAAGTAGTTAGCAGAACCCTTATGAATTGTAGATTGTCAAAAACCAAGCATCAAACATTTGTACATTAGGGGTTGTCTAGATGAAGCACGACCTTAGAGGCCACATGAAAGAAAATTGGATTTAAGAATGGTTAGTTGTTATTTTATTGACTATGTTGAACACTCCTGGGGCTATAAGTTTTACAATCCCACATTAAGATTCTTTTTGAAACGGAAAATGTGAGGTTTCTTGAGGAATGTTGTCTTTGAAGAAGAATTTGTTAATGACATTGGTCAAGTCCTTATACATATTACCGTTCAAGAAATAAATCCAGTAATAGAAGGTAATGTTCAAACTATTGTTCTTAACATTGTTCCAAAACAAGACTATAGTGAGGTTTTTCCTTAAACACCTATATAGAAACCTCAATAACTTCAAGAAATTTCATTAAGGAGATCCATTAAAGAGAGGAGATATGTAATTCTAGATGATTATTTTGTCTTTCTCCAAGAACATGGGGATGACATTGGTTTAACAAAAGATGATCCAATCAACTTCTGTTAAGCTACGTGGGGTTCTAACTTTAAAAAATGGATTGATTCCATGAAAGATGAGATGAATTCTATGCAAGACAATAATGTTTGGGATCTCACCAAATTACCTGAAGATGTGAAACCTATTGGTTGTAAATGGATATTTAAAACCATGAAGGATTCTAAGGGTAATATAGAGAGATACAATGTTCATCTACTTGTTAAAGGCTTTATTTAGAAGGAAGATATTGAGTATAAAGAAACCTTTTCTCTGGTATCTTCAAATGATTGTTTTAGAACACTAATGACACTAGTAGCTCATTTTGATTTAGTAGTCCATCAAATAGATGTTAAAACCGCGTTTCTAAATGGTGATATTGACGAAACAATCTATATGGTACAACTTGAAAACTTTGTGTCAAATGACTCCAAGTCTATGGTATACAAATTAAAGAAATCTAGCTATGGTCTTAAATAGTCTCCCCGTTAATGGTATCACAATTCCATCTAGTCATTACCTCATATGGCTTCGAGCTAAATGTGGTTGATGATTGTATATATCATAAGTTCAGTGAGAGTAAATACATATTCTTGGTGTTATATGTCGATAACATACTACTTGCTAGTAGTGACATAGACTTATTGCATAAAATCAAGAGATTTTTAAAAAAGAATTTCAAAATGAAATATAGGGAAACTTCTTTTGTGTTGGGTATTCAAATACTGAAAGATTGTTCTCAAGGTATCCTAAGGTTGTCACAAGATATCTATATCAATAAAGTCTTAAATAGATTTGTCATGAAAGATAGTAAACCAAGAGACACCCTGATAATTAAAGGAGACAAGTTCATTCTCAAGCAGTGTCCCAACGATGACCTTGAAAGAAATGAGATGCAAAAGTTTTCTTATGCATCAGTAATGGAGACTTTAATGTATGCTCAAGTTTGTATTCGTCCTAACATTGCTTTTGTAGTAAGAGTTTTGGATAGGTATTTGAGTGATTCTGGAATGCAATGTTGGAAGACGGTTAAATGCGTTATGCGTTACTTAAAGAAAACAAAATGGTACATGCTCACTTATTGGAAGTTTGAGAGCTTGGAGTTCATCAGGTTCTCTAACTCCAATTTTGCGATGCAGACACTCCATGTCCAATTATGTCCATATATTGGTTGGAGGAGCTATTTCTTGAAAGTCCATTAAATAGATTCTTATAGTCTCTTCAACCATGGTTGTAGTTTGAAACTTACTTCGAGACATCTAACCACAAGATATGGCTACAGAACTTTGTTACTAGTTTGTGGATGGTTAATGACATTCAAAGGCCATTGAAAATATATAGTGACAATAATTAAATAGTTCTTCACTCCAACAACAACAGGAGTTCTACAAAGTTAAAGTTCATCGACATCAAGTTTATGGTTGTCAAAAAAAGAACAAAATAAATAGATTTTCATAGAACATATAGGGACAAGTTTTATGCTAGTTGTTTTATTGACTAAGAGTTGTTGTACCTAAGGTCTTTCATGAGCACACAACTCATATAAGTGTTGTTCCTTAAGATACCTTAGTTTAGTGGGAGTCTATATGTTTTATGTTTTACTTAGGACATTTTATTGTTCTTTGATTTTCTGTATAATAAAGTTGATGATTTATGTTTACATTTTGAACTTGCTTATGTTTCTTTGTATGTAATAATTGTATTATATTCAAAGAATTTGGATTGATCTCATAGACTAAAGAATGACTAATTGGAAATAGATATGTTTAAGATCACATTGCATGTAATTTTCATGTCTCTCATCCATATTTGATCTATGTCATTAAGTATATTAATATGATGATCATTGTGATTTAGTTGCGTTTGTTTTAATGAAAGTTGCAACGATTCTATTGTTAATGTATAAGATGAACTAGATTGTATTAAGAAGAAGTTTAAAGATAAATAACATATATATACGCACTTGAGGAATTTTGTAATATAATTGTTTAAAGTAAATATGAAGTTCTAATGAGAGATTGTTATAAATTTAAAATTTCTATTAATTATTTAGGCGGCATATTTTTAATACAATTATATCAATTATTTATTTATTTATCTGATTATAACATTAAATGATCTAATTTAAGTGATTAATAGATTTCTTAAAAAGGTAATATGAGTTCAATGAGTGAATATCATGTTAGCTCATTAGGAGATAACTGGAACCTTATATAAGTTGACACATGATAAACAATACAGTCCACAAGACCATCAAATCAAAAACGAGTTTGTGTTCTCCCCATCAAAAAGAGAAATGAAGGTTCTTTTAGGAACTAAAACGATTTAATTAAGAAAAATCACAATACTAATTCTACACGACATTTAAAGATTTCACTATATTTTTAATCAACCCTTATAAATTTAGGTATTTCATCAAATTTAAAAACTTTAATAATCTCACAATGAGATAAAAGATGTGTGAAATTTATATAAATAGAAAAATTCTACGACAGAAAAATTCGAGAATTGCGTATAGTTGGACGGTGGATAAGCCAATTTAAACTTGTTATATTTATTATATCACTTTATTTTTTTCGATAAATATTATACTAACCAAGTTACTTAAAAGAAAAAGTGAAGTATTTTTTTCTATATTATACTATTAATATATATTTTGTTGGTACTTTTAAAAATTTTTCAGACTAGTTTTCAATAAAATTTTCTGGGTCTTTTAATTTAGATCTTATATATTTTGGATAATATCGAAGAATTCAATTATGAGTGTTTCAAACGTGTCTCGCGTTGTGATAGACTTGAGCTTTCAGGTTTGATTTTCTTAGAACGTTCTAATGATTTGACGTCACAAACCCGCGAAGACTTTAAGATATTTTGAAATTAAATAAATAAGGGATGCAAACCCTTCCTATGATAATAATTTGAGTCGATCTATATAGTAAAAGATATGTTATAATCGATAATCTTTGAATCGGGGACGAAGTTATATTTTATATTAGTAAAATTTGAATATATTTTAGTATTCTATTCTTTTGACTGATCTTTTATTAATTTATTTTTCTGGAATTATAAGTGCTGTTGGATTATTATTTGAATGAAATCTTGTTTTTGGTAAAAAAAAAATACTAAGACTCTTTTCATGTTACTCTGAATTGAACTATTAGGCTCGATTTAGTGTAGACATAATAATATGTATACTTTACTATTGTTATTGTATTTTTCTGTAATGGATTATAATAATTTTTATGCAAATCTTTATAATTATTGAACACTTCATTCTACATCATATACATGATTTACACGAGTTTAATTTTTATTTATTATTGGTATAATATTTTTTAGTTAAAAATTATTTTAAATATAAAATTTAAAATAATTATTATAAAAATTAATACTTTTATTATACAAAATAATCAATAATTAAATAATAATATAAAAAGATTTTATGCTATCAACAAATTATTATTAAATTTCAAATAAATATCACTAATGCGCTTGTTAATATAGGCTTATTATACCAACAAGCTTTATTTTACTAAATCAGAGTAATCTATACTTGTATGGTTGGGAAATTAATGCAGAATAAGAAAGAGACTTGTATGTTGAAATTTTATTAGCATTATTGCGAAACGGTTACAGTTGGCGATCCAGCAACTATTTAGTATGGTTATTCAGTTAAATCTTTAAAAACCGTTTTAAACTATCGTTCTTGATGTTAAGTTGTATATCTAAATAGTTTATGTAATTTTTATAGAAGGAAAATAATATTCAAAATTTAAAATAACAATACATATTTATTCAATAAGTTATATTTTAATTTCTTAACACGCACTTCAAGAATTCACATTAATGTTTTTTTTAAAAGAGTGTACTTAAAATGGGTAAAATTTAGAGTTGGTTGAGTGTAAAAATATCATTGGTAATAGTGGAGACAGATTCAAGATTTACCCTTTCAGCATTCAAAACATGAAGGAAGATGTCGCCAAAGAGGGAAATTATTTGGTAGTCTTAGCGATCCGTCATAAAAAAAATTTAATTTATAAAATAATTAGTAACACTATCATATAAAAATTAATTAGAGCTATAATAATTTCAAATCACCTAATAATTTCTCAATAAAAAAAAGAAGAAGCAGTCATCATCATTTCATTTCCTCAACCCAAGCGGGTAGTAGAGGCTAAACTCAACCCTTGTCCAGCTTATGGGGCAGACATGATGAAATAAAGCTTCACATGGCACACCAAAGCTAATTTGCCTCCTATACACCAACATAAAAATAACCCCAATAGAATAAATTAAATACATCCAAGTTTAATTATTTCCTATATTTTTCAAATTCTAAGCGTCATCAACATAATTAGGTAACAAGGTCAGGGGATATTTTAAGTAATCCTTACTTCATATTTTACAAATGCAAATTGCTCTTTCACCAAAATATACTATACTTTCTTGATCATCAGAAAAAAGTCCCAATTAAATTCGTCCCACAAACATTCATAGTGCGTGCTATCCACATCTCAAATGCTAAGCAGCTATATGTTTACAGGGGTGGACTATCTAGAAGTAAGTATCTTAAAGGAAAATGATATTTACCTTTTTTTCTTCTTCCCATCCCCAATTTTTTAGTATTTTAGGTAAAAGAAAATAGATGACAAGACCAAAAGGAAAGAACAATGGGTTTGCCACACAACTGCATAAATCCATGTTTTAGCACCTAATTCCAATCGAACCCGAGTTGTAAACCCTGATGCGAATCATCTTTCTAGCACGGACATCCACAGGATTCAAATGCATACCCCTTGAATAAATAAATCTACACTCAAAGACTTATGATGACACTGGACCACAAAAATAAGATGACAATGCACAACACCACAATCAATGACTTTGTCACCGAATGCCACCTTTCATCATTGAATTGAATCATAATTTGACAGAAAAAAAAAACCTCGCAAGTTACATCATATAATTATTTAGGCAAACTATTTGTTTTTGGTGAATATGCAAACTATTTGTTAAATTCCAAATCAAGGAAAACACCGTTGCACTAGTGTCACCGAATTTAACGGTCGAATAATGGAATTTTCGCCACTACTTCATGATCAACTCCTAACAAGCCAGCCATCATAACTCTAAAGTTCGACTTATTTGAAACATGCGTAATATGGTTCAAACGTGTTGATTTTATACAAGACAGAATTTCCGAAAAATCATGGAGATGGTGAACCACGTAATGCACGATTAATTACAAGTCATTAAGTCAGCAAATGATGCCAATTAGTAGCTTGTTAATTACGAGTCATCAAGTTCGCCAAAACTTGTTTTGATGAGATTTTCCCTTTCAGCCAAACTAATGTTTTCTTTACGAGTTGTACCCAAATAACTCACCCACAGGTCAAACCTTTTTTTCGTTGATCCAAATGAAATTCATCTGAATTGAACTTGAACTTGGTAAAATACTTGTGATCATCGGTCATTGTCCAACTTCCCTTCCAACATAAATTGTAACAGAGTACCAGGTATTCACAGGACAAAAGTAAGACAGTAAAATAAAACTATTGTTGTTTCTTAAATCTATAATTGGTTTCCAAACATGACGTGGATCAAGAGCCTCCAAATCAATCGTGGAAGTAGAAATATAGCAAACCAACCCTGTCAATGGGTATTGAAGCAGTGTAGAAACAAACTTGTACAAAAGCATACAAATGCCAACCAACCAAACAACCACTTTTCAATTTTAACGCATACTTCTTCATTTGACACGTGCCTTGATGCTGTGAGCAGTTTCTGAAAAACATAAATAAATCAAAGAGCTGTAAATTTGAATGTATATGATATGATGTATAAAAAATCAGCTTAGAATTGACGTCAATTTAATCCCTGAATTGACGTCATTGGTTAATTTTATACTTAACATTACAAAAACAAAAAACTGTTAATTTGGTTCCTAATGTTAGAAACTAAATTGCGCAAGGATTAAATTTTCCCTTTCTAACATCAAGGACTAAATTGATCAACGGTGTAAATTTAAGGGACTAAATTGATGTTTTACTTTTAGATAAAAAAACCAGTCCAAAGTTGATGGACCTATAGTCTTCCGTAACATTGGGGTTGTGGTTTTTCATATTCCAACCAAATATATTTCTTGGAAGATAATACATAGAGAACTGGGAATACCACTCCCTATCACTTCCCTTGTCCAAGTATCAGCTGGGAAAAGAGCACAGAAAGCAATAGTTATCCATCGGTGTTTCTATACATTTACAATATAGGATTTAATCCAACAGGAGCCAACAACAGCTGGTATTCAAACTTGAGGAAGGATAAAATGGTTATTGACAAATTGCAGATGTTATTCATGCATTACCTGAAGTTAGTAGGGAAATAGACATTGCTCTATACTTTCATTAAGCATCTGTTCATACACCAAACATAAGCAGGTTAAGTAAGAAGAAACTAATCAAACTGTAATAATATACTCCAAAGTAATAGATGAAATCCTACAATGTTTTGGTTATTTCATAATTTGATGGCCTTCAAGAACAAAAGTCAAAAGTATTGCATTTTATGTTCTTTTTCATAATAACTATGAAAAACACCATTTCAACTGATAGAATGTCAATCTAGAACTTAATAGTCTCCTTACCAAGGAAAACTTCATTAAAATGAAAATAAATATCCATCTTTTGGTTCGTTATTTCCTTTTGCAAAAGGATCACTTCAGAAACTGTTTCCTTCAAAACCTTTCAAATCCAACATTAGCCTTAATATGGACCTCAGTCAGTGTGTATCATGAAATTGATTAAATTTGCCTACTCTAGGGTGTGGCCAGCCTATATGAGTGATCCCCCATGCCTAGAGGTCTTGGGAAGTTATTTCTCAATTGTGAAGCATTGTGGGATAAGTGGAGACTGGGGAGCATATAGTGGATAATTGTAAAGTCCACTACGTCCATATCATGGTAAGTGTTCAACCTGGCTCAGTTTAGTACCTTCAGCAGCTTTTAGCTTCAAGAATTAAATTGTAGCAGTCATATACAGAAAAGAAAAACAAAATCAATGTCATGCACATTATGGATATGGTTTTAAATATAAATGCTTAAATGCAACACATAACAAGTGATAGAAGTTGGATTGAGCCTTAAGTAGGGAATTATAAAAAAAAAATGATGTCCAGTAACAATGTTTGAATAATAGAGCTGGAGCTGAATATAATTAAACTTGGGTAAGATATCACCATCGTCGGTCCACACAATTCCACTACCATGCACATCGAATAAACCACTAACTTGAGTAAACTACAAGCAAAACTTAACTTCAGTATTAGACTTCTGATGCATGACAAACCTAGTTTGGGCTATTGTGGATTAACATTGTTCACTCTTTTGAAGCACAAATATCATCAAAGCTATGCAGCACAGGTACAGTAGTAATTTTATTATTTTATTTCTTTTATTTTCTTATTATCCTAACTCCTCCTATGATGTCACAGTCAGTCCCCATACCAGGAGGAGAATCGTGTTAAGTTTTTGGTAGCCAACATAAAACTTGTTAAAACTTTGAACATGGATCACTCATGATAGTTGTATTTTCTTATTATTCCAGTTACTATAAATATGGATCAGGATTTGTTTTAAATGTTATATAAAGCTTTTCTCTTATTTCAACTCGGCAAGCCAGTCTTCTTTGTCTCTGTTTCAGATTTCCTTTCGAATGCCAGACTATAAGCTCTGATATAATGTCATATTAGGATCGTGTTAAGTTTTTGGTAGCCAACATAAAACTTGTTAAAACTTTGAACATGGATCACTCATGATAGTTGTTGTGTTTTCTTATCCAAGTTACTATAAATGTGGATCAGGATTTGTTTTAAATGTCATATAACTTTTCTCTTATTTCAACACGGCAAGCCAGTCTTCTTTCTCTGTTTCAGATTTCCTTTCGAATGCCAGATTATAAGCTCTGATATAATAACAGATTTTAGTTTAAAATCAATTCAAAATAAGTGAAATTATCTAATAAATATATAAGTTGTACTTCAAAGATCGAGACAAGTAATGTGGAACTTCCCACCAACATTCTGGGATGTGGTTTCTCACTATCACGAAGAAGCTAGGCAGCTAACAGTTATAACTCCCTTGTTTGAAACAAATTGAACAGTGTGCCGTGGTTTCTCACTATCACAAAGAAGCTAGGCAGCTAACAGTTAACTCCCATGTTTTTAAACAAATTGACCAAGTTTCTCGCATTTGTAATATGTCTCCAAACACGCACTTATTCCTCCGTGGAGGCCCTTTTATGCAACACCGTACTCCCTCCGCTCTTCATCTTTTGAACAGAAAAGTCTAATATAATTCAACTCAGAAAAATCATAAAACAAAAATCCCTCAAAAGTGGAGAACAGAACTCAGACATAGGCAGTCCATTTTGGATAATTTATCTGGAAGTAACTATAAGAAAATAAAATAAAATTTATTGTATAAGCTAAAAAAGTAAAATAAATTAACTTATGTATCTGAAATACCAGGTGAGCAAGCTTCTACAAAAAATAAGTGCATCATAGACAAGTTTGGATAAACTTATTCTTATGTATTTATAGGAGAAAAAAAAATTAAGTAAGTATTTTTGCAAGTTAAAATTAACTTATATATAAATTTGTTTGTAAAACTTCTTTCATATTATTTTCTTAAAAAAAATGACTTTTAAATTATGCATAAACTAATTTAGTTTTTAAAGAAGTTTGTTTTTTTCCTTTCTATGGATATTTAGAGAAAAGATTATCCACATGTAGACAAGTTAATTTTAGCTTACCACTCGATTCATTTTATCATCCTGTTTTTTTTTTTTTCAAATGTTTCCAAAAAAATTTATCCAAATATAGCTAACATCGACAACTAACTCTAGTGAAGATCAAACAACATAGAGAAATGGCAAGTTTAGTTGAAGAAAGTAGCATATCTAACTTGTGTCCAATACTCATTCCTCTGCTACCAATAATACGCAAATTAGTTAGCCGAACCATCCACTATGCAAAAAGAAAAAGAAAAAGTTGAAGTGAAAGCAAACCTCTGTGCTCATCGGAAGCATCATGATAGACCTCGTGCTCCTCCTCAGGCACAGGGGGAAGTTCCAGCTGTTCCCCAACCTGCACAGCACCAGCACCGTTGTTACCGTTATCGTTCTCTTCGGGGTAGCGCACAACCACAACGGGACACACGCAATGGTGAACGCAGTAATCGCTAACACTGCCGAGCCTCCCTTTGGCGGCTCTCTTGGAGGCGCCGAAGCCTCGGCTCCCCATGATGACGGCGCTGAGCCCGAGGCGCTCCACCTCCAAGCACAGCCTCTCCTTCATGTCGTGGTCCTTCACAATGTGGATCTTGAACGGTATCTGCGCCTCCACCAGCGGCTGCGCCATGTCGCTCGCCTTCGTTGCCGTAAAGTTGTCGAAATCGTCCTCCAGCCTCCGCCGCGACTCCTCGTCGCCGTCCTCCGTCACGCTCAGATCCACCGAGCCCCAGTCCGCGCCGTACAGCACGCTGGTGGGACGCACGTGCAGCAGGATCACCGCGTCGCCCGGCCGGAGGTAGTTCTGCACCGCCCACCGGACGGCGTGCGCGCTCTCGTTGCTCAGATCGACGGCGATCGCGATTTTGCGCTGCGAACCGGAGATGAGCGCGAACCGAGGGGAGATCGTCGGAACCGGAGGCTCCGGTGATTGCGGATTCATGGTTTTGGTAACCGGAGAGGAACAAGTTGGAGGTCAATGCAAAAGTGATCGAACTATCGGGGTTTTAGCAATTGATTTAATCAGGGATCAAAAAGACTCTGAAACTGAGAGGCTTCTAGAATTAATGAATTTCTTAGTTCTTTCCTTCACTGTCTTCAAGCGTCAGCACAAGAGGGGAGTACTCGCCTTTGAAACTGGAACTCGTTTAGTGTGTCAAAGGGTGCCTTCGTCTTTTCACCATAGGTTACTTCTTCCTTTTTGGATTAAGTCCCTATTTCTCGTCAACTGATTGTTCGTTAGATAATGCTTAATTATCCACTCGCCTGCTAATTGTACTCTTCATCGTTCACATCTAATTTGTCACAACACAACCAATAAAATAAATAACCCTTTTTGGCTCTTCGCCGGAACCGTATACTAGTATCAGTGTCTGATAAATTATATAAGTAACTAATTGGTTACGAATATAAAGTAGTCTTATATTTATTTAATTATGTCCTTCATCACTGATAGTAAGTTTTTAATTATGTAATTTAAATTTGATAATTTTTATAATAATTATTTTAAAAATTATATAAAATAATTTTTAATTGATTGTAAGCATAAAAATGTTTGGCGCATGGTTATTAACCTTTAATTATATTATATATTGTGAAGGTAAAAAAATATTATTAATATAATTTTTATTTTTAAAATAATTATTATAAAGTTAATAAAAAGAAATACTAAAAATACCTTTTCTCATTTTTTAATATTATTCAAAATTTAATTAAAATTATAATTTTTTATAGAATACATTCTTATTGAACGAGTATCTCCTTTAATTTATTAGTGGATCACACTAAAATTTATAATTTTTAATAAATTTTAATTAATAATAAAAGAAAATATCATAAAACAAATGTTTTTATCTTGCATTCTTCAGCTTACCCTGCATGTGAAGACGTAATTAGTAACAATATCAAAATTATTTAGTGGGTAAATGCATAAATGATTTATTCATAAATAATCATATATCTTAATATACTAAATCCGATTAATTATGTTGTGTTTAGTATAAGGTAAATTTCAAAATAAAGTAGAATCCAAGGTGAAAAGGCGCGTAATTATTTATTTTTATGAACTATTTAATAATTTAGGTCAGCGAATAGTGTACTATTTTACTGGAGAATACTAAAATTCTAAAGCATGGATTGTTTAGGTTAGTTAGAAGGGTGTTATTGTCAAGTAATGTAAATGTAAAAACTGTAAAGGTGTGGCATAAGATATGGACACGAGATAGGGTAATGCTTGTAATCAGGTATTTGTTGAGGACAAATGAAGCCAAATGGCTAACAAACTGGGAAGAGTTTTCAATAGGGACGGGTCCTAGGGATTTCAATAAAATGAGGTTGAAAGCTAACTCTTGTATATCAGAAATGATAAATGCCAGCTTAGGTGACAGGAGACCAAATGAAGAGGTGGGGAAGTGGCACATAACATTAGTTAATTAGCAATTGGGCACGAAAGTCTCGGGTCAATTTTTGTAACAAGATTAATGGTGTATTGCCAAGTGTTACAAGAAATGAACGGCTCTTGCTAAACCCAAGAGGGGATTAAGATTCAGGATTGTCAAAATGTTTTCAATCACAGCTGTTTTCTGGTTCTGGTGTATTAATTGAATTGAATCTGACCTGGCTGTTACATCCACGGTTAATTGATTGAGCATTGCTGGATTTGGATTTATAGCAGGGAGGTCATACAGTAATCTAATCAAAGGAGGGAGACAAACAAAACGCTTTGTCGTCTAACCAACTCTTGGATTGTAGGGTGTTTATATTCATTCACATAGAGAAAAAAAAAAAAAGATAAAATTTAAATACAGTATTTTAAGTGAATTTTATATTATAAGTATACTAACAATTATGTACCTGCTTTTAGAAACACCACCATATTAATGTTTAAATATGTTTTTAATTTCGATAGTATATTCAGTATTATATTTTAATTTTTTTAAATAATATTTATAATATTCAGTTTTTTATATTAATTTTTGTCGTTATCCAACCGTGGTTAACTGTAGCCTTAAGATGATACAATCCTTTATATAATTTTTAGATTAAGCCCTCTAAATATTTTTCATTCTTATTTTATTTTTATTTTTATTTTTATCTTTGATTCTTTAATCACCTGGACAGTTAATAACAATTAAGTAATGGTAAAAACTAACGTAAAGAAATTTGAATATAATAGAAACTATCTGGACAAAAAATTAAAATGAATAAAATAAAAAATAAATTTATTATATGAATTAAAAATATATTTAAATCTTATTAATAGATTATACTTTTAAAGTATTGTAATAAAATTAAATTTAATAATTTATTACGTTCCTTTTTTAAAAGAACTAATAATAATATATTAACAAATCACTTTACAAATGTGTGTAATATTTTTTTTAATTACTTGACAATATATAAGTAAAAAGAAATTTTATATTAATATTACACAAGATTCTTAGATGAAGATTGGCACATTATTAATTTCTACTCTTCTCTTGGAATATAGTAACGTGCATTTGGAAATTACAGAATAAAATTGCGTGGTCACTGGTCAGCGGCAACTTGCTCAGGAAACCAGAAAAAAATGATAACTAACGAGTATGGTGCAAATACTTTTTTCATGGGCTAGTTTGCTCTCTAGATTCAAATTTCTTGGTGAATTGGTAAAATGCCAGAGGAGTCATTGAATTGATCAAACATGTAGGATATTTATTTTGCCCGGAAGAGAAAGAAGGTTCCAGTTAGTATGGACCATAGGACCCACAGTTGATCCCGGATTGAAAAAGTACATATAGGTAAGAGTTAACTGATGAAGACCTAGTGCGAAAGTCAGAAATGGAAGGACAAAGGGAAAGGAAACAAGCGTAGGCTGAATGTTCTTCTGAAAAAAGAAAAGGACAAAAGGGATTTTAAAAAAGGAGGAAAAGAAGGTTCAGAGCTACAACGTCGAGCACAACGCCATGAAACAAATGGTGAAACGTGGGGAAGAGACCCGCGACAAAACCACCACCTTCACCACCAAAAGGGCAACAGAAGCTCACCCTACACAGTCACGCCAGAAACCACGCCATGACCCATCACCACCACAATAAATGAAAAGCGCCCAAAAAGGTCCGAAGGGGTGTCGCAACATTAAATGAGCATGGGGAAACCGCCATCGCATTAATAAAGAGAGATCGATTGAAGATTTGATTGGATGGAGACCTCACGGAGGAAAGAGGGGCTTACAAAAGGACCTGAGAAAGAATAGAAATGAGGAAAAAAAATCTTCAAGAGAGAGTTTAAGAGGAGGAGGAAAAAAAAATCTTCAAGAGAGTCTAAGAGGAGAGGAAATGAGAGAAAAAACGAAGTCTCCAAACAGACAGGAAGCTCGGAAAAAGGGGTAAGGAAGGAAGCTCTCTACAAGTGGAGAAATCAAGTCAACTAAATCAGCACCAGAAATAACGAAGTTCTGCTGGATACCAGGTAAGTTCAGTTGAAACTTAACGTCTTCATGCATATAGCATTTTAGTACGAACATCCGAGGTGACTCTCTCACCATGGTAAATCATTCCTTTAGTGGCAACATGAGTTAATAGTAATGACCCTTATGACGGGGTCCTCTCGGTTTCTCGTTTCGGCCAACACACAATTGACTCCTGCCTTCGATTAAATGTGTCATAGTGTGCCGACATGTAGTCGGTGACATACGTGAGCCAAATTAGTTTCGGCTCACACACCCCATCACAAATCAACATTTACTCAAAACTACGTGAATTTTGACTCTTCCATATAAAAAGAGGTACGTAGGCACAAGAAGCATCTCTCTTGTCAAGTTTATTCCACCCCATCCCATCATCCGCTTGTACCCATACAGTCCTCATTACATCACGTCAACCTGACACAATGAGAGTTTTAATTAGTTTCATACATTCAACTAGGGTAACTATCGAGTGATAGGTACGAGGGGTGCAATGTACCCCCATATAATCGACTCCCGAATCTTAGTTCTCTGATCCAGATCCAAGTATTATCCACCTTATCTATTAGATTTTCTAGCGTTTCTCCCGTAAAACGTCGTTGACGACTCCTATCATCCATCGCGAGATCACGAGTTGTTCGCGACAAAACTAAATATATTTCAGGATGCCACTTAATATGTAGAACTGCATGAAATGCTACTGCCTACAGCTATACGTACAAATCCTACTTTATGATGAATGAAATATTATTCATCGATCGTGAGCAGAATTGACAATTTGTTTCTACCCAAATGGCAAATGCTTACGAAACCAATTCCCAAATCCCAGCAATAGTGCTAGGTTTTATATCACCCTCTATCATGTCACCGTGGGACCATGGCAATTGTTTTCGCAAGAATTAATGAAATAGAGGTTGATAATATAAAATTAATTAAAAAGATCAATTATTGGTCATTGTTAATATTAGAATCGGAATACTAGGTATTGCTTCTTCACTTTTAATTCTGTATTGGATGGTTTTTCCTGTTAATTCTCCCTTTATTATCCCTCTACCCCTTAAATCTTATATATGCATGCCAAGCACGAGTGTAAGAAATTTAGCAAACAATACATTGTTCTTGGTATTTGGAATAATTGATTTGTGAAGTAACCTCAAAATCGTGTTAGTGTTAAGGCCCAAAATAGTTTGAAACCAAAATCGTCTCAAAGAATGTAAGTATTCTGCGGGATTGTGTTGAGGTACTGAGGGACCACTAGTATATGATTTGGTCGTCCCATTCGTACACATGCTTATATATTTAATTAACTCGTAGTATATTTTAAGATAGGTATTCTAAAAATTAATAAATTTATCTTATACAGTTATTTATAATTAAATAATAATATAAAGTTATTTTATATTATTAATTCATGACTTATTTTTAAAAAAAATTATATATAAAATGAAAGTGTTTTAATTTTGATCTTTGTAAATTTATAGAACCAAAATCAATAATTTTAAATTTTATAAAAATAAAAAAAATAAAATTATTTTTTTACAGAAATCAAAATAAAAAATTATTCATCATACTAAAATGATATATATGCCGTAAAATATATATCTCTTTATTTATAGATAAGAACATATCATATCAGAGCAAACTTGGGCTACGAAAGTCAAATGCCCAATTAAATGGGTAGTCATCCCAATCTTTTTGGATGGGCCAATTATGACTTCTATTTTAAAAATAACAACAAATACTCGAGTTTTCTTGTTGTTTTGAATTTGTAGCCATGACGCACAAATAAAATATGTTGAATTTTTAGCTGTATGTACAACTTTCTGGGAGTTATATTGATAAACTTGTCTTTTTAAAGAAAAAAAATTAAAGAAAAGGAGGAATGTCTCACCAATTGTTTTTCAAC
Organism: Mucuna pruriens; assembly: GCA_025330945.1. Classification (NCBI taxonomy): domain Eukaryota; kingdom Viridiplantae; phylum Streptophyta; class Magnoliopsida; order Fabales; family Fabaceae; genus Mucuna; species Mucuna pruriens. The sequence goes on along the minus strand of JAENHJ010000042.1, from coordinate 1,499,152 downwards.
AAAAACAAAATTTGGTGTGGATTCTTTCGGTTTAATTATTAAGTTTGAGTTTAAATGATGAATATATACTTACATTAAATATTTAAAGAAAAATTTTATTTATAATAATTTTATTTAATTAAAACAAAATCATCTCCCATAAAAACATGTATTACCTAATGATTAAAAAAAAGTCATGGGACCGTTACTTATAGAATACTTCATATTGTCACTTGTGCAACATAAATAAAAATAAAAACAATGCTATAATTTTTTTTTATTGTTTTTTTCATCTTTCTTCCTACATTAAAAAAAGTCATGGGACCGTTACTTATAGAATACTTCATATTGTCACCTGTGCAACATAAATAAAAATAAAAATAATGCTATAGTTTTTTTTTTTTTTTCATCTTTCTTCCTACATTAACTTCGAAGTAATATAGAATTTTTTTCTACAAGTCATCATTCAAGACTAAGGGTTAAGGATATGGATACTCATGATTAGATTATTTAAATAATCTAACTATAACCATAACCATATAATAACCATATCACAATTGAATTTTATAATTATAACTTATTTTTTTATAACTAGTTTTGATTTTTAAAAAAGCAATTATAATAAGTTATAGTATAAAATTGATTTTGAAAATTAAAAAAAAAATTAATTTTTAAAGTTTAAATATATTTTTAGTCTTAATAAAATAAGTAAGTTTTGATTTTGATTTTTATAAAAAATTGTTTATTTTTCTCCTATAAAATTTTAAATCATTATTTTTTATCTTTATAAAATAAGTGAATTTTAGTTATAGTTATATAAAATATTTTTTTTATTCCTCTAAATTTTGAAATTATTATTTTTGACCCCTAATATTTATTTTAAGGTATATATAAATAATATTCATTTTAAGAATTTAAAAAGATGTAGAAGTGTCTCATGTTGATATGATAATATAGACCCACATGAGATGATCACTTGAATTAAATACATGAGTAATTAATAAATGTCTCATAATACTAGAGACTAAAATCATTGATTTCATATTTTTAAGGATGAAAACTAAAGAAAGAATTTTATAGGGATCAAAATTATAATTCATTTATTTTATAAGGACTAAAATCATATTTAAGTCTTTTTCAAATTTAATCTAGGGTCAAGTGGAAGATGATTGAGCTGAGTTCGAACTAAAAGTGCTAACTATAACCATAACCTATTTTTCATAATTGGTTATTTAGTCATATCCAACTATTTAAAAAAATAACTAACCAAATTTAAACTTAAAATATAAAATGATTCAATTTTATAACTAAATTTAATTAACAAGTCATTATAAAGCCTAGTTATGATTAAATTTCTTACGGTTATTATGATCATCCCCAAGTAAGAGTGACCTAGGTTATCTTTTTAGTACCAATGTTCTGACCTCAAATCCAAAAGCATCATTAGGGTAACCATATCCAAGGTATTGTTTGCTTTGTCTCTTGTGAACTTTCATTGTTTTTTTCTTAAAAGACACTTTGATGAGTTAATTGGTCCCGACTCCTAAGTTTAACACCCCAATTTTTGTGTTATTATTTTCTTTTTGTAATTATCCTATTTAGTAATTACTTGATATGTTTTTTCACTTATTAGGATAATTATATTTTGTGAATAATTAAATAAATTGTATTTTTGAGAAAATATATATTACTTATAGATCAAGTAATATTTAAATTTAAATATAATTAACAACTTTTATATATTTAAAAATATATTTATATTATCTTTATGATTAAAAAATATTCAACAAACTTTTAAATATAGTTATAAATATTTGAGTATTTGAAAAACATTATCTTTATCTAAATAAGATATTTAATAACATTTAAATATTTAGATAATAAATACTTAACCATTTAACTCGACCCATTTTAACGTAGGAGAATTAACAAAATCTTAGTCCGTCGTATATTCTTCTTTTATATCTTTTGTGCTGCTAGAAAAGTATAAAGAAGTAGCATTTTAAGAACATCTTAAAACTTTTGTAAGATTTAATTGGTAAACAAATTTAAAAGATTAGAATTCTAATTTCTAAGTAAATTAAAAGTCAATGGCATCATATTTTCATGATGCAGGCTGTATATTAATTATTTAAGAGTCGACGAAATTAGATTTAATTATTTCGACACACTTAATATTGTGATAAATGCAAGGTATGATAGTTGACTACTTGTAAATGCTAACATTTGGTTGGTTAGGTGTGTGGTGAGAGAGTTAGCTATGACAATCTTGGAGTTATAAGTGTGTCTAGTCCTCTTTACTATGGCTACTATAAAAAACGATTAATTAATTGATAACAAGAGAGAATGTGAAGTATATAAGAATTAACAACTTTCAAAGAGCAAGTACTCCTTTACCAAATTCACCTTTTCATTGACCTCCAGACCCGGAGCTCTTCGATTGAAATGCTGGAAAAACATGGTTGAAATGTTAGAATCATAGCATATAGTACAGTTTAAATAAAAAATTGGGTTACTCTATAAATACCCAAAATTTATTCTAGCCCGAAAGAGTTTTAAATTATTAATTGAACAACATAGGTATCATTTGGTTGAGCTGTGAGAAGAAAAAAGAAACCCTATAAATTTTGTTTCATTCCCTCATTTGGTTCCAGTGAGAACAAAAGAAAGAACAAATTTAGTGAGATACACCCTATATTTGTATAAGCCCAAATTAGATATAAAAGAGAAGAAAGAAACTTTTTGTTATGAAAATGACTAAAATGACACTGTGCTTTTATTATGATTATTTTATTTGAAATATTTATGTTATTTTAGATATAATTTTATTTTTATATATTACACATTTAAAACCTTTTTTTTTTTTTTTAATCAAATAATCCTAAAATTTGCTTTTTTCTTTCTTTTTATTTTATTTTTTATTTTTTTATATTTTTAAACCAACCAAGCAATAGTGTCATTGCACCACGGGGAATTCATTTATGATTGATAATTTCTCATAATAGTGGACAGCTTTTAATATACAGGGTTGGGCCGGAAATGACTCTATTGATGAAATTTAACTCATTAAATAATTTATGAAATTTAATTATTTGATTAAATAAAATTTTTACCATAATGTATGCAAATCAATTTTTACAATAGTATTTTACGTTAATGTTTCACTTTATTTAATAATATCAAATTGGAAACAAATAGGTGTATAGGCATAGATCTAACCCCTCATCTTTATATATTACTAATAAAAAATTATAACTCATAAAAAGAAAAATATTCATAATTTATTATATTTAATTTGATTTTTTTTCAAATGAGAATACGATCTAATTAGGTTTTTTTTATAAGAATTTAATTTTAAAAAGATATGGTAAATATTTATACAACATTAATTAACTTCTCTTTTTATCTTTTATTTACGTAAATGAAATAAAACACAGTTTTTTCTACTTCTCTCTACTATTTTATACCTTTTTTCTATTTACATTATAAATTTTTGATAAATTAAATATTGAATATAAAATTGTCTAAAAATTGAGTGTTTTTTTTTTTGCCACAGCAATGCAGTAGAAAAAAGTGCACTACTGATATATATATATGTATTTAGCGTGTACGATAAAAAATATTAGTTACTGGTGGCATAAATATAGAGTCGTGTATGTATTTTCTTCAAACAAAAATATAAAATATAAGATTAAAATTATAATATTCTATTCAAACTCTATTTATTATTTAGTGAAAATAATATTTATAATAAAAAATAAAAATAAATAAAAGTTTTTTATTATATAATTAAAATATTAAAATTATTAATACTCGTACCACAATTTAAAAATGTTGCATTATTTTTCGATTCAATACAAAATTTGAATTATAGTTATATAATATAAATTTCTACTCTTATTATCTGGCATAATCATTTCTGTCTCTATATATAGATCTATGTACTTTGAAAGTCTGTTAAAATAACCACTACTTTTTGTGTTGCTTCAGCACGAGGACAACCAACACCATTATCTTCATCCGAGCTCAGTTAGGATCATGTCAACATCATATAGAAAATATCAGGCACAATTTTTATTTTTTATTTTTTAGCTTTTATTTCTCCGGAGAAGATGTCATAGGCTGTTTTTCCATTAATTACACATTAATACGACTCGTCTTTTCCCAACTAACTTCCCAATTGGATGACCAACGTCTTCATCGTTATTAAATGAAGGGAAAATGATGGGAAACAATAATAAAATATTATCCTTTTTATATTTACACAAATTTATTCTCGTAAGGCAAAAATGTGATTTTTTTTTAATATACAACAATAACAAAATTTGACTGAGTAAATTATTTAAACTCTCTCGCGACACTAATAGGTAGGCAAAAACGCGAATTGAGATCGCATAATCTTCATTTTCTAATAATTTAATAAAGATTAATTCTTTGAATAATTTAAAATAAATTAAACGTGTAAAATACTTTATAATTAAGAAAAATGTAGATTTAGATATCAGGAGCTTGAGCCGTAGCATGGTTATGTAATGAATGTTTCAATTCATTCATTTATAGATAAGAACAATTATCTAGTTTGAAGTTCGGTGATAATTAACTTTAATAATTGAAATATGGACTCAAACAATAAAATATTAGTTATCATGGAAGATGAGTCATAAGTTTCAATTATCATGGAAAAAAGTCATTCATCAGTCTTATTATTCTCACATTGATTTAATTAGAATTATTTCTTATTCAAGTAAATATCTCTCTTTTTTATTATTAGAAAAACATATATTTTACTTTTAGTCCTTCTTTTTTTAGTATTCATGATAACTAATGTACTTTATTGTACATTATGACATATTTCATTATATGCATTAAGTGTCCTTTATTATGTGTGTTTTCATAATTACTGTCATCATGTGTTTTTTATTATCAAGATCTTCTAGGTTTCATGTTCAATCTTCTCTCAAACTATCTTAGTATCCGATTTGTACTAAGATTTCCCTAGTACATATGTTCTCAAGTTTCGAATTTTTGTTGAACATAGAGATTTAATTTCTTGTCTTTTACTTTTCTTTGTTCTATATGAGACATTTTGATTGGAGGGATTCTTTTTTGAAAACTTACAATATCTTTTGAAGATCGTGCTCATTAATGTGCCGTTTTAGTTTGTAACACGTGCTACTGCATCCCTTGACATTCACCAATCATATCTCTTGATCTCAACCTTTGGGTCTTTTGATATTCGTTAATCATATCCCTTGATCTCAATTTTTGGGTCTTTTGATATTTGCTATGCTTCACACAACTATTCTTTTAAATAGCTCTTCTTTTTCATCTCTTCACTCACAATGCCTTTTTGCTTCTTTCTTTTTCTCGTTTCGATCTTCTCCCTATTGCCTTTTGCTTTCTCAACTTCAAGTATGCCGTCTCAACTTCAAGTTGGATACCGAGATAGTCCGAGAGAAGGTCAGACATCGAAACCTAGAAGATTTCAATATTCTCCTTTCATTCTTTCTCCAATCTGAGTAGTCTTCTACGCATCATGGATAAGTTGGATGTTTTGCAGCTTTTCTATGGGTTCTAGGCCTTGTTCTATTGGTACCCAAGGATCCATCTATATATTCGCCATTAACCTCTCTTTATTCTTGGTTGAGTTCTAGAGGAAAGTTGTTTTCAAGCTATCTACTGCCGAGCCATCTTCTGATCAACCCTAATAGTTACTATTTGTTGGGTGAATGTGGGAAATTTCATCATCAAATGTGGAGTTGACACAATGGCTCCCAAGTCATTGAGTGTTGGTCTTCCCATCAATATATTGTATGCAGTTTCAGCATTCACAATAAGGTATCAAACCAAAATTGTCTTCATGGCCTTTTCATCATCGAATGTTGTGAGCAAGTCGATGTATCCTCAAGCATCAACTCATTCCCTCAAGAAGCCAATTAATTGCTCATTATATAGTTTTATCTTCGATTCAGGAATATACAATTGTCTGAAAGTGGATAAGTAAAGAATATTCACAATACTTCCTTGATATATAAGCATTTTCTTTACCACCAAGTTAGCTACCTCCATTATAATGGCCATTGGGTCATTCTGTTATGGATCAACCCCTACAAAATCTTGATAAGTGAAAATAATATGAGGCATCTTTCGTCTCACCTTGTTGATAACTGAGTGGACATTATTAACTATTTTTAAGTACTTCTTTCTAACCAAGCTCATGGATCCTCCAAATGCAAATACACCTACTATTATGTTAATTACTCCTCTCATCCTTCATGTACCTTATGATAACCTTCTAGAATTTTGAGCTTCATCTCTCTTGTGACTTGTTTCACTTCTCCTATAACTCGTTTTTGGTCTTGTAACTCCGTCATCTTGATGTATCCGAACACTTTTGCCCTTAATTTGTCCATGGACACATGAGGTTTCTTACATAGACTATTCCAAAATAATCCAACTTTCAATGTCATGATCATTAAATGAAGTGTCACCTGTGGGCTCAAGTCTTTGATTTTGATGGCCACGACAGCGAAATACTCAATGAATGAGCGAAGCGACTCATATTTTTCTTGCGTTAAGTTCACCAAGGTCACTGACATCAAATGATGGGGTTGGCTTATTGCATATTGAGCTCCAGATTTCTCCACTAGTGTTTCAAATGAATCAACAGAGTTAGATGGTAAGTGAGTTTACTAGTTTAGAGTTGCTCCTTTCAAGGATGCCAGAAACACTTAGCAAAGGATAGTGTCATCATTGGTGAATATGTTCATCTGGATCACATAAGCATCAATATGTTTACCTTGGTTAGTCCTGTCATCAAATTTGTTCAGGATTAAAATTTTTCACCTATAGGTAATGGGGTCTCGATAATCTCATCCACAAAAGGGTGTATCCTAGCTGAGATCTCCTTAAATGACTTTTTCCCACCCCAAGCACATGTTGGTCTCTCCTTGACTAATAGTCTCCTATTATAAACGAGAGACATAATGATCTTCAACATCTACGACTTCTATTTCACGATGAGTGATTGTCCTTCCAATAACACTATGCTTATATTGAGTTCACAAGTCTTCATTCTCCCTTCGTATCTGATTTGTATACGAATTCTCCTAATACACTTATCATTCATATCACATTATATCACTTTGCTACCTTCATGGTATAAAAAATGTTACGAAATATCAACTTAGACAGTGAAAATTTTGTGTAGACTATGTATTTACTCCAATATTTATGTTCAACAATAAAATACATTTCCCTGTATTTTATAAAAAAATTAATATACTGTTTATGTTTAAAAATTAGTTTCGTCTGTTTAGAAGATTGAATTATTGCCCAAGTGTGAATAAGCATTATTTTCACACATAAAAAAGTGCTGAAAAGAGCAAAAACTACTGTTTGACCTTTAGCCCTTCATAATATACCCCCGAAGTCCTTCGATAAACAAAAGCAGGAGATAAATCTCCTAGTATTTGGCTTTTAATTAATCTTACCATTACATACTAAATAACAAGCAAGAATATTATAATTTTATTGTCAAAAAAATATTTGTAATTTTAATTTTGAAATAATGTGAATAAGGAATAAATTAACTGTGGCTTTCTAAACAATTATCAGAAGACGAGACGTTTACAATGACAAGGACATAACACATGTTAGAATAGCAAGAACGAAAAGTTGGTTTCACTTGATGAACACAAGAATCGCCGTCAGCGCATTTACTACTCTTGTTGCTTGCAACACGAGTTGGAGCTGTTCCCTCATTCATTGTTGCATTGTCTTCCACTAACATCGAAATCCAAGTACAATTGCGTTTTTAATTTCTCCCTGCAAGCTCCACATAGGAGGCAGAGGCACTAACAAGATGAGGAACCCACAGTTCTGTCTCTCTCTTTTCATCCTCTTCTTCTGTTTGTTCAGCCACAATTCTCTTGCAGCACTCACCAGCGTCTCCGCAAACCAAACTCTTACTGGGGACCAAACCCTCGTCTCAAAAGGTGGTATCTTCGAACTGGGTTTCTTCAAGCCAGGTAATTCCTCTAACTACTACATAGGCATATGGTACAAAAAAGTCAGCATACAAACAATTGTATGGGTAGCAAATAGAGACAACCCTGTCTCTGATAAGAACATTGCCATTTTAAAAATATCGCGCGGTAATTTAGTTCTCTTAGACGGGTCTTCAAATGAAGTTTGGTCAACAAACATGAGTTCTCAATCTCCGACCTCAGCTTCTGTGGTAGCTCTCCTCCTAGATACTGGGAATCTGGTATTAAGAGATACGCCTAATGATGCTTCTTCGGAGGCTCTGTGGCAGAGTTTTGATCACCCAACAAACACGTGGCTTCCGGGTGGCAAAATTAAACTGGACAATAAAAGAAAGCAGCCTCAGTACCTGACTTCGTGGAAGAATAACGAAGATCCCGCGACGGGTTTCTTCTCGATGGAACTAGACCCGAAAGGATCCAATGCTTATTTCATTCTCTGGAACAAGTCTGAAGAGTATTGGTCAAGTGGAGCTTGGAATGGACACATTTTCAGTTTGGTTCCTGAGATGAGCTTGAATTATATCTACAATTTCTCGTTTGTGTCGAACGAGAACGAGAGCTATTTCACATACTCTTTGTATAACTCTTCGATCATATCTCGGTTTGTGATGGATGTCTCGGGGCAGATAAAGCAACTGACGTGGCTGGATAATACTCAGCAGTGGAACTTATTTTGGTCGCAGCCGAGACAGCAGTGTGATGTATACGCCTTTTGCGGCGCCTTTGGGAGCTGCACTGAGAACTCCATGCCGTATTGTACTTGTTTGACTGGTTTCCAGCCCAAGTCACCGTCTGATTGGAATCTTGGGGATCAGTCTGGTGGATGCCAAAGGAAAACTAAATTGCAATGCTCTAACGGGGATAAGGACAGGTTTCTAGCAATTCCAAACATGGCGTTGCCTAAACATGCGCAATCTGTTGGATCGGGGAATGCTGGGGAATGTGAATCAACTTGTTTCAACAACTGTTCCTGCACGGCTTATGCATATGACGGTGACAAGTGTTCCATTTGGATTGGCAACCTTCTGAATCTGCAACAGTTATCTTCAGATGATAGTAGCGGACGAACTTTGTATCTCAAACTTGCAGCATCTGAGTTTCATGATGGGAAAAGCAGTAACGGGACTATTATTGGTGTGGTTGTTGGTGTTGGCATTGGGCTTCTCTTGGCCCTTATTTTGTTTTTCGTGATTAGGCGGAGGAAGAGAATTGTTGGAGCAGGGAAGCCTGTGGAGGGTTCGTTGGTGGCATTTGGGTACAGAGATTTGCAAAATGCAACGAAGAATTTCTCTGAGAAACTGGGAGGAGGGGGGTTTGGTTCTGTTTTCAGAGGAACATTGGGTGATTCCAGTTTGGTGGCAGTGAAGAAATTGGAAAGTATTAGCCAAGGAGAGAAACAGTTCCGAACAGAAGTTAGTACAATAGGGACAGTGCAACATGTTAATCTCGTTAGGCTCCGTGGATTCTGCTCTGAAGGTGCCAAAAAGCTTCTAGTTTATGATTACATGCCAAATGGCTCCTTGGATTTCCATCTGTTCCGTGACAAGAAATCTAAGGTGTTGGACTGGAAAATGAGATACCAAATTGCGTTGGGAACAGCAAGGGGATTATTTTACCTTCATGAGAAGTGTAGAGACTGTATCATACACTGTGATGTAAAGCCAGAAAACATTCTCCTAGATGCTGATTTTTGTCCCAAGGTTGCAGACTTTGGCCTGGCTAAGCTTGTAGGAAGGGATTTCAGCAGGGTCCTTACAACCATGAGAGGAACAAGAGGTTATCTTGCTCCAGAGTGGATTTCTGGGGTGGCTATCACAGCCAAAGCTGATGTGTACAGCTATGGGATGATGCTTTTTGAGTTTGTATCAGGTAGGAGGAACTCTGAGCCATCAGAAGATGGCCATATTACCTTTTTCCCTACCTTAGCCGCAAATGTCGTTGTCCAAGGTGGCAGTGTTCTTAGCCTTTTAGACCCAACTTTTGAGGGTAATGCTGACACTGAGGAGGTGACTCGAATAATAAAAGTTGCTTCGTGGTGTGTCCAAGACAATGAGACTCACCGACCAACCATGGGTCAAGTTGTTCAAATCCTGGAAGGGAACTTGGAGGTGAATTTACCTCCAATTCCAAGATCCCTTGAAGTGTTTGTTGACAACCAGGAGAGTCTAGTTTTCTACACTGACTCAAACTCCAATCAGAGTTCACAGGTGAAGAGCAACGTCTCAACGACCACCTCTCAAGCCATAAGTAACATCTCTTCAGCTAGCTCCAAGTCCTTGGGAGGAGAAAATTAGGACATGCCTGTCTCGTTATTGTTACTGATTACTAATATGTCATTTTTTGGTTTTTACGAATGTAATTGTAATGTATGGTGTAAATCGTGAGATTCTCTTTCCATGTTGGTTTCATTTCAATCAAATATTGTTATTTGATATTGCTGTTACTGTACTCATTGATGTGATAATGTTCCTGAGGGGGTGCTTTGTGCTACTTATTGCATCAGTTGTTAGGTTTGGTTTCTCTGTCCTATTTTTGTTATTTTTTGTTTTCTAGTGCAATGCTAAATGTATACCTTCATTTCTTCTTTTTGGTCTTCAAACATTATTTTCAAGATTCCATGCAATTGTGAAGAAACAAACAAGAAAACAAGAAAGTGTTGCTGTCACTGGGCAGGGAGTACCACATGCAACATTACTTTCTTCTACGTGTTCTTGATATAAACTTGCATCAGATATTCGGATTCGTCGATTCTAATGTTGTTTGGCTTTCTCTGAATAAACACGTGTTTGAATTTTGATTCTTTCAGACAGTTGGGTGAGGTCGATTTAATACGTTGAAGCTGTCGACGACACGGTTTTGAACAAGGCAATTTAATATTATTTAAATAAGGAGCCAGAATTTATATTTATCCTAACTCAAAAATTTGTTTAGATCACTATTTATGGCGTATGATATTACATTAATTTTTTTATTATTCTAATCAAGACTTAAATTTTCATTAATTTTTCGTAAATCTGGCATATATTCTATAAGGATTGGCTAATTAAGTTGAATCAAATCCACACATTTCTCTCTAATATCTAAATCTTAGGGATAGAATTTTGACTCCCCTTAATGGTTTCCCTTTACACTAAATTTATAACTAATATCTAATAGCCGCAGATTCGTAATACTCTTAAGCCGTTATATCAGTCAGAAAAAGGCAATGAATCAGATAAAATAAGGTAATGGTGGATATTAAAGGAAACCCAATAGTTCAATTTCAATTAAAGATGAGGTAAAATCCCATAATTCAATGCAAAATAAAACACAATCGGATAAATAACAAAAATGAAATTTGAAAGGGAAATAGAATAAAATTTACTAAGATGGCACAATTTCCATAATTTAAGATTTAAATATGAGAATTGGAATAATTTTTTTTAACATATAAGAAGAAAGAAAGAAAAAAAATCTCACATTTATTAGTAGAATTTGATCTCGATATAGTGATAACAGGACTTGGATACTTTGTTGTTACGGTCACCTTTTAAAAATTTAGTAATTTACAATAATAAATTCTCATAGGAAAAAAGGAAATTTGAAGCAGATAAAGTTTGAGTAAATCAGAAAAGATTAAAATATAATAAAATACAACAATTTAAAATTGAGTATAATGACAGAGTGAAGACCGATTTTCCAAAACTTTAGGTATGAATTACTATAAACCTAAAATATCAATTTCTTAGGGTAAAAATAAATTCACCTGAACTTATCCTAAAAAGAAATCCTACGCTGTCATCTCACATCTGGAAAATAAAACTTCTTTAGGTATTAACAATTTAAAAAAAATTAAAAATTCTAGAACAATGGTGTTAAATGTAAATTTGAGCCTTAAATACTCCCTCCACAGGGGGTACCATCCCCCCCCCCCCTTCACCCTCATAGAAAGCGAATTTTGATCCTAACTCGCTTCTCTAACTTAGTTTCTTGTATCTAGATCAACCAATTAACAATCTTCAACTTTAGCTTTTCCTCCAGTTTCACCGCTTTCTTGCTGCAATTGTGAAATGCCTAATCGAGGTGCATGGAATTAAGTTGGAGAAGTGAGTTCTAATTGAAAACAACTTTTTCTCTGATGGTGGGGATGGTTCCCTCGATAGATAGAGTTGTTCGGGCTCTGATTTTGTGTTCAAATCATTACTGTTGTTAAAGGTTAATGATGAAAAAATAGCAGCAGAAACATGTCAGTAGAAGAAGGTGGAGTAGTGAGGAGACCTGTGAAAATTTGAGAGAAGATATAGCAGAGGAGGAACAAAGTAGAAAGGAAAAACAGAGCAAAAATGAAGAGTGTGATATGAAAACTAATGAACTTAACATGTATGGAGCATTTTTCATATACAGCCTTTTGATTTTAAGCATTATTTGCACATCTTTCTCTTTGAAGAGTAAAACAATGATGTACGCAGTTACGTCATAGACTAGACTTGCCTACATTGGGAAATGTTACCCTAATATGATAATGTCATTTTCCCTGAATTCTAACTAACAAGATGCTTGACAATGGACAACCTGGTCGTTTATGGACCAAGCAGAGTAACCAACTTTCGGAGCTAGGTGGACATAACCTGGTTTAGGCTGTAAGCATTAATTTGGCCAGGTAAATTTGAATTGATAAAATACACAATCTTTTAAGCTCGAATCTTAGGACAACTAAAACTACAATGTATATGAATTATAAGTTAATTTAAGTTTGGGAGGGTACGCAACCCTCTAGTATTAAGCTTAAAGACTACTAAAATTAAAATGTGTTTGACTTAACTTATTTTTTTTTCTTAAAAAATTAGGCCAAACAACTTTTATATAAAAGTGCTTAACAAAATAAGTAACTTAGTTTTAAAGAACAAATTATTAAAATAAGTAGTTTCTACAAAAGCTAATGAGTGTAGCTCGCATCGTGCTTTAAAGAGTTTTTTGGAAAAATATTATGCTTCAAAGTATAAACTGACAAAACATTTTGCATTCTCTTTTCACTTTCACAGCAACTACAAAGCATGAACATAATTGTCACTTTCACAGCAACTACAAAGCAGGACATAATTCAAAATACGAATGCATTGTGCATAATGAAAAAAAAAAGGTTCATGTTATGGTAAAATAGTTTTCACTGTCTAATAGGGTTTCACTTTAAGTTTTGAGTCTAAATTAGATATAGAATTTTTTATATCGATTCAATAAAATTCGCATCATAATTGGATTCGAGTAGGAATACTTAGATCGAGTTGAACTATTTGTTTTTTTTTTATTTATTATAATTTTGAGGTCCTTATCACTAGATTTTGACTCGATTTTGACTTATGAATTTGTTATTAGCTACTCATTATTAAAATTTTAAAAGATGTTTGAAACTTTTATTTGTTAGATATATGATTTAATGAGTGATTTTGCCATAGATTATTTAAAAAATTATAAATTTATAAGTTATGTTTTTAAATTTCATTTTGGCATAATACAATTATGGAGTTACAAACTTACATGAATTAAATATGTTAGAAGATTTTTAGAAATTTTTTTGATATAAATTTTGATTTTTTATTTTGACATAGGTTATTTATAGAATTATAAAATATATTTTCAAATATATAATATATTTAAATAATGGATACCTAGACCTTTGAAATTAATATAAACTCATATATCCAACCATTAAATATATAGACATTCTCACTATAATTTTATAAAATAACAAATGATATTATATAATATCCTAATCAATTAATTATTTTTGTAATATTTTTTAAATATACTAGTAAAATAATATAGTTATCTTATTTTATTTATTAATTAAAATAAATATAATAATAAAAAATATCATAATAATTCACCAAGCGAAAAGAGACCTTAAAAGCAACACGAACACGGATAAGACCTCTGAACAGCAGATCGGTAACACCGGGCCTAAGATTCTTGGAAAATCGTAACGATTAATGTGAAACCAACCACGAAATGCTACACCAAAACAGATGAAGAACGAGTTCAATTATTTGTAAATGAACATATCTTGCGCACAAGATCTTCTACATCTCTAGGATGATTGTTGGATTTATAACAAGTATTTCAAGTAACTGCTTTGCTATATCATGCCCTTTGGTTAACTCTTTTTTCATTACCTTTCTTCCATTTGAAGGTTAATTCTCCATTGCCGTTTTGGAAGCATAATCGATCGAAGAGACCGTGCCTTTTAATCAAATAAATTTGTTTAACTAGCAATATTAAAAATCTTTGTTTTTTAAAGTCAAGATAAAAAATTCTCGAATGTTCTAAAATTCCTAAAATTTATAGGATACCATAAAAATTCTTAAAATAAAACTAATAAAATACCACGTAGAAACAAAACCTAACATACTAATGCAGTAAGTAGCGCAAACCACTTCCATATCTAGCTAAAATAACATCTTGTTTGATGTCACAGAACGTTCCTCTAAATTTGAATCATATTAATAAATACAGTAACAGTCATTTATTTTTTTCTTCACTTGTATTTTTCTTCGTAGACAATTCTATTTGAAATAAGATAAACATTGAATTAGAATATTTATTTAATAAAAATCTAAATTTTGGTTCGTCTAGTTATGAAGAGCTAGTTCTTTCCATTAACCCAACATCCATTACTTATAACAGCTCTATGAAATAGCATTACTATGAACCCAACATGGAAAGAGAATCTAATGATTTACATTATACCACATTACAAGTACACTAAAAATCAAAAGATGCCATATTTGTATAAGCAGCAACAAACAAGAGAGACAGATGTGTCCTAATTTTCTCCTCAGAAGGAGTAGCTGAAGGTGGCTAGAGAGGAGGTCGTTGAGACGTTTCTCTTCACCTGTGAACTCTGGGTGGAGCTTGAGTGGGTGTAGGAAATTATACAAAAGTCTCCTAGTTGTCAACAAACACTTGAAGTGATCTTGGAATTGGAGGTATATTCACGTTCAAGATCCCGTCAAGGATATAAACTACCTGACCCATGGTTGGCCGGTGAGTCTCATTGTCTTGGACACACCACGAAGCAATTGTGATCATTCGAGTCACCTCCTCAGTGTCAGCATTTCCCTCCAAACTAGGGTCCAAAAGGCTAAGAACATTGCCACCTTGGGCAACTATGTTTGCCCTAAGGTAGGAAAAGAAGGTAACTTGGCCATCTTCACATGGCTCAGAGTTCCTCCTACCTGATACAAACTCAAATAGCATCATCCCATAGCTGTACACATCTGCTTTAGCTGTGATAGGCACCCCAGAAATCCATTCTGGAGCAAGATAGTTTTTTGTTCCTCTAACTGTTGTGATGACTCTGATGAAATCCCTTCCAACAAGCTTAGCCAGGCCAAAGTCTGCAACTTTGGGACAAAAATCAGCATCTAGGAGAATGTTTTCTGGCTTTACATCACAGTGTATAATACAATCCCTGCATTTCTCGTGAAGGTAAGCCAATCCCCTTGCTGTTCCCAAAGCAATTTGGTATCTCGTTTTCCAGTCCAAGTTCTTGTTCTGGAACAAGTGCAAATCCAAGGAACCATTTGACATGTAATCATAAACTAGCAGCCTTTTGGCACCTTCAGAGCAGAATCCACGGAGCCTAACGAGATTAACATGTTGTACTGTCCCTATTGTACTCATTTCTTTTCGGAACTGTTTCTCCCCTTGGCTAATACTTTCCAACTTCTTCACTGCTACCACACTGGAGTCACCCAATGTTCCTTTGAAAACAGAACCAAACCCCCCTCCTCCCAATTTCTCAGAGAAATTCTTCGTTGCATTTTGCAAATCTCCGTACCCAAATGCCACCAACGAACCCTCCAATGCTGCCCTCATTCTCTTTCTTAGCCTAATCCTGACAAACAGAAGAAGGGCCAAGAGAACACCCATGGCAACAACCACGCCCACAACCACACCGCTAATCGTCCCGCTTCTGTTTTTATCATCATGAAGTGCTGCAAGTTTGAGATACAAAGTTTGCCCGCTACTATCATCTGGAGATAGCTGTTTCAGATTCAGAAGGTCATCAAACCAAATGGAACACCCATCACTGTCAAATGCATAAGCTGTGCAGGAGCAGTTGCTCAAGCAGATTGATTCACATTCCCCTACATTCCCTGATCCCACAGATTGTGGATGTGTAGGTAATACGATGTTGGCAATTGCTAGGAACCCGTCCTTATTCCCGTTAGAGGGATTTGAATTCTTGCATTGCAATTCGGTTCTCCTCTGACACCCACCTGAGTTATCCCCCAGATTCCAATCAGAGGGTGACTTTGGCTCAAAACCAGTTAAACAATTACAGAACGGAATCGTGCTTTCAGTGCAGGCCCCAAACGCACCGCAAAAGGCGTATACATCACACTGCTGTCTCGGCTGCGACCAAAATAAGTTCCACTGCTGAGCATTTTCCAACCACGTCAGTTGCCTGATCTGCCCCGAGACATCCATCACTAGCCGAGATAGAATGGAAGAGTTATACAAGGAGTAGGTGAAATAGCTCTCGTTCTCGTTCGACACAAACGAGAAATTGTAGATATAATTCAAGCTCATCTCGGGAACCGAACTGAAAATGTGTCCATTCCAAGCTCCACTTGACCAATAATGCTCTTCAGATTTGTTCCTAACAAGTAAATAAGCAGTGGATCCTTTGGGGTCTAGTTCCAGAGAAAAGAGACCCGTAGCAGGGTTTTCTATATTCTTCCACGAAGTAAGGTATTGAGGTTTCTTTGTTTTATTGTCCAGTTTAATTTTGCTACCCGGAAGGAACGTGTCTGTTGGGTGATCAAAACTCTGCCACAAAGGGTTCGAAGCATCGTTAGACCTATCTCTTAAGACGAGATTCCCATTATCTAGGAGGAGAGCTACGAGAGAAGCTGAGGTGGGAGAAGGAGAAGTCATGTTTGTTGACCAAACTTCATTTGAAGACCCGTCTAAGAGAACTAAATTAGCGCGCGATATTGTTAAGATGGCAGTGTTCTTATCAGAGACTGGGTTGTCTCTATTTGCTACCCATACAATTGTTTGCATGCTGACCCTTTTGTACCATATGCCTATGTAGTAGTTAGAGGAATTACCTGGCTTGAAGAAACCCAGTTCGAAGATACCACCTTCTGAGACGAGGGTTTGGTCCCCAGTAAGAGTTTGGTTTGCGGAGACGCTGGTGAAAGCTGCAAGAGAATTGTGGCTGAACAAACAGAAGAAGAGGATGAAAAGAGAGAGACAGAACCATGGGTTCCTCATCTTCTACGTGCCTCTGCCTCCACTGAGCAATGGAAGTGGAGTAGACAAAGAAATGATGAATGTAAGGAACGGGTCCAACTCGTGTTGGAACGACGATCAGTAGAACACTATTGTGTTCAGTAACAGACAAACACAAAGAGGACTTTTTGTTTTGACTATTCACAACTTTTTGTTTTGACTATTCACAACTTTTGAACGAGGCAATCTTTGGTCATATCAGAAACTTCCTGTCTGCTTCAGCAAGCTACAAAGAATTGACCATCGTTCCTCAGTTGTTACTCAAAACTGAATTCTTATATAACTGCGTATTTTCCTCGTGTAACGTAATTGGTTTTTTATATAATTAAAATTTATAACAAATTAACATTTTTAAACATATAAATTATATTTTATATTTATGATAAGTAATTCATATTAAAATATAAAATTATTTTTAATTATTACTAACTTTTATAAAATATTATAATTTAATTTAGAAATAAAATAAAAAAAATTAAATTATAAGTAATAATAGATTAAGAAAAGTTCATAAAAATGTCACTATTAAAGATTTTTTTTTTAAATATTCACGATGAAAAATACTTTCATTCAATATAATATTCTAATTTTTATATATAGAATTAAAATTTACAATAAATAAATATGTTTAAGATATAAATTATAATATAACAAATAAATATTTTAAAAATATAAGTTATATTTTAAATTTAATAATAAATAATTTAAACCACAATAAATGGTGATATTTAATATTTAAATATGTTTTTAATACCTATAAAAAAATAAGTGAGTTTTGATTTTGACTGCTACAAATTTCTTTTATTAATTTTTCATCCTTCAAAAATTTAAAATTACTATTTTTATCTCTTTAAAATAATGAATTTTGGACTTGTTCCATGTAAAATATTTTTTTATTTTCATCCCTTAAAAATCTAAAATTACTATTTTTTATCTTTAATATTCCTTTTAAGGTGGATAAATAACATTCATTTTAAAAATTTGAAAAAAAAATAGAAGCATCGTATGCTAACATGATACCTCTAACCTGAGTAAGTATTACTTGAAATAATCACTTGATATTTAAACACATTAGTAGTTAATGAGTGTTACATAAAATTAAAAAATAATGATTTTATATTTTTGAAAGATGAAAATAAAAAAATTATGACTAAAAGCAAAATTCATTCACTTTATAGAGAATAAAAACATATAACTATTAACAATTTCTTTTATAAATGATTAAAAAATCAATTTAAGAATAAAAATAAAAAATGATATATTAAAAAAATAAAATCTTAATATTAGTATATAAATAATGATAAGAAAATTATAGTTTAAAATGATTGAGAGAGTAAAACTTGTGTTAGTTATAAAATAGTATTTGAAACAAAAATATAAAAGAAAAGAAGATAAAAAAATATTGAGAGTTTAATTGAGAGGGTGAGACAGACTCTTTAAGCTGTGTATTTTAACATTAATTTATAATATACATAACAGTAAATATTTAAAAATTAAAAATTACAATATTTATGATTGTTATTTAGCATCTAACTAGTATTTTAGTGCATGTGTCATAAACTATAAATGCTTATTTTATATAATTAAAAATCATAAATATATATAAATTATATTATAATTAAAATGTATAAAAATTAAATATCTTTAAAGATATAAATTATATTTTTAATTTAAAATGAATAATTTAAGTTGTGATATAAAGTTATTTAACTAATAACAATTTCTTTTAAAAATATTAAAATTTAATTTATAGATAGAGATAGATAATGACTAATTAAAAAGTATAAACACTTAAAAAAAATCAAGTATATAGATAAAGATAAAAAGATAGTAATTTGATATAATTGAGAAAGAAATTTTATGAATAATTACGAGAGTTAGTATGTAAAATGTACATCAAAAGAAAAACGAGACTTTTACTCTTTAAATTGTTTAATATAAGAATATATGATAATATTTATTAGATGTACAATGCTAAGGGATATTGTCTTTTTAATTAAAAAAATAGGACTTTTGGGAGTTTTATGAAGGGCTAAAGGTCAAATAATAGTTTTTTATTTTTTCAGCCCATTTTATTTTGAATACGAGAACTATAATGTTGAAAACAATATAAGGGTGTGTTTATTTGGGTGTATTTAAAAGCAAAGAAAATGAAAAGAATGGAGATGAAACAGAAATATTAAATTTTTATTTTTTGTTTGAGAGGAAAAATAAGAAAACAAGAAATGTTGTTATGACTCACATCGACTCACATGAAATTATTTTTTCCTTAACGAGGCATGAAATTCGAAGGGAAAAAGGGTAACATTTGAGATCCTTCATAGACCTAAAATTTATCTCTTCTTGATTATCTTATACTACAAGAAAAATCACATATAATATTAGTATGTGAAAGATCATGAGTCACAAAGGTGTGTGATCTCCGCTACATTCACTCTAATAGCACCAAACTATTAACTCAAGATTGTTATTTGTTAGCTCATACCTTCATTGAGGCAAAATGGCATACATAGTCCCTATTTCCATAATTTATTTTC
Organism: Mucuna pruriens; assembly: GCA_025330945.1. Lineage (NCBI taxonomy): Eukaryota > Viridiplantae > Streptophyta > Magnoliopsida > Fabales > Fabaceae > Mucuna > Mucuna pruriens. The sequence goes on along the minus strand of JAENHJ010000042.1, from coordinate 1,479,309 downwards.
TCTATTGCTGGTCAAATTGTGCATTCCTACGGATTTCCTCCATGGTCTCAATTATTGCAAGGCCTTCATTCGGTAGCATTGAGTTGTAAGATCTTTCTCTATCAACATCAACTAACATTTTTGTATTGGGAAGCATGCCCACATAGAAGAATTTAGATAGAATCCATTCTGGTATTGTAAGGTGGGGGAAGTTTCTGATGAGCTCCTCGAGTCTGAGAAATCAAGGAGAGACTCACCATTCACTTCTAATATTGGATAGATTTTGTGGAAAAAAAATTACTTGTCCATAAAATTTACAATCAACTCTTTTCAAGTCTCAATACTTCCCATGTGGTAGAGTTTTAAGTCATTACTTATCTTTTAACTCCAAAGTGTACCGTCTCACAAAGTTGTACAAATGTTTGTAGGTGTAAGGTTGGAAGATATATATCCTTAAGCCCAAAGGCAAATGAAAATAGGATGTATCCAACTGCAGGTTGAATAAGGATTTCAAGAAATACACAATCTTCTAATCTCCACCTTAAAAGACAAAAGAGACTAAAATATATTGGAGCTATATAAGTGTCCGAAGGTACAAGTAAAAAATAAAAAATGTTTGGTTAAATATTTAAAAGCGACTTATATTTTTCTATAAATTATTTTAAACTTATTCCAATAGGTTTTAAGCATAAAAATTGTCAAAAGCTTATTTCAATGAATTAAATTTTTATTTTGACAAATCAGATTTAAAATACGGATTTGAAACGTGGGCCTTGATTTTTATACAATGATTTTTTTAAAAAAAATTTACCCGCATAACCACATGAAATCTTTTTTTTTTTAGAGCGCGATTGTGTGTCTACTATCTAATATAAATATTTTAAAATTATTTATAAATTAGAAATCACTCTATATTGTTTTTATTAATTATTATAAAAATTAACAATTTTCTTATATATAAAACTATATGATTGAATATCATCATTTTATTTAAATTAATTTTTTTAATACTAGTTGTAAGTTTGTAAATACAAACAAGGACAAAACATATCAAATCAATGTCAAGACAGCGCAGTCGACCTAAGAAAAACCGCCTGTGTTTAAATGTTTGCCAAAAGTTGCCCCCAACAATTACAATAACAACTGCTGCAACACTTACTTATGAAGTACTCCTACTAGAGAACAGAAATCCTACTAGAGAACAGAAATCGCGAACTTAAAAGTGTGTATTTTTTAGTGTTTGGTTAGTAAGTTTAAGCAATCTGTGGATGTAATATCATTGAAATAAACATTCCTTTGATAGACATTTAAATTTTAAATAAAATACACCATAATTCAGGAAACTGATGACACTTAAATTACGTCTCATCTAAGTAATGTTTCTGTCTAAAATATCTTCATAATTTAAAACTGATAATAACTTATTTTAATTTTCTCGTCTTATTGATTGTCTAGCCATAGGTAGGGGAATTGAACTTGTCAAAACCAAAACTTATTGGGATACACGACCAACCATATTCCCATCGAATTTCATAAATCATAACTATCTTTTTCTTTTTTTTTTTTACTTTTTTCATTTATTGAATATACATGTAACCAAGCGAAAGAGAAGAAAGAGCAGGGGAAAATAACAGGAGTAAGTGCTTCAGGTTTCCTCAACTATCGGCTACTTGCCATTTGTGTTCCTTATTTCGACCACTCCTTTCACTACGGTCCCTACGGCTATTCTTGAAGGCTTTGGATTCTGCGTTCCGCAACTTGGGAACCTCTTTTGACCAGCAAGAACTTGCGTTCCAAAGAGAGAAAAAACAAAACAATAACGATGTCAAAATAATAGCATTATTCTTACCCCAAAAGATCGTAACTGTTAAGCTTACGAGAATCCAGTATATTCCTACGCATTGGAACTTCTTTTGCTTCTCTACTTGGTCTTTAGTGGACCCACTCTTGGATATATTCGATTCAGATACGGGCGAGTTTGAAGATGAAATCGATGAAGACCATTCAGGGGCCTTGATTTTTTTAACATTAGTCACCACTAAAGCTTGTTTCTCATCACGAGTTGGTAAAGTTTCTGCGTATACCGAATAATCACGCTTTGATCCAAAACAATTTTGGCCATGACGATTTTTATTGTGAGCTCTTGTATTCTGCCAGGCAAAGATATTCAAGATGATAATTAATTAATTATATTCTTTTTATTTAAATATACGGTCAATTTATTTACGAAGGAGGCAAAGTAATGTTGATTTATAAAAAAGACTACTAACCAACACGGTTTCGAACAGCACGGCTTTAATCACCTTAGAAAACGTTCGCTTTGGAGGATTAGGCACAACCTGAACCAACTTCTGTGCCAAGTCTTGGTCCGAAAACGTGGGTTTGGTCGTTGAATGCTTCGTTTCATGTTTGTCTTCGACGGGGATACACGCAAAACGATGAGTAGCGGAGCGATCAACGTCAGCACTAGACTCGAGCATGGAATCTATATCGACCACGGGACGGAAACAGGTTAAGAACTTGTTCTTTGAAACGTTTCTCATAGTTTTCCCTTGTTGCGTAACGCGGAGATAGGAGATAATAATTATGAATTAATGGGCTTTGGTTTGGAGAGTTAGGAGTATATATTATTGAGTAAAATATAGGGGACAAGGACGAAAATAAAGAGGAGCACTTTGCATTTGACGAAAGAGTTTTGGATTTTGTGGTAAATAGAATTTAGAGGGCCTGCATTTGCAACGATATGTATCTGTATTGACCAAAGGTGAAAGCGAGTGAGGAGGCGAACAAAAAGAGGCATGGGACTTTTCAGGCTACTCCTGAGGTACAGTTTAGCAAGGATGTCATTCCCTTTTCGGGGAACAAAAGACAAGATTTTAAAAAGGAATTTTTGGTTTGTGAAAACGTTTTGTTTTTATTTTTTATAAATAATACACTCATCTTATTACTTTCTTTTATTTTATTTCATTTTTGTTTTTAAATATTTATGTAAAATAAAAATAAAATTATATTTTTATAATTATTTATAAATATATATATTTTCTCCTGCTAAACAAATACTATTTTTAAGAGAATTATACTATTCATACTTTATTATTCAATAACATTTTTTATAACTCACATTTTTTTTATTTTTCTCTCCTAGTGATGCCTAACGGTTTGACACAGCTTGTAGTTTTTTATAATATGCTATTTTAAGTGGTGTTTTTTTTAATGCGCAAGTTATATTTTTTTAATCGCTAATTTTTTAACTTTTAGTTTTTTATATTTATTTTTTTTTGTCATTAAAATATTTATTCATTATTTTTTATATAAAGTAAGATTTTATTATATTCTACTTTTGTTTATTTTCTTCCACTCATAAGATATAATTTATTATTTCTATCCTTTTTTACCTAAGGAATAATTTTATTATTTTTTGTATAATATATTAATAATAATAAATAAGTTTATTTTATTTTTATTATTATATTTTAAATATATTTATATTACACTATTTATTTTAACCATTATATTATTTATAATATTTTTAACTTATACGGTTTAAATTATTTATATAATTATTTTTAATATTATATTTTAATATATTATTTTTAATATAGATACTTCAAAATATTTTAATAATAACATTAATTAATATAAAATTAAATTAAATATATATAAAAATATTATATAAATATATTTATTTATATAATTTTACATTTATCACCTACTTCACACATATAACATAAACTCGTAACCTACATTGTCTACTCTTTTTAGTGATATCTTCCTATCTTTCTTTGTTTATTAAAATTATTGTATTTTATTTATCTCTTCCTATCTTTCTTTGTTTATAGAAACTATTGTATAAAAAAAATGAGTACAAATACAATTACTCTTCTTAAAGTTAGAGCAACCGACCAGCTTGGATTGTCCCTTTGTATTGATAACAAAGTAAAAGTATATATATACATATTTTATTTCTTATTTGTAATTCATTCTTAATTTAATTTTTATATTAAAAAATTATTAAATTAATTTTTATATGTATAATTATTATTTGTTTAGTTTTTATTGTCATATAATGTTATTTCTAACGATTTTACGTGAATTTTAACACTTTATAGGCATAATAATTTGGTCTGTAGTTTATCTCTTTTTAACTCTAAATAATTTTCATCTTCTTTCATTTAAACAATGTTGTGCAAATAAACCAGTTATAAGAAAATCAAATAATTTAAAATAATTTTTCATTACTAGAAAATTTAAAATTTGCTACAAAATAATTTTGTGGCTAATTTTAAAATTAATAGTTATTTTGTAGCTAATTTCTAGTAAAAATAATTAGCTACAAAATTACTACAATATTGAATGGTAGCATGAAATAAGTAGCAAATTAACTAGAAAAATAATGTTAGTTAATTTGTTGTAAATTTTTTAAAATTTATAGTTATTTCCTAGTTAATGTGTAGTAATAAGAAGTATAAATGAATATAACTTCAATTTAGCTAGAAAAAATAATTTTCTAGTTAATTAATAGTTAATTAGCTAAGATTTAGCTACTAATTTAAATAATAGCTAAAATTAGTAACAAAATCAAAAAATTCTTCTAGTTTAAATTAAACATATTTATTCTTTGAATTTGGATAGAGTGTATTATTTCTTCTAATCGATCTTGCTACATCGCATCACAAACACCACTGTTATCAAAACTCCTTCATCTGTTTAACATAGTCCAAATACTTGAATTAAATTTGAATCAGAATTAACTACATATAATTCACACTACTTGATATATTTTATTGTTATTATAGTACATTTTGATGCAACCTTTGGGGTTGTCTTGCTTCATAAGTCATGTTTCGAGGAGCACCATGTAGAGTTCTCCCCCTTCTATTATTTCAAGTACCATCAAATTTTAATACCTTTGATAAATAAAAAAAAAAAAGAAAATTAGAGAAAATATATGAAAAAGTTTAGAGGATAACGAAAATAATTATAGAGAATGAGATTTATATATATATTTTTATATAAAAGGATATATTTTTATATAAAAAGTACTTATGATAATAAAGAAAAGAGAAGAGTGTATTTAGTAAATAGAGAGAATAAGTAGCATAAGCGAATTGGAAATGTGTGCATCAAGCAGTGATTGTGATGGGCTTTATCACATAACAGGTGTGTTGCCACGATGACGGGCCTTTGAAAATGGACTAATGACTATATGTATAAAAACCTCTTAGAATCCTGTTAGAGCTGGACCACGTTAGATTCTTGTCGTAAAGGATCTTGTTTAAGAATTTTAATACTAGGTGCATGTAATATTAGAAATTTAGAAAAAAAAAATCATTGCTACTAAATTAAAATAAAACCAATTATTCTAGGGATTATGACAAACAAAACTAGATTTGAGTCTTATATTAACGAAAACCGTAGAGGGCCTTGTTAGGCACCCACCGAGTCTATAGAATTGATATCATGGCAACCTTGAGTAAATTGGAAACTGATTAGAAGGAATAAATATTTAACAAGGAAACAAGCATGAATAAAGAATGAGATATAGCATTTAGGAATTTTAGAAATATTAGAGTGGACGCTAAGAAAGAGATGACAAAAATAAAACTATAAAAGCGAACAGTATTATTTCTGTTATTAATTAAGAGTATATAATCTCATAATTTATTTCATAGTATAGGTATGATGTCTGCTTTTGAAGCATGCAATAAGATCTATGCATAATCTAAACTCTAGAAAAATTGTATTGATGTGTCATAAAACTTAATAGGGTAGATAAACCAATTAAGTTGGATCGATTTAGGTAGAATTATGAAAAAGGATTAGAAAGAAATAACTTAGGCATTTGGACCTTAGTTTCAACTAAACCCAAATAATGACTCAAGTTATTAGAGAAAAAGACGGATTTTGAGGCTTGTAATCTTTTTATGAAAATTATATTACAAAATTGTCCCCCCTCCCCCCAACTTTTAAGGACATTGAGACTAGGTGGAGAGAAAAAAGAAAATCGCTAGAAGACAAGATATTATTATTATTTGCATGCTTCTACATGTTAAGAGTAACCCAAAATCCTGGGTTTGGGATTAAGTAAATTACCGCTCAAATTGTTATACTAGATAAAATTAGCATCACCTCGGTTAGTAAAGCTATATTCGATATTTTCTAATATTGTTGTTTTGTTTGTGTGCTTTCTTGAATTTTTTTATCATTAAATTCATTTATTGATTATATATAAATAAGAAGCATACCAAATGAATCTTTTTCAGTGTCTTTGGTTTGGGCGGGGGGAATCAGATAATTAAACCAAATAAAATATAAGACTAGTAGAAAAATATTATTATTTGAAAACGGCATCTCTTTTTTTTTTTATTATTATAGCTAGTCATACTAATTGAAATTAAGAATAACTAAAGTGAAGAGAAAAAAAAAAGAAGAAGGTACTCAGTTCACAACTTTTGAACATGATCTTGTTTAACTCACATGCATGTTCAGTGTACGTGGATTAATTGTATAAAATATTATTTTAATAAATAATTATATATATATATATAACTAATAAATATACAACTAACTATTGTTATGATCAATTGCGTAAAATAAATTTATGTTTGAATATGTTGAATAAATAGTGTTTTAAAATAATCTATTTTATTTAATTTTTTAAAAGAATTATTTTATAATAAAATTACAAGAGTATAAAAAATATTTGTAACAAATTTTGTATTCAAATTAATCAATTGTTGGAAGAAAATGAAAAGGAAAAAATTAACTAAAAAATAATTTGTAATTATAATCCCAATTTTTTTTATCATAAAAACATATTTTAATATTGAAATTATAATATTTAATTACGATAGAAATTAAGAAATACATTTGATTAGTAACAGTTTTCTTTTTTCTATCATGAAAGTTGAAAATGAATTTAATCCAAAAACGCGTGACTGATTTTTACACTTAGCTGTCACTGTTAGTTGCTCAGTTAAGCTGCTAATTTTGTTGTTGCTTGTGATGTTATTTTTTATTTTTTTGAAACAGATGTTAAATTTGATAAGGATGTAAAGTAGAATGATATCAATGAGTTGGGTTGCTCACATAATCCAACTCATAACGGAACAAGTTAAGGGGTGGGCTGAGTCAACCTAGTTGATATTTTTTTTTCTCTAAATACTGGATTGATTATTTAGTTAAATATTACTTTATTCAATATAATATTTTATAAAATATTATAAAGTTTATATTATTTTATAATGATGAAATTTATGATAATAATTTTTAAGAAAATAATATTTTATAATTGTGGCCACGTTATATTTATATTTAGATTATATATATTTATTTGATAAATTAATTTATTTGCTGAAAAGAGACGCACTCTTGGATCGAAAACGTTAAGCATAATTGTAATCATTTCTCACAAATACAACTGAGAACGTACACTTTACTACTTGCACACACAAATCAGAGTATTCACGTGGGTGCATACGAAGGTGGAAAATTAATATGCCGATGTACATGTATCTCTTGAATTCTATCAAATTTCAAATAAAAAACACCTTAATAACAATAATAAAAATAATCAATACTAAAACCTAACCTCTCAAACGTGACGGATGGCGGCTCTATGACATGGACAGGTGTAGGGACCCGTATTAAGCGTGTGTATGTATGTGCCAGACACCGATAACTTCAATTATATCAATTTTCAAATCTAATACCTTATTAGTCAACACTAAAACCTAATCTCTAACTGGGCTGGTCCCATGTCATTTACAAGTGACACTACCGTATAAACATTTTTTTTTACACAGTTTAAGGTTGTTAAATACATGATGACTAACACATTAAAATTAATATATGTGAGAAATAACACAAATTAAAAACTTTGTTGGTGGTTTGAAAATGTTAAAAAGATCAATTAGTGATCCCATAATTGGCAAGGCAAAAACATTTTCTGTCACTAAATTTGGCTACTAATTCACGTATTTTTAACAGTGAATTAATGCTTTTAAATGTTGTATTTTATAAAATTCGGTAAGACAAATGTATTTTTTAATAATAAATATTTGCAATTATATATATATATATATATATTAAGCTTATGTATGTGTATATGCCCATAAACGGATAACTTGAATTCTATCAATTTTCAAATTATATAACTTATTAGTCAATACTAAAACCTAACTCAAACTGTGATGGTCCCATGTCATTTACAAGTGACACTACTAAATAAACAAGTTTTTTATATATATATTTTAAGGTTGTTAAATGCGTGAGAACATATATTAACATTAAATATGTGAGAAATAACGCAAATTAAAAACTTTGTTAGTGGTTTGAAAATGTTAAAAAGATAAATTGGTGATCCCATAATTAGCTAGGGAAAAACAGTTTTCTGTCATTAAATTTAGTTACTAATTCATGTATTTTTAATAGTGAATTAATGCTTTTAAATTTTGTATTTTATAAATTTCTGTAAAACAAATGTATTTTTTATAATAATAAGTATTTGCAATATATATATATATTTGTATAACATACAAAAGTCAAAATATACTTAAATTTAAAAATAAGAAAAATTAATTAAAAAAAGAAATGAAATTTTTAATGAAAATTATTGGTTGACTTATTTACTTTTATTTGTAATTTCGAGTCAGCATCTAATAAAAGGTTTCAAATATATTTTTTCATTATATTCGCGATTTTTTTATGTATAGCTCATATATAAAGGGTCAATATATACATTTACTGCTTTAAGTTTAACCGCTATAAAATTCTCAATACATTATTGTTTTGCTTTATAATTGATGCATTACAAAAACTATTTTTTCTGTGGTAGCTAGCTAGCTAGTGCGAAAGTCTCTGAATTAAGATTATTTTGCTTAATTTTCAAAAAGCAAATTTATAATACATATTTCTAGAACGTACAGCTTTTATATTAAAGCAATGAATTTAATTTAAATACATTATTTTTTTACAATGTCTTCTAATTATAATAATTATGTACAACAAAATTAATAAATTTTGTAATAATTACTCTTAAAATTATATTTACGATTATTTCTAATTAATTAACCGTATAATTTTTTTTTATATGGACGGTATTTGAATATCATACTTTAAAAGTAATGTTTTATATTTTTTAATTTACATAATTATTATATTTCAAAATGTATCTTTTAAGTAAAAAATAACTCTTCTTTTTTGTTTAAATATTTTTTTATGTGAATTGAGTGAGTTTACTTAAAAATATGACATGTCTCTAGATTCAACCAGCGTCTATAAAAGTAGTTACAGATAATTTGCCAATAATGTTAGTCTTTGTATTGGCAGCAGGATTTATGTCTTTTGAAGATATTAACTAATACTTATTAATTAGAATTAAAAAAAAAAGTATTCTAAAAAACAATGCCCCTAAGTTTCGGGTATAAAACAGATGGAGTGAGTGATGTTTGACAAGATACTTGGTATCGCTGGACCACAAAACGAACTAGGTCGTCCAAGTGCATCTTCCCGATTTATCGTGACAGACAAATAGTAAGTGAAGAAAACATGTTTTCCATGTTTTACACCGGAGAGATTGTTTAGATTGGGCAGAAATGGATTTAAGATAGATTTTTAGCCACGAATTAGTGCATAATAAAATGGTAAACAGGTGAAATAGTATTTATAGGGGAGGTGGTCTGTATAATAATTCTGAGGGTCTCTTTCAGCCTACCCGACGCAATAAATAGTTATTGAATCCCGTAATTCTGAATTTCTGAAAAGAAATGACACGACATCACAATAGGAGGCCCAATAGCCAATAAAAACAGAAACGGTGAACCACTATTTTGTTTATGCAAGATTAATTAAAACCATGAGTTTAATTGTCCAGAGTGTAATTACATTCTTATACAATTTTTCTTTTGTCACAACATTCTTATACAAATTAATTTATAGAATATATTGTAAAATACTGAAATTAAAATATACATTAATATAATCTATATAAATTGATAGTATTAATAATTTATCTCTTAATTTCTATTCGTTTTTGTTATTTCAAATAACTTGTTATGAATTATTTTTAATATAACTATATTTATAAAAATATTATTTTTAATTAGGCATAACTAAATAATTATGATTTTATAATATTATAATATTTATTTGGTAATAATAAATATATATGATTTTTAATTCTCTATTTAAGTTTTTTTTATATATATAATGTAATTTTCACGAATATTAAAAAGTTAAAATTTTCTAGTGATTGTTGAAAAAGTTTGGAGTGTTGAATGTGGGTTAGAAGTGAATTTGTATTTTTTTTTATTAAACTGATGATTATATTTTGATAATTTTTATATTTTTGTTTTTATGATAATTTTTATATTTTTGTTTTTATATTTAAAGTTACTCGTTTTAGTTCGTATACAAGCAAATGTAATTTTCACGAATATTTAAAAAATTAAAATTTTCTAATGATTGTTGACAATGTTTAGAGTGTTGAATGTGGATTAGAAGTGAATTTGTATTTTTTTATTACACTGATGATTATATTTTGATAATTTTTTACATTTTTGTTCTTATATTTAAAGTTACTCGCTTTAATTCATATACAAGCAAAATCTTTACATTTTAGTTCCTACTATTAAATATAATTTAGAGTTGTTGATAATGATTTATGTTTTAGTCTCTATAGTTGTATTATTTTTATTTTTTTTACCTTCATACCTACATAATCTTTATATTTTAGTCTATACATATATAAATTATTCATTTTAATTTCTATATATAATGTATGGATATGTTTGGATAAACTTCTTTATAAATATTCATAAGTTAAAATTAGTCAATGCATAAACTAAAGAGAGAGTTTCTATAAGTTAACTTATACATAAGTTAATTTTAACTTATGAAGAAGTTTATTTCATTTTTTTTTCATTTACCTCTCTTAAGAATACTTATAGAGAAGTTTACCTAAACAGGTCTTATATCTTCAATAACATTTTAGCATAATTCAACAATTTTCTTTTTTTATTTTCCTTCACATCTATTACTACTCCACCAAACAATACCACATTTTACATTTCTTATTTCTCACTCATTTCTTCTCCCTCTTCCCTATTTTTCACAATATATATCTATCCTACCAAACCAAAGAGAACATTAAACATATTGAAAAAGATTTGATTCCTAATTTTAAATATTTAAAAAAAATAAATTTATTCTTGTCACAACCTAGATTGTGACGGTAAGCTGGGTAGGCCGAGACTAAGTCGGCCACAAAGGAGTCGCCACCGGCGTTTTGGTTTAAGGAACGCCAGGAAACCTAACGGAAAGGCTGGTCTTGAATCAGGAATATGGGTTCGGGAGTTGGTTACACGCTAAAGATAAGCGGCCTAAAGACATGCTTTATCACTTGATAGTTACCCTTAGCTAGCTATATGGGAAAAGGGATGGTGCTTGTATTTGGGTTGTGTTTTTTGGTCTAAGTCCCTGGGAAGGGGAGGTTCGTGTAAGGTGCTCTTGGGTTTTGGGATTTAAGATTTGAGGTTTTGAGGTTTTTGACTGATAGAGGTATGCCCTCTGGCTTACGTACCTCGGCTTTGAGAGATACAAAAGTCTACGTAATTCCAGGTGAGGATGTTCTTTAGAAAGGGTGAGGCGGTCGGCCACCAGGCTTTTATGGGAGAGGTTCGAGAGATTTGGGAGGCTTGGGAGGCTTGGGAGAGGTTTGAGATTTGGCTTAGTTTTAAAAAATTGCTCTCCCTTCACCTCTTCATTTGAGGCTTTTTATAAAGCTTGAGATTGGGCTTTAGTGGTGGCCCCATATCCTGATTCTCTCCCCAGAGTCTTTAAGTCGATTCTTACTACTTTCCAAGATATTATTTTATGAGTAAAGGTGGGTCCCGGGAAGACTCAGTCTTGGGAAGACTCAGTCCCGGACAGTTTTGGGGTACAACAATTCTATAAATTTATACCATTCAAGATTATATCTACTTGTTTATTATGAGGTATATTTGATTCATACAAAATAAAATTTATCTTATATTATGTATAAACAAGATACCTAAATATTATAAATCAATACTCACTACAAAAAAAAGTCGAATTAGCGACGGAAAATAAACGTCGCAATTAGCGACGACATTAGCCACCAAATTTTTTAATAATAAAAAAATGTTTTTTTAGCGATAGAATTAGTCACCGAATTTAAAAAATTAAAAAAAATAAAAAAAAAATTTAGCCACCGAATTAGTCACGGAAAAAATGGAAACCCAGGAGGTACCTTTTGCCACCGATTTAGCCACGGCAAATCTGAATTTTTAATAATAAAAAAACGTTTTTTTAGCGACGGAATTAGCTACCGAATTTAAAAAAGTAAAAAAAAAATATTTAGCCACTGATTTAGCCATGGAAAAAATGGAAACCCATGAGGTACCTTTTGCCACCGATTTAGCCACGGAAAATCTGAATTTTTAATAATAAAAAAACGTTTTTTTAGAGATGGAATTAGCCACCGAATTTAAAAAATTAAAAAAATAGAAAAAAAATATTTAGCCACCGAATTAGCCACGGAAAAATTGGAAACCCATGAGGTACCTTTTGCCACCGATTTAGCCACGGAAAATCTGAATTTTTAATAATAAAAAAACGTTTTTAGCGACGGAATTAGCCACTGAATTTAAAAAATTAAAAAAAAAATTTAGCCACTAAATTAGCGGCGGATTTTCAAAAATTCGAAAAAAGGTTTTCTCTTCTATTTTTCCCTCTCTTTTTCCTTCTCCCTCCTTTATTTAAACACACCTCCACCACCATTACTCCCTCTACCACCATTATTCCCTCCTCTCATTCTCTGTCGCCGCCACCGCCACTACCGCCGCCACCACCGTCACCACCGTCACCACCTCTCCCTTCCTTTCTCTACTCTTTTCTATTCTCCACCCACCTCTCTTCTTCCATAACCTCCACCACTACCTTTTTTTCACCACTTCCTTCCCTCCCTTTCCTCTACTTTCTCCTACTCTTATTCCTCCATCCTCCCCCCTTCCCTAACCACCAAAAATCAACCACCACCACCTTCCTTCCATTCCTTTTATCTCCTCCATTTCCTCTCTTTTTCCCCCTTCTACCTCCATCTAATTATTTAAAAAAAAAAAAAGCGACCAAATTATTTAAAATAAAAAATTAAATAGACACCGAATTAGTGATCGAATTATTTAAAATAAAAAATCAAATAGCCACCAAATTAGCGACCGAATTATTTAACATAAAAAATCAAATAACCACCGAATTAGCAACCGAATTATTTAAAATAAAATATCAAATAGCCACCGATTTTTGCGATCGACAATTTTCGGTCGCTAAAATTCCAAAATACATTTACCTATCGAATCATATAGCCACCGAAAATTTCCGTTGCTAATTTTGCCACCGAATACAATTCGATGGCTAATTCATTTAGCAATTAGGGTTTTACCCACCGATCAATTTCAGTCGCTATTTCCGTCGCTAAATGGTTTAGCCACCAAATATTATATTTTGCCACCGATTTCTTAGGTTTAGCCACCGATTTTGATAGTCGCTAATATTGAATTTTTTTATAGTGACTCAACCATACGTCTCAAGAATTACAAATAATAAAAATATCATTTTTAATAATTTACTTTATATTATAAGACTGCACATAATTTTGTTTGTATAAATACTTTAACAAGTAACTGCGAGACTAATTGGCCCTTTTTTGTTAAAAATAAAATCACAGACGACGATGGTAGGCACTTTCAATCAAAATAGTCCATCTCAAAATCTTATCTATCCGAAACAATCTCAATCAGTTAAATAGTTTTTTTTTTCCAATTTTTTTAGTAAATAGTTTTTTTTATTAATTTAGTAAAAAAGTCTTGTTAAATCGTCCATTATGCTTATACTTATAATTATTATTTAGTCCAACTCAAAATCTTACATATCCCAAAAATCTCAATCGGTTAAATAGTTTTTTAAAACTTTTTTTAGTAAATAATTTTTTTATTAATTTAATAAAAAAGTCTTGTGAAATTGTCCAATTGCACGTGCTTATACTTATAATGGTTAGATATTAATTTAAACATAATTTACTCCATATATTATTGCATATTTTTAATTTAATTTTTATACAGAAAAATTTATTAAATCAGTTTTTATACATGTAATTATTATTATTTTAATCTCTATCAGCATATATTAATAGTCAATTTGCGTACGTATTTTTAATTTAATATCGATACATGTAATACATTCTTAATATTTTTAATTTAATCTTTCTATATGAAAACCAAATTAAAAATATAGTATATGTATATAGACCAAATTAAAATATACTACATATATAAAAATTAATTAAAAATTCATAATAAAATTAATAGTGACATAAGAACAAATCAGTTTTACACATATAAACATTACCACAAATATATTTATAATTTTTGCAACATTTAAAAATATTAAAAATATAAAAAATTACTTATTAATTATAGTAATATTTTAACATTGTATATGACCAGCAAAGTGTCATTAATAATGTTAAAATATTATTAAAGATATAAAAAATATTATTAAAAAAATATTAATAATATTTTTATAATAAAATATTCCTAAAAGTGATATATGTAGTAATGTATTATAAATATAATTTAAACAATACAATATATATATATATATATTATTTATTTATTTATTTTCTTCTTAAAATAAGGAGATGAATTTAGAACCTTATCTCTTGTGACCGTTGTTCTAATTTCTAAACTTCTCAATATAATCTTTAGCAAAGTCTAATACTCTTATAGCCATTCTAGTTTTTTCTTCCCCCTCTTCGTAAAACTCTTACTCTTATTTATACTATTAATCTTAATTAAATTAGAAAAAGTTCCAAAATACGGAAACTAAGAAACAATGTTAGAAAATATAAAAACTGATAAATAATTATAAGTAAATAAGGAAACAAGTTACAAAATATCTTAAGTAAATAAAAAAAATACAGAAACTATGAAATAATGTAAAATTATAAAATAATTTTGTAATTATAGCATTATATTTAAATAATTTATATTTAAAAAATAATTTTGTGACTATATCATGTGAATTAATTTTAAAATTCAGGGAAAGGGACTCCTGTCTTGCTAACATGATAATGGAAATGGTAACGGGTTAGTACCGTCACGTTTCTATACATGCAATTTAAATTTAAAAAAAAAAAAAAAAAAAACCTGCACGTGGTAACTCACGTGCTGCAGTTTGTGAAGATCATTGTATTTGTTCAATTACAACACATTAAATCACGGTTTCGTGCAATTACACACGGAACTACGATTGGGGTGCAGTCGAAAAGACTATTAATTACGTCCATCACGAAGACAATGATCATCTTGAAAGAGATACCCCGAATCTTCGTGGACCCTGATTTATACTTGGTTGTGAATAAATGGTATATATAGTAGCAAACTTTTGGTCGAGAGGCAAAGAAAATCAGATTTGGTCTTTCTGCCTATTACCAATACTCTGTCTCACTCACTGCTACTCCTAGACTTTGGTGACAGATATAGACACTGAAAGAAAATCACTTGAAGAGATGTTGAAAAACACTTGCACCGTTAAAAGTAGACTTAGGAAAGGAACATGGACACCAGAGGAAGACCAGAAATTGATTACTTATGTTACTAGATACGGCCACTGGAATTGGAACCAGATCCCCAAGTTTGCAGGTACCTCAAAATCCCTAATTCTATTTCTGTCAACTCTTGGCTGGAGAACCAATTTTTCCTAATCATCATATCAGAAACTATGAGCATCATTACCATCAACTTATATAACCACCAACTTAGTTTTCTATGGATTTTAATTTTAATTAAATTGTCTTTTCTTTTATATCCCCTTCATTTTTTAGGTCTTGAGAGGTGTGGAAAAAGTTGCAGGCTGAGGTGGCTGAATTACTTGAGGCCGAATATCAAAAGAGGAAACTATACTCAAGAAGAAGACGAAACTATTATCAAGCTACTCCAACGTCTCGGTAACAGGTATATGAAATTGAGGAACGCAGTAAATAAAACCTTTATGTTTTCGTATAAGTAGATTTTATGTCGAAATTCTTCCAATCGTGTAACAAGGGTATATAACGCTAAACACTACCAAACGTCTACTAAGTTTAGAAGTTGTTGCAAGCACTACTTCTGTTCCAACCTGTGGGAGAAGGGAAGAACATCACACCAAATGAAATTGAAGATGAAGACTCGGACCAAGAGTTTCAGGATAACAAATTTTATCAATTTCAATTCAAACATGGATTTAATTCTGAAAAATATTTACCATAAAAAAATTGAAATCCTTATCTTAAAAAATACCTTGAGAAAGGGTAGATATACGTAACTTTTCAATAAGATAATATTTTTTAAACATTAAATCCTAAATCCTAAAATATTTATCATAAATTTTTTTTTATCTAAAATAAATATCTTTAAAAGGATAGATATACAAAACCTTTCAATATGATAATATTTTTTAAATCTTAAACTCTAAAAATATTTATCATCCAAAAAAAGAAAAAACGAAATTTTTATCTAAAAAATACTTCAAGAAAAGACAAATATATATAATTTTTTCATGAGATAATACTTTTCAACTCTCTCCAAACATACATAATATGTTTTCTTATTTCAACATGATATAAATATCTGAATTTTATATTTTTAGATACTCACAACTATTGTTGATGTTAAGTAGAATGACTTTAAACTGTAAAATTATTCTAGGTAGGGTAAAAACTTGCTTAGCAAGGATGAAGTCCATGACATGGTTTATCCAAATTTTAACAAAGATGAATGTAAATATAAATATTATATTATTTATCTCATCTTATACCTATACATTCACTTGTTATATATAATAATTTAATAAAAATATCTTATATATAATTATATATTTTATTAATTATTAATTTAATTACTAAAACGGTAAAATAGAGTATTGTCTAAATATGATTCTATTAAAAATTGGAACTATAGCTGTATAAATAAAAATGAGTTACCAGTTGCACTTGCATCTTAATAAATTTAATTAAAAAAAATATTCCAAACCTCTTTATGGATTTGGTAGTCTAAATATAGTTCTATTAATTATTGATATATATAACTGAACTAATGTGTCGTGGTTTCATGCTTTTATGGTTGATGTTTGTATTGTTTGCACTATAATATTTTTTTTATTTTGTTATTAATTTTAACTATCATTTAAATTAATAGATAAATTCTAACTAGTTAACTATTAATTAATTAGAATAATATTTTTTTAACTAAATTTAAGTTATATTTATTTATACTTTTTATTACTACAAATTAATTAGAAAATAATTACAAATTTTAAAAATTTACTACAAATTAACTAAGATTATTTTCTTAACTAATTTGTTACTTATTTCATGCTACCATTAATATTATAGTAACTTTGTAGCTAATTATTTTTACTACAAATTAGTTACAAAATAATTATTGATTTTAAAATTAGGCACAAAATTATTTGGTAACAAATTTTAAATTTTCTAGTAATGTTATACTAATTTAATAATTTTGTGTTGTAAATTTGATACTCTAAATTTGTATTGTTTATGATCTAGTGTAGAATTAATGTAATTTTTGTTGTTTACTTTTTCATGTAAATTAATCATTGATGAAATTTCACTTAAAGTGTCTCCATCAAAGGAACCTGCACATGATGTTTAATTTTATAATGGTTATATAAAATTATTACACCATTAAATTTAAGAATGAATATATTTTTAAATTGTTTGGTGATGAGTTACGCTTGAATAACTTAAGGTTATTTTGAATTTTATGTTTGGATTATTAAATTATGCTTGAATGATTTAAAAATAGAATTTTAATTTAGTTGTACCTATTTTTTCATTAATATTTTTATATTGATTTATTTACAAATGCATAAAGGCGAATATGGATATATAAGCATTAAAAAAAAGATTAGTAGTTCTCTGTATAAGCTTAAAAAGTTGTTCACATTATAGTATATCACACTATATAAACTTAGTCTCCTGTTAAAGATTATAAGAAATGATAACATTTTCTTTCCTCAAATACTTCCACACTTGTTAGAGCGATATGTATTCTATCTGGGTACACACCTCTCTGCAACTATGGTTACATCTTCACAAGAAGTTGTTATTATAATTGTAGAGAATCACCTCTAAATAACTTCTTAGATAAGAATCAATTAACTATTTTTTACATTATTTTAAGAGTTGGTTGCTTTAAAAATTATCACCGCTTGTATACTAATAGTAATAACAATTTTCATATTAGTTTATTGTGAACAAGAAGTTTATTAAATTTTCTAGTTGATATTTTCTACAGAAACTTTCCACGTGTGTGTTGGTTCCACAAATTATTATGTCCAATATTCACATGCTAGGACAATTAGGCTTACATGTTTCTTAAAGTTATGGATGTTCGCTTATCAATTTATGTTGTCATATTTTGATGTACGAGAGGAAATTTTAGGGTAAAAAGATTGTTAAGGATTAGGTTTTGGGTAGAATTTTAGGGAAACTAACAAAATATAAAAATAATTGAAGTAATAAAAATGAAATGAAACTAGGATAAAATACAAAAAAAAATGTTATTTTTATTGATTAAAAGAGTATTGAGTATTATAATTGTGTTTGTAGTGTAATTTTTATTTAATGAAAGTTAGATAATTAGTGTAAATATTAAAGGTTTACACTAATAGCATAATATATTATAGTAATATTTAATATAGTAATTGTATATGTTAATTTTATACACTAATAGAATTTCCTATTAATATATAATTTATCATAATATTAAGATAAAATTATAAAAGTAATTAATATGATTTTATTAGATAAAAGTCATATTATTAGAAATTAAGCAAACATTTAATCATCAGTATATAATTTTTTTCTTTGTATTTTTTATTTTAATATTATGATATATAAATAATTTTATTTTTCATAGTTTTAATTACTTTTGTACTTTTGAAATCAATAAAAGTAGTCCAATCTAACTATTAATATTTTGTCCAATTTTTAACATTTAATCTAGCATAAATTATATTTTGTGTCAACATATCTAAATGACCTGACATAACATGTATTAAAAGATATTCTCATGTTTTTTTTTTTTATAGAAGACTCTTTTATCAAATCATAAAATATCATTCTCTAGTTGGTTCTTCATTAATAACGAGATAAAAATAATAATCATTAAGCGCAAAATTTATATTTAGTTTAAATATGTTTTTATTTTCTTAAATTTAAGTTTTTTTTTAATTTGATTCTTCAAATTAAAATTTTCGTCTTTTAATATTCTAATTCCAAAAAATTATTAGTTTTAATCCTTAACGTAAATAATATTAAAGACTTCTTTTATGTACTGAACGATATTTAATAACGTCTACGGATTAAAATTAATAATTTTTTAAATTAAGAGACTAAAAAATATTATAATTTGAAAAACCAAATTTAAAAATACCTGAGAAAATAAAAATATATTTAATCCTGTATATATTTTTATTAGACCATTATGTTATTTGATTCTGTTTGACATATTACAAAATATCATTCACAACCTCTTTAAAGTTTAAAGGTGGACAAAATATTACAAATTACAGCAAATTTCATTGTTTAAAAAACTATAATTAAAATTTTAGAGAATAAAATACTAATTTATCAGAGACTAAAAATATAACTAAATCTATATTTTTAATGAAATTAAGTAGGGTTATAGGTTGTTAGTAATAATGCTAACAACCCACATACACAGCGAAGCTAAAAAAAAAATTAATACAGTTAAAAATTTGAGTTCTTTGATTCTACATTTGATTTTCATTGTTTTCTTACTGGAGTTATGTTTATTTAATTTTTTTATATATGTTATCAGTTTTGTTTGTTAACATATTATTTTATTTTGATAAATATTTTAAAAAATATTTTACTTTTTTATCTATATAATTAGAAATAACTAATTCATAAATATTTTATTTAAAATGTTACTTTTAACATACGTACAGCGCAATTATTTATTTTCTATAAAATAAACATATAGAATTAGTATCTGAAATTTAGTTTGTCGTTTTCTTTATTTATTAATACTGTATTTAATTGATTTTTGTCCATTTTAGAAACTTCTAAACAAACAATCGTATTTTTAAATTTTTTAGATTGGATCCACAGTTTAACTTTTATGTCGTATTAATGAAACATTATCACTTAATTAATTAGAATCGTATATATATGACTTTTAAGTGATTATGGTTAAAGTAAAAAATCTATAGAAAAAATAGGTTAGCAATGTTATAAAGTCATTCAATTACAAATTATTATATATAATAATTTTATAATTTTTATAATAATTATTTTAAAATCATTTCAACAATTATGTATGATTGAATAAAGGTATAAAGTGCATGATCATTAAATTTAAAACTTGTCATAACAAATTGTGATTAAATAATTGTATAAAAACACTTTATATTATCATAATTTATTTATATATTATTTCTATTATTTTATTTAATAAAATAATTTCGTATATTTCATACATCTAACTTTTTTTATTAATAGTATTTTTTTATAATAATGATAATAAATTTTCAATCTATGAACTCGCACAAATTATTGGATTCTCTAGTTACTAAGTAAATTCTAGTTATTGATTAATATTATATTTAATGTAAGTGAAAAATGAAAGAAAGATATGGAAAGAAGAATGAAATATTGCTTAGTTGGTAAAAAAATTAGGAAGAGAAAAAGATCTTTCCACTTTTGAGAAAAAATTCAAAAGGAAGATTTTGTTTGCTTTTTCACTCATAAATTTGTCTTCATCTATTTTGTTATTGCTTTCAAAAAGAGATTGAATTTTATTTTAAAAAATATATTTTTTTTCCTTCTACGTTTTAACTAATTAAATAAATGAAAAGAACATTTTTCTATATTTTTTTTCAAATAACATAAAAATTCTATCTACTTTCCTCTTTTTTGTTGTTTTCTTTTCTTCTTTTCTTAAACTCTTCTTCGCTCGGACTGGACCAAGTATAATTAAGTATCTTAAAGTATAAATATTAGAGATTCTGAAGCTACGTTAATTATGACAATACGAGTAAATAATGTAAGCCCGACGATGTAAATAATTTACTATATTATTATTTAATTGTTAATCATTATGTATGATATTTTTTATTTTAATAATAATTATTCTGAAAATCACACTAATTATAATTTCTGATTAATGTGAATGTGTTTAGTAAGAATCTAATAGTTTATAAATCGGTTTGAGCAAAATAAATTTGTTTAGTATTTTAATTTATTTTAGTAATTCTTAACTTATTTTTATAAATTATTTTAACTAGTCTATAACGTATAATTTATTAATTTTTTTTATTAACTTATTTACAAGTTCTTTATATTTTTTATTATTTTATATTTATCAAACTTATTAACTAGTTTTACTACACTTTCAACTGAATCAATAAACTTAAAAGTTTTTAACTTTTTAAAATTTTTCATTAATTTATGAGTTAGTTTTACTATCACACATTATGTATAGAAATTATACATTAACAAAATTATCCAAAAATAGAATTAAAAAAAAAATGGCTTGCAACATATTAACCATGATAATGGTATAAGGTAGTAGCTAAATGTGAGTAGGTAAATATATATATATAAAATAAAAAGATTTGCCTTACTATGCAGATGGTCTGTCATAGCTGCTCAGCTGCCAGGAAGAACGGACAACGACTTAAAGAACTACTGGCACACCAATCTGAAGAAGCGATATCAACAGAATTCAGAAAAATGTGTGAAGAATCAAGTTTCCGAGTCAAAGGATCAATTCCCAGTTCCAGTTGAAGTACTAATGCCAAACAATGATGGTCCTTTCCAAAACCTTCCAGCAACTTCTCAATCAACTGAATTCTCTATAATCCCAGATTGTATCGCTGCTAATAGCAAAGAAAATTTTGATCCTGAAGATGAATTTGCTTTTGTGTATGGATACCAAGAGCCTATGAACGAAAGCTTCTGGTTGGAATTGGAACCATATGTTGCTGACATTTCGTGCGTTCCTTTTGAGATATTGGCGCCTGAATCCGATTCCTTTAGCCCTGTGCGTGATGTGGAACTCTGGAGTCACGATAATGAATACTATGCGTGTTTGACAGTAGAAAAAAAATATTAGGGTCAATGAAAATAAAAAGAAATTAGGATGAATGTTACTAAATAAAAACTCAAGTTAATTTTGAGAGTTATTTATTTTTTTTAAAAAGTGATAGGTAAGTAAAAAAAACAATGATATTCTCTCATGTATAAATATGGGTGAAATAAAATAAATATATTATATGAAAACTAACTAATTTCTCATCTATCTATTAATTTTCACTTTCTTTTAGAGTAAAGTTATTTTAGATAGATGGGTTTAATGATTAAAATAATTTGAGGTTTAGATAATTTCACACTATCATTACATTGCCTATATTACTTTCTCATAGATGATTTCAATTCACTATAATTATATAGTTTATTTTTAGGTGGATATGCTATCATGTTACATCATGTTCTAACATAAAAATTTATAAAATGATTTTAAATTTCTCTTATAAATAAAATTTAAGTGATTTTTATTTTTATCATAGACAAAATTTCTTAATAATTTTTTTCATATAGTATACTTAAATAAATAAATATATACTTTTTATTGAATTTTTAACAACAACACAATTAATAATAAACTATAATTATAGTTTATATTTTTTTGTTGGATATGCTATAACGTTAAATCCTAAATCTTAAATAAAAAAATATTTTTTATTGAATTTTTTAATTGTATTTACAAATATTTAATGTTTATTTATTAAGTAATTAAAAGTTTTAAGAATATGTATTTAATGTCTCTTAACAAAAAATATTATGCATTTCTTATTGACATGACTATTATACGATTGTTTCGGCATTATTCTTGTCAAGGTTAATTTAAATAAGATAATAAAGACAATTAACAGAGAGATTATGTGTGAATAGATGAATCATGATCATATATAATTCCATTAATGCATTGGGATATTCAACTCATTTCTTACTCCATTACTCTGGTTGAATTATGGGGTCATCAATAAAAGGTTAACATATTTGTTTATGTTAAAAATATTTACCAATATTTATGTTAAATCAGATTCTCAATAAACCCTCAATTTGATTATATATTAATATACTTTAGATCATTCTTATTATAACTTAGTATCATATATTAAAGAATTTACTCGTTTAAGATCTATGATGCATTTTTTCCACATCTACCATGAGGCAAATCAAGTGATGAGTGTTCTAATCGAATATGCATTCTCAAATAGTATAATAAATCATATATTTTTTTTTATTATTTTCCACCTAATTTATTGCTTTTATTATTGGTTGATTCAGCCTCAGTAACATTTAATAGGGATTGTTGATCTTGGAAACTTTTACTCATGTGATAACTCTACTAAATATTTAAAATTTTAAAATTGTCAAATTATATATATATATATATATATATATATATATATATATATATATATATATATATATATATATAATATTTAAATTTTAATTATTGAATATTTTGATATTAGGTAATTTTTAGTTATATTTACTTATATTTGAGACAACCATATTTTATGTTAAATCAATTTATTTATTTAAAGTTTATAAAAATTTGTGAACTTGATATATATTCAATAAGAATTTTAATTTAACAATTAAATATTTGAAACTCAATATATATATATATATATATATATATATATATATATATATATAAAAATAAAATTTCTATTTAATGTATTAACTATCTTGTATATATTTAAAAATTCTTTGAAATAGAAAATGGAAATATTTTACTAATTAAAAATTTAAAATAAAATCAAATATTCTTTTCACTAAAATTTATAATAATGAGACTAAAAATAGTAAAATACAAATATTATTCTTTAATAAAAAATATATAAATTATTTATAAAATTTTGCGTTATATTTTTTAAAATATTAATCATATATGCATATTTTTTTTTTGTTATTTTATCATATGATTTAATAATATTTTATAAAGTATTGTTAGAAAAATTAGAAAAAATATCTATAATTTATGTAGTTAATGAAAATAAAAAATAAATGTTAATATATTTATGTAACTAATATTTATTTTAGTGTAAGGTAAATAACTATATATATATATATATATATATATATATATATATATATATATATATATATATATTAAGTTCTTAAATAATTTTTTAATTCAAGTATCAATTTATTAATTTTATAAAAATAGATAAATATAATTATCAACCAATCATCCTTAAAGAAAAATGTAATGTTAAATAAATTTTAGAAAAATATTTTCTTCATGTTTTTTGAACTTTATATACTTTAAGAAAGAAGAAAATGATAATCGGGAAAAAATAATAAATATAATGTATAATGTTGTTAAAAGAAGGAAATGGATAAACTTTTTAAAATATTTAAGAAATAGATAAAATACAAATATGATAATAGTAGTATTGAAATGCAAAAGGAAAAACATTAATGATGCAATTAAATAATATGTTAACTGTTGTCAAATGGAAATCAAAATTCACATGACAAAAGGTTAGAGTCAATATTGCAAAAAATATTGGAGAATTCCTTTTATAGATAATATAGGTTATTCTTAAGATAATAGTTAATAACTTAATAAATAACTTTTTTTTTATTAAGAATTACAGTTAAGATGTTTAGTTAATATTAAATATTATACTTTCTACTAAAACTTGTTAACTTTTGATTCGGTAACAAAAGCATTGATAGTTATAAAACTTACAAATCAGAAATTTAGTAGTATTGATTAAAAAATTAATAAAAACTATGGTAAGATTTTGACAAAACATATTGATAATATTTTTTATAAATATTTTTATTTTAAATTTTTTATTAGCATTCTAAATATATTTATTAATATCATACAAAATTGTAATATGTACACATGTTAGACGTTAGACGAAAAACAATAAGCCCACTTTTTTATTTTTTGCTATGACGTGAATCTCAGACCTCAGCTCCAATAAACGGAAATTCTAATTTGTTTTATAAGAAGTTGGGTCAGTAGCCCAAACCTTATTTTAATGCCGACATGATCATGGGCTATCCGACCTTGTTTGTGGTGTCTTTTAACAAAACTGTATCACCTACCAAGTTTTTAAGTTTCTTTGTTTAATCTTCAAGGCATTTGCTATGTGTAATTTGACATTAGTGATCATACCTTTCTTCATCAGTTTTTCAAAGACCAACATCGCTTGGATAAGCAATTGGGCTAGTACTTTCTGTGAGTGAAAGAAAATAGATTGATTTTTATTTTCTACTTTGATTTGTGTTTTTTCAATGTATTGGTAGCTGTAATGGTTTAATTGATTTTCATTTTTCATGGAGGAGGAATAAAAGTGATTTTGGAAGTATATTTGCTCGGATCATACTTTTTCTACTTCCTTGGTTTATGACTTCATCGTTAAAATGACTCAATAATTATATATATGAAAGAACAGTACAAAAGTATTGATTTTATTCCCATTACGATTTCTCTATTTATTCGGCAGAGTTAATATTGTTAATATTTCTCCTAAGATTCATTAGGTAAAGAAATGTTAATATTTCTCCTAAGATTCATTATGTAAAGAAATGAAAATCCACGCTGGTTAATAATATTGTATCTTTTAGATAAAATCATGAATACTATTTATAAATATCATGCATAGTTTATATACATTTTTTGAGATTAATGGAACACAAGCCCACAAACAAAAATATGAAAAAAATGTAATAAAAATCAGGATTTTTGGCCTAAAAACCTAAAGGCACAAAAGATCAACACAAATGTGTAGTTTTATCTTTATCTTTTATTTTATTTTTTATATCATTTTATTCTATATATATGGTATTTTATTTATCTCATGGTTTATGCAAATCCACAAAAGGCCCACTTCACATAGTATAAAAAAATGTCATTTGAAGGTTGTAGAACTCACTTATAATACTCTTGACACATGTCATTCTACTCTATCCTTACATACGTGTGTAAAAAAATAAATTCAGTTTTTTTCTTTCTTTTTCTCATGTGAATTTCACAACTCGTCGTTATAAATGTATATACAAACTAATCTAGTCCATTTAACTCGAATTCTTTTAGTATGCATTTAAATAGATTGAGTCAGATTGACCTACTTATTAAATAGATCAAATTTTTTCTTTGTTCATGTCCAACTCACTTAGTTTGCAGGCTAATAAACTGATCCATGAGTCCAACAATAAAAAATTATAAAATCATAAAATAATAAAAAAATTGTTGGCAAACATGAAAAATATTAAAATATTAAAAAAAACTTGAGATTTTATGGACAATTTAGGAGATTGTCTGTGCGGTATAATGAGTTTAGATTTGCTAGTTTCTTGATTGTTTATGTAAAGTTGAAAGAATTTGAATTTTATAGGAAGCTTTATTGACAAGTTTTACTTGTTGAGTTTTTATACAATATTGTGTGGTTAGATATAGCTTAATTGTTGATGATTATGGTGAATTTGAAAAGATGAAAGATGCACTGAAATAATTTGGTGATATGCTATGTAGGGATATTTGTGTGTTGGAAGAAGAAAAGGAGAGGTAAAAGTAGGATCGGAATAAGAGGGGAAGAGAAATAAGGGATAAAAGAAGTAGAAGAAAAGAAAGAAGAGGCTTTGCCAATAGAAATTGCCTCCAAAAATGGTTCACGAAAGAAATATCTTCATTTTAGCATTATAATATTTTACATAAATATCATTTTTAAATATATAACACCAACTTCATAACCTCCATGTTTAGTATAATTGTATAGAGTAGAATATTTAAATTATTTTTTATTTCTAACCTTCCAATTATTTTTTAAACTATTAGTATAATTAAAAATTATGGTTATAGTTTTTCTAGAAAATATTTTAAAACTATTTTTTTATTTTTTTAGTAATACCCATGGATATCTATGAATACTTGTTGTGAAACACCTAATTTTGTCCTCCTTTTTTTAAAAATAAAAAATGAAAAAATATATAAAAAGATATAAATAATAAAAAAAATAAGGAAAAAATAGAAACCGTGCTCTTTGGATGCACATCCAAAGAGCAAAAAAGGAGGAAGAAAATGAAACTAAAAGATAGAGCAAAGAGGTGCTCTTTGGATATAAGTCTAAAGAGTCAAGACAGTAACCCAACATTGTCTAAAGGAGTAATTTCATTTTCTACTTATTGACCTCCTTTAGATGTAAGTCCAAATGAGTAGTTTCTATTTCTGCACTTCGTTCCTTCTTTGGACGAACGTCCAAAGTAGTAGCTTCATTTTTTGCATATGGACCTCCTTTGGACATGTGTCCTAAGGAGCAGTTTTGTTCTGCATTCTTCCTTTTGGTCTCGTGTCAAAAGGAGCATTCCAGCTCTGCATTTCGTTCCTTTGGACTCGCGTCGAAAGGAGCATCTATGTTCTACATTCATTCCTTTGGACTCACGTCTAAGGAAGCATTTCTATTTCTGCATTTAGTTCCTTTGGAATCGTGTCCAAAAGAGCATTCGTGTTATGCACTCCTTCCTTTAGACATCCAAAAGAAGCACTTCTATCTTTGCATTTGCTCCTTTGGACTCACGTCTAAA
Organism: Mucuna pruriens; assembly: GCA_025330945.1. NCBI lineage: Eukaryota > Viridiplantae > Streptophyta > Magnoliopsida > Fabales > Fabaceae > Mucuna > Mucuna pruriens. Next base: position 1,451,603 of record JAENHJ010000042.1, on the reverse strand, counting down.
GGATCATTTTTGTTTCTACATTCGTTCTTTTGAACTCACGTTCAAAGGAACATTCCTATTGTGCATTCCTTCTTTTGAACGTCCAAAGGAGCTTTTCTATTTCTGCATTCGTTCCTTTAGACTCGCGTCCAAAGGAGCATTCCTGTTCTGCATTCCTTCCTTTGGACTTCAAAAGGGGCTTTTTTGTTTCTGCATTTCGTTTTTCCTTTGGACGACCAAAGGAGTATTTCTATTCTGCATTTATTCTTTTGCACTCACGTCCAAAGGAGTATCTCTGTTATGCATTTCTTTTCTTTGAACTCATATCCAATGGAGCATTTATGTTTTGCATTCGTTTCTCTCTTGGATGAACATCCAAAAGGGTGTTCCCATTTTCTGCATTCGTTTCTCCTTTGGACATATGTCCAAAGGAGTGGTTCTGTTCTACACTCATCTCCCCTTTGTTTTTTGTGCCTTCCTTTGGACGTCCAAAGAATTTGTCTGTTTTGCACTTACTTTAGACAAAAGTCCAAAGAAATTTGTCCTCATTGCACTTTTTTTGGATGAGAGTCCAAAAGAATTCGTCCTTTCCGCATGCCGCCTTTCAACGAGCAAAGTAGTTTGTATGTTCTGATCCCTTTTGAACGAGCTCATCTGTACCTAACGTCCAAAGGGATTCACTCTTTTTGTAGATAGTAGAAAAGTTGTTCTATTATGTTACATATTTACTGAAAAACACTTTTGCTTTTCTGCCCCCTCGTGCTCAACTTTTCTACTCTCTTGCTCAACTTTTTCGCCCAACTTTTTGTTCATCTTTTTGGTTAACAAAAGGGCTCAACTTTTCTTCTACTTAGTAACAGTCCCTAAACAACTTTCGTTGTCAACACTCTGTCCCGAGCTAGCTTTCAATTAATTCCTTACCAAGTCATTGGCAAATAGCCTTTTGTGTTATAACTCCAATTCAACTTTGTTCTCAAAGGATCAACTTTTGTTGACAAAAAGGAGGTCCTGAGCCAACTTTCCAGGGGGTTTCTCTGCTCAATCATTGACAACTCCTCATTCTGCATTACAACTTCAATCTAGCCTTATTATCATCAAATCTTGCTTAAAATTGGAATCAATTAATGCTATGACTTAAGGAGGTCTATAAATAGAAAAAGCAAAGCTCATAGTAGGGGATAGTTGGAAAAAAATCTTGGAGGACGAGCAACTCATAACTAAAAGGTGAAAGGATGGAGAAAAGAAGGAGCTAAGAGAAGGAAAAATCCAAGAAGACAGATGAACTTTCAAACCTAAGGAAGGGGAAGGAACCCGTTCGCAAAAGAAGGTACTATTAAATCCTCTTTGTTTTCCTTATTAATTAAACTCTGATTTCTATCACAATGTAGTCTCATTCCACTACCTTTGGACCCCCTTTTGGTAGGGGTTCTTTCTTCTTTTCTTCTTATTGTTTACTCTTATGTGCTTTTTATTTTACTGACACTAGTTGTGCAGAGTTTTGGATGCAACAGTTTCGCTTTCCTCTTTCTCATTCTCTTTCTCATTCTAACTGATATATGTTCTAGTGTTTTGCCAAGCCTTTGGACATGAGAGCCAAAGGCTGGCCTCTTCACTCTTTTGTTAGGTTTTTCCTGCTCATCGAGACCTTTGGATGCAACAATTTTGTATTCCTCTTTTTTCCTTTTACTAATATTTGTTTTTATGTTTGACTCAAACCTTTGGGCATGAGAGCCAAAGACAAACCTCTCTTCTCTTTTGTTATGTGTTTCTTGCTCGTCCAAGCATTTGGACGTAGTAGTTTCGTTTTCCTCCTTTTTCCTTTTACTGGTATTTGTTTTTATGTTTTGCTCAGCCTTTGGATATGAGAGCCAAAGGTTGGCCTCTTTTCTCTTCTGTTAGATGTTTCCTGCTCATCCAAGTCTTTAGACACAACAATTTCGTTTTCTTCTTTTTTCCTTTTATCGATATTTATTTTTGTGTTGGGTCCAAACCTTTGGATGCGAAAGCCAAATGCTTGCATCTCTTCTCTTTTGCTATGTGTTTCCTGCTCGTCCAGGCCTTTGGACGTAGCAATTTCATTTTCCTCTTTTTCATTTTACTGATATTTGTTTCTGTGTTTTGCCCAGCCTTTGGAAACGAGAGTCAAAGGCTGACCCCTTTTCTCTTCTGTTAGGTGTTTCCTACTTGTCTCGGGCTTTGAACTCAGCAATTCCATATTCCTCTTTTTCCTTTTACCAATATTTGTTTATGTGTTTTGCTGACCCTTTGGATGCAAGAGTCAAAGGCTAGCCTCTTTTCTATTCTATTATGTGTTTCTTGCTCGTCTAGGCCATTGGACGCAGTAGTTTTGTCTTCCTCTTTTTTCCTTTTACTAATATTTGTTTATGTGTTTTACCCAGCCTTTGGATGCAAGAGCCAAAGACTGACCTTTTTTTTTCTCTTCTATTATGTGTTTCTTGCTCATTTAGGCCTTTGAATGCAACAATTTTGTTTTCCTCTTTTTCCTTCTAATTGATATATGTTTCTATGTTTTGCCCAACCTTTGGATGCAAAAGCCAAAGACTTGCCTCTCCTCTCTCCTGTTATGTGTCTCCTGCTCGACCAAGCCTTTGGATATAAAAGTTTCGCTTTCCTTTTTCCTTATAACTGATACTTGTTTCTATGTTTCCATTTCATCCAAACCATTTGGATGAAGAGCTATAGACAACTCTTCTACTTATCCCACTACTATCATTATGTTGCATCTGTTTGGACGCAGGAGTTAACGAGTAGCTCTTACTCCTCCCTCTATCGTTCTGTTCATTCCATTGGATGTAGGAGCTAACAAGTAGCTTTTGCTTCTTTCTCTTATTCATTATGTTCATTCTATTGGACATAAGATCCAACAAATAACTCTTGCTTCTTTCTATTATTCATTCTATTCATTCATTGGATGTAGGAGCCAACAAGTGGCTCTTACACCTTTCTGTATTTGTACTTTGTTTGGACGCAGGAGCTAATGAGTACCTCCTATTCCTTTCCTTTATTTATGCATTGCATCCCATTGGATGTAGGAGCCAGTGAGTGGCTCCTACTCCTCTATGTATTTGTTTTCTACTTTGTTTGGACACATGAGTTAACGAGTAGCTCCTACTCCTTTCCCTTATTCATGCACTGCATTCTATTGAGTGCAGGAGTTCACGAGTAGCTTATACTCTTTTTGTTATCCATTTCTTTGCATTCATTGGATGCAAGAGCTAACAAGTAGCTCCTACTCCTTCTATTATTCATTTCTCTACACCTATTAGATGCAGGAGTTAACAAATAGCTCTTTCTCCTTTCTATTTTCATTCTCTACATTCCTTTGAATGTAGGAGCTAACGAGTAGCTCCTACTTCTATCTATTTTCATCTCTACATTCCATTGAATGCATGAGCTAAAGAGTATCTCCTACTCCTTTTGTTATCCATTTCTCTGCATTCATCTAGACGTAAAAGCTAATGAATAGCTCATGCTTCTTCTATTATCCATTTCTCTACATTCATTAGACGCATGAGCTAATGAATAGCTTCTGATCTTTCTGTTATCCATTTCTCTGCATTCATTGGACGTAGAAGCTAACAAGTAATTCTTGCTCCTATTTGTTTTTATCTTTGTATTCCATTAGATGTAAGAGCTGACGAGTAGCTCCTGCTCTTTCTATTATCCATTTTTCTACATTCATTGGACGCATGAGCTAACAAGTAGTAGCTCTTGCTCCTTTTATTATCCATTTATTTGCATTCATTGATGTAGGAGTTAACAAGTAGCTACTGCCATTTTCTGTTTTCATCTTTGCATCCCATTGGATGCAGGAGCTAATGAGTACCTCCTTCCCCTTTCTGTTTTCATTCTCTACATTCCATTGAATGCAAGAACTAATTAGTAACTTCTACTCCTTTTTCTTATCATCCATTGCATCTATTTGGATGTAGGAGCCAACGAGTGGTTCATGCTCCTTTTTGTTATTTGTTTTCTTTCATTCCATTGGATGCAGGAGCCAATGAGTGACTCTTACTCTTTTATATTATTTATTTTCATATTTCCTTTGGACACAGGAGCCAATGAGTGGCTTTTGCTCCATTTTGTTATTTGTTTTCTCGTTTCCTTTTGACACCAGAGCCAACGAGTGGTTTTCGCTCCTCCCTATTGTCTGCTGCTTCCATTGGACACAAAATCCAACAAGTGGCTCCTACTCCTTCTAGCCATCTTTAGACATTAATGGATAGTCTACTCTATTTCTAATCACCTTCTATCCATCTTTGGATGCCAATGGATAGTCCACTCTATTTCTAATCACCGCCTAGCCATCTTTGGACACTAATGGATAATTCACTCTATTTATAATCATCTTCTAGCCATCTTTGAATGTTAATAGATAGTCCACTCTATTTCTAATCACCCTTTAACCCTCTTTGAATGTTAATGGATAGTCCACTCAATTCTAGAACTATGTGAGCTTTGAATTTTCCATTGCACAAGAAGATATGTAGGAGCAAGAGACAATTCTTGTTAAGTTCAAAAAACCAAAAAATATATCTATCCTTTCCAAATAACAAGTCCAATTCTATTTTTGAATGGTGAAAATAACAATCATGAAGTCATACTAGTCTCACACATCTAATTATGAGTAATCGTCGTAGGATGGACGTCATAGGATGCTAATACCTTCCCTACACGTAATCAACTTCTAAACCCCAAATCTATTTTCAAAGACTTTCCTTATCCTTTATAAATTTTTTTTATGCTTTTCTTAAAATCATCGGTAGCGACTCCATTGAGTTCATCTTTCTTCCTTTGTGAAGAAAGCGAATTTCTTTTTCCATTTTTCATTGTCCCTGTCACAATCCTACTTGCAACACTTGTGGATATTAACAAAAATCTATGAGTGGTATAATTTAAAATTATGGTTATAGTGGTTTTTAGAAAATATTTGAAAACTATTTTTTTTAGTAATACTTGCAAATACCCACAAATACTTATGGATATTAACAAAAATCTATGAGTATCCACTTAAGGGATACTTGACAAGTATAAAGACAAGTACATGACTAGTATTTATCCATGGGGTAGGTAGCTGAAAATTATCATCTGTGCTCACTTTGTTGCCATCCATATGTGCAACAAGTCATACACTATATGCAGCCCCCTTCTCACCTTCCAAGTTCGATGGGAAATGATTTATGACGTGTGTGACTTGACATTGTGGTTCTATGAAGCGTGTCCTTGTGAATGGTATTTAAATCTCACTATATGATGTCATGATTTTCATGGTAGTCAAAATGAAAAAAAGTAGATGCATTTGAGTCTAACATTCTCCACCAAAGTAGTTGAGTATGAAAGAGTATTGACAATTGTGGTAGGTTTAAAAGAGGCATAAGGTATAAAAGAGGATAATAATACATTATTAACTAATTTATTTAGAGTTTAAAAGAGGCTAGGCTTGGGGTAAAGGCAAGGGTGGAGGTTCACATACTTTACCCCATTTCTATTAAATAGGAAAAACTTGACTATGTTATCGACCTAATAAAAGTAAGTTTTGTGATCAACTTCAGGTCAAGGTTGAATGTAATTGTCATGTCTAGATGAAACTTGTTTAAGTCATTTTTCATGGTAGCAATTTACATAAGTTTAAGGATGATGAGTATGTCAGAGTGTTTTTAATATTTAAGCCTTTATTTTATCTAAAATTTAATCTCAGAACTTAAATATTTATTTTTTCTATGCAAATACATTATTTATTTTTTTGTTTTAGCCTTATAAATTATTAATAGTATGACATTCTTATTGGCATGACATAATATCATCAAAGTGATAATATGATATAATTGATAACATAATATATGATGACATCATTATATTGAAAAATTAGAAAAATATCTGATTATATTACTTATATATTTTAAAATATTTTAGAGTATCCTAAATGATCTCTTAAGATTTATTTTTTATATTTTATTATTAGTTTCCTTATTTTATTAGGCAGATCATATAGTATAAATAGGGATATTATCTGTTATATTTATTTATATTTATTGCATTAAATTTATATAAAAGGAACTCTGTTGTGTAGTTGATATACACAAATTTCAATATTTCTTTCATCTATTTTTTTAATATGGTATCGGAACGATATCATCCTCCATGGTCTATTTTATCACTCATTCACAGCTCTCTGACTCATCAACGATGATGACAATCCTTTCTTGGATTCTCATATCAGTGTTGGAGAAAGTGATGCTTTAACAACTAAGACAAATATGGATGTTGCTTCCTTTAGTAAAGCTCCTCCTAGAAAGCACAAATATCATATAAGCAACATCAAATTGTTTAGGGTAGATTTGTCTCATGGTAATATTGTTGTTACGATGGTATATTTTGTTAAAGGTATTTTAGGAATTGCGAGGTTGGTTGTGAACTTTTACTGAAAATATTATTTGCATTTGGATCCTATCGGGCAGGTTGTGATTTCTGGCTTTTCTGCATTGTCGTGACTTTGTATGGGTTTATTAGTGATTTTGTTTCCCTGTTTGGTTATCGAAGAAGGTCATATATAGTTTTATCAAGATTGATCGGTGTGTTTTTATGGAGTTTGATGACTACTTTTGTTAACAACAAATATAATGTTATTTTTTGCATACTTCTTGGATCTTTCTCTATTTCTTTCTTGGATGTTGTTGTAGATTTAATGGTTGTGAAGAGGGTATGTAGTGAGTCACAAAGCATCTTAGGATCGCTTTAGTCTTTATATTAGGATTAATCGGTTTTTGGAGGAATTGTGAGCTTTTATTTTAGTGGATCTATGCTGGATCCATATGGAATAAGGTTTGATTTTGTATCATAGCATTGTTTCCGTTGTTAGCATCTATAATTGTTATTCTCGTAAAAGAACAATCTATGTTTAGCAAGAGGACAAAATCTTCTTTTTGTCGGCCAGGAGTTTTAAAAAGTTCAAAATAAAGCATTATTTAGTTATGTAATTTTGTGCAACAATCTAGTATTTTTTTTCCTACTTTGTTTATTTTCTTGTGGCAAGAACTTTGCAATATAATTCTACTATATTCTACTTTACCATAAATTTTCTTGGTTTTATCATAAAGAATCTTCATCAAAATGATGATTGGTAGGAATAAAAGTCTCATTAATATGATTTATAATGAAACTTAATAATTTTTTTATTTTCATAAATTTAATCAATGCAAAATATATTAAAAATCATGTTTGGCAACACTAGTGCTAATATAGCTTTAAGCACATTGTGCATAAATGTTATTTCTGCACACGGTTTGATAGTCAAAAGCTGGACCACAACTTCTTTCCTTTCCCCCCTTTTTCTTGTCCTAGACCGTTGACTCCCTTAATCCACACCCACCACACAAAAGTCCTTTTTTTTCAATCTAAAATTATTGGGGTCTATATGTTTTTCACGCTTTTGCATCTTTTGGGTTATCATTTATTCATCAAATTTTATTGGAAAACATTTTAGCGCACGGGGACACAAATAAATAACAAATTTATTTCTATACTATAAATGATAGCATATAATATAATTTGATGAATAAAATTTTTATTTTTTTTACTTTCTCAATTGGTGGTGGTCTTGAGCAGGGGAACGACCGGATCGGATTCAATTTTTATTTATACAATTTTTTTTACTTAATTTATATATGTATTAACATAAATATTTTATATAGTTAAATTTTAACAACTTTCAAAAAATTAATAATGGATTGGCAGAAAATTAATAATTTGATAAGTGTATTTATTTATATTAAACTATCTATTTAAATTAATACATAGAGTTTGTAATGATTGCTAAATGAGATCTTATGAGTATTGTACACCTATTGATAATGAAATTCACTATCATTGTCTTAGTGACAACATTAAAAGAAATTAATTAATATGTTAAGTAATGAAGTTATATGTGCAGTAATCTAAGAAAATAATTTTTTTTTTTGATTCTTGATTGTATTCCTAATGTAAGTTATTAAGAATAAATCACTTTCATACTTGTATCGATGGTCTTGCAAGTCCAATAAAAATAGAAGAATTTTTTATAAAAATTTTGAAGGTTTATGAACAGATGAAGGATTATACATGTACTTGAATGTGATAACCTTAACTTGATATTTTATGACAGAAAATTCTTGTACTAAAGTTAAATATTTTAGAGTGCTAAAATATTTAAAATCTACTCCAGTATTATAATTTTGTGTCATCTTAAGTATTTTTAGGAGCTACATACTATTCAACAAAAGTAATTTTTAAGTGTAATTCTTAAATGATCGTCGTTATATTTTCCTTGAGTTGCATGTTTTTTCCAAATATTATTATTGAGCATTTAGTTTTAATTTTAATTTTTTGTTCCTTTTAATTAATTTCTTGATTTTAATTTTAGATTTAATAATTAATAAAAAAATTATTTATCGATCATGTTAAATCACTCTCCTTTTTTTATTTATATATTTGTTTTTTTTTAATTTTTTAATCTCTTTTGATCTATCTTTTTTATTTTTATTCTTAAATTTAATTTTAATATTTTTTAAAAGAATTATCATAGTTTAAAAATATCATATAATAATATAAATTTATTTACTATAAATTATAATTTATATGTTAAAAATAATTATTTATTATGAATTTTGGTTAGAATAAAATTTATTGAAAAGTATTTATTTATTATAAATTTAAATTAAGTAAAAATAAATATGTATCATGTGTGTTGTTATAAAAGAAATATTTATGATTTACTCAAAATATAACTATTTCTGATATGCAGAAGAAAATTCAAGCATAATTTGAAAATATAAATCAAAAGAGAAAATTGTTTAAAATTAGACAGAAGATATGTATAAAATTTAAAGAAATTAGATTTGAAATCTGAAAGAACAAAAGGTAAGTTATATTATACTTAAAGATACTAAGATTAAACAACACTAAATACGCTTATAAAAGTTAATTACATTTAACTTTTGGTAATAAAATACTGTCATAAAACATAATTTTACTCATTATGCAGTATATAATATATAAGCACCCAAAATCTGATGAGAAACGAGTTTAAACTGTGTATTAATAGTTTTTTTAAACCCGTTCAATTCATCAATTAAATTAAATTTAGTCATTTTAGAAATTCATTTTAATCAAATATAGTATAGATATATTTTGCTTATATCAAATACTATTTTTTTTCAAATATTAAATTTAATATAATTCTCATAACATTTAAATACGAGAAGTGCTGATTTTCTCAACTTTATGTCGAGGTTAGTGTTTATCACCTCTTTCTTTTCTTTTCTTTTTCTTTTCTTTCATGCGTAAAAAAATACTTTTAAGTGCATGCGATTATTAAAAAGATAAGGTAACTAATATGCTTCAACAATCATGAAAGTGACACTTAAGTGCATGTATGTGGTTATTATTTTTAAAAAAATATTTTTTCTTAAAAATCTTCATGAAATATATATATATATATATATATATATATATATATATATATATATATATATATATATATATATATATATATATATAATTGTTTTAAAAACTTAATTAATCCAAACATACCAAATTCCTCGTTTCATCTTCTTCATCGATGAATGAATAAAATCTGAAGGAGGCATTCCTATTCCCAAATCGAACTTTAGGCGTTGCTTAATTTGGCCTATGAATATGTAAAAGAAAGAGGCAAATATATATTTTTGGCTTAATTTTGCACTCTTCTTCGCTACGACATGATATAATGAATATGAACAGATTTTTCTACATTTTGTTTGTTCTTCAGGACATTGGATAGTGGAGGACAAGTAACGTCATATAATATATATAATGGTTCCTTGTCTGGTCTTGGAAGGAAATCATACTTGATCATATCTATATATTTGCAAGAACTTGGTCAAAAAGCAAAAGGAAAAGAAAAGCATCAAATGAAAATTGAGGCTATTTTTTATAAATAAAGTAAACATTGTATCTGAAACGAAATCAGCATGCCTAGGCCTCTAGAAAGGCTTGTTTTCAGAAAGTTAATTATTTTTAAACATCTTTTTAGGAATCTCAAAAAATTATTTGTCTAAAATAAAGTAATCCACTCATCAATTTTAAAAGTTATGAGTCAAGTATAGTTTAAAAATCTGAACTTTGTACGAAATACTCAAATACCAATTGAGAACTTGAAACTTTTAAATACTATTTAGAAAATTCATGAAATATTATGCATCATGTAACACAAGATATTATTTCATTCTTTTAGTTTTATATTAAATTCTGAAATATAACAAATTCCAGTAACTATTTGGATCCAAAATTTCATATTTATAATGAAACTAATCATCATATTACTTTTCATATTTGGATGTCATTACTTGTTAGTTCACTTTCTGAACTTTAAAATGTGTGTTAGTTACAATTTTAATATATATTTTTAAAAAAATTATATCAAATAGTGGGGAATATTTTTCTCGTTAATTAGGAGGGAAGAGTTCTTCCGCAAATTAGGATGAAATTCAAGTTAATTGGCAATGGCATGGTTATATACTTCACTGACTAATTAGCAGTCCATGTACAGAAATTTTGGAAACTAAGCAATGGGTCAAATATGAGAACTCATTAATTCACTTTAAATCTTTAAGGGGCAGAAAATAAGAGATAAAACAAGAGAATTTAAAATTTTGATTTAAATTTATATATAGAGAGGAGAGTGTATCAAGTTATTTATACAAAAGAGTGAGGGATTTTTTTTTAATTATATAACTATTTATAAATAATTTAGATTAAATAAAAAAATTATTTAACTTTTTTAAAATAATTATGTAAATATTTAATAATTTTCAATACTAAAATTCTATTTATAGTTGCATGATATATATTTACTTCTCTCATACTTTTATTATAAATATTTTTCTCATTTCATGTACTCCTTTTTATATATATATATATATATATATATATATAATAAAATAACAATTACATTTTGAAAATTTTAAAAGTAATTAAATTTTAATTAGTTATTACATATTATTTTATTATTGAACAATTATATTCTTTTTTATTGTTAATTACATCTAATAACAATTAATCATATCATTGTAATATTGGCAATGAGATCTTTATAAAAAAATATATAAATAATAAAAACATAAAAAGTTAACCTTAAAAATTTGAAGCATAACTCATTGTCACTGCATACAAAAGATAGTATTAGAATTTATTTATTGCAAAGTCTCGTCAATTCATAAAGTCAACTGTCATATTTCTATTATATATTTATTATACAATTAAAAAAATATACCTAGGCCAATAGCCTTAATAACCTTGACTTTTACACAGCCTAATTGGTTAATTAATTATATACATTTTAAATAGTGAATATGATTTAATTCACCACCAATTAGTGAGAAATTTTTTTTGTCATTAAAGTGTTTTATTTAATGCATTACCATTAAAAAAAGTAATTTATTTTGATTTTACTCATTCTATAAAAAATATTATGGATGATAGCAAATTAGTAAACCTTTTTTTTAAATATGTTTCAAAAAAGAAATAATATATGGAATTAGAACTTACGATTATTAATTTGGGAAATATTTTATACAATCGATTGGTTTGAACTTGTTTATTCTTAATTTAGGATCAAGAAAAAAAAAACAATAAAAAAAATCTATCAAAGATGTCGTTCTTTTATTGAAGTACAAATTATTTAATTAGAGATTTTCTAAGAAATGACTTAATTAATGAAATCCCATATTTAGCGTACAAGAAAAAGGATTAGTATCCATTCCATTTAGGATTGATCTTGGATAATGACTTAGATCATATCAATGTCAGCCCATTTTTTTTTATTTATTTAAAGGAAAAAATTTAATAATTATTTAGCCAAAATTATAGGACTATTCATATAGTGTTGAATAGAAATGGCAACAAAGGAAAATTGCAATGAAAATTATGTCTTTTTATCAATTGTTTATTTCTAGACTTTAGGAATGGGAAGTAAAATTGGCCGTCAATAGTAAATTTTCTTCTACAATATTTATTTACCATAAGCACTTCTAAAAACAAACATTGTTCCAAGGCTAAAATATCTAGTAGTTGATTATCTACATTTAATTATTTTAGTGATATATATCTATCTATATCTATTCAAAAGTAATTATACTTTACTATTAAAATACAATAAATTTCTAAACTTACTTTTAAGACATATTTTATAAATATAAATGATTTTTTAACATTAAAATTTATTATAATTAAATCTATTAAAATTTAAATTAGATTAATATTATTACGAGTGAGAACTCCAAGATGTGAGTCTAAAGATTTTTCTATAGAGATAGATTTACATCAAGGTTTAGTATTAAGTCCTTACTTGTTCAATCTAATCTTGGACATGCTTACCTATACAAAAAATTATTCTTAATTGCATACTTTTGTGGGTGATATAGTTTTGATTGAGAAATCAATGGAAGCAGTTAAAGTTAAACTTGAACTTTGGGAATAGAGTTTTTGCTTTAGTGATAATAAGAATGAGTATATACATTACAATTTTAGAAAAAAAATACAAGAAGAATATGACTTGGAAGTAACTATGGGAAAAAATGTCATACCACATGTTCTAAGTTTAAATATTTGGAATTAATAATATAAAATAATAGAGAAAATAATAAAAATGTGATACATATGATACATAATGGTTAAGTAAAAAAAAAAAAGATTTGTGTATTACTAGTTGGGAAAATGATGACAAAAAATTTAATAAGGTGATTTTGAACAAATATAAAGAAAGTCAAGAAAGACATGTGTAGAAAGAATAAATTGGATAATTTGTAATCATGTAAAAATAGAAAGATAAAAACTAAGAAGAACTTTGAAGGAGATTATAGAAAAAAAATCTTATAATAAATAATATTTTTAAAACTTTAACTTTTAACCAAGTTGAATGATATTTGTGATTAATGTAAAATCAACCGCTTGTAGTAAGATAAGTTTTTATTGTTGCTTCTATTATTGTTTTATAGGTGTTAAAATTATGATCAATGTATTATAATGTTCCCCTATTTCATACTGTATACAGTAATTTCTTATAATTGATTTTAAAACTGAAATTATTTTAACAAGTCCTAGTTAACTAATTGATAAAAGAATCAAGCAGAAAAAGATGTGCTCTATTATTCAAAATAATTCTAACGATTTACTTTGAACTCTCACTTTTGTATTATTATTTACTTTTTCATCGCATCACTTATTTTATATTATTATTTATTATTTTTTCTTTTAAAAGTTATTACAATTAGGATTACAACGAAGTCAGTGAATTTCGGAAAAGTGGAATTCAAATCTCTTTTGGAGAAAGAAACTTAAAGATTAGAGTCGTCATTGACATTTTCAAGATAAATGCTAGAAAACCTATGGATAGATAAGGCCGGTCTGGAAATCAAAGTTTGAGTTCGAGAGTCAGTTACGTGTAGGGATCACCAATACCCATCACATCTATTTGATAATAGTTACCATAACTAGATGCATGAAATGTGACATGACTTGTATACTATAGTTTTTTGCCTACAGGGAATGGATAAAGGATTTTTGGGTTTTTTGAATGAACTTGACAAGAGTTGTCTCTTAGTCCTATGTATCTCCTACTATAATGAAGAAGTCAAAGTTTATGTGCTTTTGAGGCTTAATGATTAGATAGTGGGAGGGGTCGAGACCGTCTCAACCGAGTCAAGATGCCAACTAGGTGTTTGCAGGATTAACATGCCGAATGACACTTGGTGGGTGTATGTAATTTGATAATATAGGATATTCAAGTTGGATCAAAGAGTGCCGACTCTTGACTAGTCTCAGTTTTAATTGCATGGGAGGCCAATTCGGAATCGACTTGTAGACTGCAGTATGTTTCTAGGCTAAACAAGGAAGTATGTTTGTTTAGAGCTTAGAGTCACAAAATGGATTTGCACAGTGAGATATTTTGAAGATCTTACCTTATATCCAGGAGTCGTACTTCAGTTACTTACTAAAAAGGTAGATAAATTCCTTCCTTCCTTCATGTCCCTTTTTCTACAAACTCCTTTCAACATTCACTGCCTCACTACATATTAGATCTTTAGTGTTCTCAAAGGATTCTCATGATTAAGATTTCAATCCATCTTCTGATCAACATCCCCTTTTCTCCCTGCGAAGCCCCTTTCTTCTTTCGAGCTTGGAGCCTTTATAGGTTCATTCACCATCATTAGGATATTCAAGAAGATCCTCCACCATTAATGTAGTGGTTCTTCCCCATGTTCATTTAATATTATGGTGCTCTCAAAGAGGTTTCCTTTCATTAATGCATGCAACGACCTTTGCATTCAATGCGGTGGTGACTGCTCCTTCTTGTGGCTTTGACCAACTTGACGGAAAGTTACTTTTGTGTCCCTGCTTGCTTGCAGGATGACAATTTTGGGGTACCTTCCCCCAAAAGTCACCTCCTGACACATGTCTTCTCCTCCATTTACGTCTACCCGAAGCACGTAGATTCTGCTAACTTACACTTTCTTAATTTATTTTTTTTATCTTTTTCTCTTTTTAAGAAAAAATCAACTTGTCTTCCCTTACCTGCCTTTTGCTCTTTTTCCTTTTCAAAGTCTAACAAAAAGGAATATACAAAAGTCATTTTTCTTTTGAAATAGTTGAATTGAAATGTGGACATTATCAATTGATCGTGAATCATTTGCCTATTTTTATATGATACATTTACCTTTCGATTTTGAAAATTCTTTATTTTATTTCCAATTACCTTTGATTGATAGTACGTACCTTTTGATGTTTCTAGTCCCTTTCTTTTGGGACTTAGGATAACAATAACTGTTTGTTGCATTTAAATTATATTATATTATATATAGCATATTTCAGTGGCTAAACATTGAGCAGCGAGGCACACATGGTTCAAGCGACACGTGTGGATGCGCACCACGTCCAATCGCGGAGTTCATATTGGACGCTATTACAGTTGGAACAAGGCCATCCTAATCTATCTTTAGACTTAAATATAAATTTTGAAATAAAATCATGTTAATTTTAAATTTTGTGAAAATGAATATATTTAGAAACAATTTATTTAATTAAAAATAATAATTAATTAATTTTAATTAGAATTAGAATTTAAAAATAATTTATTTAATTAATAATTAATAATTAATTGATTTTTAAGTAAGAAAAGTAAAAAAAATTAAAGACTTTATAAAAAGTAAAATATTAATAATAAATAATATTTTTTTGTTGAAATGCGTAAAAGTAAAACAAAGAATTGCCCAAACAAAACCTTATGCTTGGGTGGGCCATGAGTTGAAATAATACTATTACTAGTCTTCTGCGATCAACGGGTCGCGTTCACATGCAGATTACGAACTTGAGAAACTCACAGCTCAACTTGTGGCATTCTATGAGGAATTATACATTGTTCACACCCAACAAATACATGGTTATTATTTGTCTCACATGACCCGATTATGCATTAAGTCCAATGTTATATGGGTCAGGTACGATGTTGATTTTAGTTTTTTAAATTTCATTTCTTTTTAGCTTTTATGTTTTGAAATTTTCTGTTTTTAGTCTTAGGTATAAATGTTGTTAGGGATGTTTGAAGAGAGGATTCTTACGTATATTACCGATAATGAAGCAAATTGTAATTTTAGTTGGCTTCTCCTCCATTCGCTCGTGAGATAAGAAACGATTTCAACTGTATTTAGAGATTAAAAATAATAACTTTTGAAATTAAGAACTAAAAAAAATTAAATTTAGAAAATTCCTAAAATAAAAATTGGCAAAGTTTTAATTGAATTAAGATTTTAAGAACTCGAGGGCATTTGGCAAAGTAAGGTTATTTTTGCATGTCAAATACTAAATTAGAAAAGTTTCAAAAACTATTTCAAGAAAATAAAAAAGATCAACTTTTTCTTGGTAGCATAGTCATTTTTTTTCTTTTGTAAAACCCATATTTTAAACCTTTTGTTATCTTAGTAGTTAAAATATGAAAAAATAACAAAATAATACTATCGTGCAAATGTCAATGCTCAATTATTAGAAAATTTTAGAAAAATATTCAAAGAGAATGAAGAAAAGGTTGAAGTTTACCTCGAAGAAAGAAAATAAAAACAGAAAGAACAAGAAAGTATGAAACAAAAAAAAATTGAATAGTATAGAAAGAGATATAAAAGAACTAACTAAATTAAAAAAAAATTGTATTAGATAGTTTATAATTTGAAGTCTCTATGGATGAATAATCTTGATTTGTAATTTCTAAACCTTGCGGATCATTTTTAACATTAATATCACAATGAAGTCAAAATTAGAAAAAAAAAATGGTGTAGTAGGGGGATAAAACTACCGCAAAGTCTGAAATCACATGGTTTGAAAATTCTTGAGTAAATTATTTATAATAATTATTACATTTTTTAGAAGAAAAAATTGAATGTTCAATTCATGAAAATCATTAATTGGGATTGGAATCATAGTCATTCTTAAATATTAATCTAATTGGATATAATAAAATAGATTAGTACCTCACGAACGTAACGTGACGAACATATATTTAAATCATCAGAAAAAAAAAAACCTACCGGGAAAAGAAGTCATTCTTCCATCAACATGTGTAATCTAATTATTTTAATTACTTTAATTTTATACAATAATTACAAATATTTACTTTGATTATATATAATAATTGCTATCAATTTAATCTGAATTAAAATATATATCGGTCATAATTACATTAATTAATTAAAATTATATATATAGTAGTCGTAATTACCTTAATTAATATAAATATATATTTCTATGAAATAAAATAATAAAAAAAAGCAGCTACAATTGGATGGGAAAAACTGAATAAGGTGCTACAATGGGACATTTGTCTATGTGACATAATCTTTTTACATATATTTATATTTATACTATTTCATTTTATTTAATAAAATATTTTGAAAATAAGAATAAAATTAAAAAAATATTATTCCAATTTTTAATATTATAAAATTATTCAAAATAAATTAAAATACAAAAAGTGACAAGTATTTTAAAAAATATAATTACCAAGTTTTAAGGTATATACAACCACGTAATTAAATATATCATTTTATATTTATTAATTAATTTAATTATTATTTTTATTAAATACTTTTCAATTTAATTAACATATCAATTTCCGAAGTTTCAACTTTCTAATTAACCTTTTAACTTTTCATTATTAGTTTAGAATAATTCTTCCAATATCTCCTTAATAATTCTCTTAGTTGTTTTGTATCATAAGTATTAAACATTTTTATATTTTAAAACATTAAAAATATTTATATTTTAAAACATTAAAAATATTTATATTTTAAAACATTAAAAATATTTATATTTTAATATATACTTTTTGTTATCAAATATTAAAAATATTTATAAGAAAAAAAAATATAAACTCATTAACTAATCCATTAATTATATTTAATAGTAGAGAAATTTGAGTCTTATACCATCATCATTGTATTTCTAGTTTATATAAAAAAAATAATTATAACTAACACATCCTAAATCAATTATGATATTTTTATATAAAAATTATCTTAATCAAGTAATAATAAGTTCAGATTGTTTAAATATTATGTTTGAGTTTTGTAAATAAAAAAAGATAATAAGAAGATTAAAAATGATCAAAAATATTTTTTTATTTCTTATTAGTATAAAATTAGATTTTTGCATTAATCCTTTTAGAACCAATATAAATAAAAATAAGATAGTATTTTTTATATATTGTGTGCTTATTTATATTGATTATTTAAAAATTGATATATAAAATATTTTTTTATTTTTGTTATTTTCATAATTGATAAAAAAGCTACACACTTTGTGTTCTCAATTTCATTTTTTCTATGAAAAAATCTCAGTGTCATCATCACCCATACCTTCTTAGCTTCTTCGGTATCACTATCTTTATTGTTACAAATTCATATTTTTGCAATGAATCAAATTTTTTAAATGTTTTTGCATATTTATTTATATTTCATTTTTAAAGCTCATCACTTTTTCAACCATTTCCTTTTCTTTCTTTTTTTCCATTACTTGCTACTGTTTTTTTTGGAATTAAATTATTACCTAAGGCCGTGGAACACGTTTTAGTTGTGAACGCATGTTATATACTTGGGAAAGATTCAAGATTTTCTGGTGAGAAGCGAAGAAAATAGTAAACCGAATCTTCGTCTACGTAGCCCCCTGAAACTGTTTCTGGGTCTTAGGTTTATGAAGACCGTAGGAACAAGCACAAGTAAACATTGGAAACAAATAGCCACCTGCAGAGATCGATGGGGAGAGCCCCTTGTGACCAAAATGGACTCAGGAAAGGCGCTTGGACACCTGAGGAAGACAGAAAGTTGATTGCTTATGTCACTAAGTATGGCCACTGGAATTGGCGCTTACTCCCCAAGTTTGCAGGTACTTGATAATTGAAGGTCATGTATAATTATAATTAAATAATAATTATACTTTAATTTACAATTATCTAATTTTTCTTCTGCTTTTGAGTCATTGCAATTCAGTCCTCAAACCATTAGAGGTTTGGTTTTCAGGTCTTGCAAGGTGTGGGAAGAGTTGCAGGCTCAGGTGGCTGAACTATCTAAGGCCAGATGTCAAAAGAGGGAATTTTAGTCATGAAGAAGAAGAAACCATTATCAAACTTCACCAAAAGCTGGGTAATAGGTATGTATATATTTTATCACTCGGACTCGTGCTATTGCTTCTTCTCGAGTTTGCACAACTCCAGGCTCATTTGGTCATGCAAAAAGCAAAACGCATATTATGATAAAGATGTAACACACTTCCTAATCCACACTCTTTTATTGGTTGGGATTCTGATAGCACCATACCGCAATTAATCGCATTGTGATCATAATCTAAAACCAAATGGAAAAACACTAATCTATTCAGGCACTAGTGTTAACTAAGCCAAATCAAAATATTACCTATCTAGTAAATTCTAAATTTCTCTACAACGTAACATTCAAAAAATGTTACTAAATTATTAGTAATTTTAATTCGTAACTTTAGCATATGATTAGCTATATTAGCATGTTCATGTCGTTAAAATGTTTTAATAACATATTAGGATATCATTTGCTGTATTTAGAAAATGTCACAAGTTCACATCTTTTATAATAATATTCAATCAATCTTGTTAATTTATCTTTCCGGAATATTTTAAAAAATGTTATTATAATGTTTGAATATTTTAGCATATTATTAACTATATTTAAAAAATGTTACAATTATATTATGAGTATTGGAGTTTTGTTTTTATCGATTAATAATATTACAATACATTACAAAAAGAAAATATTGCGCTTAGATACAAATAGATTATTATATTACAAATAAGAATATGCAATTATCACTCTCCCCACTCTTTGTAGTAGACCCTTTCAACATTTAGTTATTTCTTTTAGAAGTGTACTTCATATATTATTCCATAACTAATAAAAAAATTAAATTATATTTTTTTATTTGTATACTTTATTTTTTAACTGTCTAAATCTTTCAATTTGTCTTCTTTTATCATTATCTTTAATTAAATTTTTATTTTTTTTTATTTTTTTTATCAATAATTAAAAATAAGTTATATAACAATTTAAATTATTCATTATAAATATATAATATATTTAATATATTAAAAAAACTATCTACTATGATTTTAATTATAATATAATTTATAACTGAATGTGTTACTACGTTTATATGATTTGAAAATATTTATCTAGTAAGAATATTTGTGTTTGATTATGAAATATGTAAAATTTCTTTGAATCAAAATTGATCTTTTAGTTTAGTAGGGCAGAAAAAACTCTACAAAATTATAATATAAGTTATATAAATTTAATTATATAAAAATAAAGATTTATCCATATGCTAAAATACTTGTTTTAAGAAATTTAAAATCCATAATCTTGTGGCTGGATTGCAGTTTAAAGTAATGCAGACACCATACATCTAGCAACACCGACAATTGTAACGTGCTATTATACATCCGTATTTCTTATCATTTTCGTAATAAAAGCTTTGGAATCGAATTACATTTTTTTTTTAAATAATTAGTAAGATTATTTAATGCACTGAATGTGATGTGGCACCAAGAAAAATAGTTCTATTGACAAAATAGAAAAGGGAGACCAAAATCATGGACAACAAAATAGTATAATTAAGGGAGCATAAAAAGGAAAGAGACAGGCAGAGAAAAAAGAAATAAAAAAATTTGAATATTTGAATAAAAGTGATTGTGTGGTGTGTTGAGCTGCTACGGTTTGGTATATACTGTACAGATGGTCAGCAATTGCTGCTAAATTGCCAGGAAGGACAGATAACGATATAAAGAATCACTGGCACACCGCCCTTAAGAAGCGTTGTGAACAGAAGTCAGACGCTAAACGTGGAAGTGGGAAAGCCAATGTTTCCAAGTCAATGGAAAGAATATCAGACAAGTGCAGCAGTGACTCCAATACCTATCCAGTGTCTCCACAACCACAACCATCATCTAGCAGTTACCCCTCTGATGCTGCAGCCGCCACTAACCGTGAAAATTCGGTTGTAGAATGTGGTGATGATGATGGCCTCTGGTTTTTGGACGCATTCACGGAGCCTGTGTGTGCAGATTTCTGGACAGAGCCTTATTTAATTGACAACTCCTATGTTCCGCCCGAGTGTGAACAACCTCAATACTTTAGTCCTATGCTGGACGCAGAACTTTGGAGCCAGAATGATTTTTACGTGCACGAATGGGATGAGGCTTTATTCTACTAATCGGAACTCCTAGTTTCCGACTCTGTTGCTACTCGTGCCTGCCTCGTTGCCCATGTCTTTCCAAAATGCTTAAGTCACGTTAATTCCATGACAATTAAAAGGTCCAATGAAACAATATTTCGGAATGAATAAGATAAAGACGTGATATGTAAATATTGGATGAAGTTTAATTTTCACAGCGATCGATAAATACTCTGATTTAATAATTAGTTACGGTTTTAATCTTATTACTCACAATTTTAACTGTAGTTATATCTTTAACCCAAATTTTTAGAAGATTTAGTGGTACAAAAAAGTATAAAAGGGAAGTTAAGAATATGTAAAACTACATGACATAAAATGTAATTTACCCACAATTAACATAATTGGGTTTGTTTCATAATGTAAATTAATATTAAAAAAGGTCTCTGCATATTGGTATAAAATATGTTCGATACATAGGTCATGAATAGAGAAAAGATATATTATTATGTTGTTTTACGGCAAGGTGTTGGGGAGCTTTAGAGTGATTTTCTCCCTTGCTTTGGTTAAAAGTAGCTAGCCAAAATTTTCTCAATAATTTTTTCAATTAAATCTTTAAACAAATTATCTTTTTGTTTATTGAATTACAAGAAATGAAATAAAATATCTTCATAACTATATGCTTTTATGCAACTATTTTGTAATCATTTTTCTGCAGGGTATAAATTTGTTGCCGATTTTTCTGCAAACTTTTGCCATATGAAAATATCCATAAAAAATATGAAGGAAAGTAAGTTGTAATCTAGCTAATTAATGTACCTGTATAGAAAATTCAGAAAAGTCAAAGGTAATTAGTATTTTTCAGATTTTTCTACACATTATACTTCAATTTTGCCTTATGATGGATTTTCTTGTGAAATTATGTTTTTTGTGGATTTGTGTTTCCAGTTTTTTTTTTTTTACAGATTCATATTGTTTGTTAACTTTCTTGCAAATATGTATTTTTCACGTATTTTCCTACTTATGCAATTTTTTTGTTTCGTATGAATTTTCCTACATATTGTATTACTTGCAGATTTTCCTGTACGTTTGCGCTCCTTACATATTGTCTTGCAGATTTTTGGATTTTTAATTTTTTTTTCAATTTTTTCTATATATTTTTTTTCAGCACAATTTATTGTAATTTTGTATTCCTTTAAAACTCTTTACAAATCAGTTAACTGTGAGTTTTTGTAGACTTTTGCTTTGCCAGATATTATGTAGGAGACTGTCAAAAGTATTTTAAATTATACATTTATGTAGTATTAATAAATTTAATTTAATAATTAGTCATTTTGTTATGTAGATAAGGTAAAAAAAAAGATTAAATTAATTTTATTTATATTTCATTACTAGTTTTATCTTTACAATTTATTTTTAACAAAATTATATATATATTTTACAGTAACATAAAAACATAATAGTTAATAAATAATAAATGTAACGTTTCTGGACATAGACATTTTTAAATTTTTTTGTTGACGTACCATAATAAAAAAAATTTACAAGAAATAGAAATTTTTAATAAATCAAATTAAGAGAAAACGAGTCCTTATTAATTTTGGAATAATCTTAAAGCAAGATATAATATTAAACCAAATTATAGCATTTCGGCAAATCCACATGGATGAGACAAACAAATAATAACAAAAGCGGGTCTAATGGTTAAAGATTGGTGTCGTAATCTAATTCGAAGCGTGGATAAGGTAGATCTAGAATCAGAGTGTGGGTTCGGGAGTTGGTTACGTGTACGAATCATCTAGTATATCAACACGTTTATCAAAAGATAGTTACCTTAACTAGATATATGAAATGAGATATGACTTCTATATTGTAGTTTATACCTTTCTACGAATGGAAGATATTCACAAGATAAGAGTGAGGAATGTTTTTGGTTTTTTTGGATGAAAAACTTGACAAGAGTTGCTTCTTGCTCCTACGTATCTCCTAGTTGGAGTGCCGACAATGTGTTGACGGGGATATGTGTGTGTTTCAAAAGTGAGAAGGGATGGACTATCCGTTAGCGCCCAAAGAGTTAGATAAAATGAGACTTTCCATTGGCATCCAAAGAGATTAGAGAAAAGAAGACTGTCCATTGGCGTCCAAAGAGATGGATAAAAGTGGACTTTCCATTGGTGTCCAAAGATGGTTAAGGAAAAGTGGACTGTCCATTGAAGTCCAAAGAGATTGGCGAAAAGTGGACTGTCCATTGGTGTCTAAAGAGATTGGAGGAAAGTGGACTTTCCATCGATATCCAAAGAGATGGATAAAAGTGGATTGTTCATTGGTGTCCAAAGAGATGGATAAAAGTGTACTTTCCATTGGCGTCCAAAGATGGTTAAGGAAAGTAGACTGTCCATTGGCGTCCAAAGAGATTAGAGGAAAGTGGACTGTCCATTGGTGTCCAAAGAGATTGGAGGAAAGTGAACTTTCTATTGGTGTCCAAAGAAATAGATAAAGAAAGGTAGACTGTCCATTGGCATCCAAAGATGGTCGTAGAAAAGTGTAGTTGGAGGCTTAAGGGTAGATGCTGGGAGGAGTATGTGATGTTAGAGTTGGTGAGTGCATGACTCAAGTATGTGATATTAGAGTCGGACCGAAGAGTGCCAACTCTCGGTCAATCTCGATTTAGGCTACATCGGAGACGAAATCGGTCCAAAGTCAGACCACAACTTATAGCCTGTTGCTGGCTAAACGAAGGAAGTCGTTGGCTTAGAGTTTAAGGCCACTAAATGGTTATGCATAGGGGATATTCCAAAGGTACTTACCTTGCATCTAGGAATTACTTATTTGGTGTAGAATGGATGAACTCCTTTCATCTTTCTTCCGAAGATCCTCTACAGACTCCTTCTTTCACTTCTAGCTCTAATGTTCTCTTAGGATTGGAATTTTCCATTCTCTTTAGATTAGGTCTTTTTATAGGCTCACCACGTACTCTTAGGTCACCATCCCCAGATCTTCAAGGAGATCCTCCACGTTAATACAGTGGCTCCTTCCCCATGCTCATTAATGTCACGGTGCCTCCCGACGACTTCTCGCCATTCTTCACATTCAATGCGATGTTGACCGTTCATCCCTCGACCTTGACGAGCTCAGCGGAAAGTAGTTTTCGCGTTCCTGCCTTCCTACATAGTGGCAGACCTAGGGTGACTTCCAGCAAAAGCCACCGCCCAACATATGCCTCTCTCCTCATGCATGCCTACTCGAGGTAGGAAGAGGCGCGTAGGTCCTACTGCTACTAGTCTGCTTTTGGTGTTTTTCCTTTTTAAGGAGCACGCTCAGTCTGCAATCTTATTCCCTTTTTGCTACCGTCTGTTTTTTCTTGTCTTATTTTTCTGTTCGGACAGAAATGGAGTGCTACAATTGGCTTTATATTTTAAAAGATGTA
This sequence comes from Mucuna pruriens, assembly GCA_025330945.1. Lineage (NCBI taxonomy): Eukaryota > Viridiplantae > Streptophyta > Magnoliopsida > Fabales > Fabaceae > Mucuna > Mucuna pruriens. The sequence goes on along the minus strand of JAENHJ010000042.1, from coordinate 1,427,419 downwards.
AATTCGAGTTTCGTTGTCGATTTAAAGACTATATTGATAAGTAATATATAAATATTTTTAAGCGCTTATTGTGGTTTTGTTGTTTATGTCCCATAACTCCATTATAAATAAGATGCTACATCTAATTTATCACTTTCTCTACTAACCAAAGAATTTTATTATTGAACATTTTCTATTACTGCTTTAGGATTATTTAGGAGCAAACGTAGTTCAAAAAAAAAAAAGGTTTGGCTTGTTGATTTGGAGTACGTCCAAAGGATCCAAGAGTTGTCCAAAGGCTTCATCGTCTAAAGGCCCCAAGTGTCCAAAAGACTTAAGAATCATCCAAAGGCTCTAATGTCCAAAGGGAGCATCCAAAGCCCCCTTGCATCCAAAGGTAATGAATGCATCTAAAAAAGTGTAGCATTCCAAGATGGCATCTAAAAAAGTGTAGCATTCCAAGATGGCATCTAAAAAAGTGTAGCATTCCAAGATGGCATCTAAAGGACTCAAGAGTCGTCCAAAAGCTTCAACATCTAAAAAGGTGTCAAAAGATCCTCAGTGTCCAAAGGATATGAACCAAAAAGATAAATTAACAAAAAAGAGAAGGAGTCGTCTAAAGGGTCCAACATCCAAAAGAGCGTCCAAAAACCCTCAACGTCCAAAGGGTGTGAACTAGAAAGATAATTAAAAAAAAATAAGGAGTCATCCAAAGGCTCTAGCATCCAAAGGATCCAAGAACTATTCAAAAGTGGCATCCAAAGACCCCTAGTGTATAAAGGGTATGAACCAGAAAGATTAAATTAAGAAAAAGAGAAGTTGTCCAAAGGCTCTAACGTCCAAAGGGGAGATAAAGAAAATCCTAGCATCCAAAGGGTTGGACGAAACCTGACAAGTATAAACTAGGATGGAGAGGGGCTTCCCATATGGACATCCAATGGATCTTTGCGTCCAAAGCAGGGTTGAAATACTAGTTGAATACATGAAAATGGAAAGTACTATCCAAATAGGCATTCAAAGAGCCTTTGCATCCAAAGAGCTTTTGCATCCAAAGTAGGATTGCAATACTAGGTAAATACATGGAAATGGAAGGGACTACCTAGATGGGCATCCAAAGAGCTAGGGTGTCCAAAGTAAGGCTGCAACACTAAGTAAATAAATGAAAATTGAAGGGACTATCCAGATAAGGGTCCAAAGAACCTGTACGTCCAAAGTAAGATTACAACACAAAGTAAATAAATGGAAATATAGGGGACTACCCAGATCGGCGTCCAAAGAACCTATGCATCCAAAGTAAGGCTGCAATACAAAGTAAATAAATGGATGGGACTACCTAGATGTGCATCCAAAGAGCTTGTGCATTCAAAAACCTACAACACAAAGTAAATAAATGGAAATGAAGGGGATTATCCAGATGGCGTCCAAAGAACCTGTGCGCCTAAAGAAAGACTGCTACACTAAGAAAATAAATAGAAATGGACAGGACTGCTCAAATGGGCGTCCAAAGAGCTTGTGCGTCCATAGTAAGGTTGCAACACAAAGTAAATAAATAGAAATGGAGGGGATTGCCCAAATGGATGTTCAAAGAGAATATGCGTTCAAAGTAAGACTGCACACCAAGTAAATAAATGGAAATGGAGAAGACTGTCCAAATGAATGTCTAAAGAGCCTATGCGTACAAAGTAAGGTTGCAACACTAAGTAAATAAATGGAAATGAAGGGGACTGCCTAGACGGGTGTTTAAAGTGCCTCTACGTCTAAAAAGAGGTTATTGATGCGTCCAATGGATCTCTGCATCCAAAGGTTCTCTTTGTCCAAAACAGGCTACATAATAGGTTTTATATGCATAAATGTTCAAACGAGTTTAAGTTTGAAGGATTAATAATACCAACTTGTGCCTTTACTAGGCTACTTCTATATGACCTTGTTTCTCTACAATGTCATTAAAGCTCCACAAGATGTTGTCTTTCTCATGCTCTATTTTTCACAGTTCCTTCTCCTCTCTTTTCTCTTTGGTTCCTTTCTTGTTAGACACTCACGAGTTACCTTCTTCTCTCAGGATTCTTTCTCGTGCTCTGTTTTTCTTTTCTTTCTCCTCTCTCCTCTCCTTCCTCTAGATCCCCCTTATCTTAGTTCATATGGTATTTATAGGGCTTTCATGGTTCAATTATTTTGTTGAACTTGCATGTTTTTTGTGTAAATTGGTCAACTACAACATGTTTCTCTGTAGGGAGTAGAGTCGTAGTGAAGAAGAATAAAGAGGCTCGTCTAACAGTTGCAAAGCATAATCAAAATTGTAGGTTCTTTGGACATCCACCACCCTACCTGTTCACTATGATTTATTGGTTTATTGGTAGTAAATAAATGTATAGTAAAATTTGTAGCAGAAAGGGGAGCAAAACATCCCCTTTAGATGTTCCTTTAGACAACCAACTTCAAACCCATGCAGATTAGAAAGGGAAGTAAAGCATCCTAGACGCTTTACAATAAGAGAAGTATAGCAGAATAGCTAATGGTTGTTCTGGCTCTTTGAACAACTAATCACATTTGACCATTTGTTTTATTTTTTCAAATTGTCATTTTATTTTGGTATTAAACTAGACATTTGAAAAAAAAAAGATAAAATCAAGTATTTACAATTACTCACTTAACTTAAAAGTCTATTCTCATTCAAATAATGTGAAAAAAAAAAACTCTAAGAGCCTCCGATACCATTTTTGTTGAAAAAGAAAAACATGTGCATCAATAATTGTACCCCGGTCCCATGCATAATTCGCTTTCGGATAGGGTCCCAAAAAAAAGAAAAACAATAAAAACTAACCAAACTCGTACACTACTTCTTTCGGTTTCCCCGAGTTGTCAACAACCTTCTGATAATCACTATACCCATTTTTTTAATGTTTTATTATTTAAAATTTTAATTATAAGAATTACGAAAATTTTCAAATATACTCTGTCTAAAAGCTTTAGTATATTCAACAAAATAACTACATTATTTACTGTCACATCGGTAATTGGATCAATGAACTTGAAATCCAAATTTTAGTTTCTTAGCCCGTTTAGTTTCCTTTTTTCTGTATTTTTTTCATATAAAAATAGAAAATGCGTTTATTTAATATTTAAATAGTTTATTAACTTTGGCCATTCCGTTAAATATGTGCGAAAATATTTATTTTTATTATTAAATTTTGTGGTTATCTTTGGATATAAATAAATATATATTCCTAATATAAAATAAATTGTTTATATATATATATATATATATATATATATATTATTAACAAATTACTTCTAAAATTTATAAAGAAATTTTTTTATGAATTACTGTTGAAATAGTCAAACCAAACATATTTTTAACATTTTTATTTTTTGAAAATAAGAAGTCAAATCAAACATGTTTTGTATATCTTAAAATTTTGAAAATGAAAACATTTAAAAAAATAAAAATAGGAAACACAAATAAAAAATATTTCTCAAACTAAACAGTTCCCTTAACCCTTTAAAAAATTAATTCCTTAATTAAACTCGCAATAAGCTCGGGAGATAGAATAACATACAGAAAGGTATATCAAACTACCACTTAACTCATCCCTAAAGATAACATAATTACAAAATCAATGTATGATTCATTTTTCAATTAACGCAGAAACCCAAAATTAATTAAAGGGTCAAGTCAATAAAAATTTCAGTAGAAAATACAAATTCTAAATTTCATCCGTGGAAATTTGGATTAGGAATGTCACTTTTATGGTGATAGACAAAAAAAATGTAACTATAAATATAATATCGGTAGATATAAGCTTATTTGATATATATTCACGTATAATTTTAGTATAAGTTTTGAATGAGATTCAATTACATCACTTAACATATACCTATTGTTTGCGGCAACTATGATAATAAATTTATTAACATATGTCAACAATCCTGGTTTGTCACTAAAAATATATACCGACATATTGTAATATCTATCACTAAAAAGTGTTGACCATTAATAAAAAAAAAGTTAAATATAGTATAATAATTATTTCACAATTAGAAAATACCACTAGATTTAAATTTTGTCATATTTTAATGATATTATGGATTTAATAAATTTAATATTTAATTCATTTAAATATTATAAAAAATTTAAAACAACCATAAATAACTAAATTAAATTTCATTAGTAAAACAGTATCTTAAATAAAAATTAAAAATATTAATTTAGTTATTCATATAAAAAATACTATGTTATCATCCATACATAAAAAAATCCTTAATATTTTTACAAAAACATCAATTTAATATTTTTATATTACTAATAAGAGTATGTACAAAAAAAAATTTAAAATAAATTTTATAAAGTAGACTTTAATACTATAACTATATCTTCATTTTATAATTATTTATAATATCTTATTAAGATAATCATAGCATAATCAAAATAAAAGCTTAACCATTTTTATATTCATAAAATATAATATTTTTTATTTTTTGAAAGGGATCTTCTACATATAATTACTATAGTATAAGAGAAATATATAATTCAATATCCTATTTAGGTCATAAGTTATTTAGTTTCGGACATTTAAAGATGTATCTGCAGCTCTCTAATGTTTTAGAAAAGGTTAATTGATTCACAGGTCATATTGTATCTTGTTTTTAGTTAAGTTTTTATAATTAAAAGTATTTATAAATTTTTTTATAATTTAAAAATATATATAATTATTACACATGTATACTAACACAGTTAATTATATCTCTGTTAATTTATACTGAACGAATATTGTTACATGGTAATCAATTATTATTATTATATTACATAGTATTATGACATTAATGTGGTTTTGAATCTAATTCAATTCTATAAAATTGATTTGAGGTAAGAATTGTTTTTCACTTATATACTAAAGATCTATTTTTAGCTAATGTAAAACTTAACTGTTGTCAATACATCCTCTCATGTATTGGATTAATACATGGATAATATGGTAGGTAACATGATGATAAATTTTAATAAATTTTGATATCATCTTAGAATTTAAATTTGAGTCTAATATAATTTTATAAAATCAATTTATAAGATGAAAATTCTATCTTTTACTTTTTAAGGGTATCATATAATGTTGGATTTATCATAAGGTTGTTTGTTGGTAGGCTTTCGTGGGAGTTGCCTCCTATTTCTCGGAAGTGTGCTTGCTTTCGAAGGAAATTATGGTTATATAGTGCGTGGCTTGCTACAATTAAAATTATATTGTGATGCATGAATAAAGCTTAAATCCTAACCATACCTAGTGGATTGCTAATTAAAGTAGCATAAGAATTTTCTTTTCTGTTATTCAATACAAAGAAATGGACGTGGTGGAGTTAAAATCATGAATTCATTCAAATTATTTTTTTTTAATATTATATTAATCGAGATGCTTTAGTTTTTCTCTTTATTCACTATTATTTTATGAAAAATCAAATTTAAGCACATGTTGATAGAAAAATAACGGAACAGAAAGGAATGAAAGAAAAAAGATTCAAGAAAAATTCCTTCCTCCAGTGACCAGTCTAAGAGGAAAGAAACGAAAAAGAGAATAAGGGAACTAAATCTATTTTGATAAGTTGATTTTGGAGAGAAAGCGGAAGAAATTGTTTTTTTTTTCTATTTAAAATATTAAATTATTTTTATTTTTATGTATTTTATATGAAAAATATTTATATTATTATATTTTTCTACCAATATTATGTTAATTCAAGTAGTACTAAATTCAAATTATTTAGACGAGGTCTTAAATTCGAATTCAAGTTTTGTGGATAAAAGTAATTAGAAAGAGAGATTCTACTAAAGATATTCAACTAAATTTTTTGACAAACACAATAGATACTTCGAATTTAAGTTTTATAGTTGAAAGAGAAGGCCCTATTAAAAGTAACTAGTCAATTTCTCCAACGAAAATAATATATATATACTACAATTAAGTAAGAGAAAAAAAATTTGTGTTTAATTGTACTTTTAGTTTCTCAAGTATCAAATATATGCGATTTTGATACTCATGTTCTAATTCTACAAATCGAATCTCTGGAGCAACATATAATTTACAATCAAGTCCCTTGTTAGCAATTCATCACTTTGTCAAGGAAAACTTTTGAAATGTCAACGTCAGCTTGACACAATAAGACTCATTTTTAAACAACTAAACCAAAATATATTATTATTTTAACTTAACATATATTATATACTTTATATTTATAACTATTAAATAATATGTATATTTTAATATAAATATAAGAGAGTGTATCGAGTGAGAGGATAAGAGGAATAAATGTGGATCATATAATCATACATGAAAAGTCAAGATTGAATAAAAAAATTACGTGACATTTTTAAATGGTCATGTGAGCATCAAATGACTTTCAATCATAATCTTTTTGTATAGTTGTATCGTCCATATTTACCCGTTTTACCCACTTATTTTGAACAATCCTCTCACTTGATACACTCCCTAGATATAAACATAAATATAAGGTATATATAATATATGTTTTGTATTTATATTTATATTTATATTTCAAGAGTTTTGGTTAACAAATTAACAGATTTTTAATAGAAAGATGTGGTAATAAATTATATAATACTTGGAAGAATTCAATTTGTACAATTAGAATTTAAGGAGACTAAAATCGCACATATAGTAAGTATGAGACAAGATGTACAATTAAGTCTTCTTTTTATTTTTTTCTCTTATAAAAAATCTTTAAGATATCACTTTATTTCTAAACCAAACAAACATCGAAGAAGAGTAAGTATATAACTCCCAAAATTTGGATTTAACAATGAAGATTTTTTAAGACATGATATACATTTAATAATTTTTATATTATTTTTTATATTTATCTTTTTTACTACATCATTAATTATATGATTTTTCCCTTTTTTGTTTTGTCTCACTTTATTATATAATTTGTTGTACTAATTGTTCTCACCCCAATCTAACTGGAATCACCTCCTGAGAACTGCTCCAATAAACTTCCCTTCGATCACTAGTTCCTTCTTCCTACTATTAGTGTAGGGGATACCAACAAAAGACATTCCAACGCCCAAGTCAAGTTCTCTACTTTTAGTGATTTCTTATCTCAACAAAAACATACCTCTGCTTTTTACCCTTTCCCTTTTTTTATAGTGTTCATGGTGTTTAAACCTACTTTTATTATTCATTACGACATATCTTTCATTATATTGATTAAACATATTTTATTGCAGGCGTTTATGTTATTATTGTGATATGCATTTTCTAGCCGTTGTTGGTTGTCGGTCATCGAGATCCTTCCAGGTTGCAGTGTTCGTCTTACTCTCAAACTAAAAAGGAGTTTGACTTACTCTTAGACTCACTTAGTACACATGTCCCAAGTCTCGAGTTTCTTTTGAACGTAAAGACTTAGATTTTGTCTTTTATTGTCCTTTGTTTTGACTTAGGTTTAGTCTCGAGTCTCGAGTACATATTTCCTTTTATTGTCTTTTTCGAGAATTTGCGATGTCTTTTGGGAATCGCCCTCACTAATGCATCGTTTGTAGATTGTAAAGTTGGGTGGTAAACGTGTTACTAGTTTAGAGCTACCCCTTCAAGGATGTTAGAAATACTCAACAAAGGATGGCGTCATCAATAGTAAACAAATTCACCTAGGTCACATAAGCATCAATATGCTCATCTAGATCAGTCGTGCCATCATATTTATCCAATGTTAAAATTTTCCATCCTATAGGTAGTGGGGTATCAATGATTCCACCTACAAAGGGATGTCTCCTTAGCCAAGATCTCCATTGATGACTTCTCTCCACCCTGAGTGCATATTCATCTCCCTTTGACCAATGGTTTCTTGTTGCAAACGAGCATAGTGGTCCTCAACATCTTCAGCTTCTGTCTCATGACGAGTGATTATTCTTCCAATGACACTTCACCAATACTAAGTGTGCAACTCTTCATTCTCTCTTCTCAAAGCCTCTATTTCTTCACCATTTTTTTCGCATTTCAAATAATTCTCGACTCAACACCATTATCTCTCGGTCGGCACTTGACTCCCCCTAGTGGGTTTAGGGAGTCGTCCTCTCATCCTCCACTTGCTTCTGGTTGGTCATTTATGCTCTTCTCATCCTCGTTCTCTACAAACAATGTCAAATATTCTCACCTTAATTTAACTGGAATCATCTCTTGAGAACTACTCCTATAAATTTTCCTTCAATCACTGATTCCTTCGAGCTGCTAGCAGTGTAAGGGTATTTGTAAAAGACACTCTAACGCTTATGTCAAATTCTCTACTTTCAATGATTTCTTATCTCAACAAAGCATACCTATTCTTTTTATCCTTTTCTCTTTTTATAGTGTTCATGGTGTTTTAAACATATTTTTATTATTCATTATGATATATATTTCGTTATATGGATTAAACATCTTTTATTAGCAAAATTTATGTTATTATTGTGATATACTTTTTAACATATTTTATTAACGACATTTATGTTATTATTGTGATATACAATTTTTAGCAATTATTAATTGTTAGTCACCAAAATTCTTCCAGGTTGTAGCACCCCAAAATTGTCCGGGCTGGAACGTCGTTCCAGCCTTCCCCAAAGCCGGCCCAATTTCTAACTCTTGGGCCATTCCCGTATGACTCCAAGCTGAGACGGGCCTAGACCACTGAGTCCACGCTTGACTGAGTCTACGCTTGACTAAGTCTCCCCGCATCCTAGTGGACCCCAAAGTGAGGAGGGAGAAACAGAAAGAAGGAGAGGATAATATCTGAGAGAATCTTGGGATTTGGTTGTTATGCAGCCACCCCCAAGCTCTATATAAAGCCCCAAGATGAAAGAAAAAAGGCACGGGGACAAGCAGAGGGAGAGAGAGCAGAGAACGCTAGCACGGACCGAAGAGAAAGAACAACCGGAGACAAGCCAGGAAAAGCTGACGACGACGTGCAAGAAACGAAAGGAGAATCCCAAGGGCGGCGTAAAGAGAGGATCGACGCCGGACCAAGACAGGAAGACACGCCCACCATCTCCGAACACCAAAGTTAGTATTCCGATTCAACCCTTACATCCGCCTAGGTTAGATTCCCCGCTGCCCATCTCAGCCTAAATCCCCCACCTTGTTACGTGGCCGGGCCAATCCATCTCGCCCCTGACCGCCAAATTATATGACCTCGAGCCTCACAACCCCCGCCTTCCACCGAAGCCGACTCTCGCCACACTCGATGGCCAATGCCGACTTGGCCCCTTCCATACAGAGCCAAAGCCGGTGATTTAGCCTGGCTTGGTCCCCAACCCGAACACCCATGTCCGAACCGACTCGGCTCCGGCAGAGCCAAGACGGGACGAGCCGTCCCCTCTCCTCTTAAACTCACCTTCCACTAAAGAACCCAAACTCCCCCAGCCAGAACTACGTGGACTTTGAATCCTCTAGAGCCGAGGTATGTAGGCCTAGGGGGCATACCCCTATCAAGTCAAATCCTAAACCCAGAATATATCACCTAAACCTCCTCCATCCCAAGACACAACCCGAGTCCGAGTATCATCCCTCTCCCCATATAGCTAGCCAAGGGTAACTATCAAGTGATAGACATGATGAGGTGCTTCCTCTGCCCTAGCGTGTAACCAACTCCCGAACCCACCTCTCAGATCCAAGACCAACCTTCCCACCAGGTTTTCTGACGTTCCCTAAACCAAAACGCCGGTGGCGACTCCCACCTGACCGACTCTGTTTCGACCTACCCGTCAGACGTCACAATTTAGGTTGTGACACAGGTTTATGTGTTTCTCTTACTCTCAGAACATAAAGAAATCTAACTTACTCTCAGACTTCCTTTAATAATATTTATTTATTTTATAAGTCGAAGAGAATATGGATTAATTAACTAGGTGCTTGGTGCCTACTTGTACAGTAGAGAGTCCTTTATCTAGCCATCGGTATTAAGTATTAACGTGTAAATATACAAGTAATCATGTTACATATCATGATGGGCAGGATGAGGTTGACTTTTCAAGTCTTCCTCTTTGTCCGTACTCTCCATCTCGGAAGCAACCAGGTCCACCATCTTCTAAAATGGTTGTATAAAAAAATCAACGTTTCTGTATAGAAGGTATTGGGAAAGGAGTTTCATGTTTTCACGTCTTTTTGCCTTGTCTATTTCTATTTTCCGTTTCTTATCATTCTTTCTCCGTTCCCAGATTGATTTTAATAGAGATGATTTGCATAACATCGATCTCACGTCACTGCATGGCATACGAGTAATGGCGTCACATTAAAATGTCTTATAAAGTAAACCTTTTATATTAAATTGGTCAAAATACTAGTTCATTAATTCAGATGTGATTGAAACGTAACCAAATTGATAATATACACTTAAATATATCTGAGAGTATTTATGGCATTCAGAAAAATAGAAGAATTTTTGGACTAGAATTTTCTTTTCTTTTTTTTTGTCTGGAGTGTCTGATCAGGATGGGTGAATCTCTCATCTTTAGATTTAACATAATAGATTTTAGAAGATACATTCAATGGACGTAGGGCCCTTTTCACAATAATCAAAAAATAAATTCAATTAATCATTATCATTTTGGTCACATCAAGTTATGTATACTAAAATTTATTAAAAAAAAAATTAAATTCTTGGCAGGTTTTATGACTGACCAATATGTACGTATAATTTTATGGACCATCCGATCAAAATAATTGCTGTTTTAGAATTGACGCTCAAGAAATTATGGAGCATAGATTGAGGATCATTTAATTGAGCAAGCATCCGGGCCTTTTAAACTTGACAGTTTAGAAATTGAATAATCTGATTCAAATTGAAACACAGCTCAAATAATTTACTTGGGGTATAACCCCTTGTAGGTATATTTATGTTAGAGTATCATTTTAGGTATAACCCCTTTCTACTTCAATTATAAAGGTGTCAGGTTAATTATGGCAAGAAGAGGAGCTCGAAGACAAGGCAGAATAGCCCAATTTTTGTGTAAAAACAAATACCATCATAACAATTTTTTTAATATATTTTAGTATTTTAAATAACTTATGAATAAAAAGACCGATAGCTAAATTATATATTTGATTCTTCTTGTAATGCTATCTTTTTTCTTTTTCTTGTTTTTTTCTTTTTTTGTCTAAAATCAGAAACGACATTAGCATTTGAATAGAAATAGTATTGAATTATAAATAGTGATGGTTTTTTACTGTCACTATAATAATTTTTTAATAACATAAAAAAATAATAAAATATTATTATTTAATAAAAAATATATTTTAAGATAGTAACAGTTTTTAACCACCACATTAATAAATTAATGTACTAAATTATAAAAATTAATAAAATAAATTTATTTAATAAAAATTATAAATTTAAAATAATAACAGTATTTTATCTATTATTGTAATAACTTGTTTTAAACTAAAATAGTAATATTTACATAAAATTAAAATTTTAATAATTTAATAATTTTTACTATTATAATAATTTAAAATATAAGAGTTTATTTTTAAAAATTAAAAAATATAATAAAACTGTAATAAAATATTTATAATCTAATTTAAATTAATATTTCTATTATCATTTTATTTTTTAAATTTTATAAAACTACAATTTAAATTATACTATGTTTCAATTTTGTATTATTATATTATTAAATATAATAAGATATGTTATAATAATTATATTTATTGTTTTTATTGTATTACTAATATTCAGATTTAAATATTATGTTGTTATATTATGTTATGTTTATTATTTTATATTTTTTTATATTTTAAAATGTAAAAATATTAAAACAAAAATAATTATATAAAATAATATTTATAACACAATATAATAATTTTCATAAAATTATATATATATATATATATATATATATATATATATATATATATATATATATATATATATATATACACAATATGAGATGATAAATACTATATAATTAAAATTTTAAATTATTATAATTTCATAAATTTTATAGTATAAAATTTAAATTACAGTTTTTATTATAATTTAAAATTTTTAAAAATAAATTTACTATAATTTTAAAATTATCACAATAGTAAAAATAATTAAATTACTAAAATTTTATTTTTAATTAAATAATAGAATTTTAATTGTAGAAAATGAAAAATAGCAGTTAAAAACTGTTGTTATTTTTAAAATATATTTTTCATTTAATAATTTAGACTATAAATTTATTATTGTGCAGATTAAAAATTATGATAGCAGCAATTAAAAACTGCTATTATTTATAATTCAATATCGTTCTTCCTCATATAAACATGTTATTGCTTTTAAAAAAATCTCATATCTTGATTAAATAGCATAAAGATTAATATGCGATTACACAGTACCTCCCGAAAATGTTCAGAATGAAACTGATTGCAACAATAAAAAAAGTAATTGGTTGTCATAAAAAAAATATTAATTGGTAGTGATTTAATTAAATTTCTTAATATGTGTGTTTTGATGGATCTCGTGAAGCACACGAACAGCACAAAGATTTGCATATCCAAAAGCAGGATCATCTCTGCTTTTTAAACAGTTATTTTTGTCTGAATGTCGGGAAATAATTGAGAAAGGAATATTTTCAAATATAATATGACGTGAAAATAATTAAATTACTTGCATATATAATTATTTTAGACTTAAATATTTTTTATAGAATAAAAAAATTTAATTTTAATTTCTATAAAAATTATTTTTATTTTTATAACATTTAAAATCGTTGTTTTATAAACTAGTATTTTTAGTTTATGTATTATATAATAAAAAATTTAATAATTATGTAATAGTATAAAATAGTTTTACATTATTATTTATATAATTTTAAATTTATTATTTTAAAAGAGAATAAACTTATCATACATATTAATTTGATATTAGATAATTGAATAAAATTATTTTATATTTTTAATATATGAATTATTTTCTCTAATAAATATTTATTTTTTAAATAAAATTTCACTAATAAATATATAATTTTTAATATATAAATAATATTGTAATTAAAATTTATTATAAATAAATAATTTTCAGTATATATGAATTTATAATAATTTAATTTTAATTATTTTATTTTATTTTTGAAAAGACAATTAAAATTCAATTTAGAGTTAAAAATAAAAAAAATACTAGATTAAAAGTGAAAAATAATTAAAAATATTCATATATATATATATATATATATATATATATATATATATATATATATATATATATATATATATAGATAGATAGATAGATAAAAAAAAGTATTCAAATAGTTAAGAACTTTTTTTATAATTAAAAAATAGTGTGTAAAATATATATTAAAATAATATTGTAAATATCTAATTAAGAAATTAAAAATAAATTTATAAAACAATATTTATATTGAAAATTATTTTTTATTGTATTTTAAATTAAAGAATAATCTATAATTTTATAAAAAAATTATTAAAACGTTAAAAGAAAAAATAGTGGGGCAATTGCCCCCACAGTGTAAGCGTGAACCGTCCCTGGGAACATATATTATGTAATGAAAAGGAAAGTGAGAAAACAAAATGTGAAAAATAAATCTAAAAACAAGTTTGGAAAAAATAAGGATGTATGTTTTCATTAAAATAGCCGAAAATAGCTGTCCAAGTGGGAAATGTTAGGTTTTCCACGCATTTACGCGCACAATGGTTGTTCGTGGAGTACGAGTTGTTTGTTCCAGAACTAGCTAGAAATCAAACTTACTGTTGCTTTCCTAAATTAGATTGCAGATGGCGGCTTACAAACGAGAAAATGTTGAAGGATTTTTTTTTTTTTCTGCAATCAAATAAAAAATATCGTTATTTTTTTTTCTTTTACTTTCATTCATACAAACTATAAAGGTTTAAATATTTTTTATTTTCATAATATAGGATTATTTTTGTTTTAATTTTTAATTTTCTGTTTAGATTTTTATTAAATTATTTTTCAAAAATAATATTTTATTTACACATAAACTATATCAACTATACTTTAACTATTAGATAATTTTAATAAATAGTAACATTAATTATTGTTCTCATCTCTATTCTAAAATCATATAGAATTTTTCACATTACACAACTCTTTTAAAGTTTAAAAAATCTCTCAAATATTAATGACAAAAATAAAATATAAAAAAATGTTTATTTAAAAAGACTAGCTCTTAGGATAATTCATCTTAAGGCATTTTTTTAACAAATACAAATATTAAAATCGTAGGTTGAAAATATATATATATACTTAAATATCATTTTGCTTCATCATACGAGATTATTAGTATTTAAAGTAGAATGAGCTTATGTAGATAGGCTTAGAAAACATGTTAAAGAATATCCATATGATTTATCTTTTAATAGAAAAGATAAATATAGAAGATTATCTATTTCATATCGAAAGACATTCATAAAGTAAAGTTGAAATTGGATATCCATGTTGGTATATGTAAAAGATCATTTGTTAAGAAAGATCAACTCCTTAAATAAATCTTCATATACTGAGAAATTAGTTTTGACTCTGAATTAAAAATATCTTGAACAACCAAAAACAAAAAAAAGTCAACAAGCAAAATAATATATTCAATGACAATAATGTATTATACTTAAAAAAAATATATAAGTTCATTTGCTATGAGACATCAATACTAAAAAACAAAAACATATATAAACATCATGCTTTATCAATTTATACAAGACTAATTAGTGAAAACATTAATTAAATGTAGCATTTAATAACTATCTTTCAAATTCATGCAAATAAGGAAGAGTTTAGTTAAAGTTCCTAACAAGTTACTTATTCAATTGTCTAAAGAGGTACCGTATAAAAAAATCTAATTAAACCTAAAGAGACCTTTAACAAAATAAAAAAAAAAATGTCATACATTAATAATGTAATCCAATCATAATCATTGTATATAATAAATTTATTAACTTTTATAATAATTATCTTAAAATTTATATCAATAATGATGTATAATTAAGTGATAATGTAAAACTATTGTATACTAATAGTTAATATATAATTATTAAATTCTTACTTATAATATTAAAGACTCTACATAATTTTTATACAAAACAAACTCATATAAATCTTTAGGGTGATTGCTCTTTTTTCTTAACTTATTTATTGCTTTCTAATCAAGAGAACTAAATTAATCATGTCATCTTCTGATTGCAAACTTAAGTGCTACAAGATCTCGGAATTCATCATTGTGGACCCGAATCCATTAATATGGAATATTTTGTTTTCCAAGCGAAATCTCCTAACATATAAAAGAGTGAAAAAGTGTTTTCGTTGTTGTGAAATAAGAAGTCTTCGTATTTTAATGCATGTATTTAATTTATTCGAAGTTATTAGAGCTGGATCTACTTTTGAGGGAATATGAGTCGAAACAATAATAAGAATATTTATAGTGGAACATCTTTCACAAGCTTTGCCACAAATAACATCCTTTTTAGTATTAAGAAAATCTATTAGTCTACTTGCCTATTCGTATTTTAAAAGGTGTGCGAAATTTTTTTATAAAGGCAATTTAACTTTTTTCTTGTATTTACATGTATTTTATGGTTGTTATTTCATTTTTTTTAAAGTATAAATGTTAATATTGGTTGTTTTTGTATTAAAATATTTTTACCTTAATTTCTATATTTAAGAAACATTATATCTATTTTTCAATCTCTATTTAGTCATTACTTAATAAAAAAATTGACTTGAAGAACTAAAATAAAATAAATTAATATTTAATAAGAAACAGAATTAACAGAAAATTAAATAAAAAAACAACCATAATAAAGATTAAAAAATTATTTAAGCAACATTTTAGAAATTATAATTACAATATTATTTTGTCTCGCATTCATTACTAGATTGGCTTGGTAGGAAACGGGATAAAAAATGAAAAATATAATGAGTGAAATAATATAAAATAAAAAAGGTAAAGATAAAAAATACGAAAGAAAGAGAGATGTACACAATTACAATTCTTATAATGATTAACTAAAAAACTAACCATTAGAATTGAATATTTTATTTTTATAATTTGAGTTAAAGATATTAAAATAGGTTAAATCCAATCGATTAACCTAATTAGTTTGACATAAACGGATCATTAATTTTATTTTGTTTTAATCGGTAGCTATAGTTTGTCACTTGTCTCATAGATAAGAATCACTGTATCACTAAAATATTGACTACATATATGTGTAAAAAAATAAAAAATAAACATACTACTAAAAAAAAATACTATTGTAAAATCAAATAAACAATGACGCGTACTTTTAATAATATATGTCATAATTGTAACTAATCTTTATGTATCAAATAGTTTTTTCTATTATAAAATTGGATTGTTTTAATTTATTATATTTCTGTTTGGATACTTTACTATTAAAATAAAATATTATTATTAATGTAATAGTTTTGTTTATATTTTATTAAAATTATAAATTAATTTTTTAATATAATTTGAAAATTATATTTTATATTTCAATATTTTAATTAATATTAAAATAACATTTTTAATAATATCTTGAAAATTAATAATAACTTCTTTTATTTTTTATTTCACTAAAAAATTACTAAATTAATAATAATATCATATTTTAATTACTAAAATATTTTTTTAATTTATAATATTATATAAATTATTTAGTATTAAATTAAAAGATTATTTCAAAATATTAATTATAGAAATTTAATTATATTTAGTAACTTTTTTTAATAAAATAAAAAAATTATCATGTCAATAATAAATCCTATTTAATGTGTTAAAGTATTAAGTATCTAAAAAAATATAAAAAATTAAAATAACATAATTTTATAAAAATATTATCTCATACAAAATGATAAGTTATATTATTTTTTTAGTAATAGAAATATATGTGTATTTTTATTTTCTACACATTTAAATTATAATATATATATATATATATTATAAATATTTTAAGTGGTCTAACTATTCTTATCCATGATATTAGAATACAAAGTAGTGAATTCAAACGTGTCACATCAACAAATAAGTGTTACGTTATTTCTAACCAATCATAACACCTGATATTATTTGAAATTTGACTATAAAATAAATATTAGAGTAGAAACTAAAATCACATATTTGACAAATAATAGAGACTAAAAACAAAATTAAATCTTTTATTTCTGTGAACTCTTATATAATTTTATAATGAATTTCTAAATTACGTATTATTATATTGAATATATTTTTAATAGACTTCATTAAGTTTAGTTTTAAATATATTAGTTTTAAAGTATGATAATATTATCATTAGTCATTAAAATAATATAATGTATTAAGAAAGTAATTAGTTTTATAAATATTATATTTATATATAATTAAAAATTAATGATATATTATTTATATCATCAAGAAATAAAAAATGATTATTTGAAGAAAAATAAAACATAAATTCATAAGCCAGTCCATTTGTCACGAGTCAAGGTGCATCAACATCTGCAATTAATTTGGATAGCCAAGTCATATACAAATTATATACGTATTATGTTCTGACAAAACTTATCCAATGAACAATTTTTCTTTTATAATATAAATACAAAATATCTATTTGTTTTGGTAATAATTAATTTTTAAAACAAACTTAATTCATTACTTTTAATAGAATCACTTCTTAATTATATATATATATTTTTTTGTCCTTTACATTACTGAAGTCAATTCCATCCTTTAGCTATATTCTGCCAAAATTGTGATTTAGCTTTGGGACAAAGTTGGGAATTTGAATAATCACTTCCGAGATTGGCACTGTAATTATTGAGTTTATTAGAAATTGCCCAGAGCATGAAACACGTTTTGGCTATGTGGAGCAAGAAATATAAGTAAGGCTTTCAATGAGTGTGTACGATGATAAGGGGAGACAACATCGAGCATCACCTGTTTCTTATTGTTTGTCTCTCAGGAAAGTGCATTCCCAACATAACAGAGATGGTGAGAACTCCTTCTCGTGACACAAGTGGACTTCAGAAAGGCACTTGGACACCAGAGGAGGATCGCAAGTTAATTGCTTACATCACTCGCTATGGCACTTGGAATTGGCGCCAACTCCCAAAATTTGCAGGTAATTCCACATATCCTATGCTTGCCACATGTCAAAATTAAGCTAATTCACCAACATACCAGAAACCATATTCTCCCTCTGCCAAATTCTTTAACATCATTGAATTGATTTTCAGGTCTGGCAAGGTGTGGAAAGAGCTGCAGACTTAGGTGGCTCAATTATCTCAGGCCCGACATAAAAAGAGGGAACTATACTGAAGAAGAAGAAGAGATTATAATCAAACTGCACGAAAAGCTGGGTAACAAGTATGCTCTTGTTTCTCACCTACAGCATCAAAAGCTAGACAGGGGAACTATAATTAATTATAATAACGACAAAACTTAGTTTAGTTCCATAAGTTTTTTTTTTTACTCTCTAATCAGAATTATAATTTACTTTACTAACTTATCTTAATATTTAATAAACAAACACCAAAAGCTTACAGTGTTACATTTAATTATTGTACTTTATAAAATAAACTATGATTTTGATAATTTTCCCTTATTTAAACTCCCGCAAACCAATGGATCTAGCAAATTCCACTGATGCGGAATGTTAATTTCGTCTTTTCTGCCTTCACTTGCAGATGGTCTGTCATTGCCACTCATTTACCTGGAAGAACAGATAACGAAATAAAGAACCACTGGCACACCACACTCAAAAAGCGTTTGGGAAAGAACGAAGTTCCCACCAATGAAAATGTGAAAGCCACGAAATCAAATAGTTCTGGGTCCGAACAAGACACGGACTCAATTCAGAACAATGGTTCCTTTCACGGTTTATCTCCAACAACCTCTAAAGTCTCCGACTCTGACCCTTTATCCCCTCACGTATCCTCAAGCGAATTCTCGTCCTCAACCTCGGATTATACCACAGCTGCCACTAATGAAAATTTGTTAGGGGAAGATGGGTTCCATTTTGTGAACGAGAATCTTTGGGCAGAGTCATACGTAGATAAGATTTTCCACGCCCCAATACAAGACAGTGATAAAGGTGATCATTTTCATGGTTTAGATGCTGCAGGGGCCATGCACCCTTGGGCATTGTTGGAGTGTCCTCTTTCATCATGTAACGAAAATATGGTTATGGAGAACGAACACTTTGGGTTTCTAGAAGCAATAGAACCAACGAGTGGTAGTTTTTGGACAGAGCCGTATGTGACTGACATATCCCCCGTTCAAAACGAATTACTTGTGCCTTTTCCATTGGTGAATGAATCCGTGGAATACTTCTCTTCCATGTATGATGCGGACCTTTGGTGTCAGAACAATTCTCATGATTTACACGGCAGCCTATTCCAATGAATAAATTGCCTTTTCTTCAACTCCATTTTTGCTACTTAGAAGGATAAATATTGTGAATCGCAATTACCATTTACTATAAATATTTTTTAAATACTTTCTATTCTTTTTATAATAAATAAATAACTAATTCATTAGTATCAATAACAAATACTTAATTAATTTATTTTAATTCATAATATCATAAATTTAAATTTTATTTTAAAAATATTTTTGAAATTAAATTATTTAAATTGTGACTTATATATCTAATGATAATAACTTAATCACCCATAATTTCAATTTACAATTTTTCTCCCCTAATCATTATTCCCTAAGTATGACTCATTTAAGTATAGATAAATGGTAAGTTAATATAGACTTCACAATAAGATAAAAATAAAAAAATAATTAATAATTAAAATAAAAATATATTTAATTTTTTTAAAAAGCACGTGTTACTAAATTTATGAGTATCAAGTATAAATTAAGATAGTTTTTTTTATTATCATAATCAAGTCATTAACATAAACTATGACTTTTCATAATTAATAACTCAATAAGGTTTATTACTTGTTTGATACAAGTAACAAGTATGACCCATTTAAGTATATGATAGCTGTTTGACTTACGATTATGCGAATAGAGCAGTATATAATTAGGAGAAATAAATTACTCTTTTAAGTAGTGTTATATTTTTTTTTTTTGGAAAATTAGTTTTATGGCTTTCGACTATGAGAGTAGAATTTTTGTTAGGAAATCTTGCTAATCAAGCTTTTTAAAACCTTCTTTTTTGCACATATTCATTAAAAGTATAAGTAGGTCGTGATCAATTTACAAACTCGATTAACACAATCCAACATTTCGATATGTTGGATTAGGTTGAGTTTATTTTGTTTGGATTGATTATAATAAAATTGAATGTTGTGTTAATAAGTTTTAAACTTGATTAGTTTATCTTAACACAATCATCTTATAATAATATTAATAAAATTATAATTATTTATTGATTGTTTTGGATGTAGACATGTATTGAAATATTTGATAACATATTTAATTCTTATTGTTGAGTTAAAATGGTATATTTAAAGACATTATAAATTTTTGCATAGTATACATTGTCATTTTAATTGTAGTATAATTATACATGATTAGTAGTTAGCTAATTTTTACATGTTTGAATGTTTTAATGTTTTAATTTTTTTTAATGAGTTGAATTAATTAAATATTTTAATTTTTTAATTTTAATTTTGATTTTTTTAAAATTTTAAAAATATATTATTATTTTATCCATATAACTCAATTACCCAACTCCATTAACATCAAGTTAAATACAAACTCAGCCCAATTATACATGAATTCTTAAATCACACCCTTATTAAAAATCTTATTGTAATCAAACATTTATCTACATTACTTAATGGTTTAACATCAAAATCAACCTTTTAGCTTCTCCTGTTATGTTAAACTCCACACGTGATTTAGGCGTCTTTTCTACTGCAATAAATAATAATAATAAATAAATTGGAAAACTAACAAAGCATACTAACTAAATTAGGTACAACAAATACAGAAAATTCATAATCAAAAGCAATCGGTTTTATTAAAAGATAAGGTCCATTCAACAAAGGAATATCAATAAGAGACAAGAAAAGCCTTGAGAAGAGATTAACTCATTGCAAGACTGAATTGAATTAAAATCTTCACTTTGTTGTGGCAACCATAGTCGAATTTTCAATTGTAATCATGGATTTATTCTAGTGTCTTCATTTTCACATATTGTTAATCATTTATTAGAAAAGGAAAGTATATGATCTCTTTCGAGGAATGATGAACACAACGTTAACATTTTAGTTTTCAAGAATCCTCAAAATTTGGATCTTTCATAGGCAAAAGGACAGTAACAAAGATAACTTTAATTATCAAAAGGTTGTTCTATATTTTAAAGCCTAGTTTGTGGATTGTTTGGATGAAACAAAAATAAGTTGAATAATCCTGACAAATTAAAACACCAATAAATACATCAATAACAATGAAAAAAACATATTAATCACAATTGTTTGGCTACAGCAAAAATTAACGTCAAACACAAGTATTCAAATACCCTATAATTAGATATCTTAAAACTGCATGACTAGTGCAAAATGGTTTCCACTTGCAATTAATTAACAGATAATTATCTTATTGCAATTTTGAGGGTAGAAAGGAACAAAGTTTTGTGATGTGAAGTTGAAATGATAACAATGTGCATTGCTAGCCCACAAAACAATGGACACCTTTAGAAATTGGCAGTTGAAATGATAACAATGTGCATTGCTAGGCCACAAGAAATTGACAGCCTAAAACATTTTGTGTCAACTGGGGGAAAATTTTCGTTTTATATTACCAGACTCGTTAATGAAATTTGGTTAATTATTTCCTCAAAAATTATAGAAGAACGGGAGAAAGAGATCAAATAACTCAAGTAATGATGAAGAAATAAGAAAATTGGGATTAGGGTTTACCATATTAGGATTGGGATGTTGACCTTACGCACCAAAGCGTGACTATTTTTTTTTTTTTTCATTTTAATGATATAATTTTTTTTGTTAAAAATAAATTTAAAATGACTTGTAACAATTTGAATAATTTATTATTATGGAAGATTACGCTGTAAATAACTTATCTTTTAAAGTGTAGGTTTTACTATAAAAGACTCCAATCTTATTCTAGTTACATATAATTGATTCAGAATAGCTGGAAATAGCTACATTCAGATCTGAGCTGTTTAACAAGGGAAAATGATAATTTTTTTTAGCAAAATTTGGCTATAAATAAGTTATAGAATGATTATAAAAATTTTAAATTAAATACATATGTGGATAAAAAAATTCAGAATTAATAGCTACTTGTATTTAATTAAGAAAAAATATATAATTTACTCACAACTAATTTATAACTAATATGTTTAATAAAGAATTGGTTAGCGATGACTTATAATTAGTTACATTGATGTGAGACATTGTTTGTTTAGAACGATTTAAGAAAAAAAAAAGTGAGATCAGAGAAATGAGATAAAAAAGTTTCATTTTCACTATTTGGTAGAGCATGAGAAGTGGAGAAAGGAAAAGTATCCAGATTAAAAAATATATATTTTTCCTTTCCAATGAGAGATTTTATATATTTTTAAAAGGTCTTTACATTTCTTACACAAGCCTTCATGTAAAATAGTACAAGAACTATATTTTTTATAAGGGTAAAAATATCTCTATAATAAAATATCAATTTCTTAATCTAATCAAACAAATAAAGAAAATTTTCAAATTTTATTTCTCTCTTCTTCTCTTTTATTTTTTCAATGCAAATAGTTTTCTGAAGATTCATCTTTTATTCATTTTTTTTCCTACTTTTTCCCATCCTACCTATTTTTCCTCCCTACTTTTCTGCAACAAAGCCTAAGAGTACATTGGACTAAAATAACACTTGATTAGAATATTAAAAAAACATTTCTTTAAAGAAAAAGTTTTTGGGCACCCACCTTTTGGACGCTTACCATGTTCCATTGACATTTTAACTGAGCTTGAGTGTGACCTGCTTTGTTTTTTTGTCAGTAATGATTTCGGTCCATGGGGGTGATCTGCTTCAGATACATCAAACACACCATGGGCTAGGCCTATGAGAAGAGTCCCACCAGTGTGTACAAAACTTAACGCTGATGAACACATTTTAGCATTTGCAAGAAAAAAATTAAAATAATAATTTATATACATTATCAGTGTAAAGTTTTTATATAAAAACTCAATAAGAATTTTATCTATCATCAGTCATCCTATTCATTAATATAATTTTTCATAAAAATAAATTACTATTAAATATCTATGCAAAAAAAGTTTTAAGATTTATAATTTAGAATTTAGGATTACAATTCAAAAAATAAATATGTGTTACCATAAAATGATTAGATTAAAAAAAATAAAAAAAAGATAAAAATTAATTTTCTTAGAGTTACTTTTGAAATAAATGAATTATATATATATATAAAAAACTAAAACGACACTTCTTAGCTGAGCACTTAAATTTTTTTATACTATTTTTAATACCACTTCTCTCTTTTTCATTTTTATCATAAAAAGAAAAATGTAAAAAATAAACAAGTAAAAAATAAGACTTTAATTTTTATGTTTTGTCGGTGTAACTTACTTGGTTAACTAATTAATTCTTTTAAAGTAGTTATTAAACAAATAAAAAAAAGTAATTTAACACTATTACTATTAATGTACTCCAAGGTGAAAATCATTTTGTTTAACTCCCAGGCATTTTCTGTGCAATGATATATTTTTTGTTCCAAATTTTCCCTCTCTCTACGTAATACCACTTGTATTTCACAACAAATAATTAACCTCAAATCAAATAACATTATTATGAGTTCAAATTCTTTTTATTAATGATAATTGTGTGTGTAGATGTATTATTAGCTGTCCTCACACCCAATGATATTCCTTTGGCTGTCCTCCTTCCCTTGGAGTAGAGAATGAATTCTCTATAATGAATTTATCACATAAGATTCTAGTTTTTTAATAAATTTTATTAATATAATATATTTTTGTTATAAAATTAATTTTTTTACTTTAATAATAAGTATCTTAAAAAAAATTAACAAACATAAATTTTAATTGATTTACTATGTAAAATTTACATTGATTAAAAATAACTATGAAATTACAACACTTAATTGTATCAAGTTTTTTTTTTTTTTTGAGAGGATCCATTTCTGCTCGGGCTACTACCGTGTTTAACTGCTTGTACGTAAGAGTAAGACGAATATTAGATCTTCAGTAAGTCCAACTACCTCATAACCTCAACCCATTATCACGTTTAAAACCTTTTAGCTATGTTTTTTTTGGCGTGTTTGGTTTTGCATCTTGTAGGTATGTTATTTTGCGAATTTGTTTCAAATACAAATCAAGGATGCAGAAATTACAGTTTGTAGCTTCAGGTTGACAGGCGTCAGAAAGGCTGAAACCAATATCCAGACATTTATGTGAAAACTAATTACCAGTGCGACAGACTAAAGGCTCCCATTTGCATAGTTTTTTTTTTTTAATAGCATAATCTTGAATATGAAAAATTTATATTGGAAAGAGAATAATAAGTTCATGATTTTTATAAATATTAATTATTATTTTCAATCGTATTTATACTATAGATGTATAAAAAATTATTAATCACATTATATATGTCCATACTTTTATATAACAAATTAATGTGACAATCATAAAATGTTAATTTTCAATTCCTTTTTTTCTTTAATTTCGGACAAAAATATTTTTCAATTTTAAAAACCTGCCAACGTATGAAGGAACTACATGCCTATTTGGATTTCAGTTTGGAACCCTATAAGCTAATTTGAATAAAATTTAACTTTAATTTAATAGTAAATACATTCTCACATGTATGATTTAGAATTCAAAGAAAGTTTGTCCATATATGGAGAAAGTTCAAAGAAGACGAGGAGAGATTTAAAAATTGTGCAATTAAAATTGGGGAATGACATATCCTGAATGAAAGAAGGTGACAGTTGCACCATGCACGCGCATGCAAGCAATGAGTAACCGTACGAAGCGCGCAGCCGTAAAATCTCTTTGGATATTGTTTTTACTAAGCTCGATCGATCTATCACCACAGCAAATGGAGACAAGAATCTAGACCACCTCGTATTATGGAGTTTGGAGGCTTATCATTGTGAGTTTGTGACCACTTGAACGATAACAATGACAAGTGCCAACTCTCTTTCTTCGTCTCGGAATTCATGTGACTTCCGCAGGGCTGAGGGTTCCACGACTTTAATTGCGCTGCAACTCACAAGACAATTCAACCAAGAAACTTGTACCAAATCTCTTCCTGCAAGATTCTCACATTGCATTAATTACGTACGTGCACGATGTTTTGTGTACCTTGTTTTTACAACAGTTAATTTGTTTAATAACCGCTAAATCATTAATGTGTAAGAATGTATATACATTTCGTGCACAATGTTTTAAACCCATGAATGTGAATAAATACTTCGAAGTATGTATAATTGAATATTGCTTAATTAAAAGGTGCAAGAATACATTGTTTAATGGTTTTTGTGTGGAAATACCCTTGGTAGTTGGTATTTTCCTTCATGGTTATAAAGTTCACAAGTCAAAAGACAGTAGTTAACAATAAATTTTTACACGACTCATCTTATTCCTCAGTTTTCTCTCTTTTCTTTTTAATTCCCATAAATAAATATGTATAAGAATAGAGTTAATTATCCCTGGCAATATCAATGCAACACCATCGACCTGAACTTTCTTTTGATGCAGGTTATCTTTCTCACTGTGTCGCTGTCTCACTGACCCATCTCGTTGGTTCATAAAATATGGCTTCACTGTCCATGACACCCAAATTTATTTGTCCAGCCTGTCTATAAACAAGTTTGGGCTTGTTGCAAAATTGGACGGACTTAGTGAGAAATCTTCCTATGTACTATACTTGTTGCAAAATTGGACGTACTTAGTGAGAAATCTTCCTATGTACTATTTTCTTTAATCGTGGATTTGTCTCAACCTACTGTGGCGGGAGCGTGCCCTGCCCAGAAATTACTAACAAAGGCCCGCAACAACTGGTAATCGTTTTCAATTTTTGTCCTTTTGGGTAGGAAATGACTGAATCAGTTTAAGGTATAATAGCACATTGTTGCTCCACCTGTTTTTGTACCTCAAGTAGGAAATTAGGGTATTTTTTGTTTACACAATAATATTTTAGGTACTGACAGTCACACAATGACATCTTACTCGATTGTTATGAGGATACCCGTGCTATCTCTTTTGTGTTATAAGAAACTAGAATATATTTCGTCTTCCTTTTACTTTAATTTATGTTCAGCACACTCGAGAAGGTAAAAAAAATATCTTGCTCAATCATTAAAAGTTGATCTAATTAATAAAAATTTTCATATAACAAGAATGTAGGTTTAAATCTCCTTATTGATTGATGAAATAATTTTATTAGTAAATAATTTATAAGAATTTTTATAAGCTTGTATTAAACTTGAAAGTCTACCTAATCCTGATGATAGGGTCTTAATTAAATCCAACTCACCTATGCTATTAAAGAAAAAAGACAACATGCTGTTCTATGAGTTTATTTTAGTTTCCCGAATAGCAAAGATCCTTTCATATTTACCCCCAACTGTTCGCATGGCTTACATTCTGTCCTTATAAAAGTAGAGCGGAGGTAAATAGAAAAAAGAAAGATAGAAATAGTATTAAATTTCTACTATTTGTTAGAGAAAAAACATAGAAAGGAAGATTCTTTTACAAACTTGTAAAAAAACTATTCTCTTAATTTGCCATGAAATAAGAAGGAAATGACTTTTTTCCTTTTTATTTTTTAAAAAATTAAATAATTTTTATAACATAAAATCTAAAATATAAATAATTCTATGTTGACAAGAAAAAATAAAGTGCAAAAGAATTAATTTTTTATACAATTTTTTTTTATTTTTTTGTCACTCATCCAAATAAGTAAACCTCTACTTTTTTTTTCTTATTTATATCCATATAAACTACACAACTTTTTTTTATTATATTTCTCTTTTATTTTTATTATTTGTATTTCTTTTCTTTGTATTGAAACTCTGAATAAAAGGAGCATTAGAGTTGGGCCGATTTAGTTTCAAACTCTAATTACTAACTTTCATTCATTTATTTAATTAAGATATGTGGTTGAATCCATAACTTAAATATAAAGTCTTAATTGAAAATAAACTGACCTAACAAGAGAAGGATTAGTTGAGTGAAAGTGTTAAATATTTTCTGTTTTAAAAAAAAAACTTTCATTTATTTATAAAATTTAATTAAAATATATTGACAATAAAATAAATATCATTATTATCTAATTGTAAATATTTGTGTACGTTATTTTTATAATAATTATTTTTAGATTAATTTTAATTAGTTATTAATGTAAAAATTTAAAAATAAAATTAAACTCACGCTTATAATCTTACTTTTATATTATTAGTACTCCAACCGCATCACAAGTTATGAGAGTTAAAAACTTTAGAAACATTTTATGTGCAAGATTAATTTTATAACAGAAATTTTACTTCTGCTTGAGATAAAAGCATGTTGTGGACTTGGGGAAATTCAGCACCGAAACATCTTATAAACAAGGTTTTGAGATAAAGAGTAAACATAACAAAGTGAACAATTGATATTCCCAACTCTTGACTATTTTTACAAACCACTTCTGCTATTTGGCACGAAAATATACTTAACAAATTTGCATGATTCTATGTGTGCATATTTTATTGGTTGTTTAAAAATAAAAAATAAAATGGTTAATTTGTCGGAAATCATGGAATAACCTTGGTATATAATTTTGTCAAATAGTTTTTTCGTAACAAACATTTGTCTTTACGTACGAAGGCCAGCTATAGTTTATGGGTCTTTCTTACGCGAAAAAGATTAACTAGGTGAAAATATCTTTTCCTTTTATAAATAAGTTTCTTATCATAGTAATGAATCTTGCAAATATTGCCGGGGGAATTAGAAAATGATAAACAAGTGTTGGTGAAATAAAGATGGCATTAACTGGGTATGGAGAAAGTCTGCAATGTATATAGTGTGAGGCGAACCAAACCGAACCAAACCCCCGTTAGGCCACTACACATGCTTTATCTTGAGTCAAACAAGAATTTCAACAAACGGCACTTTCATGTTAGGAATCTGACAGCGCATTCAAAAGTAAAAAAAGCACGGCATCATCAAACTTTTCTATGGCAGGGCACCTAATTAAGTAACAGGTAAGAAATTTTATTACTCCAACAGTAAGAGTCTTCCGCAGCAGGTTTAGTTTAGTTTAGTCTTTTTTTTTAAATCTTATCATTTCAATTGAAAAATGCTGCTATATATGTGACCATATGCGACTGAAAACGCCACTCATGTCGCCATTATAATAAACACAATAAACATTAGCTGAAAGAGGAGGAGAAACAAAACTTTATAAAAGGGCAAAGACTATTATTATTTTTAAAGAAAACAACCCACTGTGGTCCCTATTCCCTCTGTGAAGTTGCAATCAATTCCCAGGTACAAGAACAGAGATCTCAAAAATGGGTCCAAACAAATATCTTTGATAAAGAAGTCTGAGTCATTAGGACCTTTCAACGATTCAAATATATTAAAATACTATTCTTTCGCTAAATTCTCACAAATCAAACACTCTCACCACTCCTCTCGTGAATTAAAAAAAGATTAAAGAACTTGAAAGATAGATGAAAAAAGAAAAAAAAAAAAACAGACAAACACGTCGTGATTGAAGACACTCTTCTTAGATGCCCAATTACGACCACAGTTTTTGGTCTCAGCATATTTATATTTATAGCGTGCTTGAATTTGCGTTCGATAATATAAAATTATGTTAAAAAATATTATTTAACATAATTTTATATAAATATTTATCTGTTTAGATTCATTTAAAAAATTAATTTAAAATCTAAAATTAATTTTGAGTTAAAACAATTTTAAATAATTTTTATGTAAAATAAAAAAAATTAGATTTTATTATTAATTTATTTTTAAAACAAAACATTCAATCATAAATTAAGTCTCTTCAAAGTTAATTTAACCGAAATCAATTTTACAAAATTAATTTAACTTAAAATCAATTTACTCAATCATAAGCGAATGCGAATTTGTATCAGACCAAATATGCACTACTATATCTGGTTACAAAAACAGTTATATGCAGGGTTATAACGGGATTTCGCTATTTTTGGTTTGCGCTGACCTGTACTCACTTAAGAAAGAAGTAACAAGAACAGTATATATGGGTGTCTAATGTTAATACATAAAAGTACTATATTTTATTTTCCAAGAAAATTGGTTGCTTCACTATTACTATTGTGATTATTCCTTTGCCAGAGGCTAAGAGACAGAACCACACTTGACTACAAAACAGCCACAACCAAAAAAAAAAAAAAAAATCAACCCTACAATTCAAAGTCACGTTTTGTCTTTTTGTTTGCTCTCTTAGGAAACAAAAGAAAAATCCCATCTTATCTTCCCTGCTCCTTTACACAACCAACAGATTTAATGAAGGCCGTACTAGGATCACGTTACACTGATTTTGTTCACTAACTATTGATCGAATTCTTCTCTTCTCCTTCTCAGTCCATCACTATCTCTTCCTATTATTGTGTTCTCCATTTTTTTGAATGGACCAGAAGATTAAATGTGGTCTCTTCTGTTTCGGTACTTCAGCATTGATGAAAATGAGAAAACGGGACCGTGCGTTTGTTGCCATAATCGGTGATTTTCCTTCTTTTGAAGTCCTGCTCTTGTATCACAGCGGGAGCAACGTTGGTTCCATTGGTTTTTTCACTTTCTAAGCTCACAAAATGTTCGTCTAACACATTAACCGGTGTGTCTGAAGTTGAATTTATATTGAACACAGATTCGTACTCCTCCCTGGCTATCTCTTGTATCACATTATAACACTGCCCCACAGTTTCCTGCAGTAAAATTATCGTACCCTCTATTATCCATCCATAAAATAATAATAATAATAATAGTAAAAATAAACAACTCTTTTTTTTTTTTTTCACTTTTGATTTTACCCGAGAGAATTTATTAGTGTTGTATAAAAAGAAAAAGAAAAGAATGAAAGAATATGTACTTTATTAACAAATGAGCAATCGGATATTGCTCTCAAGAAGCAGGGATATTGAAAGGGAAACAACTCATGTGAAGCATACAGAAGGGCTGACGCAGCAACTATAGATGGCTTGAATTCCAAGACCTTTATCTCTGAAAAAACAAAAGTAACAAATATTATTTAACTTTAGCTCTAAGATTAGCAATCAAATTAACTCATTTAATTTACAATGTTCAGTCAATTAAGCATTAATTATACCCCTTTGTGACTTGAGTATAATTTCAGACGCTCTATCCTTCAGAACCTGCCTCAATGCCGGGTCTCTGAGCCTGAACAAATTCACGAAGAAGGGAACGAAAGAGAAAGGGGTAATCGAACGCATTCGCCACTGGAGTGCCCCCAAGACAAGGCCTTCCATTCTTTGAATTGTTTGTGTCTCAAAAATGGCACCGCCATCACCATGATTCAGTAGAATCTAATAAAAAACAATACTAGTTCAAATGAATACCAATATTCCTCTCACAAAACCTCTGGCTTCAATTCAAGCATATTAGTCAGAAGGCAAAAAAAAAAAAAAAAAAACTTTACCTGGACATCAGTGGCAGAGTACTCTGTTTTCAACATCTTGGCAGCTAGAGAAAAGCACGAGACTGCAAGAAGCTTGTTTGCCCATGGCTTTGGTTGCTGTTGCACTTACCCAATTTTAGTTAGATCTTGAGCCACCATATTTTTATTCATTGGTAAATATTCTTTACATAACAATACTAATTAAGGTTTTAAGTTGGGGTCGCAGATCCTTAATATCGCTGAAAATTACAAACAAATGCGGTTGCAATTGAAGTGGCAAAACCCCAAAAACGTTGACATTACCTTGATAAAAGTATAAAAAAGAAGTGGAGTAAATTACGAAGGTGTTTGGGTTGGTTACTTACCAATATCCCTTGGTTAGCGAGGAAGCGATCCAAATAGTTGATAGCTAAGTAAGGTAGAACTGGATCGACGGTGCAGGACAACTGAAAAGAATGAAACAAGGAAATCACGTTAAGAGAGAAAGGACAAGGTTTTGAAACAAGAAAACTGGAGATTTGTCTTTCTCGTAAAAGTGAATTGTGTGGTTGCGATTACCTGTGAGATCAAAGAGACGACATTTCTTCTAACAGAGATGTCGAAGTCGCTGGCTTTGAGGTTCTGACAGTAATTTGGCGGAGGGATGTGGTCGGATTCGATGAGGAAGAGGGAAGGGACAGCATCGCAGGGAAGGTCGTGGAAGTTTCCGAGAGGGTTCTCTAGGTCAAAATCCATGGACAAGTGTTTTGCGAAGTTGGAATTAGTTAGTACTTAGTGGTGCTGAGGAGCAACGAGCATTGTAAATAAAAGGGAAACAGAGTGAGAGAGAGAGAGAGATAAGGGAAAAGGTGGTGAGAGAGTTTTGTGGTTTCTTCAAATGAAAGCTACGAAGGAGAGTTGAGTTGGTACCCTGTCTTTATTAGTGTTTTTGCGCGCACACAAAGATCCTTTGTCTGTGATTGGCAAATTAAAAATCGGAAATAGGAGAAGAGGTAGTTGGTTTGGTCCCTCACTTGTGCACTGCCTCAGGGCTGCATGAGGGCTGAGCATGGCGCTAATGCTGTGCCAGAATAAAGGTTAAGAACCAAAACTTCACCTCTGTTTTCCAAGCTTTCTACTTAAAAAACCCACTTCTTTTATTTAAACATAACAATAATTAATTGTTCATAACTACGCACACCTTAATAGGTACAATAAAATCTTACTCATTCGACTCAAATTACATACTGTGTAACGTTGAATACTTGTGATCCATTCAAATAAACAACTGAATACGTCATTCTACTACAAGAATAACTCAACACAAAAATAATGGCATTTTTTTTTGTACCCCCATCTCTTGTGGAATTGTTTACTACTTGAGTGATTTTTATATATATAAATTCAAATCAACAATTTTGAAGAAAGCATTTTTAATTATTATTTTTTATAAGAAACTTTTTAACAAAAATGTCTTTTAGAGATATTTTCTTAATTTCTTATTTGGTTTATAATATTTTTAGTTTTAAATTAAATTTTTATATTTTTTCAAAAATTATTAATAATGAAAATAATATTTTATGGTAATCTAGATTGTTTATTATAAATTTAAAATAAAACTATATATTAAAAATTATTTATTTATTATAAATTTTAATTATAATATAGTTTATATATTTAAAATATTTTTATTATAAATTTTAGTTATATTATAAAATTAGTTTTACAATAAAAAAGATATAAAAAATATGAAAGAAATAAAAATATTATATAAAGTATATCTCTATCTTTTTAATACCATCCGATGATGTATAAGCACGTCGTCAAAAGGATTTTTAATGGTACCCGTGCTTGATAAATATATTTAATAATTCATTACTAACAGTATATTTAATGATATTTTTTTTAATAATTTTCATGAAATATATTAGATTCAAGTGCTGAATATATAATTATGTCAAATGTTTGAAATAAGAAATTTGATGTTGATAATAGTCTTATTTAACTCTAGCGATATTATTTTTCTTGAAAGATGCATGTGATCTTTGGAGTATATATATATATATATATATATATATAAAAGACTAAATAATATAGTAAATAGAAATTAAGTTCCTTTTTAGTTATGTCACTAATTAAGATCTTTTTATAAGAAATAATTTACTTGTGTATTATAAATTTGAGTATTTATATTAGAAAGTGAAAATTTTATTTTTCTCATTTTTTCAATGAATTCTCTTTTATATTTTTTTTCCTCTTTCCTTACAGTGATTTACGCACAATTTTTGATAATGAGATTGGTTTTTAAGATTACATTTTCAAATTTAAATTTAATTATATTTTATTTTAAATCAAATAATTACTATTATTTTTAATTTAAATTTAATTTTAATTGTATTAGTTATTATTATTATTATTATTTTTTTTTTTTTATTATTATCTTTAAATTTAAATAAAATTAGATATTATTTTATATTTTTATATAACTTGATTCGAATATAATAAAGTGTTTTATATAATTAAATTATCACATATAAAAAATATTAATGTAATTTTTATATATTGTCACAATAAAAAAAATTATATGGTCAATCAATTACAAATATTCCAAGCATAACTTTTTAATAATTATTATAAAAATTAATAAATTTATTATATATAATAATACATGAATATTTAATTAAAGACGGCAAAATATTTATTTTTGGTATATTTTAATCAAATTCAAAAAATATTTGCCTGTGCATTAGTTAGTATTAAAATTTGATTCTATTTAAAGTTGAACATGTGCTTCAAGAAGAAATATTTTGTGAGACATATTCCTTCTACTATATTCATCCTGAATAAATTAAATTCAAGTTTTATTGTATAATAGTAATTATATAAAAATCAATATAAAAAATTAAATTATGAATTAATTCCACAAAGATGGTATATTAAAATTAATAGCACTCTTATCTGCTCTAACTACTTTAAGTCAATCAATATCTTGAGTACTAAAAAAGTCAATCAATATTTGAAACACATACGTAGATGGTGGCGTAGCCGTATAGCATCGGAGTTATAGATATTATTTAACTTCAACTCTTAACGAATGAGATTGTCATATATAGCCCTCGGGATACCACGATGACACTTACATGTTACAAGTAATGAAATGAAAAACTTGACACTCCTTCGGCGTAGAGACCCAGAAAAATAAAAAATAAGAATAGAAAGAGATAAATAAAAAAAATATTAATAGGGTGTTTGTATTATTTGAGTGTGTAAATATTTAGATTTTAATGATATTTGCATTTCAATCATTACAAGTAATGAAGCATTACGTTTCTAAGGAGTAGATGCGGGTGACCAGTTTCTTTGAAAATCTCCAAGTCATTCTGGTATTCAACAGACAATAAGTCAATTACTTATGATAAGGTAGCCATGTTTTGTTTTAGCCTAGTCTATACATGGACCATGTCATCATTACTATATGTTTGCTTCGCTGTGTTCTTTGTATTAAAGTTAAAACATTAATTATCATATTTTTCGATACATACATTTTACTATATATATATATATATATGCAATCCAGATTAATTTATATAAATTATGGGCATGAAAATTAAATTCGAATGTAAATATTCGTTTGACTTCAATTCAACCCAATTTTGATAGAAAAAAATGTTTTAATTGACGTTGGCATTCGATTTGAGTTTTTTTTTTTTCATTTATAAAAGTGGAGTCGGACGAGTTTAAAGTTGTAAATTTCAGTCCTGTTATATATATAATAATCATTATAGTTTTATCCATATACTTGATATTTTTAATTGTTTATTATTTTCATTCATCTTCTTTCTTATATTGTTTAATCTATTTATTTTTATATCTATTTATAAATTAAAATTTAATATTTTAAAATTTCAAAAGTTAAATAATTTTATATCATAATTTAAAGTACTCATTATAAATTTTAAATAAAGTTTATAGATTTAAATATATTTATTTATTATAAATTTCAATTATAATATAATTTATAAGTTAAAAATATTTATAAATTTTAATTATATGCAAATAAATATTTATCATTTCCAGTGAACAAACTAAAATATTAATTTGTGCTAATATTAAAGTACAGATAAGTGTGATTTTTCATTACCTCAACCCAATTAAATTTGGATGTAGCTTCTTTTTTTTTTTAATTTGAAAGAAAAGGTATAAAATAAGAAAGTAAAAATTATCTACCATTAATTACAATCAACGATAGATACATCATATTGAAGTTTGATATCAAAATTTAACAACGTAGCGCAAGAATTTTCCCTGATTAACTTCGACATCTTGTTCGTGTCATCTGGTTATTAGAATAATTGAATCTAAGTGAGTAGAGAGACAAAGAGAGAATCAGGTTGTTACATAATAAAATTATATTTCAAGGGAGAACTTTTGATTTCATTGGACTATTATTAGATCATATCATAGTACGATTTTGGTTTTGGTTTGGTTTAAGACATGGTGGGGATAGATATATAGATTCTATTTTTGAATTGGTTATATATCCTTTGAAATATATTTAGAACATCTATTCAAATTGATGATTTCTCCCTTCTTAAATTTGTATGAGTTAGAGTATTGGTTATATTTTATATAATTTTGCTTAATATATATAGATAGCTACTACAATATATATATATATATATAAAACTTTATAAAACTTTTAGTGACATTTAAAAATATTACTAAAAATAATAAATATAATAGTGTGGGGGTGGATTTACAATTAACCTGGCCAGTTGTCATACCCCAAAATAGTCCGAGCCCAAACCGAATTGGTCTCAGCCCAATCAACATATTCTCTAAGACAAAATCAACTGCCGCAGAGAACAAGGGTCAACTACCAAAGGCAAGAAGTAACCACTGGGAAGTTAAGTGTCGGAAACTTAACTCCCAGTAACTCCCAGGGTCAACTACCAAAGGCAAGAAGTAACCATTGGGAAGTTAAGTGTCGGAAACTTAACTCCCAGTAACTCCCCCGTTGGTTACGGAAAATTGAAACTTCCGATAACCAATTCTGAGGCCTATATAAAGCCTCCAAATGTGAGAGAAAGGAGAGGATTCTTCTTGGAGAAAATAAGAAAAGAAGGAAATAGAAAAAGACATAGAAACTGGCTGCAGTGCAAAAGAGACGTGGCAGACCACCCAAAATTAGCCAAATTAGAAGGGAAGAAAACGAACAATCACCGGAGGAAGATCAAACATCTCGGGAATCCAGGTAAGTAATAAATGACTCCTTTGTCTTTCTAGGATAAACTTCATTCTTGACATATAGGAATTACTCCCTTCCATATCATTTTAAGCCCAGACCCTTTGTGAATAAAACCAAATTCATATCGGTTCCGTTAAGACCGAATCCATCCCGACCTGACCAAAGGACGAATCCATTCCGGCCTAATACTTAAACCGATTCCTCATCCAGTCGAGTTCAACTCGGCCCAATCACAGAATCTCACCCCCAGACTATCCATCACCAGGCCGAATCCACATCGGCCTGATCCCCTAGGATTAATATTAATTAGTATCATCCCCTCTCTAACCTAAGACCAGACCAGAACTACGTTGACTTTGACTCCTCTAAAGCCGAGGTACGTAGGCACAGGGGACATCCTCCTATCAAGTCTTAAAAAATTTTAAAACAAAATAATTTACTCCTACCATTGATTGTCCTAGGCTTCCACCGAACCCAACTTCAAGCATTATCTTCCCAACCTTATTGCTAACCTAGGGTAACTATCACGTGATAGACATGTTGGGATACCCTGTATTCCCTATATGTAACCAACTCCCGAACCTTCAATTCTCTGATCCGTAGACCAACCTTATCCCTGGTTTCCTAGCGTTCCTTAAAAAACGCTAGTTGCGACTCCCAGTGGCCGAATCCGTTTCGGCCATTTCCAACCGAATTCACTTCGGCCTATTCCAATTAAACAAACCGATTTGTCACAAACAGGTTGTGACACCAGTAATCGATATTATTATTATTTGTAAAAAAAATTTAAACTTTTATGAGTGAGACCCGTATTTTGTCCAGGGGCAAACAATATCCAACTGGTCTGAAGTAGGGGACCTATAATTGACTTGCATATAAGAAAGGTGGTCAGCTAGGCAAAAGGTCAACTACTTAGGAGGAGGCATGAGAGCTGAGAATGAGGGGAATAAAAGAGAATGAGACAGGTGCAGGCTGAATGTTGTTCTGAAAAAGGAAAAAGACAAGGAAAGGTAAGGAAGGAAGAAAAGCAGGCACAGAGCCTCAGCGTTGAGTGAAATGTCATGAAGCAAATGGTGAAAACGCGAGGAAAAGGCTCACGACAAAAAACTTCACCCTTTGCTAGTGAAGAAGCGACAAGGGCTCGCCCTTGGATGACCATGCCAAAAGTCATGCCTTGACCCGTCGCCATCACAATTAATGAAAAGTGCTCTAAAGAGCCGAAGAAGCGCTGCGACATTAAATGAACATGGAAAATCGCTACTGCATTAATGAGAGAAGATCGGTCAGAGATATCCTGGATGGAGACCCAAGAGAGGGGAGATGCCTTTAAAAAGGCTCGAGACAAAACAAACTAGGGGGTGTCTAGGAAGGAAGGGAAGGAGAGGGGTAAGAAAAAACTCCAAAGTAGGAGAGAAGGATAAGAAAAGCTCTAGAGAAAAGGAGGAAGAGAGGAGAAAGGGTGATTCAGAATTTCCATTCGGTGAGTCCATTAGATCAACACTACCCACGTTAACGCCCTGCTGGATATCATGTAAGTACTCTCGAGACTCGTAACTTAGCACATCATTGTGAGCATCCATGATAGTCCTATCTACTCCTTGAGACGAGGTCAACCTCCCGACGTAAGGTTCAATTTTGATAGCCTTTAGGACGAGGCCCTTTCGAGCCCTTCCTGGTTGATACCAACACACGCAATGTTAGTCGAATAACCTTCGGCCAGTAGTAAGCCGAAACACGATCGGCACTGCGCCCGAGCCGAGCCAATCTCGGCTTAGTTTTTCCTAAACAAACCCCTCTGACAGAACTACGTGGACTTTGATTTCTCTATAAAGAGGTACGTAGGCACAAGAGGAAAGCCCTCTTGTCAAAGTCTATTCCACCATGTCTTATCATTCGTCCGTATCCTAGAAACCTTTCCCTATTGTCTTGCATCCACAAACTTACCGAGATGAGTCTCACTAGCGTCATGCATTTAGTTAGTGTAACTATCAAGTGATAGACGTGAGGTCTGTCACGCAACCCCACATAACAGACTTCCGAACCACAGAATTTTTGGATCAGACTCAAACCTCATCCATCCCATTCAGGTTTTCTGGCGTTTATCCCTTAAAACGTCGGTGACGACTCCTACGCTCAACAGTGAAGTCGCGAGCGACATTCTGTTTGATAATTGAGAGAAATTAATCTTTTACTAATACCCTTAAAGCAAAATTCTTTTAAAAAATACTTTTGTTTGAATTTAATTAGGACATACTTAGTATTTACTGTATATTTTTATGCTTTTTATCTAATTAAAGATGGAAAGATTGATAATTTTTTTAATAATTGTTTTATAAAAATATATTTGAAGTAATTTTTAATTGATTAATAACGTGGAAAAAAAATTATATTGCTAATCTATGAAAATTAAAGTTATATATATATATATATATATATATATCAACATTTGTATTATAAATTTAAATCTTCATTCTTAAAAATGGATTTTTTTTAGTTATACTCTCATTTTCATATAGTCATGTTTTTTTTAATACATGTCTTGTAGTTATAAACTTTTATATTAAATTAGATCGATTTTTTTTCTTTATAATCAATTATCAGATCAAATGAAAATCTTAATTTCCTTTAATCCATTGTTAAAATTCTTTAATAATTACATATTTACAAATTATTATTAAAATGATATTTTATTAATTAAATTAATTTTATGATTTTTAATGTTAAAACTTTTCAAATGTCTATTTTTTATGTTTTAATTCATATTTTTTATTATCACTAAAATAATATTTTTAAAATAATTTTTAAATTTAACTTTCTAGATTTCATATTTAATTATACATAACCAAATAATACACGGGATAATTAGAATGTACGAAATAAAACTAGTTATAAGTTTAAAACTGAAAAACCAAAAGTTGATAAACTAATTTATTAAAACCAGTGAAATCTTGATATTAACCTCAACCACATGCCTAACGACTCAACCCCTATTTATATTGCAATTGACTTAAATATGAAGCCGTTTTTACTCGTTTATTTTATTAAATATGAACATTTCATGTGTTCATTTTGTCTACGGAAACCTTTGACAAGATTTTTATTTTTATTTTTTTACTGAAGGGAAACCTTGACAAGTAATGACACTTGGATTGTTAATAATTTTATACTTCTGTAATCTTAAAGCCTGAAGTTCTAGTTTTCATGATGCGATACTTTTAATAAAATTATTAAAACGATAAAGTTAAGGTTAATCCTTTATCAAATTTTAATACATAACTTTCTTTTTTCTTTTTTGGGGTGGGGGTGGGAGAGGTTGTTAATGTCATAGACTTTAAGTTGAAACGGAGTAAACAAGTAACTTTAATATTGACATTATTTAAAAAAAGTAGTATAGTGTTATGAATAAATAAAATATAACGTCACCTAATTAAATGAATTAAGCTAAGGACTATTGAGCATAAAATTATACTACTGTTGTCTTATACTTGATTTTGATATAACCCATTTAACATGTATTGATAACCACCTTATAATAAAAGTTTAAATGGCACAATAGTTGTTTCGTTTTCTTATTGTACTATTACGTTTTTATAATTTATTTTTTTATTTAACTTATAAGTTTATATCATTTTATTTTTTAATTAATTATCATTATAACGACAATTATGATAGTAAATATCGTGATAATGATAAACTTATAAAATATATTTAATTAAATTTAACTATAATTTTTATTTTATTGATTCAATGACTATAATTGAAAGTTTATATTTTTTATCGAAAAATTTTCTTATTTGAAACAATGCATATTATATAGAGAAGATAGATGAGAATGACTTTCTTGTATAAAAATGAAAATAATCAATCTTAATCATTAAACTCAAATATAAGGCTAAATTTTTTTTTTTTAATTTGTCGAAATTGAATATTAGTATACACTCACATGTTTTACTTAACCAACTAATCTAGACATTGCCAATTTTAAAGATTTATAAGTGGTTGTAGCACCACCATCTATAGCAATTAGAACAGTACATGTCAGATCAACAATAATGATAACAATTATAATATGACGATAATGATAGTAATAATGATGATAAAAGTAAAAGTAACAATAATGATAATGATAGTGGTCACAATGATACTATACACTACAATCATTACTATTATCATCATCATCGTTATTACTCACCATTTTATCTATATCCTTATTTTTAGTATAAACCTAAAATTTTTTAATACCTTTCTATGTTATTGTTTTTAACATATCTTTAATTTATCTTTTCTTCCCATTATCCAGAGAGGACTCCTTTTCATTTTCTCTACGTTCTTTGTCGATTTAACAAACAATGTCCATCGACACCCATGTTGCTTCTTATATCAATCTAAGGTCTCCTCTGTAATGTCTCTGCCAGTATTCCCCATTCCATCAATTTTCTTATTATAATTACAATTTTTTTTTAGTAATACTCGATCCGACTTCGTTATTCTTTTTTCCCTTTTAATTTCACATTCTTTACTTTTTTTAATAATATATGTGTTTCATTAAAAGATTTTTTTATTTTACTATTAATTTTAGCTACCATTTAAATTAGTAGCTAAATCCTAACTAATTAACTATTAATTAATTAAAATATTATTTTTTTCTAGTTAAATTTAAGTTATATTCATTTATACTTCTTATTACTACAAATTAGCTAGAAAATAACTACAAATTTTAAAAATTTACTACAAATTAACTAAAATTATTTTCTTAGCTAATTTGCTACTTATTTCATGCTACCATTAATATTATAGTAATTTTGTAACTAATTATTTTTACTAGAAATTAGCTACAAAATAAGTATTGATTTTAAAATTAGTCACAAAATTATTTGATAACAAATTTTAAATTTTCTAGTAATGTGATTAATTTTTCTTAAAATTTGCATATCTAAACTTTGTGTTTGATTCTTCTTATGCCTAAAACATAAGGTATGTATACGACATGAAGCATGCATACGAACTCTTATTTATAATATCAATATTTACTCATTTAATATATAATGTATAAATTTTTCTTCTAATGTTCTAAAAACTTTGTAAGAAATTTCCTTTCTTTGTTCTAAGTCTACCTGAATGATGATTAAGTTGTTGGTTTCTCAGTTGACTGTTTTGTTTGTTATACCTTACGAACCTTTTTCTCAAATGAAAGCAACTTACAATTTTTAGGTAAAATAATTTATTGTATGAGAAATTTGATTATGCCTATCCTACTGATGATAAGAACTCAAAGGTTGCTCTCTATGCCTCTCTCTCTTTCTATGCTATAATACAGTCTTGGTATGGGATATTTCATCTAATGGTCTTTGGGTCCTCACGGACTAGTTATCCACTGGGGTGGGTTGCATTGTTAATGTATTTATGGGGAGGCTATTTTGCTTGTTCGACTTGGGGGTGTTTTAAGATTAACTAATCTTTGTATTATATCTTTTGGATGCCAACTTGTTGGCACACCCGTTAGTAAAGTTTTTGCTGATAAAAAACAATTAGGCCTGATATGTTGCCCTTCCACTCTACATCAGAAACGTATATGTATGAAATTATGAATTCCATATCCGGCAACTTATATCATGATTAAGATTTAAATACTAGCACATGGTTAATCTCTGTAGAGATAAAGAAATACTTGGTTCTAATTAATTGAAAGGATTGATGTTACTTGTTCAATAATTGACGCTTCACACATTAGCAGATAAAATTAGTTGGAGGAATTTAACGGAAATTATTAGGTTAAAGTATGAAATTTGGTCAAATCAAGCTTAAACATCTACTATTTTCATAAAACTAGAAACCCATCATAAATATAAAACAAATATCATGTTGTGGTGAAGTTCAGAATGTAGAGATGGCACTTCACATGACATGTAACTCGCCACCTTCACAAGCTGCACCGTCAATTTTGTAATTATTCACTCCTACCTTAATTGACCAGCATACATGCTAACAGGGACATACGTCATATGAGCTTAGTTTGAAATTTACATCATACGCTTTCATCATGAATATGTGTAATTAATAGGAAAAGTGATAAGGTTTGAAATCTTTCCTTGCATGTTTCCAACCACATACGTGTGTGAAACTGAGAAAGAATAGGTAAGAATTGAAAGAGATCATGTTTCTTATCCTAGGTTCGTAACCCACACCATTAAATAGGCATTGAATAGTGGGGGTAGATTACTATAAATAAATGAAACTGCTACAGTGCCGTGATACTTCCCTTACAGCTGTACAAACATTAAATTTACAAACCCCATTTTAATCAAGCATAAAACATGGGACCATCCTGTAAGAGCCTTAACCTACTTATCCAACGGATACGACGTACATGTCTCTTTATGTAAATGCAGACCAACTTAATAATTATTCTAGTTCATGCATCCACATACGAAGTATATGTACCCCAAATTTATGCAGAAGATCACAATAGGGTTACCGCATCTAAAAAAAATTCATGTTAACACCTGATTTGATATGTTAGAATAAATCTTCTGATCGAGATTAAAGAGTAATTTAAACCTTTCTTCTGGTATTAATATTTCAATTCGAATTATTAGCTCATCATATATATTTCATTTTAATT
Source organism: Mucuna pruriens (assembly GCA_025330945.1). Taxonomy (NCBI): domain Eukaryota; kingdom Viridiplantae; phylum Streptophyta; class Magnoliopsida; order Fabales; family Fabaceae; genus Mucuna; species Mucuna pruriens. The sequence goes on along the minus strand of JAENHJ010000042.1, from coordinate 1,385,011 downwards.
TTTATTTGTCTTTACAATTTTGTTTTTAACATTTTTTTTTTAAAAGTTTTGAAAAGAATAAAGTATTTATAAATTATTTTTAATTTTGACTTTTTGTAGAGTATGAAAACAAGTTTTAAATTCAGATTAAGAAATAAGAGTGACATAAATCTTTATTTTAATGTCAATATTTTGATACATCACTATATCTAACATATTGTCCGTATAGAAATTTATGAATTATAATAATTTTATTTTTAAAAATTGGTTCAATAAATTAAGGGAAGAAGATATTTATATATGATTCTATTTTGGCAGACCGAAACCGATCAGATTGATTTTCGTGATGATCATTATACGCAATTACGCATAACTTGCACTCAATCTCATTAAGAGAAGGGACACTACAGATTTAAAAGGTTTCTGGCTAATTAATTAAAAAAAAAAAACAGAAGGCTCAAATAATTTGTGTTATGATCAAATTTTATTTTAACGCCCTGATTTAATATTGTGGGTCCGAATTGATTCATTTACTACTCAACATGTTGTGGTAAAAGGGGTTGGGAAAGCAAACACCAAGTCCCACTCTGAACCCTGGAGCGCAAAAACGATCATATGGTGTAGTCATTGTTAAGGGAAAAAATGTGACAACCTACTACGGTTCTCAAATCAATTGCACTAACAGAACCGATTCATTTAAAACATTGTCCCATCGCTTTTGGGGCAGACCTGAAATCACATGGAGGCACGCAGTTCCTTTTAGTCACTCTTCTGTGAGGGACAACAATAATACAAAAATAAAAATGATAAAACTTTATTCATCTTGAGCAACAAGAGACAATATTGAAACATATCTGCCATCATAAAAGAAATAAGGACTATATCTGACGGTTGGGAATTAAAAACCAACGTGACCTCTTGGACTTTTGTCATTTGAGTTCTCGATCTAAGCAAAACTAGTGGCTCCAGAATTGTAAACAAAGACACCTGTCTCTCTGTGTGCTTTATCACAAACAATAATAACAACATACTACTCTTTAACTTATTTTTTAATATATTTTTATTATAAAGTAAAATTTATTAATAAATAAATAAATAAATTTTATTTTAATAATTTTTAATTAATAATAAAAATACATTTATGATAATGTATATAAAAAAATGTGTTGTTAATTTTCCTCCTCGAGAATATACCGGTCAAAGGAACATATCATTGAGTTTAATTTGGTTAGTATGTCTGTGGGTCATGTCTCATTAAGATGCAGGAAAAGTTAGTTTGTGAGACTTTTGGATCTTGACTCAGTCGAGTCTATCTCTTTTTGTTTTTGTTTTTCTGATTAGAAGTTCACTGCTAAGCATGTTTAGGGTGAGATTGTATTATAGGACGAGCGACTTCTTAAAAAAAGTTTTTTTTTGTCCTTTTTTTACTTGGTACATTTCAATGGGAGAAAAAAAAAAGAATACTAATTAAGAAAATTAAGTAGATAGTTGATGCATTGTAATAAGTTAAAATAACCTCGAAAAACAAATGATAATTTGGAACTATTTTTTTTTTTGTGTAAAATGATGAATTACGATTTGAATTTTAGTTGAGACTGATATCAATATGTAAGAAATTGCTTCCCGCGAATATAAAAAGAATAATAATAATAAAAAAGATTAGGCCAAGTTTAATTTATTATCAAAATTTACATATTGATCTGAACATAGTGCTATAACGAGTACTCCAACCCCAAATTTTTCTGATGGACACTTAAAGTTACTTTTTATCTAAATATATATTTTTTTAATTTAATAGTTAAAAATTAATTACTCATAAAAATATTATATTAAAACAAATGAAATATAAGAATTAAAAATAATTCTTTTAATATTATTTTTAAAATAAACCGATCCTTCATTTTTTTTCTCTATATTCATTGCATAAGTTTAAAAATTAATATTACTGATTAATACGACGTGATACAATGGATAGATAATCATATTTTTAAGTATGTAATTAAAATTTTGATTTTTAAAATTTGTGTCGATAAGAAGATATAGTCTCTTAAATAAATTTGAATACCATATATAAAAATTAGTTCCTAACTCTCATAAGAGATACTCTGAATTGAAAAAAAAAAAATAGTAATATTTGGTGTAGCATAAAAGCATTGAGGAACCGTTATGTTTGGTGTAAACAAAATAATAGACTGATAACTCGACAATTGATTGGGTTCATGTGAAAGGAAGAAAATATAGGAGTAACGTGAATAATCTCAATCTTAATTTCGTCGCCCTCAACTGATGTTTAATAATATAGAGTACTTACATGATAAAGTAGCCAAGGATGTTGAGTCTTTTTTTCTTTTTGTTACATCCAAGGATGTAGAGTCTGGCCTCATGATCACCAACCTGTTTAATGTGTTGACTTGGTGAAGAAGTTTTTATCATTAACTTGGAGTGACATACGATATCTATTTGCAATAATAAGGATAATATGGGTAATTACATTTTTTTCAGTGTTGATAGTAGAAAAGAATCACATCACCACCTGATTCATTTTACTGTTTCCTTCTTTGCTTTTAATTGAAAAAATAATTCTTTATAAGAAAATAGCAACTATAACAGAAAATATGAGTAACATATTAAATTAATTATCAAAATTATAGATAAACACCAATCAATTTGTTTTTTAAATTTACAGTAAATGTCACTTTAGTTTTCCAAATTATCAAAACAATAGTAATTTTAGTTCTTAATTTTTAGAAAATTATTTTAGATCTTAAAATTGCAAAATTAAAAACTAAAATAACAATTTTTTTTTAATTTCACATACTAAAATGATATTTTTGTAATTTTAAAGATTGAATTAAATGATAGACATAATTTTAAAGATTATTTTAGTGTATTACTCAAAAAAATATTACTAATAAGAAACAAAAGATATTGAGATGACATTTTTAATTAAAAATAAAAAAGAAAAAAGAAAATTTAAATACATCATAGAAAAAATATTTATCATAAAATTGATTTTATAAATATCTATGTAAAATATGAGTGTTAATAACTAATTCATTTGGAATGCATCAAGGATAAATGTATCATATCGGACAGTAATATTAAGAATGTGAATCTAGATATCATACTCAATAAATTAGTGTGTATGATTACCAGTTTCCAAAAATTCTTATGTAGTTTAGACAAAATTATGATTTTGAAAAGGAATTGTACAATGAAAATAATCGTAAAGGTAAATAAAGCAGGTAAAGGCAAATAAAACAGATAAATGTAGATAAAACAGATAAAAAAATTGAATTTAAATTTTGAATGAAAGGTTATGATTTTGCTGATCTTATTCCCTCTCAATTTTATTTACATGTAACTTATTAACTTCACTTACATGTGACTGATTGTGTATATTGAATGAAATATAAGACTATAGAGATTGATTAATAAATAATCGAATTAGAAATTTAAGAAAAATGTTTGATCATCCAATCCCCTTAAATACAACTATTCTACATGCCTACTAACTAATTATGGTATGGTTGCCTATTAATTAGTCGATAAAGAGTGATAAAGCTTTTATATGTATAATAAAATAATAAAACAGTTCAATCTAAAAAGAGAAGAGAAATAGAAAATTGTATTCAAAATTAGGATTAAGAGTTCAAAATATAGTTTAGATCATAACCCTTAAAAACAATTTAGCTACTCATGTCTAAGCAATAAGTGAAGTAAGCTAAAAAATATAGAGTAAATTTTTGTTATATATATATTTTTATTTATGGATTTGTATTACATTAAATTTAAAGGAAAAAGAATGAGTTATGCATGATAAAATATTAAAAATAATATAATTTTTACAAAAAAAAATCATTACATTAATATACAAAATTTCGATTTATCAATAACACATTTTTTTAACTTACTTTTTAACATTTTTTTAAAAATACTTTTAACTATTGATTAAAATTTATTAAAGCCTATAAAATTATAAGTAGTAATTCAATAAATAAGAAATGAGATTCATATAATTTTATTTTTTTAATAAATAAAAATGTATTTATAATAGAAAATTAGATAATATATTAAAATATAAAATAATTTTATATTATTATTTAATTACAAATTATTATATGATAAGGTGGTTAATTTTTATAATATTATTTAAAAATCATTTCAATAATAATATATTATTATATGACAATGATAAACTATATGTGTATGAATATTATATTCTTAAAATATTACTAACATTCATTTCTTTTGTAGACAACATATTACGCGATGCTGTCAAAATTTAAATTGAGAAAGACAAAACTAGAATTGTACATAGATCTACCATATTATATTTTTTTTTCTAAAGAATAAATATGAAAGAATCTACGACCACGTGCCAAAGAAAGAGAGTTTATATTAGTGGTAGGATGTAATATCAATGAGAACTACTTGCCAATTGCCATCAATAAATCATAATCTAATTAACGCCTAGAAATGCGAGTAAAAGTAGGCAGAACATAACCTCTTTGTGCGTGAGACCGTCGTCAGCTACCCAATATTTTCTTAATGTTTAAAACTTTGCATATAACTTAAAATTAAATATTTCGAATTTAATTTTAATTTGGCCTTAAACATGTAAAGTCTTTGTATTTGGTTACTTTAACTAACTTGGCCTAGCTCCACCAAAGTTTTAATTAAGGATTTTTTTAAAAAGACGGAAATATTTATTAATATATTACAAATATAAAATATAACAAATGTTTTCTTATTTAATACAGTACTTCTTTTAATTACTTGAAATTAGCTTTTAAGAGTTGACGGTAATAAAATGGTTTAAATAATATGTTAATTGAGTTGTGAGACGAAAAGCTTAGGGACATTGCAAAATGCAACATGGCTTTACAAGTGTTTATTTTCTTTCATCACTTGGAAACGCGACATTGAAGAACGTTCTATTTCTTTGGGGTTCCTTCAAGCTTGGCTTGTTCGGTAGTCGTACTGCTTTCTTTGTTGGGTGTTATCTGCTTTGACGAAAACCACAGATTCTCTTTCACTACCTTGATGCAAGAGAAAGCGTAAAGACACCCATTATTTTTTCTCTCCTTCGAAGACTATTATCCCTTCCTTTTCACTTTTCCTTCTTTCATCTTCTTTAAATTATATATAAGTTTAATTTTAATACAGTGTGCATGTGTGAGTATAAAATTACATAATTAATTAATTATTTTTATTATAAATATATTTTTAAAGTAATTATTATAAAATTTATTAATAATCTTATTCTATATAATAATTTTTCTATATGATCCATTGTGTGATTTTTTATACAAGAATGTACTTTAAAAAAATAATATTACGAGAACGTGAGGAATAAATCCTAATTGGAGGATAAAATTATAAAAAATTATAATTAAATCACAAAAAGTTTCATAATCATAAAATATTTTAAATCATAATTATTTATGTAGTTATATGATATATATTTACTTACATTATTCTTTTATACAAATATTTTTTTTTATTTGATTAGAGATGACAACAAGATATTAATACTTACATTAATCTTGATACATACGTGTTTATTCCATGTGCGAGTATATGTTAAGTGAGTACTTGTCATGTATATTTAATTACTAAAAAAACAACTTTAAAATAGTTTTAAAAAAAATTTAATCATAATTTTTAATTATTTTAACAGTTTTTCTTAAAAAATAATTTAAAGGATAAAAAACTAAAGAAGACATAATCTTATGTTAGTTAATAATAAATAAAAATAAATCAACAATAAATGGATGTTTCATGCTAACATAAGTAAGAGGAACCAATGATTCCATTATCATGAGAAGTTTAAGAAATAATGGGAAAATGTGAAATCTATAAAAATTTAGAATAATTTTTTAGTATGATATATTTAAATAAATGTGTTTAAGTAATTTTATAATAATGGGTATCTAGCTAGGAACCTCGGTATCTTATGCTCACCTCCCTCGTTAAAATATGGTTGGTAAAAATATTCATTTAAATTATTAATGAATATCCATTTAAATTTTTTATCTTTTATTCATTACCAAAGAGAGATTGCACGCTTCCAACCAATGCAAAATACTTTTTTAACCAAAAGATGAAGCAAATAATATAAACACACAAGGGTACATAGAGAAATGGAGAAGCACATGATGATTTGGTGAGTGCATGTGGCACGCCATACCTCCCATGCAGATAACAGCATCATTCTATGCTTTATGTTTGCAATGGAGGACGTAGACAAGGAGGTGGACCATTACCTAGCTATTTGGGACAAACTAAAAAACATACATCAATTATTTATGTTTTTTGGGAAGGGCATATACTATTGTAATGTACCTAGGAGAGAAAGAATATGTAGGCATATGTAGGTTTGATCATTTTTTCTTTTTACCATTTTTCACTCAAGACTGTAACGAAAAGTTATGCAAAGTTCCTGTAGTTTTACTTCAACGTCAAGATGAAGTAAAAACCGAATCTTACTTTTGGTGTGCATTGCCTACCAGAGAGCACTGTATCTGAATATTCTGAAGTGTAATTAATAAATTGTTGTTCATATATTAATTAAAGAGTAAAATAAAGATATAATTGATTATAACTAATTGATAATTTGTTCTATAGTTTCTTATTTTTTAAAATGTAAATAATCAATAACTATAACACTATAAATTTTCTTAGATGCACCTTTCACTTTTAATTTAGAATGAGAGTTTTTTTCTATATCAATAGTATCTTACGGCCAGAGACGAATTTCTTTTAAGTATAAGGATTACCAAAGTGAATTATACCACCCAACAAAACATTTTTCATGGAAATCAAATCCCCATCAATATATTTAAAGATTTCAACTATCTATACATTAATATATTGTGTCAAGTTGATTGAGTGGTAATATTTATGTGTCTGACACATAAAAATGAAAAATTAGTCCACATTTAGTATTAAGTCCCATATTTAGTTTGAAAATTTAAAATTGTATAGAGCGAATGATGTCGAAGTTAATACTTAAACACAAAAGTCTTAAAATCAATTCATATGAACATTCTGAATTTTGAAGTGCATTCAGACGGGTATTATATGCCTTGCCAAAAGATATGGGATTAAGGCCCAACAATCATTTGGGCCTGCCTTGGTACGCTTCTGCTCAAAGTGCAGCCATGCCCATCAACTTCATTACTTGAGATAAGCCCAGGAACCCTAAACAGGGAGCAAGCCCACGTTGTAGAATAAAAAGGAAAAGCCTTAATCCAAAACAAGCTAAAATTGAATGTGAAAAATAAAAAATGAAAAAACAAGTTGCAATGCTGGGCCATGACGACCAAAAAAAAACAAGTTGCTGGAAAATAAAATAAAATAAATATAAAGACAAGATTATTTGTTGATAGGCTGAAGAACATGTGGCTATGTGGCACGTACGTGGCCTTAGCGCCTTATCCAGCAGGAACTGTTGTGTTGACAGTTGTGGTGGTCGTTTAAGGTTTTCAACCCAACATCTTCATTTTACATCTCACTATCCTCTCAATCTTCACTTCATCGCCAACAAGTGTTTGTGTAACCATGGCATCCACCACAATATCCCCTACAACCCCTTCTCAGGTATTAAAAATAAAAATAAATATTTTGTTATTTTTTTCTCTACAATGTCTAGCATTTGAGTTAACATGTTTTGTGATCTCAGCTATGCTCCGGAAAGAGTGGGATTTTCTGTCCCTCGCAGGCACTTGTTGTGAAATCATCAAGGAGGCAGATGATGGGGAAGAGCAAGGGAATGAGAATTACTTGCCAGGCCACGAGCATTCCTGCTGATAGAGTCCCTGACATGGGGAAAAGAAAGCTCATGAATCTGCTTCTTCTTGGTGCCATTTCATTCCCCGTTGGTGGAATGCTTTATCCCTATACCTTCTTCTTCGTCCCTCCTGGGTACGTTTTGTTTTCCTCACCCTCTCCGTTTTTCTTCTTCAACAACCATTTCAACTTCTTTGTCAATTGACTATTAAACTAAATAAATTCACCTTTTTTTCTTATAAATACTTATTATGAAGTTTAGATTAAGAGGACCATACTAATCTTTCAAGAAGCAAAAGAAATAGTAGCAAGTAAATTCTCAAGTTAGTCATCTACAATTATATGTATCATCACGTTAGTTCTTTACCAATTTTTGTTGTCGAATTAGTCCTTAAAAGACTCAAAATATCATTGCCATAATCCTTGGAAGATTTTGTCATCAAATTACTTGGTTGAAGGTTTAATTCATCACTAAACTCGCCCTTCAATTTTGTTTTTGTAATTTGTATCATCACTTTGGTCTCCCTTAAGGATGAATCTGGTGACTTTTGAGATCTATAAGTGACAAATTTGGTGACAATTTTTTCAAAAACTAACATGGTAACATTTTAAATCATTAAGGGACTAATTTAGTAACCAAAATTTAAGAAACACTAATGTGGTGTTGTGTGTAACTTTGGAGAAGTAATTTGAGAGTTTACTATAGTAATGTGAATTCCTCAAAATATAAAATAACAGGTATTGAATGTTGATAGCTCTCTTGTACTAATAGGATCAGCTTTAGGGATTCTTTTTATTTGATGGTTCTTCCATGAGAAGCTTTTCTCTCAAACCTTGAATAATTAGCTTCTGCTTTGCTAGATGTGCAGCCTCTTCAACAATTGTGCTATTACTTGAAGCTAATTCGTATATCATACTATTACTTGCACATTCCTAACACTGGGAGAGGAGTAATGAATTGATTATTTCTAACTGTTTGGAGTTTTACCTCAATTAGTTTTGCATTCTTGTCACATTAGTTTAAAAGGTATCTTCTGCACTTAAACTATCAGTTGATTCAAAGAGGAACTTATAAAGTTGCAGAGAAAGGGAAGAAAAATTATCATATTTCTGATTGCTTGTTGCATTTAGCATCCAAAAGTTTGATAATTAATTGTTAACCTTCCAATGTGCTGTTTTTTTATTACTCAATCACAGTTTCTTCATCTACACAAATCATTAACCCGACTGGGAAAAATTACAGTGCAGGTTCTTCAGCTGGTGGTACTGTCGCCAAGGATGCCATTGGAAATGATGTAATTGCAGATAATTGGCTCAAGACACACGGACCTGGTGACCGAACACTTACACAAGGACTGAAGGTAAGTGTAGCCGCTGTTTAGTATTAGTGTTCTCATATCTTCAACAAGTTGCAGATGCTTTAGATGTAACATTGAAAGCAATAGCTTCCCCAGACTGTTTCAGTGTCATTTCTCATTGCTTCTTCCCTTCAATTCTTAGATCTCTTTCCCCAACAAATTTATCTTGCTACATTATGCTAATTTTAACCAGTGACAGAGAAAGAGAAATTTAAACTGTAGTTCTAGCTACAGAAGCCAAAGGTTTGACTTTCTAGAAGTGAAAATGATTTCCTTCTCAGCTTCAAACTATGGTAACTATTTTAATCATTCCACAATTTGAATGCCACCTCCGATTATTTACTTACAGGGAGATCCTACCTATCTTGTGGTGGAGAAAGACAGAACCCTTGCAACATATGCCATTAATGCCGTGTGCACTCACCTTGGATGTGTCGTGCCATGGAATACAGCTGAGAAAAAGTTCATCTGCCCCTGCCATGGATCTCAGTACAATGACCAAGGAAGAGTTGTGAGAGGACCTGCTCCCTTGGTAAGTAAATTGGAAAACCATGTCTTTGTGGTATTTTGACTTTTAGAAGGATAGTATCCAGACTTAGTTATGGCTACCTTCTTTACTATTTTTCAATTTTCAATCTTTGCTCCACTTATCTGTTGCTAGAACAGTGATGAATATTTTTCATGTTCTTGTTGGACAGTCTCTGGCATTAGCGCATTGTGATATAGATGATGGGAAGGTTGTGTTTGTTCCTTGGGTTGAAACAGATTTCAGAACAGGTGATGCTCCATGGTGGGCTTAGACTTCTTAAAGCTGTCCCTCTCTTGTCATGTATATTTAAATATGAAATTCAAACAATCTGTTTTGTATTAATGCATAAATATATTTTGTAATCAAATTGATATTTTGTGAACTGACGCTAGGATGGAAAGGAACCTCAACAGGTTACTTTTTTCCCTTATAATTTTTCACCATCCCTTCTCTCTTTTATTTTCTCTACTTAATGCAATGCATAGCTTAGTCCTGTCTTAGAGATTCCATATCAAGTAGAGATATGACTATTGGTTAAAATAGAATATATAAGAAATTCTTTCATATCCCATATCAAGTAGTTTTGGAGGATTGAATAGTTTTGTAGGTGATAACTTCTTATAAGTAAGGGACAACTTCACGTTACAAAATACAAAAACTCAAATTATAAGATGCAAATGCTATCTTAGCTATTGTTATCGAGTTCATGGAATCATGTTGTTCAACCGTTGTTGGGACATCCATTAGTGTTTTTTTTAAATGCTTAAGATATTAAACTCTCAACGGAAAAATATATAAATGAGAAATAATTTTGACTTTAAAAAAAAAAAATCACACTTAAAGACATTAAGTTCTACTGATAGGATATATAAATAAAAAATAATTTTACATTTAAAAGTTAATTTTTTAATATTGAGTCAACTTATATTTAATCATACACTCATGTTAATTTTTATCATATGTTAAGTCCTAGTAAGAAAACTCATGTTAAAGATTTTTTCCATGCCTTCTTATCATATTGATGGTGGGTGGTTTTGTTATATTAACATGGTGATTGTGATTTGAAACTTTATGTCATATGATTCTTAAATTTGATTAATTTTCACAATAGAACGCTTTTTTTTAATGTAATTATGACAACAATAACTGCATTATAAGTGAAGTTAACAAGCACTGCAAGTCTTGTGGATGCACAAGACTAGCTTGTAGGATTAGTTGTCTCCCCAGTCCATTGATATGGGACCTATTTAATGGGATCATTTCAATAGGATTAACTGCTTCGTATCATTGAGAGGAAATTAATGAGCAATTATTAATTGATTAATGGTCTTATTATTGCAAAGGCAGTTTCACGTGGAACACTTTAGTCAGTTTCTTTATATATATATATATATATATATATATCTTAATCTGTCTAATCTAGTATGGATCATAGTCCTTGAGGGTAGGTAATTCATATGGTTTTATTTTGGTATTTTATTATGGATCAGTAGCAAAACTAAAATTTGGTGGCACAAAAAAGTTAGTATTTAATATACGAGGACAAAAAAAAAATCAATTGTAAAAAAGATCAATGGGTGAAGAAACTTGCACTTTAGGAGAGGTAAGGTAAGACATTCCACTGAGAAAGATAAGGTTAAGATGTTGTAAAAATACAGTCACATAAAGGATCATTCGTGATTGATCCATAATCTAAGTCGGCCCGTTTCTTAAGTTATCAAGAAACTGAACTTGAAGAAGAAAATTGAGAAAAAAAAAATATAGATCTGTAATTTTTATTATTCAACCAAAAAATTGAAGAAAATAGTATGTAGTGTTCTTATTATATACAACAACTTTGATAGGCAATTACAAAAGAAACTAACATAACAAACTCACAATAGAAAATAAACTAATTAGATAACTACTAACAGAGAAAAAAAAAACTATTTCTGATTGTTAATAATATTCTGTACAAATTCTTGGCAATGTTACAAACTCTAAATCAATAATTAGTTAGGTCCAATCAAGGATTACTTTGGTAAAAAAAACAAATTGAATATAGTGAATAATCGTTTATAACCTCCTATTAGTAAGGTTTCTTACAACTATCATTTTTATAATGTGCTAATGAATATATTTAATGAAAATATTTTAAGTGAGGTATGAAAGAATTTATTTAAATTTATGAAAAGGGACATATAATTTTCATGTATATATATATATATATATATATATATATATATATATATATATATATATATATATATATATATATATATATATATGTATATATGTATATATTTTTATTTATTTATTTCAATACATTTTATAATTAAACTTATAAATAAATTCTCAGAACTTATTAAATAAGTACTTCCTTTAACTATTTATCCAAATAATCCATGTTTTGGACCAAGCAAAAATCAGGGTCCATTTAATTGAGTACACCAATCGACTCACTCACTTGCATATTTATTTAAAAATTTTAGCTATCTTTAAAGGATAATAAAAAATTAGTATAATTCATAATAAATAAGTATTTTAAATTTATAAATTATAGTATAATTAAAATTTATAACAAATATTTTTCACTATATAAATTGTATATAAAATAAATTATATTTAAATTGTCCTGTGAATTATTTTAAATTAACCTACAAATAAGATACTAGTACTTTACAAGTAAAAAAGTGTGGGAACTAATGTGAAAGTGTGCATCTTGTTCCTGGTAATCGCATATTTAAGCATATCTATTAAATGCAACTCGGTTTAAATACATATATGAATAAATTAATCCGTTTAATCACGTGCACGACTGAAGGAGTCCACATACTCATCTGTATTTTTAGGGAAAAAAAAAATACTTGGACACTCAGAGAGTCTACACCTAGAAAAAAAAGTAATTAATATGATCCTTAATATAACGTGATACAGAGAGAAAAAAATAAAAAATAATTAAAAATACTAGTCAATCATCGTCATTCATCAATTAGCTGACTTTGTTATAAAATAGAAATAAAATAAATTATATTTAATATCAATGAATATGTGTGGATTGAAATTTAAATAGACGCATTAGTCAATATTATCAATGAGAAGACCGACGTGTCATCGTGACCACATCGTGACCATATGCAGATTGAACGCCGCAAAGAACAATGTATGAGTATGAACACAAAAGACGAAAAGTTGAATTCAAATTTTAAGTGCAACTTGTTATCGCCATCGACATAAAGGAGAATACAAACACAATTTGATAAATTCATTTGAAGCATATATATTTTTGTGGGCGTGCCACACCGGATGCTGTTTCCTGTTTGCGATTACGCAACTCGAGTTTCACCTTTGACTTATATATCTGTTTAGTTTCTAGTTTCCACCACCCACGGTATTGAATAATTTGAGGTTCTACTTCACTGCTTTCCTTTCAGCCACTTCTCTTTCTTCCGGCGCGTGTGGGATACCTCCACAGTAAGATAATAGCCTCTCTCTCCTTTCAATTTTTTTGTTATTTTCTACTTCATATGCTTTAGATGCTATGCTGCGTCCCTTCATTTTTTTCTCCCTATCTTCTCCTTCTCCACTATCTTTTGCGTGTCATATATGAAGAATTGGCAATTTATTTCTCTCTTTTACACTATTGATTTTATTTTATTTTCTCAATGGATTTTCTACGTATGGTCGAAAATCATAATTTGGAAGTTAGAATGAAAGCACTGGCTGCAAATTGCCAAATTGCAACACATCAATGCTATTTACAATGCCTGGACTGCAACGGAATTATTGCAATAATAAATATTACAAAAATTGTACATAATCCGAAATCATTATGGTCTAATCAATATTTCACATAACACAATCATTTTATTAATTTATCAAAAATTAATAAATTTAATTATATGTTACATAAATATTATTGATCTAGAAGATAATTTAAGGTCATGTAGCAATTTTTCTAAATTTTTATATATTGTGTTAGCGGTGCGGGGGTGCGGTGCTCATAATGATCATAAAAGAAATACACGTGCTTTGACTTAATCAATTATAATACGTAGATGATATTTCTAATATTACTGTTAATCTGTCAAGTAGTATTTATTAATACGTAATACCTGTAATGAATAAGATTTTATTATTTGTTTAAAAAAACACGTTAGATTTTTTAATTCTTAATATATTATATTCCCCTATTTTTATCTAAAATTATCATAGGTGGTACTCGGGTGGATTATAGTTATCTATATCTACAATACGGTCAAATAGATTATATGAACATTGAAACCTTGAGGTAATCAATCTACTTTCTTGTAGAACTTGATTGAAAAGAAGCACCAACTCCAGGCATGGTCGACAGTGAGGTTCCAACACGTCTTGAGGTTTGTGTCATGATCTATCTATTACTACTTTAGCTTATAAACGCAAAGTGAATTATTTTTTTATTTCAAATTTTCAATTATTTTGCATTGAATAGGGAAAATATGCTGCAATAGTAGTCTGTTGGCTTCTTGGCAACGGATGTCTTTTTTCATGGAACAGTATGCTGACAATAGAAGATTACTATATTCACTTGTTTCCGGTAAGTGATTATAATTTCCATGCACTTTTCTGCTTAATTATCCGATCTCTCATTCAAATGGTGCTATAATATTGCTTAATTTACTGAGTAATTGTTTTAGAGGCCTTTTTATTATGTTATTCAGAGGTTGTAATTGTTTTATAACAGAGTTGTCTTGGTATAGAAATAGTTAAATTCTTTTTTTTTTCTTGTGCAGAAATACCACCCCCCTAGGGTGCTTACTCTTTCGTATCAGCCATTTGCAGTTGGAACACTTGTTATACTGGCGTATAATGAGGCAAAACTCAATACACGAATACGGAATCTGTTTGGATATACACTTTTTTTCATTAGCACTTTGTTGGTGTTAATTGTAAGTCCTATTCATTTGTTTGTGAACTTGGATTAATTAATTCCTGTACGATGGTTTTGATTTTACTTTGTCCTACCAATCTGCTGTAGTTGAATTTAGTAACATCTGATAAAGGAGGGCTTGGAACTTTCATCGGTTTATGCGCACTTAGTGGTGCTTTTGGAGTTGCAGATGCTCATGTTCAAGGTGGAATGGTGGGAGATCTGTCCTACATGAAACCAGAATTCATTCAGGTCAGCTTCAGTGATATAATTATATAAAATTATTAAAGATACCTTCAGCTTATGAATTTATTTAATATGGTTTTTTTATTTTTTACAGTCTTTCCTTGCTGGTTTGGCAGCATCTGGTGCATTAACCTCTGCTTTGAGGTTAATTACAAAAGCAGCATTTGATAATTCTAAGGATGGTCTTCGCAAAGGAGCCAGTAGGTTTAACTCTCCAACACTTGAGGAATCAATTGTTTCTTCTTGTTTGTTTTCTTCTTTCCAAATTGATTATGAGTAAATTTCTACATTTGGCTTCCTTCATGTTTGACATGACAACAGTTGTAACTTGTGTACTTCTATTAATATCGCTCTGTGTTGTCAATTTTGATAGGAATAATTCTAAAAATTGGTTCTTGAATCTAATATTTCATTCCATGAACACATTTATATGCTTATGTGGTTTATTCAAGATTGACAATTGTTTTATCTGCAACATAAATGAGATAGCAGAATAATTTCTTCTGTTTTAATAAGACAATAGTTCCCTTACTATTTGGTCCTCTATCATTGCTTTTAACTAAGCCTGTTATTATAGATACAATTAATTAGTCACAATTAGTTACTTCTCACATTGTATATAAGGGTAATGACTTGATGTAATCTCCATCTTCCCATTTTCAATTAATTCCATTTTACTAATTCTTTCACTCTACCATGTTTCCTAATAATTGTGGCACAGAATATTTAGTACCATGTTATCACAATATACCTTATGAATTTGATCTTACTTTGTGGTATAGATTAGCAATGTCAATTTCTTTGAATTCAGTGATGGTGTACTTCATTGAACATATATAAAGTATGATATTGTCCTCACTTCCGTTACTGATCACTTGTCATGTTAAACTGTTGATGCAGTTCTTTTCTTTGCCATATCAACATTCTTTGAGCTTCTTTGTGTTGCTCTCTATGCATTTATTTTCCCTAAAATACCAATTGTGAAGTACTATCGTTCAAAGGCAGCATCAGAAGGATCGAAAACTGTTTCATCTGATCTTGCAGCTGGTGGCATCCAGACATTACCTGGAACAGTACTGTTTCTTTCGTCCTTTTCACTTTCCAATGAGTCCCAAAACTTCTTCATTGTTCAAGATTCAGCTTGTGCAATAAGGATTTATTTCTTTTTCAGGACAAGGAATATTCAAAAGATCCAGAGCGGAAGGGAAACAAGCAATTGTTATTGGAAAACATTGATTATGCACTTGATATGTTCCTAATCTATATGCTTACACTGTCTATTTTTCCTGGATTCCTATCAGAAGATACTGGATCACATAGTTTAGGCACCTGGTATGTACGTTTTCTGTCCTTGTTTTAGCTTCTCTACAAGAAAAAGCTCTTCTGTTCCTCTATGACTAAACAGCAGACACAAAACAATAGGCCAAGATATGCATTATGTGATTATATGTACCACTGTAACAGTTGATATGTTTGTTTGCTTCAGGTATGCTCTCGTTTTAATTGCTATGTACAATGTGTGGGATCTGATTGGCAGATACATTCCACTCTTAAAATGCTTGAAGTTGGAGTCCCGAAAGTTTATCACAATAGCAATTCTTGGCCGTTTCTTACTTGTTCCAGCATTTTATTTCACTGCGAAGTATGGTGACCAAGGGTGGATGATCTTTTTAACGTCCTTCTTGGGGCTATCCAATGGTTACCTCACTGTGTGTGTTCTAACATCTGCACCCAAAGGTTACAAGGTGAGTCTGTTGAGAGTCTTGTACACATCCAGAAGGCTTTAGCGTTTTAGAACGAAGTTAAATGTTTTTAGTTATTGTAAATAGGATAGTATTTACATTTAGTCCTTCAAAAATAAATTGATTTTTTTATTTTTTATTTATAAAAATGTGTTATATATAGTCTTTATTTTCATAAGTAAAGGAAAAAAAAATTCTGTGAAGAATAAAGATCACGTCTAACACATTTTCATAAAGGCGAGATTAACAACAAACATTTTTATGCTAAAAACATATTTAACATGATCCTTTAGAATTTAAGTAGAGACACGTTAATTTTCTATGTTTTGACTTTTCTATAGGGTCCAGAACAAAATGCCTTGGGAAACCTATTGGTGTTGTTTCTTCTTGGAGGTATTTTTGCAGGGGTGACACTCGACTGGTTGTGGTTAATAGGTAAAGGGTGGTGATATCTCATCCAGGCCACTGAGCAGATTAGAGGAATGGTTATGACTTGTGAAGTGTTCACTCCTTGTAAAACATTTATTAGTGTATAATTTATAGCCTGTTCTTTTGCTACTCTAAAAATAATGAGTTGTTGGTTAATTTGGGTGTTTGGTTCGTCATAAACTCGTAATCTAACATTTGATACATATCAATGAGAGCCCATGACATTCACCATCTGATAAAGTGACATTCTCTTTGTAACAATTATAACAATGTTCTTGGACTTGGTTTGGATTGAGGCTCGACCATATTTGAATTTCACAATAAAAATTATATGTTCTTTTGTCATCGTTTAAAGATGATTTCAGTTTCCTTTCTCTCTTTCATTTATAAGGTCTATTATTATTAGACCAGAAAAAAGTAATTTCAAATCAATGCCTATATTTGTAAAGTGCAACAGTGTTATAAAGACACATCTTCCAATTCGGCCCAGTTCTTCTGTATATTATATTTTGTATAAAAAAGTTTCAACGGGCAACCTCTAAATCCAAGTCCAATTGTACAACTTCAATTTAGGTTTTATTTTGTTTGGGTCGATTGCAATTGATTTCGTTAACTATATACGCCTAAAAAATTGTTTCCAGATACTATATCTTATTTGAGTGTCACCTTCTGCCTAACCATTCTTTGCTTCTTATGATTTTTTTTTTTTGGAAAAAAGATAAAGTTGGTTACATTCTTACCATGAAGTTCTCCGATTAAATAATGACATGTGAATATTTATTTAAAATTTTATAATATATATTTAATAGAAAATATTTTTTATTACAAAAAAAATCCAATTTATCGTTTAAACAGATAACACGATAATAAAGATATAAAAAATTTAATCTAGATATTGTCCATAAAATATGTTTTTTATCTAGATATTGTCCATAAAATATGTTTTTTATCTAGATGTTGTCCATAAAATATGTTTTCAAGAAAATTGAGCTCATATCGTAAAAAATAAAATAGGTGGAATGACTAATGAAATCCACCTTCAACGTAATTTATTATAAAATTAAGTCAAATCATGTCTATTTTCTAAATAACCTTAGTCAAAGCTTATATAGTTAGAAAAGTTACATTTTTAAGGTATCTTTGCATGAATCCTTTTAAATTTAATAAATTGATCTATTTAAATAAATAATAACAACAATAGACTGGTGAATAAGTTTTATTTTTTTTTTCAAAACTAAATTTCTTTTATTTTATTTCAGTGAAATTATTTCTATTATAATGAAGGATTACCAAGTTGTCTTACACGAGGTTTGAAAAGAGAGAATATTATAGGTGGATACAACAAATATACAAAAGACTAAATATATAAGGTTAAAGAGTTAAATAGTAAAGAGACTATATATAAGATTTATATTGGTTTGATCACCTTTGAGATCTATGTTTAGTTCTTAAGATCGTTCACTTTAGATTTTTCTAATATAATCAAGTTTCACAATATGTTTTATGTCGCAATCGTGACTTTGATGGGGTTGGCGAGAAATAGAGGTTGAGAGTCCGAATTCCTTTTAGGGAAAGGACATAGAGACAAAAGTGATCGTCCCTTTTAAGGGAAGCGCTAGAAACCTAATGACGGATATGGTTGGTCTATGGAAACAGGTTGAGGTTTATAAGTCTATTATGTGTAGAAAAAGTATTAGTAGCCTACGATGTCCGTCCAAAAACGGTTTACCTTAATTAAATGGATGAAACCGACTATGACTTGTAGATTATGATTCTTGCCTTTTTAACATAAACAAGATGGGATTTGCTATGGAGGGGAGAAGAGGTGTTTTTTTTTGTTTTTTGACCTTGACAAGAGTTACCTCTTGCTCCTACGTATCTCCTAATGCAATGGAAAAGTCAAAATTTACGTAATTTTGGATGTGATTATGGGCTAAGTGATTATTCTGCTACCTAAACAAAAAAAGGTTGTCGATTACACATCAGTTGGATTAGGATCCGGAGATCGACTAAGTGTTGGATGGATTGAGAGAAACACTAGTTTGATGTCGGATGACCGAGATGGGAATGCCAACGAAACGTCAATTGACTCGGGAATGGGTACTGGCTAGAAGCGATGAGAATTCGATATCAACTAATTAATAAGAAGTGTTGGTTAAGTACTTGACCTAGACAGACCGCTAGATGGTAATGTGATTCACTCATGATGGTTTTGGAATTTACCTAGTTTCTGGACGTATCGTTGTCCCAAGGAAGGCCAACTTCTTCACTTCTTTCTCTCATGTATTCTCTGCTATCTTTTTCTACTTTTAATGTTCCTCCTCCCAAAAGTTTCCTTCTTCTTTGTTATCTCACCCTTTTATAGACTAGCTCCGCTCCCCTCGAATCCGTTTCATCATTAATACGGAGGCTCTCTTCGGAGCTCTATTAATGCGATGGTGCTCCCCAGAGCTTCTTTTAATAAATGCGATGGTGTTCTCTAGAGCTCCCCTCCTTGGCCATTACAACTAACAAAATATCTTTGCAGCCTTTGTTCTCACACGGAATACCAGTGTAGAGTGACTTTTTTTGAAAAGTCAGGGACACCT
Organism: Mucuna pruriens; assembly: GCA_025330945.1. Taxonomy (NCBI): domain Eukaryota; kingdom Viridiplantae; phylum Streptophyta; class Magnoliopsida; order Fabales; family Fabaceae; genus Mucuna; species Mucuna pruriens. Next base: position 1,365,455 of record JAENHJ010000042.1, on the reverse strand, counting down.
ATGACTATTAATTGTTGTCACCTACTCGAAATTATGTCTAGAAGGGAGCGAAACTTCTTCAACACGCCTTCCTTTTTTTTTTACTATTTTTATTATTATTAAAAAATGATGGTAAAAAACAGTCGTCAACACTTTACCAACTCTATAAACTTTTGAGCTCAACCCACGCTTTTGGAATCATCCATCCTTGCAATGAGGAACTCTTTGTTTCTGTTTAATAACTGTTTACAAAATTGAATTTTGTTTTTAAAAATCGAAAAAACAAAAACAACAAAAACGTTTGAGGATGACTAGTATGACTCAAATGATCCACTACTGGCTTACCAAGGACAGAGAGGTGAAGTTTGTAAATATTTTTAGAGAAGGAATTGTTGTGGACTTGTGGCAGATTGGCTAGCCGATCTTGGTCATTCCTACAACATTGGGCTCCACTGTTTGGATGCTCCACTTCATGGGTGTTACTTTCTCTTGTTTTAGGATGTTATTGGGGTTCCCACTTAGTTAGTTGTTAATCTGGTTTTTGGGGGCCTTTGTCCCCTCTTTATATGCAAAAAAGAAAAAATACTTTCCAAAATTATTTACAATTTAATTGTTTTTAAAACTGAAAAAAAAACTACTCTTTGTTTATGTTTCCACTTTCGTGTTTTTAATTTGGAAGCCAGAAAACAATTAATTTTGTTTAATTTTAATTCTGTTTCAAAACATATTCTCTAAATAAGATTACCCAAGCAGGTTCTTTTACTTTTTTTCTTCAAAATTGTTTTTAAATTAATACTTTTCTTATTTTATTCTGGAAACAATTCTTCAAAACTATTTTTATAGAATAATTAACAAAAATAAAAAAAATTAAAACACAATCAAATAAGGCCTTATTACAGCAATAGGGAAAAAAAATCATACTTGAACCTACACCACCAAATAATTTTGAGACCTTGTCTTTGACATATATCAGTATAGTTTGCATTTAGTGTTGAATTACAGAGTTCCAAGTGTTGTTGGAACTGTATTAGCTACCAAAAGATATTGGAGAGTGTGCTTTGGAAGTTTGTACCTGATCTGAATTCAAGTCAAGCGTTTGCCATCAAAGCAAGTCACATAGTTCCACTTTATTTTTGCTTATAGTCCCCAATAGTAATTAATACTACAGGATCATATTGATAAGATGAAGATGAAAATGAAAGTGGATGAAGATGATATGTGTTTAAAACCTAAAACTAGACCAAAAAAAAAATTAAACACAAATCAAAATTTAAATTTTATAAGGACTAAATGAGATTATTTACGTAGTAATGCAAATTCATTCTCATTTTAATTTAAAAATGTGTTATAAAGGTTTATATCTCTTCAATAAAAATATATTAAGTCGTTTAAGTGTCTCTTCATATTAATTTAAAATATTTTAATGGTTTAAATATAATTTTGGATGAAAATTTTAATTATTTTTTATTTTGCCTTAGAGAAAAGATAATTTCAATATTCAATTATCACAAACAGTTTTCATATTTTGACACATTAATTGAAAGTCATTTGTATAGATTGTATTAAAATTTTCTTTAATGTAATTAATTATTAAAAATAATTTCAAGAATCGAGAAAATAATCATTTTTTAAAAGTCTCTTAAAAATTGATAAAATATAATTATTTCCTTAACCTTTATCTCAAGATTTCAAATTACATTATGGTTATTAGGATGGCTGCATTTTGGTTATTACGGCCCAATGCGAACCATGCAGTTTAAATTCCCCAAAATTGTAAAATCTATATTGAGTTATGTAATTAAATATGATAAGTAAATAAAAAAAAACTATAATAAGATTATATATTTTATAAAGAGGGAATAAAACAGTGATAATATTATATTTCTTCATCTTACGTTCCTTTTTTTTTTATCTTGACATTTTTTATCGTCTCGCTTTCTTTTTAATTAAATCATACCACTTTTTATTTCTAAAAGGAATGTAAAAAATATTATACTTTCAAAAAAAAACAGAATAACGAACAAAACTATAGGAATTAGGAGCTCACAAAATCGCATTGCATTCCTCCTGGTCAGTCTGGTCACACTCGCACCATGTACAGACAAATAGGTTAGAGTAACGATGCTTGTACGCTTCGAACAAAACGATGATCTTATATTCCTTCATCTTACATTCCCTTTTTTAATCTTGATATTATTTTAATCTCTCACTTTCTTTTTAATCACATAACACTTTTTTTTTATTTCTAAAAGGAATGAAAAAAATGATCACTAATAAAAAAATGTAATGAATAATGTAATAAAAAAAATAAGATAAACAGTGGAAAAAGAGTTATAAAAGAACAAAGATGTACAAAAAAATTAATAGGTGAATGGAGTCCGAAATTTACAGTGAGAAAAGACAAGACTAGGTTGCATATTTTTGTCTAATAGCTTCACGTGACGCCTCGGATACACATTAGAAACAAGTGGACCCTTCAATCACGAGCAGAAAAAACCAGAACGATCACACTCACAAGCATAATCCAAAATAACCTCAACGGCGAAGATGAAGCCCCGCTGGTCTCAAATTGAAGAGAATCAACGGCCAAGGGCATGTTCTCCTGGTCCGGACTACACTTGGATTCGTGTGGATGCGCACTGTACATCACAGCTCGCAACACCGCCGAAACGGTTGGTATGTAGGCCGTTTTGTTCCTCCCTAGCAGCCACGTCAGCGCCATCAGTTGGCAGTCCCGGTTAAACATCTTCTTCGCCCTCTCACTCTCATTCTCCTTCTTATTTCCTTTTATCTGCGTCCAAATCAACCAAACTTAGGAAAAATTACGAAAAACGTAACATTGGCTAGACCATAAAAGTTAACACTTCAGGCTATAGCTATAAACTTAGGCCGAACATACCCACCATGAGGTTCTAGCAACTGGCAAAGTGTGTTGCACATGCACATGACAGTGTCATTTTCGCAGGTCAACCCAAAATTAATTAGGGCAACATCAGCATTCATCAAAATAAAAATTCAACGCTGCGTTATGAACATCAACCCCACATCGATGAAAGATGAAATAAGTTTAATCTTTATAAAAGAAGGAGATGAAAAACGCGTAACCTTTTGTAGGGCATTAAGGCATTTGGTGCAGCCAGCGTAGGAAGCGTTACGGCAATTATTTTCCAAGTTGCGAACGGCAGCGGTCGGGGTGGCGTTGTGAGTGCCAGAGGCGTTTCGAAACGCTGTGACGTTGAACGCGTTAGGGCAGCTAAGGGAAGTTATCTGGTGGAGCCTGATGCCGCAGAAGCAGAGTATGGCGTCGCAGGTTGCGTTGGGTTGTGGGATTCGGATGCTCCGATTCCGGAGCGAGTCTTGGAGCGAGTTCACGCACTTCTGGGAGTCGTCCGGCATCATGGGAAGGTCGCTGGAGGGCGGCGGGGCCGGGGCGGACACTTCGAGGGCCCTTCTGGCGTGAGCCGCGAAGAGCCAGGCGGCGAGGACGGGGCAGCAGCGGCTGCGGTCAAGGGTGGTGCCGCAGGCGTCGTTGACGCCACCGAAGAGCTCGTTGGAGAGGTCGAGGCGGCATATTTGGGTCTGGGTTTGGGTCGGGTATGCAGGGACCGTGTTGGAGGAAGGGGTGGAGTCGCCGGGGTCCAGAGGTTGTGGACCAGTGTGCGATATTGAAGCGAAGAAAACAAGGCATGCCAGGAAGGGAGTGAATAATTGCATTTTCGCTTATGAGGTGAATTATTGTGTTACACTGTGGAGGGATTGAAAATTCTTGTGTCCTGGATTGTTTTGTTGTCGGAGAAAGTCGTAACGTTCTTGTGGGGAAAAGATGGAAGGAATAAGAAAGGATTAACGCTGTTTGGGCTATAATTTTTATTTATAAAAAGAAAAAAAGAATATTGAAAGATATGTAAGATAATTTTAAGATAAAATTAGAAAGCAAAAGATATGTCTCCACCCGATGGGTCTAGCCGGGTCTGTATAATAATGCTATCGTGGACTTATTTTAATTTGTAATTTTTTTACTTTTTAAAATAATTTTATAAAAAATAAACAAAAAAATATATTGAATCACTTTGGAATCATGTTGCGACACAAAAATGTCAACCTATTTATTTTTCAAGTTGGACCCACTTTCCCACTTAAGCCGAACAATATGTTTTGACCGCCCTAGATAAAATTAGATATGATAATAAAAAATGGTAATTATTTCATTACCTTAAATTTTAAGAAGGTATTTGTATCTTTTTATTCTAAATTAATATAAAAAATAATTATTTATATATTAAAATTATATCATGAACAAGTTAAATCTAATTTTAATTTTAATGGCATTATAAATTTTGTAATTGTAAAAAGAAATTCATAGAAATCTATTTCAGTGTTTTAAAATTCCATATTAAATTAACATGAAAAATAAACAAGTGTAAATGAAATTGACAACAAAGGTAATTCTATAGGTTATTTAGCAATTAAAAAATAACAATATCATAACAATAAGTCATATTATCATAAATTTCTTCGCTAAAGAAAATATTAACATCAGTTTCAAGTTATTCGTACAATAAAAATTACAAGTACATGTATTTATAATTTATTAGTTTATCCAGGAAAAGTACCAATAACCTTTAAAACAAGTAGGTAAAGAAGAATTTGTTAAAAATAAATATTATAAAATAATTTTATTAATTATTGTGGAGTATCATAATGAGCAATAAGACTCACTTTGAGGTTATAAAAAGGAGTAAGTGCAAACTACTTAACAGGGTTGTGAGATGAGTTGTCTAATAGATAAAAGGTAAGCATGAATCTCATTGCTCCAATTTTGAAAGAGTAATATAAAAAGTTTTGTCTCAACTTCAAAAATGTTACTAACCTTTATGTTTTTTCTCTAATATTTTTTTTATTTTCGACTATATAAGTGATAAATAATAATTTGTACTTTATTCGTCATGTAAGGCTAGTAATTAAAACTAACTATTTTTAAAAAAATATAAAGACTAAAAAAATAATTTCAAATTTAAGAGACAAAAAAATTGAATCAATTTGAAGGAGCAAAAATAAATTTGTTTTTTTTACTTTGTAAAATTTCACCTTAAATGAACACATGTAGCTTTTGTTCAGTTAGATGTCGTTTGTCACATCAGAAAAGTCTTTAACAACATCCATGTTGAAACACTAATTAGAGGACTAAAATAAAAATTAATTTGGGAGACCAAATTAAAAAAAAATTGCCTAAATTTGAGGGACTTAAAAAATATTTAAGTTTATTTTAAAAGTTAACAAACTTACTATACATAATGTTTTATAATTGAATTACTGTTATATACTATTTTATCTATATAAAATTGTATAGTGAATCTCTTTACTAAGATCATATATGAAAATAATTATCTAAATAGTCATTTTGACTTCTAAAATTGAGAGACACTAATAGGTTAGTCCTTAAACTAACATTTATTCCAAAATAATTTCTTGAATTATATTTTGTTGGTCATTCTAGTGCACAAATTAATTGATGCTACATGATAATAACTTTTTTGTTGATTTGCTTGTTAAGTGATCAAGTTGGCTTTCACGTGACACGCTAATATGTCCAAAATACTAGATTGACTTCCAAATATCAATTAAATTAATTTTAAATTTAATTTTTTTCTTACATTTGGATTGTTTTGAAAGTGTAGGGTTTATATCTACTTTAAAACTTCTATAGAAAGCAATAGTTCATCAACTTTATCCCCACTTTTCCTTCCTTCATTTCCAACCATTGTCACTCTTGTTGGTGGAAGTTCCCTTAACTCCTTCTTTTGTAGGGCATTAGTGGACCATTTGGAATTGTAAGGATGTTGGAGTTTATCATTCCCTTTCACATTTTAGGCAAGTTTTCACTTCATATTCCCCTTTCTTTGTTTTCAATTTTTGTAGTGGATGGGTATAAGTCTCGGTTTTGTAGGTGTTATTTATAGAGGATGAGTATGAGTATCATAATGAAGGTGAGAATAAGGATGAAAATAGGTCTTTAATCTTTATTGTGTTCGTCATTTTTGTATTTTTTTTTGTTTCCTAAAATGTGTGAGTATGCATAGGTGTTTATGTCTCTTTGTTGTAGGATGAATGTTAAATCAAATTGGTATTGCATCACAATGGCAAGTTTAGAAGGAATGAGACTTGTGTTGTTAAGTATGTTGATGAGGAGATTGATGCGTGGGACGAGATGGATACAAATATGATGAACTTCTTTTTATTTGTTGATTTGGTGAATGTGTAGAAGGTAATACAATCTTACATTTTTACTTTGTTGTGCCTAACTAAAATCTGGAAGATGGGTAGTATGACAGATATTGACATACTAGACTTGGTAATTTGTGCACGATGCAAAAATCATGAGATTGATATTTATTATAATTACTCACTCTTAAAAGACCATAAAATTGTGTCTTGGCCACTTCATCTTGTAGTTACTCATAATGTGCAAGGAGAAGAAATTGTAAGAAGATATTATGTGGAAGTAAAAGATAAGGTGGAAATGAAAGCAGATGACATGGATGATGAAGATTTTGCATGTGTGATGTCAGTCTACCATGGAAAGATAAAGGAAAAGAAGCCTAAGAGATAAAGAGGAAGCTAAGAAGGATTTGAGCCTGGTTGGGCCTTTAACAAGAGCAAGGTTGAGGAGGGAAGATGGAAAGAATAATTTCAAGAGAATATGACTAACATTTTGAGCCAAAGAATAGAGAAGTCATTACCTTTATTTTTTTAGTATTGTTGAGAGCTTGGACATGCAATTTAGGCCCAAAGATCTCACGATTTTTAATGTAAATACCTTGGAAATTTTTATTTGTTTGCTAATTAGACTCTAAGTTAGGCATAGTGAGAGTGACACATACACCTTAGAGTTGACTTTTATTGACTTTGTCTAAGTTTGGATGCCTATATTGGGCTTGCACTAATCCCTCCCACTTATGTTAATAAGGGCTAAGCTCAAGGTAGCACTTAGAATAATAAGGAGGTATATAATGTCATTGTGAAATTAGGCTAATTACTTTTATGTCATTTGAGATTTAGCTTATGTTAAGTATGAAGAAACTTCTCTCTTTGGTTCTTGCATAGAACCTTATTCTTATTAAGTGTTGCTAATTCATGTAGATCTTAACTCATCAATTCTTATGGAATTGTGGTATTTTCTACATCTTTTCTTTTTGTTCCATTTTTTAATTCTTGAGTTTTCTCCTAATTTGTGAAAACCTAATTTTAGTGTTCTTGTGCTTGAATTGAAAGATTGTAAGAAGGAGCATATTAATGTGGGATCGAGATGAAAATAGTATAGGTTGTGACATTTTTTTGAAAGTCTCTTTATGTAAAAAGGTCAAGGCTTAAACGACCTAAAAAACTAACCTAGTTCATTTCCACCCTATTAAACAAGATAAATTGAGATGTTTAATCCATTTTATTAATCTAGGTATATCTGATTCACCTCATTTTAAGTGGGTCATTGGTAGAGTATGGTGGATTAGGCCAATTACCACCTTTATCTAATTATTTGATCATTTCATGTGTAATATTTATATAGTGAACTTCAATTTATCTCTTCAATATATCATTTTTATTCATATAATTTTTTTAGCAACATTTATTTAAAATAAATATTAAAATATTTGGATAAAAATATATTAAAATATCTCATTAATTGATGTTTAGTTAACAAAGGAAAAATATGATTGAAAAAAGTCAAGTTCATTTCATGTTTATATGGTTAAAAGCCTAAAAATCGACAATCCGATGATTTATAAACAGTCTCACTGAAACTAATTAATATTAAAGTCAAGTTATCCAATCATTCAAAAATTGAAACTATAATAGTAAAAAATAATTCTTGTCAAACCAATCATAAAGGATGCGGTAGTTATTATTAGTGAGGTGCCTCGAGATAATGTTTTCTTATTTTTTTTCCAAACTTGATTATATAAAAAAAGTGTTTATCAACACATGTTGATCCAAGTAAATGAGTCTCCTTTCAATTATAATAATAATAATAATATGAGTTTGGTTTTCTTTCTATCTCTATGTTCTTAGGTATAACAATGTTTTCTTTTATGTAATAATTTCACAATGAATTAATACAATTTTGTTCCCAAAAGCATTTTTTTTCTTTAGTCAATGACACTTTTTTCTTGTTTGAAATTCCTTGCGCTTCTAATTTTCTACCGATAACAGAGTGAAGTCAATGTTTCTATTGAAAGATACAAAATTCACCTGTCATTGCATGACACATATTGTCACGAAAGAAAGTCCCAATGGAACAATTCCAATAATTGTCATGGATTATATTATACTATATTTAGACTAAATTATAAATTTTTATTTTTATCTTACCGTAAAAATTTATTTTAATTATTTATTTTTTTAAAATTATTTTAATTTTTTATTTTTTAAATTTGAGTTAATGTTATCTTTATAAAAAATATTATTTTTTTAATTTTTAGACACGATTTTAAACTATTTTTTACTTATTCAAGAGTGAAACTAGTTTCATTAAATTCATTGAAATAAAAATTATAAAAATAAACTAATATTTAAAAAAAAAAGAAATATAAACAAAATAAAAATTTTATAAAATAGATTTTTATTATATTTATAATTTGTTTTTATTCAAACTTTAATTGAGTTTCATAGTTTTTATATAGACAAATCTAATCAAATAAGTTTTACGTTTTATATTATTAAAAATATAATTTAAAATTATGTTCTAAAATCGAAAATGATTATTTGTTGAAAACGACAATATGGACTCAAATATGAAAATTAAAGAATAAAAATAATTTTTTAAAAGATAAATGACAAAAATAAATTTTTACCCTAAAGTAAGGGATTAAAGTTATAATATATATATATATATATATATATATATATATATATATATATATATAAAAAAGCTTTTAATAAAAATAATAACTAGTATTAATAGTTTTTGTATAATAATATGGAGAGAAAAAACAAGGAGAGTAAACCAATTTGTACTCGAAGTAAACGTTGGCATTCAATTACGCCCAAATAAAATTGTATAAATGTAAACAAGGGTCAACAACTTCGTCTGCTTTTGAAAGAGATGAGGGGGCTAACGTAGTGAAGGTTTCTTTCACACCTTGCAGAAGAAAATCAGGTTGAATATGGTTTTTATGGTTCTCTAATTCGTTGATAGAAGCTTGTGATTATAAAGCAAAGAAGTGTGGATTAATAGCGTGATGAGGAGTAAGGACAAAGGTGCACTTTTAGGTTCTTAATAGCGTGAAAGCATAAGCTTTCAATATTCAAACAGCCCAAGTCTTTAGCGTGGGCAGTACAAGGACGAGACAGAAAAAAGATACAAGAGAAATATATGAATACTTTCTCAACACAAACCATCTCTTTTGCTGAAGGAAATGCACTTGAAATTTAATTTATTCATTTTGAATTAATAGAAATAAAAAGGATAGATGAAAATCTAAGTCATATTAATTTAATTCTAAAACATATAGTAAATTCTAATATCATCTCTAATTTAAGCTTCAGTTATTGTATCTAACACAAATGCTGGGACGCTTATGATAGCTAGGTATAAAACTCCAAATTCTACTAGCAAAATTCCAAAATCTTCTGGTATGAGAGTAAATTGGTTTTCATAATATGGTGTCTGACACTAAATTGGATGGACTAGATGTTATTCCAAATTGCTATTCGTAAACCAAAAATAAGGTGATGTAATTCCAGCGTATTTGGTGCGTCATGAACTATAAGGGAAAACTTTTGTGGCTCAGTTTTCTTTCAAGTCCAAAAGGCACTTTACATCAAGACATCAGACATGACCAAAAACGGAGCAGACTATGTTCTGTATTCAGTACCACGCTGCCAGCTGTCCTCGTAGAGTCCAATAATTTCATTATCAAATAATCGACATGATACAACATTCCATATAATTATTTTTATTTCTTGTTTATTATTATTATTTTTCATATGAACACATATTAAAATAGGTTTTCCAAATTAGAAGGAATAAAAAAAAATCTCCTATATATTTTAATTGCATAAAAATACATTTTTGCAAAGTCCTAGCTTGTTCGATCCCTGTGAAAAGTGCGTGGAAATCACCGATCTGCATGCACTTTAAAGTCACTAATTATCTCATTGCAACTCATGGATGTGAGGTTCCTTTATTGTTTCTTTTTCTTATTGTCAAAATAGAAGTTTGCTTTAGGATTTGGAGAGAACGCACACACAAAAAGATAAGTCAATATACAGATTAACTCTGTCACAGTGTCATTATGACGTGCTCCTCCTTTTCTAGAAAATTAATCCACACAAGGGATAACTGATATTCATGAAAGCGATAATAATTAGTTCATGCATGACATGATTTTTGTCCCCACTTTTGTGGGGAATGCTTTGCGTATTTGAAATCTCTCCAACAGCAATTTCAGAGGAAATAACTTGTAAAATTTTAATTTCAACCCTGTAAAGAAATGTGTTTCTGTTGCGCGTAGAGAACAAAATCCACCTTATGTCTCATCAAAAATATGTAAGTAACTCAATTTGTATGAGAAGTAAAAGATACAGTACATACACAATGCAATCGTCTAGTAAATGGGTTGTATATACGGAGTTATGGACACACAAACGTGCCATAACAACGTCTATCATATCTAAAAGGATTTCAATTGGTGCGGTAAAGTAGAGGTTCGTTTCCCACTTTATTGAGGAAACAAATCTTAAGTGGGACTCTATCACAGAAGTGGGCACGTAAGGACAAAGACACACTTTTGATCGCCGAATTATAACGTCAAAAAGATCGACATACAAATGATAAATGTCCAGTGTTTGGCATGGTGATAAAAGTTGCTAGCGGTTCCATTGTTCAAAGTTGAAAGTTCAAACACTTATTTTGTGGGCGGTAGAGGGATAGCCAACTAAGGGAAGAGAGAAGACAATATGACAAACCGAAAGATGAATAGTGGTCCCTAGAATACAACACGATGGCATTGCTGTGTACTTTAGCTTGTTCAATATTTTTTATGAGATATAATATATTTACATTAATTCTCACAATAAATTTTATAATATTATTTATTATATTATATATATTTTCTTTTTTTTATTGTATAATTTGTTACATGCCAGAAAGGTGTTTAGGATAAACTAGAGAAGTTTTGCCCGAACCCATTACTGATCCATGTGTTTACATGTTATTTCAATAAATATTAAATTAAAAAATTAGAATGTCCTAACTTTCACCCATATTAAAAACGAAAATATTTAACATATATTTACTTTTTTTTTCTTCTCATTTTTACTCTATTTTTTTTATATCTATGTTCTTCTTTTTCATCACATCAATCATTATATTAATTACATTTTCTTTTTTGTATTTTTCTTTTTTATTATTATTTTCATTCAACTTCATTATTATCCCAAAATGAAGTGGTCATTTATCATTACTCTATTAAGCCCCCCCCACCCCAAAAAAAAAAAAAAGTTTGTGCACAGATTTGGTATCACACTGGTATTTCCCTTTTTAAGTTACAAATTTGATATTCTTTGAAGTTACGAAATGACATTGCTTCCCTCACAGTGCTTTTTTTTATAGTAATTTTTAAAATTAAGAGAAAAATAAAAAGAAAGAGATAATTGTGAGATAAGTGATACAATGAGAGAGATAAAAAAAAGTGTTATGAAAAATGGAGTGAAACTATTAACACTCCAATATATCCCTATTCCTCTAGTAACTAATATACTTTTAATTAAAAAAAGTAATTTAAAGAGAAAGAAAATAAAAAATTAAGAAATATAATAATTTTGGAAATATATGAACTAAAACATATATCTTGTATAAAGACGAAGTTTTGGAATGTACAAGAAACATTTTATAGATATGACCAGCAAGTTTAATTTTAAATTTTCTTAGCAAATGCTTTATACTTTTATTAAGAAATTAAAAATAAAATTATTAAATAAAAAGTATAAGGTCTAACAGAATATGTTGGCAATATCCGTTTTTATTTATAAAAGTAACTATTAGTTTAGAAAATAAATTGAGAGGTCAAATAAATATTTATTTTCAGGAAGTTCTTTAAAATAATTATCTCTCAGAGTAGATAAGTAAATATATATTTATTATTGATATAACCTATTAGAATTTTAAATAAGTAAAAATAAACTCGTTTTAAAAGAATTCTTTTTAACTAAGTTAAAACATCAAAATTACGTTGACAAGCTTGTAGTTCATCAGTATTCGCTCAAATACTGTTGGCCCTCTTCCTTTGCTGTCAAGCTTTCAGCTCTTATATTAACTTAAAAAAAAAAAAAAAAAAGGAAAAGGGAAACTTATAAACTATGTACTTGCATTTAACTCTTTGAATTAAAATGAAATTTTGAGAATAAAGTGTAATTCCAATTATTTGATAATCAATAATTGAGACTTTAACAACTTTAAAATTCATAATATATGGATTTGCACTCAAGTAATTTTTCTAAATAACTTTAAAATATTTTCTTAAACAAACACTATTACTTATTAAAAATAAAACAAGTTATGTATTAAAATAAAACAACCTTAAAGAGTATACTTTTCTGATTGATTTATGATTTTATAGTACAAATTATAGTTAAATATGCTTTTAGATTTTGTAAAATAAGTAAATATTTATTTTGGTAACTGTAAAATTAATTTCTATTTATTTAAAATATGAAATCATTATTTTTAATTTCTACTGGTTAACTATTTATGTGTTTAAGATATGCTGAAGGAATTATTACAAATGTTACTTATTAGTATTTGTAATATTATGTTAGTACATGATATCTTAATTTTTTTTTATAAATTTATATAATAAATACTATTTATCTATTTTAAATTGAATATTTTAAAGAATAAAAATAATAATTTTAAATTTTGGAGAAATAAAAATAAAAAATTATGAAAACCAAAATTAAAATTCACGTATTTTACTTAGACAAAAATATATTTAAATCTATAAATTAAATATTCTAAGAACTGTTTTATCGTTGGAACTGGACTGTATAAATTAACACTTCCTTATTATATTCCAAAAAGAGTAAAGTTTCATATTCTTTGATACTATGGCTTCTCATACCGTTGAACTTAATGATGTTTCGTAAATTATCAAAACTCTTTATTAGTAATTAATAGCCCGCTTCAACTAAACTTTTAAGTTCTTTATTGAGTTCAATCATTTTATAAGCAAAAGTAATCAACCTGTTACGCGCATTTTTTTTCAATTACAATTGAACTTCCTGGTTAAGTTGATTTGATTAAAGCTGTATCAACTTTCAGTATGTTCTGTTTTGAATTCATTATTCCACATGACCCAAGGAAATTTTGTAGCTCGTCTTAATTAACATTTAGAGAGTGTTATCAACTATATATACTCCACCACACAAAACTAAAGTGTAACTTCAGAAAGCATTCAAAAGAAAGATGCTGATAAAAATTACAAAGATCGACTTGGTGCCATCATCAGAACTATTGACAACGGTAAAGCAAAAAATGAAGAAAGAAAACCAAGACTACGAAGTTCTGCAATACATAAATGCAAACTAATTAAACAGCATCAGTTTACAATCGTAGTCAATTCATACATGCACGAACATATTTACAAGAAATCACTAATGTCCAGACTCTCTGGAATTTCTAACTTGAATACATCGCTGCAATAGGTGTCCCTCTCTTCCTCCGTGATGCTATTCACATACGTGGATGATGAATTCAATGGGGTTGGGGTGGACAAAGGCGTAGATAGAACTGATTCATAGCCTATGTTTTGGTTTGCATTGTTTAAGTAATGCACCAATTCAGGGTCCTGTAGCAAATCACCTTGGTAATTTTGTTGAGCATTGTTCAGGTAATTCTCCCCAAGATAGGAAGGAATTGAACTCTCTGGGGAACTTGATAAGGCATTCACATTATTGCTTTGAGTTGGCGTCTGAAACTGATTTGGGGCAACTTGGCTTTGTACTTGAATATTCCCAGCATTGATAATTTGTTGTGAAACCAAGTTTGATGGGGTCTCGTTCTTCAAAGATAACAAAGTGGCAGTGGCAGCAAGCTTCAAAAACTCTGGGTTCATCAACGCTTGGGCACCCAATAAGCCTTGCAGATTCAGAAACGATGGGTTCCCTATCACTGACCTGAGCATTGAGGACATGTCAAGAAGATCAAGGCGTGGAGCGTGTGTAACAGGGTCAATTCCCATTCGAAGCAACCTCTTCCTAATGTGGGTGTTCCAATAGTTCTTTATTTCATTGTCGGTTCTTCCCGGCAACCTAGCTGCTATAGCTGACCACCTAAATATGAACGCACAAATTAACAACATTAAGTCTATCTACTTGTACTGCATTGTCGTCCAATCATATATCTTGTTTTAAAGTTTGTTACCATTTATATTAATAATCATACAAATTAAAGTATGTTTTGGAGAACACTAAGAAAATCAAAGACGTACTTGTTTCCCAAGATACTGTGGAGCTGAATGATGGTCTCTTCTTCTTCAAAGGAGAACCTTCCTCTCTTGATATCGGGTCTAAGATAATTAGTCCATCGAAGGCGGCAACTCTTGCCACATCTTTGTAGACCTATGATTAATCAACAAATATATGTTAATATTGAACAATTAGTGAACAGAGAAAACGTATAATAAGGTGGATAAAAGTAGTTAGTTACCTGCATTCTTGGGGAGGGTTCGCCAATTTCCTGGTCCATGAGTCTGAATGTAGTTGGTGAGCATGAGATCCTCCTCGGGCGTCCATGGACCTTTTTTGAGGCCATTCTTATCGCAGCAAGGTGCTCTTCCCATTTTGGATGAGTGGGTGAATAATTTTCAAAAAGTGTAGCCGCAAAGTGCAGTGGAACACGAACACGAAAGAGAGAAAGAGGGTTGTGCTGAAAGTCGAGGAAAGTAAACGTTAGTTGGGTCTAATGCAAAGCAAAGATGACCCTGCCTTTATAGGAAAACAAAGGGGGCTGTTTGTTTCTTTGAAGTCAAAAGGATTTGGTGCCGGCCTTCTGCGACGTATTTATCAACAGACGTATACACGTGATTCTACTGTACATTTTACATTTAATACTTATACAATACATGCATACACTATGCTGCGAAATCCCACAAATTACACTTGTACCTCCTCAAATTAATTATATTACATTTAATATTCTTTTTTACATTATTTTGACTCCTTTAGTCTATATAATAAAAAATGAGATTAATTTTGAGGAGGTATAAGTGTGCCAGGAAAGTTTGCCACGAGAAGATCATATGATATTATGCTATTATATAAATTAAGGGAGCTGTTAATTAGCATAAGGTTAAAAAACAGTCGGAATATATAAAGTGTAATTTGTCATAATAAAAAAAATATATACCGTGTAATGATATGTATTTAGTTCATAAGTTTCAATGATGATATTATTTTCGTAACTAGTTGTGTTAGGGGATAATTAATACTATCTATTATAAAAAATTTATTCACTTATCAAGTTTTATATGTTAAAATTAAATCCTTGATCTCGTGAATAATTCTTCAAATTTATTTTGTTTAGTAATTCAATAAATATGATTTACCCCCCCTCTCTCGATCCACATATTCTCTCTCGACTGCTCCTCACTCTGCGTCTATGTCTCCCGTTTTAATTTTTCATTTCTCTCCTTGTTCTCTCTTTTTTAAGTTAAAGAATGAAAATTATCAATTTTTTTTTTACTTTATTTTAAGTTATAATTTAGAATAGCTTTTAAGTAAATAAAATATTTGGGCTTAAGAGTATTGGAATAATTTTCCAGAATTAAATCATATTAGATTTTGTTTAAATTTTTATCTTAGGGCACATACAGTTTAAAATATAACGAATTATTTGGTTTGAGACAAATATTTTTTTTATTTTTATAAATAGTATGAAATATTTTTGTTATTTTTATTTTTAAAGGTTTGTATAAAATAGTGGAGATAATACAATTTTGCTTTAATTTTTATAAAAATAATTGGAAATAATAATTAAAAATAAAATATAATTTTTATAATTATTTGTGAAAATAAAAAATAAAAAATAAAAATAGAGAACATGTTTTTTTTTTCTAATAAAGAGATCTGATAGAATTTTTTGGTACTTATAAGTTAGAATTATAGTTAAGATATAATTTACACTATAAAATGTCATATACTAATAAAAAAATGTTAGCCGTTATTTGTTTCTGTTAGTATAATATTTTCCATTATTAGTATAAATATTATATATCAATAAGACTGTTTGTTAATTATAATGTAACATATTATTACTATAAATTTAAAATATTTATACTATTTATTTATTTATTATTAATTTTTTGGGATAAATATCATGTATATATTTTATAAGACATTTTTATTTGAAATAGATAAAATAATTTAACTGACAAAAATTTTTCTTTAAATATTTAATACAACTGAATAACTATACAACATAATTCAAATTCATTAAAATATATACTAATGAGAACATTTGTTCTATTAATATATGATTTCATTTTAGTATTATGTACTTAATGTTATCATAATTGTTAATTTAATATTTAACAATGAATAAGAATCATAATAAATACTTCTTTAAATTTGATGTATATAATATGTGAATGTACAGCTTTTACATTACTATTTTATTATGTATTGGAACATCATCAAAACCATTAACTTCAAAAAAAAAAGTTGACCATTTTTAATTAATTATTCGATGATAATCTGAAAAGAGTTAATTTTACACTAATATTATATAAAATTAATTTTAAAACTGTACTTTTTTCTAATAACTTGACTCCTTTATAACATTATAACTTTTAAAATTACAAAATGATTATTTTTAAGGGATAAAAAACTATGAACGAATTGAATATATATTTAATGAATAATTCAGATTAGATATGTTCTTAGTCCACACACAATGAAAGGAAATCTCAACAAAAAATTTAATTAAGAATTAGTAATGTCCGAAGAAATGGAATTTATTCCAGTGTTTGTCGAGATGTACACATACAATGAATACCTATTTACGTGGATTGGGACAGTCACACCCATTTATGAATCATAACACGTAACATTAGGTAGAAGGAAAATGATTTGTAACACGCCACCTTTTTTTTTTATGTCATTTTTACACGAGGTAAAAACATATAATAGTTTGTTGTTAATAACTTATGCATGCCTGCGTTTTTTATAGAAGGGAAAAAGACAGACATGGGAGCTGACTTTTTTCTTTTTCAATGTAAAACTGTGTTGGGATCATGGTGAAATTAAAAATGAACATTGAATTTGAGTTTGACCTTAGATGTAGCTAGATGTATTATGGGGAATGATTGGGCGGTAAGGTTGTTCAGTTCCCTTATCAACATTTCGAGAAAATTTGTTCTACTCTTTCGTCATATTACTTTTATTGGCTCTCTCCTTTCGTTCTGGGGCTCTGATTCAGAATTTTTGATAAAATTATTTTAGAATCAAGTTTACGTTTAAACTAAGTAATAAATGTGTAATATAAAGCTAGCACATCCAAGAAGCTCATAAATGTAAAATAATACATTAGTGGTTAAAATATTTTTATGTTAATTTAAATGATATTTATATATATTTTTTAATTTTATTTTATGTTAATTAGTATTGTGATTACAATATTTTGAAGTATAATATTAAAAATAATAAAATAAAGAATATAATAGTTAATTAAAAGTTTAATATAAAAAACAACATAAAATATTAAAATCAGTATCAATAAAATGTTGAATTGATAAAATAAGTATTAAATAGTATAATAATTAAAATAAATAATATAATATAAAAATAACTAGAAAATAAAATAAAATAAAATAAAATAAAATAAATCTATTATCTATCATTATCAATATATTATGTAATAAAAAAATAAAAAAAAATTTATAGAAAAAGTTAAAAATAATAAATTTACCTTGAGTGGAAGAAAAAAAATAAAAAATAAAAATAAATTTTTGTTTTTTTTATAGAAAATGGTAAAATAAAATTTAATAAATATTTTAAAAACAAAAGAGAAATAAATATAAAAAGATAGAAACTAGTCTTTTAAAAAAATATGACTTAAAAGTAAAGTTTAAAAAAACCCTACAAGTTTCTAGAAAAAAAAAACTTGTTAATTTACTAAATATTACTAATAAAGTCAAACAATATTTTAGTTAATAAAAAATTAGAAACTACCTAAATTCACATGTTAAACACAATCTTAAATAATTTTAGAGTATTAGGCAAGTATGTTTCTTATTCTTAAAAATTATTTTTTTCTTTTAAAAATAAGAAAATAAAAATAAATTGATAAGAATAGTGTTTTGAGGAATTCTTTTAAAAATAATATCTCTTTTGTAAAAATTTAAAATAATTAGAATATTTTTTTAATTATTTTAAATTTTTACTTTTATTTTTTTATTACTAACATTTTTTTTGTACTTTCTTATCAAAATTATTGTTTTAAAAATAATCATGATAGAGATATCTTTTCACTCTCAAATTAACATGTATTTATTTTATTTTATTTTATTTTTCTATCACATCATATTTTCAATTATATCTATATTTGTTTTTCTTTCTCCACTAGGTACAAAATACCAAGAGATAAAAAGAGTCGAAGTTCAGACGAACTTAGTTTAATTCAATTAAATTCGATCAAAATTTTTTCAACCCGAACTTGTTTATAAAAAAAATTAAACTATACATAACTCAATTTTAACTTATTTATTTAATAAACTCAAATTTTAATTCAAATTTAGTTTATTTATTTTGTAAATCAAATTCAATCAATCAATTATTCAATGGCAATTATTTTTGAATTGGTTAAGTTTATTATAAGCTTTACACGCCGCCAATATTTTTGGTGTTTTTGCTATTACTGCCAAGGTTCAAACTTAAACGCACCTCCCGGTTCACCTAATGTTTAAAATTTACATACATTTCCGGCCAATTAAATTTATTTATTTTTACTAAGGTAATGTTTTGTAAAAAAATAAAATTATACAACTTTACATACAGTATAATAATTGATTCGTTTGTGGTTGGTTGTTCTGTTAAGCCCAAGAAAATTAGTGTTTATTGATTAAAACTGCTTTCTAAATTTTAAAATTCCTCCAAACAGATTGATTGGCTTAGATGATGTGTCAACCACACCTCTTACCGTTAACAAGTGGTCAACCCCAAATTCCTGAACACATGTCTACTTATGTGTGGCCAATATTTTCTGGCTGGGTGCTTTTTAACGATAGTATATGACAGTTGTCCATTTTTGTTCAGAGAGAGAAGTCAATGAAGGCATAGGCTCTTGACATTTGTGATTTGCATCATGTTGCTTCATCTATTTTAGCATCCGTGGCCACATATTCAAAAACCATGGAAAATCAGGTGCTAAATTCATCAACCTTCCATCTAACAACGTGGGATTTATAAGTCAAATGCTATTTTAGTTCATTCTTTCTTTTAGTATTTCACTTTTTCTACCTACAAAATATTATTATATATCCCTCGTAGATCACACACGATTGTGGTTCCTGTTTTTTTAAGTAACAACCTGCAGAAGGAGAAAATGTAGCTTCATACTGATGTCACTTTAATGTTGCTTGTTAACTGTGAAGTCCTTGAACTCCACTGTAGACATGGTGGCCCTTTTGTCAAGCACAGAGAATAGTCTAGAGAGCCATTTCTGATTTACCCATTTTAATATGTATGTTTATGATGTTGAAGAATGGCACTAAAACTAAGATAATAACATTTAAACTTTTCTTAATCATTTTTAAAAAGATAATAATGAGTGTAATTTAACAAATTTTTTACTCTTTTAAAAAATAATTAATGTAGAATAGTGAGTCAGGTTGAATATGTAGAGATCGATAAAGTTTACTTTTTATATATAAAGTTAAAAACAAAAAAAAAAGGAAAATAGATATTTGAATAGACAATTTAAATAAGAGAATAAACAGTAATTAAAACAATAGGCAAGACAATAAAAGAGTTAAAATTAAATTATGAAAAATGATAACTTAAAGTATAATTTTAGTTTCACTTCTTAAGAACAACCATTGGTCTAAAGATGCAATTTTTTCGACAAATTGATTCTAGTAATAACAAGTCCTAATAATTAATTTTTTTTTATTACCAAGGGAGCTTGTTGATTAATTATTCTACCAATAGACAACTCTAAATAATTTCTTAGGTTTTATCTATTATGCCTTAGTGAGATCCATTTTAAACTATCAAACACACAAGTTCCGCTCGATTTCATTTAGACTAGATTATATATATAGATAAGAAGTGTCATTTTACCGCTAATTATTATATTTAATAGACAATTACGGATCCAATGTCCTATTTGATTTAATATTATCTTATTAATTAGACAAAGGACACTTTTGCATAACCAACAAAATAGTAATTTGATAAATTTTCAAAAAAAAAAAAAAAGATAAAGAACGATTGGACTATATACAATTCTTGAAAAACTAGGCCTTGATTTATCTTGAATTAGAAAAGAAAAAAAAATAAAGTGAGAAGGAAAAAAGAAAAGAGAGAATCTAACATCAAAAAATAAAAATGTATCTCTTAAAAGTTTTTAAACCTTTTTTATATGTATGGGGTTTATAAAGAAGACTTAAAGTATAATAAAATAAAATTTCTAAAAACAACACACAATAAAACATAAGGACTGAAATTCCTCTTTCCCATATAAAAAATAAAGTGATATCTAACTTTCTATTTCTTTTCTATATTCAATTTAAATTAGTTTCCATCTTTTCTTTAAGGACTGAAATTCCTCTTTCCCATATAAAAAATAAACCAAACGGAAGTAATAAAAACTAAAAATCATGGAAATTACTAAGAAATGTCTCTAAGTACACTAAGAATATGTAGAAAAGAAATAAATGAAGTTGCATAACTAAATCCAGATGCATTAGATAATATATAAAATTTGGTGATAGAGAAAGAATCAAGCCATATTCGCCCCCCTTTAGTTAGAACTATGTCAATTCATTTATGGTATTGAGTATTTCTTGTACTCAATGCTTTAATATAATCCATTTGTTTAAAAAAAAAATCCACGTCAATTTTTTTTCTTCAATTTTTTTGTATAAAGTTGATAAAAAAAAAGTTGTCTCCTTGTTTGATGTCTAGAAGACATACATATTTTATTTTTGGTCAGTTGCATTAAACAAAAATAAGAAACAATAAATATAGTTAGAATTGCATTCTCTAAATAATAAATTAAATATGAAAGTAATGCGTTTCAAAAGCTAATTAATTATATATCCATGGTTTTCCTTTGCGTTTCGTAAATGTTCATCGATCGTGCCTAGCTAGATCTATACTGCATGATCCGAATCTTAGTGTAGTGGGAGAGCTGGATAACAAGCATGCGTCACCATATCTTCATATAAGTTTTTAATATACGTCTTTAATTAATTAATTTTTTATTTTAATTAACATATCACACCTAATCTTAGTCAAAGACTGAGGAAAGTGTATTTTAACATATCATAGACATAGCCAAATAGATGATCGCATAACACCTACTTTTGGTAATTACTTTGCAGAAATGGAAGCTGAGTGACGACTGGCTTGCCTTAAACAGTAATGTAACATTTTTTTAATTTTTGACAAAAATAAAAAATGAACTCACCAAATAAAAGATATTTCTTTTTTAATATCATTTTTTTCTGGATCTAACATTAGAATTTGAACTTTTATCGTCTTATTAAGAGATATAAATAGCTAGTAATTGTGCTTGGTAGGAAAATCTCTTTAATTAATTGAATAACATACATGTGTTTACAATGTGAATGTTGCAGGTTAGTTGTGTGGTTTTCAAAACTCCAACAAACTTTGAATCTTGCATGGTATTGTTTCGTTAATATATTTTGGTAGTGTGTTGGTGGGGTTCGCGGTGTATGGCAGAGCTACACGTAGAGGAAGATCACGATGGTGTCTAGAGCATCAAGATTATATATATTCTTTGTTTGGTTGGTAGCTGCAAGATTGCATGACGACGCGCTTATTTTTATCAATTGGGAATTACACGGAACTTTATTAACAACAAACTCAAGTGTTGGCGCTTCCCATAATGCACACGTATTATCTTTGTCTTTCTTAACACAATAGTTTTTTAGTTAGAAACGGAATATTACTGTTTTCATAACCGTACAATATTATTTACCGATGAACTCTTAATTCCAGTAGAACATGCCTAATTTTCTTTACTAAAAGTTTTGTTCGAATGACATGTGGTTTTAAACTGAAAATAATAGTACATTATTTGTTTTAATTATGATTTAATTGTATTTTTAAGTTGAATTATGTGCAATTTTAGCTGTTCGAGTTTTTTTTTTAATTAATTGAGTTCTTCTATTTTGAAAATTTAATAAATTTGATCTCTTATTGTTTTTCATTTACCTAATTTAGGGTGGTGCAAAAAATCTAAACCAAACTAAATCGAATTGATTAAAAAAATTCGAACTGAATTGTTTTTAAAAAATAATTCGATTAATCAAATCATTTTTCAAAAAAAATGGTCTAATTTAGTTTGATTAAAAAAAAACCTGAGCCACACACAAATAAAATAGATAATTAAACCGAATCAATTCAAATAAATACAAAAAAAATTGAACTGTTTCTAAAAAAAATCAAGTCAAACCACTTTTTAAAAAATAGTTTAGTAAACTAAACTATTAAAAAAAACAGTTTGATTCGATCTATTTAAAAAAAAAAACGATTTTTGCACCTCCCTAACCTAACTTTCTTATTTTCTGTTTAAATATGTGAAGTTTATGAGGAATTTAAGATAAGAAATTATTTTAAAAGTTTATAATTAAAAAAATTAGTGAAGTTTTGATAAATTTTGAAGGATTTTATACCATGAGAAATGAGGGTTTGAAGAAAGATTTTTTTTTTTTGGTTGAAATGTGATATTTCGGTTGGTAAGTTTTATAATTAAATAGAGAAATGTTTAAAACAATTCAACTAATTTAATTTATGAAAATTTTGAATTTAAAAAATGAGAGTTTAAGAGTTTAGGTAAAAGAAAACTAAAGGATATAGAATTTTTTTAATGTTAGAAATAGAGAAACTTAATCAGCCCAAAAAAAAAACTTGGAAAACCATAATCATATACAATTCAAATTAAAGGAATTAATAATGCAATTAAGTACTTGTTTTATTTTAATCTATTTTGGAGATGAACAGTACATCTCATATACAATTCAAATTAAAGGAATTAATAATACAATTCAAATTTGTACACTTGTGTCTTGACTTCCTAAATTTGCTATCTTTTTGTTTGGTCGCAATAAATTTGCTAACTTGTGCTATGTTAAAGCTAATGAAATTTACCTTGGGCCAATGATACAATGAATAAGCCCGTGGGCTATGGCATATGTGGTGCTGCTTCTTAACAGTGGCATGCTGTACTGGGCTAGACAGAGTAGGTCCACACCTAGGCAAAAACCCTTTCGGTGATACTATCTGCACTACTCTTTTTACTCTTCCCACCATCCACAGTTTTTTATAATTATTTTTTGGATTAAACATAATTTTAATCCCTCAAATTCCAAATTTCATTTTTTAGCCTTTTTATTTTTGAAAACAGCTGGTTTGAGTTCATTACCTTAGATAGCAAACAAAGTACAAGTTATTATCTAACATTGAAAGAGAAAATTTAAGATTAACAATATTCTTTGATATTCGATTATACACGTGATAAATAATAATTTATATTCTATTTTTCAAATAAGATAAAAGAGCAAAACCAACTATTTTTAAAAATATAGGAGTTGAAACAAACAATTTCAAATTTGGAAAATGAAAAACAAAATTTACTTAAATATAAAAGGACCAAAAACATATTTAGACTTTTTTTTTATAAAAATACTTTCAATGAAAATTTACTTTTGTTTTGTAAGACTATGTCATTGAAACTAAATTTTGTCATTTAGAAAAAGAGTTATATTGTCTAAAAGTAGTCTTATCTGACTCAAACAAAATTATCTCCCAAAAATAATACTTGTGGTATATATATAAAAAAGGAATATATTACCATTGTTTATAATTATTTATTAACTATTATAATATTAGTGTATTATTCTTACTAATTTTGAAGATATTTAATTAAAATATTTTTATTTATACTTTGTAGATAATTTTATCGTTTGTTATTGTTGAATAAATTATTATAAATTTTTTATATTTTTAATGTCAAAATATTTTCATGTATGATTATATGATTTTGATTTTGATTTATTTATCTTAATTAAAGCACAACAAAGAAAAAATTATGCATGTTATTAAATAATTCAGTACATATTTAAATTGAAATACAAGTATAATTGTTCAAATTTAACGCATATTAATAATATTATAAAATAATTAGGTTACGTTAATCAGGTTAAAAACTTACTAACCTAACATCAATTCAATTATGATTTTATTAGTCAAAATAAACTTAATCAAATTCGATTTTGAATTTTATTAGTCAAAATAAACTTAATCAAATTCGAAGACTCAACACAACTTATTAAAATATTGTTAGGTTGTATTTGGTTGATTGAATTTATAAGTGAATCATAATTCATTTATATTTTTAATTTGAATAATTCATCAATTAAAAAAATTAAAGATTAAATTGATTCATTCTTTATAACATTTATCGTTTATTTAATTTTAAAACTTTTGGCTGCCAACCTAATCTAACACATAACTTAACTAAAGTTGAGTTTAGTTAAGAACTTTAATCCAATCTAAAAGTGAGTTGACCAAACTTAAAGATTAAAAATTAATTGAACTAGTGTGAATTAAATTGAGTTTTATCAACTTCTCTCGAGGCAAGTTATTATGCTCCATGCTAAGCTTTCTTTTTATTTATGCCTTCCGGCGAAACAATCAAACAACCTTATGGCACGTAATTAACTAACCAAACAAAATATTATTCTCTTAAAAAAAACTGCTTACAGAATCATCCATTAGAAATGAAACAGGACAAATCACCAAATTATACTAAACATAATCCGAAGATCCTTAATACAGTTGGGGAAGCTAAAATAGACCCTGACTTACTGACCCAATTATTTTAGACCTTAGCTTGGGTTTTTATTTAAATCGCACGAATAAAATAAGGATTTTGAAGTTTCAAGTCCTTGTTCAACGACAGAAATTAAATATTCAAATTCTGTACTTCTGCAAACCAAGCCAACCTCAAGTCCTCCTTCCCCATCTCCACTTTCTGCTAGAGACATACCCTTGAAGGAATGTACCATTTCCACTTTGGTAGGCCTTCCAAATCCAAAATCTGTCTCATAAACAGTGAACTTGGGTGACCCTGTAACTAGCAACGTACTTCCCAACACAAACATCTTCATAAAAGATTCCCTCCAGTTTTCTGCATCTTTAAAGAGTTCACTTTTCATATCAGTCACTGCCCTCTCAATGACCTTCACCGCATTCACAAAACCACCTTCTCCCTTGAGATCCTTTCTCTTGAGCATTGCATAACATAGTGTTAAGCAGTTTCCAAAGTATGTTTCTGGCACAGGACTCTCAAGACGATCTCTGCAATCTGCAGCGAAACGAAAGTACTCGTCTTTCTCATGCTCTTCATCATCATTGCTGCATTTTGTTTTAACCAAACAAGCCCACACAAAAGCACACGTCACCACGAATTTTGACAGATATTGGGGCGAGTTTAAGCCGTCGTTTTTCTTCCACTGATTCAGCACCCATCTTTTCAGCCCCTCGATATCGTCTCTTCCAAAAACAATCGTTGCTTTGACATAATCTTCACTATTCCCACCGGAAATCTCAGAAGTTTTACCAACCACTTTGTCCTTCCAAGTTGACCTCTCTTCAAAATAGTCTCTTAAGAAAATGGCCTCGAGTCCCTTGGGGTCCTTCAACACTTCCCTATCGAAGCATGGTGGTGACTTCTCCACAAGTGTCAAATCAACTCCACCACTTCGACAAATGGAAGACCAAGACTTCATGAAATGGCTGCAACCACTATCATCCATGACGTGGCAATACGTGATCGCAATGCAAAGGCCTTGGTTGGGGAAAACCGTAGCTTGCAAGGCCACCAAAGGAAAAACGAACGTGTTATCATGCGTGTTTGTGGATGTTAACTTGGGAACCAAGTGGTCCAAGTCTTTAAGACTTTTGGGGTGGTTGGATGAGAGATGGTTGAAATCAGCTTTGGACTCCACGATGGTTAAGGTGACAGTGTCATCATGCGTGCAGCGAATGAAGGGTTTGTGGGGTGGTGAAGGACAGAGGAGATTTCCAGCGAGAGGGAAGAAGTGTTGAAGGGTAAGAGAGAGAGTGTGTTTGAGAGAAGGGAGTGCAGTTTCATAAAAAATGTCTGTGGGATGTGAAAAGTGATAGAAGAATTGGCGTCTCACATAAATAGGACCTGCCAAAGGCAAATCAAGGAATGTGAGGGGAAGAGTGGTGCTTGTTCTCACTGCTGGACCAACCTCAAATATTTCAACAAGTTTGTGATCTCTAAGAACTGCCATTTATTCGATGATATTTCAGAAAAATGAAACCGACCTGTGCGGGGAAGCTAGCATGTTCATCGGATGTAATGACTATATATATATATATTCTGTCATCTTTTCGTGTTTGAAGGATTCAAAGTGGAAACTAAGGTCGTCCCTTATCATATAATTCTACAGAAACATCCTCATCATATTTATAATGATTTATGAGACAAAAAGAAAGTTTGACAAAATACGTATTAAATTATGGGTATTTATTTATTTATTTAAAAATTAATTTAAGAATAGTGTACATTTTTATTAGCAAATATATCATTATTGAATACCAATAATGATTATTGGTCTCATTAGAAGTAATTAAATTGTAACTCTAAACAAATTTATATGCGGGAAGAAAAAAGGTTAATAATTTCAAAACTATTATACTTGTAATCACTAAAAAATTATTTACTAACGAATAAAATTACTAATAAAGCATATTTTTATGCAATAATAAAGTTGAAACTAATAATCTTATTTGAATTATTTAAACTTTTCCCTGCTAGCCCAATTTTAATGGCTTTAAAAGATTAGTATCTCAACTTACCTTTACACTTATACTTATACTCATATTTATATTAATTATGATATAAATACAAAATATTTATCAATTTTATTGATTACTAGTCTTTCTCAATATATCTTAGACCTGTATTAATAATTTTTTATCCATATTTAATATCCGTATATTCTTTTCAATTCATTATTTTTATTTTACTCTAGTGGAATATTTTAATATTTTTTCTATAAATTAGTAAAATAAAAATATTATTTTAATATTAAAATGAATTATTAGATAATAATATTTTAAAGATATTTATTAAAAGTGTAACATCTAATTCAATTAAAAATATATAAAAATGTTCTAAATATTAATTAAAAAATTATAAATTTATAATTATGAATATGTGTATTTATGTATATATGCCGAGTGAGGAATATAACTTGCATATATTCTCATCAATTTTTACAGATAATCACTTAAATTAAAACCAAAGAGACACACTCTTTTAAAATAATAATACAATCACTACAAATAATTAAAATTTTGAGTACTAATTAAATTTAAATCTAATTATATATCATTCTTAATAGCGTAGACTTTACATCCAATTCTTAATTCATTATTAACACAAGCTTAATGATTATTTTCATCATAAACACTCTTTATAGGTAGGGATTTGCGTAACTCCACTTCATCTTGAATTTTGTTTTTAAATGTTTTAAAACAATACCATAAATGCGGGGAATTTCCAATTATTATATGAGACCATGTGAAAAAATGCATATTCAGCTGCTGATTTCTCCCTGTTTTGTATTTTATTGTCAGTGATTTGGTGTTATGTCTCCATAACTCGATTATCATTTTCCAAAAGCACTGAAAAGTGTGTAACTGTATCCTTTACAGTGCTAATTATTAGGCTCGTGGACTTTTTCGTAGAAGGAAAAGGGAACTTTATTTCTAATAACTAATTTTCATATAACCAATTTGCAGGAAAGCACATTAGTCTTTATTATTATCTAAATATGCATAGATTTTGATATGTACAAAATTAATTGTTAGAATGATGTTAGATTTTCTTGATTACAAGTTCTACGCAAGGGGTGGGAAGAAACTAGGAAATTTCTTGAAGATATAAAATGACTCAATCGAAGTCATCATGTTTGTCCGCTAATGATTTGGGGTCTTGTTCTTCTTTCTATGCTCCACTAGCTGCGGCAAGATCGTAGGAAACTCATAAGATTAAACACAAATATAGGATTGGGATTTTCTGATCTTCCAAAACGAGTGATCACTATTAGTTTTTTTTTTTTTTTAAAAATTATAAGGTATCAATTTAGTGAATGAAATTATAAGGTTATTAATTTAATCTTTAAAATTATTAAAATTTAAAATAATTTTTAAAATTAATGATGGCAATTAAGTTAGCTCTTTTATCACGAATTCTTATATTGAAGTTTAGTTATAAAAATTATTATTTTAATCTCTAAAATAATAAGACATTATCAAATTCCTAAAATTATTAAAATTTTAAAATAATCTCTAAAATAAAAAAAAATAGTTGATTAAGTTATTACAATTGTCCTTTCCTGGCAACTAACAATGTCAAAAATTAAATATGTTGTTGACTTTCACATTAACTCACATGTAAATCTAAGTCATAAAAACCATTTTGATAGTGCTCCTTTTAATAGCATTAACATTTTCTCCTTTTCTTTTTCCTTATTTTTATTCAAAAACATCTCTGAAACCTTAGAATGTACAAAATTGAAATTTCAAGAGGACACAATCCAGAGACAATGATGATGTAGTGTAAGACCATTTGCACACTTAAGATAAAAAAAAAAATACAAATAGGAGTTGGGGTGCATCCGCAAGTTTAACTGTTAATATAATGATTGGTAAAACAAGAGTTGTTTGTCATTTTACTACTGTGGTCTAAGAGTAGTACTGCGATGTATAGAAAGTCTCTATGGACTCCTCTGTTTTGGATGTTCACACGATTGACCTTAAACTATAGTAATAAAATTGCAAATTACACCTCTTGTTTTCTCAATTATTGACTTTGACCTTGTAGATGCACTCAACTCCTACAAGTGTCTTTTTATTTTGTTTTTACTGTACAAATGGTCCTGTACTATTTCCCTTGGAGTTTTGATTTTATAAATTCTTAAGTTCTATAGACTTTTTTGAATAGGAGGAGGAAAAGAGATGAAAGTGAACCTTATAAAAAAGAAAATGCCAAAATGGTTTTTGCAATTCGTCTACCACATATGAGCTCATATTGGAGGCACCAAAATACTTAATATGCCTAGTTAGTACGTTAAATGTTATTAGTTGATTATAGTGATAACTAACTAACTTGATTGATGATCTTTAACTTATTTTTTTTTTAATTTTACTACATTTTCAAAGAGTTAAATGGTGATTCCATGTAATTACACTATAAAACGTGAGCAAACATAAGTTAATATGATATGTAATTTGTCTCGTTAGTGTATTTAATACTATCACTTGAGGGAGCGATAGAAAAATTAATTTGATCCAAAAATCTTTAGTTTGAGAAAGTGATAGAGAAACTAACTTGATACAAAAATCTTTAGTCATAAGAATTATTTTAATAATTTTTTTAATACTATCACTTGAGGGAGTGATAAAAAAACTAATTTGATCCAAAAATCTTTAGTTTGAGAAAGTGATAGAGAAACTAACTTGATACAAAAATCTTTTAGTCATAAGAATTATTTTAATAATTTTAGAAACTAAATTAATATCATCTTGTTATTTTAAGGATTAAAATAGTAATTCATTGTTTCAAAATAATATTATATTTGTAATTTAATTACTTTTTCTCTCAAATAAATGCATTCATCTAGGTTGGAGAAGTTCCATGTCTTGCCTCATATATCAGGAAAATATTTCATTAAATCATAGAATATAGGAGAAAAGAAGTTATAACTTACACAAAATAATTAATTACTTATTCTCTTGCTTCTCAAGTTTTCAATTTTGTCTTGGACATACTCAAAATAGTATTCCACTTTACACTATTATATGGAATCTTAACAATAATTTTCATCACTAAAATCAAGAATTTGAATAACTCCACTTCATCTTTTAGAAAAATATTAAGTGCTAAAAACTTATTACGTACAAACGCCGAGAAATTTCAAATTTTGAGACTGTATAGGCAAGAACCTGCATATATATATTCAATACGTTAATTCCTCCTTGTTTTGTATGCTTTTTTTTGTTATTGATAAGAGGTTATCTGTCCTTAACAGGATATTCATTTTCCAAAAGCAATGTTAATGTAAGCGTGAAAAATGAGGAATTGTATATTTTACAACGCTCTCTATCTTGGGCTCGCGTTGACTTCTTTTTTTGGTTTCCTAGAACCACATGCAGTTAATTTAAATACTTGGCATTTTTTTCTAACTTTATTTTCAATCAGCTTTTTTTTTTTTCTTTTTTGGTCGTATGACCGATATACTCTCACGCAACGTGGAAGCATATTGATCTTTATCATCATGTGCAGATCTTGACGTGTGAAACTAAATGATATATAATGACGTTTGATTTTCTTGGATGCAAGTTCTTCCTAAGGGGTGTGAAGAAACTAGGAAATTACTGGAAGATACATGACTCAATCCAAGTCATCATGTTTTTCTCGTGGTGTTGGGCTTCATTCTTCCTATGATCCACTAGCCAAGCAAGATCGTTAACTACAATTTTTTTTTTGTTTGTTGTAAATTTTAGAATTTGACTATAAAAACTGTAACAAATGCACTCCATAGCGATCAATATAAATGTTAAATTTCCGTGTATTTTCTGACGATTTTAGCTCAATGCTGGCACGACCGCGTAAAATAATTAAAGTAATTTATAACTGCCACAAAATAATGTAATTCTATTTAATCATAAGTTCTCCGGCAATTTTTTTAGTAAAGGATGCCAAAAGTCTTAAAAGAAACTTACAATTACATCTTTGAATAACAAACCTACAGGGGCCCAACAAGAACATGAAATCCTAAGCTTTGTTAGAAAACCGAAGAGCTAAACAATCTCTGCAACAACATTTGTGTCTCCGTAATTATGTTGTAACCTCCCGGTTTTTAGCAACCGACACGGATTAACTCCACCATTAGTTAGTACGGATGACTACAACTACGACTAACACTATGGGTGACAAATTGAACCCTTGAAATTGAATCCTCCAACTAAAGTTTTTTTTTTTTTCATAAACAAAAGAATTTCATTAATTAATAAAAGGCTTTTGATTTAAGTACGTGGTGTTCCCAAATAAAGAGCCAAGCAATTAAATACAACATGCCTAAAGTTGTACAATTAAAGATAAATATAGACGTTGAAAAAAATTAAGCCTTAAAAGGAACCTAAATGCAGTGATCAAGTGAATGTAACCAAGAAGCACAATTAATGCCCTAGCATCACCGTGAAAGCATGCACCATGTCCAACCAAAGAATTTTAATTCCGGCAAACCAAGTTACTTCTAAAAACTTACCCGTCCTAGCAGTAAAAGGTTTACTTAATTAAAGGAATTTAACTCGTTGGTTTAGGGATAAATATTATAATCTTTTTATTATGTATTCGATTTTCATCTATACAAAAAAAAAAAAAACTTAACTTCTGCACATGGAAGGAATAACTGACGCCACATGGAAGATAGCACAATGGCAGTGACCAAAAAGCCAATCCCCCCACTAGTACAACATGACATTCCAAATTTATCTCCAGCCCAAAAGAATTTCCATGTAACAAGGATGCACAAGCCACACAATTAGGATCCCCATTAAAAATAGTATTCACATCTAAATTTTATTTTTCCTTTAACATAACATATCATATAACATCTTTTACGAAAAACAATTTGGTTGGTGTTGAGTAAAATTGTTGTAAGCAACAAAATAATTTCTAAAATAATAAACTATTAATTTTGGTTTTGAACTATTGCTTTGTTTTTTAAATAATCTCTAAAATAATAAAACTATTTAATTTATTTCTAAAATATTAAATATATATCAATTTATTTTCTAAGTTGATATTGATGTAATTTAATTTAATAAAATTTAAAGAGACGGATTTAAATAGTAAGTGGTTGATATTACGTACATTTCATCAAATATGACTAAATTTCATTTCTAATTTAACAAGAGGGATCAGTATGTGAATATTACACACATACTATCAACTTTAGATGTATTCAACTTTCAATTTTAAACTCAAATAAGCAATCGAGTGGGAGGGGGTATGATATAATAAAGAGAAAATTGTGTTTCCAGTTTTTATATTTTGTTTTTAAACGTGGTCAAGATTTGTTTTCAGTTTTGATATATTTTTTATAAACGTTGGTCAAGATTCTTATATTTTTATAAAATAATATGAATTTACTCTTTCTTAACTTTAAAAGTTAAGAAATAAATTTTTATTTTTGATCTAAACGTTGGTCAAAATTTTAGAAAAAAATTAATTTATATATTTTTAAATTTGAACGCCAAATTTATTAATATAAAAATATAAAAACATGGAATTTTTTTATCGAAAATATAAAAACTTAAAACATTTTTTCTGGTAATAAATTATGTTTACGGAACCTAATTAACTGACCAAACAGTATTGATGACCTCATAAGACCTTCTTATAGATCAACCATTAGAAATGAAACTCTAGAAAAAACCTAGTTACTAAACATAAATCCATACATCCTTATTATTAAATAGACCTATGCTTTGATTTTTATTTAGGATTTTGTAGCTTGAAGTCCTTGTCCAATGACAGAAAATAAATATTCAAACTCTGTGCTTCTACACACCAAGCCAACCTCAAGTCCTCCTTCCTCATCTCCACTTTCGGCCAGAGACATACACTTGACGGGATGTACCATTTCCACTTTGGTAGGTCTTCCAAATCCAAAATCAGTCTCATAAAAAGTGAACTTGGGTGACCCTGTAACTAGCAACGTTCTTCCCAACACAAACATCTTCGTAAACGATTCCCTCCAGTTTTCTGCATCTTTAAAGAGGTCACTTTTCATATCAGTCACTGCCCTTTCAATGACCTTAATCGCACTCAAAAAACCACCCTCTCCCTTGAGGTCCTTTTTATTGAGCGTTGCATGACATAACGTTAAGCAGTTTCCAAAGTACGTTTCTGGTATAGGATACCCAAGCCGATCTCTGCAATCTGCAGCGATACGAAAGTACTCCTTTTTCTCATGTTCTTCATCATCATTTCTGCATCTTGTTTTAACCAAACAAGCCCACACAAAAGCACACGTCACCACGAATTTTGACAGATATTGCGGCGAGTTTAAGCCGTCGTTTTTCTTCCACTGTGTCAGCGCCCATCTTTTTAAGCCCTCTATATCATCTTTTCCAAAAACAATCGTTGCCTTAGCAGAATCTTCATCAGTATCACCACCGGCACGTTCAGAAGTTTGACCAATGAGTTTGTCCTTCCAAGTTGACCTCTCTTCAAAATAGTCTCTTAAGAAAATGGCCTCGAGTCCCTTGGGGTCCTTCAACACTTCCCTATCGAAGCATGGTGGTGACTTCTCCACAAGTGTCAAATCAACTCCACCACTTCGACAAATGGAAGACCAAGACTTCATGAAATGACTGCAACACTTACCATCCATGACATGGCAATATGTGATGGCGATGCAAAGGCCATGGTTGGGGAAAACCGTAGCTTGCAACGCCAGTAATGGAAAAACGAACGTGTCATCAAGTGTGTTTGTGCATGTTAACATGGGAACCAAGTGATCCAATTCTTTGAGACTTTTGGGGTGGTTGGAAGAGAGATGGTTGAAATCAGTTTTGGACTCGATGATGGTGAAAGTGACTGTGTCATTGTGGGTGCTGAGAATGAAGGGTTTGTGGGGTGGTGGTGGACAGAGGAGATTTCCAGCGAGAGGAAAGAAGTGTTGAAGGGTGAGAGAGAGTGAGCGTTTGAGAGTGGGGAGGGTGGTTTGGCAGAAATGGTGCGTTGGATGGGGAAAGTGATAGAAGAATTGGCGTTTCACGTAAATAGGACCTGCTAAAGGCAAGTCAAGGAATGAGAGGGGAAGAGACGTGGCTGTGCTTGTAGCTGGAGCAACCTCAGATTTCTCAACAACCTTGTGTGCTCTAGGTGCTGCCATTTGCTTCACTATATTCGGCTATTCTGAAGGAAACCTATTCTGGCGATGGATTAATGATCATCGTATGACATACCTCTGTTGCATACTTATAGAAATAGCAACTAATCATGTCGGGTTTTTTAGATTAGAATAATTTTAAATAAAATTTTAAAATTAAATTATTATCATTTTAATATTTGGTTGCATAACTTATTATTATTGTAATCTTTAAATTTTATAATTTGTTTTATTATAATTCAACAGTTAACGAATTTAAAAAATTCATTAGATATTTTTTTAATTTTAAAGACTACTGAAATAACATTCTATAGTTTCAAGAATTAAAATAGTAATTTACTTAATAATAATTTTAAATAATAAATAATTTTAAAATTACAACTTATACAAATAGGTATAGTGAAAAGAGAAATTATTAAATAATTTCAGATTATTATATGTTTATTGTTACGACCAATTTCAGATTAAATTTTTTTTTTTTTTACATAATTCTTTGTTTTATAAAAGATGTTTTTATTATTTTATATACATATATTTTTTATTTTTTTTACTTCTTATACCATCAAACTTCTTATCAAATAATCTAAAAATTCATCTTACTTTTCCTTTTTTTTCTTTTTTTTTCCTCTTCCTTTTCTTTTACCTTTTTTCGCTAAACCAAAAAAGTATAAATGCTTTGATTTTTCATTTAAAATTTTATTTCTAAATAATTGGAGGATTTTTATTGAAGGATTAATAAGATGATATAATATTACCATGCTAGTAATACATGCCTGTTAAAGTTTTAAAAAAAACTTATTTAATTCTCACTGCACAAGTTTTCAATTTTTTTTCGACGGACTCATAAAATAAGATTATAATTTTTAATTTATAAAATGGAGACAGCAAAATGAAAATGTTGCCTACAATTCACACTCTAAATCTTAATTTATTATATGGAAGGTTAATATATAGCTAACAATCTTCAATAAAAATTTGAATAACTTGACTTCATCTTTTAAAAAAATAATATACATAGTAGTTGTTTTAAAAAATTACCACAAACACCAAGAAAATTCAAAATATATATGCGATCAAGATCCTGCATATTCAACCGTTGATTCCTCGATATGTTTTTGTATATGTTTATTGACATTGATATGAACTTAATATAAGATTGAAATGACGTTGATAAGATTGATATGAACTTACCTATCCTTATTTTTTCAAAAAAAATAAGTATTCACAACGCTTTCCAAGAAAATTTTAATAAATTTAAAATTAACTCAATTATACAAAATAAATTTATAAAACAAAAATTATCTGCATTTATTTATTTTATTTTATATATATATATTATACAAGTTATTTTATTAATTGATGTAAATTCTTCGATGTCAATGATTGAATATCAAAGTTTACATTGGTAAATGATACAATAACAGTTTAACACCGAGTGATTTAATAATTTTAATAATAATTATTAGAATAAATTCGTTTAAAAATATAAATTTAGATCTAATTCAATTTTATTAAATTAATATATAAAATAAAAATTATTTTTATTTATATATATCATTTATAAATTTCTTTATGTGGTTTCGTATCAATTATGGCAATTTTACTTTTTTTTTTTTTTATCAGTTGTTTTCCTATGACCGATTCGTTCTCAATCACAGCGTGAAAACACATTTATCTTCATTATTACTTAAATATGTGGACATACTTTGACATGTAAAATTAAATGATAAAATGATGATAGATTTTCTTGAATACATGTGATATGCAAGGGGTGCGAAGATACTATGAAATTTCTGGAAGACATATGACTTAGTCCAAGTCATCTTATCATCTTATTTGTATGTCATCTTATTTGTATGTTAGTGATGGGTTCTCTTTCAATTTTTTTCCTCACTTATTATTTTTCAATATATTTATTTTAATTTGTCTCAGAATTTTATAAGTTTAAGAATTTAAAATATTAATTTTTAATTATATTATTATTTAATAATTTTATAACTTAAATATATTTTTATCTTTATAATATATTTGTTTTATAGTTTTAGTCCTTATAATTTTTTTATTAATTTTAATTTCTATAAAAATTTGTTTTACAATTTTAGTCACTACAAAAGATTTTAAAGCACAAAAGTGGCCGCTAAAAATATGTGGAAGTAGGTGGGTGATTAAGAAAACTGTGCGTGAAAGAAGGAAAGTGGGGGGAAAGAAAATGGGCGCAGAAGAATTTGGGTGCCAAGAATATGTGAAACGTGACACTACTGTCTAGGTTACGACATACGCTAATTCAAACTGTTAGGTTCATTTATTACATGTTAGCGTCAATTAACTAACTCTACATTAAATATATTATTTGGTGGATGTTATATTAAATATTTTCTTCGGCGTTCATCGAAAGTAGCCGCTATAGATGAAACTAGTAAAGAGCACATTGGACCTACGTATTTTAATATTTAAAAAATAAAGAATTGATTCTAACTTGGGTGGTTTTGGCAGATGTTATTATCGTTGATTTTGAGGCCAACGCTGTAATTCTAAGTCTCGTTTGATTATATGAGCATTTTTTTTTGCACGGATCCTCTACCGTTGGCGGGAATGGGTGGTCTAACTAATAAAAATTAGATTATGCGAATAGCTTTTGTAATGTGTCTTTTGTTTTTTTTTAACAATATTTCAGTAAAAAATCTCACTAGATACATGGGTTCTTCATTTGTTTTTCGTTGATAGTTTCTTTCGGCAAAATATTTTATATATATGGCAAGATATATCATTTAAATTGCATCTTCTTTCTACCATAGACTTAAGGTGATGTTTTTCTGCTTCTCTTTTGAATGCTAAACTTTTTAATTAGAGATTATAGAACAATCTTTAAAATAGAGGCAACAGAATAAGACACAAAGGAAGAAGTTTGTCTCACAAAAGAAAGATTGTGTTGAATTTGTAAGGTATTATAATGAATTTATCTTAATGAAAATTACCAAATTTTTTTATTATTCGTATGATTTTAATGAATTTTTATTTATTTATTTAGGATAGTAAACATGATATTAGAAAAACCTTGATTGGAAGCTAAGAGTTGATTTAGAGTTTGAAAACTTAGAAGAAGCTTGGGAATTTTAGAATGAATATGATAAAAAAGTAGGTTTTGGATCAAAAACAAGAAAAAAAAGATGACATTGTAACTTCTTGTAGATATGTTTATTGTAAGGAATGACTTCGAAATCCAGATAAAAAGGATGGACAAGTTACCAAGTACAAAGATGAAACCAAAACTAATTGTTATATAAGAATTGAAGTGTCATTTGGGAGGAATGGAAAATATGTAATACATGAGTTTGTAGAAGAGCATAATCACCCATTACCACTTCTAGAGATAATGCATATGTTTGCTTCGCGCTCTCTCTCACACACACTTTCTACTCTTCCTCTTACATCTATGGACACATGCATGACTCGCTTTCCCACTCTTGCTCAAACCTTACACGTGATTTGCATTCTTTTGCACACGAGGTTCAGACACCCCTTTTGATGTCTTTCTATTTTATCCCTTTTGATGTCTTTCTATTTTATTTGATAGTAGTTGTTAATAGCACATAGGCTGGTCCAACATCTCACATGAACTTCATGGGCATGCATTAATAATATTAGAAACAGAGAAATAAACTTTGGCTTGTTGATCCTTTGGACGTGTCTGGGGTCTTTAGACGCTAAGTTCTTCGCACGCTAGGTCCTTTGGATGCATCTACCTTTGGACGTGACTAAGGGTCTTTGGATGTTAGGTCCTCTGGACACCCCTTTGAATGTATCTATGTTGATACGCATTTGAGGTCTTTGGACGCTCCTTTGGATGCTAGGTCTTTTGGACGCATCTACCTTTGGACATATTTGGGATCTTTAGACACCAATTTTAGACACATCTACCTTTGGATGTGTCTAGGTTATTTGAAGGCCAAGTCCTTTGGGCACCCCTATGGACACGTCTAGAGGTCTTTGGATGGTAGATCCTTCGGACACCCCTTTGGATGCATCTGTCTTTGGACATGTCTAAGGGTCTTCGAATGCCAGATTCTTTGGATGCCAACTTTGGACATGAGGTTGTTTTAACACCCCTTTGGACGCATTTTCCTTGGGATGCATTTGGGGTCTTTGGATGCATTCACCTTTCGATGCGTATGGGATCCTTTGGACACATCCGCCTTTGGACACATCTAGGTTCTTTGGAAGCCAGGTCCTTTAGACACCCCTTTGGTCGCCTCTAGGAGTCTTTGGACACTAGATTCTTCGAAGGCCCACTTGGATGCTAGGTTCTTTAGACACCCCTTTGGATGTATTCGTCTCTGGATGCGTTTAGGAGTCTTTGAACTCTAGGTCCTTTGGATGCCAAGTTCTTTGGATGTCAGGTCTTTTGGACACACTCCTGATAAGTGTGTTTAAGCCTTGTGTTTTTTGGACCACGTTCGTTCCAAGGCCTTTTTTTTAGTTAAATAGCTTTCGTGCCTACAAAACTGATTTGAATCTCTTGTGTACAACTTGATAGTCCTAAAATTTCTCTTATAATTATTAACATTAAGTAGAAATTAATTTTTATAGTCTAATATACATTATTAATGACAATAACAATTTTTCTTATACGAGGAAATGGTTAACTAGATAGCACATCTTATTAATCTTGAAATTCTCTAATGCTTATTTAGAATCAATGGTTTATAATAACAACAATAGAAATAAAATCTTTAAATTGAAGAAGGAATTAATTAGATGTGACATCTTTTTAATTCTAAGGATTTGAGACACAAGTAGTGACAACTTGATATCCCTAAATTTTTCTCTAGTATAAAATTTAAAAATCAAAATTAAATGGATTGGCTTGGGTGTACACCTATGTCAAGTTAGGGACGTATGAACACCGACAGTTCATAAATCTTGAAGTTCAATGAAAATTAAAATTAACACACAAACATTTTCTACTCTAAAGAATTACTTAATTTTAATTTTCCATTGCACATGTAAATCAAACTTACATATCTACCATAAGTACAACATCTGCCATACTCAAAGTAGTGTATTAATGGATAAAATAGTTCATTAGTTTCAAAATATATAAAAAGGAGAAGTTTAATTTAATTTCTCATATATTGTAATCAATGAATTTCAAACATCTCAATTAATTATGTACAAATATAGAACAATAAGTATATACACAAATGACATATAAAAATTTCTGAACTGTCAATCATCATATTTCCTATTATATCAATTTTTTAAGGAAGATTGTACAACAAATCCTTCAAGTAAGAACTTTGGACAAAAAATCAAGCAACACACCTAGTGCCATTGACACAAGAAGAGCAAGCAAAGTTTTTTTATATAAAACTAAAAGCATCAATGTCTTAGTTAGCTAATGCATTTTATCAAATAATTTGGAGGCATTATTCAAGGAATGAGATTGGAAATAAATTGACAAGGTGATTATCTTTTTATTTTCTTTGCTAGAGACGCATGACCAAGAAAAAATAAAATATTAGCTTCTACAATGAGTAATAGCAATATGTAAGTGAGATTCCAATAGAGGGAAGATCTATTAGGCAAAGGTTTTAACGAAATTGATTTGGAAAAGGAGAATATTTAAATGATGCACAACTATATATATTTTAAGTTTTTTAATAAAGACATTTTGACAAAAAAATGTTATTTTATCATGACAATTTATATAATATTTTTCTTAGAACATATACATTATTTTAATATATATATATATATATATATATATATATATATATATATATATATATATATATATATATATATATATATATATATATATATAAAATTTGTAAATTAATATTTTTCTTAAGAAAAAATATGTTATGTATGAATAGAGTAAAATAGTTTTATGTAATAATCAAATTACAAATTATATAGGAAAATTTTTTTAGATTTTTACATTATTTCAAAATCATACAAATAATAATTTATTATTTTGTTATTAGATATACCGTAAATACATGGCTATTAATTTTTTTTCTTAGCCCGTGCAAGTTTTTCCATTCTTTAACCCAATAACTCCAACACAGAACAAAAGTAAAATGAAAGAAGAGGAAGCAGCTCAACGGAGAGTTTTGATTTTTCAAGGGAGAACGTGCATGTTGTTCATTTTGGTTTAAAGCAATCAAAGAACATTATGTGCTTTTCAGCTTTTGGGTGATATAGTATCATAGTAATCAATTTAAGGCAAAAGAAAAAAAAGTGTCTGCGTCCTTTTCACCCAAACCTAACCTTTCCATTAGTTGATTAATAAAACTACCCATGTCCAACATTTACTTGAATTGGAATTTAGAAGCAACCATATGTGCTACTGGCCCCGAACTCGGATAAGAAAGGACACCTTAGTGGATAACAATCCGCAAGTATAATAGATAAGGTGCAAAACTCAGTTGAAACGATAAGCTTTTAATTTTAATATTGACTTTAAAATAAATTAATTAATATTATATGTTTATACATCATTTTTTCTTCCCTCTTTTTTCATCTTCCTAGTGACCTTTATAATCATATTTGTGGATTATTTTTCTTTGGGTTATGTCGCGTGAGTTCTTTAACTACTTCCAAGTTTAAGGAGCGCAACCTAATCTTGAGTTGTGTTGTCAGATAACCTCTCTTGTCAGCATTAAATACAATTTGTACAGTCGAGATTAAGAATCGATCAGGCATTGGGAACGACTTCCTGACTTATCCACAGCCCACAAGTACTGAGTGAGACGAAAATACTTTAAATTGTTGGATCGTCATTAGTGACCATCTTGGTGTTTTTGGTATCTAACTGGTCCACAACTCCGCAAGCATTGAGTGAGATGAAAGTACTTTAAATTGTCAGGTCATCGTTAGTGACCATCCTGGTGTTTTGGTATTCGGTCGGTTCACAACTCCACAAATGTCGAGTGAAGACGATAGCGCTTTAAAGTTGTCGGATCATGGTTAGGGACCATTCTGGTGTTTTGGTATCTGGTTGGTCCACAACCTCATAAGTGCCAAGCGAAGATGAAAGTGCTTTAAAGTTGAAGTTGGCCTTCCTAGTTGGCCGCTTGGCAGTCGGCTAGCACTGGGGGTCATTAGTCGGTTACCTCCCACAAGTCTTTAAGTTTGCCTAGAGGATATTGGTCGACCGCCTCTCATAGGTTTTTAAGTTTGCTCGTGAGCCCATTAGTTAACTGCCCTCTCACATGTCTTTAAGTTTGTCTAGGGGGTCATTGATCAACCGTCTCTCATAGGTTTTTAAGTTTGCTTGGAGGACCACTGGTCAACCGTCACTCACAGGTCTTTAAGTTTGCCTAGGGGTTATTGGTCGACTGTCTCTCATAGGCTTTTAAGTTTTCTTAGAGACCACTGGTCGACTGCCTCTCACATATCTTTAAGTTTGCTTGGAGGGTCATTGATTGACGGCCTCTCACCGGTCTTTAAGTTTGCCTGGGTGGACCACTGGTCGACCGCCTCTAGAAGGTCTCTAAGTTTGCTTGGGGGTCACTTGTCGACCACCTCTCACAGGTCTTTAAGTTTGTAATGGGGGCCACTTGTCGACTGTCTCTCGTAGGTCTTTAAGTTTTACTTGGGGACCACTGGTCGACCGCCTCTCGCAAAATTTTAAGATTGCATAGGGGGTCATTGGTCGACCGCCTCTTAATAGTCTTTAAGTTTGCTTGGGGGTCACTGGTCGACCGTCTCTCACAAGTCTTTAAATTTTTCTAAGAGTCACTGGTCGATCATCTCTCACAGGTCTTTAAGTTCACCTAGGGAGTCACTGGTCAACCGCCTCTTACAGGTCTTTATCGAGTAGGGAGCGCAAATCAGTTTGATACCTGCACAAAATGTGAACTATGACCCTACGTATTTTAAGATATGAAGCTTATTTATAACACATGCCTAAACTTGGAGATTCTTCATTGCGTTGCGAACGTGCCGGTAGGGGATGAATGAGCTCCATATATTAATTCAGGCATAAATGATTGAATAGTTTGGGATAGAGGTTCGCCTCTCAACCTTATTAGTCCATTTTGTTGCTTCATCTCTCCCATCATGCAAGGATGA
The DNA here is from genome assembly GCA_025330945.1 of Mucuna pruriens. Lineage (NCBI taxonomy): Eukaryota > Viridiplantae > Streptophyta > Magnoliopsida > Fabales > Fabaceae > Mucuna > Mucuna pruriens. The sequence continues at coordinate 1,323,153 of JAENHJ010000042.1, read as the reverse complement.
GGTGCTAGGATGTCATGGACGTTTCAATATGAAGGGAAATAATGATGGATACATTGTGAATGTTGTTAATGACTCAATTTCCCACAAAGATACTCGTTGTTATCACTCTCCAATTGTTGATTCATCTATACCAACTTATCCACAACAGATTAAAAGATCAAGTAAAAACAATTCTTTTAAAACATATAACGAAATCAAACCCTACAACTTTTAAAATGTTGTTACTGTAGATCATTGGCAATCACAAAGGACCAAAGTGTCATGTATAACATTCCTTTATTATGTAATAATTATTATTATTATAAGAAAGCAAAGCAATGTGCTATCTAGCTTAGTCAAAAGAAGCATAACCTATTATCCTGATATGGTGGGCAAGATTTCACATATCTACTCCAATTTTCCAATCAAACTCCCTTGACAAAGTGCCAATAAGAATTCGACCATCGAATAGAATCCAAATGAATTATGCCAGTTATTTTACCCATATACTTGCAAACACTTGACTCTTCAATCTCAAAAATCATCCATTATTAGGTAAAGAAAACAAACCAAACACCACAGAAAAGAAAAGAAAACAATATGGAAAACAATGCAAATGAAAAGAAAACATAAATGACAAAAAAAAAAACCTACAAGCAAGGAAGTAAAAAATCAAGATCGGAATTGTAAAATCTTACAATTTTGCGATTTTGCTACCTATTTGAGAATCATATCTCGAGCAGGATTGCCTTATGGTAAAATTATGAACACGACGTGCTTTTGTGAGACACTCTGCATAAGAAAGCTTTCAGGTTAAAAAACTTTCAGGTTAAAAAACTTTTTTCTTCTATTCGACAAATTGAAAACCCTATCTATTCTTTGTCTTTCCAATAACTTTCGATGAGGCAAAAAATTTGTTTATTTTTGTTTGATTTGTGCATTTTTCTTACATAGATGAATTTGTTCGCATGAATCTGCAAGTGATGGAGGTGGATCTACATGATGGGTTGATCTGCGTGTGGCGATGGCAATTCTGCGCACAATGGTGCTTTGTCGGCTCCGACAGCCACTACCTTTCTGCCTCCAAGTGCGGTGGTCATTCGAAATAATTTTCTCGACGGTCCCACGATAGACATCAATATGTATGTATATATCTATCAAATATTACAGAGTGTACACTATTTTTTCCTCCCTCTCTTTCGTCCTCCTAGTGTCCTTTATAACCATATTTGTGGATTGTCTTTCCTTGGATCATGTCGCCTGAGTCCTCTAACCGCTCCTAGGTTCAAGAGGCATAGCCTACTCTAGAGTTGTGCTATTTGACTTTTATCCCTTCTGTCGGACAACACCTCCTATCAACATTAAATACAATTTGTATAACTGAGACTACAAATCAGTCGAATGCTATCATAGTCTAGAAAACTGACTTGTCGCCTTGTTGTCAATCCTAGAAGCATTAAGTGAAATGAAAGTGCTTTAAATTGTCGGAGTCGTTGATAGTCACCATCTTACTGTTTTGGTATCCAACCGATCTATTATCATATATTATTTTTTATAAATAAATTAATATTATTATTAATATGACATCGACTTGAAGTACCTAAACTCATAAATATACATGTCTTTGAATATCCTTCATGTAATTATTTTAAAATACCATAAAAACAGACATATGTAGCTTTAATCCTAACATCCTATAAAGGAAACTACAGTACTTGTATTAGGTTCAATTAAATATAATTAACTGCACTTAATAATTTAAGATACTATTAAATTTTCATGACTGTAGGTTATTTATCTAGGAAAAATATTTATATTTGATATTTTAAGTGTGTAAAATTTTTTTGAGTCAACAACAGAAATAGAACTACAAATAAGATTAATTTTTAATTTAGTGAAAATTTCATAAAAGATAAAAAAACAATTTTAATTAATTAAAAAAGTCACCTCCTTCATTTTTTTTATACTGTGACCTCAATTCCTATCATACCACTATTTTCACCTGCCATTAATTAGTTCCCAAGATACAGTTTGCCCCGATTTTTCCAAAATTGATCATGCTGCCTCCGGTAACAATTTTGAAATTTGACTGCAATTTCAATTGCAAAAAGTAACCGCAGTACCCCACATTCATTCCCTGTAAAAAAATATGGATGATTTTTGTGAGCTACCACGTTCATTCCCTCATGTCATGTCATAAATATAGATGGTTTTTCTGAGCTACCCATATTCATTCCCTCATGTCATGTCATATATATGGATGACTTTTCTAAGCTACAAATATTCATTCCCTCATGTCATGTTAAAAATATTGATGACTTTTGTGAGCTACGTCCCATGCTGGCTGATCGACTAAAAAAAATTACTATTCTAAAAAATTAATATTAAATAAAATTATTTTAAAATATATTATTAGTGTCACAACCAGATTTGTGACGAAGCGAAAAAGGAAAATTTAAAGAGGGAGACCAAAATTAATTCGACTTCGGGAGGAGTCACCACCAGCGTTTTGATTAGAAACGCTGGAAAATCAAGGTGGAAAACCAAGGTGGGGGATAAGGTTTGATGCAGGCAGGATGAATGGGTTCGAAGAAGTTGGTTCTGTGTAGGGGCACCCACTGTGCCCCCCCAAAGACATGCTTTTGCCCCCAAGATGCTTGTGCCCCCAACATGCTTGTGCCCCAAAGACGTGCTTGTCTTTTTGATGCACATTCTTCTTAAGATTCTAAGGCCAGCTTTTGGGTTTCTTAAGGTTTCAACGTGGGTAGAGATGGTATCCTATGTACGAAGGATGATTTGGTTTGGGGGGAATAGACTTGAGAGGAGTGTCTTCCTTTGCTTTCGTCTGCCGAACTCGTGGATTCAAAAGTCTACGTAGTTACGGGATGGTTTCTAGGGTAGAAGCTTAGCCAATGGCCGAGATGAACTCGACCATGACCGATTTGGAAAAGGAGAGTTTGGGAGAGAAGGGAGCGAGGAGAAATTGGCAGTGGAAGGATGTATCGGTTTAATTCGGTTTTTCTAGTTCTATTAACCTAAGTCTAATAAGGTAGGGGAAGAAGACTTACTAACCTTTACTGCCGTGTTAATCTTCTCTTCTTTGTCCAGGCTTCTCCCTTTTCTAAACTTTACGGAATGTCGATGTTATCTTAATTCATGTCAGCTGAGTTCCATTTTTTTGACAACGCATTGAGGTGGGTTTCTAAACATCCCTTTTGTGACTGTACTGCAGTAGAATTTGTTGCCTTTATAAAGCCCATTATAAGCTTTTCCCTCCGGGGTCATGCGGCTAAAGGTAACTGTATCTCAAGCTTGTAATTGCATAGACTGAATGCAGGGGTATGATTCAGCACCTGCTTTTGGTAATTAAACAAATTTGCTAATTTAACTAGTAAGTTTTATTTCGATAACCAGGTGTTACCGAACTAGCTAATCAAATTAGGAAATATGATATTACATGTGTTTTTAAAAAAATTAAATTTAATGAATCTCGTAAGGTGTTCGTCTCATTTTTCTAAAAAAATAATAAATAAAATAAATAAATAATATAATAAAAATTTATTCAATTTTTTTTACCTCATCAAGGAATTTTATATAATAAATTATATGCAATTATTTAAAACATGTTAGACGAGATATTTAATGAAGTTCAAGCCTTCTAAATTTAAGAATTGAAGTTTTAAAAAAAAGCTATTTTATATTATTTTTTTAAAAGATAACATTAGTTCTAACATCTGTATCTTTTGTTGTTTTTTTATTCCTGAAGTTTTTGCTCGGTTGAGGTAAATAAACATTGTCTTTATAAAGTTATGTACTCCTTTACTGATAATAAGAAGAGTATTAGCATTAAGTTAACTTAATGGGATGATTAAATTAAAAATTAAAGGGACTAGTTAATATTTAGAAACTAAATGCCCACATTAAGTTTTTGACGAGTAATATTAATGGTTTAGTCACGAACTGCAACATCACTGAGATGTTCTTCCAAGATGTTGGTGAAATTGTTGATTCTAATCCTCTCAAGCGCTATTCCAACCTGAACTCCTCCTTCTTTGTCCCTACAATCAGTAAGAGAAATTATTCGCACAGAATCAAGATTAACGACTTCAGACTTTACGGGCTCCCCCCACCCAAAGTCAGTGTTGTACGCGCTCAGTTTCGGCGAGCCCGTGATTATTATAAGAGATTGACCAGATTTCACCAATTCCACAAAATCCTACATTAATGTTTCAGCCCTCTCAAAGCATCGCTCTTGAAATCTCTAATCTTCCTTTCAATGGCATTCGCCGCAGCAACAATCCCACGGGGTCCCACCAACTCACCCTTCTTCACAGATGTAGTAAGAGGAACCAAACAGTTCCCAAAGTAGTTTGAAGGCAACAAAAACTGAGGATGATCATGACAGTCTGCGGAAAATCCGAAGTAGCACGGTTCATCACAGTACTCTTTTGTGTCACAGTTACCTCCCTTTGCCTCTGATTTGACCATACAAACCCACATCAAAGAGCATGTCACCACAAAGGTTGATATGTGTGACGTCCCTGAACTGTGTTCGTTACATTTAAGAGATAACCACTTCTTCAGTTTCTCGGCCTGTTCGCGGCTAAATATAAAAGTAGCACGTACCTTGTCGGTGTAACTTGTAGGATGGGAAAACTTGTAGAAGAAGATGGGCCTGGCGTGGTGGCATGTAACATCGAGGAAAGTGAGGGGGAGAGTGGTTGAAGGAAGGGAGGCCGGTGGGGGAGCAACTTGAGACAGCTCAATGATGTTAACTGCGGGATGATTCATCTCTTCAACCATATGTTTCGCAATGCAAGACTCGTTCTGGACAGTTCGGTGCTCCCTCACAAACTGATATAATTATAACCTTTTAATGTTTTCAGACCAGCAAAGTTTTTATTTTAATTCTTCTAAAAAAAATTATCAATTTTTATTTTTAAAATTTATAATTATTAATTTTAATTTTTATAAAATAAATAATTTTTTTTGTTTTAATTTTTATTTTTTTAAATTTAAAATATTTATTTTTAATTTCTAATTTTATTTTAAAATATATAAATAATATTTATTTTAAGAATCTAATTTTTTTTTTAAAATATCATATAATAACATTTTATCACATAATTCACATTAATTCATTATGGTCCTTTTATCTTCTTTTAAAAATATATGTAATTATCATCTAATGAAAAAGAATAAAACAAAATTTAAATATTAGAATGATCAAATTGATTAAATTTTTTTATAAAAATTAAAATAAAAATTCACGAGTAAAAATATATTTAAATTAACTTATAATATATCATGTGAACTCATTATTTGCAAGTCGTACCAATATAATAATATAAATGAGACAGCAGAGTTATCAATCGAGAAGGGAGGAATTGTTAGATACTATGAAATCTCCATAATTAAGAGCACTGCATAAGAATCTTAGCTATTCTTTCTTAAACACTCTTTTTTTTATTATAATATAAAAATTTGTTAAAAAATATAAATTTTAATCAAACTCATTAATAAATAAAAGGACTCATTAAATAACAGCCAAAATTTTTTAAAATACGTTAATTTCAATAATTTTTCATTAATAATATAAATAATATTTAAAAGGACAATTTATCTAACAAGCTTTTCAATTACAAATTTTTATGGGATCAATTTAATCTTTTAATAATATTATAATGTAAAAATTAATAAAAATCAATCACCTAATAATTTCTCAATTAAGCGAGCTATTATAACTTGGAAAGGAAGGTTGAATGGCTTATTTTCATTTCAATAAGGAAAGATAAACTACATCCAAAGAGAAAAAAAAAAATGAATAAATGAAAGCTAATTCAGTGACTCAATGGTGTTGAGATGACCCTCCAACATGGAAGAAATAAGGAATCAAGTTCAAAAACACATTCAAGTCGAAGAAGATCAAGTTGATTGACTAGAGGTTGAGTGCTAACATCTAGTGTCCCAGGCGAAACTTGATTATGACCTCCTACCAAAATCCCATCGGTAAGAGGGGACTTACAGGACCCAAGCCCAATCCAATAATAAGCTAGTCTAGTTTACACCTTTGAAGACAAGACGTGCCTAAATATTGAGGAAAATGTCTCACACTCAATTGTTGGAGTTCCCAATTCTCACGACCAAGCAGTTGGAATCTGAATGGGAGGAATGGTGCGAGTTTCACCAAGTTCATGGACACACCACGAAAAACTGTAGGACCTTGCAAGCCTAGATAGAAAGGTTGATCCAACAGGACAATTTGCATCATTATGTCCAAACCTAGAATGAGAAGCCAAAGACAGGCGAAAACAGCTGGTAACAGGCTGACCAAGACCAACAATGAGTTAGGCAGACAAGAAATGCGAAGATCGAAAGGTCGAGAGAAAGAAGTAGATTTAGGCAGTGCCCCAGCACCTCTTACCATAACACCATATCCACCATATCCGGTGGTGGCACCCTTGGTGGGCAGTCGACGACAACATGGAAAAGGTACGCTAGAGCCATCATGACTATCCAAAATGACGCCTACCAAGGAATGATCAAGTAAGACATAAATTATTTCGTTTCAATCCTTCGATAAAAAAAAAAAGAAGGATTTCAGATTATTCAATATTAAATAAAATCATATGTATAGATGATTGTCATTTTACACATCCTTCTATTTTCCATGATATTATGGATTTATTAGCAAAAAGGCGAAGAAATAGATTCATCATTCCGATTGATGAAAATTACGAGGGCATCCTACCTCACCTAGATGACCATATGGTCATATCGTTGATAGTCGCGAAATATAAGATTGAAAGAGTTCTAGTAGACCAAGGAAGTTTAGCCAATGTTCTTTACTAGACAACGTTTCAAAAGTTGGGACTTCCCATCTCCAGTCTACAAGAATGTTCAAGAATTCTATTTGGATTTGTAGGGGAGCAGGTTGAGATAAGAGGAACAATGGAGATCAAGACCAAGGTCAGGACAGGAGTCGATGCGTGAGCTATTTCGGTCACCTACACCATGGTTAGTGCTTAGGCTTCATTCAACATGATCATAGGACGACCGACTTTGAACAAACTAAAGGTTATGGTATCCACCCCACATCTCTATATGAAATACCCAGTAGGGATGGAGGTAGGAGTTATAAGGGTGAATCAAAATATAGCCTGTCACTGCTATGAAAACAACCTGAGGGTGAGACGAAGACCTACCAACTATGAAGGAGCCAGTAACAGTCGAGCCTCCGTCAACTTCCTGGACCTAGACCCAAGACAATTGTCAAAGGAACAAAGACCACGACCGACCGAGGACTTAAAGGAGGTATAGATTGATCCTTCTAGGACACAAAGGACGAGAATCAACACGACCTTGGGGGACAAGTCAAAAGAACAGCTAACTCGCTTCCCTACCAAGATGCCCGTGATTGATTCGGATTTCTTGTGTCACCACTTATCTATTGCCCTAAGCACTCGACCGATCGCCCAAAAAAAGGTGACTAGGAGAGGAAAAACGAAAAGTAGCAAAAGAGGAAACCACCAAGTTATTAATGGCTCGTTTTATCAGGAAACTACAATACCCCACACTTGGCTCACAAACGTCAATATGGTAAAGAAACCCAATGACAAGTGGTGAATGTGTATGGATTATACCAACATAAATAGGGCATCCCCAAAAGATCCATACCCGCTACCCAGCATAGATTGACTAGTAGATGGTGCCTTCAGTTATGGGTTGCTGAGTTTCATGGATGCTTACTCCAAATATAACCAAATCAGGATGCATCCCCATGATGAAATCAAAACCGCATTCATTACCAACACATGGGCTTTTTTTTACAAGGTAAAGCCCTTTGGTTTGCAAAATGCAATTGCCACTATGGACAAAATCTTCAAGGACATAATGGACTGAGATGTAGAAGTATATGTAGACAATATGGTCATAAAATAAAAAATAGCAAGAGATCATTGTGATGCGCTAAGATGAGTGTTTAAAATTTTGTAGAGACACCAACTGAAGTTGAATCCAAAAAAATGCTTGTTCGAAGTTCAAGCCGTGAGGTTCTTTGGGTTTATGTTAATTGAGAGAGGAATCATGGCCAATTCCGAAAAGTCCAAGCCGTTATTGACTTGAGAAGCCAAAAAAATATTAAGGAAATATAACAACTGACAAAAAAAGATTACGACCGTGTCGCGTTTCTTATCCCAGTTGGTCGTAACCGCATTCCCTATTTTTCACTGCTTAAAGAAGAATGTAAAATTTCTCTATACTAAGGAAAGTGGGGAGGCCTCCCAGAGAATGATAACAATGTTAGTAACGCCCCCATCCTCACGAGGCCGATTCTAGGTAAACTTCTCTTGATTTATTTATCAATATCTGATGATGGAATCGGTTAAGCTATAGTACAGGAAAGAGATAAAGAGTAATGGATTGTTTACTTCGTAAGAAAAAGTATTGTAAGGCCCAGAATGATGATACCAAAAAAATAGAAAAGATTGTCCTCGCCTTAAATCATCACATCAAGAAAGCTCTAGTCATATTTCGAAAGTAACCGTATGATCATCCGGACGAATTTGTCCTTCAAACAAAATTTACGAAAACCAGACTTGGTCGAGAAAATAGCAGGAATAACGGTCCAACTCTCTAAATTTGACATATCTTTTAAAAGAAGAGATCACATCAAAAGCCTACTGACTTCATAACAGAACTAGCTCCAATCAGCCAAGGAAGTAGCTCTAGACTCTGGCATTTCCCCCGACAACATGCATGAAAAGAGTTATTCAAGAGAGGTAATGCATATATACCACTCTTCTTGGTGTAAAATTATATAAAGTTTACTTGAGACCATAAATAAATAATAACTTTATATTATCTAATAATAGCTGGTATTTTACGTCTAGCTAAATGGAGAATAATCCTGAATTCATATATTATTATTGTTTTAAAAATATTTTAATTTTTTTCGACTCCTCAATATATTTGGAAGAATATTCAGATATGTTTAAAATTAAAATAATTATAATTTTAAATTTTTTAATTAGTTAGTAACTAAAATAAAATATATAATAATTTTATTATTAAATAATAAAATAATAATATAACAGCAACTTAATAATTATTAGTAAAAAATAATTGTTCCAAAATTCCTAAAATTCGTTGGATACAGAGATTAAAAAGACAGTGCATTAAAAAATTCACGCGCTCCACCAAAAAACTGATCACCCAATGAAACAAAATCAATAAAACAAAAATAATTAAATTGAATAATAATTCCCGTGGTCCGACTGAAAAATGTCGATTCATTGCAATTGTACCTATACTACAGCAAAACCATACATATCGTTTGGTGTAATGACGTCTGAACATTACACCCTGGAAAATAGCAGCCATCTCTTTTTTATCTACGCAAACGAATGATGGCATTTATAACACCCAACCACTCTAGTTAACCTATTCAATTAGACTTTGGCCACCTCCTTTGGATTGGGTTGAATGCAAAATATAGATGTGATTTGGATTCAGCTACTTGTGGTGCTCTCTTCATGATGCCAACTGCCTCAAGATTCCAAAGGAAGATTGGCCAATCAACTGTGATTATGACAGAATTTTGGAGCTGTCTTTACCCTTTTGGCGTTCGCCTGGATTTTGGGTACAAGACAACTAATTATAAATTATTAGAGTCCAACCCGCAGTTGAAAATTTGGATAATATATACAAAATTTAAAACTATATTTTTTTATTATTATTATTGTATTTTTTTATTTTAACAAAAAAAAAACTAATTATAGAACGTGTTCACTACAACTAGCAATGCAGGGGTGTCACAATTCACAAACACCACCAATAGTGAGCTTTTGGTTACCTTGCACGAATGCGCTGCATGAGATCATGATTGGGCTAGATTACTGTATACTTCCTATTTTCTAGTAAAAAAATTTAGTTTTTTTACTAAATTTTCTTTTTTTTTTCTTGGAGGCATGCGTGACATTAAACTTAAGATAAAGATAAATTTTATGTGATAAATGTTGAAATACAATAAAATTTTTACTTAAAATTCTTTGGTTAATATAAAAAATTTGATTTATCCATTTACTTGATTAACTTCAACTTTTATAAACAATAACAAAATATCAAAGGGTGAGAGTTGATTTCTATAGTTAAAATAGAATATTGGTATATAAAAGTTGTTATAAATTTAAATAATTAAAATAAAGATTATATATAAATATAAAAAAATAAATTTATATGTTTTTTTTTATGAAAAATATTATATAGAAATCTATTATAACAAATGTACGAAGGAAATATAGAAAATTTAGTATACATGTTTATTCAGATGGAATTACTTTTTTTGTAAACTATTTTCAGTTAATAATTACTCAATTTTACTCGAACAAAAGAAAGAAGCAAAAAAGACTTGAACCATGAATAAATCGAGCCAAACAACAAGGGACAATCTAAATATTATTTTAAACATCAGAAACAACCGTTATTTAACAAAAATCGACGTTCAACAAATTTACGATCAATGAGAAGGCACGAGAAATAGCAATACTGAATTGCACAAGCGTCAAAATTGTTAGATAAGCCTGTGAGATTTTTGAAAATAGAAAAATAAATTTTATTTCTTGACTTATAAGTTACCTAAGATAATATCTTATTTATAGTAGAACAATTCATAACATTTTTTTAATTAACACATTAAATATTCATAAATAACGGTTACAAAACAATAATGTTTCTTAATGCAAAATAACTGTTACTTAATGTAGAGTAATTATCAATAATGTCTCCTTAATATAAAGTAATTATCTCTTAATGCAGAGTAACTGATAACTCTTCATCTTACCACCCTTTATTTTCTAATTATTATTTCTAACATTCCTTCGTAATTAGAAAATTCTATACATCAAGTCTTGCTCTCAATTTTCTAAAATCTTCAAACTTGAGGGGCTTAGTAAAAATATCTGCAACTTGATCTTGAGTCTTCACATGAACTAGCTCCACCTCTTTCTTGACAATACATTCTCTAATGAAATGATATCTTGTATCTATGTGTTTGCTTAGTTCATGAAACACCGGATTCCTGGCAAGAATTTGTGCAGATTTATCATCAATATGAATTTTTGTACTCTCCTCTTGGTTCATATTAAATTCTTTCAACAATCTTCTTAGCCAAATAGCTTGACACGTGCAAGAAGTTGCAGTCACATACTCAATTTCACAAGTAGAAAGTGTAACTATGACTTGCTTTTTAAAGTTCCAAGTAAAAGTACAACCACCCATGAAAAACACAAAACCAGTAGTACTTTTTCTATCATCAACATCTCCCGCAAAATCACTATCACAAAATCCCATAAGTTTGAACTCATTAGAAGAAGAGTAAAATAAGCCAAAATCAAGTGTACCTTTAAGGTAACGAAGAATTCTCTTTGCTGCTTTCATATGAGTAGAGGTAAGAGCCTCCATAAAGCGGTAAACTACACTAACCGCATACATAATATCTGGCCTTGTACTTGTTAAATACCTTAAGCTTCCTACAAGACTTTTGAACAAAGTAGGATCTTCCTTCTCTCCACTATCAAAACTTAACAATTTCAAGCTACCTTCCATGGATGTGTTCACAGGATTGCAATCAAACATTTTAAATTTCTCCAACACCTTCTTTGCATAGTTTCTTGAGAAACAAAAATGTCATTATTCATTTGCTTCACTTCTAATCCCAAGTAGTAGGACATGAGTCATATATCTGTCATCTCAAATTCACAAGACATAACCTTTTTGAAGTCTTTAAACAAATTTGAGTTATTTCTAGTAAAAATAAGATCATCCACATAAAGACAAACTAGAACAATATCATCATTATCAAATTTTTTAACATAAAGAGCATACTCATGTTGGCAACGAACAAACTCATTGTCTTGAAAGTACTTGTCAATGCGACTATTCCATGTCCTTGGTGTTTGCTTTAGGCCATATAACGCCTTCTTCAATTTCAAGACTTTCTCCTCTTGTCCTTTGATGGCAAAGCCCATTAGTTGTTCAACATAGACATTTTCATCAAGATAGTCATTTAGGAAAGGTGATTTGACATCAAGTTGGAAGATTCTCCAACCCATTTGAGCTGCTATTGAAATAAGAAGATGAATTGTCTCCATACAAGCAACTAGGGCAAACACTTCATCATAATCAACGCCATGTTGTTGCTTGTATCCTTTAGCAACAAGCCTTGCTTTGTATCTTTCCACCTCTCCCTTTGCATTCTTCTTGATCTTGAACACCCATTTGACTCCAATTGCTTCATGACCCTTAGGAAGATTTGATAACTCCCAAGTGTCATTCTTCTTTATAGCTTTGATTTCTTCCTCCGTGGCTTGTCTCCACCTTTTGTCCTCCATAGCTTCATCAAAAGTTAGAGGTTCATTGTCAACAAAAAGACAAAAATAAATCATTTATAATTTCAGTTTCATCATATATTTCTTGAATGCTTCTCATTTTTTGTGTCCTTTCACTTGAACTCCCTTCGGAAGATGAGACTTCATGAATTGAAGGAGTTGGTGATAGAGGTGGAGTAGTAAACTTATTTGGTACTACAACTTCTTGATCACCTTTTTCAAAATATGGAAGAAAATCATAAGTGGCTTCTTCTTTCTCCCAATTTCATGCCTCTTCTTCATCAAATTCTACGTCTCTACTTACAATCATCTTCCCATTGTTTGGATTATACAACTTGTAGCCTTTTGAATTTGCATCATAACCAATGAACACATGTTTCACACTTCTATCATCAAGCTTGGATCTTCCTTGGTTGGGCACATGAGCATATGCAATGCTCCCAAAGACTCTAAAACGGTTAACTTTTGGCTTCACTCCGCTCCATACTTCTTGAGGTGTTTGACCTTTGACATTCCTTGTAGGAGAGAGGTAAGACAAATAAACTGCACATGAAACAGCTTCGACCCAAAATTCCTTGGACATAGATTTGGCTTTCAACATATATCTAGTCATGTTAAGAATAGTTCTATTTTTTCTTTCCATTACCCTATTTTGTTATGGGATTCTAGGAATTGTTGGAGGGCGATGAATCCCATTCTTTTCACAAAATTTATTGAATCCTTTTGATGTGAATTTGGCACCTCTATCGGATCTTAAAGCCTTAATTACATAACCACTCTCTTTTTCTACAAGAGCTTTAAAATTTTTAAAAATTACAAATGCCTCAGATTTATGCTTCAAGAAATACCCAAGTCTTCATACTAAAATCATCAATAAAAAGCAAGAAATATTTATTTTTACCACATGAAGGAGGATCAATTGGACCACACACATCAGTGTGCACAAGTTGGAGAGGCTCATTTGCTATTGATTCAGCTTCTTTAGGAAAACTTCCTCTTGCATGCTTGCCAAGGAGACATGCTTCACATAATTGATTGGGATGGTTGATGTGAGGCATCCCCTTCACAATCTTCTCATCTCTTAAGGCTTTAAGTGCTTCAAAGTTCAAGTACCCAAACCCCATATGCCAACACCATGTTTCATCTTTTATGCTAGCCTTTAAGCATTTTGCTTCATTGGTCTTAATGCTCAACATGAACATTCTATTTCTTGACATAAACACCTTAGCAACCAAATTAGAATTTTGATCTTTAAGCCACAAACAATTTTCTTTCATGAGGATTTCATACCCCTTCTCAACAAGTTGTCCCAAACTCAAAATATTACTTTTTAATTTAGGAACATAATAAACATCCTTGATAAATTTGTGAGAGCCATCTTTTAAGGAAATTAAAATAGTATATTTCCCTTGGATTTGCACCTTGGAAGAATCACTAAAGGAAACATTTCCCTTCACCTTCTCTTCAAGCTCCACAAATTTCTCCTTGTAACCACACATGTGATTATTTGCTCCGTTGTCAAGATACCATAGGCTCTTCATCACTATCTTCATTAAGTTCTAGCAACAGTGTTGGCTCTTCACCTTCTTCTTTATCACCAAGAAGATTTGTCTTTTTTTCAACATTGGTTCTACACTCCCAAGAAAAATGATCATATTTATGATAATTATAACATTCAATATTAGATTTATCTTACCTCCTTTCATTTGTTCTACCAAAATTGTCTCTACCTCTTCCTCTTCCACGACCTTTGGTGGGTTGATCACTCCTTTCAGCATTATAAAAGTTGTCATGATCTCTTCTTCTACCTCTTCCTCCTCTTTCTTGGTTATGTCCACGTCCACGTCCACATCCACGTCCTCTTTGATATTTTTCTCTTCCATTTTCTTTCAAAGAAGTTTTGACATTTAGGACTTGCTCCAAAGGCTCCTCATGTCTTCTCTTGAACCTTTCTTCATATGCTTGAAGTGAACCCATCAATTAGTCCACTGTCATTGATTCTAAATCGTTTGACTCTTCAATTGCACAAACCACAAAATCAAATTTTATGGTTAAAGAACGAATAATTTTTTCTACCACACAAATATTTTCCATATTCTCTTCGTAACGCTTCATTTGGTTCACTACTGTCATCACTTTATTGCCAAAATTTGAAATTGATTCAGACTTCTTCATACGCAAGGATTCAAACTCTTCTCATAGAATTTGTAGGCGCACCTTTTTCACCTTGTCAACACCTTCAAGAGAGATTTTCAAAATCTCCCAAGCTTCTTTAGAGGTGGATACATTAGACACCATCTCAAACATAACTTCATCTAAACTTTGATAGATGAAGGTAAGTGCTTGTGATCCTTCTTTTTCGTCTTTACTAAAATCTCCTTCTCATGTGACAAAATAGTCTCATCTTAAGGGAGAGTATAACCTTTCTCCACAACCTCCCAAGCATCTTGGGAACCTAGCAAGACTTTCATGCGACAACAGCAATTGTCATAATTCTCATTGGTAAGACGAGGGAATTGAAACAAGTTCAAGTTATCACTTGTCATCTCTCAAATCTTTCAAATCTCTCAAATCTCTCAAATCACTAACTATATCTTTTAACTCACTAAGTGTTTCTCTCAATTCACCAAAGCCTAAGCTTTGATACCATTTGTTAGGTAAACTAGAAGAGACTTTAGAGATACCATTTGTTAGGTAAACTAGAAGAGACTTTAGAAAAATAGAAGAATAAATTTATTTCTTGACTTATCAGTTATATATGTTGATACCCTAGAGCCACTCATAACATCACAACGTCTTTTAATTAACACTAAATATTCATAAATAACGGTTGCAAAATAATAATGCCTCTTAATGCAAAATAAAAGCTCCTTAATGTAGAGAAATTGTCAACAACGTTTTAATGTAGAATAATTATCCCTTAATGTAAATAAATTATCCCTTAATGCAGAGTAAGGGATAACTCTTCATCTTACATTCCTTTATTTTCTAATTATTATTTCTAAAAAAAAAAAAAAAAAAAAAAAAAAAAAAAAAAAAAAAAAAGCAGAATTGGAAGCAAGGCACCGAATCAGTTAGGATTTGAATGTTTCAAGTCCTTGCTGAATAAGAGAATTGAAATATTCAAATTGCGCACTTGTAAATACGAACCCAAGCTCTAACCCTCCTCCTTTGTCTCCACTTTCGGCCAAAAACACACATGTGATTAGGGGAAATAGCATCATCTCGACTTTGGTAGGTCTACCAAATCCAAAGTCGGTCTCATAAACACCGAAATTAGGAGACCCAGCAACTGCCACCATCCTTCCCGATGAAAACATCTTCTTACCTAATTCTTGCCGGTATTCTGCACCTTTAAGAGGTTCACTTTTCATATCAGTTAATGCCCTTGCAATGGCCTTTACTGCCTTAACAAAACCACCTTCTCCCTTGAGCTCCTTACTTTTCATCATTACATTACATCTCGTTAAACAGTTTCCGATGTACGTCGCTGGTATAGGGTACTCAAACAGATTTCTACTATCTGCTGAAAAACGGAAGTATTCTACTTCATCAGCATCATCATCTGGATATTTTGCTTTAACCAAGCTAGTCCACACGAAAGCACACGCAACCACGAATTTTGATAGATATTGCGGCGCTTCGGATTCCTCGTTTTTTCCCCATTGATTAAGCACCCATCTTTTCATGCTCTCAATATCATCTCTTCCAAGGGTAATCGTTGCCTTAACACAGTCTTCATCACCACCCAAATGTTTGGGAGTTTGACCAAAAAGTTTGTCCTTCCAAGTTGATCTCTCTTCAAAATAGTCTTCTAAGAAGATGGCCTCGAGTCCCTTGGGGTCCTTCAACACTTCCCTATCAAAGCACGGTGGCGTGAAGTCAACTCCACCGCTTCCACAAATGGAAGACCAACACTTGATGAAATAACAGCTACTCCTACCATCCAAGATCGCGTGGCTATTCGTGATGGCGATGCAAAGGCCTTGGTTGGGGAAAACCGTGATTTGCAAAGCCACCAATGGGGAAACATACGTGTCATCGGGCGCGGTTGTGAAGGTCAACGTGGGAACTAAGTTACCCAAATCTTTGAGATTTTTGGGGTGGTTGGATGAGAGATGGTTGAAATCCGCTTTGGACTCGACGATGGTTAAGGTGACAAAGTCTTGATGGGTGCAGCGAATGAAGGGTTTGTGAGGTGGTGGCGGACAGAAGAGATTTCCAGCGAGAGGAAAGAAATGTTGAAGGGTGAGAGAGAGAGCGTGTTTGAGAGTGGGGAGTGTAGTTTCATAGAAAGTGTGTGTGGAATGAGGAAATTGATAGAAGAATAGGCGTTTCACATAAATAGGACGTGCATAAGGCAAGTCAAAGAATGATAGGGGAAGAGACGTGGTTGTGCTTGTGCTTGTAGCTGGAGCAACCTCAAATTTCTCAACAACCTTATGTCTTCTGGGCTCTGCCATTTAATTTGTTCAACGATATGCAAACAGAGAAGCGTAAGGTTATTCAAGTGAGGTAATGCATATATAGCATTCTCTTCTTGGTTGGCTTAGTTGTTGTATTCCAAACTGGAAGTTTAAACAAAAGCTACACAACACCAACCTGAAATTAAGTGTTCCTCCACCATATAGTCTATATTAATATTTATATGATATATTAGGTAAAGATTAGGTAGGATGGTAGATAAATAATCAATGTCTATTTTCTCCTATGTGAACACAAAGTGGACACTATGCGGAAGCGTAAAAATATAACTGAGAGAGCATAGGAGCAGATAACTTTGCGGAAGCTTAACGGAAGCTTAAAAATATAACTGAGAGAGCATAGGAGCAGATGACACCAGAATTTTTACGTGAAAAACTCTCTCGAAAAAACCACGGGACCTAGTCCAGTAAAAGATCTCCACTATAATAAAAATAATATTACAAAGTGTTTACTCCGATCTGTAAGGGATCTGCCGATGAATCTCACCCTACCGGATGGTATCAAACATCTACGTATATATCTCTCTTTCTCGGGGTTTATTCGGTTAGATGTGTCTCCAATCTAATCTCTTCTCCTCTTACAAAAGTAAGAAAAGAGAAACCTAACAGGCTTGAGAGTATTGAGTTTTTATCCACATAGTTGCGAGACCAAAAATAACCCAATAATATATTGCCTAATAATTATAGGTCTAGTTATGTGAAAATAATTATAAATTTAATTCTATTAGCAGCGTACTATGCCTATATTTATAAACTAGAATCGGATAATATATATATATATATTCATGGCAGGTGCAATTGAAAAAAATAAAAATCTTTTTGATTTCTCTTTTCCCTGTAATCTATATTAATATTTCTATGATATATGTAATCTATATTTATATGATATATTATGTAAAGATTAGTTAGGATAATAAATAAATAATAATTATATATTACCTAATAATTATAGGTATAGCTATGTGGAAATAATCCTGAATTTAATTTTATTAGCAGCGTACCATGACTGTATGTATAAATTAGAATCGGATAATATATATATATATATATATATATCCAGAAAATACTTATATAACACTCCACGAGTTCCACAAGGCCGGTGCAAAAACCATTTTGAAAAAATAAAAATATTTCTGATTTCTCTTTTCCCGGTAAATCATTTCCGTTCCTGCCGGCAAAATAAAATAAACTGATCCATGTAAACACTCCACGAGGTGCAATAATAGTACTAGATGTGCAGGCACGGTTGTTTTTAATTAATAATAAATATATAAAATTTAGATAATTTTTTAAAATATTTTTATGTAGGTTAATTTTTATAATAATTATATTTAAATTTATATTAATAATTATTTATGAATAGATAATAATATAAAATTATTTTATAAAAATACTGTATTATCATTAAATTTTTTATTTTTAAATTAAATATAAAAGTATTTTTATTTTATTTATTATTACTTTTAAACATGGGAAACAAATTTTTGTAATATTTAAACAATAATACATTTAAAATAGTTATTAGTTATTAAAATTTTTATTTATTTTAAATTAATTTAAATGTTTGTTTTAAAAAATTTAAAACAAATTTGTTATTTTTTTGTAAGGATCAATTTCATAATCCATGTTAATATATAAAACCAATCATTTTGTCAAAGTTAGCATTTTGTTTTAATTTTATTACTAAACAGTTATCCTATTTAGTTTGTAAAAAGTATTTATTAGTACATGTGCATAATTCTAAAACATTCTGAAATTTGATTCTTTTTCATGTTAAACCAATTTTAGTTTTTTTTACATAATTCTACACAGAAACGAAAAACGTAAATGAAAAGAATAAGATAATAATATGTTAATCCAATTTAGTGAGATAAAAAACACATTAATTTCATTTGCTCAAACAACAAAAATTCACGTGACCACCCAATTAAACAAAAACAATAACACAACAAAACAAAAATAATAAAATAACACAAAAACATAACAATAATAACATAGAAACAAGTAGGGTTTGGTTCAGTTTTAAGTAGAACTCGCTGTTACCTGTTTGATTATTGATAAAAAAATAAATAATACAGGAGCCAACAAAAGAAAAATTATATAAACTTAACACGTTACAATATTTAAATAGGTGGTGTGGGAACATAACACTACTAGAAATATACTATTTACCTGCGAATTTTTCTACAAAAAATAATTTGTAGGAATTTTTTGTGAATTTTGTTACAGAATATAATTCGTAAGAAATTCCTATGAATTTTGTTACCAAAATATATCCGTAGAAATTTCTTGTAAATTTTGCTACCATTTCATCAATCATAGGAAATTTTTTTTTGCAGATAAAAAATGGTAGAAAAATTCGTAAATTTTTTTTTGTTTCCTATGAATTTATTTAAAAATAAATAATTGCAGAAAATATTTCATACAAATTTAAAATCCGCAGAAAATAATACCTGCGAATTTTTTTCACAGGAAAATTTGCAGGAAAATTCCCAAAAAAATTCGCAGGAAAATTCCCAAAAAAATTTCTAGGAAAATTTTTCATTAAATTAACAATTATTATAATTAAATTAAATTAAATAATATTTTTTTATTATTCAGAACACCGATCTCTCGCATCTCACTCTCACTCACGCCATCTCCCTCTCACTCACGCATTTCCCTCTCACTCACGCCATCTCCCTCTTACTCACGCATTTCCCTCTCACTCACGCCTTCTCCCTCTCACTCACGCATCTCAAATCCCAGCCCTCGCTCACGCATCTCTCACTCACGCATCTTGCTCTCACTCACGCATCTCACTCTCACTCACCATCTCAAATCTCAGCGCTCCTCACGCATCTCAGCACGCATCTCAGTTCTCTCACTCACATCGCCAACCCTATCTTCTTCTTCGATGGTGAGTCTCTTTCGTTCCCTTTCACTCTGAATCACCGTGTTCCTTCATTCGTTTTCAACTCTGCATCAACAAGATTTTGTTCCTTTTCACTGTGCATCAACAAGAGTTCGAATTCGCCGAACATTTCAATTCATTGTTTCTTCTTTCATTTCTCAACTTCGCAGGAATAAGCAATGGATTTATTATTGGAGCTTCTGTGACGTACATACGAGAAATCTCTGGTTCTTCTTTACTTTCCAGTTTCCTAAACTCTGTTTTCTTTGTTGTTATATTGACTAGATTCCTAGCTTTCTGTTGCTCATTTACTGGTGCTTTCTATTGCTCATTTACTTTTTGCTTTCTGTTGCTCAGTTTCTGTTGCTCATTTAACAGTAACAGTACTTCATTTTATACTCTGTACATTTAACAAAGCTTTGACTCCTTATATTTATGTGATGTGTCTCTTTAATTAAGAAAGAGCTGCACATTTTTTTCTCTAGTCTTCGGAAAATATGCATCCACACATCAATCAATGAGCAACATCCATGTATCAATATCACTTAATTTAATTGGATAGCCATTTATACTCAAAACGAATACCATACAAAATTCAAAAGTTAAATACTAAACAGAAGTTACAAAACAGGAAGAAAACTATTGAGATTACCTGCATTCGTAGCTTATCAACTTCAATAGTCAACAGTGATCCCAATTTTCCAGAGAGAATTTCCAAAGCATCCCCAAACTTAGCTTGCCGTTCCAATATAGAAATGTAGATCATAAGAGCTGCAACCAATTTTGAATATTAGAATACATACACATAGGCCAAATCATTCTCTAAATACAATTTTACTCCATCTTCTTCATAAACCTATTTGGAAGTTTAAAGCTCCCTCTAAGGCCAAGTCCTTTATTTGAACAGTTGTCCATAATAGAATTAATACTACACCAGTGACATGTTGCAAGTTCCTAGGACATAGGCTATTTCAACTCAGATGTGTCATGTTTGTTACAAGCTCAGGGTCAGCGCTCCATATCAAATTTGACAATGATCTGTGGGTGTAGTCGTTTCTTTATGGAATTCTTTGTTTAGCACCTTAGTAAAATGTCAGGTATGTCCTAGGATCTTTGAGCAGTTTTGCTGGTTTTGGTATTTCCTATGCAATAGAGCATAGAGTTGGAGTGTAATTCCCATATCTTTAAGGAGGGCTCTATGAGGAGCAGATTCTTTGGGATAGGATTAAAGTTTGGCTGCTACTTGATGTAAAGCTGGTGGTTTTGTTATAGAGATCTCCCTTGTAGATATGTGCATGGACTGGGTAGCTTTGCTTCATTGATGTTTTTATATATCTTTTGTTTCATTCTTTAGGAGGATATCTTATTCTCAAATCTCTTTGTAGTCTTCTCCTTTTATCTAGATGGATTTTTTTATCAAAATAATTAATAACAAATAAGAAATAAGATCACCTTCAGGCTCGTTTAAACTATGTGAAGCAACATGTTTCTTAAGTAAGCCTTCAGCTAAAAGTAAAAAGCTTGTCTTCTCCATTCCCATAAAAAGTACCTATCAAGAGCCCCAGTTCCCATAAAATAAGTCAATAGAATATGTTTTAGTGTTCATCTTCCTGGTACTGTTGCAAATGGTTCTAAACTTCTAATGTTATTGTTATGGGGAGTGATTGTTCTATCGAACTTACAGTTGTCCTTGGCTTTGTACTTACCTCAGTTTCCTTGCAATCTTCTTTCAATCAGTCATATAACCCACACTTTAAACTGTTATATAACCTTTCTAGAATTTTGTGTATTTCAAATGTATGTGTTTGGCCTAAATGTACTACATTGTATTTAACTCTTAACCTAGTAGCATATAATACACGGAGAGTGCACTTTACAGTTATCCCATCACAATATATTCTTTTATTATTTTCTCCTACCCTTTAACTCTCCTTAAAATAGTGAACACCGATGCCTTTATTTCCCAAATAATTATCAATGTCTTATGGCAGAAATACTCACAAGTCAAATAAATTTAAGCAAACAAAAAAAAACACAATGATAAAGAAAATAGCTTCTAAGCATTAACATTTAACAAGACCGATGGAAAAGAAAATGCAAAAGACAAATATCAACTAAAGAAACGTGTCAAACAAATATTGGCAATTAAGGAAGTAACAAGTTGCAAGTAAAACTTACATATTAGGAAAGAAATGAGCTTATACCCTTGGAATGGATCTATCTTCTACCAAATTGAGCTTTCTAAGCGCAGCTCTAGTGCATTTGGATTTCCATGTGTCAATAGTAGACCAGACATGACACATAACCTACACCGTAAGAAATATAACATCAAGAATAAGGAGGGAGTTGATATTTTTATTTTCATTTTATTTTTCAGAACATAAGAGGAAAAGAATCCTCTAAATTATATGAAACAAAGAGAAAGGCCCAATCCAAACTATAATGAAAGATTCAGTTGTTTTCATTTGCAAAGGTAAAAAACTGACAAAAGGAATTGACTATTTGAGTATTCCAAATTACATGAAAAATTATAGAAGCAGGGGCATGTAAAATATCTATATGGTGGTATAAATCTGAGTATATTGAATTACAAATACAAAGACAATAGAATTATAACTGAGAGGAAAGAAAACGTCAATGAGGAGAGGGTGGGAAAACAGGGAGAGGATGACAGAATTTCAAAGAGTGGTTTTGCTGAATTATTTTGCTACAGCTTCTTTTAGGAGAGTTGGTCACTGACTTAACAAAGCTTATCTGAACAAGTGGTCATGAATTAAATCCTTACTGACCCCAACAATGTCGAATCAATGGTGAGTGTGACCATTGATTGTATTGTCCTTTGGGACATGTGGTTATTGAGAGTTGAGATGGTTGTGGCATTTCATACATAAAGTTGTGGTAGATTTTTCATCAACTTGAGATTTGATCAAAAGTAGGAAACAATATTTATTTTGAGTTAAAATTTAAACTGTAAGATGATGTTAAATTCTATATTAGTAATTAATGTTGTGTGAATTGAGTCAAAAGATATTGGACTAACTATTATGTTCAGTCCTGTGCTGAATTTCAATTGACTGTAACATAGTTAAATTAAAATCTAATTGGTAAGACATAATGCAATCAGTGGCATCCTTGGTTTATTTGGTTGAAGGGAAAGTAGTTGAGATGTGTCCACATAAAAGAAAGGTAAAATTCTGGGAATGGATATTGACAAGACTAGGTATTGTAAGAGGGGGTTTGGTTACTTTGTATAGATTTGATAATGAATGGGATGGACCAAGAGGGTGACGAGAGTTCCAAAGAGAGAAGGGGGAGGAGTTCACGGGCAGTAACTGATAACGTGTTTAGTGGGTTAAAATTAGCTAGTGGAGCCTCTGTTTCCTTGCTTTATAATGTTTTCAATAGTGATGTCAATTCTGGTTTGGTGAACCATTTATCTTTTGTTTTTAAATTGTGATTCTCTTCCTACCCTCCTTTACCTTTTATGCATATATATCGAATTTCTATCGTAAGGGATGAGGATGTTAATTACCCATGTGTTAGTATTTGGTATTTTGTCGTTTTCTCATTTATCGAGGTGTAAATGTGAGCTTTGCTTGCTACAGTTCTAGTCAAATTGGTTTACTCTTGTGTTGGTTGGTAAAAAAGTTATTTATTTATTTCACTTTTTCCTCACTTAATTTGCGAGACATGGGATAAAGCTTTTTGTTTTTTTTTTCTTTTCAGCATTTTTTTATTATTATGAAAATAAGACGAGTTAATACGCTTAAATCAACTTGGAAAGTTGGAATGGGTCAGGTGGAATTAAATTTTTTCTAAGGGTATGTATAGAAGAGGTTACCTACAACTTATTTATGTGTTTAAGACAATTTATAAAAATAGCTTACAATTTAAATAAAAATAGTTAGATTTCATTTTTTATTATAAAAATAATTTATAAATATTTATATGATAAGTATTTATTAAGTGCTTGAT
This sequence comes from Mucuna pruriens, assembly GCA_025330945.1. NCBI lineage: Eukaryota > Viridiplantae > Streptophyta > Magnoliopsida > Fabales > Fabaceae > Mucuna > Mucuna pruriens. Next base: position 1,299,436 of record JAENHJ010000042.1, on the reverse strand, counting down.
TTAGATATTTATTAAGCCCTTTAGTCAGATATTCTTTGCTATCCGGACAATGCAATATATTCATAACCGTATCACCATTAACCTAATAGCAAGCGTGTAGGTTCAATGCAAAACACATTAAGCATTTCATATATACACACATTATGAATGTGACCAAAATATCTTCTTAAAAGTTAAAACTAGATTATTGTCTTGCAAAGGTGTTGTGTAAATATGGTCTTGCAAAGATGCAAAACACATTATTGTCTTCCCATCATATATATATATATATATATATTCAAAGCATAGTTTATCTTAATACGCTAAAATAAATTAGAACAACGAAATATCATTTATTTTTTTAACTATAATTTATTTATAAACTTAATCTATGTTATAAATAACTTTAAAATTATAATAATTGAATTTATAAAATTTACTTTTGTAACATCTTTAGTGCGAATTTGTTTACTTTCATAGTGATTTACTAACATATTTTATTTTTTATTTTCAGTGAAAATCCTGATACTGTGAAGACTCTCTTTGGCATAGAATTTATTAGCAAGTATAGTCTAAGACTTTTTCCACAATTGTTGGCTACTAACGTGAAATATATTAATTACATCCTTGTAGTTGAATCTTGTCCATCCATCAACATGAACTTTGTTCGGGTAAAGATCAAAGGACAAGGTTAGAGAATCTCTTACCCTAAACCCTGCATGAATTTAACCATCATAACAACAACTTTCTTACATTTGAGATTGCATTTCACTAGACAAGATTGAATTTCTTACAAAAGCTGAAAATGGAGATATCTATACGTCGAGCATGGATGTATGATAGGCTTCTTCCTGGTCGAAAGGGATATACCACTAAATTTTTAAATGGTCTTGAATAATTTATGGATTTTGCTTGCCGACAACCTAATTACTTAAGTGAAGGAAAAATAAGGTGTCCGTGTAAGCTATGTAAAAATGAGGCATATTTAACCCGAGATGAAGTAAATGTTCACATTCTTCGAAAAGGATTTACACCTAGGTATTGGTATTGGACATCTCATGGGGAAAGAATCCCTCGTACAAGTATGAATGTTGATGTTGATGTTGATATGCATTCAGTGCCTTGTAGTAGTCAACAATGGGGTTATGAAGATGGTAATATACACCAAGATACGAGGTTTGTGCAAAATGAAGAGGAACCTCCAAATATGGAAGCTGCCAAATTTTATGAAATGTTAAATTCAGCTCAGCAACCATTGTGGCCAGGATGTAAAACTACATCAGAGTTGTCTGCTGCTATTACGATGTTGAGTCTAAAATCTAAACACAACATGTCACAGGCTTGTTTTAATGATGTGATGAAGTTTATGAAAGAGTCAAGTCATCCTGAGAATGTCATTCCATCTAATTTTAGGGAAACAAAGAAACTTGTAGCAGGGCTTGGTTTATCGAGGATAAAAATAGATTGTTGCATCGATGGATGTATGTTGTATTACAAAGATGATAGTACTTTGAGGCAATGCAAATTTTGTGAAAAGCCTCGATATAAAGCACGCAATGTATCAAAGAAAAACTCTAAAGATGTTCCCTATAAGAGATTGCATTACTTGCCGCTCATCCCAAGACTACAAAGATTATATGCATCTGTGAGATCTGCAGAGCACATGAGATGGCACTATGAAAATCGTAGGGAAGAAGGTGTATTGTGTCATCCTTCAGATGGGGAAGCTTGGAAACACTTTGATAAATTATATCCTGAATTTGCCTCAGAACCTCGAAATGTTAGACTTGGCTTATGTGCTGATGGGTTTACTCCTTTTACCCAATCAACAATACCATATTCTTGTTGGCCTGTAATTGTCACACCATATAACCTACCTCCAGAGCTATGTATGATGACTCCTTATATGTTCCTGACTTTGATCATTCCAGGTCCACATAATCCAAAAGGAAAAATTGATGTGTTTTTGCAACCGTTGATAGATGAATTGCAACAATTGTGGAATGATGGTGTAATAACATATGATGCCTCAAAAAAGCAAAATTTTCGATTGAGAGCTGCACTGATGTGGACAATAAATGATTTTCCTGCATATGGGATGTTGTCTGGGTGGAGTACTGCTGGAAAATTTGCATGTCCCGTATGCATGAAAAAATCAAAAGCTTTCACACTGAAGCATGGAAAAAAAAATGTCTTGGTTTGATTGTCATCGCCAGTTTTTACCTCATAATCATGCTTTTAGGAGAAATAAGGATGCATTTTACAAAAATAGAATTGAGGAAAATGAACCTCCTTCTAGGTTGAGTGGTGAACAAGTGTGGCAAATGGTTTCAGACATTTCCAAGACAACAGAAGTTAGGATATGCAATGTTCCAGGTCGTGGTAAATCCCATAATTGGACTAAAAGAAGCATATTTTGGGATTTGCCATATTGGAAATACAATCTATTGAGACACAATCTTGATATTATGCATATAGAAAAGAATGTCTTTGAAAATGTGTTCCATACCGTTATGGATAATAAGGAGAAAACTAAAGACAATGTAAAGGCAAGATTGGACTTAGCAGAGTATTGTAATAGAAAGGAGTTATTGTTGAAAACAAATCCTAAGGGGAACTATGTAAAGCCTAAAGCCAAATTTTGTTTATCGAATGAACAAAAGAATGATGTGTGTGAATGGGTGAAAGGGTTGAAGATGCGTGATGGCTATGCTTCTAATATTTCTAGATGCGTAGATATAAAATCTACAAGATTGTTTGGGATGAAAAGTCACGACTGTCATATTTTTATGGAATGTCTACTTCCAATTGCTTTGAGTGTTCTTCCTGAACCAATATGGAAGCCCTTAACTGAGCTTAGTCAATTCTTCAAAGACTTATGTTCAACAGTATTACGGAAAGATCATTTATTGCAAATGGAACAAAATATTCCAATAATATTATGTAAGTTGGAGTGTATATTTCCACCAGCCTTTTTTGACTCTATGGAGCACCTACCAATTCATTTGCCCTATGAAGCTAGGATGGGTGGACCAGTTCAATATCGTTGGATGTACCCATTTGAAAGGTAATAATCATTTATATCTTTTTACATCAATATCATTGTATGATGTATATAACAATTGGTATTACATTTTTTGTACTTAGGTTTCTAAATAAAATTAAAAAAACTGCGAAGAATAAGAAAAGTGTGGAAGGGTCTATATGTGAAGCATATTTGTTGCAAGAGACATCCTATTTTAGTTCCCACTATTTTGTATCTCCTACTGGTGCAACTGAGGAAGTTCATCAAGACCACATACAACCTACTTTGTCTATCTTTAAACCTTTTGGACAAACAACTGGAAAACACAATGAAAGGTGGCTTAGTGACAAAGAATTGATGGCTGCCCAATTGCATGTTCTCTTAAATTGTAACGAGGTTAAACCATTCATTGAGTAAGTATCAAACACTATATATGTCAATTAATTCATCTAGCAATACTCATATCTAATTTAAATAAATATCTTGTGTAGTATATATGTACAGAGTTTAAAAGGTATGTACAGAAATATCAATGACGATATCATTGATAAACAAATAGAAGCTGATTTTCCACGGTGGTTTCAAGAATATGTAAGCATTACTTTAAACTAATAAATATAATACTATTTTTTTATTATGTTATTCAATGACAATTTTTATTATGTGAATAGGTAAGACAGAATCACCAACTCAGGTTACAAAATCCATACTTGTATGACTTGGCAAGAGGTCCTTTGAGACTAGCAAAGTCGTATCCAATTTATTTTGTGAATGGATACAAATTTCATACAATAGCTTGGGGTGAAGGTAAAACAACATATAATAGTGGGGTATGTGTTAGTGGAATTGGACATGATGAAGCCTCAAATGATTATTATGGTGTCCTTGTAGAGATTCTAGAGTTAGAATGGCCAAGTCAAGCACCAAAAAAGATAGTTTTGTTTTATTGCAATTGATTTGATCCTTCAAATCGTGGGATGAGGATGCACAAGCAATATAAGATTGTAGAAGTAAGAAAAGGGAGGAAATATGGAAAATTTGATCCTTTTATCTTTCCAAAAGCTGCAATTCAAGTTTATTATTCGCCTTATCCTGGGCGACAAAAGGATAAGGTTGGTTGGTTGGTAGTTATCAAGACAAAGCCAAGGGGTTTGTTGATGATAGACATAATCTAGAAGTTGCTTATCAAATGCATGAGTCACAAGTCAATGCAACAATTGAGGATGACCCAATTGAACACCTACGAGATGATGAGATTGATGGTGAAGAGGTTGATTTGCAAGTAAAGGATGGAGAAAATGATTTCATTGGTGAGGAACTTGAAAAAGAGTATGATTTCATGAACGATGAAGATCAGGAAGAGGATGCTTTCATTGATGAGGAAGAGGATGATGATTTCATTAGTGATAATGAAGAGAATGATGATTTCATTAGTGATAATGAAGAGGTTGATGATTTCGTTAGTGATAATGAAGAGGATGATGATTTCATTAGTGAGAATGAAGAGGATGATGATTTCATCGATGATAATGAAGATGAAGAAGATTGATGGTTTTTTTTTATTTGTTGTTTACTTTGGATGTTATTATTCTTGAAATACATTTTGTGCATTGTTATCTAATTTGTTATTTGTTGTTTTTTTTTTTATCTTATATTGCTTTGGATGTTATTTCTTATAAGTAGATGTCAGATTCTACTAAAAAGTTGAAAAAAAAGAAGCGTGCACAATTTCATATACCATTAATAATACCATCATCTAGCCTTCAAGCTTATGTTAACCAAGTCACTCAACCTCAAGTCACTCAACCTCAATCCACTCAATCTCAACCCCAACCCCAATCTACCCAACCTCAACCTCGACCCACTCCATCTCAACATCCACCTCCATCTCAACCACTACCTCCACCTCCACCTCCCCCTCCACCTCCACCTCAGACCACCCAATCTCAACCTCCACCTTTACCTCAGACCACCCAATGTCAACCTCCACCTCAAACCACCCAATCTCAACCTCCACCTTTACCTCAAACCACCCAATGTCAACCTCCACCTCCACCTCGGACCACCAAATCTCAACCTATCCCTATTCAAGTCCTTCATATGCATGAATACCCCATGGTCAATGAAGTTCCATCTTCTTCATCTAGTCATGTCAGTGAAAATAATAGTGGATACAAAATCTTGATATTTCCAAAAGGTGATGGGTAAGTCATTTTATTTTCTTATCATATATGAGTTTTAGTATTTGTTTTCTATATTATTCATCTTTTTTTTTTTTTTCAATAGGTTTGACCAACACAAGTTAGTGGTTGGAACAATTTCACAATCATGCGTAGTAACTTGGAAGAGGCAAAACCATCATGGAAGAAGTTATCAATGGATCAAAGAGACTCATGGTTTGACATATTTAAAGTAATTAAATTTCAAACATTTATTAAGAAGATTCTAGTATTTATAATATTTTTGAAAATGTGTCTAACTAATATTTTTTTTGTCAAATAATGCAGTCAAAATTTACATGGCAATCTCAATATGATGACATGGTGCGACGTAACTTTGAGAAAAGAGGTGCAGCTAAAATGACTCAACTAATGCAAGAAGTTCGAAAAGATTTAAATAAAAAACCAATTTGGATGGGAGACAGTGTCTGGGCACAATTGAAGGCACATTGGGAGTCTTCAAGTTTCAAGAAAAAGTGTGAAACAAATAGAAGAAATCGTGACTCTATGGATGGTGCATCTCTTCACACTGGTGGATCAATTCCACATCGTTTGCATTGGAAGAGAATGGTATTATTAATTGTTGTCATTTTTTATGTTTTAGGTTCCAAAATTAATGACAATAAAACTTCTTTTATCAATTACAGAAGGAGGCAAAAGGGATAGATCCATCATTAAGTGAGTTTTATTTTCGCACGCATCGAAAAAAGGATCAAAGTTGGATGGGTCCTCATGCAAAATCTACTTACGTAAGTTTTCATGTCTAGTGCTACCACAAAGACTTGCCATCATCTTATATTTTTTCCACCATTCCTCTCTTTATATGAAATTCAAATAGCTTTGAGTATACTATGTAGGTATTCATTATATTATGTATCTCTAATATTTTTCTCCTGGCTGAAATTTGTATGATGTAGGAGAAGTTTGAAAAAAGAAAATCCGAACTATCTTCTCAAAATTCAACATTTGCACCGGGAGAAGATGGAGCTGATAGTCAATCACCCATAGATCACATGCCTTCTGATTTTGATATATGGGTAAATGCAGTTGGAAAGAAAAAAGGAAGGATATCTGGACTTGGATCCGTAGGAAGAACAATGATTTTGTCTTCAAGTCAACCATCAAAGTCTTCTACTAGTTCAGGGGATATTGATTCTTTGAGGAGCCAAATTCAAAAATTAAATGAATCGCTGCAAAGACAAGAGCAAGATAACTTTGACATAAAACATGAGTTAATTGAGAATAGGAAACAAATGCGTACCTTAATGCAATATTTGGGATTTCTTGGTGGCTCTTCTTCTCATCCACCTTCATCTCCTCAACATAGTAATGAAAATGAAGACGAAGATTATGATGAAGATAGTGATCATACCAGATAGAATGGTGTTTGATATCTCACTTTATTTTTTGAAAGAGGTATGTAGCCTTAGTGTATTTTATTTGTATGGTTGATTGTTATTTCTCTATAATATACAAGTGAAATTTGACTAACAATTGACTCTTTGTCTTCTTTTATTATGATGTAGGATATGCTTCACAAGACATGATCCACAAGACATGGTCCACTTGGATCCTTTCTTAGGAATATGATTTTGCCTTAGAGGTTTTTTTTTGCTTGAACTGTTGAACCTTTAGATAGAGCTAACAACTACTTTGGAAATTTGGCTTCTTTTAATGAATTTGTAAATTTTAGTACTTATGAACTTGCTTGAGTTTTTATTTTTATTTTGATGTGGTTTATTGGAAAAATAGAGTATCTCTTACAGGTCTATAATTTGTGTGATTTGTGTTTATTGTTCAAAACGTAAAAATTAATTATGTTTTAAGACTTTCCATAAAATTAGAATCAGAAATATTTCTCTAGAGTTAGGTAATGATTACGTGTTCTAAGTAAAGGATGGTGTCCTGTGAATTAGAAATTTGATATTTCTAATTTGTATATACATTGTCATTAATAAAGTTTTAGATAGTGAATAATATTTATTTATAAATCCATGTTGACTCTTTATGTTTTGAGTTTCTTTTCTTTTAGATCTAAATTTTGTTTAGTATAAAAATGAAAACTTGTCATGCCTATTATTATAATATAAATTATCATGTTATATTTTATATTGAACAGTAAAGGAACACACCCTTATTATGAGTTTATAAAAACAATGAAGCACTTGAAGAAAATGCACTATTTTGGATGCTTTTGTACAATAAATAACTTGTAAAGAATATTATATAATTTATGTCATCTTAGAAGAAAAAGGAAAATTTTAATTTATTGTCCTATAATTACTTATATATATATATATATATGTAAGAGTTATTCCAAAAAAAAATTAATTAAGAGGAAGCAAGTTATTCCAAAAATAACTTTAAAAGTTAATCTTTTATTTTCATTAATAAATATTTTAGGACAAAAGAGAAATAATATAAAAAATTAGAAGTTAGCATTTTAAAAAATATTACAAGCTTTTAAAAAAATTATTTACTAAAATAAGTCTAACAAAATTTTTAGTTAATAAAAAAATTAAGAACTAGCTAAAATAAGACATGAAATATAATCAACTAATGTTTATATTCCAATGAATTTGCGAATTTTCCTGTGAATTTTCCCCCGAAACCTAAACACTTTCCTGCAAATTTAAATGGTAAGAAAGAAAATATTTCTTGGGAAATTTTTTTAATTTTTGTGAATTTTCCTGCGAATTTTCCTACGAATTTTACTACGAATTTTTATGCGAATTTTCCTACAAATTTTCATGCAAATTTTCCTGCGAATTTTTATGCGAATTTTCCTGCGAATGTTCATGCGAATTTTCCGGCGAATGTTCATGCGAATTTTCCTGCGAATTTTCATGCGAATTTTCATGCAAATTTTCATGCGAATATTCCTGCGAATTTTCATGCGAATTTTCCTGCGAATTTTCATGCGAATTTTCCTGCAAACTTTCATGCGAATTTTCATGCGAATTTTCCTGCGAATTTTCCTGCAAATTTTCCTGCGAATTGTCATGCGAATTTTCCTGCGAATTTTCATGCGAATTTTCCTACGAATTTTCCTGCGAAATATATCCGCAAATAAATTTCTTGCAGATTTATAATTCGCTAGAAAATTTTATCCACCAACGATTTTCCTGCGAATTTAGAATCGTAGAAAATTTCGCAGGAAACATGTTTCCTACGAAAATTTGAACAAAATTCGTAGGAAAATTCGCAGGAAAAAACACATTTCTAGTAGTGTAACATTCATCTTGCACAAAATAACAAAAGTAATATAAAGCAACACACCGACATGGATTCAAGGCTTGATGCAATGCTTTATAGAATATACGTACATATATACATGTTGATAAAAAAAAAATGAACATATACAAATGAACATATACATGAAAGAAACCGAAAGTGCTATAGCAGAGCCCTTATACTTATTTAATTTTGAGTTTGTGTTGTAGAAGGTCAAACACCTGTTCGTAGATCTTAACAATGAGACAGGTTCAATCATTTTGTAAGTGCAATTTTAGATATTTTTAAAAAAAATTAAAGATATGATAATATTTTAATGCGTGAACAGTAAATAAATTGTTTGAGAATGATCAAAGATATGGTGCAAATTAACTAATAATTTGCTATGAATTAGGTACGAATTTTGTATAAATTAACTAGGAATGACAAAATAATACACTAAAAAAAATTGTGACTTACTATAGAAAAGTGATCATCTTAACTATAATTTAGAATGTCTATTGTCGTTAGATATCAAGATCCTGAAAATCTCGATGCGTGTCTCGATATGTCTTTCTTTAATGGTAGAGCTAGGCTCCTAACTCGGCTAAATGGCGAAGTCGAGCTCCTAGCTCAGCTATCCGAGGTATGCTTGAGTACAGATGTCCTCGAGTCTCAAGTTCATTTTTGAAAACATGGAGACTTAGTTTTTCCCTGCTTTGGCACGAGGCGGTACCACATTGGGATGTGTGCACATTAATATGTCAGTTTAGCAGGCAGGCACGTATATGGAGTGATGCTTGGTTTCGTGTGTTGACACCCAATTTTGTCCTTCCCTCCCTAATTATAAAAAAAAAAAAAAAGTAAAAAGAAAGAAGAAAACGAAAAAGGGAGGCGTGCGAAAAAAAAAGCATCACACCCCTCCCCCCGCCTGCCACAAGTGGCCAGTAGCAGTCGGCAACTACTATGCGCCCCTTACTTTTCAAAAAAAAAAGTCACTTTAAGGCGACTCTCCACGTGAGAACAGGATTGCAAAAGAAATGTAGAGTTGCAACGGCCAAGAAAGAAACTTTGACAAGAGCTACCCTATTTAATGAAAGGATTTGAGAAGAGTCAAGACATTAATAGAGTTCTAAGATAAAGATCTCCTTAGAAGATTCAAGTGGAGGTGAAGCTAGCCTATAAAAAGGAGAAGTGGTGACAAAAAAAGGGAAGGGGGGAAACTCTGCTAAAATTTTTTTAAGTTGAAAGTGTTGATAGTGGAAGCACAAAAAAAAGGTGGATACGACGCTTCGAAAGCTCAGGAAAAGAGTTGGCAATATCGGAAGGAAGGAATGAGTCACTATCAACAGAAAGTCTCACGTTCAGGTACGATTTTGGTTATCCCACTGTTTTACATAAGATATAGCTCACTGATATCCTACTAATTTCCATGTGAATCCCCTGATTATTGTCAGGGAGGGCCAACATGTGGTTCTCCCCATTTATTGTAATTCTTTGTTATGGACGGCCAGCCTAATGACCAAGTCGGGTAGCCGGCCTCTTGTGTTTTCCATTTTGACGTCTCCATTTTAAGCCCCCCTAGTTTGACAATTGACCCTTGTTGGCCACAAACAACTCGGTCTCTCGGCCAAACCTGTCACACACCTCTCGGCCAAACACCTCAGTCGAACACCTCGGCCAAATGACCCCCAATCAGTCAAGTTGGCTAATTTAGTTAAGTCACATCCAGCTGGTAGATTTCCCCACAACGATACATCCATTCCAACATCTTCAGATGCCTATGAACAGTCCACCCTTTTCTAATCACATTCCAAGCCTTACCAGAACTACGTAAACTTTGACTTCTCCATTGCATTAGAAGATACATAGGAGTAAGAGGTCACTCTTGTCAAGTTTAAAAAAACCAAAAAATATACTCCTTCCCTCTTTTGTAAATATGTTCATTTGTATCTACGCGTGAAAGGTAAAAATTATAGTTTAGAAGTCTTAGCACGTTTCACGTATCTAGTTGAGGTAACCGTCTTAGGACGAACGTTATAGGGTGCTAATACCTTCCCTACGCGTAATGGACTCCCGAACTCGAAATCTGATTCCAAAGACCAATCTTATCCAACCTTAGGTTTTTCCGGTATTTTCCTTAAAAACGTTGGTGACGACTACAATCTCCTTGTTTCCTTCCTTGAACGAAACCCGAACTCCAAAACATCTACTTCTTGCCGACCGCATCACGGATAGGTTGCGAAAGCATGCTGGGGTCGTTTTGTATTCACCAATCGTTGTATCCAGCCCTTGGCATGCTTCAATCTCACCCCTTGATCTCGTAGACAACTCTATATAAATAGAATGCGTCTTAGGTGGGGACACGCAATACCTACTTTTTGCTTTCCTTACCTTTGCATCCTGCTTTGCATTGCCTTCTTGCTTTCTTTGTTGTTGTCCGACCTCCCTGCCTATAGGTACGCCGCCTCCATCTACCTACTTTTCCCCTTAATTTGAGCTCTAGAGATTCTTCCGCTAGGGTTGACCGAATGGTAGAGCCCGAGCTGCGTTTTATCGACACTTCGTTATCGAACTCGTCGTCGGACTCATTGTCGAGTTCGAGTTTGGGAACTGCCGATGTTAGCTCATTGAAGGTCATTGCTAGCAATGGCTTCTCTTGTCTTATACTACCTTAGTTGGACATCTATTGAGCATGTAGACAACAGTGTAAACCACTTCAACCCAAAAAAGTATTTTGCAAGCCTTTTCCTTTTAGCATTGATTCGACCATCACCATGACTATGTGATTCTTCTTCTCATAAACCCCATTTTGTTGGGAGAAAACGCAACTGTAAGTTATCACTAAATGCCTTCATCCTCACAAAATTTGTCAAACTCATGGAAGTTTTAGTCTTTGTCGCGATCGATTCTGAGTACTTTTATATGTTTCTCACTTTGCCGCAAAGTGTTTAGCTTTCCATACTTTATTAGTTGAAAACAATAACATGTGTTGTTTCCCAAGAAGACATCGTTCACAAGCTTCAGTACTTTCTTTCCATACTTTATTAGTTGAAAACAATAACATGTGTTGTTTCCCAAGAAGACATCGTTCACAAGCTTCAGTACTTTCTTTTAGGCATGGCATATCTCTCATCATATTCTTCTGATATTATAACTTCACAATCTGAGAGTTGGATTGGCTAAATCTTTGATGTCATAGCCATGAATCATCAACTTCTACTTTCATAGTAATGTTTATAGTATACTTGAAGCTTATTAGCAAACTTCTATTTCTTTTCTCCATTTTAACTTTGACGATCTCGTGACTTTTGTTATAGTTGTCATAGATTGTACATATATTTCCTTCGAAATGAAGAGCATAGTCTTTCTCCATCATTTCACCATGACAATGTCTTTTCCTTTTGTTTCCATCATAGTGTTGTCATCATAGTGTTGTTTCCCAATCGAACTTTGACTTTGACAGAGTTATCAATATCCTTGAACATGCTCCTATTTTTTGCCATGTGACTACTGTAACCACTATCCAAGTACCGGTTTCCTCTATTTCATCACTGGAATCTCAGGTGGCATAGAAAAGATGTTGCTCATTGTCATGTTCTTCAATGAAGTTAGCTTGATGCTTATTTTTGTTGTGGCAGTTCTTCTCTACATGTCTAAATTCCTTGCAATACTGACATTGTGGTTTTTCACGATGCTAACAATCCTTCTGCAAGTGACTTGTCTTCTTGCATATTACACATGGAGGATATTTACCTTGATTGTTCTTAGAGAAACTTCTAGAATTGTCTTTATTTCTAGAAATTTCTCCATGTTCTTTTTTTTGAAACCGTAATTTGAGCTTTGATTGAAAGACATTTTCAACAAAGTCTTGCCTATTCACTTTTTTCTCGTAAGCTTCAAGAGAGTTCATTAATTCTATCACCGATAAGGTTGACAAATCTTTGATTTGTTCAATGGTAGTTACAATTGCAACATACTTATGGGGAATAGAAATTAAAATTTTCTCAACAATTTTCTTGTAAAGAATATTTTCCCTATATGTTTTCATTTGACTAACTATTTCTTTTATCTTAGAATAGTATTCTTCTATGGTATGATACTCTTTCATTTTTATTAACTCAAACTCACATTGTAGAGTTTGAAATTTACTGGCGCATACCTTAGCACTTCCTTGAAACTCCTCCTGTAGAGTATTACATGCTTCTTTAGCACTTGTGACACCCATTATTCTTGAAAAGATTGTGTCAATTACCACCTGTTGTAGAATAATTAATGTGATTTAATCTTTCTGCTTATTTTTCTTCAACTCCTTCTTCTAAGCTACAATCAGAGTAGAAATATCTGTTGGAGCAATGAATCATTCTTCTACAATGTGCCATAATTATTGGGAGCAAAAGAATGTGTTCATTTTAATGCTCCAAAAATCATAATTTTCTCCAATGAAGATAGTGACAAGAGTGGATGATAGTTGAAGGATGTTAACCATGAGTTGAAAAAATATTGTGTGAATAAAATAGGATATAATGAGATTTTCTAAAAATAGTTGGGTGATATATTTATGCGTAGTAGATGATTGAAGGTTGCTTTGGTACCACTATTAGTATTTTTATAAACAAAATAATAATGAGATAGTACTGAATAGTGAATATTGTAGCACTATAAGTAAAACAGGTGAGATACAAAACTTTTAGATATTGATGTGTGTAGCTCTTAGTTTTAGAATACATCCTACAATAATTTTCAAAACCTATTTATAGTGTGATAAATGTGGTGATTTATTTTTACCTTGTTGTTTTAGAAAATAATAAAAAATTTTAAATTTTTAATTATTTACAATATTTTAGACATATTCTAAATTTTTCTTGAAATAATTCTAAACATATTCTAGACTTTCATTATATAATTCTAAGTATATTCTAAAATTTTCTTTAAATAATTCTAATCGGTTTATAGTATTGTTACGAACTTTCAAAAAAAAAATTGTACCAACTTTAACGATAAAAAACAACCGTTATTTAACAAAAATCCATCGACGTTCAACAAATTTACGCTCAATGAGAAGGCACAAATAGCAATAATGAATTGCACAAGCGTGAAAATAAGAGAGCAGAATTGGAAGCAAGGCACAGAATCATTTAGGATTTGAATGTTTCAAGTCCTTGCTGAATAAGAGAATTGAAATATTCAAATTGCCCACTTGTAAATACGAACCCAAGCTCTAACCCTCCTCCTTTTTCTCCACTTTCGGCCAAAAACACACATGCGATTAGGGGATGTAGCATCATCTCGACTTTAGTAGGTCTTCCAAATCCAAAGTCGGTCTCATAAACACCGAAAGTAGGAGACCCAGCAACTACCACCATCCTGCCCGACACAAACATCTTCCTACCTAATTCTTGCCAGTTTTCTGCACCTTTAAGAGGTTCACTTTTCATATCAGTTAATGCCCTTGCAATGGCCTTTACTGCCTTAACAAAACCACCTTCTCCCTTGAGCTCCTTTCTTTTCACCATTGTATGACATCTCGTGAAGCAGTTTCCAACGTACGTCGCTGGTATAGGGTACTCAAACAGATCTCTACAATCTGCTGGAAAACGGAAGTATTCTACTTCATCAGCATCATCATCTGGATATTTTGCTTTAACCAAACTAGCCCACACGAAAGCACACGCAACCACGAATTTTGATAGATATTGCGGGGCTTCGGATTCCTCGTTTTTTCCCCACTGATTAAGCACCCATCTTTTCATGCTCTCAATATCATCTCTTCCAAGGGTAATCGTTGCCTTAACACAGTCTTCATCACCACCCAAATGTTTGGGAGTTTGACCAAAAAGTTTGTCCTTCCAAGTTGATCTCTCTTCAAAATAGTCTTCTAAGAAGATGGCCTCGAGTCCCTTGGGGTCCTTCAACACTTCCCTATCAAAGCACGGTGGCGTGAAGTCAACTCCACCGCTTCCACAAATGGAAGACCAACACTTGATGAAATAACAACTACTCCTACCATCCAAGATCACGTGGCTATTCGTGATGGCGATGCAAAGGCCTTGGTTGGGGAAAACCGTGACTTGCAAAGCCACCAATGGGGAAACATACGTGTCATCGGGCGCGGTTGTGAAGGTCAACGTGGGAACTAAGTTACCCAAATCTTTGAGATTTTTGGGGTGGTTGGATGAGAGATGGTTGAAATCCGCTTTGGACTCGACGATGGTTAAGGTGACAAAGTCTTGATGGGTGCAGCGAATGAAGGGTTTGTGAGGTGGTGGCGGACAGAAGAGATTTCCAGCGAGAGGAAAGAAATGTTGAAGGGTGAGAGAGAGAGCGTGTTTGAGAGTGGGGAGTGTAGTTTCATAGAAAGTGTGTGTGGAATGAGGAAATTGATAGAAGAATAGGCGTTTCACATAAATAGGACGTGCATAAGGCAAGTCAAAGAATGATAGGGGAAGAGACGTGGTTGTGCTTGTGCTTGTAGCTGGAGCAACCTCAAATTTCTCAACAACCTTATGTCTTCTGGGCTCTGCCATTTAATTTGTTCAACGATATGCAAACAGAGAAGCGTAAGGTTATTCAAGTGAGGTAATGCATATATAGCATTCTCTTCTTGGTTGGCTTAGTTGTTGTATTCCAAACTGGAAGTTTAAACAAAAGCTACACAACACCAACCTGAAATTAAGTGTTCCTCCACCATATAGTCTATATTAATATTTATATGATATATTAGGTAAAGATTAGGTAGGATGGTAGATAAATAATCAATGTCTATTTTCTCCTATGTGAACACAAAGTTTTACTAATTATGCGGAAGTCAGAAAAATATAACGAGAGAAGATAAAAAATAGATAATTTCATGAAGCTTAACTGAAGCTTTTTAAAAATATAACTGAGAAAAGATAGAAATAGATTTACCCGCATTTTTACGTGAAAAAACTCTCTCGAAAAACCACTTTTATCTAGTCAAAGAAAAAAGATCTCCACTATAATAAAAATAATATTACAAAGTGTTTCTCTCAATCTGTAAGGATCTCTCAATGAATCTCACCCTCTCGGATGGTATACAAACATCTCTGTATATATCTCTCTTTCTCTCAGGGTTTATTCGGTTAGATGTGTCTCTCAATCTAATCTCTTCTCCTCTTATAAAGAGTAAAGAGAAACCTAGTAGGCTTGAGAGTATTGAATTTTTATTCACATATTTGGGAGACCAAAAATAACCCAATAATAATTATAGGTCTAACTATGTGAAAATAATTATAAATTTAATTCTATTAGCAGCGTACTGTACCTATATTTATAAACTAGAATCGGATAATATATATATATATATATATATATATATATATATATATATATATATATATATATATATATATATATATATATATATATATATATATATATATATATATATATATATATATATATATATATATATATATATATATATATATATATATATATATATATATATTCATGTGCAATTGAAAAAAAAAAAAAATCTTTTTGATTTCTCTTTTCCCTGTAATCTATATTAATATTTCTATGATATATGTAATCTATATTTATATGATATATTATGTAAAGATTAGTTAGGATAATAAATAAATAATAATTATATATTACCTAATAATTATAGGTATAGCTATGTGGAAATAATCCTGAATTTAATTTTATTAGCAGCGTACCATGACTGTATGTATAAATTAGAATCGGATAATATATATATATATATATATATCCAGAAAATACTTATATAACACTCCACGAGTTCCACAAGGCCGGTGCAAAAACATTTTGAAAAAATAAAATATTTCTGATTTCTCTTTTCCCGGTAAATCATTTCCGTTCCTGCCGGCAAAATAAAATAAACTGATCCATGTAAACACTCCACGAGGTGCAATAATAGTACTAGATGTGCAGGCACGGTTGTTTTTAATTAATAATAAATATATAAAATTTAGATAATTTTTTAAAATATTTTTATGTAGGTTAATTTTTATAATAATTATATTTAAATTTATATTAATAATTATTTATGAATAGATAATAATATAAAATTATTTTATAAAAATACTGTATTATCATTAAATTTTTTATTTTTAAATTAAATATAAAAGTATTTTTATTTTATTTATTATTACTTTTAAACATGGGAAACAAATTTTTGTAATATTTAAACAATAATACATTTAAAATAGTTATTAGTTATTAAAATTTTTATTTATTTTAAATTAATTTAAATGTTTGTTTTAAAAAATTTAAAACAAATTTGTTATTTTTTGTAAGGATCAATTTCATAATCCATGTTAATATATAAAACCAATCATTTTGTCAAAGTTAGCATTTTGTTTTAATTTTATTACTAAACAGTTATCCTATTTAGTTTGTAAAAAGTATTTATTAGTACATGTGCATAATTCTAAAACATTCTGAAATTTGATTCTTTTTCATGTTAAACCAATTTTAGTTTTTTTTACATAATTCTACACAGAAACGAAAAACGTAAATGAAAAGAATAAGATAATAATATGTTAATCCAATTTAGTGAGATAAAAAACACATTAATTTCATTTGCTCAAACAACAAAAATTCACGTGACCACCCAATTAAACAAAAACAATAACACAACAAAACAAAATAATAAAATAACACAAAACATAACAATAATAACATAGAAACAAGTAGGGTTTGGTTCAGTTTTAAGTAGAACTCGCTGTTACCTGTTTGATTATTGATAAAAAAATAAATAATACAGGAGCCAACAAAAGAAAAATTATATAAACTTAACACGTTACAATATTTAAATAGGTGGTGTGGGAACATAACACTACTAGAAATATACTATTTACCTGCGAATTTTTCTACAAAAAATAATTTGTAGGAATTTTTTGTGAATTTTATTACAGAATATAATTCGTAAGAAATTCCTATGAATTTTGTTACCAAAATATATCCGTAGAAATTTCTTGTAAATTTTGCTACCATTTCATCAATCATAGGAAATTCCTATGAAGCGTAAGGTTATTCAAGTGAGGTAATGCATATATAGCATTCTCTTCTTGGTTGGCTTAGTTGTTGTATTCCAAACTGGAAGTTTAAACAAAAGCTACACAACACCAAACTGAAATTAAGTGTTCCTCCACCATATAGGCTATATTATATTAATATTTATATGATATATTAGTTAAGGATTAGGTAAGATGGTAGATAAATAATCATCATATATTGCCTAATAATTGTAGGTCTAGCTATGTGGAACTAATCATAAATTTAATTCTATTAGCAGCGTACTATGCCTATATTTTATAAACTAGAATCGGATAATATATATATATTCATGGCCGGTGCAATTGAAAAAAATAAAAATCTTTCTGATTTCTCTTTTCCCGGTAAATCATTTCCGTTTCTGCCGGCAAAATAAAATAAACTGATCCTGTAAACACTCCCCGAGGTGCATTAATAGTACTAATGTGCAGGCACCCTGTCCGTACTAAGATGGTTGTTTTTAATTAATATTAAATATATGAATTTATATAATTTTTTAAAATATTTATAAGTAGATTAATTTTTATAATAATTATATTTAAGTTTATACTGAAAATTATTTATGATTAAATAATAATTTGAAATTACTTTATAATAGTATTGGATCATCATTAAATTTTTTATTTTTAAATTAAACAAAAAGTATTTTTATTTTATTTATTATTATTTTTAAACATGGGAAACAAATTTTGTTATTTATTTTTAAAAAAGAAAATGTTATCATTGCCTCTGAATGTGGGAAAATCAAAGTCACGTAATTTTTTTTATAAAGAAAACGTTTGTATGTTCATTTTTTAACTTTGAATGTTGTTTAAAAGACTTCCATGATCCATTGACATGAGACATAAAGTATATTCAAAGCGACTATTATTATTTTTTAAGATTTTTGTAATATTTAAACAGTAATACATTTAAAATAGTTATTAGTTACTAATTTTTTATTTAGTAAATAAATTTAGATGTTTTTTTTTAATTTAAAACAAACTTGTTAATTTCTTTGTAAGGAGAAATTTCATAATCCATGTTAATATATAAAAAATCATTTTGTGAAAGTTAGCATTTTGTTTGAATTTTATTATTAAACAGTTATCCTATTTAATTTGTAAAAAGTATTTATTAGTATACGTGCATAATTCTAAAACATTATGAATTTGCTTCTTTTTAATGTTACACCAATTTTTACTTTTTTACATAATTCTACACAGAAACGAAAAACGTAAATGAAAAAAATAAGATAATAATATATTAATCCAATTTAGTGAGATAAAAAAACACATTAATTTCATGTGCTCCAACAACAAAAATTCACGTGACCACCCAATTAAACAAAAACAATACCATCACAATAAAATAACACAAAAACATAACAACAAAATAACACAGGAACAAGTAGGGTCTAGTTCAGTTTTAAGTAGAGTACTTAATCTTATAAACTCGCTGGTGCCTGCTTGATTATTGATAAAAAAAAATAATACCGGAGCCAACAAAAGAAAAATTATATAAACTTAACACGTTACAATATTTAAATAGGTGGGGTGGGAACATAACATTCATCTTGCACAAAATAACAAAAGTAAAATAAACCAACACACCGACAGGAATTCAAGGCTTGATGCAATGCTTTATAGAATATACGTACATATATACATGTTGATAAAAAAAAATGAACATATACATGAAAGAAACTGAAAGTGCAATAGCAGAGCCATTATTCTTAATTAATTTTGAGTTTGTGTTGTACAAGGTCAGACTCGTGTTTGTAGATCTTAACAATGAGACAGGTTCGTTCATTTTGTCAATGTAATTTTATATATTTTAAAAAAAAAAGACCCAATAATATTCTAACACGTGAATAATACTAATAATGTATGTTGATGATGGGTCAAGACGACCTTTATGATGGATTATAAAGTATATTGGTGCAAGATGATATCCTTTGGAACAAAGGATGTTGGGACTACATATTCAAAAATGATGACTAAAGTCTGACGAAATGTTGAGAGGGATTGTCTAAGTGTATGCGGATGACATAGAAGATATAATTGTTGTAGTATAATCTAAATCTGAAAGTTAGTTACTGAAAGTTAGTTAATATGGTTACAAATACACATGGGTAACCATCCAGCTGTATGCTGTTGTATAAAAACTAATTTTGTATTGACTTGAATATGGTTTTATGAGAAAGCCTCTTTTCTCTAGTCTTGCATTCTCTTCATATGCAGATATGTGCCTAGCTTGCTCTAACATATTGGTATCAAGAGCTTGTGCATAAGACAGGGACCTGTGGAGAAAAGAAAAAAGGAGAAAAAAGGAAGCATCACTGTTGTTGAGAGCACTGCTGCAGGCGTGCTATTATGGCTACTGTGAATGCCATACCTGGAAATCTCCCTGTGTTTGATGGGAAAGGTTATGAAGATTGGTGCGTGAAGATGGACGCTATTCTTGGATTCCAAGAACTTGATGAAATCGTGAAAGATGGGTTTCAAGAACCTTCCAAGAATGCTTCAGCAGAACAGAAGGAGACCCATCGAGAGAACAAGCACTTAGACTGTAAGGCTCGAGTTCTTTTGCATCAATGCGTCTCTGCAAACGTGTTTCAGAAAATTTCCCAAGCTGCAACCTCGAAGCAAGCATGGGATATTTTGCAACAAGTATATGGCAATACTGGGAGAACAAAGAAGGTCAAATTACAACCTCTCAGAAGACAATATGAGTTGTTATCAATGACAGAGCAAGAAACCATCGCAGATTATTTTAATCGAATTCTGGTGGTGACAAACTCCATGCGAGCCTGTGATGAAGCAATGGCAGATTCAAAGATTGTGGAGAAGGTGCTCAGAACATTAACACCCAGTTTTGATCACATTGTAGTAGCCATTGAAGAGTCTAAAGATCTTGAGAAGATGACTGTGGAGGAGTTGCAGAACTCCCTGGAGGCACATAAGGAAAGGGTGGTTGAAAGAAAGAGTAATGATAAAGTTACAGAGCAGGCACTTCAAGCCAGAACCAGCCACAAGTCTAGAGGTCGTGGTGGTTGGAACAGAAGATGAAGAGGAAGACACAGAGGAGGAAGAAGTGGTGATCGAAATGCAGAAATACATGGTTCAACTTCCCAAGATCATAATCTTGGAAGCAATAGAAACGAGCAGCGTGATAATTTCAATTCTAGAGGAGGTAACTCTTTCAAAAGTCGAGGTGGTATGAGGCCCATTGACAAAAGAAAGATCCAATGTTACAATTGTGATAAATTTGGGCACTTTGCCCATGAATGTTGGCAGATTGGCAACAATAATGTTCATAGCAAAGACAAGAAGAATGATCAGGCACACTTGGCACAGGAGGAAGATGGATCTGATTCAGATCAAGTTTTCCTTATGGTAACCACAAGCAGTAAAGAAGACTGCTCTTCTTGGTATCTTGACACCGGGTGCTCAAACCACATGACAGGCAATAGAGATTGGTTGGTTGATTTCAATCCAAATGTCACCACTAGTGTGAGGTTTGCAGATAATAGCACCATCCTTGCAGAAGGTATAGGGAAGGTGATGATCACACGAAAGAATGGAAAGACAGCATATATGCATGATGTGCTGTATATACCTTCAATGAAAAATAATCTACTTAGCTTGGGGCAACTTCTTGAGAAAGGATTCACCATGGCAATGCAGGCAAACCATATTGAGATTTTTGATGATAAACAAAGACTAGTGCTCAAGGCACCACTATCCAGAAATAGGACCTTCAAGGTGAATTTAAGTACTGTTGCCATTCAATGCCTGTCCACTGTTAACACAGAAGAAGATAACTGGCTATGGCACTACAGATATGGCCATTTAAATTTTAAGAGTCTGCATCAACTAAGCAGCAAACAAATGGTGCTTGGAATGCCATCCATTCACTTACAACAGAAAAACTGTGAAGGATGCTTGATTGACAAACAACCCAAAAAAGCCTTCAAGACCAAGGCACCACAAAGAGCCAAACAACCTCTTGGAATAGTCCATTTAGACGTGTGTGGACCCTTCGATACTCCATCCCTTGGTGGTAATAGGTATTTCTTGACTTTTGTGGATGAATTTACCAAGAAGATTTGGATATATTTGCTAAAAGAGAAAGGTGCAGTGTTTTCGCTCTTTGTGAAATTTTGCACCTCAGTTGAAAGACAATCTGGATTGAAGATAATGATCCTTAGAACAGATGGAGAGGGTGAATATAACTCTAAGGAATTCAAAGAATTCTATGAAGCTAAAGGAATTGAACATGAGGTAACAGCTCCTTATACACCTCAGCACAATGGCTTGGCAGAAAGGAGAAACAAAACCCTACTGGATATGACCAGGTGTATGATTAAAGGGAAAGGACTACCAAATTGCTACTAGGGAGAAGCTGTCACCACAGCAGTATATGTTTTGAATAGATGTCCCACCAAGAGACTTCAATCTGTAACACCTGAAGAAGCTTGGACTGGGGACAAGCCTATTGTGAATCACCTGAGGATTTTTGGGTCTCTTAGCTACAGACACATCCCAGATGAAAGGAGAAGAAATTTAGATGATAAGAGTGAAACTCTGATCCTAATTGGATATCATCCAACTGGTGCATACAAACTTTACAACCCCTTGAAGCAGCAGGTGGTGATTAGCAAAGATGTTGTGATAGATGAAACTGCAGCCTGGAAGTGGGAAAATGAGTCTAAAATTCCTGATTCATATATTCTTGAGGACAACCCAAGAACCAAGGATGTTAACCCTGCCAGCTCAATACAACCTCCTGTAAGAAGGTCACAGAGAACAAGATTTCCCTCCACAAGACTTGCAGATTATGAACTATACAGTAATAGTTCAATCTCTGATGATGTTCAAATGGTACATTTCGCTTTTATGGTTGACACTGAACCTATACATTGGAAGCAGGCCCTGGATATTAGAGAATGGAAGGCTGCGATGAAAGAAGAGTTGGATGCTATAGAGAAAAATAGAACTTGGAAACTGGTTGATCTGCCACATAATAAACATCCAATTGATGTGAGGTGGGTGTTTAAAGTAAAGCTCAAATCAAATGGTTCAATTGCAAAACACAAAGTCAGGCTCGTTGCAAAAGGATTCCTTCAGAAACAAGGAATTGATTAAACAGAAGTATATGCTCCAGTTGCAAGAATGGAAACAATCAGACTAGTAATTGCTATTGCCAGTTCTAGAAATTGGACCATATGTCAGCTTGATGTCAAATCTGCCTTCTTGAATGGCCCATTAGAAGAAGAAATATACATCTTGCAGCCACCTGGATTTGAAATAAAAGGGAAGGAATGCAAGGTATACAAATTACTTAAAGCTCTTTATGGCCTCAAGCAGGCCCCTCGAGCTTGGAACAGATTGATTGACAATTTCCTTAGCAAACAAGGATTTGTGAAATGCAAAGTAGAGTTTGGTGAGTATGTAAAGGAAATTCAGCACAAGAACTTGCTATTGGTATGCCTGTACGTGGATGATCTGATCATTACAAGAGATGTGAATGAGGAAATCGAGCAATTCAAAGAAAAGATGAAGTCAGAGTTTGACATGACAGACCTTGGAATCCTGCATTATTTCCTTGGTTTTGAATTCATGCATACACAGAAGGGAATTTTTCTACACCAGAGAAAATATACTGGTGAGGTTCTGAAACGCTTTAATATGGAGAATTGCAACACAGCTTCAGTACCCGTGATGCCAAACTTGAAATTAACAAAAGAACAGGATGAAAAGCCAGTTGATGCAACTTTATTCAAACAGATTATTGGCTCACTCAGATTCCTATGTAACAGCAGACCCGACATTAGTTAAGGAGTGGGATTGCTTAGCAGATTTATGGATAATCCTCGAGCTCCTCATATGACTGCAGCTAAGCAGATCCTGAGGTATCTCAAGGGGACAAGTGATTTTGGTTTATTATTTCCAACAAGGAATGATCAAAACAGATCATGCATTGAAGCCTATTCTGATTCAGACTGGTGCGGTGATAAGGTTGAGAGAAAAAGCACCTATGGATACTTGTTTAAGTATCTGGATGCACCAATATCCTGATGTTCAAAGAAGCAAAATGTGGTGGCACTCTCCTCTTGTGAAGCTGAATATATAGGGTCAGCTGAAGCTGCTTGTCAAAGTTTGTGGTTGGAAGCCCTGCTCGAGGAGATGAAATTACAGTATGAAAAGGCAGTACAGATGTATGTTGACAATAAATCAACCATTAGCTTGTCAAAGAATCCAGTTTCTCATGGAAAAAGCAAGCACATCGAAACTAAATATCATTTCCTTATAGATCAAGTAAGTAAAGGAAATCTGAAAGTTAGTTACTGAAAGTTAGTTAATATGGTTACAAATACACATGGGTAACCATCCAGCTGTATGCTGTTGTATAAAAACTAATTTTGTATTGACTTGAATATGGTTTTATGAGAAAGCCTCTAGTCTTGCATTCTCTTCATATGCAGATATGTACCTAGCTTGCTCTAACAATAATAAGGTTGGAGATAGTGTTGAATATTAAAAAAAATGTTCTCAATTCACTTTTGACAATACAACTACATGTGTTTGAATCCACTCAAATGTACGTTTGGAATTTCCTCAAAAAGATTTCTTCGGATACATGTTAATTAATAGGGGATATATGCAAATCCAAAAAAGTGAAAACTAGTAGTTTTGGATATGCAGAGTTTGAGTAGAAAAGTCCAACAATTAACTGATCAATTCACTGTTCTAAATCAGTTTATGATGAAAGAAGCCCACAAGTCTTTTTCTCTTTATCAATGGTCAAAGAAAGGTAAGACAATTCATAGAGCGAAGAATGTGAAACATCCTGCCAAGAATTGAAAAATTGTTAGTCAGCCTACTATAATGTCATATTATTACGGTTTATTTCAAACTTTAGATTATTTCAGATTTATTAGAATCAATACAAATAAAATATATTAAACAAAAAAAGAATATTACACTGATCATAGTCCAATCCCTTTTCGTTTCTCAAATTAAAAACTTTTTTATTAGATCATTAAGATAGAAGTGATGAAGTTATTTTAAAGGGAAATTAGTCAACTTTACTTACCATTTTTACTTGATCCATCACGGAATTGAAAAACTTGTGTAACATGAGTAAAAATTTTATTTTCTTTAAAATAGAAAATACAATGAGAACAATATTTGAATTTAAAATCTTATGTATATATAATTTAAATTAAACCAATTTAATATATAATAAAAAATTTGATTAATATATGATTGATTTAATTTTATCTTAAACTTAAATCAATTCATCCCATAAACACTCTTTAATATTTTTTAATAACAGAATACTCTTTAAAATTAGCATTTTACATTCTCACTTTATACATTACTTATATATTTAAGTAGCACACATTTAATGATAATGTTTGTATTTTGAGTTTTTTTATGATTTCATTTTAAATTTTTACTCATCAAATTAAATATTACAAGGAGTGATTAACTTTATAAAATTTGACCATATAATATATAGTACCATCACTATATGGGGAGCAATTCTAGAATCAAAACAAGATTGTGACTAGCATGTATAGCTAATTAAAACATATATATATCAAAATAATAAATCAAAATTGGTCAAATAATCTCTTAACTGCATCTTTATATATTAGATAAATTCTTACTAAATAATAAATTAACTTTTCTTAAATAAATTTTGTAAATTTATTTGACATAGTAAGGAAAAACAATAACATGCGATTTGTTTACGTTGATGATTTTATAATTGTATGAAACATTGAAAATGTGATTGAGGGTTTCAAAAAGTATCTTAATACTTGTTTTTATATGAAAGACTTGAAAAATTAAAATTATTTTTTAAGCACTAAGGTAGCTAGAGGACTACAAGGAATTTTCTTATGTCAGTAGAAGTATGCTTTGGACATAATCTTACATATAGAATTATTGGGCACAAAACTAGTTGATTTTCTCTCAAAAAAAATTATAGGTTGGCTCTTGCTAATGGCAGTATTTTGGAAGATCTAGAGCACTACCGTTAGCAAGTTGGAAGGCTCACTTATTTGACTATTTATTGACCTAAACTTAGCTACTTTATTCATATATTAACTCAATTTATGCAATGTCCTTGGTAGGATTATTAGGAAGCTACAACATACATAGATCATTATTTGAAGAGTAATTTAGGCCAAAGGATCTTTCTTCGTTTTGATAGTGACTTAAAGTTATATGCCTATTGTGATTTAGATTGGGCAAGTTGTCCTCTTACTCAACACTCCTTAACATGATACTTTGTGTTTTGGAGAAGATATCCTATATCTTAGAAAACCAAAAGCAAGTTACCGTTTGTTTCTCATTAGGAGAAGCAGAATATATATTTATAGCTACAATAATTAGTAAGTTAAAGTGGCTTAGAGCTCTCTTGGTTGATTTGCAAGTACCTCATCCCCAATCCATAAGACTCTTCTGTGATAGTCAAGTAGTTCTCAATTTGGTCTCTAAGATTAAGGTTCTAGTTTCGTTATATTTTTCCCTCTTTACCTCAACTTATATAATTCTCTTACCTTGTCTTTGTGCGTTATTGAATATAATTTTTAATACTATTAAGGGACTTAGTCTAGCACCCCTAATATTCTTTACCTTAAGATGGTTCCTATTTAGTCATTGATCATTTAGAAACACATACTTCAGTAAGCTAGAGGTCCATAAAAACTACTATTGCTAGTTGAATCAAGAGCCTAGGGAAAATGTTGATCATGCAATTCCTCTAAACCCAACTATCCTATAGTTCCACCAACTAGTTAAGGTGTGATCGCCTCTAACTAATTGATTATTATGCATGAAAGACTTGTTTATAAAGTATGCAATAGGATAATTCAAGCAATGAAGAAAAGTAAAAAATTACATTCAAAAGAATAATCAAGAGTTCCAAACACAACTATATCATAATCCTTAAAAAAAAATAAACTTAACTACTCATACACATGATGAAAAGATAGGCAAACATAATTAAAAAAGGAAAACTAAAACCCATAGAAGCTTGAGGTTTCACTCCTTTATTCTATGTCACACTTTCTATCTTATTTTTAGGTGTCTTTCAAGAAGTATCGGTAGCGAGGGATCACTTAGATGGAATGAGGTGATGGAATATGAAAGAATGGAGTGGAATGACATATATTGAGAGTGTCAAGTGTGAGTTTTACAACCTCCAAGTTGTCTTTTTTTTATATTGTGCGAAATGGACCTTTCTAAGGGTTTGGGCATGAGATAAAATAAAATAGTATGGAGATAAAATAAAATGACATGAAGATTAAATAAAATAACATAAAAGATAAAGATAGAATAAAAGAGAAGGATAAAATAAAATAAGAGATAAGGATAAGATAAAATAAAATAAGAGATAAGGATAAGATAAAATAAAAGATAAAATAAAATAAAAGATAAAATAAAATAAAATAAAAGATAAAATAAAGATAAAAGTTACACGAATGTGTTGATGATCTTCCATGACTTCATCTTTTTTGTGTCAAAAGTCTTGATTTTTATCGTATTTTCTTTTTTAGTTTATAAGTCTGTGTTGCATTAATCCCAAGAAAAAAATGTGAATTATGCATTGTATTTATAAAGAATATTCAGGATTTTACCCAGAAAAGATACAACATTGTGCAAAATTTTGGTTTATCAATATGTTGAAAAACATTGTTATTGATATTATTGTTAATGGTTTTACATCTCCATATGTTTAAAGAAGCCACTTTCTATGAAATTTGTGTATTTTGTTTTATAGGTGATAGACAACAATTTTATGAGTAAAAAAAATATTTTGTCAATAATAAAATATAACATTGAAGTTGAATGAAGAAAAAATTTTTGTAAGAAACATATATATTATTTTTTTATATTTTTTAAGATTATGTTATTCATTTCATGTAATAAGACATACCATTATTAATAAAATTACCGGTCTATTTTTTTATAAAATATATATTTACATTTTAAAATACTTTATATATATATATATATATATATATATTGTGTTGCCCAGGATCCCTAGCATGTTATAAAAGACTTTCCCTTCTATTTCAAATTCAATTTTATTTGTTATTTTGAAAATCTTAATTCGTAATTGACAATCATTTAGGATCTATTTCCTATTTTATTATTGCAAATATCGAGTTTAAAATTAAATATTATCATAAAAATATAAGAAAATTTTTTATAAACAAATAATTTTAAAGAATTACGTGGCCTTGAATTTCTTATTGCACTAAAGAATATATATAGGTGAAAACCAAACTGTTGGGCCAAAACTAATTTTTCATAATTTATTTTTTTATTATAAATAAAATTTATTCATCAATTTAAATTTACTATTTTTAAGGGGTAAAATAAATATTGTTAAAATGATCTTAGTTTTGCATATTTAATTCGAGATAAACATTTTTACGATGGAATGTATGATGTTAATATATATATATTTTTTTAATGAACTCCCAGATACTAAATTTTATTTTAAAAACTATCTTCTTTATTATAATTCTTTGCAATGTGTCTTACGTAGACGTAGGTGGTAACTCCATGCTCTTTTTTAAATATGTTCATCTTTTTACTCTTGTCACAATCCTAATAATCATAACAACGATGATGTTTTTGTTTACTGATGATATAATTTTTTATACTGATAATACATATAAATTAAACTTAAATTTATATCAGATAAAAAAAATGTTGAATGACATTTTCTTAAATTTCAAAAATATAATTATTAAAATTTTTTAATGTATTTGAGTAAAAATATTATATTATTTAATTTCTTATAATAATTAGACTCAATTTTTACATACAAATCCAATATACATATCAGGGTCTTATCACTACAAGAATATTTTGATTTTGCTACTAATTTTAGCTATCATTTAAATTAGTAGCTAAATTCTAGCTAATTAACTATTAATTAACTAGAGAATTATTTTTTCTAGTTAAATTAAAGTTATATTCATTTATAATTCTTATTATTACAAATTAACTAGAAAATAACTATAAAATTTAAAAATTTATTACAAATTAACTAAGATTATTTTTCTAGTTAATTTGCTAATTATTTCATACTACCATTCAATATTATAGTAAATTTGTAGCTAATTATTTTTACTAAAAATTAACTACAAAATAACTATTAATTTTAAAATTAACCACAAAATTATTTTGTGACAAATTTTAAATTTTCTAGTAGTATATGGACTAAGAATTTTACACCTTTATTTACCCAATTCTTGTATAAGAATATTTTCCGCGGTGTGACTGTCTCTCTATTCAGTAAGTTGGGATGTACAGCGAAAGGAAAAGAAAGAAAGAAAAATTAATAGACGTAATAAATAATAAGGAGAGATATTAATAAAAAAAGAAAATGAGATCAAAATAAAAAAGAAAGTAACTATATGTTTTAATATTTTCCTGCTCTTACTCGGCAGCAGAAAAATCACGTTACCCAACTTTCTCATTTTACAATGAACCATTTATTCAAAAGTCAAGTATCCAATTTTCTACCCTAATAAAGTTGTTCCAAGGCCTCCTTCATTTTAGTGGAAAATGTATAATAGGCCACTGTCACTCAAAGAATCCTGTGCATGCTCTTTCTTTCACCTGCATGCAATATAAGGAAATAAATTAATTCAGAAAATACAGCCTATGACTTGTACAGCAGTGTAACCACAGACAAGACAGAGACCGCACAGCAGATATCATTTTCCGTAGTTTTGTACTTTTGGTAGCATCTCTCTTCACTTCTGCTACATCATTATTTTTTACTTTAATTTCTTATATAAAATGTGATATTATTAGAGAAAGATAAAATAAAGATATATTGTTCTACAATATAACATGAGTGTAAAAATAATTGACGTAAACATATTATGGTTCAAAAAGTAACATGATGTGTTTACTTTATTTGAAAATGTCTAATTTCCTTTTAAGATTATTATTTTATTTTCATTAAAAAAAATAAGGGAAGAAATGCTGATCCCATTTTAAAGTTATGATTATATACTAGGCACCAAACCGCAATAAGAATACTCGACCAATATAGCGAACACTATCTGCTAGAGGATTCATCTCTAAACCTACGCGAATTCATCATTTAAACTGTTGAAGTATATATGTGTCTGGAAACGTGTTGAAATTGTGCGTAATTCTATAGAATCACGTTAAGCTACTGTTAGTAATTAACTTCTAGTGAGACGCAATAGACGTAACATGTGTTTAGATTTACCTCAATTACTTACGTTTTAGCTGAAATTCACGTTAATTTCGTGGAAAAAATGTAGAAGATCGTAATTAGCTGCTGCCAAGTCTGTAGATCCACACACGCGGGAAATGAAACTGGACGTTTTAACTTCTTTTAAGAACGGTACTACTCACTTTATCAGCTTCTTAAGAATTATAAACACATCACTCTAGCTAGAATGTTTACTGGATCAGAAAAAACTACTAACACGCACACAAAAATTGAAAAATACAGGTTGTGTCCGGGTGAATGCATGATTCCCTCAGAATTTATTTATATTATTGAGTTTCTCTTCTAAGATGTTGGTGAACTTATTCATCCGAATACTTTCAAGTGCCAATCCAACTTCAAT
Source organism: Mucuna pruriens (assembly GCA_025330945.1). Classification (NCBI taxonomy): domain Eukaryota; kingdom Viridiplantae; phylum Streptophyta; class Magnoliopsida; order Fabales; family Fabaceae; genus Mucuna; species Mucuna pruriens. Next base: position 1,269,327 of record JAENHJ010000042.1, on the reverse strand, counting down.
TCCTCCTTTTTCGTCTCTATGATCAGAAAGAGAAATTGATCTTGAGAATTCAATATGCGCTGCTTCAGATTTCTTAGGCTTACCCCATCCAAAATCAGTTTGGTACACACCCAATTTTGGTGACCCCGCAACTACTAGCACAGAATTACCTTGTTTCCAAAATTCTTTATATGCTGACACCAACATTTCAGCCTTCCTCAAAGCATTCCTCTTCAAATCTCTAATTTCCCTTTCAATAGAATTTGCCACCTCAAGGATCCCATTTTCTCCCACTATCTCACTCCTCTTGACTGCCACAATGCAAGAGGCTAGACAATTCCCAAAGTACATTGAAGGTAACGAAAATTCAGGACGATCGCGACAATCTGCTAGAAACACCAAATAGCACAGTTCATCAGAATGTTGTACTACACAATTGCCTTTGCTCTCCTCTGACCCAATCATGCAAGTCCAAATCAAGGAGCATGTCACCACAAAGGTTGATATGTGCAATGTCTCAGCAATGTAGCTGGCACATTTAAGAGAGACGCATTTCTTGAGTTTCTCAACTTGTTCACGACTAAGTATAACGGTGAAGCGAACCTTGTTAGAGAAAACATCTCTCACGAACTCCATGCTTTTTGAGTCATAAATTCCAAATCCTTGAAAGTAGAGGAGCTTAAGCCCCTTCGGGTCTTTAACTCTGTCCCTCTCGTGTGAAGGAAGAGACAAAGAAGATTCAAGGGAAGCCAAGTCCCCTCTTGCCTTGCAAAGAGAGGCCCAAAACTTGATAAAATGATGAAGCGATTTGCCATCCCCAGCAAGGTGGTTGAACGTGAGACAAATGCTGAAGCCAGAGTTTGGTAGAACCGTGACCTGAATGGCCATGAGAGGGAGCACACGTGTGCCATCTTGCTCAACACGTGGGGAAGACAAGGTGGGAATAAGAGGGTGCCAATTTTGAACGTCTTGTGGTGAATGAGATGCGAGGAGGGTAAAGTCTGCGGCGGACTCTGCAACGGTGAAGGAGAGAGAGTCTCCGTCAAGGTAACGGATGTGAGAGAGGTGGGGTTGTGGCGGAACGATGAGGTTGGCGGCGAAGGGGAAGAAGTGTTGGAGAGTGAGAGAAAGAGAGTGTTTGAGAATGGGAAGTGCTGTTTGGAGGAAGTGATGAGTGGGATGGGGAAACTTGTAGAAGAAGATGCGGTTGATGTGGGGGCTGCAAAAAAATGGAATGTCGAAGAAAGTAAGGGGAAGAGTGGTGGAGGGGAGGGAGCCTGGCGGTGGACCAACTTTGCATTGCTCTAACATCTTCACTGCCTCATCATTAATCTGATTAGCCATGTAGATAGTGAGAGAATACTAGCTGTTGCTGGAAGCTAATGTAGCATGTTTAATAATGGAATATGATGTGTATTTAAACACATTCTTTCTTTTTTACTTATACCCCCTCTCTTTCATTTTGATTTTATTTTTTGTAAATTTTCCAAAACTATTTTTTTCAGAAATTAGTTTCTTAATCGTATTTTTAATTGTTGATACAAATAGTGGAATTTAATTTTTAAAGTATATTAAATACAATTGGGAAACTAAATTCCAAATTTTCAGAAGTGTGAAATTCTGAAAACTGATTTTTTTGAAATTTCGGCGTATCAGCTTAGATGACTCGGATGGCCAACCCCACACATGGTAATAGCGAATTTAGAATTTTAAGAATACGTAAAAATTGAAAACAAAGTAAATATATAATTTTAATTGAGAACACAACAAAAACAACCCTCAGGTAACGATTGCCATTTTGCCACTCTCAATGGAAATAGCCAGCTGTCACTCGTTTCATTTTATGGCATCACACCGTAGCTAGCTGTGCTGCTTGCGGCATGCTTGCATGTATACTCAAACGTGGCAATCTGTCAAAAATGACGGTGACTTATCGGGCAGCCTTATACATAATTTTAAATGATATATTTCAAACTAATTTTTATATAATATATAATTAAAATTTGATGGATTTAACCGACATCATTATATTTACACAACTAAAAATTATCTATCTATAAATAATGTTCATATATTTGATTATTAAATAGAAATTTACTGAAATTTTTTAAAATGGAATTAGTCTTTATGAGTTAGAGGTACTTGTGGGAGACTAATATATATATATATATATATATATATATATATATATATATATATATATATAAAATTAAGTTTTATTAATTTTATAAATTAAAAATTTAATTACATATTATACTAAAATTAGTTACAAGTGTAGTCACAATATTATCCTATCATAATTTTTATTCACAAAATTTAAACATGAAATATTACTTAAGAGATTTAATTCTAGTATTTTTTATCAATATAATATTAGATGCAAATTATAATATAATATCATAACATTATATAATATAATAATATTATACATGTAGATAAAACGATAGTTTAGAGTTTAGGGTAAGATTTTGAAAACATAAAACCTAAATTTTTGTACTTAAAATTCAACTTAATATTGAATCAATAATGTAACTATGATAAACTCTACCCTAAAATAGGTCATATGTAGGGAGTGAATATAAGTATAGGGTGTTTTTGATAAAATCATGATAAAGTTATAAATTAGGTGCTAAGAAGTCAAAAGATTGCAAGCTAGTTAATTAAATTGAAATTTGAAAGTTTTTTTTTTATGATTATCTAATAAATTAGTTGATAAATATAAAATAATATTAATATAAAATAAAAAAAAAGATAAAAAATATTTGAAGTATATTAATAAGGACAATGAATTGAAAAACGAAAAAATACTAGTTGATTAATTATAAACTAGTTAAAATAATCTAATAAAATAAATTAAAAATTACTAAAATAAATTCATTTATTAAATAAGTATATTTTAATCAAACTAACTTTTAAATCAACCAAATAAAGTTATAAGCTATTAGAATTACTTGTCAAATTTTCTTAGGAAAAAAATCACTTGTAAAACATACTCATATCTGACTCAATTAATTTTATTGAGTTAAACTTAACTTCTCTCTAAACTAATTTAATTCCTATTTAGAATTACCTCTACATATTATAATGGTTATTTTATTATATAACTATTCACCACACCTCAATAGAGTTCGAAAAATGGGTTGGATTTGTAGGGCTATCTCGAGCTTGCTAATAAAAGTGACAACTTAGGCTTTAAATTCGGATGCAGAGTTTTTTAGTCTAATTTGATGAAGTTTGTGTCATAATTGAGCTTGAGTCGAGCTAACCTAATTGAGTTTGAATTATCTACTTTTTCCTATTTGTTATAACTTGGATGTATTTTGACTTGACTTTGATTTGACTTTTAAGTTGACTTTTGAGTTTGTCACAAATTACTCATTATTAAAATGATATAAGATATTTAAAATTCTTGTTTGTTTGACATAGAGCTTAAAAAGACTACAACCTACATAAGTCTGAGCTTAGACTTTAATTTAGAGGCGCACGTTTAATATAAGCTTTTTAACCCGACATGCTATGATCTAACTTGCAACCTACAATAGGTTGAGTAATTATTTTACCTACTCTACACCTCAAGAAACTTGTGAAAGATCTCCAACATTTTAAAAGTATTTTTGTACGTGATTGTATTACATTTAAATTATCAATTAGTATATCTTAATTGGTTTAAAGCTTAGTTCAATATTTTTTTTAGTAGTTGAAACTAATTAGTTTGATTAATTTTTTAAATGACTAAAAATCACTAATTTAATTCAAATGGTAATTTTCCATAAGTTGGTCTTTAAAATTAATAAAAGATCAAACTAGTTCTTGAAATTGTAATTCATCGATCAATTTAGCCCCTTAAATTATAATAGACAACTAAATTGATCTCTTAAATGAAAAAAATAGCAAAATGATTCCTAAAATGATAAATTATCAATTAATTTAATTCTTAAAATTTTAATATTCATTCAAATCAATTGTTAAGTTTAAAAGAATAATTATACTTTATACCTTGTAATTTAAAATTTTACAAATTTTGCCATAATTTTTTTATATATTTTACTTATTTAGTTTATATATAAAAATATTATATATAAAATGATTACTGCACTTTACCTTCCTCAAATATATGTTTATATTTATTATATAAAAATATTAAAAAATTAAGATGACAAATATATTTTTAAACATTTTTTATTTTAGTTATATAAATTTATAAATTATATAGATTTATTTATAAAATCATATAAATAATTTAATTGTTAAATTATATAATATCATATAAATTTATTGATTAAATATTTTTATTTCTAAATAACTACTTTGTAAATAAACGGGTGAAAATATATAAATAATTTATAAATAATAAATAATTTTATATATTAAATAAATAATTTTATATATTAAATAAATAATTTTATATAATTAAAATAAAAATATTTAATAAATAATGACTTTAGTGACCGTAAAAATTTAAAAGGAGGAGATAAGTTTATCAATTTATATAAATTTAGGACCAAAATGAAAAAAAAAAAGTAAGAATAAAGTTTGAAAATTTTAAAATTAGAAAATAAAAATTATGATTAATCATTTTTAATTTTACGAATCAATTTAATTAATTATTATAACTTCAAGACTAAATTGATTTCAAATATTAATTTGATTATTTATTATAATTTTAAAAATTAAATTGATTAATAATATATAATTTCAATGATTATTTTATTATTTTATTATTTTTTGGACCAACTTAATTCATAATTATAATTTTAAGGATTAAATGGGTAATTCACTCTTTTAAATTAATTAAAATTATTTGTTGCAAACGGAATCGTCATGGAAATAAAATAAGGAAACGTTTACTTTGATGAAAAGTATAATAGTCACTGAAATTTGTTTTTATTAGAAAATATATTTGGAAAAAATCTAAAAAACTATCTTGAACTAAAAAATGGATTCAAAAATTAATTATACACAAGAAAGATATTAACGAGCAATAGCATCTATTTTAAAAACAAATACTCATAATTAACTTAATGTATACAAATCATGATTATCTTATCATTTGCTTATAAAATTATTTAAAACCATATATAAAAATAAATATTAAAAATATATATCACCAATATATATATATATATATATATATAAAAGAAATGATTATTCGTTAAGAAAACTAGAACTTAAATTTATAATATAAAATTTGATAATTTTTTTAAAGTTTAAGAGAGGAAATTCTAGTACATTAATAACTTCTAATTACATGTCTTCAAAATATGTAGTTAGACTTTAATAGTTACACATTAAACGTGTAAAATTATTTTAAATTATCAAACATAAGCTATTTTCTCGTGTACTTACGAGTCTGTTGAGTTTTGATTATTTTAAAGACTCTCAATATTTACTATGTAATTGTTAAACAGGGGACAAATAGACAATGGATTTTGATTAAGTATTTCACCTTAATGACCTTGTTAACGAAGATATATTGTATATAAATATATAAAAATTAAAGCATATAATAAAAAAATATAAAAGTTAACTTGATAGGTTGAGTAGTGATTAATGACATCATTATGTTTCATGATTGAGAGATGATCTATCTTGTAAAAGTAGATTTTGGAATGTGCAAAAAATCCATTGAGTCAATGAGTAGTGGAGATCTACAGAGCAAGTTTTTATTTCAGTGAGCTAAGAGAAGTCCATAGAAAACAATTTTTTTTTTTTTGCAATTCAGAAATACATACATGTGGACAAAATATAGGAGATATCTTCATCAACAAGTCATGAACATATCACTTAAATAAATATGATATTAAAATAGTAGGTGTGTGAGTTTTTTTTTTTTTCCTTATATTGTTTAATTTTCTTATTTTTATTCAAGACGATATTTCTTCGCTTACATTTTTCTCTCCAACACCTCCCCCGATGTGTAAAGTTGCATAAAAAAAATCAAGGAGATGAATTCGTGCTAATGAGAATATATAAAATTATATTGTTGGATAAATTAAGAGAAAGTTATATAGGATTAAAAAAAGAGATATGTTGAATAACATTTTGTTAAATATAAAAAATATATAACTATGATTTTTTTAATGTGTTTGTATATAGTTTGAGTAAAATGTTATATTATTTAATTTCATGTACTATTGGCTAGATTTTTACATACCAAATCCAGTATAACATTATTTTTTTAGGGCAATTTTTTTTGTGCGCATATACAGTAGGCTCTCATGTATGAGGAATTTTGCATCTTTAGATAGGAAGTGAAATTGAGAAAAAATTTTAAATAGAAGAATATTAATTAAATCGATTTTTTAGTAGAATTTAGTATTGTTTAGATGGATGGAATTAGAAAAGAATAAAATACAATGATTTATTTTCATTTGATAAATTATATAGAAAGGTGAAAGAAAGAGTTGAAAAATATTATGAAAAGATGATTATACTCATATGATTAAATTTAATTTTAAATAAAATAAAATTTAAAACTTAGTTTTAATCCAATGATTTAAGGAAATATGCATGATAATTATTACATACATGGTGTATAATAACGTAGATTATATTAATTATTTTATAGTCAATGAAATTTTCAACTAAAAATGTCTTAAAATATATTAAAAAACTAGCTACGCTAAACAAAATTATTTTCATATATCTATAATTTATTTTATTTAATTCAAACTTAAGCATAATATTTTTAATATAAAATTATGGCTAGGTACGTATGTGTTTCTTCTACAATTTCCGTGACAAAGTATAAAACTACTAAAAAGTGGTGGCAAAGTATTTTTTTAATTATAATTTTTGTTATATTATTTTATTCTGTGCCAAAATTTATTTTAATAATTTATTTTTTAAAAGATTATTTTGATAATTTAACTCTTAAATTTGAGAACAATAGTTATTTTTTAATTTTGGAAAACAATTTTAATTTTTTTTACTGATTCAAAATATGATACTTACTTCATTAAATTTCCCTACATAAAAAATATACAATTCAATTAATGTTTACACAAAAATACTATAATTACAAAAAAATTATGTGAAAAGTGAGTTTAATGATAAATTAAAAAACTAAAAATCTATTATTAATCTCTTTTTTAGATGCTTGTGGTACTCACTTTTCTCGTGCAATTTTCATCATATTTATTATTCTTTTTATAGGTCCTTTATAGGCTATGCTTGTAAAAACATTAAGTAGATTTCATAGTTTTTTTTATATAATATAACAAGTTTCATATATTAAATTAGTAAAAAATTTAAAATCTTAACATTTTTTTTAAAATATAACCATAATTTTAGAAGGATGATATTAACTAAAATGTAGGAATTGAAAAATTTAAATAATTTTAAAAAAATAATTTTTATAATAAAATAAAAGACTAAAATTATAATTTTTTTTATAAATAGTCACCACTATAATCAAAATGAAGATAAAATTATGTTTATAATATCTTTTGATGCAAATATTAAATGAATTTCATAGTATTTCTATGAAGAATAAATTTTATATTTTGAAGTAGTAAAAAAAACCTTAAAATATTAACTCAAAATAAAAAAAAACTATTATTTTAGAAGAATAATATTAACTAAAATTTAAAAATTGAAATATTTTTTTTCAAAAAATAAAGAATTAAAATATTTTTTTAAAATAAAGTAAAAGATTAATTTATTTTTTTAATCAATGATGATATTTACTGTAGTTAAAATAAAGACAAAAACAATATTGAACACTCCAATCTCTTTTATATATATATATATATATATATATATATATATATATATATATATATATATATATATATATATATATATATATATATATATATATATATATATATCTCTTCTGTGGTATTTTTTTAAACCAAATAACTTTGAAATATTAATTTTTTTATATTTTTGTATTGGACAACTTTACTCTATTTTTTAGATATTTCGCTCTTTACTTTTTTTTTTCTTTCAAATTTACTCAATTTTTGTCCTTTCTTCCAAACAAAACGTAAGATTTTTTAGCATGAGGTGCTTTATATGTGAGACTCATTTAATAAAAATAATTAAGTTGCTGAGTTAGAGATAAAAGTTGTTCAGATTGCTTAAAAATAAAAATGAGTGATGCTTAATAATAAGATTGATTTAAGATGTATAAAAAAGTAGTTTTGGACATCAGGTGAAGTTGAATGTAGTTTTGAGTGCTATATAAAATGAGTTATATATGTAAGGGTGTTGTAAATATAACTTTCTCCACTTACGGAAATTTTAAATAAAAAAGAAACACACACAAGCAAGATAAAGGTATTCTCAGTACCGGAGACGTACACTCAGGTCTAAGGTGTTAATATATTCTCATGATTATACAAATATTTAATAAAAATTTATCAAAAAAAAAGTATAAAAAAGTAAAAAAAAGATAGATGATGAAAATGACCATACGAGAGACAAGACAGACCCTATACAAGGACGATTTTTTTCCCGTGTTTTGGACTTTTGCAAGCATCTGGGGAAGGGGAACGCTTTAAAAAGTTAAATGTTACTTCTACATATTTTTTTATTGTTCTACAATAAAATATAACATATTAACATGAGTGTAAAAATAATTTATGTAAACATATTATGGTTGAATGAATGAATCTCATCAATGTTTGAAGGGAACGTAGTGGTAAAGAAGATGGTTAGGGGGGAGATTTGTTTGTTAAATTGCGGGTTTTGTTATGATTGATTTATGAATAGTATTAAGTAATAGAGATAGTTAACATTTTTCATCTATTTGTAATGTTGCTAGTAATTATAAGTTTGTTGGTTCAGTTTTGTAATTCTACAGAATTTGAACCGTAAATATAAAGGTTTTTACTATTTCTAAAAGGTTAGGGGGATCCTTGAACCATCATATAATATATATTACGATTTGGCTGATAAAAAAAGTGAGTAAAAAGAAAGTGACACACATCTTATTAAGAACTGTAAAGCACGTTACTCTAAAATGGAATGTTTATTCCAACAAACAAGAAACTACACACAAAAAGCAAGACAAAAGAAACTTGAAAATCCAGGTTGTGCACGCGCGTGAATGGTTCACTCAGAAAGTATTAATGTTGTTGAGTTTCTCTTGTAAGATGTTGATGAAATTATTCATCTGAATCCTTTCAAGTGCCAATCCAACCTCAATTCCACCTCTTTCGTCTCTAGAATCAGAAAGAGAAATTGCTGTTGACGATTCAATATGCGCAGCTTCACTTTTCTTAGGCTTACCCCATCCAAAATCAGTCTGGTTCACGGCCAGTTTTGGTGACCCCGCAACTGTTACCACAGATTTACCTATTTCTTTATATTCTGTCATGGCCCTTTCAACCTTTCTCAAAGCATCGCTCTTCAAATATCTAATTTCCCTTGCAATAGCGTTTGCCACCCCAACAATCCCATTTTGTCCCACTAGCTCACCCCTCTTGACTGCCAATGTGCAAGCGGTTAGACAATTCCCAAAGTACGTTGAAGGTAATGAAAATTCAGGACGATCACGACAATCTGCTAGAAACCTCAAGTAGCACATTTCATCAGAGTGTTGTGCAACACAATTGCCTTTGCTCTCCTCTGATCTAATCATGCAAACCCAAATCAAGGAGCATGTCACCACAAAGGTTGATATGCATAATGTCTCAGTAGTGTAGCTGGCACATTTAAGAGAGACCCACTTCTTCAGTTTCTCAACTTGTTCGCTACTCAGTAATGCAGTGAAGCGAACGTTGTTAGTGCAAACATCTGGCATGATGTTTGCAAGCTCCAGGCTTTTCGACTGAATAAGTTCAAGTTTTTGAAAGTAGAGGAGCTTAAGCCCCTTCGGGTCTTTAACTTTGTCCCTCTCGTGTGAAGGAAGAGACAAAGAGGTTTCGAGGGAAGCCAAGTCCCCTCTTGCCTTGCAAAGAGAGGCCCAAAACTTGATGAAATGATGAAGCGATTTGCCATCCCAGCAAGGTGGTTGAAGGTGAGACAAATGCTGAAGCCAGTGTTTGGTAGAACCGTGACCTGAATGGCCATGAGAGGGAACACACGTGTGCCATATGTTAGATAAGCTACAGGAAAAAAATATTTTTTCTCTTTAGCTTATAAGTTATATATAGAGATTGATATCCTATTAATAATATAATAATTCATAACATTACAACGTCTTTTAATTAACACATTAAATACTCATAAATAGGGATTACAAAATAATAATATTTCTTAATGTAAAATAACTGCTTCTTAATGTAGAGTAATTGTCTTTTAATACAGAGTAACTACTCCTTAATATAGAGTAACTGACAACTCTCATCTTTAATTATTATTTCTAAAATCTCTTTGTAATAAGAAAATTCTGTACACCAAAGTCTTGCTCTCAATTTTCTAAAATTTTCAAATTTGAGGGGCTTAGTAAAAATATCTAGGTCTACAACTTGATCTTGAGAGTCTTGAGATGAACTAACCCTACCTCTTTCCTAACAATGAATTCTCTAATGAAATGATACCTTGTATCTATGTGTTTGTTTCATTCATAAAACACTAGATTCTTAGTAAGAATTTGTGTAAATTTATTATCAATATGAATTTTTGTTCTCTCCTCTTGATTCATATTAAACTCCTTTAACAATCTTCTTAGCCAAATAGTTTGACACGCGCAAGAAGTTGCTGCCATATACTCAGCTTCACAAGTAGAAAGTGTAACAATGACTTGATTTTTAGAGTTCCAAGTAAAAGCACAATCACTCATGAAAAACACAAAACCAGTAGTACTTTTTCTATCATCAACATCACCCACAAAATCACTATAAAATTCCATAAGTTTGAACTCATTAGAAGAAGAGTAAAATAAGCCAAAATTAAGTGTACCTTTAAGGTAATGAAGAATTCTCTTTGCTGCCTTCATATGAGTAGAGGTAGGAGCCTCCATAAAGCGACAAACTACACCAACCGCATACATAATATTTGGTCTTGTACTTGTTAAATACCTTAAGCTTCCTACAAGACTTTTGGACAAAGTAGGATCTTCCTTCTCTCCACTATCAAACCTTGACAATTTCAACGAACCTTCCATGGGTGTGTTCACAGGATTGCAATCAAACATTTTAAATTTCGCCAACACCTTCTTTACATAGCTTTCTTGAGAAACAAAAATGTCATTATTCATTTGTTTCACTTCTAATCCCAAGTAGTAGGACATGAGCCCTATATTTGTCATCTCAAATTCACAAGACATAACCTTCTTGAATTCTTCAAACAAATTTGGGTTATTTCCAGTAAAAATAAGATCATCCACATAAAGACAAACTAGAATAATATCATCATTATCAAATTTTTTAACATAAAGAGCATACTCATGTTGGCAACGAACAAACCCATTGTCTTGAAAGTACTTGTCAATGCGACTATTCCATGCCCTTGGTGCTTACTTTAGGCCATACAATGCCTTCTTCAATTTCAAGATTTTCTCCTTTTGTCCTTTGATGGCAAAACTCATTGGTTGTTCAACATAGACATTTTCATCAAGATAGAGGAAAGTTGATTTGACATCAAGTTGGAAGATTCTCCAACCCATTTGAGCTGCTATTGAAATAAGAAGACGAATTGTCTCCATACGAGCAACTGGTGCAAACACTTCATCATAATCAACTCCATGTTGTTGCTTGTATCCTTTAACAACAAGTCTTGCTTTGTATCTTTCCACCTCTCCCTTTGCATTCTTCTTGATCTTAAATACCTATTTGACTCCAATTGCTTCATGAACCTTAGGAAGATTTGACAACTCCTAAGTGTTATTCTTCATTATAGCTTTGATTTCTTCCTCCACGGCTTGTCTCCACCTTTTGTCCTCCATAGCTTCATCAAAAGTTAGAGGCTCACTGTTAGCAAAAAGACAAAATAAACCATTTATAATTTCAATTTCATTATATATTTCTTGAATGCTTCTCATTTTTTGTTTCCTTTCACTTAGACTCCCTTCGAAAGACGAGGCTTCATGTATTGAAGGAGTTGGTGATGGAGGTGGAGTAGAAAACTCATTTGGTACTACAACTTCTTGATCACCTTCTGCAAAATATGGAAGGAAATCATAAGTGACTTCTTCTTTTTCCCAATTCCATGACTCTTCTTCATCAAATTCTACATCTCTACTTACAATCATCTTCCCATTGTTTGGATTATACAACTTGTAGCCTTTTGAATTTGCATCATAACCAATGAACACATGCTTCACACTTCTATCATCAAGCTTGGATCTTCCTTGGTTGGGCACACGAGCATATGCAATGCTCCCAAAGACTTTAAAATGGTCAACTTTTGGCTTCACTCCACTCCATGCTTCTTGAGGTGTTTGACTTTTGACATTCCTTGTAGGAGAGAGATTAGACAAATAAACTGCACATGAAACAACTTTGGCCCAAAATTCTTTGGGCATATATTTGGCTTTCAACATACATCTAGCCATGTTAAGAATAGTTATATTTTTTCTCTCCACTACCCCATTTTGTTGTAGGGTTCTAGGAATCGTTAGAGGACAACGAATCTCATTCTTTTCACAAAATTTATTGAATTCTTTTGATGTGAATTCGCCACCTCTATCAGATCTTAAAGCCTTAATTACATAACAACTCTCTTTTTCTACAAGAGCTTAAAAATTTTTAAAAATTAAAAATGCTTCAGATTTATGCTTCAAGAAATACACCCAAGTCTTCCTACTAAAATCATCAATAAAAAGCAAGAAGTATTTATTTTTACCAAATGAAGGAGGATCAATTGGACCACACACATTAGTGTGCAAAAGTTGGAGAGGCTCATTTGCTCTTGATTCAGTTTCTTTAGGAAAACTTCTTCTTGCATGCTTGCCCTTCATCATCTTCTCATCTCCTAAGGCCTTAAGTGCTCCAAAGTTTAAGTGCCCAAACCTCATATGCCAACACCACGCTTCATCTTTTATGCTAGCCTTTAAGCATTTTGCTTCATTAGTCTTAATGCTCAACATGAACATTCTATTTCTTGACATGAACACCTTAACAACCAATTTAGAATTTTGATCTCTAAGTCACAAACAATTTTCTTTCATAAGAATTTCACACCCATTCTCAACAAGTTGTCCGAAACTCAAAATATTACTTTTTAATTTAAGAACATAATAGGCATCCTTGATGAATTTGTGAGAGCCATCTTTTAAGGAAATTAAAATAGTACCTTTTCCTTGGATTTGCACTTTGGAGGAATCACCAAAGAAAACATTTCCGCTCACCTTCTTTTCAAGCTCCACAAATTTCCCCTTGTAACCACACATGTGATTACTTGCTCCATTGTCAAGATACCATAGACTCTTTTCATCAATATCTTCATTAAGTGCTAGCAACAGTGTTGACTCATCACCTTCTTCTTTGTCACCAACAAGATTTACCCTTTCTTCAACATTGGTTCTACACTCCCACGAAAAATGACCATATTTATGGCAATTATAACATTCAACATTAGATTTATCATATCTCCTTTCATTTGTCCTACCAAAATTGCCTCTACCTCTTCCTCTTCCACGACCTTTGGTGGGTTGATAACTCCTTTCAGTATAATAAAAGTTGTCATGATCTCCTCTTCTACCTCTTCCTCCTCTTCCTTGGCTACATCCACGTCCACGTCCTCTTTGATATTTTTCTCCTCCATTTTATTTCAAAGAAGCTTTGGCATTTAGGACTTGCTCCAAAGGCTCTTCATGTCTTCTCTTGAACCTTTCTTCATATGTTTGAAGTGAACCCATTAATTGGTCCACTATCATCAATTCTATATCCTTTGACTCTTCAATTGCACAAACCACAAAATCAAATTTTATGGTTAAAGAATGAAGAGCTTTTTTCTACCACACGGATATCTTCCATATTCTCTCCGTAACGCTTCATTTGGTTCACTACTGTCATCACCCTATTGCCAAAATCTGAAATTGATTCAGACTCCTTCATACGCAAGGATTCAAACTCTCCTCGTAGAGTTTGTAGGCGCACCTTCTTCACCTTGTCAACACCTTTAAGAGAAGTTTTCAAAATCTCCCAAACTTCTTTAGAGGTGGATATATTAGACACTATCTCAAACATAGCTTCATCTAAAATTTGATATATGAAGGTAAGTATTTGTTGATCATTCTTTTTCGTCTTTCCTAAAATCTCCTTCTCATGTTGTCACAAAATAATCACATCTTCAAGGAGAGTATAACCTTTCTCCACAACCTCCCAAGCATCTTGAGAACCTAGCAAGACTTTCATGCGACGACACCAATTGTCATAATTTCCATTGGTAAGACGAGGGAATTGAAACAAGTTCAAGTTATTATTTGTCATCTCTCAACCTACTAACTGTTTCTCTCAATTCATCAGAACCTAAATTCTAATACTACTTTGATAGATAAACTAGAGGAGAACAATATTTTATTTCTTTGGCTTATCAGTTACATTGATACCCTATTGATAATAGAGTAATTCGTAACATTACAACGTCTTTTAATTAATAGATTAAATATTCATAAATAGTGGTTACAAAATAATAATGTCTCTTAATGTAAATTAATTGTCTCTTAATACATAGTACTGTTGCTTAATCTAGTTAGTAACTATTCCTTAATATAAAGTAACTAACAACTCTCATTGTATAACCCTTTATTTTTTAATTATTATTTTTAACACCATTTTGCTCATTGCGTGGGGAAGACAAGGCAGGAACAAGAGGGTGCCAATTTTGAACGTCTTAATCTAGTTAGTAACTATTCCTTAATATAAAGTAACTAACCACTCTCATTGTATAACCTTTTATTTTTTAATTATTATTTTTAACACCATTTTGCTCATTGCGTGGGGAAGACAAGGTAGGAACAAGAGGGTGCCAATTTTGAACGTCTTGTGGTGAATGAGATGCGAGGAGGGTGAAGCCTGCCGTGGACACTGCAACGGTGAAGGAGGGAGAGTCACCGTCAAGGTAACGGAAGTAAGAGAGTGTTTGAGAATGGGAAGTGCTGTTTGTAGGAAGTGGGTGGTGGGATGGGGAAAGTCGTAGAAGAAGATGCGATTGATGGGATGACAGTAAAACCATGGAATGTCGAAGAAAGTAAAGGGAAGAGTGGTGGAGGGGAAGGAGCCTGGTGGTGGACCAACTTGACAATGCTCTAATATCTTTACTGCCTCATGTTGAATCTGATGAGCCATGTAGATTGAGGGAGAGAAACTGCTTGTGATGATGGGAACAACATATACCGTCTTTAAATAATGAAAAATGATGTGCCTAGAGTGGTAGACCATGCTAGTACATGCTACAGAGAGAAAGATATACAAAGTGAGTGTAGAAACCATAATTGATATTGAAAATTACATCATAGATAATATAATGCAATAAAAAATATTAATAAAGTGTTAGAGATTATTTAGCCTCTAAATATCACTACTCATTGGTACGACGATGAGTTAACAGAATTTTCAAAATTAGTACAAGCATGCTAATATTTTGAATAGAATTATTCAGAAATACAATATACGCGAAAAATTAAATATAAATATAAATACTAAAACAAATACAATATTGTATTACACTTTCTAATTTTGTTTTTAAATTAACGCTTGTAATAATAATATATGTTTTTTATTCTTGTTATTTAATTATAAAATTTAATAGCCTATATAAATTAGTATTATTATCTATTTATTTATTATTTTTATACATACATGTCAAAAGTATTTCATAAAATTAAAGAAAATAAGTTTTGATAGATTCACTTGAATACTTCCCAATTATTTTCCAGGCTTTAACGTTGAAACGATCTAGATCACCTACGCTTCATTTGTTATAATAGAAACACATAGGGAGAGCGAACAAATAAAAAACATCATCCAATTGGTAATCGAAAAAATCAAAGACGAAGAAATAAAAAAGTAAAAATAATAAAAAAATTAAATTCATAAAATTTATATTCTTCTATATCTCTTTTACTTTTCTTAATAAATAATTTTATAACATTATTTTTTCTGCGTTATTTTATTTTCATCTCTTCTATCAAACATGGTGCTAAACCTTTTGTTATATATATATATATATATATATGTATATAAAGACATTACATCTAACGAGATTTGACATTGCATCTATTATTACAGGTACAATAGGGACCACATGTTTGCTAAAGTAGTACACAGGTAGGGTAAAATTGCAATGATAATATTTGGTGGAAAAGAGTACCCATGTGAATCATGTTTCAATTTAACTGAAATATACAGTAGTTTAATTAAAGGTAGATTAAATTATAATTTTAAGCAAAAAATTATTTTGGTTATTTATTTTTTAAAAAATCATTTTGATTATTTTCCTATTAAATTTGAGTTAACGTTATTTTTAAAAAAATCAATTTTAATTTTGAGATACAATTTTGATCTATTTTTTTATTAATTTAACACATAAAATTTGTATATTAAATTTATTTATATGAAAATTATGAAACTCTAAAAATATTCAAACAAAGAAAATGACTTAAATATAGTAAAAATCACGGAAAAAGTGAGTTTTATGAACATATGAAAAAGAAGTTAATATAAGATCTTTCAATTTTTTTATATGAAAAATCATTTTTCACACGATTTTTTTCTTATTTATACCGTTGTGTTAACATTAGTTAGTTTGTATAGTTTTCATAAATCTAATGAGATAAATATTATGTTTTGAATAAAAAAATAGTTTAAAATTATATCTCAAGATTAAAACAATTTTTTTAAAAACAATATTAACTTAAATTTGAGAGTTAAAATACTAGAATAATTAAAAAAAAGATTAAAATAAATTTTCACTTGCAAAATAAATTACAAAAGTTATAATTTATTCATTATGGAAAATCATGATATCTTTTCAATACATATCCAAATCAATATCTCAATTAAAGATTTAAAAAAATCAACTTAAAGAAATTTCAGATTTATCAAATAATAATGTTTTCCTGAAATAAAATCTTCTTATAAATAGACATGTTTCTAAAAACCAAAATTGAGAAGAAAGCATAAATTTACGCAAGGGTTATTAGAATTCTCTTGTTTTTTTTCCTCTATGATGACATCAAGTGACATTGAAGAGTTTTAATGTGTTATTTTAATTGAGAGTGATTTTTAGCTTTGTTTTTGTTGAACGATTAGAAAGGGTGTTTTTTTTTTTTCTTTAGAAAGTGGGTTTCTTAAGTGGTAGAGGGTGTATGATCTAGGGGATAGATTGGAGTGGATCAATGAAAGATGAATTTATAAGGAGAGTTTTCTTGATTATAAAATATGTGTTGTTATGTACTAAGATTTATTAGTAAAAAAACTCTGAAATGATACTTTGAATACTAAATGTAAGTCATCATTAATAGTTGAGAAAATCTCTAATGCAATCTTTTTTATCCCTAAGATTTTAATTTCAATTATTTATTTCTTTTTATTTGAATTGTGTTTTTCGCTGTTCATTGTTGATTGAATTGTTTTTAGGGCCTTTTCTTTTATATTTATATAATCACTTCCTTCAAAATTAAAGAAAATTCTTTTACAAATATTTTTTGAACAAAATCAATTCATCTAGTCATTGGGTAAAAGTGACATTAAAGATTCAATTCATCTATCTTAATTTTTTAGGACTTTTTTTTTTATATTTCTATAATCACTTCCTTCACAATTAAAGAAAATTATTTTGTGAATTTTTTTTAATAAACTCAATTCATCTATATTAATTTTAATGAACCATTGAGTAAAAAATGACATTAACTCTTGAATACAAGCTTAAGAACTTCTAGATAACAATAACCTCAAGTAGTTATATTTTACTAGAGGGTGATTTTATAAATTATGTTCCTACAAAACATATAACACTTTAAATTTTTTTATTGAATATTTGGTATGGATGTTCTGGATGCCATCGAAAATTGTGCTTATATTCACACTTATGTTATCAAAGGAGAAATTAAAGAAAAACCTAGAAAAGATTTGACTAGCAATTAAAAGAGGAAAGTTCAATTTGATTTTCAAGCTAAAATATTATTACTTCTGCTCTTAGCTACATAAATACTCTAAACTATCAAATTGGCACATATCACTTTTATTAATTATATTTATAAAAATATTATTACTATTTTTATTAGTAATTTTTAATATATATTTAATAATATTTAATAAATATAAAATATTAGTAATAATATTTTGAAACATAATTCATATTCAACATTCATTAAAATGATACTAAAATTTATAACGACATATATATATATATATATATATATATATATATATATATATATATATATATATATATATATATATATAATATGTCTTCACTTTAGTTGTAAAAGTGATTTTTTCCTACGTACGTCCATTTAAATATTTCATGTACATGCATGCTTATGATTCAAATTGAAGATCACAAACTAAACTGAAATAACTCATGTTTGTTAATTGTTGATATGTGCAGTCTGTATTTAAGTGATAAAACTAGGGTTGGACAATGATCAAGTTTAGTTGGTTTTTAGTCCAGAATTAAAGCCCTAAGTGCAACAACTCCTAAGATATATAAACAAGTTCGTTTTAGACCAATATTGTTACTTTGGTTTGGACGAGTTTTGGTTTGAATGGTGAGTTGGGTTGGGTGGATTGAAGCAGTTGTAGACCTGATTGGACCACATTTATAAATGTCCCGAGACACTTCACCTTCCACAACACACTTCTCATGAAGGAGAATTTCTTTATCAATTTTCTTACTCCTTTTTCTACCCAACAAAAGCAAAAGGAGCAGAATCAACAACACGCTAAACAAAGAACCAACGACAATACTCATAATGGCACAATCGAATAATTTACTATGCTTCCCCCAAATCCAAGGCAAAGTTGTAAGGGTTTCTCGTAGAGCGAGTTTTTGACAAAGATGCTTTGGTCCAGACACAAAAACCACTCTAGAATGGAACTGGTTAAACGATGAAATGACACATTAAACTAATCCAAGGTGGAATGATGAGGTCAAGGATGGAGCCAGTTAAATTGTTGCTTTGTAGATAAAGAGTGGCCAAACAAGTGGGGCTATTGAAGTTTGGCGAAATCTCGTCGCTGAAATTGTTGTTACCTAATTCAGCCTCACCAGATTCTGTAGGGCAAACATTGCAACCTTATATTTGTTAGCATATTTGGTTGGGTTTGATTTTCGATTGATATGAAGTTTTAAAACGAAACTGCCTGAACCCATTTCAAATCGCTTTTACTACATGCTCCACCCTTTGCCAGTTCGAACCCACCAAAAACTTTTTTATTAAATTAATATTTTGGATTTCGGATCAGGTGTTGGGTCCTTGCCACCCCTAAATAAAAGTAATGGAAACAAAGTATATGTTTTTCTACATTGGGGTTGGTGAATTGGGTTGGATCCATTTTCACTAAAAAGTCAATATTAAAACTAAAATAATGTGTGATTTGTTTTTTTTTATTGTTCTTACAAAAAAATTTAATACAATATGATAAAATAAAATATGATTTGAATTAGATTAGATGATTCAGTTTTCATTATATATTCTTATTAACATTTTAATTTACTTTTTCTAAAAAAATTTAACTCAAATATTGAATATTTTAAAAAAATAAATGAATTATCTTTTAGGTGGAAGTATAATAATAACTTATTTAAAATAAAGAGAAAAGAAACATGGTTAGGACAATAGAATTTGTATTTAAACTTTTTAAGATAGTTAATGAAGAAATCACTAATGGTTATTGCATCAAGCTTCTTTTCATGTGGATTGTACACCTTTACTTCTGTCAAATAATCTCAAACATGAAAATACATCAAACTAGGTTTTCTTCTCATCCACAACTCATAAGGAGTCGTAGGAACTATCTTAATAGGAATCCTATTCAACATACACAATGATTTTTAATGCATGCATCCACAAAGATAAAGGTATAGTACTATAATTTAGTATAGACCTGATCATATCCATTATAGTACAATTTTGCCTTTAAGCCACACCATTTTTTTTTTGCGATGTGTCAGGCATAGTGTATTGTGCATATGTGCATATGTGCCTCAACTTTCAAGGAACTTTGCAAATGGACTTGGACATTGTCCACTCTCATTAAATTTTTCATAAAATTTACCATCTTTATCAACCTTAAAACAACCTTTCTACCTCATCAATGAACACCTTTAGGATATCCCCTGATTAAGACTTTTCATATAAAAGATACAAATAACAACAATGTGAAAAGTCATCAATAAAAGTGATAAAATACTTTTCATTTTCCCAAGATAAAAAATCGAAAGGTCTATAAATATCAATATGTATTAATCCTAGAAGCTCATTACTTCTTGTAGCTGAATTCTTTGATATTTGTTTGGTTTGCTTTCCTTTAATGCAATTTAAACAAATATCCCAATCACCAAAATCAAATTTAGGCAAAATTTCAATTCTCATTAGCCTTATTATCCTTTCTTTGGATATATGACCTATTCATTGATGTCACAAATAAGCAGAACTATCATCATGCATATTATGCTTACTACCGACAACACATTCAACATTAAACAAGGATTCCATAAAATAAACTCTGCATCAAGATTGAACTAATATAAGTCATCAATTAAAGTATTAGAGCCATAACAATACATATCCATAAACAGAAAATATATTGTCTCCAATCTTAAAATTAAAACCTAAATCATCTAAATTTGAAACAAAAAATAAATTTCTAGCACATTCAGGTACACAAAGACATCCTTCCAAATTTACATGACATCCAGTGTCCAAAATTAATATGTATGTTTCAATGTCCTCTATCCTTGCCTTCATTTTGTTCCCCATGTATAAAAACTTTTAAATTTTTCTTATGGTTTGGATTGAAAGGAATCTGTGCATAATATGTGACATATGAGTAGTTGCTCCAAAATCAAGTCAATAGGTATTATTAGGTATTTCAATAAGATTTGATTCTAGATTTATAGATATATAATATATACCCATCTTTTCAAACCATTTCTTTCTTTTGGGGCAGTTCTTCTTGAAGTGACCACTCTTCTTGCAAAAGTAGCACTTTTTCTCTTTACGAACTCCTCCCTCATTAACTTTTAGTTGGGCTTTGCCCTTGTCCTTCTTACCTGGTTTACTTTTACTAGTGCTAGCTCCATCATGAGTCTTGAGATGAATGGAGTTATCCTTCACTTTCTTTAATCTTCCTTCCTCCTAAATCAACAAGGCCTTAATTTCCTGAAAGTTTCATTGTTACCTAAGGGTATTATAATTCACCTGAAATTGGCCAAATCCAGCAGGAAGCGAGTTTAAAACAAATTGTACAAGAAAAGATTCACTTACTTCCATTCCCATAGACTTCAACTTTTCTACCATATTTGACATTTCAGTCACATTATCATGAATTAGTTGAGACCAATCATGTTTTCTGATTGTTAGACTTGATAGATTCTCCACAATTGACTTGTGAGTAATGTCTAATTGTGAGTACTCCTTAACCAATTTCATGAATTCCCTAGCATCATTTGTTTTGGACAAAGATGACTTAACATTTGGCCATAGTCATTCTCATCAAATTTAATGATAGCCTATTAGACTATTCCCAAGCCTCTAAGAGAGACTTGTCAGCATATGTACTGGTCTCCATAATGGTTGGAGGTCTTTTATCCATTACTAGTGTCAGGTGTAAGTCCATTACACCCAATTGATTAGATCATCTCCAACATATTCATAGCTACATGCATTTAAACAAATTCACACATTGATGCTTTGAATAAACTTAATGGATTCAAACTATATAGATTCTAATCATGCATCTAAGTTCATCTATGGGTGATAATTAAACACATTTTCATATAAAAATGATGTCAAACAAATATATTTTAACAGGTATATTATTCTTGACATGTATAATATATTTGGATATACACAATCAACAAATAAATCTTTAACATCATTAATTATAAGTAATGGATCACCTGTAGATGATCCATATATGTCTTATAAATAACAATTCCATTCAACCCAAATATACTAATTGGATGACATCATTGTCTCAAATTAATCATGTATTTTAGAATTATAAACTTCAAATATTTGATCACTTTGCTCACTAACAAATCTTTCTTTAATGTATAATTTATAAATAATATATATATGACCCCTAACATAATTACCATGAATAATTTGTATCGGAATTTTAATTCTAAGGTAATATATATTTATTTATATATACTTGATAATGCTTCCGACTTTGATAAAGTGACAACAAATATCAATCAACTAACTTTTCTTTTAAATCTTTTTTTAATGTCAAAATTATCTTTAATAAAATGGGAAGAGAGATTTATTATAATGACTTAAAAATAAACTTGAATAACTCTGATTAATTTTAAGGCTAACAATAATTATTTCATTAAATTCATTTTATAAATTACATCAACCAATATAAATTAAAAATAATCTAACAAACGGTCCTATAAGCCCATCATTTTAAAGTGAAATGTTTACTCAAACACAGAAAAAAACTATTCAGACATAATTTTTTTTATTGAAAAATCCAGGTTGTGTAAGCGTGAATGGTTCCCTCAGAATTTATTAATACTATTGAGTTGCTCTTCGAAGATGTTAATGAACTTATTCATCTGAATCCTTTCAAGTGCCAATCCAACCTCAATTCCACCTTTTTCATCTCTACAATCAGAAAGAGAAATAAATCCCGACGATTCAATATGTGCTGCTTCAGATTTCTTAGGCTTACCCCATCCAAAATCAGTTTGGTACACACCCAATTTTGGTGACCCCGCAACTATTAACACAGATTTACCCGGTTTCACAAACTCTCTAAAATCTGACATCAACGTTTCAGTTTTTCTCAATGCATCACTCTTCAAATATCTAACTTCCCTTTCAATAGCGTTTGCCACTGCAAGGATCCCACTTTCTCCCACCATCTCACTCCTCTTGACTGCCACAATGCAAGAGGCTAGACAATTCCCGAAGTACGTAGAAGGTAACGAAAATTCAGGACGATTGCGACAATCTGCTAGAAACCACAAATAGCACAGTTCATCAGAGTGTTGTGCAACACAATTGTCTTTGCTCTCCGCTGATCTAATCATGCAAACCCAAATCAAGGAGCATGTCACCACAAAGGTTGATATGTGCAATGTCTTCGAAGTGTAGTTGGCACATTTGAGAGAGATCCATTTCTTGAGTTTCTCAACTTGTTCTCGACTCAGTACAACAGTGAAGCGAACCTTGTTAGTGGAAACTTCTCGCACGAGCTCCGCAAACTCCATTCTTTTGGACTCACCATGTTCAAGTTCTTGAAAGTAAACGAGCTTAAGCCCTTTTGGGTCTTTAACTCTGTCCCTCTCGTGTGAAGGAAGAGACAAAGAGGTTTCAAGGGAAGTCAAGTCCCCTCTTGCCTTGCAAAGAGAGGCCCAAAACTTGACGAAATGATGAAGTGATTTGCCATCACCAGCAAGGTGGTTGAAGGTAAGACATATGGTGAAGCCAGAGTTTGGTAGAACCGTGACCTGAATGGCTATGAGAGGGAGCACACGTGTGCCATCTTGCTCAACACGTGGGGAAGACAAGGTGGGAATAAGAGGGTGCCAATTTCGAACGTCTTGTGGTGAATGAGATGCGAGGAGGGTAAAGTCTGCGGCGGACTCTGCAACGGTGAAGGAGAGAGAGTCTCCGTCAAGGTAACGGATGTGAGAGAGGTGGAGTTGTGGCGGAACAATGAGGTTGGCCGCGAAGGGGAAGAAGTGTTGGAGAGTGAGAGAAAGAGAGTGTTTGAGAATGGGAAGTGCTGTTTGTAGGAAGTGGGTGGTGGGATGGGGAAAGTCGTAGAAGAAGATGCGATTGATGGGATGACAGTAAAACCATGGAATGTCGAAGAAAGTAAAGGGAAGAGTGGTGGAGGGGAAGGAGCCTGGTGGTGGACCAACTTGACAATGCTCTAATATCTTTACTGCCTCATGTTGAATCTGATGAGCCATGTAGATTGAGGGAGAGAAACTGCTTGTGATGATGGGAACAACATATACCGTCTTTAAATAATGAAAAATGATGTGCCTAGAGTGGTAGACCATGCTAGTACATGCTACAGAGAGAAAGATATACAAAGTGAGTGTAGAAACCATAATTGATATTGAAAATTACATCATAGATAATATAATGCAATAAAAAATATTAATAAAGTGTTAGAGATTATTTAGCCTCTAAATATCACTACTCATTGGTACGACGATGAGTTAACAGAATTTTCAAAATTAGTACAAGCATGCTAATATTTTGAATAGAATTATTCAGAAATACAATATACGCGAAAAATTAAATATAAATATAAATACTAAAACAAATACAATATTGTATTACACTTTCTAATTTTGTTTTTAAATTAACGCTTGTAATAATAATATATGTTTTTTTATTCTTGTTATTTAATTATAAAATTTAATAGCCTATATAAATTAGTATTATTATCTATTTATTTATTATTTTTTATACATACATGTCAAAAGTATTTCATAAAATTAAAGAAAATAAGTTTTGATAGATTCACTTGAATACTTCCCAATTATTTTCCAGGCTTTAACGTTGAAACGATCTAGATCACCTACGCTTCATTTGTTATAATAGAAACACATAGGGAGAGCGAACAAATAAAAAACATCATCCAATTGGTAATCGAAAAAATCAAAGACGAAGAAATAAAAAAGTAAAAATAATAAAAAAATTAAATTCATAAAATTTATATTCTTCTATATCTCTTTTACTTTTCTTAATAAATAATTTTATAACATTATTTTTTCTGCGTTATTTTATTTTCATCTCTTCTATCAAACATGGTGCTAAACCTTTTGTTATATATATATATATATATATATATATATATATATATATATATATATATATATAAAAGACATTACATCTAACGAGATTTGACATTGCATCTATTATTACAGGTACAATAGGGACCACATGTTTGCTAAAGTAGTACACAGGTAGGGTAAAATTGCAATGATAATATTTGGTGGAAAAGAGTACCCATGTGAATCATGTTTCAATTTAACTGAAATATACAGTAGTTTAATTAAAGGTAGATTAAATTATAATTTTAAGCAAAAAATTATTTTGGTTATTTATTTTTTAAAAAATCATTTTGATTATTTTCCTATTAAATTTGAGTTAACGTTATTTTTAAAAAAATCAATTTTAATTTTGAGATACAATTTTGATCTATTTTTTTATTAATTTAACACATAAAATTTGTATATTAAATTTATTTATATGAAAATTATGAAACTCTAAAAATATTCAAACAAAGAAAATGACTTAAATATAGTAAAAATCACGGAAAAAGTGAGTTTTATGAACATATGAAAAAAGAAGTTAATATAAGATCTTTCAATTTTTTTATATGAAAAATCATTTTTCACACGATTTTTTTCTTATTTATACCGTTGTGTTAACATTAGTTAGTTTGTATAGTTTTCATAAATCTAATGAGATAAATATTATGTTTTGAATAAAAAAATAGTTTAAAATCATATCTCAAGATTAAAACAATTTTTTTAAAAACAATATTAACTTAAATTTGAGAGTTAAAATACTAGAATAATTAAAAAAAAGATTAAAATAAATTTTCACTTGCAAAATAAATTACAAAAGTTATAATTTATTCATTATGGAAAATCATGATATCTTTTCAATACATATCCAAATCAATATCTCAATTAAAGATTTGAAAAAAATCAACTTAAGAAATTTCAGATTTATCAAATAATAATGTTTTCCTGAAATAAAATCTTCTTATAAGTAGACATGTTCCTAAAAACCAAAATTAAGAAGAAAATATAAATTTACGAAGGTTTATTAGATTTCTCTTGTTTTTTCCCTCTATGATGACATCAAGTGCCATTAAAGTGTTTTAATATGTGTTATTTTTATTTTGAGAGTGATTTTTAACTTTTGTTTTTGTTAAACGATTAGAAAGGGTGATTTCTTTTTTTCTTTAGAAAGTGGGTTTCTTAAGTGGTTGAGGGTATATGATTTGGGAATATCCAGAGATGAATTTATAAGGAGAGTTTTCTTGAGTATAAAATGTGTGTTGTTATGTACTTTGGTTTATTAGTAAAAAAAACTTTCAAATGCTACTTTGAATACTAAATGTAAGCCATCATTAATAGTTGAGAAAATCTCTAATGCAATCTTTTTTATCCCTAAGATTTTAATTTCAATTATTTACATTACAAAAAAATTCATTTTTAGCGACCGAAAATATCAGTCACTAAAGCAGGCAAATCGGCCCCTAAAAATTATATTTTGATCGTAAAGTGGCTTAGCGACGGAATTAGCGATCGATATTGTCGTCGCGAAAAGCCGAGACGTTATATATTTTGCGACTAAAATACATTTGGTGGCTAACTATAGTTAAAATTCGGTCCCCAAATTGGTCGCTATTTTATATAATTAAAATAATCCCGTGACTTTTTTTTATTTTTAATT
This sequence comes from Mucuna pruriens, assembly GCA_025330945.1. Taxonomy (NCBI): domain Eukaryota; kingdom Viridiplantae; phylum Streptophyta; class Magnoliopsida; order Fabales; family Fabaceae; genus Mucuna; species Mucuna pruriens. Next base: position 1,242,842 of record JAENHJ010000042.1, on the reverse strand, counting down.
ATTTATAATTAAAAAATCCGTCTCTAATTCGGTCACTATTTTTATTTTTTATTTTAAATGATTCGATCGCTATTTTCTTTTTAAATAGTTGGGTGGTGGCGGTAGATTGTTGGTGTTTATGGGAGAGAGAAAAAGGGAGGGAGAAAGGAGAGGAAATGGAGTAGTGGGAGGGAAGGAAGGGAGGAGAGAAAAGAATGTAAGGAAGGTGGTGGTGGTAGATTGTTGGTGGTTAGAGAAGGAGGAGGGAGGGGGGAGTGAGGGAGAAGGAAAAAGAGTGGAAGAAAGGAGAGGAAAGGAAGAGAGAAAGGAGTGGAAGGAAGGTGGTGGTGGTGGTTGTGGACGAAGAGAAGTGAGTGAAGAATAGAGAGGAGAAGAGGAAGGAAGGGATAGCAAGCGGCGGTGGTAGCGGAGGAGAGGATGGAGTGAGAGGAGGGATTAAGGGAAGGAGAGGAGGAGTGTTTAAATAAGGGAGGGAGAAGAAAAAAGAGAGGAAAAAATTGGAGGGAAAAAAACATTTCGAAAATTTGAAAATTGGTCGCTAATTCGGTCGCTAATTTTTTTTTTTTCAACTTCGGTCGCTAATTCGGTCACTAATAAATATTTTTATTATTTTTTATTTTTAAAATCGGCTGCTAATTTGTTTTTTAATTTTTAATTTTTAGAAATTCGGTCGCTAATTCTGTCGTTAATAAATATTTTTTTATTTATTTTGATTTGTTAAATTTCGGTCGCTAAATCAGTTGTTAATTTTTTTTTATTTTTAGAAATACGGTTGTTATTTTTTTTTATTTTCAGAAATTCGGTCGCTAATTTCGTTGCCAATAAATATTTTTTTTATTTTTATTTTTTAAATCTGTCGCTAAATCGGTCGCTAATGGATTTTTTATTTTAATATTTTTTATTTTTCAAATTTCGGTCTCTAATTCTGTCGCTAATATATATTTTTTATTTCTTTTATGATTTGTAGTTTCAGTCACTAAATCGGTCGCTAATGTATTTTTTATTTTTTTCTGAAATTCGGTCGCTATTTCCGTCGCTAATATATATTTTTATTCTTATTTTTTATTTTTTTTTCAGTAGCTAAATAGGTCGCTAATTTTATAAAAAAAACCCTTTGCGGTCGCTAATTCCGTCTCTATTTAACAACTGTGAGAATCAGTCGCTAATTTTGGTCGCTAGAAAACATTTTTCTTGTAGTGTTATTTCTTTTTATATGAATTGTGTTTTTTCACTGCTCATTGTTGATTGAATTGTTGTTTAGGGCCTTTGCTTTTATATTTCTATAATCACTTCCTTAAGAATTAAAGAAAATTATTTTGCAATTTTTTTTTATACAAAATCAATTCATCTATCTTAAGTTTAAGAAGTCATTAGATAAAAAAGTGACATTAAAGCTTCATGTAAAATAAACTTCGACAACCTAATTATAGAAAATATAAAATCAAATAACTCATTTAATTAAAAAATTGCTACTAAGCATACTATTCTTTGGATAAATATAGAAAATATCTAAAATTTTAATACAAAATTACTACATTTACTTTATTTTAAAAATAATTACACTCACTTTATGTAAAATAAACTTCAACATCCTTATTACAGGAAATATAGAATCAAATGACCCATTTAATTAAAAAAACACACACTAAACATACTATTATTTTGATAAACATAGAAAATATCTAAAATTTAAAGAGAAAATTACTAAATTTACTTTATTTTAAAAATAATTACACTCACTTCATGTAAAATAAACTTCAACACTCTAATTACAGTAAATATAGAGTCCAATGACTCATTTAATTAACAAAACACACTATACATACTATTATTTGGATAAACATAGAAAATATCTAAAATTTAAATACAAAATTACTAAATTAACTTTATTTTAAAAATAATTATACTTCCTTCATGTAAAATAAACTTCAACAACCTAATTACAGGAAATATAAAGTCAAATAATTCATCTAATTAAAAAATTACTGCTAAACATATTATTTGGATAGATATAGAAAATATCTAAATTTTATTACAAAATTACTAAATTTACTTTATTTTAAAATTAATTACACTCTCTTCATATAAAATAAACTCCAACACCCTAATTATAGGAAATATAAAGTAAAATAACTCATTTAATTAAAAATAAACACACTAAACAGAGTATTATTTGGATAAACAAAGAATATCTAAAGTTTAAAGATAAAATTACTAAATTTATTTTATTTTAAGAATAATTACACTTACTACATGTAAAATAAATTTCAACACCCTAATTACATGAAATATAGAGTCCAATGACTCATTTAATTAAAAAAACACACTAAACATCATATTATTTGGACAAACAAAGAAAATATCTAAAATTTCAAGAGAAAATTACTAAACTTACTTTATTTCAAAAATTAATTACACTCACTTCATGTAAAGCAATACTTCAACACCTTAATTATAGGGAATATAGAGTCAAACAACCTATTTAATTACAAATAAAACAATTATTTACATAAATAATCAAATTATTTATAATTAAAATATACAAATACTAAATTTATTTTTATTTTAAAAATAACACATACTTCATTTAAAATGAATTTCAATACCATCATTACAAGAAATATACACTCAAATAACTCTTTTTATTATAAATACATGCTAATTTGGTTTCAAATTTCAAAATTTTTATTTTTTCTATTACGTCACTAATTTGGTAGTTAATAATTTTTTTAAATTTTTTTTAATGTTATATTTTCAGTCGCTAATTATTTTTTTATTTAAAAGGTTTTGCTTGTTTGCTAATTTGGTTGCAAATTTTAAATTTGTTTTATCCTTGTTTCGTCACTAATTTCGTCGTTAAAAATTTTTTTTAATTAATTTTTAACTTTATATTTCCGGTCGCTAATTGGTTTGTTTTTAATTTAACATGTTTTTATTTTTGGTCGTAATTTTTAAATTTTTTATTTTTTTTCTATTTCGTTACTAATTTGATCCCTAAAAAATTTCTTTTGTTTTAATGTTATATTTGCGGTAAATAACTCCATTGCTAAGTGATTTTTTAATTTAACTTGTTTTTATTTTCGGTCGTCAATTTTAAAGTTTTGTTTCTTCTATTTTGTCATCAATTCAATCGTTAATAATTATTTTTTAAATTAATTTTTTAACATCTTATTGTTGGTTGCTAATTGATTTTTTATTTAACATGTTATATTTTTAGTGGCGATTCGATCACAAAAATAATACCTCAAAACCACCCAAAATTCCGTGGCTAAAAGAATACCTCAAAGTTTTATTCTGAATAGAATTAATATAAACGCCCCTACTTTTAATACTTATATTTGTAAGTACAAAGACCAATGAAAACTAGATAACATACAACCAAGCAAGTTCATCAAAAGGCCTAACTACGGATATCCGGCCTTCTTTAAATTTCCATCTCCAAGAACTAATTATAATCAAATTGTTCCACTAACAAGTCATCGGCGACTAGCTTCTCGTTTTGATATACAACTTCAATTCAAATAAATCTGATCAACCAAAGCTAAAATAAAAAGTACACGTGAGATTTAAGCTCAAAAATGAGAGACTTGCATGAAAACAAGGATACGAGAGAAAGAAATATTTATTATAAGTCCCAAAATTGCAACATCCTTAACCCCAAATAAAAAAGTACGTAGCAATACTCCTTGCCGTCCTTCATTGAATTGCACATTACAAAGCGTGAATAAGAGAGGACAATAAACAAGGTACACAATCATTTAGGATTTTAATGCCACAAGTCCTTGCTCAATGACAGAAATAAAATATTCAAATTCCCCACTTCTAAATACCAAGCCAAGCTCTAATCCTCCTTCTTTGTCTCCACTTTCAGCAAGAGACATACACTTAAGGGAATGTACCATCTCGACTTTTGTAGGTCTTCCAAATCCAAAGTCAGTCTCATAAACAGTGAACTTAGGTGACCCTGTAACAAGCACCGTACTTCCCAATATAAACATCTTCCTAAACAATGCCTTCCAGTTTTCTGCACCTTTAAGAGGTTCAGTTTTCATATCACCTATTGCCCTTGCAATGGCCTTCACTGCCTTCACAAAACCACCTTCTCCCTTGAGCTCTTTTCTCTTCATCACTACATGACATTTCGTTAAGCAATTTCCAAAGTATGTGGCCGGTATAGGGTACTCAAACCGATCTCTACAATCTGCTGCAAAACGGAAGTACTCTTCTCCTTCATCATCATCATCTCTATATTTTGCTTTAACCAAACTAGTCCACACGAAAGCACACGTCAGCACGAATTTTGATAGATATTGAGGCGCTTTGAGTTCGCCGTTTCTTTTCCACTGATTCAGCACCCATCTTTTCATGCCCTCGATATCCTCTCTTCCAAAAGCAATGGTTGCCTTAACATAGTCCTCATCATCACACACATGTTTAGGAGTTTGACCAATGAGCTTGTCCTTCCAAGTTGACCTCTCTTCAAAATAGTCTCTCAAGAAAATGGCCTCGAGTCCCTTGGGGTCCTTCAACACTTCCCTATCAAAACACGGTGGTGTGAAGTCAACTCCACCGCTTCCACAAATGGAAGACCATGACTTCATGAAATGACCGCAACAGCTATCATCCATGACATGGCAATACGTGATGGCGATGCAAAGACCTTGGTTGGGGAAAACCGTGGCTTGCAAGGCCACCAGAGGGAAAATGAACGTGTCATCGTGTGTGTTTGTGCATGTTAACTTGGGAACCAAGTGGTCCAAGTCTTTGAGACTTTTGGGGTGATTGGATGAGAGGTGGTTGAAATCAGCTTTGGACTCGATGATAGTTAAGGTGACAGTGTCATCATGGGTGCAGCGAATGAAGGGTTTGTGTGGTGGTGGAGGACAGAGGAGATTTCCAGCTAGAGGAAAAAAATGTTGAAGGGTAAGAGAGAGTGTGTGTTTGAGAGAAGGGAGTGTAGTTTCATAGAAAATGTGTGTGGGGTGAGAAAAGTGATAGAAGAATTGACGTCTCACATAAACAGGACCTGCCAAAGACAAGTCAAGGAATGTGAGGGGAAGGGAAGTGGTTGTGCTTGTAGCTGGAGCAACCTGGGATTTCTCAATAAACTTATATGCTCTAAGCCCTGCCATTTTTTCAACAACGTAACATGCGAGAAGAGAGCATATATAAGGTTATTCAAAAGAAGTAATGCATATATATAAGGTTATTCAATTTGGTGGTGTGGTTGTTGGATGCAAATTTAAGTTAAAGTTCTCGGAACGTATATGCCATGTCTAGTTATGTGGAAAATAATTCTGACTTCAAACTTTTTAATTTTATTAGTCAGCGTACTAGTAAAATAGAATTGCAATTTGTAATGTTATGAAGACAGCAAAAGTGCAATATTTTCTGTGAAATTGAGGATGTCTTTGAACAAGTCAACCCACTGTAGTTTAACTGCAATTGACAACTTCACATAATGATAATTAAATACAGGAAATTGTCTTTTTTTACAATAAAAGCGAGACGACTTTTGTAATCATTTTTAATTTTCAGAGAGTTTTTTTTTTTTAAATATATTAAAAAATAAAAAATAAGTGAGAGGTAAAAATAATTATGTGCAATATCCAACGCAGTATCAATTATTTAATGTTTAAATAACAGAACCGTTGTAATATTTAAAAAGATAACAGAACTGTTAAATATATAATTTAGGGTATTGTTAACGTGATTGATTTTACCAATTAAAAATAGAAAATTTTATAAAAATAAAATTATTATCCGGCTAAGATGATTCACCACCGAGATGCAGATGTTGACTTGAGCGAAATATATTTTACAATTATTCCACTCTTCATTCTAGTGTTTCAGCCGGGATGAAATTTTGTCCGACATTAAATAATTCAGACAAGTTAACAGTTACATCGGATAAGTTAACCGTCCACCTCGGATTAATCACCCCCCGTCCATTTTGGAAGGAATGAAAAGTATTATAAATATTTTTTAATAATTTTTCTCACTCTATATGTTTAATAACAAAATTATCTAATTCGTTATGTAATAAAATAACTTATAAGAAATGGACAGGTATACGTTGCGTGTTGTCTAGAGTAAAAGGTTCGGAATTTAAATTCCTTATATGTAATATTGTGTTCGATCATGAATGTGTAAGAGAACCTAGCTTTATTTGATTGTACTGTATCCAAGAGGTCAATTTTTCACCCGCCAGATGAGAAAATACTTTGAGAAATTAAAAACAATTCCCATAATATATGTCATATAAGACAATAATAATAATAATAATAATAATAACGCTAAATAATAATTCATATGCAAACCTTATGCCATAAATTTGTATCATCCTTAATAAATAAAAATTGAAAAAGTAAACAATAAATTTTTCTTCAAAAGTTAAGTTCAATACATTTTTCGCTCCATCGCTTCTTCAGTTTTGGTTTTTCCGGTTTTTTGAAATGTTAATTCCATTTAAAAGTATTTAGTAGACGATAAATTTTTAATTTTTAAAAATTTAAAATTAGAAATATTGTTTCTCAGGTTGAATATACAATCTTAATAAAATATTTCCAAAAAATATTATTTCTGAGGAATAATTTTTGCCTATATATCTAATGTTAAAAGTTGAATGCTTAATTCACTTATAAAGTTTTAACCTCTAAATTTTATAATAATTAAATATTTTAAAAGTAAAAATTTAAAAGAACTTTAATATTAATTTTTTTATAAATTATAAAGAGTAAATTAATTTCCAAAAAATATTTTGTAAAATATTTAAATAAAATCTTATCCAAACGTGCTTTAAATAAATTTTAATAATCATTTTCACCTTTGACGCAAGGACAATCATATTGTAGGAAAAGAAAGGCAGTTTCGTTTTTGCCGGTCTTTATTTCTAAACAGCTGTTTCCACGCGACCGATTTGCACCGACCATGAAAGTACATTGGTCTTCGTAGTTTGAGAAGCAAAACTAATTTAATTTCTCGAATACAGATTCTGCGCAAGTGGTGGGAGGAAACTGTGAAATTTCTGATTAATAATAACTTAGTCCAAGTCATGTTCGTTCGCTACGAGTCGCACCTTGTCCTTACTATCTTTTTGCTTTATTGTGGAGGGGGCAAAATGGGCTAAAAAATAGCCCAAAAAACAAAAGTAGGGGTAATTCATAAACTCAAGAGGCATCAGCCAGAAAGTGGACAAAAACAAAAGTAGGGGTAATTCATAAACTCAAGCCAAGTTGCATTTGTATGGCATGTTTTGCAAATACATCTTGCATTTATCTCCCTGAAATTTATAAACTATCTTTTTGCTCCCAAGGCAATATTACAACTTTCATATTAAGAGAATCTCAACGACATACTTTTTTTAATATATTATTTTATTGATTTAAATTTATTAAAAATACAAATTCAAATAGATTTTATTTCGTATTTAACTATGCTATCTTAATTTTATAATTTTTAATAACCTTCTATTACTATAAAAAGTAAATTTAAAAATGTGATATTAGCTCTAATCTTTAAATTAATTCTTAAAATTAATTTTTAAAATGTAAAAATATTACCTAGAAAGATAATATTTTATAATTAATTTTTTATAATTTTCTTAAAGTATTGAAAATAATAATAAATAAGGCGTTGTTCCAAAGCATAAGTGAAAATGAATTTGTATGTGTAAAGATACTAACACTTAATTTAGTATGTGAACCGGTAGAATAATAATAGAAGAGAAAGTTTGTATACTTGAATTTCTATTTTTTTAAAATAATACTAGATGAAAAAATTTCAACTTTTTTAACATTAAATTAATCAAGAGGGTTTTTTCATCCTTCCCTCCCAATATTACTTCACTATCAGGGCGTAAGTTAGTAAACCTTTCAATTATTAGATTCTTACCATTTATGGTGTAACACTCCATTGCTTCACTTAGCAACACAACACTTATATAGTTCTCTTGTAATCTTGTTTTCACAGTTTAATCCGCTCTCATTTCTCTCATCGTTACTAAGATAATTGCTTTTGCTTTCTTTTTCTTTCACTGCTAAAATGTATCAGTTTATCAAATTATCTGATAGTCTTGTATAGAAGAGTGAAAAACACTTGAAAACCAAATTCAACCATCATACTCCACAATTTAGATACCCAATACCATAATCTTCAATTATTTTTCTATTTTTCTAAAAACAATACTAGATAAAGTAATTTCGAACTTTTAAGTTCATATCAACCTTCAAAAGGTGAGCCTCGTTCAAAAGGGTGACAAACCCTTTGATACCAAACACCGCCATCAAACTTTCTTGTTTAGGTATATAATATTATTACATTTGATATATAGATTTTTTTTCCTATTTTCTAGAAATAATTTGATAAGAAGACATTTCATATTTTAACCTTAAACTAACCCTTATGAATTGAGTCTTTACTCATAAAGGTAGAAAACCCTTAGAAACTAAATTTTACAACAAAAATCTACAGTTTAGAAATCCAATCCTATCACCTTTAATATTTGATTTTTTTTCTATTTTTGGAAAGCAATTCTATATGAATAAATTTGAAGTTTTTAACCACAAACTAACCCTCAAGAGTTTAGTCTTGCTAAAAAAGGTGAAAGAGGTGAATTTTTTTTTTAGGTAAGAATACTGCTGATTTACATATTAGATTTTTTTTTCTATTTTCTTAAAATAATACTAGATGAAGAAATTTCAAAATTTTAACTCAAATTAACCCTTAGGAGGTTAGTTTTGCTCATGAGTTAGAAAAACCCGAAGACGAAACCCAGCAACCAAGTTTCACAATTTATGGTAATCTTTAACATGTTGGTCTTTCTTAATACAGTTGAAAACCCCTGGGAGATCAAATCTTCAATCAAACTTCATAGTTTAAGTACCTAATATCGCTGCTTGTGATATATGAATTTTTTTTTCTTCCTATTTTAAAGAAACAATACAACTAGAGAATTTTTCAATTTTTAACATCAGATTAACTCTTCATTAAGAGGTTAGCTTCCTCAAAAGGGTAGAAAATTCTTGGAGATCAAACCCAGCCACCAAACTCCACAGTTTAGATAACCCATATTGCTGCCTTTTGTATATAATTTTTTTTTTAATTTTCTAGAAACAATCATATGAATAAATTTTTGAATTTTAAATTTGCTTTTTAATTTAATAATACATGATTAATTTTTTTTTTATCAACTTTTTCATATACATCGTGTATAATTCTTAACTTTTTATTTTTTTAGTCTTAATTTTTTATTTTATTTTATTTTATCACACACAAAGCTAAATTTTTGTAACACATGTCCTATGTAGGAGTGGTTTATAATTAATTATAAATAAATAAAATTTAGCATTATACATAAGTGGTACAAGAGAGAAATATATATAGATGCATCAAATATGATAATAACTGCATTAATAATGTGACAATTATCTAAATTGTATTAATTATTTAAGATGAAATTATTTAATTTTATCTTTTGTTGAAATCAATTAGACAAATTCATAATTTGGACTCAATAAGAGATATGTAAGTATGAAATTCGTGAAGAAAAAAAAAATCACCCAATTAAATTCAGACACCCAATATAGGGGTTTGGCAGATTCATTTAAGAGCTTATCCAAACTCGTTTCTAACCTTCTTAACCTTAAATTTTAGTCATAGAAAAAGTACTTTGCACAAAATTCACATTAGTTTTTAAGAAGATTAATCTTTTTATTTTCTTCACAGAATAAAAAAGGGAAACAGGCTCATCCCATACTACGTAGGCCTTGTTGTTTTTGTCTATAAGAAATATTATATATAGAATGGCAGTGTAAAAGGAAACGAAGAAAAGATTGAGATAGTAGAAGGTTATATTTTATTAAAAAATAAAGCAGCATATTTGTAAAACAATGTGACCAAACGAGAAATATTAATACTAACAAATAATGTCTAAAAAATAAAAGATAAAAATAGTTTTATTCTATTACTCAATATGACTTTTATTTTCTTAAAAAATAGTATATAAAAATTTGGAATTATAGATTGTCTACTGTATCAAAATTTTCAAGACCAAAAGAAAAGGATGAGAGAGATATGTTGAAGAAACACATCAGTTTCTTAATAATTTTTCAATTTTTAAATAAATAAATAATAAATCGATCAATATTTTTATTTTTTTAATAAAAAATATATTTGATTGTTAAATCGGTATCTAAATGATATTAATATTTTTTCTTTTTTTGTGACGAAATTAGCGATTGATTATTTAGTAACAGTTCCCTTTAATGTTAAGATCGTATTCGGTTACTATTAGCGACTGAATCATTTCGATCGCTAAATCATATGTCCTTTCCATATTCAATTGCGATTAGCGACTGAATTATTTTGGTCGTTAAATCATATTTTTCTAGTAACATATGATCTTTAAGTTAAAAAAATTCAATTCAATTTTTCCTGTCTATTTTATTTACTTTTGTTTACTTTATTTGTTTTTATTATTTTTTATGCACAACTCTCTCCCAAATCAAAATTATTTATCTAAATTACATAAAAATTCTTGAAAACCAATGATCACATACACTAGTTCTGTGAGTATGATATTTGGATTCACATCTTTATTATTATCGTAATAGGGTATTTGTCCTTAAGTACATTCCTAATTGCATCACCTCTCCACTATCTCATTCTGTTGAGGAGTCACCATACATGATAGGTGATGACATATTCTTTTCTATGTAAAGAAGTCAACCAATTTGAATTCAACTCCATTATTTGATCTAACAGATTTTATCTTTACCTCAAACTGAGTTTCTACTATTTAAACAAAAGCTTTAACCAAAAAACAATCTTTGATTTATGTTTCATAAGATAAATCCATGTATGTCTAGATTTATCATCTACAATAGTCAAAAAGTGCTTGTGACAAAAAATAGAAGGACATGCAAGACGGTCCTAAATATGCATATGAAGTAAGTGAAAAGATTTTAACATATTTACTATTACTACTGGGAAAAGGAGAATATTTTCCATTTGGAATAATGACACACATCACATGGTAAATGAGATTTTGTGCTATCAATAAAGGAATAAGTTTCCTACAAATTGGACATTTTATTGATTGAAACATGACCAAACCTAATATGCCATATACTAGGATAAGCATAATGAAAGTTATTTACAACTTTATTGGACACATTAAGACTACTATCACCTAGGAAAACATAATGGCCTTCTCAAAGATTAGTTGCACCAATCGTCTTCAAGGAGTTAAGATCCTTTATATGATAGAAGCACCAATCGTCTTCAAGGAGTTAAGATCCTTTATATGACAGAAGGAGTTAGAAAAAGTGAGTTTACAAGATGAAGTATTAACTAACTTTGACACGGAAATGAGATTAAATTTGAAACCAACAATGAATAAAACATTAGTTAAGTTGAATTGACTCGAAAAGAAAACCATCCTAGCAAAATGTGAAACAATTTTTGAACCATTGGGAAGCTTAACTAAGACTAGTTTGATTTTCCTATATGATTGAAATTATGATCAGGTGAAAACAGATATGATCTATTGTAACAATATTAAGAATCCAACTCCTAGGCCTACATTCATTTTGAACGACACAAACAATACCTGAATGGCTAGAGGGACCAGGTTTAGGATCAGGATTAGGAATAATATCAATAGTAATCTGGTTAGCCAAATGAGATTTATCCATAATTTTTAACATGGATAATGCGATTTAGTTAACACTTAAGGGAAAATGTACCCTATCGTGATAGTAATATGGATGTGAGTCTAGATATCATACCTAAAGAACTAACATATCAATTTTTGAAAAACTTTGGTGTAAATTAGACAATCAACATTAGAAAATATTTGAGTAGAGAGAGTAAAGAAAAAAAAAGGAAAATAACAAAAAGTTTTTTTTAGTTCATTTGGAAGTAAGGGTTTTGATTTTGTTATATTTTTCTCTCTTAACCTTAATTTATGCAATTTCCTTACCTTACATTCACGTGTTACTGATTATATTTCTTAATGTTACTAGGGACCTCGTCTAGCACCCATAGTATTCTTTACCTTAGGATGATTCCTATTTGGTAATTTAGAAACATATACTTTAGTAAATTGGAGGTCCACAAAAGCCATTATTGTTAATTGAATCAGAAGCCTATGGGAAAAGGTTGGTCATGCAATTTTCCTAAACCCAATTATTCTGTAGTTCCACCAACTAATTAAGGTGTGGTCGCCTCTAACTAGTTGATTAACATGCAAACATAATCAAGTAATAGGATAATTCAAGCAGTGAAGATAAATAAAAAATTGCATTCAAAAAAGTAATCAAGCATTCCAAGTACAAATATACTATAACCCTTAAGAGTAAACTTAGCTACCTGTACACATGATGAAAATATAAGTAGACATAATTAAAAAAAGAAAACTAGAACCCATACAAACTTGAGGTTCAACTCCTTTGCTCTATTTCACATTTTCTACCTTATCTTTAGGTGCATTTCAAGGAGCCTTGGGGGCGAAGGTATCACTTGGACAGATGGAGGTGGTGGAGTATGGAAGGATGGAATGGAGTGACATGTGTCGGGAGTGATGAGAAGGAGTTTTATAGCCTTTGATCTATCTCTTTTATACGAAGTGGGCCTTTCTGAGGGCTTGCATGGGCATGCAGATAAAATAAAATAAAAGATAAAGATAAAATAAAATAAAATAAAGATAAAGCTACACGATTGTGTTGATCTTCTGTAGCTTCATCTTTTTGGGCCAAATGTCCTTATTTTTGTTGTATTTTTCCTTTTTTGTTTATGAACCTGTGTTGCATAATCTCAAGAAAAAAAGGTGAATTATACATGGTATTTATAAGAAATATTTATAATTTCACCAAAAAAATACATTATTATACAAAATATTGGTTTATCATTGGACAAAATAAATTTTTATTGTTCTAGTAAGAAACCAAGTATTTTTGTGCAATCTTGAGTACAATCCTTCTAAGAAGTCATGCTTTGAATATCTTTATCATTTTTTTTCTTCAAAAGCATAATTAATATTGCTCTTCCTGAATTTGGGGTGAAACCCATGCTTCTTATAACAATAGTCAACAATATGACTTGTTCTTTTATGATAAGAACACATCGTAATAGCTCTTCCACCATTTTGACCTTTACTCCCTTTCCCCCTTCCTTTATTATCCATCACATTTGAAGCAAATTTTGGTTTGTCATAACAAATATTGAATTGTCTCTCATGTTGAATCAACAATGAAAATCTTTGTTCGCAGACAAAAGAGGATCCATTAACATGATTTTAGACCTCACAACACTATATTGCTTATTGAAGCCCTTCAAAAATCTTATCACATGATCATTCTCCCTATAACTTCTCATAATTGGTATAAGATTGCAACTTCACTTTACTTCACAAGAACAAGTTGGTATAGGTCTAAACATCTCAGGTTCTCTTCATAGAGTTTTTAGTTGAATGAAATGTGGCCTCAAAGCACGCCACACACTCATGCCCCATAATAGATGTGGCAATCACAAATTGTTTTGCACTCTTTCATGATAACACCCCTCCAGCTAAAAAAAGATGTATCCAAATGTGGATTTTCTTGAATCCATGCATCCGGCATAGTCTGTGAAGGTGATGTTATCTTCTATATGTGAGCATGTAATCTTTTGTGTCTTGTAAATACCTAAGAACCTTCTTTGTAGCTTTCCAATGGTTTATCAGGCTTGCTTTGATATCTGCTCAACATTCTAATGGCAAAGTTAATATCCGGTCGAGTACATGTTTGGGCATACATTAAGCTTCCAACCACTAATGCATATGAGATAGACTTCATCTCTTTTCATTCCAAGTCATTTCTAGGACATTGCATTTGGCTAAACTTGTCCCTTTTTTGAATTGGAACAATCCCTACAGAGCACTTGTGCATTATAAATCTCTCTAATACCTTATTGATATATCTTTTCTAAGACAACCCCAACAATCCTTATGATGTACCACGAAATATTTCTGTTCCTATCACATGGATGCCTCACCTATATCTTTCATTTGAAAGTTATTAGAGAGAAACTTCTTTACATCATGTATCATAACATCATTAGTAGCAAGCAAAATATCATCAACATATAGGACTAAAATTACAAATCTACTCCCACTAACCTTCATGTAGATACACTAGTCAATAGTGTCCTCTACAAAACTATTTGACATAATGGTATCATTGAACTTAAGATGTCATTGTTTGGAAGCCTGTTTTAGTCCATATATTGATTTCTTTAATTTACACACCATACTTTCTTTTCTTGTAAAAACAAACCCTTCATATTGGTTTATATAAACATTTTCCTCTAAGTAATCATTCAAAAATACGGTGTTTACATCCATTTGGTGAAGCTCTAAATCATAATGAGCCACCAAAGCCAACACAATCCTTAAAGAGTCCTTCTTAGAAGCTGGAGAGAAGGTTTCTTTGTAATCAATATAATCTTTTTTAGTGAAATCTTTGACAACGAATCTAGCTTTATACCTTTCAATTTTTCCATTCAAGTCACATTTGGTCTTAAATACCCATTTACAACCAACTTGTTTTAAACCTTCAAGCAGCTCAACTAAATCCAAAACTTTTTTTTATCATCTATTGATTTCAACTCTTCTTTCATAACATTGAGCCACTTTTCATAATTATCACTTTTCATGGCATGTACGAAAGAAACTAGATCTTTATCAATGCTCATCTCGTGTTCATGTTCAAGTGAGCAAATAACATAATCACTTGAAAAAGCTAGTCTTTCTTTCCTTTTAGGCCTTCTTCGTGCTATTTCTTGTTCCTCTTCTATCACTTTTTCATTTGTGACTTGCACATTGTTAGTTGGTTCATCAACTATATGTTCATCCTATGAGTTTCGAATATTACTCTATTGTCTTTGAGTGTTGTTTGACTGTAATACAACCAGAGAAACAACATCTTGAGAAGAGACTTTAAGTGAAGAAAATTCACCATGAGTCTCTATAATATCTATCTTTCATGATTTCTCACTCCCACTAAATTGGTCGTTCTCAATAAACTGAGCATTACGAGACTCAACTATTCTCGTACTATGGTTAGTACAATAGAATTTTTAACCTTTAAACTTTTCAAGATAGCCAATGAAGAAACCACCAATGGTTATTGCATCAAGTTTCTTTTCATGTGGATTTTACACCTTTACTTTTGTCAAACAACCTCAAACATGAAAATACCTCAAACTAGGTTTTCTTCTCATCCACAACTCATAAGGAGTCTTAGGAATTATCTTACAAGGAACCCTATTCAGCAGATACATAGTGGTCTTTAATGCATGCATCCACAAAGATAAAGATATAGTACTATAATTCAGCATAGACCTAACCATATCCATTATAGTACAATTCTGCTTTTCAGCCACACCATTTTTTTGCGGTGTGTCAGGCATAATGTATTGTGCACATATGCCTTGAATTTTAAGGAACTTTGCAAATGGACTTGGACATTGTCCACTCTCATTAAATTTTTCATAAAATTCATCATCTTTATTAGACTTTACAACAACCTTTCTACCTCATCAATGAACACCTTTAGGATATCCATTGATTGAGAATTTTCATGTAGAAGATACAAATAGGAAGAATGTGAAAAGTCATCAATAAAAGTGGAGAAAATATTTTCATTGTTCCAAGATGGAAAATCAAAGGGTCCATAAATATAAGTATGTATTAATCCTAGAAGCTCATCCCTTCTTGTAGTAGAGTTCTTTGATATTTGTTTGATTTGCTTTCCTTTAGTGCAATCTAAACAAATATCCCAATCACAAAAATCGAATTGAGGCAAAATTTCAATTCACATTAGTCTTATTATCCTTTCTTTGGATATATGACCTACTTGTTGATGCCATAAATAAGTAGAACTACCATCATTCATATTATGCTTACTACCAACAATACATTCAACATTAAACAAGGATTTCATAAACTTTGCATCAAGGTTGAAATAATATAAGTCATCTATTAAAGTACTAGAACTATAACAATACATATCCTTAAATAAAGAAAATACATTATTTCCAATCCTAAAAGTAAAACCTAAATCATCCAACTTTGAAACAAAAACTAAATTTCTCGCACATTCAGGTACATAAAGACATTAATGAGCGGGCTTTTAGTCGTCTTACACGCCTCAAATAAATACTAAAGCTAACTATAGTATAGTTAACCCTAGGTCGATTCTCTCAAGGACACAATGTGTTAAATTGTGACTAAGGGTAAAAATCAGAGTTTGTGCAGAAAACACTAAGTATTGCAGAATGCCGACTTGATGTCGGTCGGTCAGTATGTGAAAATACCAACTTGGCCTCAACGACGCTAAGGTCGACCTGCTCTCGGCAATCCGATCTTGGCTAATGGGGAACCGATTTGGTTTTGGCCGAGAGTAACTTAGACACGACAGAGTCGGACTGACTTGGTCTTGGACTCTGGAAAAACAGTAAAAGGGGGATTTTTGTGTTTAAGAGCAGGAAATAAACTAAGTGTAGAAAAGTAAGCTAAACTAATCTTATGTTAACTACTATACCAATTCAAAAATCAGCACACAATAGTTTACCATTCTTACTTAGAATTATACTCCCAATCAACCTTAGATTCTTATGATAATCGCCGAATGTTTGTCCATTGCCATACCGAGGATTTACACAATCGCTACCTCATCAGTTGGCAGGGAGTATGTACTTGGTTGATTTTAGGTTCTCTACCTAATCAGATTATTAAACCAGTTCCAATCGGTCCTAGTCTAACGTGATCTACATGCAATCGCGGCAAGGTTAAAGTAGATTAAAGCACAGGTGATATAATCAAAGTTAGAATTGCAAACTAGTTATATTATTGAAAATAGAATCGAATACAAATGTGAGAATTCAGCGTTTTCCAAAGAGTCTGCCTTCCATGACGATTGCCAATGGAAGGATGGTAGTGGTGCACCAGTGATGGCCAAACATTGAGGTTTATCTCCACCAGAATCGTCGGCTATACTTGAGCGATCACCTCCAACAGCTTCCAACTTCCCAAATCTTGGTCCTGTACCTCCTCGATCGAGAGAGACACTTTACTAAAGCTTCATGTACCACCGTGCTAGCTTGGAACGTCTACAGTCGCTGACGGTGCTAGGTCTAGAATTGCACTGTTTTTTCCACACTGAAGACGTAGCCTAGCGTGCTTTATTTATATACAAGCTGGGTAGTGATGAGTCATATTTTATACACTTTATGTAGGCTTAAGATGGGTGCTGTTAAGAATATTTAATGATTAAGAGTCTTGTGTTAACCGAGATTTGAATTATGGGCCTGAAAATAGGAGAAATACAAGTACGTACTAAAATAAGATTTTTAACTAACAAAAAGATTAAGACTTATTTTGCAGGCTCAAGTCATCTCGGCCCAAGTCATCTCGGCCCAAGCCGAGAACATCCCGTTCAGTCCAGCGCTCCTGGTCAAGCCAACATCAGTGACAAAAATCTTGCCTAAAACCACCCCAGCAAGATGCATATATGATTTGTTAAGATGCAGATATGGTTTGTTAAGATGCATATATGATTTGCTAAGATCAAGGAATCTGTAATGCAGATATGATTTGTTAAGATGCAAATATGATTTGTTAAGATGCAAATATGATTTGTTAAGATGCAAATATGATTTGTTAAGATGTAGATATGATTTGCTAAGATCAAGGAATTTATAATTCGGGTAACTAGGAATGCAGATATGATTCTGCTAGAAATTAGGAAACTGGGAAACTCCTACGATTGAGGAGATTGTAATCTGTAATTCGAATTGGAATCTTTAGGATTTGAATTTCTGTTATTAGGATTAGATTTAGATTTATCCAGCTTGTATATAAATAAGCACACCAAGCCACGTCTTCAAGGGTGGAATCTTCAGCAAAATCTAGAGCTAGCGTCGTCAGCAATCGCAGACACTCCAAGCTAGTACAGTGGTACACGAAGCTTCAATATGATGTCTCTCTCGGTCGAGGAGGTACATGACCAAGATTTGGGAAGCTGGAAGCCTTCAGAGGTGATCGCTCGATATAGCTGACGCACTCTGTTGGACAGAAACCTCAACGTCTGGTCACCATTGGTGCATCGTCGTGGAAGGCGGACTATCTGGAGACTATGATTTCTCACCTTTGTATTCGATTTGGTTTTCAATAATATAACTGGTTTGCAATTCTGTCTCTTGATTATAATTCCTGCACTTTAATCTACTTTTAGCTTTGCCGTGACACATTGTTAGGGGTAGATCATGTTAGACTAGGGCTGGTTGGAACTAGTGTAATAATCTGATTAGGTAGAGAACCTAAAACCAACCAAGTACATACTCCCTGCCAACTGATGAGGTAGCGGTTGTGTAAATCCTCGGTATGGCAACGGACAAACGTTCGGCGGTCGTCGTAAGAATCTAAGGTTGACTCGGAGTATAATTCTAAGTAAGAATGGTAACCTTTTGTGTGTTGATTTCCAAATTGGTACAGTAGTTAACATAGATTAGTTTAGCATAGTTTAGTTTACTTTCAGCACTTAGTTTATTTTTCGCACTTAAACACAAAACCCCCCTTATTTACTACTTTCTAGAGTCTGAGACTGAGTCAGTCCGACTCCGTTGCGTCTGTCTAAGCCGACTGGCAATAAGTCAACATTTCACAACACTTAGTGTTTCTGCAACACTCTTATTTTTACACTTAGCACAATTTGAACACACTGTGTCCTTGAGAGAATCGACCTAGGTTAGCTATACTATAGTTAGCTTTAGTAATTATTTGAGGCGTGTAAGACGACTAAAAACCCGCTTATCAGGTAGCTGCGGCACAGCCTAAATTATAGATTTCTCAATCCTAGGAGATTACAGATTCCTTGATCCTATCATAATCATATATGTATTGTAGATTCCTAATTTCTATCATAATCATATCTACATTATAGATTCCTTAATTCTAGCTAAATCATATCTACATTA
Organism: Mucuna pruriens; assembly: GCA_025330945.1. Classification (NCBI taxonomy): domain Eukaryota; kingdom Viridiplantae; phylum Streptophyta; class Magnoliopsida; order Fabales; family Fabaceae; genus Mucuna; species Mucuna pruriens. The sequence continues at coordinate 1,223,825 of JAENHJ010000042.1, read as the reverse complement.
CAGATTCCTTAATTCTAGCATAATCATATTTGCATTATAGATTCCTTAATTCTAGCATAATCATATCTGCATTCTTGCTAGAGTGATTTTAGCCACTGAAGTCGGCTTTGGCCGAGAAGGTTAATCTGGCCAGGATGCTTCAATTGGGTCGGAATGCTCTTGGTTAGGCCGAGACATCCTTAGCTTGGGCCTGTAAAATAAATCCACTCTTTTATTAGTTAAAATCCTCATTTTAGCATAGATTTATATTTTCCTATTTATAGGCCCATAATTCGAATCTTAGCTAAGATGTGATTCTTAATTATCAAAGAGTCTCAATAATACCCATCTTAAGCTCTTGTTAGGTGTATAAAATATGACTTATCAAACACCCTTCCAAATCTACATGACATCCAATGTCCAAAATTAATATGTATGTTTCAATGCCTTCTATCCTTGTCTTCATTTTGTTCCCCATGTAAAGAAACTTTTCAGTTCTTCTTATAGTTTGGATTGAAAGGAATCCCTACATAATATGTGACACATGAGTAGTTGCTCTAGAATCAAGTCACTAGGTATTATTAGGTATTTCAATGAGATTTGATTCAAAATTTATAGATATATAATATATACTTTTCTTTTCAAACCATTTCTTTCTTTTTGGGTAGTCCTTCTTAAAGTCATCACTCTACTTGCAAAAGTAGCACTTCTTCTCTTTATGGACTCCTCCCTCATTAACTTTCAATGGACTTTGCCCTTGTCCTTCTTACCCGACTTACTTTTACTGGTACTGACTCCATCATGAGTCTTGAGATAATGAAGTTATCATTCACTTTTTTTAATCTTCCTTCCTCTTGAATCAGATGTCCATAATTTCTTGAAAGTTTCATTTTTGCTTAAGGGTGTTATAATTCACCTGAAACTGGTCAAATTTAGCCAAAAGTGAGTTTAAAATAAACTATACAAGAAAATACTCACTTACTTCCATTCCCATGGACTTCAACTTTACTACCATATTTGACATTTTAGTCACATGATCATGAATTGGCTGAGACCAATCAGACTTTTTGTTTGCTAGCTCATTTGCTAGATTCGCCACAATTGACTTGTGAGTAATGTCCGATTCTGTGTACTCCTTAACCAATTTCATGAATTTCCTAGCATCATTTGTTTTGGGCAAAGATGACTTAACATTTGCAATCATAGTCAATCTCATCAAATTCAATGATAGCTTATTATATTGTCCCGAGCCTCTGAGACTTGTCAGCATTTGTACTAGTCTCCATAATGGCTGGAGGTCTTTTATCTATTACTAGTGTCAAGTCTAAGTCCATTACACTCGGTTGATTGGATCATCTCCAACATATTCATAGTTGAATGCATTTAAACAAATTCACACATTAATGCTTTGAATAAACTTAATGGATTCAAACTATATAGATTTTAATCATGCATCTGAGTTCACCTTTGGGTGATAATTAAACATATTTTCATATAAAAATGATGTCAAACAAATATATTTTAACAGGTACACTATTCTTGACATGGATAATATATTTGAATATACACACTCAATAAGTATGAAAATAAATCTTTAACATCATTAATTATAAGTAATGGTTCATCTTTGGATGATCCACATATGTCTTATAAGTAACAATTCTATTTAACTCAAATATACTAATTTCACGACATCATTATCTCAAATTAATCATGTATTTTAGAATTATAAACTTCAAATATTTAAACACTTTACTGACTAACAAATTTTATTTTATTGCATAATTCTAAATAATATATATAGCCCATAGCATAATTACCATAAATAATTTGCATCAAAATTTCAATTCAAATATATATTCAATCATATATACTCGATAATGCTTCCGACCTCTCCACAGTTATAAGAAAACAAGAATCAAATATTTATGGAGAAATAATGTTATTCCTAAAAATGTTTTAATACTAATTATAAGCAAAGTTTTCTTATCCAACCTAAAAAATATTTGAAAAAGAGTGTATATATATAGTAGGAACCAACTCAACCATTTTTTTCAAATCTTTTTTTTTAATAGGGGAAGAAAAAATTTTATTTTACTAACTTAAAAATAAACTTCAATGATTCTAATTAATTTTAAGTCAAATAACAATTATTTTATTAAACTCATTTTATAAATTACATTAATCGATATAAATTAAAAATAATCTAACAAAAGGTACTACAGCACATCATTCTAAAGTGGAATGTTTACTCAAAAACACATAATTTTTTTTTATTGAAAAATCCAGGTTGTGTACTCGTGAATGGTTCCCTCAGAATTTATTAATACTATCGAGTTGCTCTTCGAAGATGTTGATGAACTTATTCATCTGAACCCTTTCAAATGCCAATCCAACCTCAATTCCACCTTTTTCGTCTCTACAATCAGAAAGAGAAATCGATCCTGATGATTCAATATGCACTGCTTCAGATTTCTTAGGCTTACCCCATCCAAAATCAGTTTGGTACACACCCAATTTTGGTGACCCTGCAACAGTTAACACAGATTTACCCGGTTTCCCTAACTCTCTAAAATCTGACATCAACGTTTCAGCTTTTCTCAAAGCATCACTCTTCAAATCTCTAACTTCCCTTTCAATAGCGTTTGCCACCGCAAGGATACCACTTTCTCCCACCATCTCACTCCTCTTGACTGCCACAATCCAAGTGGCTAGACAATTCCCAAAGTACGTTGAAGGTAACGAAAGTTCAGGACGATTGCGACAATCTGCTGGAAACACGAAATAGCACAGTTCATCAGAATGTTGTGCAACACAATTGTCTTTGCTCTCCTCTGATCTAATCATGCAAACCCAAATCAAGGAGCATGTCACCACAAAGGTTGATATGTGCAATGTCTTCGAAGTGTAGCTGGCACATTTGAGAGAGATCCATTTCTTGAGTTTCTCAACTTGTTCTCGACTCAATACAACAGTGAAGCGAACCTTGTTAGTGGAAACATCTCGCACGAGCCCCGCAAACTCCATTCTTTTGGACTCACTATGTTCAAGTTCTTGAAAGTAAATGAGCTGAAGCCCCTTTGGGTCTTTAACTCTGTCCCTCTCGTGTGAAGGAAGAGACAAAGAGGTTTCAAGGGAAGCCAAGTCCCCTCTTGCCTTGCAAAGAGAGGCCCAAAACTTGATGAAATGATGAAGCGATTTGCCATCCCCAGCAAGGTGGTTGAAGGTGAGACAAATGCTGAAGCCAGTGTTTGGAAGAACCGTGACCTGAATGACCATGAGAGGGAACACACGTGTGCCATCTTGCTCAACGTGTGGGGAAGGCAAGGTAGGAACAAGAGGGTGCCAATTTCGAACGTCTTGTGGTGAATGAGATGCGAGGAGGGTGAAGTCTGCGGTGGACTCTGCAACGGTGAAGGAGAGAGAGTCACCGTCAAGGTAACGGATGTAAGAGAGGTGGGGTTGTGGCGGAACGATGAGGTTGGCGGCGAAGGGGAAGAAGTGTTGGAGAGTGAGGGAAAGAGAGTGTTTGAGAATGGGAAGTGCTGTTTGGAGGAAGTGGTGGGTGGGGTGGGGAAAGTCGTAGAAGAAGATGCGTTGGATTGGGTGGCAGTAGAACCATGGAATATCAAAGAAAGTGAGGGGAAGGGTGGTTGGGGGAAGTGAACTTGGTGGCGGAGCAACTTGACACTGCTCTATGATTTTCACTGCGTCATGTTTGATCTCATGAGCCATGTTGACGGCACCGTGACTCTCAAATGAAACGCTGTATCAAAGGTTTGTGGTGGTGGCGGAAGGGGGAGCTACCAACTTGGAGTAATCTATATCTATATCCATATATGTATATATAATTGAAGAGAACACAGACTGTAAATTTTGACAATTGTCATCACGTTCTACGACACTACATAAATATCTACCTTCCTTGTATATTATATTATATATAATCGAAAAGAACTAAGCAGTAAATTTTAACAAGTGTCATTACACTCTCACAACACTACGTTATTATTGCACTTTAAGCAACCCTTGTATATGGGAATACCTGTTTTTTTATACGTATTGGAATAGCTGTTTTTTTATTCGTATTGGAATAGCTGTTATGCTCACGGGTAATGAGCATAAACATTTATCTATTTCAAATATTTTATTAATAATTAATATTTCTTTTTATTTTTCTTTTCTTTTACTATTATATTACTTTTTATATTTATATTTAAATTTATATTTATGCTTTTTTATATATATCTTTCTCTTCGTTTGTGTCAAATAGATTTTGATACACAGATCACTTGTACTTAATGTATCAATGGATTGGATCATGGGAATTATATTGTATGATTCTAATTTATTGACATCTTATCCTTATATCGTTGATCATTTCACATCCTTGGTCTTGATCTCCCTTTCCATTAGGTGACGTCAATAACTTTTTTTTTTGGATGAATAGTAACCTCTTATGACTTTTCCCTTTCATTTCTGGACCCAAAGGGAATGATGTCTCCCTTTCTATTACTTAACGTCAATGACTTTTATTTTTTAACGAGTAGTATCGTCTTATGAATTTTCTCTTTCATTCTGGATCACTGTTAACTTAATGAGATTTTTAACGATTCGTAATAATAGGAAATATTAGCTGGCAATGCTATTGCTTGTTCATAATTTAGTAGGAGTCAACCAGTACAATCCACGTATTGTAGCAGACAGTACAATTCTCAAAGGAAAGAATAAAGAGAAGCATAAAATCTCAAAGGAAAGAATAAAGAGAAGCATAAAAGGGAGGAAAAGAGAGTTGAAAGGGACTCTGAAGTTTATTTCTACATATGTGAATATTGGTGTCCATTGTAGGACCGTCAAGAAAATTATTCTCGTTGACCACCACATTCAGAGGGGAAAAGGTAGCTGTTACCGGGCCCAAATAGCTCCGTTGTGCACAAATCTGTCATCGTTGTGCGCAGATCTGTCCTTGTCATGTGTAGATTTACCCATCATCTATCCACTCGCGTTGTACCCCCACACATCTATCACATAATAGTTACTCAAATTGGCTGCATGAACAAAAGAAACCCTCACATTATGTTCAACACTTCTTTAACAAATGGACCAAACTTACAATGGAAAATGTATACATACTTTTTTAGATTTTGGGGATGAATAACTTGACAAGAGTATCCTCTTACTCCTACGTATCTCTTTTTTGTCAAAGACATCAAAGTTCACGTAGTTCTAAACAAGCTATTGGGTGTAGAGAAATGGACTATCCCTTGGACGTCGAGGGGTAAATGACATCATAAGGACTTCCCGTTAGGCGTCCATGAGCCAACTGACAAAGGAAAAGGCTAAACTATCTGTTAGGCGTTTAGGGCTTAAATGACATTAAAGAGAAACGAACTATCCCTTAAACGTCCTTGAGCTAACTAATCATGAAAGAGATTGGACTATAGGCGTCCAAGAGTTAAATGACATTAAAAAGAGATGGACTGTCCATTAGGCGTCTAGGAGTTAAGTGGCATTAGGGAGAGACGGACTATCTATTAGGCATCCACAGGCTAACTCTCAAAGGACTTTCCATTGGTGTCCAAAACGTAATTGGAAAACTTGTGGATAGACGACAAGATATTTTAATAACAAATGCTGGGAAGGGACCAAGACCGACTCGGTGACGGACGTGACTGGATGTTGAGACCGACTCGACCAACCGAATCAGTAATGACGTGGTCTTCGGTTATGTAGAGTCAGGACTAGTCCAGAACCTTTCAAATAAGGGATGCATTTCAGAGGTCCTATCCAAGGAGGAGGACCGAGACCGACTCGGTCCATGCAAGTACCGACATGTTAGCTAACCTGTGGCTCTAACTAATACTGAGAATAACAGTATAATGCAAAAATATAGATGACAACCTATGACATGCTGATCTATCTATTACGACAAATGAAGATATATTTCTTCAGAACCTATGGGACTAACTTGGTATCCATAGGTTTGACGTCATTCCTCCTCTTTGCTTTAATTGTACTTTCTGCCTCTCCAGGTACTCGTAGTAGATCAGTGTCCAGGGAAGCCTTCTCTCTCTCAGCGTCAACTTTCGCATGAGCTCTTTGACTCTCTCTTCTGCTAAGCTTTTTACTAATCTTTCTTTCAATCTCTCAGACTTTCAATTCAGACTTTTCCTTCTCAATTCTCGACCAGATTTTTTCAACTCTTTTGAGACCTTTTATAAGTTATGCTTGAGGTCATTAGCACGTCAGATTTGGTCATGTGGATTGAGCCTAACTTGTGATTCTTCTCGTCCTCTTGTTGCTTGTGAAAAAATAATATTCATATTATAAGTTAATTTTTTATTACAATTTAAATTATAAAAATAATTTATATATATATATATATATATATATATATAGACAATGGCCGCGCATCGTGAAAGTAAATCCGTCGCTGCTGCCTACCATCGTCGGTGGGGGACTCGGTCTTATGAATAATACTAAATAAGATGTCAAGAGGAGTCGAGGTCATCTTTCCAAAACTATAGTAAAACAATATAAACCCAAAGGCTTCCATACATCTACGAAGCTATAATTTTTATTTTTAAATTGCATTTTAATAGGTTTGTGGGCCTTTCGGGTGAAACCACCAAAGGAAAAAAAAATATAGGAATGGGCATATTGCCTTCACCATATTTTACATTTTTCAAAAATTAGATCTAACAAATCAATCCCTGAAATATGAGAAACCAAATATCCAAAAAAAATTAAATAAACCCCAAATATGATAAATGCCTTGTGAATTTGGACTGTTTATAAATTTCTAAGAGATTAAGGATTTTTTTTTAAGATAAGTATTTACAACTTAATTTTAAATCATTTTGATTTTATAAATTAATTTTGAAATGTAATTTGTATTTAAAAACTCTTAGATGAAAGGATAATTTTGTCAAATGTGCTTTTATAAGAACGTGTCCAAAGTCGTAAGCTATAAGTTCGAGCCTTGCCATAATAATTGTATTTTTTTTTACTTTTTCATATGTATTTTGAAAAACAATTTTGAGAATAAAACTTAAACATCAACCTGTATTTGGAAAACAATATTTATCTTTCTTCCAAACAAGTTATACTTCCTACCATCATAGAACTGGTCGTACTTCAACAAAAGTTGGTTTTATTGGCAAGAATGAAGCTCATATATCAAAGAACGAGAGTTTAGATCTTGATACTGATGAAAAAAATTTGTTGATAGATAATTTATAATTATCTTTGGAAACGTTCATTTAACTTTGAAACATGGTCATGAAACCTAATTTACATAAACTTTAACTATATATATATATATATATATATATATATATATATATATATATATATATATATATATATATATAGATATAGATATAGATATAGATATAGATAGATTTAATAGATGACGCAATGGAATCATAAAAGGAGACATGTGGATTAAAACAAAAGCGTAAAAGAAAGTATTTTTAGTCTTTGTTTTTTTATATTAATGAATTTTATTCTTAAACTTTAAAAAATATGTTGATTTAGTTTTTTAGCTTTAAAATATAATAAATTTGTTTAAAAAAATAATTTCACATATTTAAAAAAAAAATTTTAATTTAAAAATCAAATTTATCAATATAAAAAATATAGAAATTATTCGCATTTAGTGGAAAGTAGAAATACTATTTTTTTAATAATTTTTAACCATCTTCTATAGTTCTTGATGTCATTTTTCTTTAATTTCTACCCACGTTTTTTTATTCTCATATACTTCTTTTTCAATGAGGATAATTCGTGTCTTGGTAAATGCAAGTAGTGTTCTACCATTTACACGTTAAATTAGATATTTGTTTATGAATAAGAAAAATTGTAATAATAAAAAAAAAAAATTTCAAATTATTTTTCAAAACTTACTTTCTGAAACAAAATAAATTTATAAAATAATAATTTTGGTAAAATACAAATAAATCATGCAAACTTAAAATAAAAATTTGGATAAAATAATCGTTAGATGAAAATGTAAGTTACGATGCATTTCAAGGCATAATATTATATATAGATTTAATAAAATAAATAAATCATATGGTTAGAAAATACAAAATATTAAAAAGTAACGAAGAGTATAGAAAATAATATATCAAAGATGGAGTGTGAAATTAAAATTTAAATAATAATATAAATAAATATAAAAAGTTTAAAAATAATAATAATTGATAAAAAATAATTTTTATTTATATAAAAAAAAGGTGTACTTAATCATTTGGGAGGCACAAATAGGAAAAGCTTTACTCTCTTTCTCGCTGACCGTAGATGAGACGCGTTTCTCGCACTATCACCTAGCAGCTTCAGACCGCTCGTTCCATTATAAAATTCACTTTTAAGTTTATATAAAAGTTAAGTCAACCCTAATTAAAGGGATCTAATGTAAACCCACGAAGTCGACTTTAATTATTTTTACTGGGATTGAAAAGGTTGAAAGAAAAAGAATAATTTAACTTCTTCAATGGTACCAACAAGTTTTGGACTATCATGGTCTAAGAATTTATATTCGTTGATTTATTAATAAAAGTAACGTCACGATAGTGATACATTCCAAATTGTGTTGGATTTAGGTAGAAGAAGGAGAGATAGAAAAAAAAATAGAGAGGTGATAAGTAATATAATAAAAAATTGAAACAAATGAAATAAAAATGACATGAAAGAAAAAATACTTAGACGCCTGTAATTTTTCATAAAATTAATGTGGTTAAATCTGAAGATGACAACTTATTCAGCACGTACGCTGTTTGTTCAAGTTGCAACATGACCCTCTTGAAAAGTAACTATTTTGCACAGGCTGGGAAGAGAACTAAACACTCTCCCTCGTTCTTCCACTCTGATGAACAATAAATTTTTTTAAGAAAACTGTGAAACCAACAAAATTAAATAGAGTGACTGTCGCAATGTGACGATGATAGGCGAAAGAGAAAATATCTAGTCGGCATTAATGTTTATTAAGAAAAAAAATGCTGAAAAATTTTTGAAAGAAAAGATTTTAAAACTAGATTTTTTTAGTTTGGAGTAAATTACGCATATTGAAGATATTAGTAATATTCTTTAACGTTTGTTTGTTAAAATCATTTTCTCAAATTAAATTTAATTAAGTAAATTATTCTTAAATTTTAAAATATTTATTATGCTAAATAAATTATATAATTTTGATGAAAGGTAACATTTTAGTATCATTTTTATATATAAATGAGAGTTAATTATTTTTAGTCTTTAGTCCGATAGGAGTGGTTCCCTACTCCTACCTATTCTCAGGCGCAATAAGAATTCAAAGTTACGTAATTCTTTAGAGTAGAAAATATTTATGTGTTAATTTTTATTTTTATCATATTTTAGAATTTTTAAACTATCACAATTCATGCATCCTTAAATTGACATGGGTGTACACCGAAATCAACACAATTGATTTATTTTGATATTTTATACTAGATGAGAGTTTAGAAACATAAAGTTGTCACTATTTGTGCTTTGAAACTCCAGGATCAATAAGGTGTGACATCTAATTCATTACTTTCTCATTAGAAAAAAGTTGTTATTATCATTAATTATGTTTAAAAAATAATTTATACTAATGCTAATAATTATAAAGAATTTTTAGTACTTGCATCCTCGTAATTTTTGAAGATTGAAAAGATATCGCATCTCGTTAACATTTTTTGAGAAAAAGGTCTTGAGCCTTGGAACAAACATAGTCCAAAAAAGAAGGTTTAAGTACAATTATTTGGAGTGCGTTCAAAGAATCCAAGATCCGTCCAAAGACTTTATCATCCAAAGAGAGCGTCTAAAGGTCTTCATCATCTAAAGGGAGTGACCAAAAGCTATGGATGCGTCCAAAAACGTGTAGTATCCAAAGAACCTAGACGAGTCAAAATATAAATTAATAAGGGAACCACCTAAATGGGCATCCAAACACTCTAGGGTCCAAAAGCTATAGATGCGTCCAAAACGTCCAACGTTCAAAGGACCTAGACAAATCAAAAAGTAAATTAATAAAAAGGAAAGAGAGTCACCCAACTTGGCGTCCAAAGACTTTGGATGCATCCAAAGATATCCAACATTCAAAGGAATTGAATGAATCAAAAAGTAAACTAATGAAAAAGAAAAGGAGTCACCCAACTAGGCGTCCTAAGGCTCCATTGTCCAAAGGCTATGGATGTGTCCAAAGGTGTTCAATGTCCAAAGGACATGGACAAATTAGAAAGTAAATTAATGAAAAGGAAAAGGAGTTGCCTAGATAAGTGTCAAAGGCTTCAATGTCCAAAGGGTATAGACGTGTCCAAAGGATTGGATGAGTTAGAAATATAAGTTAATGAAAAAGAAAAGGAGCTACTAGATGATGCCTAAAGGGTATGTATGCATCCAAAGACCACCAACATTCAAGGATTTGGATTTGGATGAGCCAGCAATGTAAGTTAATGAAAAAGAAATGGAGCTGTCCAGATGGGCATATAAATGGTATGGACACGTCCAAAGACCACCAACATCCCAAGATATGGATGAGTCAGCAATTGAAGTTAATGAAAAAAAAAGGAGCTTCCCAAATGGGCATCCAAAGACCACCCATGTCCAAAGACCTAGATGAGTAAGAAATGTAAGTTAATGAAAAAGAAAAAGAGTTGCCTAGATGAGTGTCCAAAGATCTCAGTGTCCAAAGGATATGAACGCGTCCAAAGACCACCAGCGTCCCAATATGGATGAGTTAGCAATTGAAGTTAATGAAAAAGAAAAGGAGCTTCACAAATGGGCATTCAAAGACCACCCACGTCCAAAGACTTAGAAGAGTAAGAAATGTAAGTTAATGAAAAAAAGGAGCTGCCTAGATGAGCGTCCAAAGATCCCAGTGTCCAAAGGGAATGGATGCGCCCAAAGACCACCAATGTCTAAAGATTTGAATGAGTCAGCAATGTAAGTTAATGGAAAAGAAAAGGAGCTGCCCAGATGGCCGTCCAAAGGCTCGAGTGTTCAAAGGATATGGACATGTCCAAAAACCAGTAGCATCCAATGACCTGGATGAGTTGCAATGTAAGTTAATGAAAAAGAAAAGGTGCTACCTAGATGGACATCCAAAGGTTCCAATGTCCAAAGGGTATGGATGCGTCCAAAAATCACTAGCATCCAAAGACCTAGATGAGTCAAAAGAGTGATCTAATAAAAGAAATGATCAATCCACAAGGCATCTAAAGAATCTCTAGCGTCCAAATGACCTCTAACGTCTAAAGATGCGTACGTCCAAGGGCGTTCAAAGACCTTAGACGCAGTTTATTTAAAGGAAAAAAAAAGCTACATAAAGATTTTTACACACACTAACAATCAAACAAATTTAAATCCAAGGAATTAGGGATATCAATTTGTGCTTTCTCATGGCTACTCCTATATGGCTCTATCTGTTTGGGTCTCCTATGCAATCTTGTAAGTTCCTTTGTTGCTTAAAGCTTCATGAAATGTTGTCTTTTTGTTATTTTTGGTTTCTTCTCCCCTTTTTTTTTATTCTTTCCTTATTAAATACTCACGAGTCACTTTTTTCCTCTCTCTGGATCTTTTCTCTTAATTCCTAACATGCTCTAATTTTCAGTCTTTCTCTCCCAGTTTCTCATTTTCAAAATTTTGTGTTTACTTTTATTGTTTATAGGCTCATATAAATTGATTATTTAATTTAACTTGTCTGCTTTCCTTTGCAAGTTGGTCAATTGTAGTAAACTTTTTCTGGAAATAATTTCATGGTAGCAAGATTTCTAGTGGCTTTGGCAGCTAGAGAGCAAAGTAGAAACTACAGAGAACAGAGCAGAATAGATCTTTTAGACACCCAACACACTATGGACTACAAAGGAGGTGGAGAGCAGAACTGCAAAGCAGAAATTGTAGCAGGGAGTAGAACATTCCTTTTGGACGCTCATTTGGACATTTAGTCATAACGTAGGAGCATAGTAAAGTTGCAAAATAGAGCAGTGCAGAGCAGCTTCTGCTATGGATGCTTGCCTAGAATAGTCCCTTTTGATACTCGTCCAAAGGGCTTAACAGGGAGCATCAAGTTTCCCTTTTTCTTTTCCTCTTTATTCATTGCGTTTTAGATTTCTGCAATAAATTTGACAAAGTTTCTACAATTTTTTTATTTTATTTTTTTTGTTGTTGTTTTGTATTAGACCACTTGTGAAAATAAAATGATGTGAAAATAAAATAACGAATATAATGAGTGTGACAAAATCATGTATTTACCGTCACAATGACTTATGTCTTTGAATACGAGGACCTTTAACACAAAAGTTTGGACAAATTTTTGAGCAAGTTAACCTTTTAATTTAATTGCAAATTAGGTGGAGGATATTATAAGTAATGTTTAATATATATATAACGTTAAATACTAAAAAAAGGGGGAAATTAAAACCCACCATCTCCTGTCCAAAAACAAGGACCTATACATAAGGTGCCGTAGCTTTGGGCTTTTGGGAGATGGAGGTGTGTCTTTTTGGTTGAAATTTGAATTATTCACAATTCTTTCCAAATAGGGAAATTTTTGCACTAACTAACAAAATCACGAGATGGTGAATAATTATACCCTATCATTGATTTCGAGGGAAGTAAACACTTTTCTTAGTTTTGATAATCTTTGCACATAATAAATTCTGATAGATGAAGGTGTTCATGGTCTTGAATTTTTAAACACAACTACTTCTTTACGACTTCTTAATCATGAGTTAAAAATGAAATTTTGAGTGCCCATCATATGTTTCATAAATCCATCTTCAAGTCTATGTAATACAACTCAACTCATCATTACTCAAATAGGTAGTAATATCTTAGAGCCTAAAGTCACATAAGTAAACAATAATAGTTAAATGGTATTTATTCCTAGATTATCATTGACCTCATCTAATAGCAAAATCCCTTTTAAATTTTAGTGTAAGTAATTTATTATTCTTGTGTATTTTGTGATAGCTATAAATAAAAGTCATGAACAATCATCTAAACATGTGATAACTATTTGGGTAAGTTAGTTTTATTTAATAGAGAACCATACAATGCAATCTTAAAGAGTTATAAATAATGTAATCAAGTTATTTGATTCTGTAAACATTTTTTTGAAAAGTCATGCACTTTTCTAGAGTCTCTAATAATTTTGTTTATTTATTGGATTAAATCCTACCATATTTGCTGAGTATTATTTATTATTCATTTTGTTTTGAAGATCGCAATTTTGGTGAAGAAATATGTTCTACAAACAAAAGGTAAATCATTACTCAAATTTAACATTGTACTTCTAATGAAAACCAATATAAACATTTATGTAGATTTTACAAGATTATTTCTTCTTCTTTCCTTAGTGTACCAGTTGTACGTTTCTTCAGCACGCAATGTTATAGACTTTTACCAGTTTTTTTTTATTAAGAGATATTCGTAATTTTTTCAGTTTACTTTTATTCCTATCATTTTCTACTCTATGCATGTGGATCATTTCTAATTTTTTTAATAGTTCATGTTCTATTGTCGGCTTCATTTCAATATAGAAAAAATTATTTATATAACAAATTTTATAATAAATTGTACAATAAAAAAAAGAAAAAGTGAGAGAAAAGAATAGAAAATACATTATATGATAAATGATATTATTGATAAATATAGACGATAGTGTATAATTTGTTGCAAGAATTATTATATGAGTAACACTTTTCCTTAAAAAAAAGTCAATAGTGTATGATATATATAATAACCCTTTGTAATATTTTCATTGAAAAACTTTAAACCAATTATAGAGTTTTTATATATCAATTTTTACCTAGAAAATCGTTTCAGTCACATCCATGTCTCATGGACAGTTTGATTTAAAGGAGGACAAATTTTAATAAAGTAAGAGAGGGAAGAAAGAGACTTTAATTAAACATTTTGTTTGATTACGAGAAATGAATTTTAATGAAAATGAGGGAAATAATCTTTAACTTGGTTGATTAATAAAGAAAAATGAGAGATTTTAAAATTAATTTATTTTTATATTTTATAATTTTAGATTTTAAAATGTTAATAGAGTTTAATATTTTAATCAATATATTTAAAATATTTTGAATTCTCCCATTTTCCTTCCAAATCTTCAACATTAGAAGAGTGAAAAATTAGAGAAGAATGAATTTTGTTCCTTTTCATTCTCTTCCATTCCTTTCCTCTCTATTTCTTTTCAACCAAGCTCTACAGGAAGCAACTTGAGTGGTCAATTATGATATCCTAATATTTGTGTTTTGTTTTCATTATAAAGGTCTTAGATAGACCATCAGGCAAGGAATTTGATAAATGTACAACACATATAGATTTATAGTCATTTTACTTGATTTAATGCATTAACTTATGAAATCTCGAAAGAAAAAAAAAAAATATATATATATATATATATATATATATATATATATATATATATATATATATATATATATATATATATATATATATCTTGTGAATTGTGCTCTGAATGATTTAAAATAAAAAACATGATAACACTATTTTTTTAAAATATTTAATTTAAGAAAAACTTGTTTAACCTGCAAGCAAAACATACCAACCAGCATACAACCACATTTATACAGACTAATAAAAATTAGGCTTAGGCACAGGCGGATTATGGGATAAACGAGTCACAATTCTATATCCAACTCTACTAACAGCTAGACAATCATAAAACGATAAGGACCAAAAAGTAGATTTAAGTAAAACGTTAATTAAAATTTTCATATATTGCCGCGGTAATTTTTTTTTAATGATGATTTTAGATTTATAAACGTGGGACCTCAAAATTGTTCGGGATCAAGTCTCTCCCGGATCTTAAACTTAAGGAGAAGATCATGGGAATAACACGAGGGAATAATAGATCCTAAAATTAAGGAAAAATCATCGGGATAAGATGAAGAGGATAATAGATACTAAAATTAAGGAGAAAATCATGAGATAGGAAAACAACCACCGACGCAGTCCGAAGTCTACAAAAAGCTCCAAGATGAAGAGTTAAGGGGTAGATTTTTCGAGTAGAAGCTCTGAGAAAAGATAGCAAAAATTCAGCAGAAGAAGAAGGTTGAAGTTCTTGGGAAAACAAGCTGATGATAGAACGACGGAAGCCGCATCAGGAATCCAGAACGAGGCAGAGAAACGAGAGGAAATACTGGGTCGAAGCCAGAAAACAGCGGACTCCTCTGATATCAGGTTAGTAAATTTCTGCATGAACATTCCCTCAAGTTGAAGTCTTAGGAAACCCTTTCCTCTCTTTAAATAAATCTGAAATTAAATCGCCAGCCTATTCGCCCCTCTCCTCACGCTAGGGTCGAATCCCTCTCAATCCCCCTCCTCACACTACTTTTGCCAAGCCGGGTACAACCCAGCATTGCTTGCAGGGGTGAGGAAACCCCTTGGAGAACCCCTTGTTTTAGCTACTACAATAGTGTATTTCATTGCTCCTCTTTCTTATAAGGTAGTCACTACATGAGACACAGAAAATGATTTTTTTTATCAACAGCTACATAAACACATATTACATTTTGTCCATATTGATTGAGAATCATGTTTGGGGCTACTACTGTCCCACTAAAACCTTCCACGGTAAGGCCGAGTCTATATCGACGTCGTGTGGTGACCTACCGTCTCAAACCTATCCCTCCCAATGTCGAGTCTATCTCGGTCTCAATAAGACTAAGTTGGTACGAGCCGACTTTGCTTTTGCCTGAACTTTTATTAGTCAAAACTACATTGACTTTGACTCCTCTAAAGTCAAGGTACGTAGGCACAGGAGGCACACTCTTATTAAGTCTTAAACTCCAAAATCCTAAAACACCCTACTTGAACCTCATTCCTCTTGTGACCCATACCGAAAAGACATGACCCAAACACAAGCACCATCCCTATTCCCTCATAGCTAGCCAAGGGTAATTATCAAGTATAGGCGTGTTGGGGCACCCATGCCCCTAGCGTGTAACCAACTCCCGAACTCGCATCTTTGATTCCAAAGACCAGTCTTTTCCCCATAGGTTTCCTGACATTCCTTGATAAAAAACGTCGATAGCGACTCCATGTGACCGAATCGGTCTTAGCCATCAGATAACTGGGGCGATTTTGGTCCACCTAGCTTAACTTCACAATTTAGATCGTGATAAACAACAGTTTAAATATGACTAGAAACTTTGAGATAATTTAATGATAAAAAAATATTGCAAGATTAAGTGATAACGAATATAAGAAACATTTTTGGAAAAAAATGTATAACTAATATCAAAATGATTACTTTTCTAATGACGATTTGTTTCGGGGAAAGAATTAAATTTAACAACTAAATATTTGTTTAGGAGGGTAGGATAATAAGTCATTAAGTTTATCTATTTATTTCTTTTATTTGTACACTTAAAAAAATACAGATTAAGAAATATAAATAATATTTTATTTATATTAAAATTACTTTTAACTTTTAATATAATTTTTATTATTTTTATTATTGACTTTATGCCTATCTATTTTTAAAATTAAACATAAAATAAAAGAAAGAAAAAAGTTAAATAAAAAAAAAGTAGACTGACTCACAGTTGAAAAGTAAATTTTCGATTATGACCTGAAAAGTGTAAAATGAGTTAGTAATTGAAAAATAAAGACTACTTAAAAACAAGCAGAGACAAAAGAATCTATAATTGTTATATATTATTATAAAATTTTTATTTTACTTATGATATGTATATAAAATATTTAAAAATTAAATGTAAATAAAAATATAATTAAAAATAATAAGTAATATTATTTTAAATTTTAATTGGAAAATAAATAAAAACAAAATTTTCTTGTAAAAGTGAATAAATAAATTAAAAAAAGAGGAAAAGGAAAGAAAGTTGACCGGCAATTCCGAAGCGACGTTGAATGGAAGAAGTCCAATGAGAGAAATCATAGTTGATCCGTCTATTTAATCCAACGGAGCAAAGACAAATTAGTATACTATTACTTACATGTAACAAAAAAAAAAAAAGAAAACAGACAAATACTTAGGTCTTAGTCTTACATCAAATACAAAAGTAAATATAATAATAATAATTTATTAGAAGAGTATCCCGCGTCCGCGTTCACTTGCTCTTTGTGATCCTATGGGACCCGCCACTACAAACGCCCTATCCCATTCCGATTTTCTATTACACCGAGTCAACTCGCCCCTTTCTATTTTCTCCGAACTCAATTCCGCTTCAGCGTTGTCAAGCCACTCAGATCCAGGTAAATCAATCAATCAATCACATTTCACCAACGGAATTTCGCACATTAAACACTTCCAATGCTCAATTTACTTCATGTTATTATTGAGTGATCATCGCTGAATTTGAGAACAGTTTGCAGTAACTGTCCACGTCGCCTCGCATTGCATGTGCTTTGAAATCACTAATTAATCTCTGTGTTGCAAACGCGCTTCGGTGTTGCAGCTGAATGCGGCAATGGCTTCTCACACCTCCGACGCCAGTTTCTTGAAGAATTTTTGGATCCCGAACCACGTGCTCGTGCCGGAGTCTGTGGCTGAAGGTAGCAAGGTCGATCGCGAGGGACCTAAGTGTCCTGTGTTAGTTTTCGTTAACTCAAGGAGTGGTGGTCAGCTAGGAGGAGATCTCTTGAAAACGTACCGTGCGCTTCTTAACGAAAAACAGGTGTTGTTACTTGTTAGTGTGCGATCTTTCTAGAATCGTCGAGTTTGTGATCTTGTTATGCAGGACTGAATTTACCGTGTGATTTTTAGGTTTTCGACTTGGGGGAAGAGGCTCCTGATAAGGTTCTGAGCAGGATCTATGCGAATTTGGAAAACCTAAAGCTTCAGGGCGATCAAATTGCTATAACGATTATGGAGAAGTTGAGATTAATTGTGAGTAGAGATTGTTTTTTGATGAATTGATGTTTCAGTTAGAGCTGTAATATCGTAGGTTTTTTTTTTTTTCTTTCTCTGGAAGCAATTTTATATGCAAATGGATTTTTGTATTTTATTTATTCAGTTTTTGATATGTAGCTTGCTTGCCTTAGGTTGCAGGGGGTGATGGAACAGCTGGCTGGCTACTTGGAGTTGTTTGTGATCTCAAATTATCTCATCCACCACCCATTGCCACGGTTCCGTTGGGCACAGGGAATAATTTACCATTTGCATTTGGTTGGGTACGAAATTGCAGTTCTAAATTGTGTGCTTTTAATGAAACTTCGAAAGTACATGTAAAATGTTATGCTGAATCTGCCATGACTTAATAGTTTTAGAATTGCTGTTTTCACATAGAAGATTTAGTTTTCTTGATTCCTGCTCTTTGTTTGACTGGATGATCATCAAGGTTAAGCATATTATGCTGGTCTATTCCTGGACTTTTCGCATACCTACCGTTTACTCTCTTTCTTTAAAAAAAAAACAAACAATAGCCATTCAGCGTTTCCCTGTATATATGAAGATTTGTGGTTCC
This sequence comes from Mucuna pruriens, assembly GCA_025330945.1. NCBI lineage: Eukaryota > Viridiplantae > Streptophyta > Magnoliopsida > Fabales > Fabaceae > Mucuna > Mucuna pruriens. The sequence goes on along the minus strand of JAENHJ010000042.1, from coordinate 1,205,379 downwards.
TACTATCTCCTTCACTTTTGAGGGGAAGTCAAGGAAATTTTCTTCAGAAAGTTTTCTTCCATGTATATATCATGTGATAATAAATAGAGTAAAATGTTTTTCGTCCATTAAAATATGTCAAATTTGGTTTTCATCCCTTTAAAATATTTTGTTTGTTTTTAGTCCTTCAAAATGTAAAAGTTGTTAACCTTAGTCCCTTGTATCTAAAGTGGATGCATCCAAAGGTGTCGTCCATAGGACTTGGTATCTAGAGGATTAAGCCAAGGTTTATTAAAAGAAAAAGAAGCTGGTAATATTTTGGAAGACGAGGGACTGAAGTTAACAAATTTCATATTTTGGAAGACTAAAAATTGACAAAAATTTAGAGGGACGAAAACCAAATTTGACACATTTTAAAGAGACAAAAAACATATTTTACCCTAATAAATATTATCGGAAAGTTATTTTTTTCTAAAAGAATTATGGAACTCATTTCTGCTGCTTTATTTTGCAGGGGAAGAAGAATCCAGGGACAGATGAACAATCGGTCAAGTCATTTCTAGATCAAGTAATGAAAGCTGAGGAAATGAAAATAGACAAGTAATGAATTTTGGTTCTATTCTTTCATCTTACAATTAAGGCACACTTATTATTGAATATAATAAAGGCATTTGTTTATATTCTGTTGTTCTGCTACTCAAATAGCTCACTTGTTAATCTATAGTTCCATTTCCTTCCTACTATTGAGGAAATTCTTCAGGCACAGTTATTATTGAATATAATAAATTTGTATGTTGCCAGGATATGATTGTGATCCTAATTGATTTTGTGTATGTTAAAGGCATTTCAGTTGGGATCACTGCAGTACAAGTCAGTGGAAAATTATTTGATTATTCAGATATCCAAACTGAAAACTTATGATTTCCATTTTGTGGATACCAGTTCAATGTGAGGTTCTTCTATCATGTGTTCACATACCTTGTTAAGTGTAAATTATCATGCTAACTGTTATTTAACATTATTATTTTCATTCACTCTTTTCTGTTCATTATTTTGTTCTCTTATGGGGCATATTAGTGGTTTGTCTAGTTTAGTAGGAGTCTTTTGTTGTTCTTTGGAGCTTTAGTTTTGTCCCTTACTGACTCATCATGTCATTAATGCCCTTTAGTTCAAAGTAAATATATGATTATTGTTTAATGGATACTTTTTGTTTAAGATATTTATTAATTTTTTTATTGATTTGTTATACAACTGTTGATTGCTGATACATGGTGTTTATTTTCCCAAACCCTCAGCTGGCACATTCTTATGCGGATGAGGGCTCCAAAGCAAGGTTCCTGTGATCCAATTGCACCTCTTGAGTTACCGCATTCTTTGCATGCCTTCCATCGTGTATCTGAGGCAGATGAACTTAATAAGGTAAGATTATACCATTCACTATTTTGTAATCTTATACTACATCTGGTTCATGGTGACTAGAAGATTTATTTTAGAACTTCAGGAATTTCATGGAAAGATACCTTGATCTTCATATGCTATATTTTATAAATTGACTGGAATGATAAGTGGCTACTTCTTTAAAGTATCACTGGATTGTATAGGTTTATAAGTTATAGATAAATTGTACTGACTTTGGGATGATTTGTTTTGAACTATTATGGGCATGAGCCCTGTTTTCCTCAAGCAAGAATAACAACATATCTGAATATCGAATATTTTATCGTTGTTTTAACTGATGTAGTTCTCGTAATAAAAACTTGGGGGTTACACTAGTTTTGGCTTCTTTTCTACTCACTGTACTTCCATGTCTGGTTGTTTCTTACTGCTACTCAGGAAGGTTGCCATACTTTTCGTGGGGGATTTTGGAATTACTTCAGCATGGGTAAGAATAGTTTTTCCAGGGTTCTTTTATACATGACCTTTACCTTTCCCGACTTTATAATTCCATTTTCCACGTATGAAAGAATTAGTTGACACTTCATTATAATATTTAAGTTTGTCTTTTTCACATCCTTGGGTCTTGGTTAACACATCAAATTTTGACATAAGCTGCAAAGTATGAATGGGTGATGGAGACATGATTTCTATAATGTTATTATGTCAGTATGCTGATTAAGTGAATTTCATTGGTTACCTTCATATTGGTGTTGATTCGTCCTAGCTTCTCTTAGAATGTTTTTAGACCATGGAAATAGAATATATTCAAGGACTTGTTTTTTTCCTTATTCCATCAATCCATCCTACTTCAACTGTTGTTAAAAATTCTTACGACTCTAAACTGTAGGAATGGATGCTCAAGTGTCTTATGCATTTCATTCTGAACGAAAATTGCATCCTGAAAAATTCAAAAATCAGTTGGTCAATCAGGTATGTGTTTTTTAGTAATCATAGTAAATACATAAAAGCATTGCATAGACATAGAAGGTTGATAACAATACAATTTTGACTTTCTCACTCTTGATTGGAAAACCTATACAGTATTTTAGACCATGAAGATGTTATTTCATCTACCTTTTTTGTGATTGATTTATTCTGATTTTAATCATGTCAGAGTACTTATGCTAAGCTTGGATGCACACAAGGATGGTTTTTTGCTCCTCTGTTCCACCCTCCTTCCAGGTCAGTTTGTGTAGATCTGTCATTGATTGGACAAAGAATTCCTTTTATGATTTTTATGTTGTTTTTTTCCCAGCACAGTAAATTAAACCATCTAATATAGGAGGATGATAGAAACTGGTTCAGATTAAGAGGCTGTTTGGATAAACTTCTCCATAAACACTTATTGGAGGAGAAAATAGGAAGGAAAAATGAAATAAACTTCTTCATAACTAAAATTAGTTTATGCATAAATTAAAAATCAATTTTTGGATAAGCTAATATGAGAGAGTTTCTACAAATTAACTTATGTATAAGCTAATTTTAACTTATGAAAAAGTTTATTTCATTCTTTCTTCCTATTTTTCTCTTCTATAAGTGCTTATAGAGAAGTTTACCCAAATAAGCTTTAAACACACCAAGAAAGTACTGTTATTGATTAACAGAAAGAATGCATAAATTCTTTGGATATTGAGAGATCCAAGACTCTCCCTGGCGACAATATTTACTCACCAATTGATTAACTCCTCTCAACCCCTCTACATGAGTCACATTGGAACTCTATTTATGAAAATTAGTTAAATTGGCTCCTTGCAACTGGTTCTCTAATTAAATATAAGGATAATTTGAATTTAATTTTATTATTTTGGCTTATGAGTCTTCAGAATGCCAAATTCTTCTCCAACCAACCATGAATGTGTTATCATAGCTAATTTGGCACTACTTTGTGCAGCTTCACCGTCAAGAACCTACAGTTGTTACTTGTTAATGATAGACTAAATAATAGCAATCAATACATGGACCTTACATGTGGGCAATTATTTGCTCCGCCAGTTGAGTTGTTTGGAGTGACAAACTGGGGGCTTCACCAGTTTTCCTGTTGAATCAGATGGTTTGCTTTGGTTTTTTGGTCACTGATTATATGCAGTTCTTGTCATTTTTTAATGCTGGTTTAGATTGGTTGTACACACATATGCCCAAACCACTTACGCAATATCAATCCTTCATAGGTCCATCTTAAGCATGCCTTTTTAAATATGTACTTGTTACTTAACCAGTTAAGTAAATGTTATTTGATCTTTGAATGCAGTAACATAGCACATCTTGCAAAAGTAAAAGTCATGAAAACGCATGGTCATTGGGAAGACTTGCACATACCTTCCAGGTATATCATTTTATATACTAATATATGACCTTTTTGTTGTTATAATGGAGGTGGTATAAGCAGCCAAGTAGGCGAGGGGAAAATATAGTCTAGTGGTGGATTGAATCTCTGACATCAACATCATGCCAAAGCCTTAAAACTTGGGTCTAGGGGTGTGCAAAACCGGTTTTTCTAGAAAACTAGACTGAACTGAATCGATTTTGTAAAACTGGTTTAGTTTAACCGAACTGTTTTTGTAAAACTGGTTCAGTTAACTGAACTAGTTTCAAAAAGTGGTTTGGTTTGATTTTTTTAAAAAAGTTAATTTTTTTATTGATTTGGTTCAGTTATCCATTATTTATTTATTTATGTATGATTCAGTTTTTTTTTTTTTAAAACTGAACCAAACCGAATGGAACCACTTTTTAAAAAATGATTTGATTTGGTTTTTTCTCAAATAGTTTGATTCTTTTTTATTTGGTTTGGCTTGATTTTGGAGTGGTCCGGTTCAGTTTGGTTTTTTTAACACCCATACTAGGGTCAATGTCCATTGAGCTACAAGCTCATTGGCATATATCATAGCAAAACAGAAAAGTGAATGTCAAAAACTCATGGATTTTCAAATTACCGAAGATTCAAAGCCAAACTTAACTTCGCTTGATAGCTTTCTAATTTTATTGTTATGCAAATCATGTCTATTCATGCATTTCAGAACTTCCCTGCTTTTATCGCTGTTTCTCATGTTGATTATTTGATGATTAATGTCTCATCACATCGTTGATTATTTGGTGATTAATGTCTCATCGCATCGGCAACTTATTGAAAATGGATATTTTGGGGTTAAAAAGGCCATTAAATCAACTTCCATTTTCTCCATCTTGTGTTCTTTCTGCTCCAATTTACTTAAGTAATAATTTGGCCTGGTTAGATAAATTTCTTAATAAATATTTATAGAAAAAATAAGAAAGAAATTTTTTTTTTCTGTAAGTTAAAATTAACTTATACAAAAATTAAAAATCAATTTTTGAAAAAGTTAATATAAGAAAATTTCTATAAATTATCTTATGCATAAATTAATTTTAACTTATAGAAAAACTTGTTTCATTTTTTTTTTCTTAGAAGTATTTATAAAATAATTTATTCAAGGAGACTATATTTTATTAACACTTTCCTTTTTATATACAGTATCAGGTCAATTGTATGCCTTAACTTGCCTAGCTTTTCTGGTGGATTGAATCCATGGGGTACACCGAACAGGATGAAGCGGCGTGATGTAAACTTCATAAACTAATTTTGAAATAATTTATTTGTAAAATCTTTTTTCCCTGTTAGTTTTAAGGTCAAGTAGTAGTAAATAATAATTAATATAGTCAATAATATTTTTTATGCAATTATTTTGTCAACAACCAAAACTCTAATTATGCTATCTTGATTCAACACATTACAGAGAGGTTTGACACCTCCATATGTAGATGATGGCCTTATAGAGGTGGTTGGTTTTAGAGATGCCTGGCATGGGCTTGTTTTGCTTGCTCCAAATGGACATGGAACTCGCCTTGCTCAGGTATGTGGGTACACATTTGCTTTTGTACTTTTTGATACTCAGACCACATTCTTCTTTCTAAATCAAACTTTTTGAAATATTTTCCAGAAGTTGATTGCACAGGACTGAATTTTTTCGATTTTAAAATCTAAAATGGCTTCAAATTATCTTGGCATTAGGCACGCAGAATCCTCTTTGAGTTTCACAAAGGTGCAGCAGATCATACATTCATGAGGATTGATGGGGAACCTTGGAAGCAACCCCTCCCAGTTGACGATGATACCGTTTCGGTGGAAATTTCTCACCATGGCCAGGTTAACATGCTCGCCACTCATGATTCCAAGTCTAAAAGTGTGAATGCGCCATACCATAATGACGAGGAAGATGATAGTGATGATGAAGACTCTAAAGCAGATGAATTCCGGAAGTTTGGTGCGGCAGAGACATTTAAAATACCTGATGAGGTAGACCTTGCTCATCTTAGTTAGTTTTCATTGTGAAGCCATTCATTAGAGTTACGCAGTTGACGTTGCCTGCGTGCCTAGTTGTTAATAGGTTTTTTATGAATATTTGCCGTTGCCCTTATCACCTATTTGCTCTGTTCTAGCAGCGTGTCTGTAAACATGTTAATTGTAATTAAGAATTGATATGCAATAATTGCTTTGTTCTAAGCGTTTCTGCAGTTGGAATACATACCTTTTTATAATATATCTATTTCTGTTAGTGGGGATTATATGCTGTCATATTGATGCTTTATTTGACATTATTTTTGTCACGTCGATATTTTCGTTTTGTTGTTATCCTCACGCTTCAATCAAATAATTTCTTTCTCCGACCATTCACTTCTTTTCTATTGGGAAAAAAATCTCGTTACCTTCTTTTTATTACTCATCTCTTTTAAAAATTCGAAATAATAAAACCACCTTAAAAGATTTTCCTCTCCACCAAAACTAAAAATAAAATTGTTATTCTAAAAAAATAAAACTATCATTTTCTTTTGATGCAAAAAAATTAAAATAAAAAGAAACTCAAAAAAGTTTGAAAAACATTATTTCCTTTACAAATTTAAGTAGAATTGTATTTTTTTTATTAAATTAATTATTTAATCGTTATATTTCACTTTCACTTATAGATTAGTTTATATATGAAAAAATTCTAACTTTTGGTTTGACAAAATTAACATTTCATTGTTGGTCCCATCATTTAGTATGTTGTCATGATGCTAAATAGATGTTTATGTGTGCAATAGAAATCCTAAATAACATGAATTTTCATTACTATTATTTTAAGAATTTAATAATCATGTATTAATAATGTAAAAAAAAATTTACGATATTGAATTATGTAGTTATGATAAAAGTCAATAAATTTATTATCCACAATAATTTAATATTAGATGATAATATAAAATTTTTTTTATTGTAGGTGTATAATTTATTTTTTTATCTTTTAATCTCTCCATGAAATTAACATTACGTTTTGGTTCTAAATAAAATTAGTATTATCACTTATTCTTTATATGAAATTGACGCATCCTACTATATGACGTTTATTACTAACCCCATAATAGCAATGTTGAAGGTTAATTAACAAGGAGGCATGAAGTAAAGCTTGAAACCAACCACAAAGATGTATCAAGAATGGTTTATCACCTATCTAAAAATTGTATGACTTCCACCATTTTGGGACACATGTATAGCAGAGGTCTATATCTAGTTTAAAGTAAACTTGACCTTTGCATTCTGCTGCCCGTGTGGTAGTGTCCGAGCTAGACACTGAGTAGTGAGAATCGTTACTAATATCTTTTGGGGTGTCGAAAATCACAAGGCAGTCCAAAAAGACTAATTCACTAGTCTCCGTACGAAAGAAACAGAAGACCATACAATAACATTATAATAAAAGGAGTATGGTGCACACTTTAATATAAAATAGTGATTAATGATAGAAATTTTAGCAATGAAAATGATATGTGAAAGGTGATGCACCCTGAAATGTGAAAAATTTACTGATAGCTCTAGAACATAGGCTTTCACACTTGCGTTTCTGAACCACAAAATACATTTGTGGCAACGAGTCGAGTTGGACGGATAAGTTAATTATGGGTTTGGTGAAACAAGGATTTAGGTGGATCACCATGATCGAAGATTACAATTTACAATAAGTATAATATGTAAAATCAAGGATTTGTTTACTCTAAATTGTACACTATAGAATAAAGCAGAGAATAATAATTGTTGATTAATCAACGATTGAGATTATAATAAATTTCAAATTTATTTTACACATATATTTTATTAAAATCTCAATCAATGATAATCAATTGTTATTATTATATTTTATCCTTTGAAGTGTACTGCACTTTAGATATTCAAATCCTGCAAAATCAATATGATAGAAGTTCCGACTTTTCTTATCCAACTCAAGGATCAACAATAAAAACATCTAAGGATAAGAAGTCTTAGTAGGAGATCGTTTCAGAAGACCATAATTACAGACCAGGCAATTGTTGTCCCAAACATTTTGTGATGGCCTCATTAGCCTTTTGTGGTTCAACCCTTTCTTCTCTTTTCTTCTTCTCCCTAAAGCAAAATATCATTTCAACAAATCAAAAGCTTGCTGGGGAAAACAAGCAAGTTAGAACTGTAAATCTATCACATCTATTAGTACAAGAATTTAGGTTCGCAGTACATAGACATTGAAGTAAAATAAAATGTGAGCTTGAGACTATTGATCTCACTTCTCAGTTCATTAACACAAATTGTGTAATGTCATGATTTCTAAACCGAATCATACATATCTAAAAAATAGATAACCGAACCGAATCAATCTAAACCGATTTTATAAAAGCGATTCAATTCAGTTCCATTTTTTAGAAAAGCCAATTTTTGCACACCCTTGTCGAAGACAAAAAAAACTTGGTCCTAGTCATAATAATTTAAAGTACAAATCTCAATACATTCAAATTTGAAAATCAATTTTACCAAATCCTAAATCAAATGGTACTCAGTATAGTTATAACTACAAACTTAACTTAAATAGGACATGTAAAACATCTTAAATTTAAACTATACATTAATACATATGTTGAGTTTAAGGCACTAAAGAAATTAATATTTAATATAATTGCAAATTCAAACTTGTGATAATGTCTGGAATTTTTTTTTTTTTTTTTTTTTGAAGTTTTTACATTCACCAATTATATGTCAAATGAAAAGCCATGAGAACAGAAAAACTATTGAACAGCATTGAAAGGTTTGATGTTTACCTGTCAACATACTCCTTTAGCAGCTCTTTTGCTTGGACCAACTTTGAAAGCAGGTTACGATACACATCCAAGTCCCGATCAACACTTCTTTTGTTGATGTTCAAAGCCGCACAAAGCTGTTAGGTTGACACCAAAGATTAATTGATAAGAACTACAAACATGAATTAGGATGTATGAAATAGAAATTTTTATAATAATGATATTGAGAGCAATCCTTGGAGGAAGACAGATAAGGTCAAAGCTATTAATCACATGAAAATATGTTCGAACTTCTTGATTTGTAATTTGCTAGAACTCATGTAAATGAGAACTAGACTTGGTAGCTTCAACTTCAAATTGAAAATTCAAAATAATACAGTAATGAAATGAGTATTTGAATATCTTGAATCAAAATATCCAAATCATAAATAAATTGGTTAACCTTGTCCAAAATTGTTGGTTCCGTGGCATTTGCCAACTCAAGAAGACGAAAGAGGCCAACTGCAAAGAAACGACTATAACTGAATTCCCCTTTTCCCCCTGCTCTTTCTGCAATATCCTTTAAAATCCCCTCAACTTCTCCATCTTTGGATGAAAACTCAACAAGGGAAGTTGGATTTTGAACTCGAGCCCACTCTTCCAACTTTCGTGCATCTATTCTGTATAAAACATCATTTGACGTAACATAAAGAACCTCAAATGCAATTTATTCAAAAGAGATGTGTTATTCATACATAACTTCATACAACAACACTTTTTTTCTCTATTTTTCTCTCTGTCACGTCACTCATTACATCTCAAACTTTTATTTTATTGTTGTATAAATAACATTTCTCTATTAAAAACAGCACCAATGATAGTGCTTTCATTTCTGCTATTGATTCGGAGCAGGAATCGCACAAACAATAATTACAGAATGTTCTAACCTGTATTTTTCTGGATCTTCCTTCAATGCCTTAATGTAAGCTTGGAAGATGGCTTCTCGGTCCTCATCACTAGGATACCCTTCCATCAGTTTATCATATACAGTGACAAAACCAAGAGCAAACACAGGGTCATAGCGGTGTGATCTCTTGTATTTCATTAAATGTTGCTGCACTATTAGCTCCTGCAGCACCGTGTTGTAGATACTAGGAATTGGTCGCTTATACGTCTTGAGGAAATTTAACTTTGTCTCAGAAACAGTGGGAACATCTGCACATCATGCCAACACATAAAATTTTCTACTTCTAATTTTTCTTCCTTTTTTTGCAGAACATGCTAGAAGGATGAAAAAACTTAATGTAGAACTGTTCACACCATGTCCTACATAAGGTAACCAAAACATACTTTCCTTAGTTTAATTCGATACACTCTTCGTGTAACGGTTAACAAATTAAAAATTATTGCATGCATAACTTTTAACATAATTATTATAGAAATTAACAACATTATGCTACCTATCAATTCATTCAATAATTGAATGAAAAAAAAAACTTTATAATGCGTTCTAATTAAATTGTGTTCAGTTTGGGTGGGTAAAACTATTTATTGTTTAGGTTTGTGTAATCATTTTCTAGATGAGTTTCTGTTGGCAATTTTTGGCAATTGTAACGTGTCATTAGCATCCTTCCTGATAATATTAGAGTGCTTATCCATTTACTCGATAAAAAAAATGTATTAACGTGAATCTAATAAGCTCAATGCCTAATGATGCATTGGTAAATCTGAATAGGGATGCTTGGTAATAGAAAGAAACCCATAAAATATTGTAGTTATAGTAACCTCTTCCTTTCTTAAAACAAGATTGCAAGCTCTTTATGATTACGAGAGATGAGGTGAGAACAATTATCATGTCACACGTAAGGTAACCATAAGATAGACGGGAATATAGTTAGGTGATAATGACAGTAAATAGTAAATTATAGTGAGTAATAAAATTGATTGAAATGGTTATAAGATAAAAGAGTGAGGAACCTGTAGCAGAAGACATGCATTGAACGAGCATTTTAGAGGAGGAAATGGAAGGTGGTGGAAGGGGCACATAGTGGGTGCGAAAGGCAAACAAGTCTGAAGAGGAAGAAAGAAAACGAGTGGAGGAGAGGGATACTCTTCTCTCAGAGCATTGAGTGAGAACTGAGAAAGAGAGAGAAGTGAGAGCAGCCATGAGTGGGAATGCAAACGCAAAGATGGAGGCTATCAGAGAGTGTCCCTCGGGAGAGGACAAAATTCACAGCTCACTTGCATTGCTTTCACACGTTTGTGTTGGAAACAAGTCACAACTAACCAAAAACCTTATCCACATTGTGAAGTCTCAAACTACAACTAACCCTTTTTTTGTCAATTTTCCAACCAGCCGCTCACATACTGACACCTTCAATTTGCTGCTTTTCTTAACTAAATTATAAAATAAAATTACAATTTTCTCCAACAAATTGTGTGCAAGACACACCAACACCAATATCAGAATAAAAAATTTAAAATATATTTATCAATAATTTTAATTAAGGTATTTTATAAATATAAATTCTTTGGTTTACAAATTTACTAAAAATCATTTTAGTCAAATATATATTTCTTTCTTTGAAGTATATTTGGTTATTTCCATTTTAATTTATTTAAAATAAAAATAAAGTTATTAAATTAACAATAATAACTACTGACTATAGAAAAAAAGTAATTTCTTCTTGTAATAATTTGGCTGAGTCAGAGACAAACCTAAATTTTAAAATGTTATTAAAATTTATTTTAATAATTATTATTGAATTTGTTGGATCATATGTTGGGTTGTTGATTTCTAGTTTTACAAATTTTATGTTTAAAATATTTGTTCTTCAATACAAAATGAAAGTGGATTAGAAAATAATATATAAATTAATGACCAAAATAAAATATACAAGGAAGGAATTATTCTTATTTCTACAACTAATTTGAAGTTTAAAAAGTCTCAAACCCAATTTTCATGTTTTTATGATAGGTTTTTATTTTTAATATAAGAAGGGTATATATATGTTAACTTTTGAGATTTGCTAAATTATATATATATATATATATTTACGTACAGGATATATGTTATTTCAGTATTCAGTATTATAGTCACTTGTTAGAGGAAGCTATACTTGCTTCTCTCCTACGGCATTTGATATTTCCCTCTAAGACTCTAACTCGTGGCTGAAAAGGAGCTGAAAGCAGGTTGATTTTGGACCAGTCATATTCACATATGACATATTTTGTTGTATTATATTAGATTGAAAAATGGTAAAGATGTTTTAGAAATGAAAATGCTGTGTTAATTTTGTTAAATTGAAAAATGGGAAAGGTTTAAGCATTCCATCTATGACTCCGTTCATTCGGTGGTTCTCAACGCAGAATTGAATCATCTCATCTGTAGTTCCATTTTTAACTGCATCTCCTACAGATAAAATTAAAGGGTTAAAATTTTATTTAATGCATTTGTTTAATATTTTAACATAAAACAAAAACAATATAGGGTGAGGATCCCGTGCAGTTATACTGAGAATTAACAATAATTCTTTTGTGAAAGAGAAATGATTTTTTTGGAAGATTAATCTGTTTATTTTCTTTATGACGTGTTCCTTCATCGATATATGTCAATTGCTAGATCAATTGTATGCAGCAAAGGACTTTTGAATCAATAAATATGAATGCTCAAAAAAGAATTGAGAGCAGCAAATTTCTTGTGAAAGAGAGTAGTTTTTTTTGGGAGATAAACATTCTGAGTATTTTTTTGTACAAGTGATTTATGTTTTATAATTACTGTGTGTTGCCACAGCATATTAGATCGTTCTTTTTAAAACGTTTTGTAGCTATGCCTAAAAAGTGTAACAATATAGAACCTTGTCATTCATAAAACGAAATAATCCTCCAAAATTGAGCTAGAGCACTGCACATAAAAAAGAAGTCCAACAATACAGCAAGACTGAGTCAGAGGCCTCCACTACCCACAAAATAGTTTAAAACTTCTTAAAAACATAAAAATGGAAATTTTCAATTTTTCAAAAACAACTGTGTTTCAAAAGTGTTTTTTTTCTTCATTTACCCAAAAAATAATTCTCTCTATTTTTTATATCAAAACTTTGGAACCACTCTTTTTTTTATATCATGGGACTTGTAATTATTCACTTGTTAAAAACTATCAAACCAAATTAATTGGTTCAATCATTCACTTAAATAAAGTTAAAAACCATTAAATCATATTAATTAGTTTAAATTTGAACCACTAAAAAAAAATAATGTACAAGACTAGTACATCAAAGTTTAAAAAATAATAATAAATCATTCAACAATTTCTCACTTGATTAAAAAAATACATAAAATTAAGTATAAGTAATGGTGTCCATAGACTTAAATATCACATAATGATAATGTTTTAGATTATGCTAGAGCGACTTATAGTCTTGATTTCAATCTTTAACATCTTACATGCTTTGGTGTAATCTAAAAGCATGTACATTAGAATCATACATGCATATTCTAATATAATGAGTGTTCTAAAAAATTTTACCAAAATTATACATGAAGTCATCTTACTTCTACATTCACATAACTGAGTCGAATCTATTAAGAGTATTCTAGTAACTAAGTACTTTGCATCATGTAAGTATAAAATTCGTTAAAAATCAACCATTGATTCAACTTTTCAACACTATTAGATATGATGCTCTAAACCCATGACTCAAACTTAAAATTATAGCATGTTTTTCACCTCTCTTAATAAGTTATTATCATCCTTTGAACCTATTTCTTAGAATCTCTTGTTTATAACTTGAGTTACCCTAATAAGACAAAAGTTAATCTATGAACAATCTCTTGAAGTTTTTAAAATATTTTGTCATGTTAATCCTTCATCAAAGGATAAACCAATTTTTTTTTAACTTCACATTATCCACTTATATAGCTTCAATAAAGATAAGTTATTTAATTATGTTATGTTTGTGAGATATTTGTTTTCTTTTTACTCTTGTAATATTGGTTTTGAATGTTTGCAATAGTTGGAGTACTATCGTAATGATTTAATGTGGGTGAAATTGGTTTTTTACACAAATATATGCACTAATAGTTGTTAATATTTCTAATTCCATAATAGATTGTGCTAATATAGTTTATTTCTTATATTTCCAAAAAACATTCCCTCAACTAAGCTAACAATATAGCCACCGATCACCTTGTCTTGGAGTTATCTAAAAAAGTATTTCAATGAGCATCATTATAACCCTTTAGTACAATTGAAAATATTTGATAATGCAATCCTAGGTTTATGGTCTTTTAAATGTAACTATCTTTGATAATGTAATCCTAGGTTTATGGTTCTTTTAAGCTACCTAATGATACTCTTAATAGCACACCAATGCTCATGACTAGGATTGCTAATAAGCCTACATACTAAACTCACACATAAGTTATATTAGGCTTAGGACAATTAACAACAAACTAAAAGCTATCAATGATGCTCACATAGTCAGATTTATTAATACTATCACCATTATTTTTAAACAACTTAACACAAGGATCATACAAGGTATATATTAGTTTACAATCAAAGTAATTGTATTTCTTTAAAATCTTTTTTATATGATGATTTTCATCCAAAAAAAATTCCCCTTTTAATTATGGTAATTTTAATTACAAAAATTGTATTTACTTGCTTGAAATCCTGTGTCAAAATTTTCTCATAACATTTTTTTTACATTTTTCACATGAAAGTTAGAATAAAAAGTCATTCACCTATGTAAACAAATAATAGTACAAACATAATTATTCTATTTATAATACATGCAGTTATCACTTTTATTAATTTTAAATCCACACGAGATAATTAGATTATCAAATCTTTCATGTCACTGTTACATACTTGTTTTAAATCATATAAATCATATATACAAATTTTATTAAATCGTATATAGAAATTTTATTCAACTTATTTTCGTGGCAAAAAAAAAATAACAATCATCAAATTGATCCATATATTTTTTTTCAATAAGATATAACAACCAAATAGATGTCCGTTTAAAATATATCAAAAAATTCTTTATTTTTTCTTTGTTTATATTCTTTTACTACTAATTCAGCTTTAAATTTATTTATCACTCCATCGTACTTTAATTTTTTCTAAGGATATATTTACATTTTGTTGAGTTAACTCTATTATTCTCATATTTTATTAGACTCAATAGAGTCCACTCTCATTAATATCTAACTGTATTTATAATAAAATCCTTGAATGAATATAGTGATTAATAAACAATTACTTAAATTGTCAGATCAACAGACATTTTCAAATAATTATCAAAGCGGCGGCTTCCTGCCTTCCAATAGCCCTAGGGACATAATTGATTAAAAGTATTGCCTAAGTTATGAGTATTTAGACTTCTCTATATATTATAAATATATGTATATGTACTATATTAATATTAATATTATTATATTATAAATATATATAATAAAATAATATTTAGGAAGCAAGTTTTTTTTTATTTGTGACAAAACGACAACAAATAAGACATATTATAGTCACAGTAACGTTTGATGTATTTTTGTGCATCTTTTATTTCATTTATTATCTCAGTAGACTGAAAACTAATAAACAAATTAACAAGTAGGTAAAATATACAAACTTTTAAACAATCTAGTAAATTCATATTAGACGGTTGTTATCATACTCAACAATTTAAAAAAAAAATAATTGATAGTGTATGGATTTTATAACTTATCACTTGAAATAAAAAAAAAAATCGATGATAGAAATTATTATTATGTTTTCTTATTTTAATCGTTTGAGACAAAAATCAATTTTAGGCAATGAAAAAGATAGGAGCATAACCAACCGGGCAAAAAATTCTCTGCTTTATCTCTGATAGAAAGTTTGTATATAGATAACTTGTACCTTCTTTTATTTAGAATATTTATGTTATATGTATTTTTTATTTTTATACAATTAAATAAAAAATAAAAATATCATTTTATTTTGTTATTAAACGACCTAAAAAATCATTTTAATTTTTATTTTATTTATAATATCTTTTTTTTTTTGAGTAAATGGTTAAATTAGACTATAAAATTATAATTAGGTATCACTTCCGTCTTCAAATTTAACAAAAAAAAAATATTGAAATTATAATTTATTAAATTTGATCATTTATTGTTATTAAGGTCCTTAAAATATTATGACTTAAATAACATATTGCATTTAGATTTAAAATAAATAACAAATTATAGTTTTTAGATTTTTTTAAAATTTTGTAAATTTTAAAGACTAAAATAATAATAAATCACAATCTCAAAGAGTAACATGTTCATTTACTTGGTTTTTTTTTATCTTTCTTTCTTAAATCAAATATACTCTATAAGGTAAGATATAGCCTATAAAGTATATTGGCATAAAAAAATAAAAAAAAAAACTTATATTGAAGCAAAATGATTTCAACTTAATTATTATCTCTATTAGTCAAACAGTCAAACGTGGAGGGACACTGTTAATCTTATCCGCTGGGGATACAGTCTAGTCTACACGTAGTGTTGTTCTTCACTTCACGTGGCCATATGCCTTCTGCTCCAATGCTTGAGGAGAGAACGTGCTTCACGTATTTAACAAATGCTTTCCATAATTTTTAAATAAAACTCTTTACTTTTTTTTATCAATAGTTTATTCCGTAATCTTTTAGTGTGTCCATTCAATCGATGATTTTAAGTTTCGTTTTTTTTTTGTGCTTATAATTTTTCAAATTTTAATTTTAATTTCTATATCTAAAATTTTAGTCTTTAATCTTTACACTTCTTTAAGTTTGCTTTTTAATCCTTAAAATGCTATTTTATTCAAATTTCCCTTCCTATACATTAGATTTAATTCAAATTATTGTATTTTATAAGACATGTGTTTTAGAATATTATTGTTAGCTAGAACATTTTCAATGGTGTAATTAGGTGAAGTTGCTTAACTCATTCATGATATATACTACAAAAAGTTTAAGAACAATCAAAAAAATTTCTTATGGTGCAAACTTCAAAAAGTTAAAATGTGTTTGATAATTTCTCACAATTTTTAAGAGCTAATAAAAATCATTGCTTATATAAGCAACGCATCTTAAGGACTGTCAAGTAAATTGCTTCAATAATAAAACTGTATAAGAATTAATTTTTAAATTTAATTTGGTAAGTTGTTAGAAAACTAAAATTTATATCGAACAAAGAAAGAAAGATAAAAAAATGTACTGAATATTTTTGAAAATTTTATTTTTTAAAATCTTCTGATACATTTGAATTGGAGACAATTAATTGAGAAACATTCAGCTAAAAATTCATAAATAAATTGAGAAACAGATTCTATTATTAGTATAATATAATATGATATATTTGAATATAAAAATCATTTTCTTCTCTCACTGCAGTTTAATGAGGTTTTATCGACATGTTCAAAAACATTATTATTTGGCTTTTCACAAAACAATCTTGTGCGCACTTCTCTAAGTAGAAATTCAACTGTTTTTGTTCATCAGGCTGTGAAAATTGCATAAAAATTATCCTCTTAAAGAAAAAGTAATACATTTTTTATGTGAAAGAAAAGGTAATAATAAAAAAGCAAAAGAGGTAACGATAAGGACATTTTATAAAAAGGATAAAAAAATCCTCAAAGATAATATAAAGATTAAGTGAGATAAAGACAGTATTAAAGTATTAGTTAATTGTCTTCATCTTCAATAGGAAATAGAGAATCTTGTTGGCAATGAGGAGTGAGTAGCCACAACAACACTAGCAACCAATTTTTGTAGTGCCTAACAACAATCAAGTATGACAGATGGAACACCTTATTTATTGGCACACTTTATTATTTATTAATTTAGTTATTGGCCTGAAAGACAGATGGAGCGTGATAATAAGAGTACATTCTGCGCGTGACCCAAATTTTAATCCTCGTTTTATGAGACTATCATGTTACCGTGCTACTCGCGATCTTTAGTTTTTCTTTTTCTTTTTCTTTTTCTAAGATTACATTTTTTTTGTAAAAATAATCTTACTTAAATTTAGTAGAATTATTATAAACAGTATTTAATTTAATTATATAATTATGGAATCAAATTTAAAATTACTCATTAAATTCAAATGATTTTGGGTCAGTTAATTTATGTATTGGATGGTGTAATTTTTCTTTATTTTTAGAATTTTTTAATATTTTTATAAATTTTATGAAAATATTTTTATTTATATTATCAAATTTTATAATTAAATTTATAATATATATTTTAGAGAAAATAAGCTAATGCACATTCTTATTTTAAGCCACACTAACACTTTTTTTTTTGTTACATCATACATAACATCTTAGCTTATTTTTAAGTAACGATTTAACATTGAGGTTGGAAATTTAAGCTGCAATATTTTTTGGTAGGTGAAGAGTTGTGATTTTTTTAATATAAAAAATGATTATAAGTTTCTTTTGTTATTTTCGATCATCTTGTCCAATATTTTCTTTACTAAAATAAATGTGTTTAAATTAAATTATTTTTCGTTGAAAATAATTTATAATGAATTCTGTAAAAAAAATTGAAAAGAAGGGTTTGCTTAGTTTAATCTTTCTATTTCCATAATTTTATATATATGACATTTTATTTTTTTATTTTTTTATTTTTTAAATAAAATGGAAGTAACAAACTTTTACTATTTTTTTATATGATATATAACATAAAAAAACAAGTAAAAGTCATGTGAAAATCCCACAAAAAAAAATCATGTGAAAATCTTATAGTTGTTTATAAAACAAAAACTAAAAACATTTTTTCAAATTAAACATGCTAACCATTTATAAGATAAATTAAATTGACAATTCAAAATGTCTATTAGAATGTCTGTCAAAACCTGCCAATGATTCAACGATTCAAAAAATATTTTGAATTGTCAATTTAGTTTCTCAAATTAAACTAAATTGACGATTCAAAATGTCCACTAAAACTCAAACACTTGCTAACTAATATAAACACTCATGTTGTATGAAGAAATAAAATTACAGAAGTTTTTATTCGTAATTTTGAAATTATATACGTTTTTGAATTACAATAATATTATTTAAATTAATATATATATATATATATACAAATTAATATTTATATTATTGTGATGTCTTCATCACACTCAAACCTTCAACAAGTTTATGCGTTACTGATAATTGAATTTCAAATACATTATAAATATCGGAATGAGCAATAGTCTTCATTTTCTCTACCTAGCTCAGCCACTGTTTTCAATCATTACACTCCACACACACATTATTCAATTCAATCATCACATATAATAATTTTTATTATAAATAAAAATATGTAATAATAACCATATATCATATAAAATATTAAAAACTATGAATACTATGTAAATTTATGAAATTAAATAAGCTATCTACCATTTAATTATAAATATATAATACTTTTTGTATGTTTATTTATTGTTAAATATTATATAAAAATTATAGGTATATCTTGTTATTCTTCTTTCAGAATAATTAATTTTGGAGGATATAAGGATGAAAATTATTAACAATTTTTTTTTTCAATTTACATAATTTTTATATATTTAATTCGGTGATCCAGCCAAAGTAATTGTTATCAAATTCGGTCTAATTAATTTCCTTCTTAAAATGAATAAATCTAGCTTAATTCAACATTAGGTAAAATTTATTCTAAATTCAACTTTTTTATATATAGATTTTATTAATTAATATCAAAGTCTTCTATTATATCTCCAAACAAGTAGTTACAAATGTAGTGACGCCAACGGTATAATATTGGATCAGGACTAATTAAAGACTTATTGCACAACTAACTTGAGTACTACCATAGGATGTTAAAATTCAATTGTAATACACGACATTTAAGCATAACATTAAACATGAAATTTTAGGATAAAACTGTTGATTCTTCTTTAAACAATTAACGTAGTTATATACATAAAATTTAACTTAAACTTAACTCAATCCTAAGATACACAGGCTCTATGGTTGAACTTAACCCAACTTTTGTTGATCCTACTATATTTTAATTAAATTCATAATAAATAGACTGTCTAGGCTAACTTTAATTCAGTATCAGGTATGGTTCTTTACCTCAAATTTATAAAATATAAAGTTTACGTGTTGGTACAAACGATTGCTTTTTATATTTTTGTGAACATGATGCTTTTAGTTTTAGATAGAGATCTGCAGACTGCAACAAGAAGCACTCATCAGTGTAGGTCCGTGGGACTGACAGAATGGGAAAAAAAACGCGTCTGAATTAATTCCTGACGTTGCTTTTTCAATTGCACAAAATTTGCAGCTTTGGTTTTATATTTTATAATTAAAATCTTAATAAACACATAAGACGAAAATAGTTGAAACCATTCTTGTGACTGGACCACCCTGCAGCTGCAAAAAGACAGCACAAGTCAATTAACTAGAGGATTAGTTGACACAGTTTAGATATGAGCAACTTTGCAAAAAGTGTTTATCATCTATTTCACCGGAGGGGTACTATACACGCTACATAATTAGGTATTCAATTTTTAAATCTGTATATATTAAAAGATATTTACTAGATTGCTTAAAATTTTCAGTAGGTTAAAAGATTAATCCTTAATTTTAACTAAAGATATCTGGATTCATAATAAAAAAAACTAAATGAGCATGTTGGATCATGTGTGCCAAGGACAGCGCGAACTCCTGAGGTAAGTGACTTTTTTTTTTAAATGTTAGTAATATATTTTTTATTGTTGATTAAAATTTATTAAAATAATAAATTATTATGAATTTTATTTTTTATTCATTGAATCTTATTTATATTTTTTAATAAATTTTAATCAATAATAAATTTATATAAAAAGAATGTGTTGTTAGTATTTTTTTTTTTACTTTTGATGGAAAATGTTTTTGGCTTAATTTTTAGATAATTTTTTTTTCTCTTTTAATTTCTATTTTTTCAAATATTTCTTATATTATATTACTAAATTTCTTTAAAGGCTTTCCCTTATTAGCAAGTCTAAACTAGTCGTTATAGGATAAAGAGAGTTAAAGTTAAAAAAAAATACATAAATAAAAGTAAAATTTAATATTCATACATTAATGATATAAAATAATTTTATATTATTATTTAATCATAAATTATTATTGATTTGAGTTTGATATAATTATTTTAAAAATCAATAAAATTTAACATAAATAATACTTTATAATTGGATAACTGAATAAAATAATTCTATATTATTGTTACTTATTATATTTTCTTGTAAAAGTATAAAGTATTTTAAGAAAATAAAACTATAAGATATAAAATATAATTTATTCTTTATTTTATTTTATGGAACTTTATGTAAGTTTTTTGGGTTTACGTTTTTAATAAATATTAGATAAGTACTAAACAAAATTCATCAAGTTGATTGTGACAAGAATTTTATAGAAAATAATTAGTAAATTTTATGAAAAACATATAAATAAGTTAAATAATTAAAAATTACATGTTAAGAAGAAAAATATAATAAAAGATATATTTATGTTTAGAAAATAATATTCTAATTTTATAATATAAAAGTTTATTAACGAAGAATGTGAGGTGATTTTATAGTTCAAATACTTCACTTAAAATGTTTGTTCTAAATAAAATACTAAAAAATATTATGAGGTGTTTACGTTATACATATATGTTGAAATCTTAAAATTTAAATTATAAACTTAATTATCATATTTAATATTATTTTCATTTTAGTTTTTATATAAAAATCTTCGAAATCTTGATCCTTATAAAGAATTATTTACAAACTAATTTTTACTGTTTATTAGAATTTCACCGGTGTTAGACTCCTTTTTCATATATGGGTAAAAACTGTGTCAAAAACTAAAATGTAATTTTTTTCATGTAAGAATCAAAATAAAACATATATTTTTTACAAACTAAAATAAAGAAAAACGTTGTAAAGTCAAAAACCAAATTTAATATTGTCATTACTTTGACAAATAATAAAAATAAATTTAATTTAATCTTTATACATCATTGAGCTAAATCCTAAAAAATTACATTGTTAATCTATTAAAAATCATAATTGATATGACTTTAAAAATATTTATCATTTAACGTTAATAAAGTTACCATGTATGCAAGCTATCAAGAAATTTCTTTATACCACCTAAGTATAGATTATTTTCTTAAATAAATTTATAAAAATATTTTTATATATAGATTAAAATATCAAAATGTAGATTTTTGTTAAAAAATAAATAAAATAGTATGAGATATAAATACTTTATTCAATTTTAAGTTAACAAAAATTCATGTAAGTAGCGCTGACAAAGTGAAGCATTTCTTCCTGCCATCAATTTGTCTAAAGCTGAGTAATATTGATTAATCTGTTGACAAAAGGTAGGTTAAAAAATTTATAATGTATCTTTATTTAGAGATCGTTGATCGATTGACCGGTTGACTCACAAAAAATAAAAAATAGAAAGATTGGTTGGTAAGTTATGAAATGACAGATTAACCTACTGAAATTCACTCATAAAATTTAAAATAAAAGAAACAATAAAAAATATTAAAAAAATATTAATTCACTTTTTTAACCTATAATTTATTTTATTTTATAAACATATATGTTCACATTGGTAAACTCTTATTGAATTTTTCTTTCTATTGTGACTAGATGTGACTTGTCCTTTTTAGGTTACCTCTTGCACTGTTTGACTTTTGTCAACGTGTGGCCTGCCTGACTTCTATGGTATATGCATTGCATTTTAACTTTTGTGGTACTGCCTTGTACTTGTTTCTTGTTGTTCAAGCGACGATGTTGTCAGTTGTGGTCCCTTACTGTCATGGGCTATCAGGTATCTCATTAAGTTGCAATCGGCCAGCTTTATTGGATGGTAACACTCGATTGGTCAGCTAGTCCACAATGTCGTCCTTGGTATCACGAGCTATTAGGTATCTCACTAAATTGCAATTAATCAGCCTAGTTGGATGGTGATATTCGATCCATCAACCAGTTCACAGCCAATTAATCTTGCTATCACTTACTGTCAGATGTCTCGTTAAATTACAATCAATCAACCTAGTTGGATGGTAATACTCAATCAATCAACCGGTCTACAATGTCATCACTCTTACTGTCATGAGTTGTTAAGTATCTTGTTAAGATACAATCGTCTAACTTGATTAAATGGTGATATTCAGTCGGTAGACCAATCCAATATACATATTATTTTTTTTAATTATATAAAAATATATTTATTTTTATATATCTTAAATATCAATAAATTAAACAAATGAACCCAATAATTCAACCCTCACTCCTTCAGGTTAAATGAGTTAATGCCAAGATCCACTCCACCACCCCGACATGTAAGGAAATTACTATGCCTGCCTAGCAGGTGATCCCAAACCGGAAACGTAAAACATTTATACTTGGATAGGTATTTAGGTTTTTGGTTGTCGTTTATTGTGATTCACTTGCAATGAAAACACGGTTAGAATTTTAGAAGCAATTCTTTTAATGTATTATCGAAATATAGATATTTCTTAATAAAATTTAAATTTAGTTTGCCATATTAAGAAAGTTAACTTTTTTTTTATTTTAGACTCAATTCTGATTGGTACCTAACCTAGTTTGATATATATTATATTATGAATGCCACTTTAACAATCATTTAGAGATAAGATGTGATGTGACATATATATATATATATATATATATATATATATATATATATATATATATATATATATATATATATATATATATATATATATAATATGTCATCAATAAATAATAATAAGAGATTTTAAGAAAAAATAAAATTAATGATAATAAAAATAAAAATAAAAAAAATAAATTTTAATCATGTCTATAAAAATTAAAAATATTTTTATAATTTTTTTATATTATAAATGAGGTCTTTAACATAATGGCATTTTTTTTTCCTATCCACATATGTCTTCTTTGCAAAGTAATATTTTTCTTAAGATACATAGGATTAATAACCAACAAAAAAAAAACGAGTCATTCTACTAAACTCAACTTCCATTAGTATTAACGACAATATTTTAATTTTTTGTACAGAAATGCTTTAATTTTATTAAGTCTTATAATGAAAATTATTATTTTTATGAAAAATATTTTTTATAATTTTAACACATTTTATACTACTCTTTAATTTAAGATTACTAATATAGATTTCTAGTTTTACACTCTAACGAAAACATCATTACAAAATTAAAAGTTTAATTATCTTGATGATTATTTTAAAATTCAAATTCTTCAAATAATATCCCCACCTATCATTTATCTAATATGAATGACTCAATTCAACTTGTGGAAAAAAATTGAATTCTATTATGATATAATACATGTCAACTTGTGGAAAAAAATTGAATTCTATTATGATATAATACATCTTTAAAAAAAGAATGATAAACTTTAAGTGAGTTAAAGTTTTGAACTGAAGATTAGTATATAACCAGCTCAAAAATACGATAGTTAAAAAAAAAAACATTTTTAAAATGTTTTGGTTAGTTATAATAGTTAAAAAATCAGTAATATGATTTCCATGTCTGTATATAACATATAGTAACCTGAGTTTTAAATGCCTGAGTAGGTGTGGCCTCTTATGGTCTTTTATAGCAAGTTGTTTTCTTTAATCTTCCTTGTCCGATGTGGAATCTAGCCATTTCTAACCCTCTTCACTAAAAAACCAAGAATAAGGTAACATGATTTTGAACTTGGAGATGATTGCAAGGTACATGAGCTGAGATATTCTCCAAGTGGTTCCAAACATGGAGGAAGGAAACACAGATGGATCAACAACAAAAGACAACCTTGTTAGTTCTCACAAAGGCTCCGCAAGAATCACTGGTCCCTCCAAGCCAGAGAGCCGTATTCCTGGTAATGCTTATGGAAATGTGCTTCATCAAGCACCCAAGAACAGTAATGTAGATGCTGCTCATAGATTTAAAAAAGCTGAAGAATCTCTTAGAACTGTCATGTACTTGAGTTGCTGGGGTCCTAACTAAAGGAAAACCTTCAAACCTTCAAAAACCGTGCGCAGTAGCAGGTATGATATTTAGGTCCTTTAGATAAATTTTTCATTCACCCTTTATATATGAAATAAATAAGAAGATAAAATAAAATATTTTTATAAATTAAAATTTATTTATCCAGTTAATCTACTCTTTCAGTAAATTTGTTTGGAAGTTAATTTTAATTTATGAAAAATATAATTTATTTTATCTTCTTATTTTTTTCTTTTATAAATTTTTGAGTAAGATGCTTATCTAAATAGAATATTAATGTTATCCTCATTTCGATTCCAGTGATTTTCATATTTCACTATTGCTACTGGTTTTCGGAAAATATATATGCAGCAGTTGTACTGTACATAGAGCTTTGTAAATGTGGAGTTAAAACTCAACAAACGAATTTCTATTCTCTAACTTTCCTCTTATTATGAAAATATTGAAGTGCGTATGTAACGTTTGATATTTGTATGTAAAAATTGGTGCAACTATTACACAGAGAGCGTGAAGAACTGGGATTGGAGTATTATGATTTACATTTACCAAAAGAGTTCGTGGTGATTTGTGAGAAATATCTCTAGTTGAGCATTCTACAGTTAAAGGTGGAAAGAAATGCATTGACTAGTTGCTAAATTTTGTGTTAAGCTTGTTTACCCATCTTTATCCAAAACAGTGTATAATGAATAATAAAGTTTATTAATGGCTAAACTTGACGGAGGAAATTAAGATCTCACAAGGGTAAAACAATAGCAAAAAGACAAATGTTACTTATTAAGGAACCAGCCAACGAGGTGAACAAAATTTTCAATTTTTCTCATCTTTCCTTTTCGCCCATTTACACTCTTTATGGGCTCCACTGTCCCCTAATCCGAATCTTCTTTGGGGCTTGTTTGAATCTTTAAGCTCATCTTACAAAAAACCTACTCATGGACCTTTAACTCATGTAGTCATGTTTAGCTCATGGACCTACTCATGAATCTTTAACCTTAATTATTAATTAACAGGCTTAAAAGTTTGAGAAGATTACGCAACCATCATAAATTTTGTTTTGTTTTGTAAACAGAGAATCTAAATTTTGATTTGATGTTAATCGATGTTTAAATTTTATCATTTTTTAATTAAATAAACACTCTTAACTTTAATATAATCTTAATTGATGTTTAAATTTTTTTTTCCTTATGTTAAATAGACACCGTTTAATTTTATTTCAACTGTTTATTCTTAACTTTTCTGCAAATAGTTGTTTCAATTATGTTAAAGTTAAATTATTCACATGGAAGAAATCGCAACCATTTATTTACCTTGAATCTTAGTGATTCTTTAATTTTTTTGTTATAACTTATTATGCAATAATTTTTTTTTGATTTTTTAATTTTAGATTTTATTATACTTGAATTTTAAGAGAAGCAATTTATAAAAATGAAATAAAGGAATGGCTAAGAATTAAGGTAAATAAAATTGTTGATATTTTTCTATTGGTAATTTAACTGTAGATCAATAGAAGCGACTGGCCCGACTACTAAATATAAGGTAAAATTTAAAGATGAATTGAAATGAAATTTAAAATTTAGAATTTTTATTTATAAAAGTAAAAATAAAATTTAAGAATTAAATTAAAATTTAGAAAGTGTATTTAAAAGAAAGTTTACTCTTTCCCCAATTTTTTATTACGAGTACGTTGCAAATAAATGACAGTAAGTTTTCGAGTCTGCCAAGGATTTAATCTTGTGATTATTTTATCTTTCAAATAAACTAACATGTCTCTGTCGCGCACCTTCATTTCTTGTAAGCTTGAGCTACCTCTCCAAAATCATAATTTTCTTATTATGATGACTTGATACCAACTTTTTAAATAAATATAGTTTTGTCCATAAAGAGAATTCTACTACTACAAGGTATATGGATGATGATGAGACAACGTTATTATAAGTAAAGCACGTTAATTATTGGTCTAACAAGCTGCACACAGACGCAATACTCTCCATGTAATTTGAATTGGTAACTTCCAAAAGGGCACACATAGTTGGGCTTTTATCCTCTTAACGAAACACACACACTATGGCACTAGCACTCGTCTAGTAATTAGTCACAAGATACGCGCTGTAGGGTATATTTTTTTGGTACGTAAGAAAATTAATAATTTTTGTTAATTAAAAAATAGTTAATATCAATTAGTTTTATTGAAAAAAAACTATTTTAAAATTTTCTTATTAAAATTTGATATAAAAATAAAAAAGAATCATTGAAGATACAATCTCAATTAAATAAAAGATAATATCATTAAATAAACTAAAAGTAATTAAAATTTATTTATTTATGAATCAAGACACATTTTTTGTTTATATTTGAAACAAAATGAGTATTTCATATTGGTTATTCCACGCCAAACAGAACAACATATGAATAGAAATTGTTTATTTGGGTCTCGACAGATGAGATGCATAAGGTTTTCAGCCCTCTCTGCTTCCCACAATTTGCATTTCCCATTCTCCACAAAGAAGCCTAACACGAAGGAACTTGTCACACTCACCACTTTTCATCCTTTGATGCCTAATTTTTCATGGCTTAACTTAAAACTAAAATTGACTCTCGAGATGGAGAGCTTTCAAAATTGAAGAGTACGTGTTTGCGTGTGTGTCAAAATATAATTTTAGTTGAACACTTGAAGGGTAGATTAAAAACGGCGGGTTTTCTGGTTAAAGCAAAACGTTCACGTATGAATAAACAAATCTAATGACCTTTCACGAAACTTGCAACGTGTCTACAAAACGTGGTGGTAAAAGGCATTGTATAGAATTGAGTAATTCATTGTTAAGATATTAGGATGTGATGATAATCTAAGCAAAGATCGCAGTCTACTCTGTATAATAAAAGACAAATTTGTATGCAAGTGTAAGTGGAAGATGCTAAATACATAGTATATACTATTGGATTGGAGGCTCTCTTGGTATGCCCCCCACTTATACATCATCATTTAATAAACAATGGTATCACTCCCAAACTACGGGTACAAATAAATTATATTATGGGCTAGTAGCAAAACCATGTGCCATATTTAATAAAAGGCATTGCAATTGGCAGCAGCCAGCAATAAAGTATGAGCTGTATGAAGACAAAAGCGAATGAATGAATATAGACAAAGGAGAGGCATATATGTGGGAACTAAGATACAAAACCTCTGGCTATACACACAATCCAATTAAAACAACCAAAAATAGCATATCTGGTTTTCCCCATAAAACCTCCATGCACCCTTAATCTATATAAGCAGCAACTCACACTCACACTTGTAGTCATATATAGTACCTTCAACTACTGATATCACAACACAGCTAGCAAAGGATAATTAGGGAAGTTCTAGTTTCAAATTAAGTGCATCAATATAATATGTGTGGAAATCGTGGAGCTTTGGTGGTTGCAACCACCGTTGGAGTAGTGGAGACGTTGAAGGATCAAGGGTATTGCAAAATGAACAACACAATGAAGTCGGTGGCTCAACAAGCCAAGAACCAAATAGGGTCGGCAACACAAGCAAAGAAGCTGGCTTCTCCTTCTGCTTCTTCAAATAAGCTGAGAGATGAGAAGAGGAGGAAGGCAGAGGAATCTCTGAGAACAGTAATGTATTTGAGCACCTGGGGTCCTAATTCTTAGATTAATGGTAAATATTAGCATAATTCAGCACGGCACAAAAATATGATGCATGCCATTGATCGATCAGCCACATAATTGTATAAAACTGAAGGCCTGAGTGCTCATAACAGCACCGTTGGTCGATTCATTGTGCATGCTTTTGATCGTCGTTATTGTTGATGGCTGTGTATTGCCATTTCGATATCACTGTAAATTTGTGTCATTTCCTCTTCCCCATCTTTGGTAGCTAGAAATACCTGTTTTGAATCTTCATTCAAAATTTTCCTTTTCATAATATTAATTATTAACCAATAGTGAGTCTCAATTGTCAAAAGAAGGACAGAAATTAACGTAATCTAATTTATAAATCAACACTGTGCCTACCTAAATCATAACCATTAAAATTTTAATATGTAAAATAGTTTTATATAATCAATTAATCACAAATTACTTTAATTTGATATGACTTTTAAATAATTACAATGAAATTTAATAAATTTATTATATATGTTAATTTGTAATTGAATGATAATGTAAAAGTATATAACTTATTTTTTCATAAATTTATAAAGGATATAAATATAAAATTTGTTTAGAAAAACTTTCTTATAAATATTTATTAGAAGAAAAAAATAAAAAGTAAAATAAAATTTTTATTATAAGATAAAATATATTTTTACACTTAATTTTCATAAAAGTTCTCACATTAAATTTTAAAAAAATTAAAATATATAAATTGATTTTAATTTATAAAAAAATCAATTCATTCTATTATTTTTAAAAATTTATCCAAATAAAATCATATTCTTATAACACTGAGAAAAGAAAAAATATCTTCCTAAATCATGACAAGTGTTTTCCGTGGACTTATCACTTATGATATGTGTCACATGTTTTTAAAATTAAACTAATTTTTTTTATATTAAGATTTATACATGCACGTTGGGCTAGAACAAAATGATATTGAAAGAGAAATAATTAATTAGCATACACTACTAGTATATTATTGACTAATTATATAATTTTATATATAATAAATTTGTTAATTTTATAATAATTATTTTAAAATTTATACTTAAGATGATTTTTATTGATTAATAATGTAAAACAAATTACATTAATGTGAAAATTAAACTAAAAAAGAAAATGATAAATATAATAATGATTTACTGAAAAATAAAAAAAATGTAAATGAATATAAAGGTTGAAAATAAAGAGTATCATAGGTTGGCTAAAAGCTCAATTTCCTTGTCTCCACAAATTGTCAATAAATAATAGGCACGAGAATGGTTAGTGGTGGGTAAATATCAGTAGCATATATGCATTTTAAAAAATAAAAACCGGTGCTTATACCTATTAATAACTTTAATGTCTATATTAATGTTTACATATTCTAACCATAATTCATTACCCACAATTTGCTTTTCATCTATATATTTGGTACTCTACTCTAAATATTAGTTCACTTCACTGAACCGTAAGGAAGAAAAGATGAGATATAAAGGATATTCCCTCACTCTTCTTAAAATACAAAAGAAAGCTAAGGTAAGGAAAGGTCAAGGAGTCCAACTGTAAACATATTATTATTAAATTAAAAAATTAAAATTATTAATAGCATGTTTGAATTCATGTTACATAATCTAAAATTATATTGAAATATCAATTAATTTTAGGTAGATGTTTACATATTTAATTTCATATTAAATAATTGATTATGATTTAGAATTGATTTCGAATTAAAACAATTTTAAGTAATTTTGTGTTGGATTAAAAAAATGTATATTAATTTTTACTATTAACTTGCTTTTAATTAAAAATATCCAAACATAAATTATATCACTTCAAAATTAATTTTATAAATACTCACTCAAACACACCAAATTGCTCTTTAACAAAATCAACTCCGATTCAACTATTCAATTGTTGGTGTGGGGGGCAGAAATAGAATGGAGTGTGTATTATATAATATATAAGATCTGGATCTACATCTACAAATCTTTGAGAGTAATTGTTTTAGCTTAAGATTTAAATTCATTTGTTGTGTAAAAGACCTTACATATTGCAGTTAAGAAAAATTTTATAATACAATCTTTCACATACTTTTTATTATTAGTTTATCTTCTCTAAGATCAATTTAATTAATTGTTATATAAATAGATAATTTTTTAAAGAGTATATTGACTTTCTAAATAATAAAAATAATTAAAAATACGTTAAAGAACATGTTAAAACATAGATTGCTAATTATATATAATTGTATAAATACTTATGCCTGCCCCAATATATTGTCACCCATAATTAATAGTTTACAGAAGTGCAATACAGAAACCAATTCATGTTATCAATTATAAATCCTACTTTTATATGTTAAAGGAAACAAAACCGATCTGAAGGGGAGGAATTGTTTACAATACAACTTAAGTTTGAGTCATTGAAAAATATGTGTCACATCCTTCATAATTTTAATATGCACTGTTTTTTTATCACCAGACCACTAACCACTTAACATCGTGCATGGATATTCCTCACAGTACTGTTAAGCGAGTATCTCGTGCAGTTTTCTTGATTTACTTGCACAATTAGGAATTCCCACGAATAGGAAATTAATGAACCTTACTTTAATCATTGTTAAAATAAATTATATTTAAATAACCTTTCTGACATGTATAAGTAGTACTGTATATATAATGTTGATTACACGATTCTAATAAGTGAATGTGACCAGCAGCAGTATTTTCTTATGAAATGATTTATCTTCCAGTTGAATTCTCATATATATACCTCTTATCCACGCATACATTGGTAACGTTAATCCATTTATGATAAGGTGCAGGTACTGCATTTCTGGCGCACCAATTGATATCTACGAGTTACTTTCAATCTCTGAAGTGGTTTTGGCTCCACGTACCAAACCCCGGTTCTGTACTATATGATTCTCTTTATAAACAATGTGCGAAGTTAGCGATAGAGCACTCAAAAACGCGTACGCATCATCATCATCATGTTTTGTCGCTTCCAATGAGCAATAATCCAGCATTGGCGAGTGCAAGTTAAAGTTGTGTGGTCCTACAACAACTAGTGAAGTCCTTGAGAGATTCTTGGGTACCTAATTCAGATACTCACCTCACAAACAAAACACATGACATCACACAAACCAAAACCACGTGCCTTTTCCAACTTATCGCCCACACTCACTGCCTCTGGTTTTGCACACAAAATAAACCAGTGTCTGTGTTTTTCATTGCCTTTTTATTTCACACTATATATATTGGCAACAACCTGGACCCAATTCACTCATATTCAGATCATCAATATTCTCTATACACACATCAAACTAGACACTAGCTTGTTCTTACATTGCACGCACGCTAAAAAAAAGAAGTATTAGCATCATCGACTTTGTAATCGTTAAAGTGTTAAGAATGAGTTCAAAAAGCCGTGCTTGGACTTGGAGCGTGGCGGCCAGTGTAGGAATGGTGGAGGCCTTGAAGGACCAGGGCGTGTGCAGGTGGAACGGTGTGATGAGATCAGCACAACAACATGCTAAACATAACATGAGGTCTTTGTCTCAGGCCAAGAAGCTTTCGGACAAATTGAAAGATGAGAAAGTTAAGCAGTCAGAGGAGTCTCTGAGAACCGTCATGTACTTGAGTTGCTGGGGACCCAACTAAACAAAGATGCATGGATTTTATGAAATTCTCGATTTCTCTTTTCTTTCATAGAACATGTATTGAAGGAAGAGCCAAAAGGTGCACCAATCAGATATGCATCCTTGAGCAGCTGTTGATCTGATCGAATCAGAAGCTTAAATGACTTTTGTTGCCTTGCAGAGACATGGATTGGATTGGAAGTGTGCACCAATGCCAATCACCCTAATTTGATCGATTGGATCATCAATGGAATGATGAAATTTGAGATAGAAATTAATTGCTATATATGTATAGGTTGGGGTTATGTATTATGCTGAATAATAGAAGATGTAATTTCTATAGCCAAACAAATCTTGAGAAATGACTTTGCTCTGTTATTTTTTGTGGCATCCCCACCTTGTTATGAAGTGGTTTTTCTGTAACAACATTTCACTATTTTTCCTGGTTTCAAGGGATGGTAGATTAAAGTGAGGCAATTTTATAAATTAATTACCAAAATGAAGTTGTTCTAAAACTATCTATCCACTGAGACTGTTTTTGCTACGTCAACCTGAAATTGCCCCGTTGTTTTTTTTATTTTTTAAAGATAATCTGGTCAGCAACCTACAAGGTAGGACTTGCTAGACCAGGTGTCGTTTTATAACTCGCTAAATGATGGTTAATGTTGGTATTGGTTGGGATTGTTAGCATAGTAGGAGTCATTGGCAATGTCTTATGTCTATAGCATTGAGAGCAAATCTTAGTCACACAATTTGGGTTTTTTTTCATAGGAAGCAGGTAGTAATTTTGAGTACACATTATTTGTTCATTGGCTCTGCTGTAATGTGATTCAAACGGCAAAAGATAGGGGTGAGAGGATTGTTCTGTAATATGGGATAAATATTCTTGCCTCAACTATGGTATATAGGATCTGAGATGCACATAAAGCTACAGAAGTCCTTGAATTTTGAGGAATGATGACCAATTAATTGATTCAGTACGAGAGGAATTTGTTTGACTAGTTTTCCACAAATATAGCTATGTATATAGTTCTATTCTTTATGCCAGTACTGTACATGGATTTTATGATGATGTTGTAACATGTTGTAACAGATTCTTAACAAGCAAGTTTCCACGATTTGTTTCATTTTCCAGCAGAAAATTTATGTTTTAGTTGTTTTTGATCTACCATTTTTTTTTTTTGAATAGTGCGTTGTGAAGGCTGGAGTAGCCCTTTCATATCTTTACGTGGCTTTCAAGTGATTAAGTTATATGATTTGGGTGGGGAAGTAAATGTCACCAGAGACAAAAGTTAATTGAATTACTAAAAGACATATCGGGTTTGGATGGTCATACCGAGACATATCGGGTTTGGATGGTATCATTG
Organism: Mucuna pruriens; assembly: GCA_025330945.1. NCBI lineage: Eukaryota > Viridiplantae > Streptophyta > Magnoliopsida > Fabales > Fabaceae > Mucuna > Mucuna pruriens. The sequence continues at coordinate 1,172,215 of JAENHJ010000042.1, read as the reverse complement.
TGGAACACAAGTTACCTTTATTCCTCAATGCAGTCCCGGTCCAACCACAGTTGAGGCGGATAAAGTCGAAAGTAACCTTAAAAATCAAAGAAGAAGTAGAGAAGCAGTATTTCGTAGGTTTCTTGGCTGTAGCAGAATTCCCTTGGTGGGTGGGGCCTTACGATGGTGTTTGTTCTGTCCAATGGACCCGAGATGGCTCTTTTATATACATATAACACAGAAAAACATAAAGAAAATTGAATTATGTTTTAAATAGTTTTTACAAACACTTGATTCTCTTATGAAAAAATGATGCGTGAAAACCTTTGTATAAAATGTTCCAGACATAGAAGTCTTTAAAGATGATCAAATCAACTTCAAAGTTATAAAAGGTTTTTACGAGGCACGATTAAAAGTTATGAGAGGAAAAAGGTGAAGGATGAATAACTGAATTTTTATATTAAATATCGTCTTAATCCAATACTACTTCAAATATTTGGTACACTATGCAAAATTTTATTAACAAAAATAAATGTTACGAGGATTAATACTCAAGCCTCTTTAGGCTTAATTATAAAGATCCTTTAACTTGTTTCTATGAGTAACTAGTCTTAAATATTCTTCGAACACAGTATTTTCAAGATTTTACCATTTTTACTTAGAAAATGTCAAGAATAAATCTTACTAACTATAAAATCTTAGGAAGACAAATCTACAAGTTAAGGTTCTAGGCTTTTATCTAAGCACTTTGAGTTTTAATGGTGCAAGATTACAAGAGTTTGAGATATGTGTTTGCAAAAGTTATACTGTATAATCTACTTTTTAGATCATCATCTCTTTAGTATTTATAGGAATTTGAAATATATTTATTGTAAGATTGTTGTGTCTTTGTCTTCTAGTGAATATTGAAGTACTAAATTTTTTTACTAACTAATTATACTAATAAGATAAAACATTCTAGTTATTTTTTTTTCTCTCGTATTGGCATTATGCTATAGATAACAAAAAACTCTTTTTGTCCAGTGATGTACAATGTTGTACTTGTCTTGGCAGTGCATTTTTTTATGAGCTTTTGTTTGAGTTTCTACTAAAAACTTCTTAATATGCTTTAAAGAGGATTTAAGACTACACAATAAGATCATACAAACAGTGTATATTAAATGAACACGATGTTTTTATCCTATCGTTTCAATAAGATAATTGCTTTCATCATTTTCATGTAAAAATGTTTTAGTCTTATTTACTTGAAAAACTTCATTTTTGTTAAATAAAAAATAATGAGTCACAAATAGTCATTTGTTTTAACAATATCCATTAGTAAAATTTTTCTTCGAGTTAAAATAGTTTTTACCATATTTATATATATAAATTTTGGTTTATCCATCCATGTTTTTTATGATTAAGAATAAGAGAACGCTTTTTATCTTATGGTATAAATTTAGGATGGAACTCACCGTAAGAAAGTCAGAATCAAGGGTGAGCATTAGATAAAATTGGTGTTGTAGCATAAAACTCGCATTTTGGCTTCAAGAAGTAGAGATACGAGTATAATTCATCAAAGAAGGTTTCAAGTAACTTAATTTGTTAGCAAGCTTGTGGAGGATCATGCTTGATTAACCATGTTAAATAGGGAATGAAGTAGGAAGAACGTCTAACTCAATACAATTCTAAATTTGAACTTCATTATCTTTTAATACAAAATTATACAAGAAACTAAGGCAAATATCTACAAATATTGATGGCGAAATAGCAATAGATGAGAGTGGAATTGAATAACTACCAAAAAGCTAATGAGAAAAAAGGAACATAGACCGGTGATCACGATAACACAAGGGAGTCAAGAGAAAGAGTAAGTATATTTCATGGCATAAATAAGATATATGAAAATGATATTAATAAATGTCGCATATCTTGATCTTCATGATTTTGACAAGGATCAAACATTCGAACTGTAAGGTCTTGTGGTACATATCAATGAGGCAACGAGCAACGCAAAATACTCCTCTTCATCTCTAACTTCCAGGTCTCCAAATCAACCACAACTTAAAGATTGGTCAATGATCATTCAAATAGAAGCCTTGAGACATACGATGAGAATAAAGACTTTGTTTCAAATGTAATTTGTTGGTAAGACTTTTAGTCATACACAATTGCTCTAATTTCAACATAGTCAGCAACAAAATTTCTTCAAAATATCTTGCAGAACATGATTTGACAAATGAAGATAAATCTGACTCATTACTTTACCTTATGTTGTTTCTCCTCAGGTGTTCAAGACGAAGGCATCTCAAATCTTTCTAAGGTCGTATCCAAATCCATTCATGCAATAACAACTCGTATTTTTGCCTGTCATAACGAAAATTTGGTGTTGTGATCCAGAAGTGAAGTATCGTACTTCACAGTTGCCATTATAATCAAGAAATCATAACCAACTACCTTTGAGTCCAGTTTGTTAGAAATAGCATGCAAACAAATAAAAGAAAAGAAAGAAAAAAATGAGCACAAATTTAACGTGAAAAACCCTTGATAAAAAAAAAAAAAAAACACGAATAGAGGAGAAACAATTCACTATATTAGAAATTCGTACAAGAGATATACCAAGAAAATAACTGCTAGCTATAACACTATTATATAAGTGCATATAAAATCCTTGGCCGAAAGTATAAAGGTTAAAAAAAAAAACTTAAAAATATTTCTTTACCCACTCTAATATTTATATAACTTTTTTCTCATTTGTATAATATTATCTAATGTTCATTTATAATTCTAAAAAATAAAGATAAGAACTGGTATATGTAGACACCTTCACATTCAAACACTTCATCAACTTTTATTATTATTTAGTATCTCTATCTATCTTTCTATTAGTATATCTACGGTTTAAATTAGTAGTTAAATTTTAATTAATTAATTATTAATTAATTAAAATATTATTTTTTTAATTAAATTTTAGTTATATTAATTTATATTTTTTATTATTATAAATTAGTTAGAAAATAATTATAAATTTTAAAAATTTATTATAAATTAATTAAAATTATTTTCTTAATTAATTTATTATTTATTTTATATTATCATTAATATTTTAATAATTTTATAACTAATTATTTTTACTAAAAATTAATTACAAAATAACTATTAATTTTAAAATTAACCACAATTATTTGATAACAAATTTTAAATTTTTTAGTATAGATTATATAATTTACATTATGTATACACTTCGCTTTCTTTCTCAATCGAAGTGTTAACCAGATATTTGGTGTCTGCTAATATTTTTCCTAAATCTAAAGTCAATAGAAGTTTTTTTCTTACTATTAGAAAATAATATTTTCTTACAGAATAATTTAAATTGGACCAATTTAATTCTCATGCGTCTTATCCGCGTCTTATCCACATATACATCGGCAACGTTAATCCATATATGATAAGGTTCAATTCACGTACTGAATTTCGGCCTCACCAATTTATATCTATGTGTTACTTTCAATCTCTGAAGTGGTTTTGGTTCCACATGCTAAACCCTGGTTTCATATACGACTCTCCTTATAAACAGTGTGCGCAGTTAGCTGAGGGAGCATTAAAAAAATCGTAAGCAGCATTATTTTTTTGTCGCTTCTAATACACAATTATCCAGATTTTTGGATACCAAATTCAAAACTTCTCGCAAACAAAACACGTCACATCCTACAAACCAAAACCACGTGCCTTTTCCACCTTATCGCCCACACTCACTGCCGCTGGTTTTGCACACACACTATACCAGTGTCTGTGTTTTCCATTGCCTATATCTCACACTATATATTAGCAACATTCACTCATATTCAACTCATCAATATTCAATTCTCCATACACACATCAAACTAAACACTACCTTGTTCTTACATTCCACATATACACATACAAAAAAAGAACTATTAGCATCATCTACTTTGCAATTGTTCAAGTGTGAAGAATGAGTTCAAGAAGCCGTGCTTGGACTTGGACGGTGGCGGCGAGTGTTGGCGTGGTGGAGGCCTTGAAGGACCAGGGCGTGTGCAGGTGGAACAGTGTGATGAAATCAGCACAACAACATGCTAAACATAATATGAGGTCTTTGTCTCAGACCAAGAAGCTTTCTTCTCAATCATCTGCGATGACTTCGGCTAAATTGAAAGATGAAAAAGCTAAGCAGTCAGAGGAGTCTTTGAGAACTGTTATGTACTTGAGTTGCTGGGGTCCCAACTAAACAAAGATGCATGGATATTATGCAATTCTCGATTTCCTTTTTTCTTTGATTATGAATTGAAGGAAGAGCCAGAAGGGGCACCAAGTGTCTCAACTAACACGTTACATGCATCCTTGAGCAGCTCTTAATTGATCAGATCGAATCACAGCTTAAATGCCTTTTGCTGCCTGGCAGAGACATGGATTGGACTTGGAAGACTGCGCAGTTTGATAGATGAATCATCATCAGGATCATGAAATTTGAGACAGAAATTACTACATGTATATAGGATTATGTGTTATGCTGAATAATTGTAAGATCTTATTTCTATAGCCAGAGTCTTGAGAAATTACTTTTCTCTGTTAATTTTTCCTGTGTTATTTTTCGTGCCATCCCCACCTTGTTATGAAAGTTAATAAAAGGAAATAAGAGCCGTTCAACAAACATCAAATTTTAACCTAACAAGATTTCATTATTTCCTGGGTCCAAGTGTGCAATTTTAACCTAACAAGTATAGGTAATTGTTACTCAATTTATCTCAACTGAATAAAGGAAATTAAGTATGTACTCGAAATATTATTTGCAGCTCGTTTCGGTCTGATTCATGGAGAAATAGAATTCCTAAACCTTTTCTTCAAAATTCACCCTGTTTTTCCAGCTTCTCAATGTTCAAAGAAAATTCATCTCGGAATGGGAAAACCTGCCCCGGATATGTTTCACTCTGTTCATATTCTATTAATTTTTTTAATTGAACTTATTTTTAATTTATTTAAGAAAACAAAATATAAAATTCAAACTTATGTAATTATTAGTGTTTTCTTCAATTATTAAAAATCCTAAATAAAATTCTTTAATAATAAGAATTAGCTTCGATAAGAAGTCAATAGCAGGATTATTTATGCTGAAATATTTTAGGATTAATTAAATTTTTATTTCTTCAAAATTAATGATTTTTTAATTTCTTTTTTTATTTTCTAAATGAGTTTTCCATAAATTTTATTATTATTAACTTGTATTTCCATTCATTTTATTTTATTTTATTTTCATTCAATTCTTCTAAATATATTGATTTTTATTTGATCTTTTATTTTGAGAATTAAATAAAAATCATGATATTTAAATGAAAATTTAAAAAATAATAAAGAAAAATAGTTTATAAAAAATTAATAAATAAAATAAAGGACGAAATAAGAAAACGACAAACCTAGTATTTTATTATCTGTGGGCGTGAAGGTGCAGTGAGTGTCCCATCCATCATGTTACGCTGCCACATATTTTATTCGTTTAATCTCCGAAACCGCTTAGATACAGCCTCTGGTTTCCCCAAAACCAGGTTTGCTCCCAGTTTTATTCACCAAACTCAAGCACACAAGTTGCTAGTAACAAGCTTTACTCTCTCTATAAATAAAGTTACCACTCTTATTTTATCACCATAAACCAAACGCACTTCTTAGGCAACCTACGTTTTACATCTTAATATCTGTGAACTGTGTTGATCATCAAAAGATGAGCAGTGCAACGAGCAAGGCTTGGATTGTGGCAGCCAGTGTTGGGGCCGTGGAGGCTTTGAAGGACCAGCTGGGTGTGTGCAGGTGGAACTATGCTTTGAGGTGTGCTCAGCAGCACATGAAAAACCATGTTAGATCCTTGTCTCAAGCAAAGAATGTTTCTTCTTCTGCTCTTGTTGCAACCAAATTAAAGGGTGACAAGGCCAAGCAAGCAGAGGAGTCCTTGAGGACTGTCATGTACTTAAGTTGCTGGGGGCCCAACTGATCCACAAAAGAAAAGCAATTGGACTGATTTTTTGAATTGCTGGATTGTCATTTGAGGACAAAATTGCTTTCTGTAAATAGAGATGATCCATTAGATGGAAATTGTAATGCCAAAAGGCAATATTAATTAACATTCCATGATGAAAGTGTTTTCATCTGATCTATGCGTTTCTCTTGTAACCGAAACGTTTTAGTTTTGGTCAAAAGAAGCAATTACAATTATAAATCAACCAATAATATTCAAGTTATGAAACTGGCTAATTATATTATGGTGATCACTGATTAGTCTCTTTGTAGTTTCATTCCTCGGATAAGTGATGTTTCCATAAAGGAAAATGTCAATGCATACAAAAGAAATTTCTGGTGACAATTGATTAATCGAGTAGTTTATTGAAACGGATTCTTGCTTTGATTTTTTTTTTTTTTTGGAAAAAAATTAGGTGAATTGATCCGGACACTTACCAAGTTACCAGGACCGTAAATAATTCAATTGCTTTGATCTCTCATGTAAGGTGAGTATATCTTTTATAGTCAAAAAAAGCTGTACTAAGTATTAACCAACCCGTGTCGGTTTAATTAAAAGGGAGTTTAATTATTTGTTTAAACTTAAAATCAATGTATAATATATATATATATATATATAACCAACCCGTGTCGGTTTAATTAAAAGAGAGTTTAATTATTTGTTTAAACTTAAAATCAATGTATAATATATATATATATATATATATATATATATATATATATATATATATATATATATATATATATATATATAACCAACCCGTGTCGGTTTAATTAAAAGAGAGTTTAATTATTTGTTTAAACTTAAAATCAATGTATAATATATATATATATATATATATATATATATATATATATATATATATATATATATATATATATCTTTTAAATTTAGGTAATTTTGATTTTATTCCTTCAAATTTGAAGTACTAACCAATCCGTATTAGTTTAATTAAAAGGGAGTTAATCATTTATGTTTAAATTTAAAATCAATTTATATATAAAAAAACTTAAATATGTTTTTAATTTTTTAAATTTTAACCAATTTTGATTTTACTCCTTTAAATTTAAATTTTAGTTTAGTTTTTATATTTTAAAATTGATATTTTTAAGTCTCTTGTTCTCGTTTATCATATAGAGATTAAAAATAAAATATAAAAACTAAAAAAAATTCAAGAGATTAAAATGAAAATAGACTATAAATCATATTTAAGCTTATAAAAAATATTATTAAAAGGAGTTTTATTTTCTATTTTACGTCATGTTCTAAAACATTGTATTTTATCCTCTAATAAGATAAATATTTTTATATAATTAAAATTTATAATAAATAATTTTAAATATATAAATTATATTTTAAATTTATAATGAATAATTTAAAAATTTATTATAGTTTAATTTAAACATAAAAGATGATAAAGTAGAATAGATAAACATTTTAAAAATCAAAACTATAAATAAAAATAATTATAATAGTATAAAATACAAGTAAATTTTAAAAATATTAAAAATATTTAATTTGAGGGTAAAAGAATAAAGTCTCAAAATTATATAGTTTAATTTATATATCAGTAGTGATGAGAATAGAAAAATATCCTCAAACTCCAACAGATTGAAGTATACGAAAATGTTATTTATAAAACTTTGCTTCTATATCTAAAATAGAATATTGATATACAAAAATTTCTATAAATTTAAATAATTAAAATAAATATTATATATAAATATAAAATAAATATATATTTTTTAAAAATATTATATATAAACCTATAACAAAGGAGATATAAAAAATTTAGTGTACATATTTATTTAGGTGGAATTACTTTTTAATTACTCAATTAAATTATTTTTTCTTGTACATATTTACTTACTTAAATTAAATTATCTTTTAACTATGTTACTACTATTATTCTTTTTTTTTCATTTTTTTACTTATGTTCTCTTTATTTTACTTCACAATATTTTTCTCTTTTTCTTTTATTTTTATTTAATCTTTACTATTACTTCTTACTTTATTTTATTTTATAAAAAATATAGATAAACACGAAATATTTATCTTTCTCCTAATATAAAAAATAAATAAATAATAATTATATAATTAAATAATTAGAATAAACATTATATATGTACATATAAACGTAAAATAAATTTAAGTCTGAATTGTTTTCCTTGTAAACAAAAAATAGATTAAAAAAGTAATAAAAAATATATATTAATATCCGCTACCTACCTTGATTCATTTGTTGGTAGTACATATTTAGGCTAAGGTTGGATTATATAATGCCTTGAAAAAAGTAACAAGAAAACAAACGGTTTTGTCATTAAAAAAAAAAAGAAGCGGTTTCATTGCCTTCTCAGAAACAGGGGATCTACCTGTTGAGTGTTGAATGATTGTATGAAAGTTGTAAACCGTGCTGTGTGCCCACGTTGTGTTCTACTCAAACAAGAATCTCCACGTGTCACATCATCTTTGCTTCGCAGACTTCGATGCAACTGGGTGGCACATTATGACAAGACCCGTAGCCCTGAAAACAGTGAAACAGGATACTCAGCAATTAAATATTCACTTCGTTTTTCAAGAAATTTGGCATTTTCTTTTAGTCACCGACTTTTTCATCCCTATATAATCTGGGTGTGTACCTTCCAACTTGATTCTATATCAAAAACTACAAATCTGCTACTATTCTTCTACTACATACACACACACACACTAGTATCAGAGGTAGAAAGGCAAGAATATTAAGAGGGTGAATACTACATTTGCAAGAGATGAGTTCAACTAGGAGTAGGAGAGCTTGGACTGTGGCGGTTAGTGTTGGAGTTGTGGAGACTTTGAAGGACCAGGGTCTCTGCAGATGGAACTCAGGTTTCAAGTCAGCTCAAAAACGTGTGAAAAGCCATGTCATTAGATCCTTGTCACAGGCAAAGAAGCTCTCTTCTTCCTCTTCTGCTATGGTTTCTAGCACACTGCATGGAGAGAAGGAGAAACAACCAGAAGAAGAATCCTTGAGGACGCTCATGTACTTGAGTTGCTGGGGTCCCAACTGAAGGACACAAAATAGTACTTCTGTTTTTTTAATTTCTCTTGCCATGTTTGGCTTCTATTCATCGTGTATATTATTCTTGTTACTCGCTCATTGTCACAGATTCATGTAATCATATAATCAATATCAATTCAGATTCAGATTTCAACTATCTTCGGTCTAAGTTCCCTTAATCTTATCATACCAGTAACATTATTTTAATAGAATATACAACCAGCTAATAATGTTAACTCATTTTAATAGAAAGGATAGTCACCTATCAAAGATTCCAACTCATACTTTTGTATACTTACTAATAAACTATTCCCATTATGCTCATGCGCGAGTCATGATATGATTCTGTACTACTATGAACCCATAATTTCTTTTTTAATGAAGTTATGTTGTAACATATTCTTTCTCAAAGATAGTTAAAATATGATAGCTAGCTAGTGGAGACTCGAGAGTGCGTGTACACGAGTTATATTATTATGTAATAATTTTTTGCAATATTTTTATAATTACGATCAGAGATGAAATTATTTTAATTAATTGTTTTAACGAGTAATTAAAAAATAAAAATATTTAACTATAGTAATTAAAAAATAAAAGAAGACAAATAAGTAAAGATTGCATGTAGATAATTAGCCCACAAATAAAAAATAAAAAAATATAATCTACTGTATTATTTAATACATTTTTAACTAAAGTATTAGTTATTTAGTTCATCTTGTTATAAATATGATAGAGAGCATGGTAGAAGGCATCTTTGCCTGTCTATAAATATGACAGAGTAGGTGGATATTGAAGAAGCAAATCATAAAAGTAAATATTTGATAAATTCTTTAACACAATAAATAACTTTTTTTAATAACTAATATAAATTAAATAACTAAAAATAAATATATACATGATAACGACTTTTTCACTTCTGTTTATTGTCTTATTTTTAATAACTAATATAAATTGAATATCTAAAATATACATAAAATGATCACGATTTTTTATTGATTGTGTTTATTATTCTTAACTTAACAAAAAAAAATAATAATATCGAGATAATTATCTAACATGAAATAAAATATTATTTATTAAAAATTTGTCAACAAATTTATAAATAATTATGTTATATACTCTTATATAAATAACATTGTTTTAATCTTTAAATTAAATTGCTAACTACCTAAATATAAATAATATTATCTTTATCTTTAATTACCCTAAAAATTGAAAAATATAATTAGAACTCTTAAAAAATAAATTATTTATTTTTAAAAATTAAGTTATAATTTTAGCATTTTAATAAAAAAAATTGGTTTTTTTAAAATTATTTTGTTTATTTTAAATTTTTAATTTTAGTCAATATTAAAAATAATTATTTTAATTTTAGAATACGATTTTAAATAATTTTTTAATTTATTTAAACATGAAATCTATCATTATATTCATTTAGATAAAAACAACAAAAAAATCATTAATATTCAAACTATATAAAGTAAAAATTTTGTAAAAAAATAGTCTGATAAATTATATCTCATATCAAATTTTGTATAAATACTCGTGAAATTTGCTTTTTAAGTAATTTTTACTTTATTTTTATTATTTTTTATTTGAATATATATTTTTTACATAGATAAAACTAATAAAAAAATTCACGACTTAAATAAATCAAAAAATAATTTTAAATCGTATTTTAAAATTAAAAATAATTATTTTTAAAAAAAGATATTAATTCAAATTTGAGAATTTAATGATTAAAATAATATTTTTATAAGACAAAAAATTAAAAAAAATATTAATATAAAATAAAATAATAAACATTTTTTTTTATTGATGTCAAGTTGTGGTTCTTCGTTTACATCAACATTTTTTTTCTTAATATCAAGTTTTTTTTATATAACGTATGCATTATTGTTTTTTTTTTCTTTTTTTTAATTCTTTTTTATTTTTTTCTTTTATAGTTTGTTTTTCCTTCTATAAATCTAAGACATAATTTTTGTCTTTCATTTAAATTTTTATCACTTTTTTTTATCTTTAATAACATTCTATATCTTTAAAAAAATTATAATCTTTCTTCGATGACCAAGTAAAATTCAAAATATTTTGATTATTTTTAATAATATTTAAAATATTATATATTAATTTTAAACTCGAATGACACTTAATTGTAATTGTTTTTTTGTCATTAATGTGTGCTTTGTTTCTAATTTTAACTTTAGAAATATTATTTTTAATTCTTTGAAAAGCTCTCATCATAAGTTATGTGATTTATATAATCACTATCAATAAGTTAAGAATTTATAGAATTATTGATTGTAAAACTTGACATAGCAAATAATTGTTCCTCTTTTTCTTGTTCCTTAACAATCTTGGCATCTTGTTGTTGATGAGACTTACATATTTTCTCCATATGTCCTAATTAACCACACTTATAATATCTTGCATCATCTCTTTGGTGGATGATATTATTTTTACAATAAAAACAAGATGAAAAAGCTTGAGTTTTACTGCATTGATTATTGTTTTTAAAATTTTTGACTAAATATTTTTTCTTGTTTTTATCACCATTACTATGGAATTTTGTTTGGAAAGCACCCATCCTTGTTCCTTCTTCTCTCATAAGTTCTTATTACTCTTGGGCTCGCTTGACATGTACAACTTCGACTAAAGTGATTTTGGACAAATTTTTTGTGTTCTCCAAAGAGATCATTGGTGCTTAGTATTCCTTTGGTATTGTAACTAGATTTTTTTCAACAATTTTAAAATCAACAAAATTGAGTGTCCATCAATTAACCTTGTTAATAATGCTAAGAAATTTGTCTGAGTAGTCTTTGACTCTTTCATTTTTATACCTCAAATTTCTTCATCAAGTTTAGTATTTCCATGCCCACAATATGTTCACCCCAATTGATTTTTGGTGTTTTGAGGGTCATGATTCTAGTGAAAATGATTTATGAAATACCAACAAACAAACATGTATTTACATTTATCTTCTTGATTTTTTTTTTTTTTGTAACATTTTATCTAGGTCATGATAGAATTATCTAGAAAACATCTAATCTTCTTCTATGACTTCCTAAATATTTAAAGTCTCTAGGTATGACTACGTTTTTATTGTCTAAATATATAATTTTCTTTATAAAAGATAAAAGAGCTAAACCCTAAATATATAATTTTTTTATAAAAGATAAAAAGAGGTAACATGGGAAAAATTTGCTTCGACTTCCATTGTCACATATACGATAGAAAATAACTTTTGATACCAATTTATTTATTTTTTTTGTAAAAAAATATTTTTTTTAAAGAGAAGAAGATATATTATTCACATGAACTTATTTAATTTTTATTCATTAACATTTTTATTTATTCATGGAGGCTCTGTATATAAAACAGTAGTATAACAAAAATTTAAATACTAACATTAAAATCAAACTGTTAACTTCCTAAAATCTAAATAATAATAATATTTTTATCTTTAAAATTAAAATATAACAAAAATTCTTAAAAATCAAAATATCTATTTTAAATTATACATATTAGACAAATATTTTCAATATTTTCCCTTGTTCCGTTGTATTTACAGATAAGGTTGAGTTATTGATACGTTGTTTTTCCCTTGCGTTTTGACGTTTATTTTGTAATCAGATATACTTTTTAAGTGAGTTTTACGAAATAAAGATGAATTAAAATTACTCAATAAAAAATCTAATTATAGAACATATTATATATAATAAACTTGTTAATAAAAAAAAAACTTACTCACCTTTGAACCTCAATTATTAGAGAGGCTTGTCTTGATTTTCTAAGCAGCATATAGTTACACAAGAAATGCTACTCATTATTTTAAAGTGCAACACTTGTGTGACAAAGACTAGTGGTCCTAAAACTAGAGATGCATTGAACTTGATTCCAATGTTTACACACAAGAAAACCACTGGCTTCCGGAAAAACCAGTAGCTAGCCATAACTTTATGCTGCCTGTGGTTTATCCAAATTGATCTTTTTCCGTTTCCTCAGTTTAGAAATCTTGTCATGTCGAGTGCAAGTGCTACAAGTGCTTCCCCTGTATGTATGTATGCATATATAAACACCTTCATTTCAATTGCTGTCTCAATCTAAAATCTTAATTGCTAGAGATTTCTTCCCTTAATTCCCCAGCCGCTAAGCCACACAATCAATTAACTAAGCTAGAGTTTGTTAATTTGAACAAGGCTTGTGTGATAATGAGTTGCTCAGCAAGCAGAACTTGGGCTGTGGCAGCCAGTACTGTTGGAGTTGTTGAGGCCTTGAAGGACCAGGGTCTGTGCAGGTGGAATAATAATGCTTTAAGATCAGCTCAACATCAACTCAAAAACCATGTCACATCCTTGTCTCAGCCAAACAAGGTTTCTACCTCCTCTTCTGCTGTGGTTTCCACCAGATTGAAGGAAGAGTCAGAGGAATCTTTCAGGACAGTCATGTACTTAAGCTGCTGGTGTACCAACTAGAGCCACCACAAATGAAATCATATATTAGCATCCAAAATTGTTTTTCTATTGCAACACATTCTTGTAAATTTTAACTCAACTCATATTCTGACACACATCAGATAGCTGAGATATGTATCGAGATACGTGTCAAGATTCTTGAGATTCTTGTAACCATTCGTTAGTAAATAAGAATTGTGTGTCAAGAAATCAGCTATTAAAAATGACATGCTCAAGCCAACGAAGTGATCAACATGTTAAACACAAGATATGCTCAATCTATCCAGAAAATATCTCGGAAAGAGATAGTTGACTTGAACATCGAAATACTTTTACAAGTACTCCACGTCCGGGAGAATTCAGATATTTGCAAGGAAAGCTGGAAGGTCAGAAAAGAGAGATAAGAGGAGGTAGATTATAACTCTTAAAGAGAAATCCTAAATAAAAACATTTTGCATCCAAAATTATTTTTTTATTGCAACACATATTTGTAAATTTTGATAAATGCTCAATTGAACGTCACGAAATCGGCAATTAAAGATGACATGTCCAAACCAACGAATTGACGAACATGTCAAATACAAGGTATACTCAATTTACCCAGAAAATATCTCTGAAAGAGATGGTTGACTTGAATATCGAAGTACTTCTACAAGTACTTCACACCTCGGGAGAATTTAGAGATTTGTAAGGAAAGTTGGAAGATAAAAAAGAGAGATAAAAGGAGGTAGACTGTGACTGAAATCCCATTTTGCATCCAAAATTGTTTTTCTATTGCACACATACTTGTAAATTTTAAAAAATGAAAAAATGAAACTGTTCAGCAATTCCAAATTTTATTTGCTCTAGTGCTTTCTTTCTTTCTAACACTTCACTCTCGTAAGGCTAATGCTCTCCCTCTCGGGATGAAACATCATTTTCTACTTTCATTTCTCTATTAAAACTTACTAGATTTAAGAAGTTGAGAGGAAGCACGAATTTACTGTTTTAAATTTTTTTTACACCAAGCCCCGGAAATAAAGCAGAATTGTTTCTTTTGTCGTTGGAAAATTGAGGCGTTTGAAAATTAATTTTTACACTTTTTAATAAAAAGAATATACGTTGTTATTACTTTTTAATAAAAATATATATTTTAATGTAAATTTGCGACTGAAATAAATTAATGTGTATCTTAATTATATTTAATGATTTAAAATTGTTTTATTAAAATAAATTTCATTCTACTTTAAACAATTAAGCGGTTTGGATTCAAGATCAATAATAATATGTTTGGAAAGCGTTAAAAAGAATCATGTCCAAATTTAAAGTGAATGTAAAGTTATGTTGACAGTGTTTTCACGTTTTATGTGATTTTTTTTTTTAGTTTTACTACAAGATTAATGCGGAACCAAACGTACTAATAATAATCAAAATTGAAGAGTAAAAACATGTTTAGCCACACATAAGCATATATAGGGTAACGGTGAGACGAGGAAAAAATGATTTCAATTTTGCCGTAAATACAAATAACTTATTGTAGTGAAAAATCATGCTCTTTATGTGGTTTTAAGATAACCACCGCATTTTTCTAACTATCCAAACACGTTAGTAGTTTTTAGCATCTGAAGTGAAGCTGTCTCTGTTGTAAAGCTTCTTGTTTAGCTTTGACATCTTTTAGTCAATAAACATAGTTTACTGACCGCATAACGTATTTGCAAACACGTTTTCAATTAAGGTTATAAAATTAGTGTCAAGAGTATTAATATAAAAAAACTTTCTATATATATTAGCCACTAATTTCTTTTTGGTATATATTTGCATTTATTTTATAAATATAAAAGAAAATCGTTAATATAAAAACAAACTAGACCAACTGTAATTAGTATAAAAAATAAGTTAGTCTCATAATGAAATGAATTAAAGTTCAAATCTCTACAAGAAAAAGTGTTTTTACTTAATATCTGACCTGTCATGAAGACAATTGTTTTTGAAAAAAATAATGTAAAGAAAAAAAAAGTGTCCTCGTACCAAGGTTGAATTTATATGAAAAATTATCCCTGATCAAAAGAATAATTTTTGTACTTAACTACATGAAACAGTTATCAGTGCATGGTCTTATGTTTTCGGTTTTTCATACGTGTTTTAAATTCCGTAAGTCTGTTTAGAAAGTTCGAAGGCAGCTTCGATTTTTACCAACATTAAACATTCCAAAGAAGAGGGGGAAAAGCCTTAACTCCATCCTCTTGATCGTTTTTTTATTTTTTATTTTTTTAGATAGATATAAAGTATTTATTAAGTATTGACTAATATTCATCGAAGGAATTATTTTTCTTCGTTTTCAATATAATTTTTTTATTTCCAAAATTAGAATTCAAATTCTAAACATCTTAATTAAATAATATAAGTAATTATTATTTGTATTAATCAATATTTCTCTTATTTATTATTCTAATTATAGTTCAGATAAAATAGGATAATTTTTTTACAAACATAATAAAAAACTTATTTCTTTAAGTAAAAATATAATACGTAATTAAATAATTATGTAAAAAAATCTTTACACGTATTCTAATTAAATCCTATTTTTGGTTTTTAATTCTTTGATTGTCTTTCTTTTTTATTTAAATTAATGTTATTTCCTAACAAATGAATACACTTTATCCATCTCTTAAAAAAAAAGGGAACTCATATATTGTAAATACTAAATAAACTTTTTTTTTTCCCGTGGTTAACTTCATAGATTAAAGAAAACATAAAGCTCCGCCAATTTAGTAGTACATTTAAACTTCTTCCAAGCCTTTTCCCCTAACATTTGTAACTAGTATTTTCCATAGAATAACATATAATAACTAATAAATAATTTAACAAACTATTGTTTCATCTACCAAAACAACGCGAGTCCTACTCCTGTTTTAAGGATTTTGTTGGTAAATAATTTATAAGTATTTTTATAAATATTTATTGAATATTGAAATTTGTTTTTTTAATGAGTCTCAAAATCTAATTCACATAAACTTTAATAATAATAAATAATAAAAAAACAATTTAACAAAATTTAGTACAACTATATAGATAAGGATAATCTGACAAAAAAAAAAGTTGTTATATACTCCATCTTCTTGAGAATTGCACTCTTTATGAATTAGGATCGTGTCACACCTGGCCCTGGCAAAAATATTCCATGACCTGGTTGTTGATTATCATAATGTTAGGCAGTAGTCCAAAAGAAAAAGAGAAGATGATAACTTTTTTTTAGATAATACAAAAATTAATTAATGAAGTAATATGTTAAACTCGACTCTGTAGTTGAAATATAATAACTTCACAATGATACACGCACGCACGCATTCGATGATAATAACTTTTGTTTTTGAGGAAATATAACACACTTTTCAATTAAAAATAAAAAAAGAAGAAATACGTTCTCTTTTTCTTTCAAAACATTCTATTTAAGTATGTCCAAATCAACTTGTGATATTCTCTCCCAACGAAGAAACACACATTTAAAAGTAAATATTTCCAAAATATATTTTCTTCATTCTTTCGTCGTTAGTTTAGGAAGGAAAAACAGCCATTCGATGATCATGTACACATATAGCTTTCAAGATTAGAAAGAGAAAAGTGGCTTTTGGGCAAAGGGTGTTCTATTTTTCCCGAGCAAATTACTGATGGAAAGTGATATAGTTACCAATTCAGGACGATATTATATATTATATCTCTAAAATAAAAAGGATAATATAAAATCTCCACGTGCCAATTATTTTATCTTAATTAATAATTTTAAATTTAAATTTTATAAATTTTAAATATATAATTATGTTAAATACTTAAAAAAAATTATCTATAATAATTCTATTCAACTTAAACAAAATTGGTTGAATTATATGTGTATATATAAAAATAAACGACAAGAGCCATAAGCGAGGATCAGTGGGTTTTCCCGTTGTGTCATTATTAATAAAATCGCTTACTAGTAATGTTCTACAACCATATTATGCCTAGTATTAGATAGACCAAGCTAGAAGCAACTTTTCTAGGTTCTTCTCGAGCAAAAGGATAATAATAATAAAAAAAAAATAAAAGGAGAGAAGAAAGAGAAATGTCAATTTGGTAAAAGCATATATCTGTGGCTGGATTTATTTCGTCTCTTTTTGTGGTTAGATATGAAGCCAAGATGATTGTGGATGCTGATTTTATTTTTGTTCTTATCTAAATTGCTTTTTTCTTGAAAAAGCAGAAATCACAACTCACCTTATACGTTCTCTGTTGCTACTGTTAACCACTGTTAATTGATTATTTTATCAAAATATTTGAGGGAAAAGAGAAACATGGCACATCATACGTATGCTTTTTTTTTTTTACCTATAGAAAGTATCTATTACTCATTTTTATTAAAAGTTACGAGCTCTTTATATATTGAGTATTCATTTTCAACATGTAATTATTTCCTTTCCGATATGTAGCATCTTTTAATTAAATTAAATTTAAATATCTCACATTTTAATTAAAAAATAAGTATCATTTGCCACAAATAACTAAGGTCATCATCATGCATATGTATAGATGCTTCTGTCAGGCGTCAGCTACAATGGCTGAATCATTCAGCAGCATTTACAGTAACATAACATTTCATATTAAAATTAAATTTTCACGTGATAAAAATATTTATAAATTTTATTTATTTCTTATCAAATATTAAATAAATAAATAGAGTTTTATAAAAAATAATAAAAGAGGTAAATGTAAAACTTACACATCACCTATCATTAATTAAATAAGATGTTCAATACATGTCAACTGTATCCCCAATTCTGAAATTACCTGAGCAAATAAAAGAAATTAAGAAACCTTTTAAAAGATAAAGATTTGGATACAATATAAGAAAAAGAAATTGGGTATTGGGATTAAATATAAGTAATTTTTAATTAATTTTAATGAAATTTTATTTAAAGTACCATTTATTTATTATAAGTTAGATTTCTAATAGATAATGTGCAAAAATTAATAAGTGAGTCATTAATTTAATTTTATAATTTGATTTTTAAAAGTAAAAAATAATAAAATATTCTTTATAATTATAAATTATTAATAAAATTAATTTATAAAATTATAATAATTAATTAAATTAATTTTTAAAATTAAAATATAAAGATAATTTCAAAATAGAAAATCATTAATCAAGCCTGTCTCTCTAGTTATGTAACGCATTAAAAGACTAAATTAATATATTAAATACTTGAGTGACAACTAAGTCTGAACATTAGTGAAATAATTATCTATTTCTTTTGTCCTTACATCTTTAGTTTTCTTCTATACATTAGTTTTGCATTAATTTTCCGGTCTATTTACCATACTAACACATAAAATGAACTTGTGTGAAACATATGTAATTAAAAGGAAGATTTCAATCTTTCTGGTCGTGTTAGTCAATATTAACTAAAATAATAAATTAATTTAATTTTAATAAATTAATATAAATAAATCAACAATTTATAATTTAAAAAATATTCTTTCATTTTGTTAATTTCAAAGAGATTTTATTATTTTATTAATTCTAAAGACGAATTTAATTCCGTATTACAATTTATATTGAGTGGACTTATTTATTACATGAGTATTTGATGACAAAAATGTTGTATATATCTGAATTAGAAATAGAAGTGGTGGTACTGGAGATGGAAAAGGTATGATGCCAATCTTACATGGGAAACCTTGGAAAGAAGTAGCAAATGATTGCAGAGACGGTAGAATCAAACCAAATGTAAAAGCCCGGGAATCCATAAGGTAAGCAAACAACCGGACCTCAAACACACAAATCAAATGCACTAAATTGTCACCATTGAGTCCGATTTGTTCATTTCATTCCATCATCACAGTAAAATTGACGCCCCAATCATCCTCTCTCTCTCTCTCTCTCTCTGCTACCAAATTGTCTCACTCATAAAGGTACTAACCAGTACGCAGTAACTACCACAGTTTTGGACAAAACAAGAAAAAAGTTGTAAATCAAACACAGCCAAAGGTCACATTCAACAACCTCGGGCTTTTCTCGGACTTACTACGTCTGAGTGCTTTTACCAACAGACACACCCACATACTATTTCTGCTACAACTGCCAAATCTACCTTCACGCCCTTCACTTATTAACTAGAAAGCTTAAAACTTTGCTTGCAATTCCGAGACCCACTTGCCGGAAGTGGCTGTTCCCGGCCGGGAATGGATGTGGAGAGTGAAAAATCAGGGTCTGATGGCAAGGTTTGGAGTTTTTGTAGAATGCCATTTTGGCAAACAACTCACACTACTTCTTCGTCTTCTTCTTCTTCCATGTCTTACATGCACAATGTTCATCAACAAAACCAGAATAGTCTTCTATCTATTGATAGATCTGGTCATCATTCTTCAACCTCAGTTTCATCTGTGGCCAAGTCTCTGCTTCCTACCAAGAGGAGGCTCCGTCTTGATCCTTCCAACAAACTATACTTTCCCTGTATGTATCTCTTGAAACTTGTTTGGTCATAGAATTTTTGGGGGGATCATTTTCTGTTGAGTAATGTTATATATTAAAAAAAATTACAAATCTTTCTAATACTTTATAAGAAATGTATTAAATAAAAAAGTATATGCCTTGAAAACATAAAATAAGCAAGTAGGCAAATTGGTTGGAGGATATTGCATGCTACAAAACTTGTAGTTTCATAGGTGCTTTTATTACTGTTTTTCAAATCAAAATTATAATTTTATCTATACATTAAAAATTAACATAGATTATGAAGGTGAAATTCTGATTGTAATTAGATAACATCACCAGATGCACATTAGGAAATGTATGCAAGTTTTGTCCTATTATTAAAGGGTTTAGAATTTGGATTTCTTGTGAAATTAATGTTTTATTTTAATTGATTCGGTTGTATTATTTTTTTATTGTCTAAAGCCTTGTGAATGGGTTGTTCTATTCATAGTTATCATGGCTAACGTTCACATTGTGCATTCTGTTTTTTTCCTTGCTTTATTGTTATGTTATATTTAAGGTAACCTTTCTTATGATGGGTGGAATCAAGAATGTGATTTGTTTGCAGTGGATGTTAGGTTTGTCCTTGCCTGATTTAATGTGACTTTGTTTTGATTTTGAAGATGAACCTGGTAAGCAAGTTAGGAGTGCAATCGCAATTAAAAACACTTGCAAGTCTCATGTAGCTTTCAAGGTGTGGTTTATGTTTCCAATACTTTTTTGTCATTATTGTATTGTATTCAGAAATGATGTGTGACACAACATTATCATTATGTTACTCCATACGGTAAATTGGCGACTAACTCTGTCATTCATTGTATTCAACATGCAAAATAGAATATTAGAAATATTATGTCTGCAATGTTTCTTAGAGTCTAGACTGTCTCTAACAACTCTGACAAAACTGGAGAAGAAATTTTGCCTTTGAACATTGAGAAAGTTTTCATCATGGGAGTTTTCCATTAAAACAGTTTCAAAAGCTTGGGAATTTTTACTAAATTACTATAGCAACTAAATCTTGATCATGAATTCATGACCATCTTCATATTGGGTTTCATGGCATATACTTATAGGATGATGTGAATACTTCTATTCTTGTACACTGCCTAGTTATATACTATGGCTTTTTTTCTTGTTTCCCATATCTATCCACTATTTAGGTTACTACTAATGACGATGTTTTCTTTTGTCTTAGTTTCAAACAACTGCACCCAAGAGTTGTTATATGCGGCCACCAGGTGGTATTCTTGCCCCTGGTGAAAGTATAATTGCCACTGGTAATTTGTGCTTCTAAACTTGTATTAAGTAAGTAGTCAAATGCTTGCAATTTCGTGAATCCTTTTTCAACTGTCTCACGTATTTGGCAGTGTTCAAGTTTGTGGAGCCAGCAGAGAACAATGAGAAAGCAATTGACCAAAAAAGCAAGGTTAAGTTTAAAATCATGAGCCTAAAAGTGCAAGGTGAAATGGACTATGTACCGGAACTGGTAATGTATTATTGCTCCTTTCCATGATATCTAACATCAACATCATCGTAATTTTCATTTATATCTTTGCTTGTTTATGTAAGGTGAAGTTGAAACCTTCTTTGTGTTCTTGAGCTAATTAAAGTTTTTGCTATTGTGCATATGCCTTAAAATCAGTTTTTTAGTGGAAAAAGTTAGTTTAACCAAAGATATTGATCAATATCTTAGTTTTTTTTTTCATAAATTGTAAAATTGAATCAACAAGACAATTATATTCCATGTGACTACTGTTGAATTTCTTAAGACAGTTTTTGCTTATAAATAGTTCAGAGAGATTATTTTTGTACAAATGAGAATTTGACACGTATGTGTGTTAGTTATTGGAAGTAGAGGAGGCTCTGGAACCTTTATGCGTATCCATGACCTGATTTTACTTTCTTTCTGGAGACTCGAGTCAGTGTAGCTTGACTGGTATTGTGACTCGTGTCACACTTGAATATATTCCTGAACATTTCCTGATTCTCTTCACACAATTATTGTCAGAATTGATTTTTATATGAACTGTCCTCTCCAGTGTATTCTACTCTTAATGGATTCTATTTAAGGTGTGTGCTTAAGGTTTTGAAAGTTAAATATTTTGTGAAACATTTTTGTTTTTAGCATTACAACTTTTTACTAAATTCAGTACACAACCTACTTACATTGCAATTGTCAAATTAAGGATAAATAAAAATGAAGAATATGTTTCATAAAGCCTTAAGCTGACTGCAATATTAGGTTTGACCTTATTCACAAAATCATTTTTCATAACTCATCTTTTGAGGAGTGACTTGCAATTCTTAGATTCATTCCTGCAATGACAAATAAGCAAAGTCTATTGCGTTTCAAATATGTTACTTTGAATATTTAGGACGAAGTGCTTTTGTTTCTTGAATAAATAGATCATGCATTCAGTATACTAAGCAAATGGGAATTTAACATGTACATGTGACACGATTCTTTATTTCTTCCTACAGTTTGATGAGCAAAGAGATCAAGTGGCAATAGAGCAAATTCTGCGGGTTATTTTTCTGGACCCTGAAAGGCCTAGCCCTGTAAGACTATACATCTCAAATATGTCATGTGATCTCTACCATTTTGTGTGGAGTTATAATTGAAAGATGTTGTTTCTTAAAGGTACTGGATAAGCTTAAACGGATGCTGGCTGAGGCTGAGGCTGCACTTGAAGCGCAGAAGAAGCCACCGGAGGAGAAAGGTCCTCGAGTAGCCGGGGAGGGCCTTGTTATAGATGAATGGGTTAGACACTCTTTTGTTTGAGTAAATAATTTTATATCCTTGTCCAATATGATAATTTTGTTGATTTTTATAATAATTATCTTAATAGTCATATTTATCATGATTTCTTATTTCTGATTGGTTGAGAGTATAAAATTTGTGTATATTTTTTTACTAGTAGATAGATATTAAACTTTGTTTATATTGGATGCTCTCCTTCCATTTTTCTCATATTCTGCTCCCTTGCTCCTTGTGTAGAAAGAAAGAAGAGAAAGATATCTGGCTCAGCAGCAGGTCCAAGGTGTTGATTCAGTGTAAAGTGTTTCTTTCTTCCTTTTCTTGGGTCAAGCCCTTAATGTTCTGAAATTGAGTTCCTGGCTCACTGATCTGATGTGTCATACCTGGTTGAGTGGCCTAGAAAGTTGCTATGAAGCAATAATGAAAACCTTTTCTTTTCTTTTTGTTCTTTTTCAACAATGTTTTTTTTGGTGTTAAATGTGAGTGAATTAGTACTACAATCGGGTGTATTTAATTGTACTTTTACATCATAATCATTTATAATTTTTAGATAACTTGCGTGTTTTTAGAAGTATACGGATGGATCAATATATTTAATTGTGTTAAAATAGTGTTGATATTGATAAGCCATTTCATTAGTTTTTTATAGCCATTATTAATCAGGTGAGAGAAAACAAAGTTGGTATCATCCATGGCAGCTATAAGATCATAATCTCCTTATTCTTTGTTTATTAGTTAGTCCAAAAATAGTAAGGATTCTTTTATTATTAAACAATATATATAAAGCTTCAGCACTTGGGAGATCAAATGAAGTCAGAGATCCTATAATTCTTTTTTTTTTTTTTGTTAAAAAGAAGAGGCTAGTGGTTTGAATCAGTCAGGAAAAGTAATCAATAGATAATTAGATAATTAGCTAGCACTCATTATCATTATATATCTTTTATTGTGGGCATGTCATTATATATTAGTTGGGGACAGTGGAATGCGCATTTTAAATGATCTCCCATCTCTCCTTTGATTTGGTTATACTAATATTGCAACATTCCAAAAATAGGTTGGTAAAGTATTATAAACCAAGTGCTTTCATTTAAAAAGGTTTGGTCTTAATTTCTGAAACAACAAAGTTTATTGCTAGAAAATAAGTTAACAACAGTAATTGGTCCAACAAAATAGTAAGGATTCTTTTTTTATTACTATTAAACAATGAGTCTTACTAACCAGTATCCTTCACTTACGGGTTAAGGAACTAATAAATACAAAAAAAATTATTAAAAATTGTGTTTAAGATACATTAGAAAATAGAAATTATAGAAAGCGTATTGTTATACTTTTTAATAAAGAAAATTCACTTTCGATTTCTTAACTAATGTCCTTAGTATTTTCCTTGAATAATATATATAACTTTATTACTTGGAGATCAAATGACGTCAGAGATCTTATACTTCGAGATTTTCAAGCTCGTGTGTATGAAAACAAATAATATTTGTTGAGAAAAATTAGTCATTAAATTTATCTCAATTTTTAGGTAAAAGAAATCTTGATTTCTATATATAAAAAAAAACTGTATAAATTCTGTTTGAGTTCAGAAGTTTTTTCTGTTTTAAAATGGGACGTTATAAAAAAAAAGACCGCATACTTTTTTATTAAGTAGTTTGAATCAGTCAGGAAAATTATTCAATAGACAAATAGTTAGCTGTCACTATCCTTGTATATCTTTTTTTAGGGCATGTCATTATATATCTTTAATATTTTATAAAAATGCTGATTTAATGTAATCTCGCAAGATTCACAAAGTGGGTAGGTCCACTTAAAGTGAGCATATCTCCGTTTTCTAAAGTACAATATTTAAGTGACTATTATTATGGATGATAATCCTGAGGTTACCATCAGCTATGCCGTGTGAAGTAGACAGTACTCTTAGATATGTTATAAAAGAATATAAATTATTGATGTGTTTTTATAAATTTCCAACATGTTGAATGAAAGATAAAAAAAATTTCTTCTTCCCAACTTCCGTTTGTGGGAGAATGAGTGAATCATAAAATAGTGAGACCCTTAAACTTTTGAACAAGTAAACTCATGATGTAATGTCTACATTTTTTCAAAAGACTTTAGTGAAGGAAAAAGTTCGACAAGTTATAAAATACTTCCCCTGTCTCATTAAGCTAAAAAGTTGTTAAGCTATTTTTATTAAATTAAAAATATTTAATAAAATTAGCTGTTAAATTAGGTAACAAATATAAAATGATAAAAAAAGGTTTATATGATTTTTGTATATTAATTTTTATTTTGTAGACAATAAATTTTTAGGTAATTATAGTTTAAGTTATTTAGTTAATTTTGAATTCTTTTCATTTTTGTTTAAAGATTAAGCATTTTATTAAAAAAAATTAATGAATAGTGTAATAATTAAAAAATAGTTTTAAATGTGAAATTTTATTATAATAAAGAGTGTGATATTAAACGAGGTAGTAAATAAATAAATTTATTAAAATTTGGATGGTAAAAATAAAAAATAGTAATAATAAATTATGAGCAAGCAAAGGCTGCGGGTTTTCGATTATTGGAAGGGCAAATACTATTTAATACGAAAAAAGTGTACGAAACATACAAATGAACACATGTGAATGTTAAAAAAAATAACAAGTGGTTATTTGTATTTGACAAAAAAAAAAAGGTGATTAATTATATCAAAGTAACTAATCAAATGCATTCGTCCAATTTCGGTAGAATTTAAGTATTTCTCTTATTGGAAGAGCTCATGGAAAATATGATAAAGGGCATAGAATTGATTCGTTCTCAAATCATAAATGGTGAAGGTTGAAATTAATTGCACAAAAATAAGCCATCTTCTTCCTCTACACAACACCGTGCTTTAATTTCCTCCATTAAACTGAACTTTGTCTTATATTTTG
Organism: Mucuna pruriens; assembly: GCA_025330945.1. Taxonomy (NCBI): domain Eukaryota; kingdom Viridiplantae; phylum Streptophyta; class Magnoliopsida; order Fabales; family Fabaceae; genus Mucuna; species Mucuna pruriens. The sequence continues at coordinate 1,146,584 of JAENHJ010000042.1, read as the reverse complement.
CACATCTTAAACCAACAAACTCAATTAAACTGAATTTGTCAATAAATAACACATTTAATAAAATTTTGTCTTATATGTTCAAATATATTTGAGTTTCAAATGATAATGATTAATAGTTAAAAAAAATTATCAAATCGTGATTCATACAAGACTATAATAGAAGCATGCTATGTAAAATGAAAGGTGTCAAATTAACCTGCATTATTTTTCTTGTAAAGCGCCCAATAACTATTTGACAAGTGTAATAAAGTGGTACGGACAGAGAGGATAGTAGTGAACTTGGACGTGTCCATGGAGCCATGCTCACGCACGTGATGCCCGACCTCGGCCCATAAACAATGGATCATGGGACTGCAGGCCCATCATCCTGCAAATTCCACGTGTCATTGTCACAGTTCAACACATGACACGTATACAAACAAATAAGTTAAAAAAAGGTAGAGAAAAGTGGGCCTGCAATAGAAGGACAAAATTACCCCTGCATAAAAAACAATACTTCCTGGACCAGAGTCTCGGAAACAGACAAAGATGATGGGACCCAACACTCGTGAAGAATTGAACATAGAGAGAAACAAAGCAAAAAAGAAAGAGACATTCATGTCAGAAAAATGAATGATAAGTGGATTACAATTGGACAGAGTAAGAAACAAAAGATGAGTCATCGATGACAATTATTTATGTCTCTTTCGGATAAGCGCACCACCTGTTTCCTGGAACCACCACTCTTCTCACTCACTAATACTAATATCTCTATCATAATTGTATTAAGGTTAAACAATTCATTTACATTTTGTGATGATTTATTATTGTTAGAAAAATTTTGCAACAGTTTTATAATCCTGTTAAAAAAAAATGTAGGGACCAAAACTTAAAAAAATAGAAAAATACAATTAAACCTAAATACATCTGCACATCTATTATTAAGTACTAATTATTAAAGAAGATTTAAAATGATACACGAAATCTCTAATTAATAAAAAAGATAAGTGTTTTGGTGCAGATGGGGCCCACCATTAAGAAAATTATATCCCCAGTGGTTCTCATTTCCTCTATAAATTACTCCTTCCTCATCTCTTGTATTTCACTACTAACGTTTCTGAGTTGTCTTGTGTTGCAAACGAAGAAAAACTAAAGAACATAAAGAAAAAGATGAGTTATTTGAACCGTGTTTGGATGGCGGCGACCGTAGCGGTGGCGCAGGGGCACACCGATCCCGGCCACAAGTGCAAGACGGCGCTCAGCTCCATTCACCACAACCGGAGCCGCCTCTTCTCCTGCGGAGCCTTGTCGGATCTCCGGCCGCTGTCCGGTGCGATGGGATCGGACGTCGCCGGAGCGGTGACGGGGAGCTCTGACGTGGAAAAGAGAACTGCGCAAGCCGATGATTCTCTTAGGAAAGTGATGTACTTGAGTTGCTGGGGTCAGGGCTGAACCGCACGTGGCGTTGGGAACGGTGGAGATCGAAGTTGTCGCCGGGTCTTGTTTTCGGATCTGAGTTGACCTGACCGAGTCAGATCGGATGACTCGGTTGGAGAGAAAAACTCGAATGTTCCGATCTTGTAAATAAACTAGTTATGTATATGTATGTGTACAGCAGACAAGGGTTTGTTTTTCCCACTCGAGTGGATGATGAGATCTGAAATTAATAACAATACCTAAAATTATTCTAACTCTACTACCCTTTATTATCATCAACTTTGGGCTAATTCAACAACATAACTTCCAATTATAAGCGATGCCTTGACCAATAATTTCTTAAGTACTGTATTAATTTTAAGTTGAAGAGAAGGGCCTTTTTTAAAATAGGTTTAGCAAAATTTGAGCATGCATCTGCTTCTCAGTATCACAAGTTGTTTAGATGGTCAACTGGTTTGAGTTCATACAGAGTTCAACTTGAAAACAAGTTTTTAAGTACGGCAAATTTAGGCACAAGATCCATAATAGTAAATTTTAGCCAAAATTTTGGCATCAATTATAATAAGATTAACAATTTTCTTTGGCAATCAGAAAATTAGAAGAGAACTAGCCGCATAACAAAAAGGAAACAGAGTGTAAGTTTAAAAAGAATATGGATACACACATTCACAACCAAAAATAGCAATGTTATTGACACAACGCAAGCATATTACAAGTCGTGACAAGTAACGAGATATCCTCTGGTTTGCAGCGTTTGTTTTATCTCCCATAATAGCACATGCTGCTCTTCCTCAGGATGGATAAAAGGCAAAGAAATCTCACTGATCATCAAGTCGCCACAAAATGAGCATTAACTAGCTATAGCATCATCCAGTTGTGATCGGAGATGCCCATAATTTGACACGAGTACATAAAGTTATTCAGCATAGTTCCGAGTTCATCAAAGTACAAGCATTTAACACCAAAATGTAAAGTTCACCAAGATGCTAACACACAAGTAGTTTTCTCCAACCGTAATGAACTGAGTAAGTACAGATAAGCTTGCTTAAAGAGCAATTCCAGCAGCTAAGTATATGTAAAAGACATCTATGAATTATTACATGCAAACAACAATGAATATTTAAAAAATCAAAGTTGTCAACAATCACAGCCCATGGAAATGGTAATGGTAGAACAAGAAAAGGAATTTAAAGCCTACATTTCAATGCAAGAAAAATGTAACATCGAGCAACAAATTTCTCCCATCACCTACTGATACATGTTACCTGATGCACGAAAGAAAGTTCTGAACAAACCTTATCTACAGTGGTCGTCATGCTAAGAATGAATTCCTCTTGAGAAAGGGTACCATAGGATTCTCTCCTTGCTTCACTTCCCATCAAAGTAAGTTGCTTCTGCAAATCCAGTATATACACAGTCTGCAACATTTTCCCAATAGATTCAATCTGAATGATGGTATTGGCGAATGGCAATAATAAGAATATGCTGATTTGAGGTTGGGACAACATTTTGACGGCATGCAAACAAGGTTCTGACAATTATAACTAAAATTAAGAATAAAGTTAATGAATACATCTTCTTTTAAGATATAAAACTTACAATCTTGTCAATTTATGACCAATGTAACATTTAAAATGATCATATTCTGATTATGCAAGGATCGAAGAGGAGTCAACTTTTGAACTAGATTTGGAATTTGAGGAGCCAGTCACAAGATTAGAAACACCCAGAATGACCCATAGATTTGAGTTCCTAATGAAAACTGCACCCGCTGACTATTTAACCAGCGTGCTCAACCCAAATTTGAGGAGGGTCCAAACAGCATTTTAGTGTGTATTTATGTAATTTTAATTAACTTCTGCAACAATTAAAGAAGTTAGGATATCATCTCTCAAAACTAAAGATCAGATTATTCTGTCCTTTCAATTTCGCTAGATTGGCATCTCACACTCACATCAGTGCTCAACTCATCTGAAACAATGTGCAGTTCATTGGTATCTTTATTTTGAATAAAACAACTTATTGGTTTTGATTATTATTTTTGCAGATACTGATGAAAACAAGAAACTTTCAGGTAGCATAACATGAAATAGTCACTACACACTGACAATTATGAGAAGAAGGTAGTATATTTACATGGGCCTCAACTGTACAACGAGTCACATGGGCAATCAAGCATTGTGCATGGAAGGCATGTCCACAAGGAAAGATACAAAAGGGAGCCAATTGTCATCCATGCCAAACTCCCTGCTAGCAGCTAGAATTTTTCACCAACAAACCTAGGGAGTCAGATTAAAATCATTCAAATGAGGGCATAAAATCAGCAAACTAAATCAGAAAAACAAAAGCAGATTGATCTTAATATATTTAGTTATTTATAGTACACTACAACAAAATTAAACTGCACAATTTAAAAACTGCAAGAGCAGTTTTGTCAAACATATATCAGGAAAAGCAATACCCCACATTCCTCATCTCGATCAATAATAGTGCATCTTTGAGCAAGTGCACTGATATCATTTCTGATGTTGTCAGCTCCACGGGTTGCATCATTCATCTCTTCCTTCAGCTGTTCAATTTGCTTATTGTAATCCTCCAATGATGAGTAGATAGCCAGCCTCCTGCATAAATTTAGATAAATTCACCGATGGAAGTTTAAGAAAACCAATTCCAATTATCTAAGACATGTAGACAAATGACTTCATATATAACATTCTGTAGTTAATATTCAGGAAAAAAAAAGGCACTATATTATATGTAAATGTCATACAAAAATAAAATAAAAATTGAGCTAGTAAGTATTGCTAGATAAATTGATCAGAGTTGAAAATTGTCAACCAAGATGGCAAAATCAGAGAAAAAAATAATTGTACCGTGAAGTCATCAATCAGGGCAAAATCTGGAAAGAATGGTAATACATCCTCAATCTTTAGCAGGCCAGCAGTTTCTTTTAAGAAATGCAATTGCCTTCCGTATGTTTTCCCTCTTAGTTCCTTTTTCCTGTTAAACAACATGCTTGGCAATCATGAGCGAGAGCTTCTTTCTCAAATCCACGTCATCTTCAACCCTATCAGCTTCAGCCATAGCAAGCTCTGAATCAATCTAGTATAGAAAAGTGAGTTAGTTTTAGAATTTGGACTTAGGACTTAACCACACAAAATTGTATTGTAAGATGAGGATTTCTCAAGTTCTATAAGCTTTATTTAAGTCATATTTCTAGTCGTGAGTTTAAACCACCACCCTTGAGGTTACTGCAGCTCCAAAAGGAGGCTGCAACTAAGGTGCTAGGAGTGACCAAGCTTTTCAACAGTAGTGCAAAAGAATCTTTTTTGAAAAATGTAAAAGAAAAGTAAAATCCCTTCAAAATATTTAAAGGCTTAATTTTATTTTGTTGTTAGGATGTAAAAATATTGAAGATTTAAAAAACTTATAACTGGATATGTTGAACTACTTGTTCAAAACCTGGCTCCAGGAACTACTTTTTGTATTAAAGCAGTGGTAAACACAACAATCATCATATTAGTTTCACCTGTAGGGCAAGAGCAACTGCTTCTTCATGCATAGACATCATGCTGTATATATGAACACATGCACACATTCGTTTTTCCTTGAGGCAAAGACGCAAGGCATACTTAGGATCATAGAAGAACTCAGGACCAGTTTCTGGTCCTTTCCCAAATTTGCATTGTAGGAAACGCAGAAGTGCACTATCATCTTCCTGAGTAGACAAAAATGGAAACAAATATATAAATCGGCACTATTGTCTACATCAGATATACCCAGGAAGTTGTAAATTCCTTCAAATCTAGTCGAGATAAAGCACTATTTGCATGCATCAGATGCAAGAAATGAGACAAATATAAGATTCAATCAAACCTTAATTGATTTCTCCATGTTATATTTTATAAAGAAAAAGGCATATGTTAAAATTTCCATAAAATATTTCCCTGAAGACTCTTGTTCAATTTCCATTTCAATCCCAATCATCTCATCTCAGTCATAATGAAAAGCAACATACAATAAAGAATAAAATCTTCGTCTTCATACATGAGTGTGGAAAAACAGGCAATTTGATTTGATCTTAGGAGATTCAAATATGCTTAAATTTCTGTACAAATCTGTCATTTCAGTTTTAATGAATGACACTACAGCAAAGAGTAGATTTTGTTTATGTACATGAGAAGTGAAAAACAGGTAAATTGATGTAAATAATTTAAAGGTGTTAAATGCATAGTGTGAACTATGCGAAGATTACCAATTCCTTATGAAAATTGCACAAGCATGGATGATTGATAGCATCCATTTGTTCACATGCAAACATATGTTCATCACTTCATCTATACATAAATAGATGATATCTTAATACAATAGGAATGTGAAACAGCGTTCATAATCATCACATCAGAATTACATAGATCATGGATGTATAAAGCAAGCCATGCAACCTGTTTTGCATATACAGAAGCAGCAGCAATTACAACCAAGCCAGTTAGATCCAAAATTCAGAAGGATTCAGTAGTCAAAGAAGACCAACCTGAAAGATGGAGTTTTGATCATATGCATAAAAGAAACCAGCCATGGCATCACTACACAATCCTATAATACCCATTGATGCTGAATCAGAAGTTTGATCAAACTGAATTTCCTCAATGATGTTCTTGCTAATTCTGTTAACAACCTACTAATGTTCAAATAATCTAGCAAGGATGCATAAAACTCTTAAAAACTCAGATTGTGCATGGCACGGGTAGGAGTATAGCTGAGTAGGAGTAACAGCCATCATATAATATCTAGTCCCATTAATCATGCTAGCTGTTTCCATCTGAACAAAAGGACAAGAACCAGAACAGAAATTGAATGCCTTAGTCACATTTGGGACAAAATAAACAGACTCTAAATTTCTCAAAAATGGGATGAAACCATAGATATTATCTTGAAAAAAGAACCTATAACAGTAAGCAGACAACAGATATACCTGCAAATCCATAAAAGCTACTGGAATTTCTGTTAATTCAATAAGAAACTCGATATACTTCTCTTTCTTGTCCTTCTCATCCACAGCTAGCTCATGAAATTGATAATTTTCTGTACCAAGAATGACTTCCTTCGTGGAAACTGCATTTAAAAAGTTTAATCAAAACCTCAAGAAGAAATGAATATGTGAAAGTCTTTCTTGTAAATAAATCAACAAGCAATGGCCATAAGTCAAATAAGTGATCAATCTCTACACTCCGAACAGACAACAAGATATCAGACACTCATTAATCCCTATTGAAGAAGCAGGATATCAAAGCACAAGAAACAACTCCAAATACCACCATAAGCTCAAGTGCACACCACTATCAAGAAGTAAGAACCCTAAAACAAATCATTCAAACAGTAACCCCTATTCTATATCCATGTTGAATTACAATTAAACCCCCAAATTTGACATTCAAAATGTAAAGGTTACTGAATTTGAAATACCCATATCAATGAGATGTCAAATTAATACTCGAATGCCAATTCAATGGAAAATGGAATAGAAAGCTGAAAAATTGAAACTTCCCCATATGAATTGCTGACCCCAAAATCATGCCTGATGACCCATCCTCTGCTGGTTCCAATCGCAATGGCATCATTTTCAGCAGCCATGCAAATGATAACTCCACGCCCTTTTGCACCATATCGTTCCAGAAGGTCCACTGTGAATACCTGCCTCCCTTGATCCATCTATCAATTTTTTATTTTTTATTTTTGTGTTGAAGAAAAAAATATCACTGTGGAAAGAGATACTATAAATCCTATGCAGACTGGATTGTCGGATAGATTTGTGGTAGTTTTGTATGAGTTAGACAGATCACAGGGAGTTGAAAACATGCAAACAATAATGTTGCATGACTCATTGATTCTTTTGTTGTCAAGTGTTATTGTTCCAAGCCAATGCATCCATAACCATTGATGTTTTCCACTCCATACCCCCACTCACTCTATAAGACTGCAACTTCATGGTTAAATGGTGTGTTATCCTTGAATGGAGCAATTCAATAGTTCATACAAAAAAATATGTTGGTAGACCAAGACCAAGGGGTTGTTTGGAAAAAAAAATAGTTTAATTAAATTTTTAATAAATATTTATTATGCAACAACTCATGTTATCTGAATATAAAATCTTATAAGTGAGTTAATTTCGATATATATATATATATATATATATAAATATTTACACAATTTTGAAACATTTAAGTGCATGATTGTGTATCATTTTAAAAATAAAAAAAATCAATATATTAAAAATAAATTAAAATTTTAAAAACCAACTAAAATACTAATGTTTGTATAATATATAATGCACAAATATTAAAAATAAAAATCATTAACGATCGTTTGCCTATTTTTAGTTTTTAAAAAATAAAATTTTAAGTTTCATAAATTTTAAAAATTACGCGATACAAAAAAAACAGTATACACTTATCATTAATTTTAAAAATAAAGATAATAAAATTAAAATCATATATCACAAGATCATGAAATAAACTTTAAAAAATTATCATTGATGTGTATAAACAAATATAAATATATAAAAATAATAAATTATTATATAATTCAATCATTATACTCCATTACAAAAAATATATATATAAAAAATTATTATTAACATATAAAAAATATATTATATACTGAATACACCAGCAACATATAAAAATATAAAGTTATTTAATTAAATTATATATATTTTTAAAAAGAGAAGAAAATATATTAAACTAAAAATAAATTATTTGTAATGAATAATTATAATTTATTTTGTATAATAATTAATATTTATATTAATTTTGGTAAAGAAACAAAAATTAAAATATTTAATAAAAAAGAAAATAAAAATACATCAATTCTATACGTTTGGCAACAAGAAATTTGAATTTTTTATAAAATTGGCATAAATTATTTTAAAGAAATTATAAAAATAAATTAAAAATATTTTATGAGTTAATCATATATATTTTTATAAATTTTTTAAATACTTTCTCAACCACTTATAATAGAATATAACTGCAAATAGAATGTTTATAATTTCCACATCTTAGTGATTCAATCTATTTTTAAAAAAACACTATAAAATTTCCTATAAAAGGTGAGTTTTAATTTTTAAACAAAGAAAATTCCCATGCCACGTCCGGGCTTTTTGTCTCCCAATCTCAGTGGTGGAGCATTTATAGAAGGGCCATTTTTTAAAAACAAAACTTTTGAGGTCTGTGTTGTGAAACCGGTGAAAAGGACTAAACGGCAGTATTTGTAACATGGCTGTTGAGTTGTGCGCCCTAAAAAGTAAAAACATAAACATAAACATAAACACAAAGGTAGTGATCTCATTTGATCCGCGAATGATGTTAGGAGGGGCAACAGCAAGGGGATTTTCACTGATTAAACTTCCTCTCTTCCGCTTTCGTTTCAAACACTTCTCTCCTCTTTCAACAACCTTTGGGTAACCCTCCTAAACCATTTTTTTTTTCTTCTAATTCTCTTACTTCTTTGAATGAAAGTATGTATTCTCTTCACTGTGCAAATTAAAGTTCCTAACATGGTGGCTGGCTCTCAGAACCTCCACTCATGAGTCATGATTGTCTATATACTACTGCCTCTGTAATTTGCAATGCCGTAAAATAATTTTGGATTTTACTGAAAGTTGAGTGGTTATTTTTTTTGTTGAAATTCAAACTTGTTTTATCCTAAAGAAATGACTGGTGTCAGAGCTGAGAAGCATTGAAAATGCTTTTTCATATGTTAAGGAGTGCACGAGGATACAACACTGACTACACATTTTCACAAAGAGATAAGGTGAGATTGTCTCTAAACTGCACAAGTAAAGGTATATTACTTTGAATTTTAGTGGGCTAAGATCACAATGTGTTTTAAATTAAATCTAGGGTTGATACACCCTTACTTGTGCACTTTTAGAGACAAACCACTTTAGAGGAGTTTATTCCTCATCAAGTTTATGCAATGAGTTTACTCATATTTGTTTGCTCGGGATAGCATCTTGCCCTTTCATGGCGTATGTGGTTTGGAATTAGATCAAACTGTGACACTTGAACAAATGCACTTTAGTTGAACAAGTCACGCGTGATTGTTAGCTATGACTTTTTCCCAGTGGGAGTTACTTGATCCAATAAGATTAGCCCATCATCAAACTTGGGACTTGGCATTATGGTTGAATTTTTTTAATAGTTCTGTATAGATTTGCTTATATTGATTGATCCTGATTTATCAAGTGCTATTGTGGTTGGCTCATTCGTAGATGCTTGTTCTTTAAGACGATAGATATATACATGTGTGTCATACATAAATGAATTTTGACATGTAGCATATTTCAAGATCATGCCTAGTTCTACTCCTAGGCAACTTATTTTAGTTTAGCTTTAGCACCTAAATAGTTATTCATACTGTAGCATATTTCAAGATCATGCCTAGTTCTACTCCAAGGCAACTTATTTTAGTTTAGCTTTAGCACCTAAATAGTTATTCATACTCAGCTTACTTGTTTCAAGATCATGCCTAGTTCTACACCATGACATTTTTCGATTGTTGGGCATTTGGCTGCAAAATATAAATGAATGTCGTTTGGATAAGCAGTTTTCAGTCACATGGAGCTATCTTGGACTTGGATTGTCATTAATTTGAAGTTCTTTATGAAAATTAATTAACTGAAAAACTGCTTTTTGGTCTAAATGATGATGACTCTCATTACAATATTGAACCATTCTCATCACAACCAAAATCTTTTGAAGCTGACTGTTCTTTACCAGTAAAAGTTAATTCATTGGCACTTGGCAGTTTTCAGGTTTATTCAACAGAGGCATCCCCTGGCATAGAGAGAGAAACAAATGAAGTCCTAAAAGAATTTCTTGCCACCATTGAAAATGCACCAGCATCCAGTGTGAAAGTCTATTACCCATATATCAATAAGATGTGCAAGGCTGGAAATCTTTCAGCTGCCAGTAAAATGCTACAAATTCTAAATGATAAGAAGATTGTTGTTACCCGGGATGTGTATAATCTCATATTAGTGGAGGCAAGTCAGAAGAATGACATTGACCTTTCTTGTCAAGTTTTCAAGAAATTATTGTTGTCTTGTAAATCCCCAAGTGCAACCTCATGCCTTAAGTTTGCCCAGGCTTTCACAAAAGTAAATGATTGTGTAGAGCTACTCAGATTTCTTGAGGAAATATCAGAGATAACGCCCTCAAGCACATCATTCTTCATCAACAAGATCATTTTTGCCTTTGCCAAATGTGGACAGAAAGACAAGTCCTTAGCGATATTTGATCATCTTAAAAGACAGAGGTATAGTCTGGACTTGGTCACATATAATATTGTTCTAGATATCTTGGGTCACACAGGCTGCGTGGATGAAATGCTTGATGTGTTTGCATCCATAAAAGATACTGGTTTCTTTCCGGATACTGTTTCTTACAATACTCTAATAAATGGCTTGCGGAAGGTTGGAAGATTTGATATGTGCTTTGTGTATTTAAAGGAAATGACTGACAATGGGATTGAACCAGATCTGCTTACATATACTGCACTAATTGAGATTTTTGGTCGATCAGGAAATGTTGAGGAATCATTGAAATGCTTTAGGGAGATGAAACTGAAGGGGGTTCTTCCTTCGATGTATATATATCGATCACTAATCCATAATTTAAATAAAACAGGAAAGGTTGAGTTGGCAACAGAACTTTTAGAGGAGTTGAATTCATCATCAACTTGTCTAGCTGGTCCAGAAGATTTCAAGCGGAAAAGAAGGCAAATAAACACTCTAAAATTTTAAGTTTAGTTTCAGTTGTCTGTGGTATTCAATTCACAAGTTTACATTGCTATGTCATTCTCTACAACGTCTTAGTTGGAACCTCATGCAGATCATCATGTGGGTATGACATGTTGATGTAATGGAGACATGCAAGGGAAGAATATAATATTGATCAATTCAATTTCATCATTACTTATTCCAGGCTATATAGGAATGATTAGCTAATTTGTTGAGGCATTCTTTGAACTTCATCATCAAATAGAGACTGCCCAATTGTGTAATTTTTGTCATTAAGAGTGTCTTGTGTGGAAAATGCATCATCTTAATTGGCTCACCGGATTCATATCAAAGAATGTTAAAACACATTATTGAAACCTCCTGCTTTTCAAATCTCACTTTGTTTATTCAAAAAACAAAAAAAAAGACACATTTGGTTATCATCCCCGTAAAGCCGGAAGTTGAACATTATGGGTATACTTGGTTGAGTAAGTGAAATTTGGAAAATAATGACATGATTTTTAGTCTAGAGTGATTACGAAGTCTTTTTTTTCTTCTATATTCTCGTGTTTTCAATGCAAAACAAGTGCAAAGTGGTTTTTATTCTAAATTTTCTACCTTCTACCAACACTTTCCGATGAAACCGGTGCTTGCATGATTTTTGCATCAAGCATAAAATTCTCCTTGATCATCTTTTTACCTCAATCTATCACGAAAAATTTATAAAGCTAGTTATAATAAGTTTGACATTACACAGAAATAGTTATAAATTTTATATAGTTTTGTATATATAAAATATAATTTATGTATAGAATTGCCAATAAATATGATACTTCTTCACTTCCAGAGTAATAATATTGACAGTTGCAAGATTTTCAAGACTCAACTGGGCAATTGCATTATATTTATGTTTGACAGGGAAAAGAGCTAACCACGACCACTACTAGACCTAGTGTGAATGTGTGGTTGAAAAGATGTAAAGTATTGTTGCATCATAATACAACATAATGGATAGTAAGCACAAGAAATAAGAGAGAAACATAGCAACTAAAAATATATAAATATAATATAATTCTGGGGACTTAAATACGACTAGAATCTCTGCCAAATATGAATCTTTTTGTCCAATCTGAAATGACTAACACCCTTGTGCGCCAGCTCACTTGTTTGCTGAGAGTAGAACAGAGATATTAAAGAAGGCATTATACACAAACATTAGAGGTCAACTATGTGAATAGTATTCATTAATAGTCATTACTCGTTACCTTGCATATATAGAATACCAAAGCCATTGAGTGCTGTGACCCATGGAAACCCAGTCTCCAGGAAGTTCTGCGGCTGCTTGCTCGCCACCAAGGGGAGCAAATTGCCCAAAATGCTTATACCTTAATGATAATATGCAACCAAATTTTCAGTTATTAGATAGGGACAAAGCAAGAAATTGGCACAAGATACCCGCATTCATTATTTTATTTGAACGGGCCAATATTGATCTTTCTACGCCTGTTTAACCAATAAAACTAAAAACACGTTTCTTTGTTTAGTCTAATTTATCTACACCTACAACATAAAACATTTTTATACAAACATTTAATAAGATTTGACTTATTACCATGTTATCTTATTCATTAATATGACCTGTAATAAAGTAAACTATCAGATGTTTGTGTAAAACATTTCACATCAAAGAATGTATATAAATTAAACTCTTTATTCTATTTAGCTCTGGCGTGTAACAAAACTTTTAAGACAGTGTCTGGCATAAAACTATGATCTAAACACATTTTTAATTTTAGCAGTCTCCATAAAAGACAATAAAATTTACATTTTCTGAAGAATATTATATCATTTATGTAGCTGATATTGTAATGTGGTTTACCTGAAGGGACGAAACTTATGGCGTCCAGATCTTCCAAATCTTAGAGGACCTTCAGGATGATCTACACACTGATCCCTGCGGTTAAAGCATCTAGCCAGATATGCACCCTGTTGTGCAGCAACCTGGACATGCCATTAAAAACTTCTTCACCATGCATAGCATATTTGACCACAAAGGAATGTGCACTAGCAAGCTTTCAGTTACTGATGAATCCACATGTGCATAACATACCTGTGCAGTTGCTGGCAAACTCTTCAACTGTGAATCCACCTGACAAAGGGCCATCCTAAACCCTTCTATGTCTATTTCCTTCCTATTATTTCCTTCGGAATCTTTCCACAGAGAAGAAAAATCAAACAGATGTTGGGTGTTTCTATAGACTTCTACTTGCGGATATCTTAAGATAATGTCATCTACCACATCCTTGAATTCTTCAATAGTTAAGGTATCTGATTTGTCCTTGTCTGCAGCTTCAAAAATGGCCAAGCAATCATCCTATAAACAGGTAAATGAGTTAAATGTGAGATAGCATAATTTTAGAAACAATGGTCCATGCATGAGATTCACCAATAAATTGTTATATAATCTCTATTGATTTTTTTATATTAAAAAATATAAAATTTTATTCAACTTGATTTTTTTTTATAATTTTATACTAGTTTATTACTTGTAATATTATGTAATGTTAAATTTATATACTATATTATCACTGTTTCAATCAAATTTGAAATCAAGATGATCGAAAATTTTGGATAAGAGATACCATGATTTTACGTTGATTTATTGAAGAACAATCACCAACGGCATACACAGATTCACATCCCTTCACTCGCAACCATTCATCAGTTGCTAGGACATTCCTTTTACCCTGCACATGGAGCAATTATAGCATATACAGATTACATATATAGTAGTTTATAGTTATCTTAAAGCCAAGGGAAAAGAAGCATGACCAAGAGAAAACCATCAAATGGGACAAAACTTATATAGTTTTTTAGGTATTGTTTGTACTATTCTTCAGTTAAAATTGGATCACCATGATGATATGTATAATCTTTTAATGTAAATTTTTATTACACATATTATTGAAGCGAAACTCTAATTTAAATTAGAGAATAACACAAACAGCATTATAAAACTGTATCTAAGTTTCTAAGTTTTGTCCTTGAATAAACATTTGATCTGACATAGGATACACACACAAAAGAAATGAAGAACCAAGGAGGGAACTGTGTCACGGAAATGCATGGAATTAAGCAACACCTGACCAATTTGTTCCATAAAATCTCTCACAACTGGACGAGTTGCAATTCCAGTGGACCAGACAACCAATCCATGGGGTACAGAACACAATTTTCCTGTTGATCTCTCTTGTACTGTGATTTCCTTGTCATTAACATTCACAACTCGACATCCTGTTTGAACTTCTATACCATCTCTTCCGAACTTCTGCTCGGCAAATGAACTAATTCTTTCATCAAACCTATAAGATTGAACATGACATTGCAATTAAGTAGTGACTTTTATAGCCTATGCTATAGAAATATAAAAGTTTTGAAAAGCTAGTTGCACTTGTTCAATGATTAGTTATTTAGTTTTATTTTACAGAATTTGAAATACTAGAAGACCTTCAGCATAATTCAATTCATAAAAAATTGCATGGAAAATGGTAATGACCCTAAGTTGTAAGTTTCCAGCAATTAGCTAATACAATCTTTCATTAAAGCTAGTAGAACTGTCTCAGTAACACCTATGCCATACACCATTCAGGTATCACCTATCAATTACCAAAACACTAAAAAAACGGTACAAGGTAACTATAACCATATCATTCCTATCTAAATAGAAAGCCCTTATTTGAAGGATAAAATATTTTTGGTTGATAAGCGAAGCGATTTATGATGCTATAACATCTAAATAGCAAAACAGACTTAAGCTGGTCAAATAGACCCTAGATCCTAATAATGGTTGTAACTATTAGTATTGTACTTGTACAACAGAAACCATCATACGAAAGTATCCTACTGTTTAAGAATGATTAAGTTCGCGATCTAATCTGTCTTTTCTAAGAACATTGAAAAGTTCAAAATGCTATTCTGGTAAAGAAGACTATAGGTTCAAGGTAGGTGTTTCATTTTCAAAGTACCATGAAACAATTATAGAGACTATTAATGCTTCCTTACGTGTTCAAGATATGATCTCCTGATTGAATCACCGTTATCTTCACTATATCTTTGACAGATGGGTATAATTTGACCAAATCTTCTTGGACATAATCATGAAGCTCAGCAGCAAATTCCACACCAGTTGGACCCCCTCCAACAACTATAAAATGCAGATTCGTCCTTCGTTCTTCTTCCGATAGAGATGGAAGCACAGCCTTCTCAAAGCAATCTATCACAGTCTGTCTGATCTTCTGAGCATCCTCTACCTCCTGCGTGACGATATAGTACATTTTTGGATCAGTGAAAGACTGATTAATAAGTAAATTGGTCTGATATGGTACATTTTTCCATCACATAATAAGTTTCCCTTGCCAGAAGTATTTAATGAGTCATATGATAAACCAGCAATCCTAGACATGTAGAAAAAAAATTTTGAACCATTAAATTTTTATACACTATATGGTGTATAGTTAGATTTCATCTTAAAACCAATTGATAATAAATGAAGTTAGTTGTCCAACAAATATAAGTCTCAACACTCTTATATCATATTAGATTTCATCTTAAAATCAATTGGTAACAAGTAAAGTTGCATTCGAAGAATGGTGGGACTTCCCAACATGTACACAAAACACAAGTATATGTACCTTCAGAAAATGGCAATTCTCCATGACACCAGGGGTGTTAAATGTATTTACTTGTGCTCCAATTGCTACAACCAAGAAGTCATAATCCAAGGAAAATTCACCATTTCCCACTAAGTTGTAGTCAATATTGGACCGACATAAAACCTTTTTGTTTGCAGCATCAATCTTCAGACATTCTGCCTCCCAAAATTTAATTTCTCCTTTTCTCTGCAATGGGGTGGAAACAACAGGACTTTATTATTGATTGTCTAGTGAAAATATCCTCAGAAAAGAATATAAAGAGGGGGGAGGGGGGGAAATCAAAGAAATGACCACATCATAACAACAATCTCAATACAATACATGGTCATTGCTCTAGCAATCCTATGTTATAAGTTAACCCCAAAGAAAAAATACTAGTGCCACTAGATTTCTCATTATATTACAATTACATGTAACATGTTTGATCATTGTTATTAAAAAAAATGACATATACATAGTTTTACTCTTTTTCTTAGAGCTCTTGCCTTGTATTCTTTACCTTTTTTATGATTTTTCGGACTGGCTCTACAATGCTCCGTGCTTCAACCGTCCCACAAGTGACACTGGGTAATAAAGGAGTGAATGCAAAGTAGTTGCGTGGAGAAACAACTTGAACATCATATAAGGAAGCATCGAGATCCTTAAGGAAACTGGTACCAGCCCATCCTGTTCCAAGAACCACCAATTTCTTTTTCTTGGGCTCATTGGGATCAATACTAGGAGCATGAGGTTTAGCATGTGATTGTGATTCTGAGTATGACACCACACCTCCGCCACTGCAATTTTCACGTGCAGGTAAACTCAACGAAACAGAAAAGTTTGTTACCATAAAATTACAAATACAATATAAGCTGCATACAAGGCAGAAGCTATATAGACATTGATGGACGTATTACATAATACATAGATACCATGCATGATTGTTCCATCTTTGCAATTACCATAGTTAGACATTATAAAGTTCTAATAACCTACGTACATTCAATCAAAAGTTCTCTAGATTATTTTTTTCTTAGTAATTCTTTACAATTTTAATTCTCCGCATCAACAATGATATTTTCTAGATCCTAATGCTTTTTTATCAACACAAACACTGAGGTCACTCTCACCTATTTTTCTTATATGATGTTAAACATAACATAACCACTACGACATATATCATGTTAAGCATCGTATATCAATTCCCATTTCTTTGGAATCTTTCGACTTTTCATCAACGTATTACATTGGTGATAAAAGAGCACATCACCAAAAAAATAAGACAAAGGCAGAAAATAGATTGATTTATAATGATGATGATGAGGAGGAGGAGGAGGAGGATAACCTTAGAGTGCAAAGGAGCACAAGCTTGTAGCATGAAGGGAAGCTGTGGAAAGCCTTGGAGAAGATAGAAGCAATCTTCATTGATGAAATTCGAGAGAATCAGAGGTTAAGAATTGGTAACAGAAGAATGTTCGAAGCTTCAAATTCTAAGCTGTCAATTTCTGTTACAAGTTACAACCTCAAACAGATTCAGTTGTCTACCTTACACTTGGACAGTTACGATTAATGACAATGTTAACACGTGGAATCATGGTGTTTCAGTTCTTCTTATAAGAATAGTAACATTGCAGTGGACAGCAATAATGTCCTTCTCAATTATAGTGCCCTCATACATAGCAATAAAAATAACAAATTCGACAACATACAAGTGAGATAGATGAATTTATTTTTTATTTTTTTAATTTTAAATAAATGCAAGAAGGAGAAAAGGAGATAGGTGAATTTGACCCAAGCCGGATCGGTCTGTTTTTACACTTTGGTTCGCTGTATCGGTGACCCATTTTAAAACCTCTAAATAAATAAATAAATATATATATATATATATATATTTTTTTTATTTTATTTTTTCGAGCTTGTAAAATTATATTTGTTACTATATATATTATAATTAAAATATCTATCATTTTACTGCTTACTATTTATTTTTTAGGTTGGTAGCTCCGACTATTTAGGATTGACTACTAAATAATGTATATTAATTTATTATTTATGTTTGTTATTATGTAAGAGTTTTAAAAGAAAATATTTAATATATATGTTAAAGATGTTTAGTTCCTATGCTTCGAAAACTAAATGATCATGTAAACTAAATTCTCATGTAAAAATTAGGTAAATTAATCTTCTCCCGTAACATTTTTTTATTGGATGAGACCCTAGTCATTCAATAAGTTTTATTAATATATATTTCTATTATAAAGTGACAATTTAGAAGAATTAATGGTAAGATCTTAACCCTTAAGAATTTCAATTTTTTCCGCTTTGAAAGAATATCTTCCCAAAGAATAAGTTGTGTGTGAAGTATTCGTCCAGGAATTAGAAAAAGAAATATCCCAATATAAAAATGAAGACACTTCAAGAATGACAAAATGTAATGGAAAACATTAAAAAAAAAACAAACTTGGAATGATAATGATAGTCTCCCATGTGCACTAAATTTGCATATAGTATTAATAAAAAAGGATAGAAAACATTTTTTAACATGCATTTTATTATTAACTAAAACTTGTTAGAAATTATAAATTTGTGGAAGTTTCATTTTAATTAGTTAAAAAAAATGTGTGATTAACCCTTATCTAATATTCACACAAATTAATAATATGTGTGAGAACTTTAATAAAGACATGAAGTATAAGGACAAAATGGTAATCAAATTAATTGAATGGTTGAAACTTATATTTTTAATTGGTTCCTGGCTTGATGCTTATATACAAAGGTAATATATATTTAATGATATTACAATTGTCAAAGAAATGTAAGAAAGATGTTGGTGGATGGAGCCCTAAAGCTTTCCATGGAAACATTTGAAAATTGTGAACATGATAATCATTCCAAAAATTGATTTACTCATGTTAGCAATATGCGTTGAAATTTTTGAAAAAGAAAAAAAAGTAAAACTAACAAAATTAGTTTGGCTTTATCACTTTATGGATCAAGTTAGGTTATGTTCTTTATTTTGAAATTCATAAAAAAAAATTAAATCAATTTAACTTGAGGTAATAGATTAGACAAAGTAGATATAATTTATAAAATACAACTTTCAAAACTACCAAAACTTACTTGACTTAATATCTTAGTTATTTTATAAATTACATATAATTTTGTGAAAAAAAAAGAATCAAATTAATTAAACTTTGTGAGTAAAATTAATCTAGTAAATTTATGACCTATAAAAAATTGATTTTATTTAATCTCTTGTTCATGTCTTAATTTATTGAATTAGGTGAAACAACTCATTTTATAACTCCAACAAAAATAAATTTCATTATATTATATATAAATTAGTTAACAAAATTAATTTATTCAAATATTAAAAAGCCGACTTTTCTTCCATCACTCCTTTAACCTCATTTTCAAGTTTTTAGATGTAATTTATTTCTTACTTTTGTCTTAAATTCCTTTCTCTTATTCTACATCATGTAATTAACAATTTGTCATCAATGATGTATCTTAATCATATAATTATTTTTAGTTTTTACTAAGATATCTCCTTCATTCAAATCTCTCTTCCGGTAGTGGAGAAAAGGAGAAAAACAATGACAATAATCAAATTAAAAATAAATTCCTCAAAAGAGAGAAACTTGGAGACAAAAGAAAGAAAAAAAAATCCTTTAATTTTAAAAATTAGTTTACTAAAATGCCACTGTTTACTAACTTATTTAGGTAAAAGTACAACATTATTTTATCTATTAGAAAAAAGTACACCATTATTTTATCTATCAGAAAAAGTACAGTATTTTTTTTATCTAAATAATATCCTCTTTTTATATAAATTAAAGTAAATAATTATGAAAGATTCTTTTTTGCTATCTCAATTAATTTACTATTTATATTTCTTTTTCTTGGAGAATGACTTTTACTCAGCCTCTTTATTTTCACATAATTTTTTAAATTATAAAATTTATAAAAAAATATTATAAATTAAAAAGTTTCTTATCAATATAGAAATTCAAATTCAAATTCATTATTATCTAATATTATCCATATATTTTATTTATTTAAAATATATTAAAGTAATGAAAATTTTCTTTTAACGTTACATAAATTTAAATTTCTTCTTATATCTATTACTATTCACGTAACTTTTTTATTTTATTTTATCTTATATTAAATCACAATAAGTAAAAAATTAAAAAAAATCTCCTTATCTTTTAAATGTTTTTATTTAAATCTTAAAATACATGATCTTTTACATTTAAGTTTTTCAACTTTTTAAAAAGTATTAATAATTAATAAAATATAGTTATCATACATTAAATAAGTTAAAATACGAATTGAAGATATATTACTAACATAAATAAATTAAACTTTGAATTCATGTTAACAAACTCACAGACACCCTTATACAAAATATTTATTAATCAATAAAAAAATAAATTTACTCTTTATTATTTAATTTTTTAAAACTTAATATAAAAAAACATGAACTTTTAATTTGTTAAAAATTATAATTATAATTGCAATACAAACATATTTTCAATATTTTATTTTCTAAAATAAGACATCAAAATTCAAAACAAATATATATTTTAAAACGTTCAAGATCTGAAAATAAAAGTTGTTTTATAAAATAAAAATAAACATATTTTCCCAAACCAAACACACCGTATTACTTTTTCAAACGTTAAGAGATTTTAGGGTTTTGTGGCCTATATATACAAATCATATGCAACAGAGATCAGAGGTATAATGTAGGGTTCTTCCATGGTTACAGCCGTCACAAGAGAAGTAGCAATTTAGGTTAAAATTTCCCTTTTATGTTGCTTAAATTATTTGCACGATGTCTCCCGGGCTTCTCTGATTAACCGGTGACGTGAAAGCCCCAATACACGTGCTAGATCGTCGCCGTTCGTGTTGCAGTTTAACCCTAATTTTTTCACGGCTAATCTGTGTCAAAGCAACGGCTAAATTCCATTTCTCCTATTTTCTCATTTTGCAATTCTTTGTGTTTTCGATTTTGTGTGCGGATTTTGCCTCACTACACCTTTAGCTTGTTTTCGAAATGTGCCATGAAAATAAAGCTAGTCATAGAGGCGTAAATTGAATTAGCGGTGTTTCACGTGGGGGTTTTAACGTTTCAATGTTTGTGCCTCTAAAGATGTCCGCCACATTATGTTCTCAATTGAGTTTTTTAGGTTTTATTTTTTATTTTATTGCAACCCTAATTTTCGGCGATGATTATATATTATCCGCGCTTCTGAGTTTAATCGATGAAGCATAACGGATTAAATGGTTGAATTTCTTGATATGAGCCGTGTTTTGATTTGTCAATGATGTTAATAAAATTAATTTTTGTTGTAGATTTTTTTATTTATTTTAATTTTTAGTGTAACAGTTGGCGGTGAGGATTACCATTCAGCTTTAAATGCCAGTTCTGCTTCTGAGAATTCGTGATTGATAGAGCTGTATTATATTCTGAGCCCTTATTTGTGAAATATATCTGTGTGAACCAATTTTTTTGTAATAAAATGTGTTATTTGGGTAATTTATGTTGCCTTGATGATTATTTTCAAATGGGTTGTAATTGTTGTTATATGTTCTTCTATGGATTTTCATTCGAAGGAACTATTGTTATTTGTTGTGTTCCTAAAACGTTGTACCTGTTCTAATTTGAGTATGCTTGTTTGTTTCAATTCTTTTTTCTCAACCAATGATGTTACAATCCAACTTGTCCGAACTGTAGTTAGCCAAGACCCTCTTTGGAGTGATATATTTTGTGGCGGCTTTGTAGTGAGGAGCTGTGTTTTAGCATTTTATTTTGGTGTTTGTTACACTTTTCCTTCTAATAGGTCCATAGTCTGAAAAACTAGATTTTGTGCTCCCCTCCAGATTAGATTGGAGTTGAATAACATCACTGTATTTGGTTTTGAGGCCTGGTTTAATGTTTTTGTATAATTATTGTTCAATCGATTGCGTTTTATCCCCGGTTTCTCGTTATGTATCCTAAATATGGTAATGGTCTCTTGTTCGATCCATATGTCCTTTGATTGGCCCATGGCATTTAGCATTTGGATTGATTTATATTACAAACAGTTGTTTAGTGTAGTGTCGTGGATAATATTGTGAATGATGATTGTTGGATGCTGAAGGAAGCCATTTTATATGAACTCTTGAGACTGCATCAGGATACACACTCGTGGGATTGTAAAGCTATAATCAAGAGTGATTTTTCTATTATTAATAATATAGTTATTTCGATATATTTTTTCTAATTCTGGTTTTTGGAATACAGTTCGAACAACAATTCCTCGCTCTTTATACCTTCTCTTGAAACGAGCAGAGTTTGGCATGTTGGCACAGACTCTGGAAAGGGCTTACCTTTCTCGTCCACAACCACTTTCTTTGAGCTGTAATTGAAAATTTTCCCAACAATAATATTTAATTTAATTTAATTTGCTTTGTTTGAAAACACTATTTAAGATAAAAGACCCAATTTTAAAATTATCTAAAGAACATACTAATTGTATTGGTAACAAAATAAAACCTATTGATTAAGGTGCATCATGTATATAGCATACAATATCTTTGGTACAGAGGACTATATAGAGGATGATTTTGGCTGCATCTATAATGGACATAACTATCGATTATTATTATTATTACAGAGACTAATTTCGACATTCATGAAATATCACTCTTCCCCAGAAAACAAATAAATATTAATCTTATGGTTTTCCTTCCTAAATGAAGGGAAAATATATTAAGAGTGAGCAAAGGATGTAAACTGCAAATAAAAATGAAAATACAAGTTACTCTTTTATATAGTAGCGAATTATCTGTACTTTCATTGACACAAGTTATATTTATTGGCACAACTAAAATCTCTAAGAAAGACTTTCAGTGCAGATGTGGCTTAATTGTTCAATGATAAGCTTATCTTTCATCTTGTATGATCTTTTTTTAAGTTATGTAATAAATATGTACGGTTCGGTTAATTCATGGAACTTCAGATAGAATGGTACATTTTTCTTTTAGGTGATAATACATCCCACATACATTTCATCACTAAAGTATTCTACTTTTGGTACAGTTTAGTGATCAAAGGATATAAGTATTCCAACCTATAAAGCCATTTATTGTAAAGTCTTAACATCAAACCTGTAAACAAAAGGTAGGAATTCATATGTCGAATTTAGGTGAGAAAATAAAGTAATAGGGTACACGGAATCATTCATCTCATCCTAAACACCAGTACCTCAAAGTCCTTGATGATAAGGAAAAAAATAATTAAGTTATTTTACCTTTTCCATGAGTGTTGACAAATTTTGCAATTATATATGGCCATAAGCTATTGGTAATTGGAAACAAATGTCAACTATAAATATTTTTTATGGGTTATTGACACAATTATTCACTAAAAATAAGCGTGTGAGAAGATTTTTCACATAGTCAAAATGTCAGTTACTAAAAAGGCTGTTTACTAAAGAGTAAAATTTATAAGAAAAAAAATAGGTAATGTACTCGTTTCATTATAGGCAATTAGTAATTATAGATGGAGAGAAACCAATTACAAAATAATTATCACAACTTAATGTCAAAATCTTCACATTCTTTCTCTAATATTAATTTTTAGTTAAACAATCATTTATTTACGTGATAATATACCATTTTCTAAAACTAGTATTAATATGACAAGTATTCCACTTTCAACGACTACAAATTACGATTTTTAATATTTTTTGATGCCAGCATATCCTTGATTTGATGCCATTTACGATTTTTAATATAATTTCGATACTTATGGTGGAAATAAAAAAAAGTTGCCACGAGTTTATCTTGAGGATGAAAAATTGTTCACAATGTTTCGTGTTAAACTCGAACTTGTTTTGTGCGATTGACATATCAAATGTTAGATTAAACGTGAACAATATCAGATTAACGATTGAAGAACCAACCCAAGAAAAGTTAATAAAACAAGATAAAGATGTTTATCCATATAAACTAATAAAATATGCAACGAAAGGTATAAAAACGTACGTAGTTAAAAAGGAAAATGAAATGATTTTTAATTTAATTTTAAAATATTTTTAAATTTATTTTCAAGACTAAGAAAATAATGTGTAATTTTTAAATTTTTAAAAAATATATTCTCCACTATATTTGATAATAAATTTTTTATTTTAATTATTAACATATTAAAATAATATTTTAATACTTAAATACAAACTAATACTTAATCGACATATTATACACGAATTTATTATTTATTATCTTAAAATTGTGAGATCCAACTATAACTCAAATTTACAAAATCGAATTATAAAATAAAAATGATTCTTATTTATATATTCTTTACGGTTCATTTCACTAAATTATATATAATTTTCAACAAATTTTCTTATATTAACAATTAAATATATCGAGTATAAAATTTGACAAAATTATATATATACAAACCGATAAACTAAATAATAATAATTAGAATAAACTCTTGTATTATATTAAGATATCATCTTAATACTTAAATTATAATATACGTAAACTTAAAATTTTAGAATTATAAATTTTAAATCACCATGGTTTCTCATTACTGAAAATTTTAGAATTATAAATTTAAAATCAGCATGGTTAGTCATTACCCTATCATCTTTATTAGTGTTGGTACTGTCACCCTACCACGTCATGATTGACGCCACTATTATCTGCACCCCGTATCCCATGATAGTTAGCCACCCTCCAATGATTCCGTTTCCCATCACCATCACTTTGGGACTCAAGTAGAAATTTTTGTTAGGTGGGGGGAAATTTTAATACATTATAAGAAAAACTAATAATGATCTATAGTTGAAATTAATTTTTTTCATATAAGTTAATTTATCTACCAAATTAATAATTAACATACAATTGCTAAAATTATATATTGGATGAAATAATTAGTGTTGTTATAATTAATATAAGAAAAATAAAATGATTTATATAGCAATCAGCATAAATTGAAATAATTATTGTTAAAATTAATATGAGCAATTATAGAATTAACTTATATTTTCTGATTCCTTTATTGATTTTGTAATTTCACGGTATCTTTTCAAATCACGAGAGCAGAGCGTGAATTTAAATATAGTATCAAATTAAAGCAAATAACTTACAATTTATAACTTGTGAAGATAAATAAAGTAAAAGACAGATGTATGGTTATCATTACCATTAGATTATTACTATAAGTACTATTATGATTATTATTATTATTGTTACTATAAGTATTATTATTATATAAACATATTTTTAAATTATTTTTTTAAAATAAATTTATTTTAAAATTAAAAATTAATTAAAAATTAAAAAACTAAAATTAATTTTTAAAAACTATTATTAATTTTGATTTTTAAAAATTTAAAAACTTACCGTTAAAAATTACTCTAAACGGATTCTAAAATATTTTTATGTTAATTTATTTATCATTGTCATAACAAATTTGTTGACTTATTTGATAAAAATTATAAAAATAAAAGTATAAATTTGTTTACACATGCATAAATTAAACAACTTATATATACAATGTTTTAGCACTTTTCTTTTCTCACATGCCATTGCCATAGTATCATCTACTACAAAATAAATCAGCATTTTATATATATATTATCTTTCTCGCGGGTTAGTGGTTAGTTTCTGATTTTATTGTGTGTGAGAAGACAAGGCAAAATTGAGAACCGACCATTCTTGATTGGACTCTAATGTGTCATCGAACCTTAATTACAAGTTGACATGGCGCGATCAGGACCGTTTGTCAATGTCCTGAAAATGAAATGTCAAAAAGAAGAGCGTGCCATGAAATCACCTCCATCTGCTTCTCTCTATTATTTTCCTCCTTTGTGCTTACTGTACTGCTCACGAAGCACTTCACAAGCGCATGCCCAACAAAGCAAAACCAAATATTTCTCCAAAGTCTGAATCTTTTCACCCTTTATATCCAAATCCGGAAACCCCAGATCTCGGGTATACTTCTGTGATCTGGAACTCTCTGTTTTTGTTTTCCTCTGCTTTCCCCTGAAGATTACTTTCCCGGAAAACGGTTTCCGGGAAAATAAGTGAAGGAAGACGCATTTGGGGTTTGGAGAAAGTTGGAAGATGAGGCGAAGAGCGACGGATTTTCGCAGGCCAGTGCGTAGGAGGGTTCCAGATGCGTTCTGGTGGGCATTGTGTTGTGCAGTGATTCTTCTCTTTGTCTATATTCTGAGCAAAGGGAACAAAATTGAGTCCAGACCCGCTTTGTCCAAGGTATGATTATTGTCAATTGGTTTTCATAGATTTGTCCTATTGGGCTGTTGGAAAATGTCTGGGAAAATCAGTAAAATATTATTATTTTTTAATTTGAATTTAACCTAAGCTTTTGAGGTTGGAAAATACTAAATCTCTACCCTCATCATGGGATGGATTGAGGTGGAAGGAGGAGATATAGGAAGAAAAAAAGTTGAGGGAAAACTGATATATGTGATAGGAAAGAGGAGAGTGATAAAAAGAAAATAAGGTGGAAAAGAGATAGAAAAGAAAGTGAGAGTATGTTTATATAATCCTTTGAAACTTCAACTTCTATTAAGCTGTTTTGAACGACTGATTAGTGTGCTTTGTTTTTGTCAGTATGATGCTGGAGCGGGTTTTGAATTTTTTTGAAATTATGTGTGGTGTGGATTTACGAGATTGTGTGAATTGACCTTTCCACTGCTTTGCTTTGGATGTTTCCTCATTTTTCTTTTCTTGGAGTGTGAAAAGGGGTTGTTTCATAATTCATAGAATGATTGTTTGTAATTTTTGTTTTCTGTTTTTTTTGGGTTCATATGGTTGATGCAATCCTAATATATTATGTCAGATTTTTATATTCAGGACAGTATTCACTGTTCTTTTTGTGTTTTTCTACATCAATCAGAACTTGAATGCTTAATAATTTGGAATAGCAATGTTATGCTAGATCTGATGTTTTAAACTGCTGATTTTATTAGATATCAAAACTTTCACAATTTATATTTATTTAGTGTGTGATGACTCGCTGACACTGATTATGCAAGTTCTGTGGATTTTAATCCATACCATGCTACTACTCTGCGCTCACATTGTTATTATTTGTTTAAAATTACTACAACTATATGGAGAGCTTAAATCTTGTTTTGCAATTGGGAGTATATTGACTTTTCCAGATGTCGCTCTTGTTGTAAGTTATGTCACATTACTCGCCTATGTTTCACATCCTTATTACAGAGAAAAGTCATTTCCTTATAAAGATATTTATTATAATTTTTTTTTCTAACATTGGAACTGTAACAGAATGGTCAATTGTTTTCCAGAAAGGATCATGCATGGATCATAAAAACAATATTGAACTTGATTAAGTTATTATAATGACATGGCATGCTTGATTTTGTATTACAAGAATATTATTATTATTATTATTGGGGGAGGGAGGGTGTAGATAGGTCCTTCTTAAGCTAATAACTTATATCCTGTTGTGCAGAGAACTTACAAGCATGATAAGATAATGGAAGGCCTTAATATTACTGAAGAGATGTTAAGCTCTAACTCATTCACAAGACAGCTCAGTGATCAGATATCCCTGGCAAAAGCTTTTGTTGTAATTGCAAAAGAAAGTAACAATCTCCAATTTGCTTGGGAATTAAGCGCTCAGATCCACAATTCGCAGATGCTCCTCTCAAATGCTGCCACTAGGCGTGTTCCTTTAACAATCATGGAAACAGAAAGGGCTATCCGTGATATGGCATTATTGTTATACCAGGCCCAGCAGCTCCATTACGATAGTGCAACCATGATCATGAGATTCAAAGCAAAAATTCAAGCTCTTGAGGAACAGATGAATTCTGTTAGTGAGAAGAGTTCAAAATATGGACAAATAGCTGCTGAAGAAGTCCCAAAAAGCCTGTACTGTCTCGGTGTCCGGTTGACCACGGAATGGTTCAAAAACCTTAATTTGCAAAAGAAATTGAAGGACAAAAGGCAAGTGGAGATGAAGCTCAAGGATAACAATCTTCACCACTTTTGTGTTTTCTCTGATAACATTCTTGCAACTTCGGTTGTGGTCAATTCAACAGCAATGAATTCTCAAAATCCTAATATGATTGTTTTCCACCTTGTCACTGACGAAATAAACTTTGCTTCAATGAAGGCGTGGTTTGCCATGAATGATTTCCGTGGGGTGACTGTGGAAGTTCAGAAGTTTGAAGACTTTAGTTGGTTAAATGCTTCATATGTTCCTGTGCTCAAGCAACTTCAAGACTCAGAAATACAGAGCTACTACTTTTCTGGCAACAGTGACGAAGGCAGGACACCTATCAAGTTTCGTAACCCTAAATATCTGTCCATGCTTAATCACCTGAGGTTCTACATCCCTGAAGTTTTTCCTGCACTAAAGAAGGTGGTGTTCCTGGATGATGATGTTGTGGTTCAGAAGGATCTTTCTGATCTTTTTACCATTGATTTGAATGGAAATGTAAATGGAGCAGTTGAAACATGCATGGAGACATTTCATAGATATCACAAATATTTGAACTACTCTCATCCTCTTATTCGCACACATTTTGATCCTGATGCTTGCGGATGGGCATTTGGGATGAATGTATTTGATTTGGTTGAATGGAGGAAAAAGAATGTAACTGGCATCTACCACTACTGGCAGGAAAAGAATGTAGACCGGACATTGTGGAAACTTGGTACCTTGCCACCTGGTCTGTTGACATTTTATGGATTAACTGAGCCCTTGGATCCATCATGGCATGTTTTGGGTTTTGGCTACACCAATGTTGATCCTCAGTTGATAGAGAGAGGAGCTGTACTACACTTCAACGGGAACTCCAAACCATGGTTGAAGATTGGAATTGAGAAGTACAAGCCCTTATGGGAAAAACATGTTGAATACTCTCATCCTCTATTGCAACAGTGTAACTTTCATTGATTTTGAATTGTGTTTAAATCAATACTTCAAACCTTGGTGGAAGATTCAGATTCAGAATCAGTAGCTCCTGTTGGTGGGGTAGGGAAATTTATCATTGGCAGTTCTCATCCTCTATTTCAACAGTGAAACTTCAAGTGACTTGTGGAACTGGTAGTCAGAAATGCTTGTGCAATTTTAAAAGGTCAAGCATGTCTTGTGGCTTTAACTTGGTACCTTCATTGAATACGGATTTTCTGTTGTAGCGTATAAATGTTCATTGTCAAGTATTAGACCATATCATATCAGTTTATAGCATTTAAGTGTAGTCAAGGATGAGATCAGATGTTCTTTCCCGTGGCATTCATTTGCTGAAACTTTATCCTGCTATTCTTGTTGCCACTTTTTCATAAGAAACTACTCTGTGATTAGGATTCTCAAGTGTCACAAAACAATATAAGTTTATTTATTTCAGAAACTATCTAGTTTATTCCAGCTGCATTTGTTGTCTGTCTGGATCATGTTTCTCTCACATGCTTGTGTACAAGTGTGTTACAGATATTTTGTACCTCATATCTTAATAATTCAAAGATCAGGTTTAGCTAATCAATAATATCTAAGAGTATTAGTTCAATGCATCCACTTTCAGCTTGGTGGTTAAATGCTTCTTTCTCTCCCATTTAAGACACGGTTTCAACTTTGCTTGAAGCCATTAAGGTATATATATATATATATATATATATATATATATATATAATTTGGCTTACACAGTGCATAGTGAAAAACAACTATGCATATTTGGCTTTTCTTTAACAAGAAAGGAATGAAAGATTTTGTTTTCTGCTCGGGGTCATGATGTAAATGAAAATAAAATTTTACAGAGTAAGATTTTTCTGGTAACATTTTTATGCACTTCATTTTTTAATAAAGGGTAGATGTGTTACGTGATATATAGCATTAGCCGATGAGATCATGTCTAATTTTCTTTTTAAATTACATTCATTTTATTGGGATTGAGTTTTGGTGAATTAAAATTACGTTTCACCATGATTTCATTTTTCTCGTATTCACTAATCATTTTTAGTCCATTTCATCACATGGTTTAAGGGATAACCTTTAGAGGAAGCTTATATGGTAGTAAGACTAAGAGCTAGCAACGAAAGAACAACAAAATTGCTTCCTGGCTTATGGATTTGATATTTGGTCAAAGGGAATAAATTTGATTTGCATTTATATTTAGCTCAAGCTAAAGGTTACTTGCGCAGTGATTTATTTTAAACGCAAGATTGGACCGATCCAGTAATCCACCATACATATGCCAAATCTTGCGCTCATCTACCTCTTCAAAGGTGCCTCTGCCATAAATAATTGGGTGATCTTATGATTCTCATTCATTTTTACACAAGTAATTAGATATTATTTTTTTATAAATTAAAATTTTTAAATACATATGATGTAATATTAGTTGAAACATAATTCGAACATTTGTCTTTTTTAAACTGAACTTTTATCGGAAAGAAATCAAGTGTGTTGAGTCAATATATAATTATTTGATTATTTATTTCAAAGCATTTATATAATATCTTTTTAATACAAAACAGCTTAATATAAATTTTATGTTAGCAAACAATCAAAATATGAGAAATACGTATTCTTTTGAATATATTCTTTTTATTGAACAAAAATTATTAAAAATCATAATTTTTATAAGTTTTATTTTTTATTTAATATTTTTTTAATTTTATAATTTTAAATAAATTTTAACTAATAAAAAATAAATTATTTACTAATAATATAAAACTGATGTATATTATTTTAAAGCATCATCATGACACTAAATTTTTAAATATTGAATGAGAATTTGATTAATGTGAGCACGTTTACCCTCACCTTAATGGCCGGTAATTGATACAAGACATTTTCTAACTACACATGCATTATATTCAACCAAACAGAAAGGATGAGGAAAGGGCATTTAAAGTTTGAAGCATGTGGCGCGTACGTACCCTCAAACAGGAGGAGCCGAATTCTCGGTAATGATTTTCCACTTCCATTCCTGTCTAACTGCCAAACGTAGACTGTTCCTCACTCCTCTACAAGGGCAATCAAGTAATTTCATCCATGCCGGCACAACGTTTTTTATATTTCACCGCGCTATTTTCAAGTGTCAACTCTTACATGCAACACATAAACACACGCGCCAGGTTCCAAAATCATCATCCTCTCATGAAAACGCCCAACGACTCTCCGAAGCTTCGTCAACAGAGAAACCGTGAACAGAGTTCACGGTTTCTCCCTTCCCCTCCGATCTCAACCATACACTCCGGCGAATGCCATTCCCCGGTACGACGCAAACTATCGAGTCCCGGCAAAGGACAGCGACAGGCGGAGGAGCCGGGTTTCACGCGCCACCAACTATGGCCTTCCTCTGCGACGACGGCGAAGAGAAACGCCGGCACTCTCGCCGATCACATCACCGAAGACAGAATGATAGAGCAGACAGCAAAGAACGGCTCCAAGGAAAACGATAGAGCCGTCCTTGGTGGCTCGGCGAGACACGTGACAAGAACCGTAGAATCACCTTCTTCGTCTTCTAAGAAACCCAGTGTTCACGGAAGATTGTCATTGGACGAGAACGCTAAATCGTTCTCTCCACGGAGAAACTCTATCGATTCAGAATCTGACGCAGCGTGGAGAAAAGGAAGGGCTCGAAGAGGAACTTCGGATTCCAACTTGAACAGTGATTCCTCGGTGTTGAAGCGGTTCACGTTGAAAACGGCTGTTAGGAGGACTAACTCGCTTACCGTTTACAAGAGTTCAAAGTCTTCGTGGGCTTTGTCTCCTGGCAGGTCTGAGTCACCGGCTATGTCGGTTGAAAGTATGGATAAACCGATGTCGTTTTCGAGCTTCAAGAACCCCACCACTCCTACGAAGGTCAAAGGGGTGGAGAAGTTCCTCAACATGGGTTTTGATCTCTTCAAGAGTAAGAAAACTGGCTTTAGCTCTTCCCCTCCCACCCTTGCTTTTGGACTTTATAACTCAGAGGTTGTTCATAACCTTCGCCTGCTTCATAATCGTTTTATTCAATGGCGCTTTGCAAATGCTAGAGCCCAAGCTGTCAATGGAAACATTTCTCACAATGCTCAGGTATGTATGTATAAGGTGATATCACATTATAAAAACTTTATGCTAAGGGAAGAAATTATTATATATTCACTCCATTATTTACTTTATTTTTTAATATGTTATAGTGAGTTATAAATTCATTTAACATGAATTTATAATGCAATTAGATTAAAACAAAAAATAAAAAATATATTTTATAATTACATGTTACATATTAATTTAAATATTAAAAAAATATAACATAAAAAATAATAATTTTAACTATTTATAAAAATAATATAAAAAAATTATTACAAAGTTATATAATTTTATTTTTTAGCCTATTTGGTATTGGGGAATCGCCTCCTAACCTACCCTGGCCTTGAGTCCTAGATAAGACTAACTGCTTTTATTTTTTACTTTCTAGTTAGATTTGTCCCTTATACGTGTCTAGGTGTATGTTTCACACACTTTACTATGATTTCTCTCTATCAATATATGATCTCATAGCTAATGAAAAATGGTGGATTGCTGGTTTCTTGATTTGTGAACATGTTTAGAGCAATTTGATATGTGTTTGGGACGGTCTCGCAAAGTTACAGCATTCTGTTCTGAAAAAGAAGATACAGTTTGTGAGAGAAAAACTTGAAATGAAGATCGCTTTTGTACTGTATTCTCAAGTCAGTAGTAAATCTCACTTGATTAAGATTTCCTAAACATATATATATATATATACTATTTTAATGATTAATTAATTTCAGTGTGATATGTTGAATTTTTGGCAGATGAAGCTATTGGAAGCTTGGGGAAGTATGGAAAGGCAGCACTTACAAGCAATTACTGCCATCAAAGAGTGTTTGCATTCGGTTGTGTGCAGAGTTCCTCTTTTGGAAGGTGCTAGGGTAGGTAACTAGGTATAATATATACAAACATTTACCGAATCAGCAATATTGATAGGAAAAGTGTTTTGACTGACTTAATTCTTATGCTTACAGGTGAACATGCAATCAACATCCATTGCTTTACGGCATGCATCTGATCTCACAGCTTCCATCAAGTCAACGTTAACTACTTTTTCATCTTCTGTATGCATATATATATGTTTGTTAACAATGTGCTACTTAGTGCTGTTATCATCTATAAGGATTTTTTTTAAATCGAATATTACTTCATCAGGAGGTTGATAAGATTGCTGCAACGCTATCAGAATTAGCAAAAGTTGTTGCACAAGAGAAACAACTCTTAGAAGAGTTCTACGAGCATTTCCGGACCATATGTGTCTTTGAGGTAACTATTTTTCACATGTCAAGGAGGAGAGAAAGTTAAGCTTCCATGGTTTCATTTAAGTATATGAAAATAAGGCATTGTGTTAATTAGTCTAGAGCTAAAATTCCTCATTTTAGTGCTAGTGATACAAATCACATTCATAGTTAAACTTCATCCTAATATGTACTACTCATTGCTTACGTACTGCTTGGAAATAAAATCCTTTTGGTTTATTTATCGTTAATTTTATCACAATATAATATGTTGACAGCTTCAAGAAAGAAGTGTGAAGTGCAATCTCGCTCAACTTGAAGGTTGGCAACAAAAATATCAACTGCAGCAATTACTACCAGAGATCACTTCATAGATCGCTATTGGATGTTCAGAGAAATAGAAGTATTGATTGACAAATTTTGCTAATATTGCAACTGTTTAATTATGCGGTCCTCAAAACTATAGTTGTTATTCTTTAAACAAGCATGTTGTAACAACAACAAAAAAAACAAGCATGTACGATTAGTTTACATGTCAGTGTCCCTTCATAGTAGAAACACTAATTTAATACTGTATTCCTGAACAATGATATTTTTGCGTAAAGGTCTCACAATTTTTATCTTTTCTCCATCACATTATTTATCTTAGTCTACACCGATTAAGATCTTCTATATTTATATTTTCAACTGCACAAATCTTATCCTTTTAAAATATTTATTTTTATATTAATTTGAAGCATGATTCTTTTTTAAAAAAATTAATCACCGTTAGATTTAGAACTGCACCAGATCAATTATCAACTGCTAAATCCTACTCTACACTTGTCTTTTCATTCTTCCTATCTCTCGTTTCTTTATAAAATTAAATGTGTTGTGAGAAAATTATGTGAAGATAACATTATTTTACTGTCTCTGCATTTTTTATATCTACGTCTATGTTAGAATTATGATTTTTTTAACACTTCATTTTTCTTATATCTCTTTCCTTTTTATATTTTTCTTCAACCTATTTCACACCCCAAGGGTGTGACTGAGATGAATATTTTCCTTTAATTATACTCATGTCAAATCCGTAGTTTGTGCAAATATGGCATTTGCATAGGAAATTATCTTATTTCACTTAAAATTTGGTTGAGCAATCTTCAGTTAAAATTTATAATGGCTTGAAATCGTAGGTTTGGCATAGAAATGAGTTTTATCTGTTTCAACAAAAGAAAAAAAAATTCTATACACAGCCAAGATATCAACAAAGTGAGTCTTGTCTATTATGAAAAATGAATTGACCATTTTGCTTCTCCAAATTGTTCAGGGTGTAACTTCCTCCTTTTGCATAAACGCTCTGCTTTTACATGCTCATGTCAAAGCTAGGAGGTCCAAATAAAGAGACAGTCAAAATATAAAGTCAATTAGACCATTTAATGATTGTCTTCTTTCGTTTCAGTAGAAAAATATTATTTCCTAAAAGTAATATTAGGATGGTAACTATTTAGAGTCGTGTAAATTTTTTCTATTAAAAAACATATAATAATATTATAAATCTCCATGATTTAATTTAAAGAAATTTATTTTATTTATAAATAACGTTTTTAATATTAATACTATTCTATGTTAAAATATAAATTTAAAAGAAATTAAACATTCATATATGAATGAAGAAGTATACCATGTGAAGTTATCATTTTCGATATTTGAGTCCAGTGGGCCACGATTAGAGTACTTAGCAGGCTGGGCTTGTTTTCCATATTACTATTAGCCCACAACCATCTGCTCCCAAATTGTACAAAAACAACATTTCTTTGGTTTTATGTAAAAAAAAAAAAAAAAGAAAAGAAAATTCTTTGATTAATCATGCCGAGCTAGTAAGCTGAAGAGGTTCCTTTGTTTCGTTCCCAGACTTGAACTGAAAAGAGGTATTTTAATTGTTTTATTGTAATTTTTTTTCCTCCCTTTCATAACATATTTTGTTCGATCACGGAAACGCTAAATCAGTAAATTTCCATTTTGGATACGATCTTACAATTCTGATGCATCTTGGCATTTTCTATGTTGGAGATTACGATTACCTCTTACCACATCCACCAAAAAATTACCTGTTATAGGTGTCTTCACTCTTCACATATCATAACCCATGTTTAAAAAATAAATAAAACAAATGGATTAATGAAATTTGAGATAAGGTTTTGTTATTGGGCTTGTGGTCTAGAATGGATTGTGTGCACAGGTTTTAAGGTAAGTGATTTTTGTTGTCTGACTCATTCACTCTACAGTCCACATAGGTGGTGAATGGTGATTGTAAAGAATCATGTTGAAGTCCTTTGTGGGTTGCTGCAAGGTGTACATATCAGAGAGCAGAAACAGGAATGCATTGGAATCAATAGAACGAGCTTCCAAGCTTTTCCCTCTGGCTCCCATAATCAACAAGTTCGAAGATGTGGCCTACAACAGAGTTGGTTACACCCTTGTCTCTGACTTGGGTCCTTCAGGGCCATGTAACTTGGCAAATGCTGTGTTGGCAATGGTGAAGGCTGCATTTGACACCATTGATTTTGAAGTGCACTCTGGAACTCATCCTCGACTTGGGGTTGTGGACCACATATGTTTTCACCCCTTGCTTCATGCTTCCTTGGATCAAGCAGCTAGCACTGCTAGGTTTTTAGCCACGGACATGGGTTCTACTCTGCAAGGTTAGTAGTATGGCTTAAGGGTCATATTTTGTTATAGATGGAAGGAGAGTGTTATTTCTTGCTGGAACGTGACAAAATTTAGATACATATTCTTAGATACTTTTGATGGTTGTTCTCTAATCACATTTAGAGTTTCACCTCACTGGTCCATGTAAGGAAAGGTTTGCATTAGATACCAATATAAGTTACCTGGTAAAACTCTAGCTAGTACCAAAATTACGTGAGAAATTGTATTTAAGTTTTGTCAATATCGATAAGGTCTTCCTATCTAATGTCTACAGAGAGAGAGATACATAATTTCCTCAATGAGAGGATCATTCTCATTTAGAGTTAATCTTCTTGCTTACTATGCATGGGAAATAACCTGATTAGTTTTATGGTGAAATAAATTTCGTGAACCACATTCTGTTTGATTGCTGGTTAAGAATCATGTCTTCATTGTTAATTCTTCTTAGCTCCCAAGTTTCAATTTGTTTGGATATTTCCTTGTTGTACATGATTAGTTTTATAATTTCTACTTTACACGCTGATAAGGTGATCGTAGAACTGTCAATTATCTATGTAAAAATTTATATGTTTGCATGTCAATGAGCATTAAAATTATGTGCAGTTCCCACCTATCTATATGGAGCAGCACATGAAGAGGGGAGGACCCTTGATTCAATCAGAAGAATATTTGGTTATTTTAAACCAAATTCTAGCGAAAACCAGTGGATTGGGGGGCTAAAATCAAACTCTTTACCACTGAATCCTGATAGGGGTCCCTCTCAAGTTACTCCAGCAAAAGGTGTTGTGGTCATTGGAGCAACCAATTGGGTTGATAACTACAATGTCCCTCTATTATCTTCTGATATTAGTGCTGTTCAGAGAATTGCAAAACGGGTCAGTGGAAGAGGTGGTGGACTTCCTTCTGTACAGGCCATGGCACTTGTACATGGTGAAGGTGTCATTGAGGTGGCTTGTAATTTGTTGGATCCAAATAAAGTTTGTGGTGAAAGAGTACAACAAGAAGTTGAACGCCTTGCAAGGGAACAAAGTATTTCTGTGGGGAGGGGATACTACACAGACTTTTCACAGGATCAAATAATTTCAAGTTACTTGAAGTTGTTTGAAGAGAAAAGTTGAGATCAAATTATCTTTTATAAAAATGTTAATTTTTATAATAAAATTTGCCAAGTTATTCTCACCAGGAAAAATTACTTCCCAATGAACAATGTTCTGTATATAGGACTTAAAAAGATTGGTGAACCTAACCGCATTGATGGAAACGAGAAAAATCTTTGTTATTCATTAGTCTATTAAATTAATGATGATGACCACGGCGACGTCACAACTAATATATTAAGCATATTCTGACATTTTCTGCCTGTGATCTGAATATTTCAATCAACGTCATCCGATTTTTTTTCCCTATTTCAATCAAACGACAATTAGGTGATTGTATGTTTTCTGTAATTTGTAAAATAGTCTGCATCAGCTACATTTTTCTGCTTTGTATTGCCTCATTGCTGTTTCAGTAATGGTTTGTGGTTAATAAGGTAATTAAGGTGTGACAGTATAA
Organism: Mucuna pruriens; assembly: GCA_025330945.1. Classification (NCBI taxonomy): domain Eukaryota; kingdom Viridiplantae; phylum Streptophyta; class Magnoliopsida; order Fabales; family Fabaceae; genus Mucuna; species Mucuna pruriens. The sequence continues at coordinate 1,109,150 of JAENHJ010000042.1, read as the reverse complement.
GTGGTTGTAATATATAGAAACAAGAGCTCTCTGAAGAAGAACAGAACACGCTCAACATAAATATTGATCGTAATTCTTTTTTCTAACTCATTCATATCAAGATGAGTTTCCGTAACAGTAAATGATTTCCACAAAATAAGGGCCACCATACATTTTTACACAAAGAACCTATATTATATAAAATATCTGAATTAAATTGTTGGGAGTAATTAGAAGACAAATATAAAATATTTTTTGGTTTGCAGCAGGACAAATCACAAATCTATCACAGGTAACATTATATACTTAATTATTACCATTTCCCTAATGAAACATTATTAGCAGTTAGCCTAGTTTAAAAGTCCAAAAACACCAATACAATAGTACACTTTTGGAACTCACTTAAACCAAGTTAAAACTCTTTTACTGTCTGCTTTTAAAAGCTAAAGGAGTATCTTGGTATATCAACACACTAGAAAGTTCTAGGTATTTGATGTAGGACTCTTGCTTCTGATATATCTCAAGCTACAACAGTTACTGTTGTGTATATTTCAGAGTGAGTTACATGTGATGATGAAGAATAAAGAACGAGTAGCAGAGTTTACAGGGGATGCACTCATTCTCCAGCATGCTAAGGTTGCATTTCTTGTGTGTGATATCTGCCACTTTTAAGATTGCAGTTGTCAGTCTTGTACTGAGTTTACAAGGAATGCAAAAACTTCAGTCCGAGCTTGTACTCGTAGGTGCTGATTTCAATTACTTCTCTCTTCTTTTGGACTGAATCACCAGTCCTATATAAGCTTTCAATTGAGGAAAAAATTAGTAGTCTAAACCAATCTTCGTATGAAACGTAATAAACACATAATAAAGTTGTATTAACTTTTTTCATATATTAAAAAATTACATATCGTATATAAATTGATCAGAATATAATAGACATTTGGTAGTCACATGCTATATAATAATTTATCCGGTTAGTTTAGTTTTTCATAACATGTCTTACTTGATGAGTGATAGATGACTGTCAACACTTTTATTGAAAAATCGCAAAAAGAAAATATGTCAAATTGATACGTTATGTTAACCATGGATGAGCCCCGGTTCTGAAGTTGTTTTCAATAGCAGAGGAATTTCTTACATCCTATCCTATGATTTTCTAAAATGATCTAAAAGAGTGTAAATACTCTTTTGTTTTTTTTGTTACAATTATAACAAAAATATGGGAAAAGACTAAGTATATACGTTTTTGTTTTAAGTTAATTTAGGAGAAAATTTATTTATTTTTTAAAAAGTTTATAAAAAAAGCATGAAAGATTTTAAAATGGACTAATTTAAACAATCAATTACGTCTTAGTCTTTATAAAAAAAAATTATAAATATTAGTCCCATACAGTTTTATGTAGCAAATTATTACTATTAGAAAATTTTATAGCGATTTTACTCCTTTATAAAAGTTAGCAATAGAAATTAAAACTCAATTTTTATTCATGTGTAAGAACTATACATATAACTTTCTCGAGTAAGAATTAAATTTAAAATGATGAAAACTACAAGAACATGTGAATTATTTAAAAATAATTGTTTTTATCGTTTCTCTAAAAGAACTAAAAAAATGGTTGTTTAGTTCTAGTATTTTTTACTCCCTCTCCTAGGAACGAAACAATCTCAGTAGAAAAAAAATGGACATAAATTTTGGAAAGAATTGGAAGCTTTAATTCCTCAGAGCATGTGGAACTGCTTTGAACCTTGAAGTGGAAATACAAATGCATCTCAGTACGTACAACACAAGGTAGTAACTTTCATTACTATGTTTGTACATAATTTGGTAAACTACCCTTGGAGTGCATTTGATTTCAAACCAGAAAAACCTTGAATCATTAACTAGGCTGCATTTCCATGTTCACCCACTGACTTAGCTATGGCAATTGTGCGTGGTCCCGTGGAACACACACTTGACACTATCTCCATGCTGTCCGTCATGCATGGTTGTCATGCTATCGACATGCTTTCACATTCACGTTGCATTTAAAGTTTAAATTCTCATCCACATGGTTAAAGCTGTACCACTTGTCATTGCCAGTATGGTCAAGGGAACAGAATTAGGGTAATAGTTGCATCAAAGTCAAATATTCCAGCAAAAATCCTCACTTTCCAGACAAAGATGCATGCATAAGGGATCATTTGTTTTAATTCATGTGAATCAAGTCAATATTGTGAATTATGCAATGAAGCGCGCGTGCATGCCACAAGGTTTTATTTTTGGATCTGTAATTCATTAGTATATTATAAATTTAGTGAATTCTACTCGAGTAAATTAAGAAATAAAGTTTCACTGCATTATTCATATACAAGTTATTCATATACAAGTTTACGTAATAATAAGAATTAATGGTAGAAATATTTAATATCATTAAGATGGTTTGAATGATATTAAATTTGAAATCTTTATTTGTATAAGAGTATAAGTTCTATAAATAGAAAAACCATAATAATAAAAAAATTTATTAAAAGTAATTAGTCAAATTTTCTTTAAATATTAGTCATCAACCTCCAATAATTATGAAAATATTCGTTAAAATTTTATTAGTTTAGTACACTTAAAACAGGTGCACAAAGTCCCTACATAACTAAATAATATATACAAATAAACACAATATTTATCTGATAAATATTAATAATATATATGTTAACACTTTATTAGTTCAATTGATTTAATTAAATCAATTAACTTTTATGTGCTAAATGTTTGTTCATTTTAAAGTTTGATAGAATTAATTTTGAATCATAAAAATTAAGATATCTATACAAATTAACATTAGAGTGTAATAGAAAAAGTGTTTTAGAGAGTGGATTAATAGCAACTTATCTCATTGTTGTTACACACAAAAATAAAAAATAATTTATTAAATGCCTAGAACCAAATTTATCCATATAAAGAGATATTAAAAATATATTTAAATCTAGATTTTATAACTTATCTAAGTTTATTTTGTTAATAATTGCTTTAAGGAATTAAAATTAATTTTTTATTAAAAGTATAACATTTAATTTTATCAATGTATCTCTATCAAAATTATCGTGTGATCAATTAGCATGGATTATTCCTATTTAATGTATTCAGTTCTCCGAGAGAAAAATGTATCTATACCATAATTTTTAACAAAAAAAAATATTTATTAATTTTTTAACCATCATCAGTAAAATATATGTTTAGCAAAACCTTATGTAAATTAAGTCAATAAATGTGTCCTACATTAGTATTATTAATTAAATTTAAATTGTTATGTAAATATGTGCTAAATAATTATTTTATTAAAAAATAATATATAAATTATTATTAACTAAACATATTTCCACACATGTAAGTGGACATGAATTGAAATTAAATATGTATTTAATTTAACTTATTTTTAAAAAATAATTTCTTTTTTATAACTTTTTAAAAGATAGAGGTAAATTATTATTTTTCAAAATTTAATCATTCTTAAACAAGAAATAAAATGGGAGTCAGGACCACATTTAAATTTAAAATTGTAAGCATTTCGTTCGACCTTAATCTGTCTTTGATGAAAAAAAAAATTGTTTGTCCAAATCCAAGTTTTTTCTTGATTTCTAAAAAGAATAAATATATATAATTACTAAAAAAATAAATGAATTGTTTTAATAATTAAAGAATATATAAGTGAAGTAATATTAAAAAAAATGTGAAGCAGTTATCCGAACTTAATAAAATCCATCGAAAATGTTGTTGAATTTAAAGTTTTTATCCTCTCTTCTTAAATATCGATTTTAAACTCATGCAAGAATAAAGATAGAAAAAGCCAAATTAATCCTCCAACACAATCCCCATTAGCATGGCTAATAGTTGAAGGATGCATTTCTTCTCTTCCGACTCTCACTCTCCTTTTTGCATTAAATTCAACTTCATATCTATCCTATTAAATATGGGGTAGTCAGACACAGTTACATATATGCCTTAAAGATGGGATCATGTGAACCACAAGTATGCATCTACAGAACCACCACTGTAGTTGTGTAGCCTTTTTTGGAGAGATTTTTCCTCTCTGCAACATTTCGGCCAGTGCTATAGTACAGCTGCTACACCTCTTTGCTTCATTTATATTTTTTGTCATCACCATTTTCATAAAAGAATAATGAAATTTGTATGTCAAAATTCTCATATTATTTTTATATTTTACATTTTCAAGAAGAAAAAAAAATGTTATTTAATCTCTTATTTTTACTTTTCTAAATCGAATCTCTTTATTCTTTTATTTTTTCTTGAATCATTCAATAAAAATAAATAAACATTTTATAAAAGTCAAAACAAAAAGATTGAATGAAAGAACCATGTAAATTTTAAAGCAACAAAAGATTAATTAAACTCTTTTTTTCTTGAATGGAAGAAAAAAAAAATAAGAATCTATTATTTTACTAAGTTAAAAAATAAAATAAAAATATTTGTTTTTTAATTTAAATTTAAACATTTTTCTGCTGACATCTTTTGTTACCAAACAAGGTAAAAGGTGAATAAAATAATCTGGATAGTGATGAACTAAGAGTGTGAAGCTTATGCCAGTTGTAAATTGCAGTGAGCGTACGGTCTCACAAAAGCAGAACAAGTATACACAGTGCACTGCTGAACAGAACATGCCTTGTTCAGTTCTAAATGGGTGTATTGACTCCACTTCTGCTCCCACGGCCTTTTCTTAATGATCTTTTTCACATACCTCAAATCTTATATAGTTGAATATAAATCTCAAAATATATAGTTGCACATAATTCCTTCAAACCGAGATCAAAACTTAGCAATAATAAAGAGATTATTATTTAAAATATTCGGAAGTGAATCCCTCTAATAAATTAGACATGGCGAGAGTAACTAAGTTATCTGAACATACAGAAATCACGAGAGAGTTGTAATTAAGTTCTAACTTGGAAAAAAGAGGGAAACTAATTAGGGAGATAATATAACAAAAAAGAATACATAATAGGATCAAGTTGGAAGTTAGAATGAGTATATAATGATAATGATGATGCTGGAAGAGTTAGCACCATAAGGAATATTAGTGTTGGTAAGAACGAAGAACTGCTCCACAGAAAGTGCAAACAATGGCTCTCCAGGATTTCCAGTAAAAGGGGACACAACAGAACCTGGTGGCGGTCTTCATGTCGGCCACGCTAGCTCCGCCGCCGCACCGGGAGCAAATCCCCGCCGCCGGCTTGCTCCGCTGCACCTCCCGCCGTTGATCGACAAGAAAACAGAAGCATACCATGTTGTTGTTGGCGGTGAAGTGAAATTAAAATGAATACTTGATTGGTTGAATTGAGGTATTATAGGGAAGCTAGGTAGGAGTGTGTTTTGGGGATGGTTAAAGTTCGATCATGTTTGAGATCTGTGGCCGTTGAGATGGATAGTTGCTCGATGTTTAGTGAAGCACAATGTTTGCTTAGGAAGACGTCATGGTAATAAATGAAAAGGTGCATTGCTTGCTGGATGCTGGATGCTGGGGTATTGGTGGCAGTTGGTAGGTCCTTCTTCATTTCCTTTCAATTCCCCATTTGTCTTTCCCTCTCCCACCTCTATTATATCTATACCCTGCATTTTCAATGCTTTAATTTTATCTTTTCAATTTTATTTTACTCAAAATTTTTATTGCACTCAATTTTGTTTTATACTTCATCTCATACAAAGTTATTTTACCATGTTCAATGATCTCAATTTTAAAATTTAAATATATAATTGTATATTTATTAAAAAATATTTATAATATTTTGATATAAAAAATAAGTATAGTTTGTAACCATAAAAAAATATTTTTTGTTTATTTTTAATTTTGATATGACTAGATATTTTATTTACATAACATTTTTTTTCTTACCCTTTTCTAACTACAACCATACTTCAATCATTTGTTAGAGTATGAGCCGTAGAATTTGGATTTTCTAATGTCATGGTGAATACAACAAGAATCTCTTTTTTTTCCCACATATTATAAGTTAATAAAATATAATACAAAATTGAACAGTGGACTGTGAATCCAAGCATATACTTATTTTTTAAATTTTATAATTTCATGCACAAACATGTGTACTCATAGTTAACTTTTTTTTTTTGGTAATAGTTAGGCAGCTAGCTAGTATTAATAACAAAAGAATTTTATTTATTTTTTAGATATCATTACACAAACTTCTATCCTGGTAAGAAGTAAATGGGATGGTTGAACTTGAAACTTTTATGGGTCCATTGACTAAACTACTTAATGATGGTTTTCCTTAAATTTTTAAAGAGCGTATTTAATAAGTTGTTTAATTATGTATAGATAATTTATTTTATTTCTTTAAATTAGTTTATATATGTCACTTTAATTTTAAATTTTTCTATTTAATATTTTATATTCTTTCTCTTATATATACCTGTACAAAGAATAAGTAAACTATAAAAATTGATTATTTATATAACTAATTTTCTCTAATTTTAAACAATTTAAAAGTATATGTCACATATCAAAATTATTATTTTATTATTAAATAACATATAATATAATTAAACAACTCTTATTAAAAATATTTAAAAAACTATAATTGATGTGTATTGAACATCACTCTTACTTTTGTATATATATAAAAGACATCATTGTTATGTATATTAAGTTTACACAGCCTTTACAAAAAAATTGTACAGTTTTAAATTATGAAAAAAGTTCCACGTGTAAATATTAATCTACTAAGAGGTATGTAATGTAAATATAAAAATACAAATTATAAATTACAATAAGTAATAATGTTTCATAAATCACTTTTAATTATGAATATTATCATTTGTTATATTTTTTGGTTTAGGGTTTGGACAAAGAATCTTATTATAAACATAATAGTGAGATTATCTCTTGAATGAAAGGAGAAGATTATCTAAAATTCTTTCTAAATTGTCGATATTTTTTTATGTGTACCAAATTGAGATCTCTTGATATTATTAGTAAAATTTGTTTGAGATCAAAAGTTTACTTGTAATGCAATTTATAAATCTCAAGCTAAGCTACTCTGCATCACTGCCTATGCAAATTTCAATTGGCTACAATTTCTTCACAGGCCAATTTGCGATTAAAAAATAAAAAAGTTGGAAGTCACATTGTACGCCCGATGAACAGTGAACGATTTTTAAGATCAGCTGAAATCTGGCCCACTTAATAAATACAGGGCAGTATCTACTGTTTTCATTGGTGCAAAAATATTTGTTGATATATAATCTGTAAATATTTTTTAAAATATTTATAGACACTTGAGAACTACTCTAATTGTTATGAATTTTTTTAAAACTCGATTTATTTCAATTTTTATGAATAAAAGTGGATAAATAAGTACATTTTTTGCCTTAATTATAAAAAATAATTATTTTTAAGTGTATTAATTGTTAAAAATACTTTTTAATTTATTATAAAATTTACTAATGAGATATTTATTTATTTTCTATATAAATAAATATATTCATTACTTCTTTAATATAAATCACATCTATTAATAAAATAATTTAAATTATGAATAACATTATAAAATATAGTTATCACCTAAATTATTTAATATTATAAATATTTTTAAAATAAAATTTAAATTTATAATATTATTAATTAAAATTAACTAACTTAACTATTTTTATTCATCGGGATAAATTATTTATGTTTCTTATATAGAAAAACTGTAGTAACATTTTATTATAATTGTTTTCCTATAATGAAGAATAACAATATTTTTACATCTTTTTATGTACGCTTGTCTTTTTATATATGGAAAAGTAAATGATATTTATTGTCTTTAATTTATATTAAAAATATGCATTCTCCTTGATTTATTAATGTAAGTACTAATTGATTTTATTTTAATATAATTTTTTTAGAAATTTTCTTTTATTGTAATTGCCATGCAACATTAATGATTAGTTTTGGGTATTTATTATGATCAATTTTTCAATTTTGGAAAATAAAATTTTACATCAAATTTCATAATCAATAATAGAGATATTTAAATTTTTATTCTACATTTTAAAATATCAAAATCAATAAAAAAAAGTTAAAATTAGTTATTAGTGACATTAAAAATTATAAAAATATATAAAGTATTACTAGTAGACATGTTTATAATTGTTGATAATTATTAAGAGATTTTTTATCTTAAAAAATATTAAAACATAATAACTCATTTAAAAAATGCATTTCTTTTTTTAAAAAAATGTAATTTAAATATTTTTTAAGAAATAAATATGATTTTTTTTTTAAAAGAAAGAAAGAATAATTACACTTGTTTTGGGCTATTGTCAAACCCCATCTATCCGTATGGTCAAATAAAGTAAGGAGTTTTTTTTTTTAGTTCTTTTTACTTATATACATTTCCTTCACATTTTTAGTAATTTTCCCTCGAAAAAATTCATTTTCTAAAAATTATTTTTTTAAAACATATTTTTCATTATAGGTAAATGTTTTAAAAATTAATTTTTGAACATGAGGATGCATCAATTCCAAACATCATGGGATAGAATGCAATAAGTGAAGATTTGGAAATAAAATTTCTAAAAGTAACATTCACTTAGATTCTAAGTCAGATGACTGTAAAAAATTTAACATCATTCTAATTAAATTGACAAAAGGACAAATATGTTGTAACAAAGATAATTTAAGGGATCATTTTAGCTTATTATTATTTATAATCTTTCAATTTTATAAAAAAAATACATGACGAGGTTTCTTTGCTAATTTAAAAATATAAATATAAATATTTTCTTATTCAATGTTTTAAAATTTACAAAATAAAATAATAAATACAGTAAAATATTTTTATAATTATTATTTATATTATATTTATTATATTATTATTAATAATTAAAATTTTATATTATTAATATTAATTATTACATGTTAAAATTAAAAAACTTAAGAAAAACTAATGACGCCTGATGGGTAGGTGTCTATTTTAATAAAAAGAAAAGGTAAAAAAATTATTAGTTAATTTTGAAAGTTACAAAATTAAAATAACAATATACTAAAAATATATAATTATTATTTATATAATATTTGTTATTACTAATATTAATATTTAAATGTTTATTTATTATTATTATGTTATATTATTAAAATTATTATATTGCTAATATTAGTCATTATTTGTAACAAATATAAAAAACAAAAGCGATGCTAAATGCATAAACATATACAGTATAAATTTTTGAAAATAAAAATATAAGAAAAAAATATTCTTAATTAAATTTAATAAAAAATAAACTGACAATTCTCCTACTCTAATGTTCTCAAATTAAATTAAAGTTTACCATAAGTAACTTAAATCCCTTTTGAAATAATAGAAAAAGTTAGATAATACAATAAATTACCATTCACTGAGAGGAATTGAAATGTAAAAGGATCATCTCCCCACTGGTTCAAAAAATGCAGAACATGAAAAAAAAATAAAAAAATAAAAACATAAAGAAGTTATTTAAGAGAGAATGGCAGATGTTAAATGATTGTAGGGGAAACAACTTTTGAAAGAGGGAAAATAATTTTATTTTATTTTAACGCAGAAAGCTACTTCCATTAGTACGTTCACAAATTTTAAAAAATGAGACTTGGACTAGGTCGTTCGAGGTCGAATGAAGGATGAAAATGTTAATCTAAACAAATTTTAAATTTATTTTTTTAGAAAATATTTTAGAGTAAAGTAGACTTATAAAATTTTATTTTTTATATAAAGTTAAAAATAAACAATAATAAATAAAGAAATGGGGGATTTAATTAGACAGTTGAATTAAAAAATTAATAATTAAAATAACTAGCAAAACAAAGAATTAATTAAAATTCAATAAGATGTAATCTCCGCTTTAGTTTGTAATATGATCGGTTTAAAAATACAATTTTCTTTTTTTAAACAAATTAGTTATAGTTGTTAATAAATTTTAATAACCACTTCCTCCTCAACTATATATCAGCTGGAAATTCACCGAAACCATAACTACGTGGCTAATAATTTGTTGTGTTTTTCCAAGTCCTTTGACATCCTAATCTCTTTCATTCTGTATATAAAAAATGGTGCAAGAACAGCATAGCATAGGAACCATTACATGAAACATTGCAAAAGAGAAAAATACATACACAACTAGCCACCCTATAACCTTGTCACCATCCTCTCTTCCCACATCCATTTGTGCCACTTCCTTTCTGGGTTCTTCTTTGCTCCCCCACTCGCTTTCTCTGCATAATATCTCCTACAGTCTTCTTCTCCCTTTCACTGTCACATATTAACAAGGTATATATGGTACTTCTTAAGAATGAGGCTACTTAATAACATTATTGTTCTTGTTTTTAGTTATGAACCTTGTCTATTATTTTCTACATTTTCAAACTTCAAGTAAACTGTCAGAATGTTTTCTGGCTCTTATAATTGAGAATGTGCAATGTTTAGTAAGTAACATGTTTTTCTGGCTTTTATCATAGCCAGGTCATTATTTTTTCTTTTGTTTTCTTAATTGCTACATTATTCGAGGTACAAATCCGGGGTAAGAGAGGGAAAAACTGGCATGCATGGTTCAAAGATGACATAATGTACTGTTAGTGTGATTAAATATTTGTTGGTCCCCTAGTTTTCTTCTAATTTTTCAAATTTAAAAGCGATTATTTTCGTCTTTTAATTTAGAAATAATTTATTTTTAGTCCGACAAAAATAATCAAAAAGAAAATCTTAAGTGAGTATATTTTGTAATTGAGAAGATGTAAATAGTTCAGTTATAATGAGACAAAAAGGAAACTACAAGGTCTAATTTCTTGAAATTAACTAACATGGATATTTACGAATGTGTTCGAGTTAGAATTAACGCTATTATGTGCATGGAATATATTGTTGCTTCACCAAGTATCTGAAGATTTGATTATTTATTCTCTTCCATTGTTTGGATTCTATATACAATCCTTCCTGTGATTCCTTTTTCTCTGAACTTGCTGTCTGAGACTTTGAAACAGAATATATAATTAATGCTTAGGAGGCAAGGAATTAATTTTATCAAACTGTGTCTGCCCCTCTTGCTGCCCTAAACTTTTCCAAATGCAAATAGTAAGGAATGAAATATAGTTCCATTTGTGCATGAGTTTCCTTCCTCTGTCCATAAGAGACCAATAATGCTAAGAGAATAGAATCTATGAAGATCCTCATAAACCTTTGTAGGTGCAGTATTGAACACTAAGCAAAGCTCCCAAGCTTCGTGCATTTCTCCTACTTTCTCTTCTTTCTTTTTAACCTTTTGCCTTTACATTCATGAACTCCCTAAATTTTGTTGATTAAGATCTTGATTATTTGAAATGTTTATAACAATTTATTAAATGGGAAAAACCTTTGGCTGATTTGGATAGTAACTTGGAAGTTCATCTTGAGATTTACCAACTTTGTACATGGTGCATGCATGAAGATATTAAGCATCCTTTTGATCAGTTAGGTTCAGTGGTTGTGACTCAAATGCCTAAATCTTACTGTGCAGGGAAGATGATTCTTGAAGGATCAGTTGGCATTAAAGGCCACCAGCTCGAGACCATGCTTTCTTTCATGTCTCCTACTGCAGATATGCAAAATGACTTATTTGATAAACCAGTAAACACAAAAAGTATAGACACTTAACGATAATTTGTCAAGATCATTCAGTAACTTGTCCGAGAAGAACTTCTATTCACCATTGCCAGAGCCACAGAGTCAAAGAGATGAAGCTGCACTGAAGTTGCAGAAAGTTTACAAAAGTTTCCGAACTAGGAGGCAACTTGCAGATTGTGCAGTTCTTGCAGAGCAGAGATGGTTAGTTTCAATGCATGCACTTGGATGAACAAAATGTTGGAATTTAAGTAAAAAATTAAGTCAATTGAAAACAGCTAATCATCGTTTGTATGGAAACGTATATTTTCAGATTAAGGAGTCTTAGAAAGATCTTATAAAATAGTGTCAAATTAAGTAGAAAGAGAAAGGAGTAACATAGGTTTTTATGTCTCTTGTGCTTGTAGAATCTTCATCAAACATTAAGGTGTTAATAATATTATGTGTAGGTGGAAGGCTTTGGATTTTGCTGAACTAGAGGGCAGTTCTATATCATTTTTTGATATTGAGAAACCGGAGACTGCCCTTTCACGTTGGTATAGAGCTAGAAAAAGAGCAGCAAAGGTAGTTTCTTCTCATATGACTTGTATTGTACAATAATATGTTGATGTTGTGGGTTGAAGACTAGTAACTTTTTTGTTCTCTTTTTCCTTATGTTTAATAGGTCGGAAAGGGTCTATCTAAGGATAGGAAGGCTCGTAAACTTGCTTTGCAGCACTGGCTGGAGGCAGTAAGTCTCAAAGCTAAAGTGATACTCTTCAAATAAAATTGTTGGTTTCTCTAACTAGTTTTCAACTTGAACAGATTGACCCTCGGCATCGCTATGGTCATAATCTTCACTTTTACTATATCAAATGGCTCCAATCTGATAGCTATCAACCTTTCTTCTATTGGTAAGATTACAAGCAGAATAAAGAATTTTGTTTCTTTTATACCAATAGCCTCCAATCAAAGTAATGAATATTTATCAATCTACAAGTGTAGGCTTGATATAGGGGAAGGCAGGGAAGTCAGTCTTGAGAGATGTCTTAGATCAAAGCTTCAGCAACAATGCATCAAGTATCTTGGTCCAGTGAGTTCTTTTTCCTTTTAATATTATCACTTTTTCTTTCATTCAAATGGATCAATCTAATGCTAAAGAGAATGAATGGTCAAACAATAACTGAGAGCAGGCAATAATTCAAAAAGAAATTAATGAAAAACCCAGAGCTATTAGAAAGCTTAACTGTCAAGCAACATGTAAAAATTCTTTTTAAGAGCTGTATCTTTTGCAGGTGGAAAGAAAGGCTTACGAAGTAGTTATTGAGAATGGGAGGCTCTTCTACAAAGAAAGTGGGAAACCTGTTGAAACAACAGGAGATGCTAAGTGGATTTTTGTTCTTAGCACAACCAAGACTCTTTATGTTGGGCAGAAAAAAAAGGGCACATTTCAACATTCAAGCTTCCTGTCAGGTGGAGCTACATTATCTGCTGGTGAATTACTGGTAGAGGATGGTGTTCTTAAGGTATGAAGAGAAATAAACCAAGATTTTCATAATTTGCTTTCTGTTTTGCCATTGCTTGGCATATTAACAGTAGAATTTTTCAACTCCAAAGGCAGTTTGGCTTCACAGCGGGCATTATCTCCCAACAGAAGAAAACTTCCAAGAATTCATGTCATTCCTTAAGGAGAATAATGTGGATCTTACAGATGTCAAGGTGAAGGATGACTTTGCTACTTATAAGATACCATCTGTCAATCTAATGCAGACTTCCATTAATTATATCTAGAAAATGTTTTTTTTCTGGAATGCTAATTGTCATTTTCTTATATACAGAAAAATCTTGATGAAGAAGATGATACAGCCAAAATGATCCAAGATCTTCAATCTCAATGTGATGTTTCAGAATCCATGTTACCTTCAATTCCAAAGGTTGAAACAAAAAGTTCCAGCGCATTAGCCAGAGAGCTAGCTGACTTGAGAAATGAGGATTCTAATAATGCTGATTCAAACTCTGATCCACCCTTGTCAAGATTGTCCCAACAACTAGGATCAAAATTATCTAGACTTGAAATACCAAAGAGAGGCAATGTATCAGACATTTTGGAATGGCAAGAACATCCTCCAGAGTGCCAATTCTATTCTCCAGATGAGGAATCAGACTGTGGTTATGAGACAGCACAAGAATCATTTATTGATGATGAGGAAGATTTCATGGTTCCCAAATCAAACTTGTTTGTTAAGGACCAAGATAAAGAAGAAGAAAATCATATTCCAAAAGAAAAAATAACGAAGAGGATAGTTTCACACAAAGGAATGAAATCATATCAGTTGTCTCATCACTTGAGCATCAAATGGACAACAGGTGCTGGTGCTAGAATTGGTTTCATGGGAGAATACCCTCAAAAGCTTCAGTTCTTAGTTCTGGAGCAGCAAAATTTATCTCCAAGGACAAGAACAGCAGCTCCATCACCCCAGATCCCACCATTGTCTCGCCTCAGTCCACATGTTGCTTTTCCAATTCCTTCAGCTGATTCTCAAACCCTTTAAATGCCTTTTTTTTTGTGTGAGAGTATCCCTTGGCTGAGAATCGAGGATTAATCTCTCATTATACTAAAATTTATTTAAGAGACTAACCTTGCCCAACAAATGTTTTTTTTATACACAGAGAACTGAGAATCAAACTCCTAACTACATGCTCAACAGACAAGATTATGTGTCCATGTCACACCTTTTTAAATGCCTGAAGCATTAGGAACTAGTATATGATTATGAACTAACAGTACATATGATTAAGGAATCTTACTTGTGTTGGGATCCTTGGGGTAGAGTAAACGAAATAGGATTTTCTTTTTGATGCTATACTTTTCTTTTGATGTCATTCTTTATACCAATATAGTTTTTGTAGGTCTTATGGTGAATGAGGGAACAAAAGAACTTTGCATGTTCTAGTTCCAAGTGTGAAGAGAGAATCTGATCAAGTTATTTTATCTCCAATCTAGATTGAAACAATATCATATTTCAAATCATTAATATATGTATCATAGTTATTCATCAAATTTTCTGTGGGGATTGCTGACTCCCTTTGTGCCACCTTGAAATGTTGTAATCGTAATATAATGAGTGGAAAGCAGACAAGATAAGTATTAATAAATTCGATCCTGAGTATTACATAAAATTAAATCAAACTAATCCAGATAATTAAATTTGGTTAATTTTGAAAGTTCCAAATTTTGATTTTAAAGACAATAAAATTATCTACTAGTTTCCTTTTTCTCTAGGAACTTTTTGCTTCATTTCTGTTTTACTAATACCAGTGTATGCTGCTTATTAGTGTAGGTTGCTATTGAAAGATACAAAACAATGAGAGGCTATAGTCCGAAGATGGGTTTTTGTTGGCCAAGACACTTGTTATGTAGGCCTCGAATGGAGTAGTTCAAAATGTAAGAAGGAAATTAAATTACATCTACTTATTCCCTTGTCCTTCTGTATTTGGAGATGCAGGGGATCGAACCCTGTACCTCTCGCATGCAAAGCGAGCGCTCTACCATTTGAGCTACATCCCCTATGTAATAAATAATAAAAAGAAACAATATCAAACAAATTTACCCCATTGTGTAATCAAAAATGTTGGAGATGCAGAAATGTTGGAGATGCAGGGGATCGAACCCTGTACCTCTCGCATGCAAAGCGAGCGCTCTACCATTTGAGCTACATCCCCAATTGATATTAAATATTAAAGTAGTATATTAAATAAATAATGTTCGTGCATAGACTAAGGCTCAAAGCTAAGTGAAACGGTGCTTTATTACATGTCAGGTACACATTTTTTGTAAGATCAGCATCACATTGTAAATGTGAACAAAATATATATATATATACATGAATAGCATTATTGTTGAATGAGTAAGCAACAAAATCGAATGCAAATTTTCAATTACTTCTAAATATCTTATCATGATTTGCATATGTTTCATTTTTCTAAGTGTACATTAATTTTATTGTTAATGGTTTCCTTCCTGTTTACAATATTTAAGTTATGTTATAAGGTAGAGTAAAAAATATAACATCACTAAATTTTTTATTATTTTCTTAATTTTAGGCATGTAGCAAATTGAGAAACATTGGATTGTAAAAAGTATTTTCTGTTTTTATATTTTTTATTTGAAAATTTAGAAAATATTTGTTTTAATTTCTTATTTTTTATTTTAAAAAATAAAAATATTTTAAAATATGTTTGGTTTGATATTTTTGATAATAAGTTCATGAAATTTTTTATAAAATTAAAAAATAAATTATGAATAATAAAATATTTATATTTTTATTAAATAATAACTTATGATTAAAATTTATCATTATACTAATAAATATAAAATATAAAGAATACCATTGGTCAATTATAACTATACTAATGAAGACAATCTATTAAATAAAAAGTTAATAAAGACTTCATTTATAATATATAAGTTATAATATATGAGAGAGATTTACATATTTAAAAAATAATTATAAAATGTTACTTCTATCCTCAACTATAAAATGTTATACGCTTATATCTATTTCTCTTAGGTGCTCTTTTTTAAGTTGTAATACTTTTACTATATTGTGTAAATAGATGTGATACAAGGGGTAGGGTGAATAGACAATGGACAATAGCATGAAGTGAGGGGTAACCAAACAGTGACTTCAACTTTGCAAATTTTTTCAAAATTTAACTCGGGAATGTGTTTTTTTCTTTTTTAAAAAAAAATTATTAACAAAGGCAATTTGATTGCTTTTCATGGCTATGGTCACTTGTCTTGACTATTGTCACTTGTTTGGTATGAAATTAAACACATGGATAGACAACCGGTATTATGTCTTACTATTTTTAATTATTCTCGTCTTGGACTTGACCTGTCCATTTTTCAATTCAAATCATATTTTTGGTTTTTTTTTTTTAAGAAAAAAAAGCATAAAAATAATTAGTGATAATCTTTTACTTTGCTCATTTGTGGTGTCACTAACATAGACTAATTTTTATCTGACATTTAAATTTAACACTCACTTGAGACTAATCTTCTATCCGTGGAATGCACAAAATTATTTATGTGAAATGTAAATTATAGTAAGAATAAGTCTATATATTATTAATATAAAATATTTTACTCAAAATATATATAAATTGAATTTCTAATAGTTATATAAATATTTTCAAAGTAACATTTGTAATTAATATCTTTTAATGATTTTAAAGAATATTTTTTAAAATATTTTATATTTATTTAAACATTTCATTGTTTAAATACACCACTTTCAATTGAGTAAAAATATATTTATTTTATTTTTTAGTTGAAAATTTTTAATTTTTATATATAAAATATAATTTTTATTTTTTTTAAAATAATTTAATTCCAGCTTAATAACATAGATGTTAACTTAGTTTCAGGTAAATTATTCATCACTGAATTAAGGGTAAATTTTTTTGCTTGTTTTCATAAAAAAAAATAAAAATCCCATGAATTATATTTTTGCATGTATAATTTTTATATTGACAAATTTACATACAAATATCGATGTATTAAGGAAAAATTAAAAATTTTCAAATAAAAAGTCAATAATTTAATTAAGTGAGAAGATAATAAATTAGAAATGAATAACAATTTGCCTAAAAAATTTTAGGCCATAAAATGTATTCGGAGATGGTAATAACAAAGATATAATTATATTTTTATTTTTTTATCACCTAACTATATATAAACTAATTAAGTAAATATTTGAATTTGTTTGCATAAAAAAATTTTATAAATTATTTGGGTGAGAAAAATAAAAAAATAAATTATATTCATTTTTTTACAAAAAATATAAATATAATTTATTTATTTATTTATTTATTTTGAGTCAACTAATTTTTTTGAAAATTTTTATGAAAAAAATTAAATATTATAACAATTAGAACAATGAATATAAAAAATTATATTCATATTTAAATCATTACAACAATGGATTACATAAAGATATAAAAAAAATAAAATAAAATATAATTTTTATAATAATCGAGGTGTTAATGTGTTTTTGTGCAAAATGTTCATATTGCATGTATGTTTTAGAGTTCAAATCTTAAATTTTAAATACCTTATAAAACATTAAATTTAATTATTTTTATAATTTAATTAAATTTAAATTCATTATTTTAAAGAAAATTCAAATTTAATTAAATATAATACTTAATAAATTAGTTAAGTGACAAAGATATTAAAAATTAAAAAATATATATATTAAAATTAAAATATAAATAATTAAAAAAAATTGAATTATTAGAGTATAGTTGCTTCTTATATAAATTTTTAAATTGAATACTAAACAATAATATTTTCCTTCTTTTATGTTAATTTTTTAAAATTAGTAGCAATATCGTCAGAAAACAAATCTCAAACCATGTACTCGGCAATTAATACAAAAGAGAAACAAAATATATACAATTACTTTCTATATATATATATAACTATAATACTTGGGATTCGGATTTTTAGATGGTCTAATGCTGGTTCTTAAAGACAAACTATTGAGTTAATATATATAAAAAGATAATACCTAGGGTGTGAATTTCTTGTTTGGACTATCTCATTCTTTATGTCTTGAAAGACAAACTATTAATTAAGCTATACAATATATACAGAGATGATTGGCAATTAAAAATAATATTCTGGATAAGCTTCAAAATGTGAATCTCTTGTATGATAGATCTTATGGAAGTTACTTGTCTATTAAAAATTAAGTCAAATGTATATAAATTGTTGAGAATTAAATATGAAACTTTCTAAAGATTTTGTTGTTTTTATTTAAAAAAAATTATTTGTTTTTTATTAATTATAATGAATAATAAGAACTCTCAGCACAATAAATTTTTATTTATTTTATAGTCATTTCAATAGTTTAAAAATTACTGGTTTGTTTATAGATTTTTTATGCAACTAGTTTAAAAATTTATCTCATCTCGACAGCCATGAAAAATCTCCTCACAAGGTGTACAGCTTGACTCTCAGCCATTGAGATTCACTCTAAGTTTTCCCGAGACCGGGAAAAATCTACCCTACAATTGCTAAAGGTGAACATCTTTCAAAATATATCATTTGAAAGCATAGGTACCATGAGAAGTTACGTTAGGTGTCACCATAGGAAAGAATAAGTTTAGGAAAGGGACCAAGAACTACTCAAAGCTCATGACTTGCGTTGAGAAGCCACGGTCATGGAAACTAGCCTTTAGTGTAAGTCCAAGTGGCTAATAAAACAAAATCTATTTGAAATTTAAAATTTTTCATGATTAATAAAAGAATAAATGAGGTGCCAACAAAAATATCAATAGCATGCTTTATCGCTTATATTGCATGTGTAATTGGCCAACCAAAGCATTTTAATTAAAGGAGATAAATAATTATTTAAACATTAATATCAAGAAAAGATTTTGTAAGATATGCATAAATTTTATTAACCCACGAATTAAAAGTCAACACTTTCGAAATATACTCTAATTAAATTTATAATCAATATGAATCCATGTAACATAATAGGAAAGGGTTTGATTTGAGGTCAAAGGTAGAGAATTCATGTTGCAACTTGAGTCAGGTTTGTTTGTTCCCCTAGTTCATTAGATTTACTACGAATAGAACATACTAATGCATTACATAACATATATGTTTTTGTATTTGTTACATATCATGACCTTTGAGAATGTGCAACAAATCTAAACTAAACTACTCTATGACACTCTTTACTATATGATCTAATTACCAATGTTTATTCATTCTTTAAAAAAAAATATTACTTTTTGAAACTTCATACAACTCAGTGGTAATAATTAAAATTTTGTATCATTAATATTTTAATCAAAAGGTAAAAGATTTATATCTCAACGTCCATTTAGATTTCAAATGTAAAAGTCACTTAACATAAACTACTTGAAATATAAACATCCTACTTGCACTTTGAAAGCACTTAGAGATATGTTCATCACCAATATAACAATCCTATCAAAGCTAACAAAACTCGAGAATAAAGCAACATAAAATAAAATAAAATAACGACATAAAAGCATCACTCATCGTCTTGTATATATTCGTCTCCACTTACAAGTGGTGTTCAGTCCAAACAAGATGACAAAAAAGGAGTTAGCACACATTTCACTACTATTAGGGTAACCTCGACAAGATTGGATAGCGTACACATAACGACAAATAAAATATAGCACAAACATCTATAATAATTATTATGTATACATTCTACACACTACTTCATATGTACGTGAGACCAACTATACTCAAAAAAATAGGTTAGGGATAACACTACTATACTCCTTATTTTGAGTTAGTCATACCACACTAACATCATGTCTTCTACTAACATGTCATGATCTACTTAGTTTGTCACAAACAACAACCACTAAAATCAAGTAATTATAACAATTAACTATACAATTTCATACGAAAATCACATCAAGAGAATAACACTAACTCTTGAGGTTTAATTACTCTTCAAGTACCGTAAAGAATCATACAAAAACACGTATACAAAAAAGGTCTTAAAGAGAACTCCACTATCTATCTCATATAAAAAAAATACTTAAAATAGTGAGATAATCTTACTCCCTTACCTCATACAAAAAATGTAGTAGAAAACTATCTTCACGACTCTCCTCTTTAATTATCCTTTAATGCTGATGGACAAGAATTACATAAGCTTTTTACTTAATAAGGCAAGATGCACAACGACAAAATCATTTTATCTATTTTAACTAATTAAAAACCCATTTTTAAAAATCATACATAATTTCTAAATAAAATACTATTTAATTAATTACATATATAAAATCATTTAAATCGCTTATTAACATATAATAATATTAAAACATTATATTTATATTCAATAATAAATATTAGAAAAAACCAAGGTATTACATCTCCAAAACCATACAAACTGGTTAAAAAATCAATCTGTTTGGAGAAAAATTCAAACTAACCCCTTTTTAAAAAATAGTTTTGTTAACCAAAGTATTTTTAAAACGGTAATTTGTTCCGGTTCAATTTAAAAAAAAAACTAAACCATACATAAGTAAAAAACTACAACTTAACTAAATTGATATAAATAAATTTGAATTATTTTATAAAAATAAGTTCAAACCACTTTTTTAAAACAATTTAGTTCAACCCAATTAAAAAAAAAATTCCCAGGGACATTCTGTCAATAATTTTCACATTCAAGTTATTGGATAAAAAAAATGTTTCGATCAATGTAGGACAATTTACTTATACCAAAAACTCGTTTTCATGTAACAACAATGATAATATCACACGAAGCAGTAGTCAAACTAAAAAATATAATAAAATGTTATGTTGAAACAATATTATGATAGTGTAGAAAATCATCATAATAAAATACCATCACAACATCTATAAAGATAAAATGAAAATAATATAAAATATACATTCAAATAAAAAAAAGGAATATTAAGAAAATAAAGAGAGTAAAAGTCTCACTCTTCATTTATATATTTTAGTCTATAATATAAAAATACTTTTATAATATAAGAGCATATAATTGATGTTATTTTTTATTTTAATAATTTATTTGTATTAATTTAATTATAAGATAATAATGATATTACCTAAAAAATAAATCTGAACTCTTCTTATGCGCCGTGTCTATAGTTGTATACACAATTTTCATGATGTATTATTTCTAATGTTTTCTTAACGATTTTTTATCATATAATTATCCTTAATTATTTTTATTATAATATTTGATAATAAATATTTTAATTATATATTTAAAATATTATGATTCACATCTAAATTCAAAATATTTAATATCTATTGTTAAAATCATCGTAAAAAGCTTTACAAATATTTCTATTGCGTCGTTATTAAAATAATTATTTTAATTTTATTTTATAACTAATTAACATATTAACATGTTTAAAAATAAAATAAAAAACATTTTTATTTATAAATTATAAATTAATAAGAATATAAACAGAAGTACTTAATTTTAAAGTAGCTTAATGGGTATAAATTTTATGCCAATTCGTGGGTATAAATTTCAGCAACTAGGGTTTTTAGTTGTCGTTCTGCTTTGCGAGATAGAGAAGAGAAAGCTGCCGCTATAACTAGCCTCCTCTATCCCTCTACTGATTTCAGGTATCGTCGCCGTCGTTTCATTTTCTCATTGAAAGTGTTGTTCTGCCACTGTACCCTTCAACACTCGATTCGTTCCATATCTACCCGAATCGTCTAGGGGTTTCAACACTCTGCTTCGTTCTGCATTTGTTCTGTTCCTCATTCTCTCTCTCTTTCCCTAATTCTATCTGTTCAATTGTTTATGCAGCCATGACTGATATCATCAACGAAGCCGGGGTTGTTCCAGATCCCACCCAGATTGACGTCAAGCTCTTTAACCGCTGGAGCTTCGACGATGTTCAGGTACAAATTTCAGTGATGATTTCCCCTCCTTTCCCACTTGTTTTAAAATAGTGTTATTCTATGAGTTCATTAGATTTGAATTATATAAAAGGGCAACACTGGACAATAAACGAAATCCAGTAGTTGTGAGTAAGAAAAACATTTTCTGTTTAGGGTTGAGCTACTTATTGATTAAATTGTATTATGAAAATTTACTTTTTTTAATTAATTGCGTTCATTGCATTCCTACCTTTCAGATGTGTTTTTCAGTATCAATATTTTGATTTTTGTTTTGTGGTGGTTTCAGGTTAACGACATTTCTCTGGCTGATTACGTTGGAGTGGTAGCATCGAAGCATGCCACATATGTTCCTCACACTGCTGGTAGGTACTCGGTCAAGCGATTCAGGAAGGCCCAGTGCCCCATAGTTGAGAGGCTCACCAACTCTCTCATGATGCACGGTAGAAACAATGGCAAGAAACTCATGGCTGTTAGGATCATCAAGCATGCCATGGAAATTATTCATTTGTTGACTGACCAGAACCCTATTCAGGTTATTGTTGATGCTGTCATCAACAGGTATGGTTTTCGTATTTATGGTTTATGTGTAGTTGATGATGATTGTGCCTTTTATAGATTGGTATAGTAGAAAGTTAAATAAGGTCGCTGATAAAGAAATTTTAAGGTTGATGTTTGTAAATTTGTCTTTAATTTCATATATTTGAACCTCGATTTGGAGTTTACATGGGAAGCTAATTGTCTGGCTTAATTTGGAGGATGGAATGATGATTGTTGATTTCCCTATTGGTTTGATTGCCTGAATGATGGCCTTTTGTATTAGCTCTATCTGACCATTCTCCTCGTCTTTCTCTGCTTTTTGTTTTTGTTATTAATAGTTAGATATTGTTGATTGAATGTGTTTCTTTTTGGAAAGAAAACCCCTTTGCAGAGGATGGTGTGTTAGAATATGTCAACTTTGGTGATAATTTTCTTAATAAAAGTGGGTAAGGTTTAGACCTTCAACAATGAGTTAATGACAGTTGGAGTTGGAGAATGACAAGATGATTGCTTGTTTCCCTATTGGCTTGATAGCCTGTATGATGGCACTTGTGTATTAGCTCTATCTGATCATTCTTCTTAATTACCTAACATAGAATTAGGGCTGGTTTGTTTTCACCCTGATCAATACCACATAATTTGGTAAAAAATGGTTAAACACTGGGTATACATTTGTTAGCTATTGTTGCTTATATATTTCATCTTAGCTTTTCACTTGCTCAGTGTACCATCATGTATTGAACTAAGTTTTATATTTTTCTTGAGTAATTTGTATATGGTTGACATATTTCACAAAGTATGTAATAAGAATGGTATTGTGTGTACTGATACTCTGAAAATAAACATTGGTCTTGATATGCCACTACAAATGGGCAATACTATGCCACTACAGAGCTGTAGCGATAATACTATTTACAGTTCTTGATATGCATTGTTATGAATTGAATGTCAGAGTACTTTAAAATTTCGGTAATTTATCTGATTTATTTGTGTTTCATTTGTTTAGTGGTCCCCGTGAAGATGCAACAAGAATTGGTTCTGCTGGAGTTGTAAGGAGACAGGCTGTGGATATCTCACCCCTTCGACGCGTTAATCAGGCTATCTATCTTCTAACAACTGGTGCACGTGAAGCTGCTTTCAGAAATATTAAGACAATTGCCGAATGCCTGGCTGATGAACTTATTAATGCGGCAAAAGGGTCATCCAACAGGTATACGTCTCTATTCTATCCGTGGAGAATACATTTTCTGATGTATTTTATGGTGTTTGGGATATACTGAAAAATATTCTTCCATTTCAGCTATGCTATCAAGAAAAAGGATGAAATTGAGAGAGTTGCCAAGGCCAATCGTTGAGCAGCTTGTGGAAGCATTATTGGCGATGTGGAAGATTTTGTTTCCGTCTATGTTCTTCATTTAATGATATTTCAATCTTTTGCTGTCATTAGTTACTTTTTAGCTTTTCGTCTGCTGGCTTAGCATTGTTATGGATGATTTTGTTGCTGGGACGAAAATTTGTGTTCCAAGATCGTGAGTTTTAGTAACTAGATTGTTTCATAAATTATACTATGATAATTTTCAAAGATGGTGTTGGGATTTTTGGCCACAATGTTTTATTCCTGCCGAGTTTAACAAGTTATTAGTTAGCATAAAGTGCATATATGCGATAAGTGGCATGTTTAAAATATCGATTTTATTTCCGCGGTGAAAGAGAAAGCTACCAAGTCCTTCGAGATTTTTTCACGTAAAATACGCCCTTTGAGCTATCCTTGAACCAAACACGCTGGAAGTCATCCAAAATCGAATGTGTCTGCTCTGGGTGCAATTTCTGGATTAATTACACCCATGTACTGAAAGATTTTTGAAGCGAAGTAATATGCAGTGTCACTTGAGTGGTGACTACACGAGATCGACGTGCAAATAGTTATGGTTGAACTATGTTCTAAGGATAACTATTTTTCTAACTGTAATCCATGTCGGCAACGACGTTAGCTTGGGGATAATGCTTCCTGCCTAAAACTACAAGGGACCGAAAAGTGAGCATTTGCTCATATTGACTACAATATCTTTGATCGTAGTTTTTCTCTGCATTAAATTAGGATTAACATTTAGTGAGTTACGAAGGGTTGCTGAGGGCAAGAGAGGAACAAGATCGATCAAAATTAATCAAGAATGAGAGTTCTTCCTAAGATGGTGTTGGTTCTTTACTACCCCAAAGCTAGGAAATACGTTTCTCACGAGCCTTCAAGTTAGATGATAGGGAACTAATGCCTCTAATATGGTCTTTGTAGGATCTGATGGGGAGGTCACTTGCAATAATTCATGCTCAAGTAAGTGAAAGTTATAGTTAAGAAGTAATTAAGGTTGAAATTACTTGATATGTAGTGTTCGATCTTTTTTACAGGTCTTTTTCGTTTTCTTGATAGGATTAAATAAGATAATATAATATAATAATTTGTTATATACTATGAAAATTATCTTTAAGTGAGATAATTGAGAGTTTTGAGATTCTTATGATGTTGAAGGATTCATCATTGTTAGTTGTTTATGGTTGCTTGACTTGTGGCTATTGGTCAAAACTAGACTTAGACTATATTAGGTTATAAATAATTATGTAACTAGATTTGAATTTTAAATTTTGGAACGAGTTTGTTTAAAGTGTAGCTTGCATTTTAGAAGGTAAATTATATATTTTAAAGCTACAATTTGAATAATCAAATGCAACAATTAGAATACATAAATAAGCTACCAAATCTGACTTATGTTTTAAATGAACGATATTGCGAGTAGAGTCAGAAGCAAAGTTTAATAGGAGAAAGTTTCAATAAAAAATAATCTTTTTAAAATCTTATAATCCTCGTTGGGAAGTGATTGTGTTAAGTATTTTGTTAAGATTCTTTTCAAGTTTTGAAAATTTTAAACAAAAAATAATCATGTCCATTAAATAATTAAATGATTGAGAGATATATTTACGTTTACGTTATTTTCTGAAGTGATAAAGTCAGTTTATAGGGTAATAGATAAAAAAAAAGATTGCATTATGTATTTTATTAAGATTTTTTAAAAAATTAAAATTTTTTAACCATGATTAATCATGGGTGTATTTTTTAGTTATTGTCCTTGAGTGAGTTGATCACTCAATATTAGAGCCACATTTTGAATAATCGAAGACAACAATAAAAATTGATTCACATAAACAAGTTCCAAGATCAGAACCACAATTTGAATGAAGGATTTAAATCAAAAACAAAGTTTGGTAAGAAAAAGTTCTAATAGAAAGTATTATCTTTTCTAAATCTAGATATTCTTAGCAGGATGAGATTGTGCTAAGTATTTTGTTAAGATTTTTTTAAGTTTTAAAAATTTAAACCTAAAATAATCATGACAAATGAATAATTAAACAGTTGAGAAATATTTATTTTACTTATAAACTTACTTTACGTAATTCTTTCAAGAGATATTATTTAGCGAGAACATTTTTAAGAGTTTTTTTTCTTAACTTTTATTCTCTTTCCGTCCATCCTTTTCATTTTTATTTGTAAATAAAATTTAAAAAATTATCGATAGTTAAAAATAACCTAATATCAAAATTTAAATTATCTATCATAAATCTAAAATATAATTTATATATTCAAAATATTTATTTATTATTAATTTTAATTATAATATAATTTATATATTAAAAAAATATTTAATAATATAAAATAAACATTTATCATATGTATTGTAAGAATAAAATACTAGTGTTTAAAACATTTAAAATATAGATATATTACCTTAAAAAATTGAAATTTGTGTTTCAATGGATTATAACCCATTTTCTCTTTTATATGGTTTAGATTTGTGTAGATAAAGTTGTTTTTTCAAATTATTGATTTAGTCTTATCATCCACAAGATTTATTCATAATTAAATTATATGTTTAATTACTGATTTTGATTTTTATATTGACATCGTTTTTATATTTTGGTTTCCATACTTTAATTCCTACAAATATACTTTTAATTTCATTTTGATTCCTATCATCAACTGTGTCTTAATCCTGTGTCACAGATTTTCTTGTTATTTAACTACTGAAATAAATTTTCACTTTAATAACAAATTTTTTATGGTTTAACAAACGTAAAAAATTATAATAGTTTTATTCTGTGACAGCATTGGTTAACAAAATTAAGACATATTTAATGACAGATATCAAAACAGAATTAAAAGTACACATACAATAACTAAAAAATATAGTTTATATGTATAAGAATTAAATTTGAGCTCTAAAATGGCAACAATTTTATTGAAAAGAAATATATTTGGAAAAGGAATATGAAAAAGTTGAAGGAGGTATGCTTAACAATATCTAAAAACATATTTAATAATTGTATATTTAAATTAGAACAATTATTTTGAATAAGAGTATTTTTAGTTGTTATTTTTTAATGGTAATATTTTTAGTTTTTTTTAATGAAAATGTTCTTAAGTTTTCTTTTAATCTTTAAATTTTTTAATTTATCATTTTCAAAATTTTCAATTTTAAATTGGATTTTAATATATTTTTAAAAATTATCAATAAATTAAAAATAAAATTATATCATAGTATATAGTAAATTTAAAATATAATTTATATATTAAAATATTACTTTATTACAATATTTAATTATAGTATAATTTACATGTTTACAAATATATAATTATAATATAATTTATACATTAAAAGTGTATTTATTATAAATATTACACGTTAAAATACTAATACTAATAAATAATTAAGCAGGAGTAAAATTTTAAAGTAGCTTAATGCTGCTGAATCATCCCATGGGTATATTTATAAATTATAAATTTTAGCAAGTAGGGTTTTGAGTTGTGGTTCTTCTTTGCGAGATAGAAGAGAAAGCTGCCGCTACCCTAGTCTCCCCTTCCCCTCCCTGCTAATTTAAGGTATCATCATCGTCATTTAAAGAAAGTGTTGTTCTGTTACTGCACCCTTCAACACACTTCATTCCTTCAACATATCTCTAAATCGTTTAACGGTTTCAACCTTTTCGTTGCTTATTGGGCTATCTGTTGCTTTGTTCTTTTATTTGTTATTCTGTGTTTTTGTGATTGCTATTTCTCTCGCATTGTTTAATATTGTTTTTGTTTTATTGGGCTGTCTGTTTCCTTGTTTTTATTAATTAGTAATGAGTAATTTAGAATCAGGTCCAAAAGCATTTGCTTCAACCTTTAATAGATATAAGAAAGGTAGATTTCAGCTTGCATTACCAACTTTCTGAAGCTTGAATTGAGGTATTTGCTTGGTATTATATGAAGTACTTTTTTTGGGGTCACCGTGTTATAGGTGCGCGAACTGGATTTACTGATGACTAATTTCTGACGAAAAACTGGTTGACCATCTTTAGTGTGTTTCTTTTTCCAACTATTTTTTTTTTCATCTAAAGTGTGTGCTCGGATCTGAAACCTTTCTTAAGGGATCGGAGTCTACCACTCTGACCAAAGTAATGTTAGTTTATATGAAACACTTTATGATAGAAGAACTTGATTCTGGTCATGTTTCATAAAGCGTTTGCTGGAACAATTTTTTAAAATGTATTTGAAATCTGTTCTGAACCTTTTGAAATTATGTTTAATAAAGCTGCTTAAATTCTTTTTCAGAAATCTGTTAGACTTTTTATGTTTGTGTAGTTGATGAACTGCTATTAACCTCTTTTATCTTTGAGCACAATGTTTCTGTTAGATGCTGCTTAAATGAGCTCTTTCCGCATGGTTGATGTTGATCCCTTGAAGCCTCATTCGCAAATTTTATAGCTGTTGATTTGGGTTGGTGTTGACATTAGTTTTCACATTACCATGGGGAAATGCATTTCATTTTCGTCTAAATGGTTTTTATATTATTCACTCACTAATTTGATGGTGCTTCTTGTCACTACTCAAGCTGCTGGATGAGTTGTACTGAATTTTGCATTTTAAGAGCTGTAAATTTTTTAGATTTGAATCTGTGTGGTTGATATGTTGCTTTGCACTATTTTATTGTACAGATGGAATGCCAGCAATGTTATCCACAATCCTTACGCTACTTAACATTATAAATGATGCTTGTGTTTGAGCAGGATGGAATCTCAGGTGAAACATGCTATCGTTGTCAAAGTTATGGGTCGTACTGGATCTAGAGGGCAGGTGACTCAGGTTAGAGTGAAGTTTTTGGATGATCAAAACCGACACATCATGAGGAACGTGAAAGGACCAGTGAGAGAAGGAGACATTCTTACCCTACTCGAGTCTGAGAGAGAAGCAAGGAGGTTGCGCTAGAGGATCTCTCCATGGTTTGACTCAGGACTTAAGCAAAACATTACTGTTTTTGGTTGTCAGTGGATGTCAAATGTTAATTGTCATGGACCTGAATTATGCACCTACTATGTTTATGAATGAGTTTTGACTAAATTTATGCTTTGACTATATGAAGCTTTTCCTGCTCTATTGGCTGTATTGATTGTGTTTAGTGGTTACTTTCATATAATTATGGAAATGCTTTTTTGATCTAAGAATGTTTTTCCTGCTCTATTATTGGCTGTATTGAGATTGTGTTTAGCGGTTACTTTCATATAATTATGTAAATGCTCGTGATCTAAGAATGCGGCACCCTTTTACTCTAGTGGCATCACTTCTGAACTCAATTCATTGTCAAACAAGTCTTCTATTGTCAATTAAGAATCCTAATTTCTTAGGCGAACTTAAATTAAAAATAAACATTAATTCAAGAAATTCTAATGAATGCATGCTTTCAAATCCTTTTCATAAGCGTAAGAGATATATTGCCAATAGGTCAGGAAAGCATAAAAAATAGACCTGAAGACTCTAATCACATGAAAAGAAGATGAAGTTGAGACAAAGGATTCAATTACAAAAGCTTCAAACTAAAATTCATCCTAACCTAAGATTAGATAATTTAGAAAGTTATAGACAGGAAAAGAAAAACCAATTTATGAGATAGAAGATGAAGCCATGGACCTTCAAGAATCGTTCCCACTACCTTAAATCTTCAATGGTAGAAAGAATGTCCAAAAGAGTCTATTTTGCTTTCGCTTAAATAGAGACTCCCAAGAACTCTTAAGAAGTCTTTCCCTTTCATATTTATAGGTTCTTGGACGTGCAAACATGCACTTTTGGTATAAGGATATGCTGAGCGCGCAACATTGGTATTGGGTGCATGATAAATTGCACCGAAAAGGATCTTCTGATGCTCAAGTGTTGGCGCCTGATTTCATTTAAGGTGTTGGAACCGGTCTTGGCAGCGGTTCAGGCACTAGGCCTGATCCTCAAGCGTTGGCGTGTGCTTTTTTTAAAATCTAAAGTCTCCTTTTCATTAAACAATACGATGATGTGCATCATATGAAAATATATTGAATTGTATTTTCTCAATATTTCATCAAGTTAATACGTAAAACATGTAAAAAAGTTCTATTAATCTACATATGATGTAGATGAACCCAAAATTTAGAATTTGTTTGTCCTCAAGCAATAATCAATTACTAGTAGGGATCATAGTGAATTCTATTCATCAAACTTCCTTTATATATATATATATATATATAAATTTTGATATTTTTTTCATTTATTAAATAAACAATAAATATTGTTAGTTCCCCGACCAAAACTTAAGTTCCTTGCATTTTCTAAAGTAACCTTAAAACTCCAAACTTGAATTTAATCCTAAAGTACTTTGTAACAATAGATCCTTAATTACCATTAATAGGAAAAATTACTTGTAATGACTAATAAATGAACAAAGGGTTAAAACTTAAAAAGGTTAGCAAATGGTATATGTAAAAAATGGGGCCTAATTAGGTATCAGGGTTCATCAAATAAAGAGTTTTGATTGTGCAAATACAATTTACAATATTAAATTTCAATTGTTTGAAATCACCATTTTTTTCTTCAATTGTTTGATCGAAAACTGAATGTAACGGTTGGTAGTAAAGAATGAACCGATATATATTATATTTAATGTTATAAAATATATATCCTATATATATATATATATTAATAATTTTTAAAATATTTATATTGTATAAGAGGAAAGTTCTACAAACGTATAAATGATACATTAAATAAATTAAGTTTGGAATCTTTTTACGATACAATTATTTATAAAAATTAATAATATTATGGAAATATAATATATAAAATGAGTTTAATGATTATGGACTATCAATTAATTAAAAATTATCGTTGATATGACTTTTAAAATAATTATGATAAAAATTAATAAATTTATCATACATAATAATTTTTTTATTAGATGACAATATAAAACTCCTTTAAACTGTTTGTGGATAACTTATTTTCTCATATAAAATTTATATATTTGAGTAAAATTTAAAAATTGAATAATGATAAATATCCAAATCATATAAGTATGGCACCTAATTTTGATGTAATTTTTTATATATATTTTATTTAAAATATATTAAAAGTATATCAATTGAGATTATTTAATCTACTTATTATTATGTATAAATTAATTTAAAAATGACAATAAGTGTAATAAATTACATGACAATCATGTTATTTTTTATGTTGATTTTTCCTTTATATTTTTATTAGTGTTAATATTTTTGTTGTTTTAATTAATTATAAAAAAATAATGATATTAATTAATTAGCTGCATATAAAAAATTTCATTTATATGTATTATTTAAAATTATTAATTATCAAAATTTTATTATATAATAATTATTAATTATTTTTATTTTAACATTTGATAATAAGTGTTTTAATCATATATTTATCATGATCCAAAATTTAAACATTGTATAGGTATACATTTTTTATTAATTATAATTCAATTTGAAATTTTTATTTTTAAAATATTTAATTTAGTCTATTTATTTTTTAAATGTTCAATTTCATCTTCTAATTTTAAAAAAAAAAGTTTTAATTTGAAAAATGATAATATTAAATATTTAAAAATAATATCATATCAAATTTAACATCTTAAAAATAAAGATCAAATTAAATAATATAAATAAAAAGAGATAATAAAAAAAATAATCTAACCTATTTAATATCCATTTTTAAAATCCTGATAAAAAGCTTTATAAACTAGGGTTTATAGTTGTGGTTCTTTTTTGCGAGATAGAAGAGAAAGCAGCAGCTACGCTTACCCTAGCCTCCTCTTCCGCTCTACCAATTTCAGGTACTGTTGTTCTTCCACTGCACCTTCCAACACTCGATTCGTTCCATCTCTATCTCTATCGTCCAAGGGTTTTAACCTTTTCGTTGCTTATTGCTCTGTGTTTTGTTTTGTCCTTTTACTCGTTACCCTGTGCTTTTGTGATTGCTATTTCTCTTGCATTATTGTAGAAGAAATTGATTCTGGTCACATATAATAAAGCATTGTCAGGAACAGTTTTTTAAAATGTGTTTAAAGTCTGTGCTGAAGCTTTGGAAATTATGTTTAATTAATGAAGCTGCTTATATTATTGTTCAGAAATCTGTTATTAGACTTTCGATGTTTGAGTAGTTGGTGAACTGCCGTTAACCTTTTTTATGTTTTGAGTACAACGATTCTGCTATATGTTGATCCCTTGAAGCCTCATTAGCATCTTTAATAGCTGTTGAATTGACTTCGTGTTGATATTAATTTTCACATAACCATGGGGAACTGCATTTCATTTTAGGCTAAAAGGTTTTTTGTTATTCACTTGTCTGTTCAATTTGATGCTGTCATTTGTCGCTACTCAAGCTGGTGGATGAATTCTGCTGAATTTTGCATTTTAAGAGCTGTAATTTTAGATTTGAATCTGTGTGATTGATATGTTGCTTTACACTTTCCTGTTATACTGATGGAATGACTGCAATGGGTCTACACTGTACTTAGCATTATAAATGTTGCTTGTGTTTGAGCAGGATGGAATCTCAGGTGAAACATGCTATTGTCGTCAAAGTTATTGGTCGAACTGGATCTAGAGGGCAGGTGACTCAGGTTAGAGTGAAGTTTTTGGATGATCAAAACCGACACATTATGAGGAACGTGAAAGGACCAGTTAGAGAAGGAGACATTCTCACCCTACTTGAATCCGAAAGAGAAGCAAGGAGGTTGCGCTAGAGATTCTCCATGGTTTGACTCAGGACTTAAACAATATGTTGCTGTTTTTGTTGAGGTTGTTAGTGGATGTCAAATGTTAATTTTCTGGACCTAAATTATGCTCCTACTATGTTTGATGTCCTGCCATTGTTGGATTTGTCGATGAATTTTGACTACATTTATGCTTTTGACTTTTGACTATATGAAGTTTTTTTTGCTCTATTGACTGTATTGAGATTGTGGTTAGTGGTTACTTTCATATATTATGGAAATGCTTTTGATCTAAAGAATGTGCCATCCTTTTTACTCTAGTGGCGTTACTTCTGAGTTGTTGAAAATACGTTAGCTGTGACTTCCAATCCTTTGCAATGGAAAAATTAAGACTAGAATTTACTCTCCTCGAGGCTATAGGAAAAATGGATGTCAATATTGTTAAATATACGGTTATAGTGCTGTCACAACGCCATAACGTGGTGTTTCTTGACTCTTATGCCACAGGCAATTTGTGAAGGGAGGCCTGCTATGGTGGTGCCATAGGCTGCAAAGACGTGTTTATATGGCAGAGTTTTGACCTTCCTCCATTGATAACATTGATGGATATTGACATTGTTGTCAAATTTTTGAGTTTAATTCGTAGATGCTTACAAGTTTAAGGAATGAGTGCTTCCTATTAAACTCTTTTCTGGATAACATAAGTAAACACGTGTAAATTTGCATAAATTCTTGAGTCGAGGAGTATGCAAGTTTGAAATCAAATGTAATTTCAGAAACTTTAGCGTTAATTATCACATGACTGAAGAGGATGCAGCTATGATCATACTATTGTCTTGCTCTAACACTAATAGATTTAGATTTTTCAAATGCTGCAATTTAATTTCAAAGGCTGTTTGCCACAACAGGCTTCCTAGCTTTACTTTCTTAATGTTGTTTTCCAATATATACATCTGTCTACTCTTTCCTTCGTTATTCTCTTTTCAAATTTTGCCTTTTACTTTGAACAATTTAAGAAACAGTGTTATCGAAGCAGAATGAAGATTAGGATGGGTGCTTAAAGTTAAAGCAAGAATCAATCAAATGTTTAAAAGCAGAGTACATAGGAAATCCTATAAAGGCACTTACAGATATCCAGTGGCCTTAAGAAAAGCCTTCCCAATTGTGGGCTCATTAATTCTTAGCGTCTGTTTGGATGAAGTAATTGAAAATTCTAGATATTTAAAAATTTTAAATTGAATTTTGTTCATTTGTAAAATCTCTTATTTGGTTAAACTAATTAAATTCCTTTTATTTGCAAAATTACTTGTTTTGGTAGAGTAATTAATAGGCTATTTGGTTTAATCATTTTCTGTTTTTATTTTCAAAGAAAATAAACAATAAGGTTGAAAATGCGTTTAGTTCAAATTATTTTTTTTTTAAAAATGTTTCTCAAAATAGACTCAAATAAAAAAACACAAAATTGTTTTTAGTTTTTTTTTTTATAAATAAACTGTATGACATTTATAAAAATTGTAGAACAGTTAAAAAAAAATCATATGCTGTCCTTTAGAGCGGTTACAAAAAAAATATTCTACCATTAGAAACTTAGACTAAACATGTTTTTTAAATCTTAAAAATTTAAAATAAAAATATTTTTAAAAAGTAGTTTTTTTTTTTACTGATTTGAATTTTTTACATATTTATTATATTTCTACTCGCTATTAGTTGCTTGTCTCCTTTCATGGGCAGTTATTTCAGAATTTCAAATGATAATTATAGTTAGGTTGAAGTTAAACAACTGCTCACAGAATCAATAGTTGCTTATGTCTTTTTCTGGTGTGAAGATTTTGATACGAAGCATTATATATTTTTTTGGTCCAAGCATTATGAATTATGATAAATTTTAATTCTAAATATAAACTCTGGGTTTAGTTGTTTGCCCTTTGTTTAAAATATTTTGAAAATAAAAATCGAAAATCTGTATAGTTCTTTTCATCTCCACCTTTTATAAACTTGATCTCAAAACCTGTTCCGTTGCCAGATAGAAAAGATTCAAACTTGTTATGTTCCATTGCCATGACTACTTTTAAACCTATTGATGTTGGAAAAACTCACTCACCCGCAACCTTGGTTGATTTCTCACAAAACCTAGAATATTAGGGGCACGATCGTGAATACAATATTGTATTAGCGTGCAAGTCATTATGAAGAAGCATCTCGTTCGTCTATGCAAAATACCAAGAAATATATATAACTTTGGTGCATGATAGATTGTAGTGGTGTTCTGGAATTGTAGCATATTTGGTGTGTAATTATAATTATGTTCTGCTTAGCCATATATAATGTTTACAATTGTTGATACTAAGAAGGATATAAGTTTTGATTTGTAGACATGTAATCAACAAATGTTTGGGCAAAAAACTATTTTGTTACCTAATTAATGTGGTTTTGAAGTAACATTATTTGTAAATGAAAAGTATAATATTAAAAAGCATAAAGAACTTCACCTCTCATCTTGCCAGAAAGACTCTAATTTGCTCTTAAACACCTTTGAAACGAGACTAGGAGTTTAGTAGATTATCAGATTGGTTTTATATTTAAATTTAATCAGATCGTATAATAATTAATGATTGTGTGGTCAAAATTAGGTCATCTTAACCTTTCATCCTCTGCACGTAAATCTGCAACACAATAATCCATAGGACATTTTGATAGGTAAAATTAATGTATGGAAAATGTTTTCAAGTAAATTCACACACACAAATTCATAGAAAATTTTCCCTAGTACGGAAGAAATTTCTGTAAGAACAATTCATAGGGAGAAAAAAAATCAAATGAATAAGGAAAAATATTTCATAGATTTTTTTTTATAAATTTTCACAAATATTCTACAGAAACATTAATAACTTAACGAAAAGATTTAATTTCTATTCACTATCAACGTGAAGTCTTTAAAATTGTCCATATATAAAAAATCATACTAAATATGTCTTTCAAAAATAATTATTATATTTACTACTAAAAATCATTAAACTTATCCTACTTGTCATCTTATAATCGGATGATGGTGTACAATTTTTTTTTTACACTTTAAATACATTTAAATTAAACTTTTGAAATAACATAAAAATCACAATACATGAAGTATTTTGTAGGAACCAAATAGTGAAATATTTGTACTGAATAACGTATTCGCCAACGGATCTAAATACATGCACATACAGAACGAACCCTCTGATATCGTCTATTCATGTTCTTTCTCTTATGCAGCTGTATACATATTATGTGATGCGAATTGGAAGTAGAAACGTTGTTTTATAGTTGATAAATATTTACTATTAAATATTGACATCAATTAGCGCCTGTAGCTCAGTGGATAGAGCGTCTGTTTCCTAAGCAGAAAGTCGTAGGTTCGACCCCTACCTGGCGCGTTTTCTGTGTTTTATTTTACTTTTTTAACTTTTTATTACGAATCACACATGAGACCACATTTTGCAGACCTCAAACCAATCCTAAAGTATCATTTTATTTCCTGTTTTATAGTTACCAATAATCTATATTTTTTTTTTTATCACATCTTTCAATCTGAAAAGTCTTGTAACACAAACTTCCTCCATTAGTTCTAGGAAACTTGAACAAGGTATGACGTAATCGAACTGAATGGACTATGGAGTAGAG
This sequence comes from Mucuna pruriens, assembly GCA_025330945.1. Lineage (NCBI taxonomy): Eukaryota > Viridiplantae > Streptophyta > Magnoliopsida > Fabales > Fabaceae > Mucuna > Mucuna pruriens. The sequence continues at coordinate 1,072,859 of JAENHJ010000042.1, read as the reverse complement.
AGCAGTTTAGGGTAAAACATATAAAAAGGAAAAGCAAAACCGAGCCAGATTTAAAACAAGGGTGAATGCCCAGTCAAGAAGCTATGAACAAGCCACCTTAATTAATTTATGTCAGACAACTAGTATATACTGTAGTAGTTACGCTCTCTTCTATACTCCTCTAAAAATATTATAACTTTAAAATAATTAGATATGGTCATTTTTATACATACAAAATCATAAAAATAGAGATATTTTTCATATAAGAAATGGAGAAGATCTCTATCATAAAAATTATAACTTTAAAATAAAAACATTGACAACATATTATTTTAAACAAATTCTTTTAACACATTAAATTTTCTTAATATATTCTCGTACTTACTTTTGAAATATTTATTTATGAAACAATTAAATTAAGTTTTTTAAAAAATAATAAATAATATATTAACAAGTGTCATTAAAATAATATATCACTAATATTTTTATTGAAAAAAACGTTTGTAATACATATTGTGGCTCACATGGACAAGAATATTCGGGTTGTTAGAACCATCAAGAATTCTAGATTGGCCGGTTGGATCGGACGCCAAATACTAAACCAGTTCATATAATCTTGAAACTCAACCTTGAAAAAATTAATATATAATTGGTTAAATAAATTCAAAATTGGACAATTGGTTTGATCTGGTTCGCTGGGAAAACATTTTTTATTTTTTAAATTATTTTTTTTAATATTGTGATGATTAATACAATTCTAGTTCAATATTATAGTGATTGATATTATATTATTTAGTTTATAATTATAGTTGCTAATAGTGTAACGTCCAGTTTAGGCGTCATTTATTTGGGCAATTATTTGTGTCATTGTGTTTTGGTCTCATCAATTTGTGTTAAAAGAATGAGCTATTTTTTACACTCTTTCTTTTTTCGTTAGGAAGTCAATCTGGGCTATTTTCTACTTGTATTTCTTTTTACAAGTATTGTTGATTATAGTGATATCACTTCTCCATACGTATCCGATGTGCTACAATATTATTAATTAGTAATATCATTTATTTGGACAATTTTTTTGTTGGTCATTGTTTTTTTGTCTCATCAAACTGTGTTAAAGGAATGAGCTATTTTTTGACCACATTTTTTTGGTTAGTAACTCAATCTGAGCTATTTTCTATATGTATTTTTTTTTATAAGATGAATTGATTTTAATGATATCACTTTTCAATCTGCGTGTTACAATATTATTAATTAGAAGTACTAATTGAAATTGGTTACTTAGTTAGGCGCTTAGTAATATTTGTTAATAATTAATTACTTTTTTTAATAAATTTTGTAAATAAAGCTCAAACTCTCTCTTAATTATCTCTTTTATCAGTCAACCTAATGAAATATTTTTATGCAAGTCCTTTCCTATTTTATAAGCTCTACGATTATTGTGACATTAACTTAGTATGATTTACATTTCTTGTCAGTTTTCTGATAATATATGTTAATATCACATATAAAAACATTCTATGAAACAAGTTATACATCAAGGAAGTATCTCAAATAATGCAGCCCTATTATGCACAACTATAGTTTGTCTTAACCATCTAGTTTGACTCAATTCCTAGGCCAAAACCTGTAGAGTAAAACATCGTAGTATTACGCAAGCCGCAAAGCAAGGAACTGGCAGCAGGAAATCAATATTTTGGGTGTAACCACTTTCCACTATTCATTTTCTTGTCATAGAGCTGCCCTCATGGCCCCTTTCATGGCCTCACGCCTCATCTCCGCAGCCTTTCCACTGCCACGGAAGTACATGTATACTTGCTGCAAATTTAAATTAAATATCAAACAAGGAACCAGTACAGTCAAGAGAATGCAACAAAGTAAAGCTAGGATTATTAAAAACCTGAATAACCCAAATGCTCAGCAGTGATTCAACGGTGAAAAGTCCAAACCCGATAAAGTAAAGTACCTGTAATCCAGCACAAGTATTAGTTTTATTAAACATGTACTCATGACTTGAAAATATATATTACCCCTCCCTTTGGGACAGAATAATATCCAATTATTGTATGACCCAAGGGAAGTTGTGACAAATTAGAAGCCGAAAAATAATAACACAATTGGTACATACCCCAACCATTGCATTGTAGTTCAATACCTCAAACGCAGGCAGAAAACCTCTGTACACAACATAACATCATACAACACAACCATTAGTTCAAGCAAAAGTGCAACTACAGTGCAAAAAGAAAAGTATAGCAATAGCATAACTGATAAAAGTGACATGGTAATATATATGCCTTCAGCCGAGAACAACAATTTAAAGAAAAGTATAATGGATAATCGTCAAGACAAGTGCAATAGAGACAAAATCATGCCGTATAAAGTGCCTCCAAAAGATTCCCCCTCGATTAAATAGTTTAGGGACAAATCAATTAGCTTGATGATAATCGCATAGCAAGAGGTAAAGAAAGCAAAGCCGATTCGTGTCAAAATGGGAGAAACCTATTAATGTTTTCCTCACCTTTAAAATATCAAATCAGAAAAAGAGCGATTAAGAACAACGTTAGGTAGCAAGCCAAATAAAAGGAACGCAGTTTTAGAAAGGAACTCACGCGAGAGATTTCCCTTTGAAGAAAATTGGAGGAGCAATTGCAGCTAAAACGCAAAAGAGAATGTGCACCTGCTTGAAAGAATGGGAAAAGGAATAAGAGCGCTTAACAAAATTAGCGCAGAATGAATGAGTGCAAGTATAAAATATGTAAAACTTACCGCGTAACACACGAAAAACCAGCTAAATTTTAAAGCACTATCCGTCCTGTAACAGGAGATGGCACAAAAATATAAAACATAACATTCTAATTCAAAATGTTAAAAGCACAGGAAAAAAAAAAGAACGAAGAATCCTGAATTGCTGATACTAAAACCGTTCTTGTTCACAATATTAACATTCCTAAAAAAACATTTACATCTCAATTTGGTCAAAGGCTATGGCTATTGCTGATACAGAAAAATGTTTGATGCTTCACAATGGCAACAAAGCTAATGCGGATGACATTAACAATTTCTTATAGTTTAAGAGAAGGCTGAAATCAACTTGAATATCCATGCCATACTAGAAGAATTGAATTCAATCAAATTGAAAACTACCTTGTAGCACGATAAAGAGGGCGATACCACATCACATAGGATGCTGGAACACCGGAAATAAAGTATATGATAGATAGAAACCAAATTGAAATACCTACAAGGTAAGACAAGTTCGTGTAAACAACATGGCCCTACTATGTTTAATGGTTCAACATCTAGTTGTAAAACAAACCTTCGCCTTTGATCCAAGCTACAGTAACTGCTACAATATTCCATGAAAGACATATAATCAAACCTGCATATAGTTACAAAGTTCAAAATTAAAATATGGATAGTAATTAAAGATATATGTTAATGAAAGGATGCATATACGAGAAATGTCTGCAGAAACAAGGAAGTGATATTTCAGAGTTCTAATGCTCTTCTTGGTGTGGAGTTTTATTAGTGATTCTTTCTTAACCATGGCTTTTCATATGAATTTGAATTTCATGTTTCCACAAGCAAGAGGTATATATATCTTCATAGATTAAATGCTAACTAATGAGTACAACATCTTCAATATTTTTTCCCTGAAGCGAGTTAACCACCAATTATAGAATCACTATCCACTAAAATCTATCCCTTTTTAAGGCATTTACCTCACTCAACATGGGTTTTTTTTATGCATGCTAGAGTATCTCTGTTTCCAAATAAAATGATTTTGTCAATATTAGTAATGTTTTGTTTAGATTAGTGGTGAAATAGAAAAAAAAAAAAAAGAGAAGAAAAAAAAGGACAAAAGTAGAAGAGATATACAGTGGATCGCAGAAGATGTGTTGTTTGGATCGATAGAAGTAAAACATAAATAAATAAGAAATTTTTTTTCTACTTGTTTGGATGGGTAAAAAAAATTAAATAAATAAATATTATAAAATCCTTTTTATACTAATTAAAATTAAATTAAACTAAAAATAATGAACTTTTTATTATATTAGTTTTTCTAAATATAATTTTTTTATGTTATAAAAAAATAATTTGATTTTTAAATATTTAAAACTAAAAAAAATGACACGTCACTTCTTCCTTTCATGGCTCATGATTTCTTTCCGTAGTGGGTCTCATAAGTTTATTTTTCATTTCTCTTAATTTCCACTCATTCAAATCATGGAAGATTATTTCCTTCCCACTTATTTCCTTATTTTCTAAATACACTCATCTAAACAAAAGATAAGCTAGAGGGAAAGAATGGAGAACACGTCTCCCAAGCATAAAAGAAAGAAACAAAAGAAGACATATTGTACTCCTTTCAACTTAAATGAAAGATTATATATATATATAATAGTTCAAAATATAAGCAAATAAAATGCCAGTAAAAGAGGGGAAAGAACAGTGGAAACATCTCCTTGACAAAAAAGGAAAGAAAAGAAGTTATAACTTTATCCTGGATTCCTTCCCTACTCAAATATAAAAAAGTGATTAAAAATATAACTAAATTTTAATTAAAATCACTATATTTAATGAAATCATCTTTAAAATATCTTTATTTTATTAAAATTTTATTTTCAACCACGTTTGATTTTCGTGAATCATGATATCAATCACATGACTTAAAAAAAAAATTCTCATTCGAAAAAAAATCCCATAAAATTGAAGTTCTTCATCAATTAACATGACAAGTAGGTTAAGAAATAAAATTTATTTCTTAAAATTTGTTAATAAATATAAGGTTTTAATATTCAAGATAGAGTTTGGGTAAATGCATTTTATTAACATATAACAATTATAACATAACAAAGATAGGCATATGAAACAAAAGGATTAAGTACTTTTTTTAAAAAAAACAATTTCTAATTTCAGTTATGGTTGTGAGAATATATGAACACCAAAAAAATATGATGCTGCCTTTTTGTCCAACTTTTGAATTAATACTGAAAAAATCTTTTATATAAGTTGCTAAAACGAAGTACAAATCAAAGGAAGCAAAACAAATAATATTAACTAATTATCAGAAAACAAGTAGTTATAACTAAAACATAACCTGTAAAAAAAATTCTAGAGTTCAACATACCCAACCATGTTGTAAATCCAACATACTGGATTGATTGAAGATGTATTGGTATTTCATTTGCAATGTCGTGATGAATGATGGGGAAAAAAGGTGGCCAATTTTTCTCCTCTATAACTATTCCAGCTGCAAACAAAAAAAGAGTGTAAACCACCAAACTGAAGGCATTACCCCTGTTGGGTTCTATAAGCATAGATGAACTCAAAATACCTCGTGCTATAGCATCTTCCTTTCGTTTTAGCTCCTACGAAACATCATGAGATCGTTAATTACTCGACTTACACAAAAGATCTTATATATGCAATAACCAAGTTAACCCAGAGCATAGTCAAAGTCATTGATATGGCATTAAAAATATGATATGATTGCTTATTAAGGTGATAAACAAAAGCTCGACTGAAGAATTATTACCGACGTACTAATAATAATTTGTTATTGATAAAAACGACCGTGTATCAAAGAACTAACAGAAGCCACTCTTGCTACCAATTGGGACCTTATTAACTTAAAATTGATAGAAACATTATTAATTAGTGGCACCTATGTAAAATAACATCATAAAACATTGAATCTAACAAACCAAGTTTCTAACTTTATAAAATGAGTTTCAAAGCTATCAAATAAGAGATCAGGATAAATAACCTGTTCCCTTCTTTTCAATTCAGCCTCTCTAGCTTGGAGCTCCTTCTCCTTCGCTTTGAGGTCCTAAAGATAAAATTTACATAATTAAACATTTGGTCAGCAACACTAATACAGCATAGTTTTGACATTAATTTCAACATTTTCATAATATGGTCTACCTTTGAGTTATCGAGAGGAATGTCAACTGTTGCTGCACGATCATAAGGCTCAGGAGACAGAGGTGCAAGCTTTGAGGATGCATTTCGTGAATTCTAATGTTTTTTTTTTTAAAAAAAAAAAAACAACAACAAAGGTAATGAATGAACAACGCAATATCTGTCCATAAGTAACTTAATTTTAAGGAAACAAGCATCAAAGAGATGCAAACCATGTAGAAAGGAGAAAAAAAGACATTGAATCATATCTACAAATGAGGGGGTACATAAAACTAGTAAATGCATCATAAATGAAAATAGAAAAGCAGAAGAGCCAATTAAAAGCAAGAGTCCTCAGCATTTTTATTTGATAACAAATTTTGTCCTTTCATTAGGCAGATGTAGGACAGAAACTTTATCCAATCCTAATTCAGTTATATTTTCTTCCTCCTAAGAAAAACAAACACGAACATTGTATTTGCCGTTTTTAGTTAGTTTAATTTTGAAAATTCATAAAAACATAGTCTGAAATCCCAAGTAAGTAATGAAACCGGCTTGCAAAAAAAATAAAAATGCATCCATATACATCATTTATTGATAGAAAGGTGTTAACTACGTGTATATAAAACTTATGAGTCCCCGTGAAATTACGGAAAAAAGACGATTATCATATATTATAAAAAAGATGAAGATAGCAAACAATCAATTTAATTTTATGTTCAGAAAGTTTACAAATGAAGTTATTTATCTAGTCTAAAAATTGATGAAAATGTAATTAATTAAAATGATAAATTTACATATAATTTTTACTAATTTGAAAAAAAGATTGAGTGTAAAGAGAAGTGTTGTAGAAGGCCATAAAAAAAAAAAGATATTTGTTTGTCTTACACTTAAACTATATAAGACATATATGATAGAATAACTATAACATGAAACTTTCAAGAGGTTAAATTAAGGATTCTCCTATAAGATATGTTTATATCAAAGTCTATTCTTAAATTCTTTCTTATTTATTTTACTTTTAGAAATATTTGTTAGGAACAAATAAAAGATCATCCTTAATTACACATTTTTTATAAATAATATAATTTTGATTGAAAAATCGAAGAAAATAATTGACTTTAAATTTGAGCTTAAAATATAAACTTTGGAAATAAAAAAGGTTTTGAAAAAGATACAAAATATATATTACAATTTTAACAAGAAGTAAGAGGCTGCTTGGAAGTAAAATGTAAGATGTCATGCTTAGATATCTATAATTTTAAATGTCTTAGATCAATAATACAAAATGATAAAAAAAATTAATGAAAATGTTGCACATAATATATAAGCAGGACGGTTAAAATGAAGAAAGACAACATCATATGTTATTTCTGAACACAAAGTATTTACTAAACTTCAAAGGAAAGTTAAGACCCACCGGATTGTCTTCCAAAACCGCACCCTATAACCTGATGTGGACATCCATCGTCTATAAAAAAAAAACATTTCCCCTTACTTCTACAACTAGCCTCTCCAAATCATTAATTTTGGGCGAATAACTCCATGATTTACCACGAATAACTCATGATTTATCATGAATTTTCATACTAATATCTCGCCAATTTCATGGTTCAAGATAATCTTGATAACTAACCAAGTAAAACTAATATCACCCTCATCTCTTGTCTAATGCAAGGGTGACAAAACAATTCATATCTATTAACCATTCAGTTTATTTACAAGTTAATTCTTTCAATTTATCTATTAAAAAAATTGAATTCAATTTATCAATTTAATATTATAGTCAATTAATGATACGTCTACTTTTTTTTTAAAAATCTATTAGATAACATTATATAAAATAAATAAATTTATTAAATAAAAAAATGTTGTCAAAACTATTTTGACAAAGTCTAGTCAAGTTCGAGTAAGTAATTATTCAATCAAGACCAAAGATAAGTTAAAGGTATTTTGATAGAGTTTTAAAAAAATATTTTTGAAATAATCATAATTTTTTTTAAAAAATTAAAATAATTTTATGAATGAATTAAATATTCATTCATAAAAAAGTTACTAATCAACAGATTGGATGAATATTTTTAAATAAAGGATGAATTAAATTTTTAATAAATATAAATAAATTAATAAATTACTTTTAGTTCATCTCTATTATAATGTGAATCAAAATTTATTAGAAGCATCTATTTCTCATCATTACTCTTATGGAAACTTAACAAATATACTAAGGTTCTAATATTTAAATAAAAATAATTTTTTTTAAGTTATAGATATTGAAACCAGTTACGGAACTATGAAGTATGCCACGCCATTGCTCAATCAAAATACAGATTATATAAATTAAAAGTTGAAGCATCCAGTGCTTCCTTCGTTTGCCAAAATATGATTAAATAAAGTGCTGTAAACTGTAAGTTAATATAATGGTAGTAATGACATAGAATGGAAGGAAAAGCTTACGGAAGTAAAGAATCCACCGCCACCATGATTTGATTGCCCCGATGTTTTTCCTTTAGCAGGTCCGTCCTAATATTATTATTGAAAACGCCAAAAAAAAAATTAAAAGAATGATTAGAATACATAAAAACATTTTATCCTATCGAACTTAGAGTATCTTAATTTAGATTTTCTATTTCCTCTTAATCTCTTGGGATTAGTTATCGTGTTTCTTATCAGGATTTATTTTCCTAATTAGCCAAGAATATGATTACGAAAACAAAGGTTAGTAATATAGGTTTCAGAAAATAAATAAAATATATAAAACAATTTTATAATGTTATTTAATTATATTCATTGTTTATCATAAATTTATTAATTTTTATAATAAACATTTAAAATATTATATTGGCTATAATTTGTCAAGAGACGAAAATATAAAGTTAGTATATAATTATTAAACATTATAAATTTTATAAATATAGGAAATATTTCAGTATATTTTAATATGTCATAGTTAATATCAATTCAGTATTTTACTTTCTTTTTAATTTGCTTTTCCTTAATATCTAAAAGAATATAATTTTAATAATAATAATAATAAATAAACAAGACAAAAATAATTCAAGATGGTTTATGATTGAAAGGGGTCGGTCAATGATTAAAATAACCTCTTTGTAAAAAAGAAAAAATTACTAGTAACATATTCTTTTAAAACTTCTTAAAATCGTGAACTTCTGGTGATTTGTATTTTCATTTCCAATGGCCTTCTTTCTGTTAAGTGCCCAAAAATATTTAATGGCATTAATTAATTTGAATGCAATTTTTCACCATAAAAAGGTAATTTTGAGCTTGCAATCCAAATTTTTTCTTTTACTGAAAAAATAAAAATAACTTTTAAAATATACAAGACATTTTCTCTATCTCATAATGTCTTTTTAATTTTTTTTTTGCCTCAAAATAATATTTGTAACTTGAGTTTAATTTATATGTATTAAAAATGTAAAATAGTTTTACAAATACATTCAATAAGAATTCATTCTCTGATTACGTTGTATTATTGATAGAATGATATAGTAAAATGACAAGTTCTATTGGATATGTGTAAGAAAAATAATTAGAAAAAGAAATCCATAAAAAATAGGCTAATGAGAATCGAGGAAAGTGTTATCAAACAAGTTCCTCCATAAGGATAGTAGAAACTCCTCCACCGAGTTTTTCTTTTTTCAAAAGCTCCTTTCTGCAATTTTTTTCAGAAAAATAAGCTAATTATATTTTTAAGAACCTGACCCTTTCTCTTTTCAAAAAAAGAAAAAGGAAAAAGGGCCAAAAATATCATTACGTCGGTTAAGGATGGGGTTGGCAATCACAAAATAAAGTGATTGTGGCTGCCACCGCAACGACGTTGCTGCCATGGCGTCGCATCCACAATCTAAAACCTGCTCGATAAACGAGAATGAAAATCGCAGAATCATTACGTGACGTCATTCAGGAGAAACGTTTGTTTTCAAATTTCCAGTTCTAAGATCTGATGCACGAACAGAGACTAGAATATTGAACAAGCTAGGTTCCAACAACATATCATTCCGCAGCTACATTAATTACGAATTTCATTCAGTTCAGCAATGACACGGCAAACGCGGATCAGATCATTCAAACGTCTAGTACTATCAACAAATATGCAGTTGCAACATGAAACACGTAATTGGAGAAAATGTGATGGAAAAGGAAGTTGTATGAATTGAATGCGCGTAGGAATTAAATGCAGAGAGTTAGGACAGAGACTTACGGCGAAGGGATTAACCTCTTCTTCGGCGAAGGGGTTGGAATCGTAGCTACCCATGCCAAACACGGAGATCTAGAGAGAGAGAGAGAGAGAGAGAGAGGGAGATATCTAAATCAAAATTTAGAGAGAAAAGGAAAAAAAGATGGATACAAGATTTGATGAGGAGGGAAATGAATATGAAATCGAAAAATGAGGGAGTTGAAGATTTTTGTTGGTAGCGAGGGGAACGGAAATGAACGGCTTCTCTTTGCTTTGCGAATTGCGAAATCGTTTCTGTTAAGGCCAAGGTGGAAAGAAAACTGAAGAGGATCGGAGAGAAGCTAGTCCGCGCGTTACCAACGCAATTTGACAGAAAATGACCAAAGAAGGGACCAAAATATTCATGCATCGTTCTACCTTACAACCACCCCTTCATGCACTTTTTAACCGCCTAACTATATGTCGATGAATAATAATAGTGTTTTAGACCGTTCACTTTTATAATTATTGGTGTTTATTAAATTTTATGTAAATATGAAAAGTATTTTAAATAATATTTGTTTCTGGTAATTAAAATTTTAATGCCAGTGATTGCGTATGAGATGATTTTTTGTATTGTTAGCTCTTCATTATTAGTGAGATTAATTTCTTCTGTGTTGACGTATGCTCGTAAGTCGTACCCTAATTTTTTCGCAAATAGAGGTACGGACTTTCATAAAACAGTGAGTTGAAAGATTTATCTATCATTTTATTTTTTAGCTGAATCTCAATCCATTTTTAATATAATTCCTTTTTCATTTCGTCTAATAATATCATAACAAGATTTTGACATCTCAAAAAATTATAATAATAATAATTAATTTTTAATTATATATCAACACATGATTACATGTTGATTACAAAATTTGACTTCTACTATAAAATGTAGCTCACAATGTTGAAAGAATCAAGTGCAATTTTTGTACTGTTGTCCAAATAATTAATTTTTTAATATATTACTTTTAACATATTTTTATTATTGATACAAATTCATGTGAAATCCAATAAATAAAATGAGTCTTTTTCCTTATTTAATAAATTATAGGTCAATTATTTTTAACTTAAAAGTTGCTTTAAAGTAAAAATTTGAATAAAAGCTTTAAAAATAAAATATAAGTTGTCGGTAGTTTAACTTAAAAAGTTCCTTTTAAACTAAGAAAAGGAGAGAAGAGAAGAGATTAAAATATGTAGTTTGTTTTTAAATAATTTTTTTAAAACTATTTTCCCCTTCTTTTCTTTTAAAAAAATTAAGCCCCTTAATCTTTCAAGAACTTTTTCAAATGTGTTTGACCGAACTTATAGTTTTAAGAAAAAAAAGTTGAGTCAAACATTATTCTCTTTTACTTGATAATATGAATCAAGTATAATTTTTTTATATAATATTCAAATCTTATACCTTAATTTACATAGGAATCAAGAATCTATTTAAGGATCCAATTCCTATCACTCTCACAAATAAAAATTAAAAAAAAAAAGTTAATTATACTTTTGATCTTTTGTGCAATTTTTAGTTACTTGACATTGGTCCCTTCGTATTTTCAAGTTGTGCAATTTTTCTTTATCGATCAATTTGACATTCACTATTTGACAGAAATGTTAACATGAATGTAAAGCACATGAATACGTTGTTATGGAGTTAGAATGCTAATGTTGTTGTATTATTACATCTAATAGTTCGGAGATGCAAAAAGCTAATAATTCTCGGGCTTAAACCCATAACCACGTGAGTATGGACAACAATAGAATCACTGCACCAACAAAAATATAATATGGAAAATTCTTAAAAGAACATTAGATTGTAAGGCTATGTTTAGATAAAAGTTAAGAAAGTATTTTTGAGAATTTCAATGCACATTCACAAATTTTATGACAAAAAAGAAAGATGAAGAAATTGTTACTTTGAGAATAAAAATATTTTTTATCTCTCTGGGCTGAAATCCAAATATGTACTAAATACCAACAAATATCATGTCGTTATTTTTGTAGATAATTGTCAATTATAAGGTATAACATGATTGATAATGTTAATATTATTATAATTCAAGATTAATATTAAATTTTCCTCAATTATTCCATTGAAATATATTTAAACAATATTTAGATTTTTTGCAAATAATATTAAGTATAAAATATTTATAAGTTCATTAAAATAACTTGTTATTAATTAAAGCTTGTTATCTACGAAAACAACACAAGACTTCTTGGTATTTTCACTCTTTTTAAGAAAAACTTTACATATAATATTTTTGTTATATTATAGCGTTGCATTAGGTAGTGCCGTAATTTTGTTGTTTGTCTTCACTCAAATATTGAAAGTCAAAGTTAATGAATAGACTAAAATGACACAATTTAAAAAATGAGAAAAAAATTGCACACATTTGAAAATATGTAAATCAAGTAATTAAAAATTAAGAAACCAAAAATGCTCAAACACTACATTACAGAGAATAAAACTGTAATTAAGTAAAAAAAAAGAAAAGAAAAGAAATTGGATCATGCAGAAAAGTTTTAAATACCAATAATTTCTCTACTGAAAACTAAATCAATCACTTTATAGACCAGTCCATTTCTTTTTCTGCGTACATGGGCCCCAAGTCCTCTACTTCAAATTACATGATGTAGCACAAATTCCTTCTCATGGACATCAATACTCAATACATTTTAACCAGTATAATCGCGCACCCAAATTTGCCTTGATGTAGAATATAGAATTTAGTTCCCATCAACCACCGAACACAAATTCATCATCAAGGATTAACATAAAATCACTAAGATGCAATTGCACAATGAAATTATATTTCTTTATCAACAATATAGAAGCAATCATCAAACAAATGGGTTTAATTTTCAATATTTCCATGGCACTACAACATGGTATAGTTTAATGAACCATTAAATGATCATATCTTATCTATAAGAATAAAATATAAACTACACAAGTGCGAGGAGTGTTGGTGGCTACAATTCTCTGAAGCTGATTGTACAAACCTTCTGGCTTGTAAATGTTGGAAGGGTCACTAGTTGGAATATGGGGGCATCTAAGTGGAGCCTCCTTGGGCGACATGCATATCTCAACTAGCTGTGATTCAGCATTCAGCATTCAGCATTTTTATTCTTTGCACATGCAGCCATTCATGTTCAAATATCACTACCATTTCCATTACTCATTTTGCTGAGATTCCTTCCTTATCATATTTATTAAGTACAAGACAACCTCTGACATTGCTGGCCTAAATTCTGGCTCCGACTGCATAAGATAAAAGACCAAGAAATCAATTCTTAGTAAGCTAAGAAACACTCGGATTTAAGTTCATAGTGAAAGAAGCTTACCTGAACACATCTAGAAATAATGTCTGCAAAATTTGACAATGATTTGGCAGGGTAATTTCCATTTAGAGAAGGATCAACCATCTTTGATAATGCATCAATGTCATGAAGTTGAGGAATAGCCCACCTCACCAGAAAATGCTCCCCTCGTGGGCGCGTTCTGTTCACAATGTTCAGATACATTAATTAATTCTATAAATGTCAAATTTCATCTCAAAACCAAATATCTATAAGTAAAGTTGTTCAATATAAGTTGCACCTCAAGAATCGAGACAAGTGATATGAAACTTCTCAACAATAAATAAACAGAAATAGATGATAAAGTACTTCGGTAATTGGATTTCACCTGTCGTACGACTTACGGCCTGTCAAAAGTTCTAACATAACCACTCCAAAGCTGTAAACATCACTCTGGTATGTGTAAATTCCTGACTCAAACTCTGGAGCCCCATAGCCATAAGCTGTTAGCAGTTGTCCTGAGAGCTGAATATGCATGGAATGTTATATAATGCAAAATTACATTGACAATTACATTTAGGATGATTTTGAAGTTTGCTTTTTAAGTAAAAACAATTATCAATCTTTTGGCTAAAAGTTATCAATATTCATATGCCTATGTTAATTATTCCATTTCAGAGTGATTGCTAAATAATGATGAGGGGGAAAAACCTTAAAACATAATATGAAATTACAATAATCAAAATTGCCCTCATAATGTACCCTCATCATGCAGTAACATTTTTTACAATACCTAATAATCTCTTACCTGACTTACAGAACCTTTAGTTATTAACGGAGCCAAACCACAATCAGATACACGCACAGAAACATCATCATCTAGAAGAATGTTAGCAGACTTGAAATTTCTGTGTACAACAGGTGGCTGACACTGCTCGTGCAAGTACCTTGTCAGAGGACATTACAGTATTAGATTCAGAATATTCCACATCAAGACATATTATGGAGACCTACTATTATGTTTTAACAACTTTTATACGTCAAAAAGTTCTAGCATATACTCTATACTGATCCCATGTTTCTAGCAAAAAAGCGCCAGAATTAAATTAATCCACTGAGGAATACTTGAAAATTCAGGCAGGACAAATTAAATTTGAAAATGAAAACACTGGACCCACTATATGCAACGAATCACAGCTGGGGGCAAATATTTTGAATGAGATAATTAATTGACTTACTCTAAGGCTCTAGCTGCCCCAAGTGCTATACGAATGCGAGCATTCCATGACAGTCTTGTTTTGAACTCATCATCTGAATGGAGTGCTTCCTGCAGCGACCCATTACTGCAGTACTCATAAATTAGAAGCCTTTGACCATGCTCTGCACAGTACCCAATAAGCTCAACAATATTTGAATGCCGGATTCTGTCAATACTGTTTACCAATTCAAGAAACTCATCGTCTGTTTGGTGTTCAGAAACTCTCTTGTCTAGTTTCTTCACAGCAAGTATCTAACAATTCATACAGAGAGAGTAAGTGTCGAGATTTGAATCCAATCACGGCATATATGTAACTTACAAGATTGTTTGAGCAAAGGAAACAGAAATAGAGAAACTTGAATCAAAATGCGATTCAAACATATCAGTAGTTAAACATGTGCTAAAATAAATATCATCTATCCAGATAAGAGAACGTTTAAGAGACTCCACAAAAAGAAATTATATTAATGTAATCATTAGTAGCTACCTACAGGTGATTAAAAGTTCAGGAAAATAGGTCATAAGCTATAACAAATTAACAATGATGTAGACATGGCAAACATACAAAATGCCAGTGTGTCTACAATGTTTCATCAGTACATTCCATATAAATTAATGCAATTAATAAGCAACAATCCTACCTTTCCATCGGGAAGCTCTGCCCTATACACACTCCCCAGCATGCCTAAACCTAAAAGATTGTCTTGAGAAAAGCTATTTGTATACTGTTGAAGGGATGCAATGGTGAATGTTTTTGCAAAAGTGGGAGGCACTAGACTTTTTTTGGGAGGACTTATGTTAGCTCCTCTGTGGAATGTGGTTGGTTCAACAATCACCCTCTCAGCAGGAAGTGGTGGAGGTGGAGGCGGAGGCGGAGGAGGTGACGGTGAGGGTGGAGATGACATTGAATATGCATCTAGTGCACTCATATCTATTGCATGATCTAACAGCTTTGGGATTGTTCCAACTCTCTGTTCATCCTTCTCTTGCTCACCTTGTGGCTTTGGAATAGCCCTCACTCTCCTTGTCTCTTCTTGATGATACCCTTTTGGCTTCACTATGTCACCTTTTGGTACTATTAAGAGAAAGAAAAAAAATGTTTAGAAAGTAGAATGCTTGTATTAGTGAAGTCCTCGCAAGGAAAACTAAATGTTAGAAACAAAATTAAGAGAAACCAAAAGTTATGTTTATTTGCCTTTCTCAGTTTGACTAGGTGGTTGGACTAAAGCCCCATATTCCCTAGGATTCTGTCTTTCACCCCCATATGCACCAATTTGATGTTGCTTGGAACTTCTGTCAGCCCGTTCTCTTCTGCTACATCTCGGGACAAAGAGAAGAAGTCCCAGTACTACAATAATAAATACCAATATACCAGAAATAGATATCCAAACCACCCTTTTGCTGTTTTTTTTCGATTTCCCAGAATTTGATTCCTTTGCTGCAATTGGTCCCTCAGTTGGTTTAGTAATAGTAGGTATACGTCCAGACGATGGTGTGCCAGGAACCACAGTTCCTGATGGCGATGCTGTCTCTGGTGGACGCGCTGGAGCTATAGTAGCATTTACATCAAGATTAAACGGGTTTCCATCTTTTCTGCATAACAAAAATTACCATGAGTTATTGAAGAACCCAAATTACAAATATATATACATACATTTCTCGTGTGACAGAAATCAGCAAAGGAACAGAAAATAAAGGAAATTTTGGTTAAGGAATAAACATTTTATTTTTCTCGTACAGTTACAAGATAACTGCAATAACAACAACTTAGAGTCCTGCTACTGCTCCAATGTGTCAATAGTCTAGTGACCACTTTCTTCAGTTAAACTTATTGTTAACCATTATCTTTATTTTGACATGTATTATTGTCCTTCTTCATATCCAATCCAATTTAAATTACAAAGGCAAAACACTTGCACTTTTAACAGGGCAATAAATACAAATTTCAAGCACCATTATTATACACAATATTTTCAAACATACACGAGTCTTTAGTAAAAAATTCTTTGAAAAGTTTGAGTGCGAAAACATAGAAGAAAAATAATGTACGCCTTATCAAATGCACACCGACTATTACACATCTGAAATTATGTTTCTTAACCTTGACTAGAGACTTACTTTATCTTACATTACATGTGTAGTTTCAATTGCCTGGTTGTATAACGGAGGCAGCATCTAATTGGTTACTTTTCAGAACTACAGTGCTAAAGAAATTATAGAGAAAGGAAAACCCCATGCCTACGCGCTTTTATTTCTTCTGTCATTAGTTCCTGCTTTACGCTTAATTGCAACGCTGCATATCTTTGTAATTAACAGGATCACAGATATTTTCATGAGAATGCACTCCAATTCACACAAATCCAGGTCCATCTTCACATTTTTCTAACTCAGGAATTATCTCATCTAAGCATAAAGAAGCAGTACTTTATGTTTAAGGATTTCACCTGAAGCTAGGGATGCTTAACAACTTTGGAGGTATTGGTCCAGCAAACTGGTTGTTCTCAACATTCCTGTTCAAATAGGGCAGAATAAGCACAAATTTAAAAAGAGAATGAATATGGACGAAAAACTAAAGACATCTTCTATACAAATTCCAATTTTCGAAAAGCTCTACAAACCATATCAACAACAATTCTTTAAATTAATAGGTCAAAATAAATAATTAATCCCTACATTTTCACCCAATTTAAATTTTAGTTCCCATAACTAATTTTTCTGAATATTGATCTTTATAGTTTTGTTCATTTGGATTTTGGTCCTTGCCACTTGACAATAAGGTATTTGTTTATAATATTTTTCACTTGTTTAGATTTTAACAATTATAATTTTTACTTGTTAAGGTATTAGTCCCAATTTTAGGAAGAGATGATCTTTAGAGTTTCTCATTATTAAAGCATTGATCCCTCAAGGACCAAAATCTAAATTGGATGAAACTATAGGAACTAATTGTTTATTTAAACCAAACTAGGGCATGTTAGAGTAAACTTTTCCGTAAGTAATTATAGGAGAGGAAAATAAGAAAAAAAAAAATAAGCTTCTCCATAAGTTAATTTATAAAAGTTCTCACATATTAGTTTCTTCAAAAGTTGGTTTCTAACTTATGCATAAGCTAATTTTATCTTATGAAGAAGCTTATTCATTTTTTCTTCCTATAAGTTCTTATAGATAAGTTTACTCAAACAGACCCTAATATCATGCAAAATTTATATGAAACACGTGGTTAAGAGAAGTACAAATCTTGCAATGGAAGGTCTTGTAAAACATCCAAGGTCCCAGACAGGTTATTGTTCTGTAAATGTCTGCCAATGAGGAAAAAGTTAGATTGATTGACAGAGAGCAGAGAAACACGTTCAAAAAAATCATCTTATTAAGACAAAATACTCACACACTGGTCAGAACTGACAAGTTCTCCATAGATGGAGGCAATTCCCCACTCAAATTATTATTAGATAAATCTCTGCACAGCAGTTTGTGATTCACCAAATAAGTTTTATGTGTAATGAAGCTAAAATAATCTCCATTCAATTTTATATATATGTGGTTGAAGAATAATTTGAAATGAGTCCCTACAGATTGATCAATTGCGTAAGAGACTGAAACGCATCTGGTATTTCTCCTGTTAAAAGATTGTTATTAAGAGACCTGAAAGGGAATAATTCAATCTCATTTAGATAAACATGCATAACAGTTAACATCAGCTATCATTAGAATTTGATATAAAGCCAGAAGAAGCAATAAACTCACATGTCAGTCAATTCAGTCAATGTGGATAAAGAGGCTGGAATACTACCTGTGAACTGGTTATCTGAAAGAAACCTGCAAAAGTACAAACAATTATGTTATTTTGCACAATGTGTTGGGAGAAATAGTATCACAAAGGTAGGTAGTAGGTACCACATACAAGTGTTGTAAAGTGACTGGCAAACTGGACGGAATACTTCCCCCAATATGATTGTTGTTTAGAACTCTGCCCCAGAAACATAAAACAAACAATAAATAAAGGTAACGCAGGAGAAACATTAAGGAAGAATGACCATTGAGTCATTGACCACTGAAGTTCATGAACTGAGGAAATGCAACATACATGCAGACATACATTAGCACATGGACTTGCACATGCCTGGGGACACACAGTAAGAAGCATAAAAAGCAAGCCAGCCAGAGTGGAACAGAGAGAGAGAAAGAGAGAAAGCTATTTACATTGCTCTGATAGAAACAAAACTTCCCAAGCTATCACCCAGTTCTCCTCCCAAGTTTGCACCATTCAGAATTCTGTCATAAATTAAACAACAAAGAAAGGGTTAATGGTTATTAATTTTGTGAGATACAATCAATGTGAAGAAGCAAGAGAAAGTGGTTACATACATTTCTTGTATGAATGAACCATTACATTGAACACCTTGCCACCCTTGTCCGCACGGGTCTCCCGCACTAGAAACCCACCCAGGAAGAAGAGGGTTGCCCAATGCAGTATATAAGATGTTAATTGCAGCAACTGCTCCAATTATAAAATTTTAGAACTCTTGAAAGAGACCACAGATAAATGAAAACAATCAAGAGTGTGTTAGGAGTAACAAATCAAACATCACACATTACCATCAGTGGGATCAGTGTCTGCAATTGAAAACTGGACTGTGCAGATCAACATAAATCCCAATAGAACCTCTCCATGGATCTTCACTCTCTTGTACTGTGAACCAGATCTCAACTCACCCATTTTTCCAAGCCCAACGATAATCTTCACCTTACTCCTTTCCCTTGAAACTAATCAACAAACCATCCTGTTCTGAAAATTCAATTCATAAAAAAAAAAATCAAAACAAACCCATTATTCCACAAGCACAAAAAATGCACAAAAAGACAAAGTTGAGTTGTGTGTTATACTAGCGTTGAAATCTGAGAAACCGAAGTAAGTTGAGAAGTAATGCTGAAAATCTCGAGATGAAAACTAAGCCGGGAAATGAGAAAAAAAGAAAAATAAAGGTTTGTAGAGTCTGTAAATAAACTTAACGGCTAAGATTCGGAGCTTATTTAGTAGTTTGAGTGGTGAACGTAAGCACACACTGCATTGTTAAGCTTTCGGCATATAATAATAATTAATTATTAAATAATGATCATGAAAGTGATTAAAAATTCTGGTAAAAACCTAAGCTTTAGAAAAAAGGTGGAAACAAGAGAAAAGGCAAAGGGATGAGGAAAAGCTGCTCTGAAGGAGGTTCTGTTTTTCTGAAACAAACACTCTTTCTCTGTCTAGAAATTTAATGAGGGTGCGTGTTGTGTTGTGTTGTTGGAGGAGTGTTTTATTGAAATGATAAAATAAATTGCCGTTGCCACGCTCCCTCGTCGGCGCGTACGGTTTCTCTACCATGCCACGCTGTCCATGTTTGATGTTTAATAATGGAGTGCTTATTTATGTGTGCCTCGTCTTGTCCCGTGTTACAACCAGTCAATTATTTGTCAAAATTAGAATATGTTCTTGCATAAACAACAACGATCCATCGTGTCTACGTTGTTTAGTGGAAGGGAAATTGGATTAGTGACAGAGACCCGTGATGGAATTGTTAGTATATGTATGTATGATGTATCTTATGTGATTACATAGTACTACTAGTTGTCATTAAACTCAAAAAGAAAAATTAGAGGAACTAAATAAGTTAATACCACTTAATGATATATCCTTTTCAGCACTTATTAGTTATTAAAGAAGTATTATCTAAAGCTTTTAATAATATTCACTCAAAATTATTTATTATTAATATTTTATATTGCTATTAAAATGTGTGTTAAAATTAAGATAAATATTCAATATACATCAATTTTCTCTTTATCTTTTTTTTTTCAATTTATTCTTTCTTTCTATCTCTGATATTTTCACTTCGATCCACCTTATAATTAGATAGACATCTATCGTTACTCTAAAATTAAAGTATTCAGCTATCAAGATCAGAAGGAGACGAAAAAACACGGTTTTAAAATTGATGTAGAGAAATTACCGACAATTGGTATAAATTCTTATTTTATAATTTAGATCGAGTTAAAAATATTTTTTTTAACGTTATTGTTAAGAAAAGGTTAATAAATATTTTTGCCAGGATGATAAAAATAAAAATTTATAATATTTATTTTTTAAATAAATTATATAGATTTAATATTTCTTAATTAGTATTGTTGAAATACCCTTGATATAATATTTAGTAAATATAATTTATAATAAAACTTAACATTTATTTACTGAAAATAGTTAAGAGAACAAGTACTGATTTATACGACTAAAATCATATACAATAAATAATACTGTGTTTAAAATAATTTGTTGTTAGTCCAAAACTCTATCACCCAAAAAAAGTACTGAGAACTTGCCTTACCAATTTCGGATAAAACTGCCACAATATTATTCCATGGAATATCAAGGGCACGCATAGCCACGGCACGTGAAGGCATTCTCCTGGCACCATATTAACGTGTGCGGAATTTATATTAATCAACAAGAGTAAGCGTCCCCGTTAACAAATACTAGTATACTACCATAACATTCTTCTTTTGAAACATTTTTTTGTATTTGAAATTTTGTGAAATTGTACTAATAATATAAATTACAACATTTTCTATTTAGTGGGTTTCAATCAAAAATATCGTGAGACTTGTATGAATTTAAAGAGTTTTTAATTTTAGCTGATAAAGTATGTGTTAGAGAGTGCGCAAGACTAAGAAGCAGTTGTCTTGAGAGGATATGTGCGCATAAGAATCTCACGTATTGCAAAGAGTGATTTGTGTCAGAGCCGCCAGTATTCTATATGGTGTTCACGTGTTGGATTGGACTCAATGATTGTTACGGGCTTCGTATCGTGTCAGTAATTTAATACCCACTGAATTTTATAAGATATCTGCATGCTTTTTATTTGTAAAATTAATGTTGTGTTTAGGGGAAAAACTATAACCTCTTTTATTATTATAAATAAAAATATTATATATATATATATATATTAGGCATATATAATTTTAATAAGATGTATTAAGAATAAAAAAATTTCTATTATATTTTATAATTATTAGTTTTTTTTCTTTCAAACAAATGTTTTCATCATAAATGAAAGAAGTAAATAACATTTATTAAAAATAAGATTTCTAGGTATTTAAATTTGTAGTTTACACTAAAAAGTTAATAATTAATAATTAATAAAAAAAAATGAGATAAAACTTGCATAATAATTTCATTTATTTTATTTTATTTTCAATAATAACAATTGATAAACGTCTAAAATTTTCTCGAGTTAAATAAAACCAATGCTAAGAGTATTAAATAAATAATATTCTTTTTTGAAATATTAAATTCAAAATTTCTACAACATTCTAATTTTTAATTACTTTTTAAACTTTTAACTCTATCAATTTTTCCATTAGTATATATATATATATTACAAATCATTATATAAAATATGAACAAGTATAGATCATATATGTATATATATTAATATTATTTAATATTGACATGAATTAAAAAATATATAATTATATTTTATAATCATTAATTTTATTATTTAAAATTTTGCTTTTGTTGGATGATAATAAATAAAAAGAAAAATACAGCATCAATCAAATAAAAGACTAATTGAATTTGTAGACATTTTAACTTACTTTAAGTTACATGCTAAAATAAAATAATTAATAATTAAAAAACTATAAAAACTGAGTTGGTGTCCCCTCGTACTATCTTTTTTAGCATTAACTTAAATGTTTTGAGTTCAAAATAATATGAGCAAACAACGTCTATAATTTAGTGCAATTAATTCCGCATAAAAAAGTTTTTTTATATTTTACCTTCAAAAAAAATTATATATAGAGAGATAGAAAGAATGAAGAGGGATTTCCTTCTCTTCACTTATTATTTTGTGATCTAATGGTTTAAAAGAATGATATATTTTATTTGTTTGATTATGAAAATAAAATAATAAAAATAAAAAGGAATTCTCTTAAAATTATTATTACAATAATTTGATCTTTTCTCTCTATATATAATACTCTATTAGATTATAAGTTTAAATGAACTAGTTATAATTTAATATTATTTTTAATTATTTGTTAATTTTAATTTTAAATATGATTATAGTTAATAAATATTGATTTTCTTTAATTTTTTACTATTTACTTGTTATTTTTACTTTATTTATTACTTTTTAATGTTTTTTTATAGCAATGAAATTCTTTTTTCTTTAAAAAATTCTTTCTTTTAATATTTTTGCTTTATCGTAACAATTGAAAATATAAAAGATACAAAATAATGTCAATAAAAAAATTTCAAATACTTAATATTATAAAATACAATACATCAAAAATAAATAAATAAGATAAAAACTTACATTAGAAAAAGAAGATAAAAAATAAAACAAAAAAGAATAAAAGATAAAAATATAAAGTAAAGAAAAGGTAAAAAGGCTTAAACTTAAAAATAATTAAAATAATAATAAAGAAAAACCTTTAAGAAAGAACAAAATGCAAACAAATATATAAAATTAATATTCTTCATTTAGATTATGCCATCTTAATAGTTGAAAAACATTGAAGTTGTAAAATAGTACTACAGACAAATTTTATATGTGAAATATAAGAGAAAATTGAATGAATTTTTGAAAGAGAATAAAGAATATATATATATATACGTGAGTTTAGTAAAAAAAAAAAGAAAATAAAGAATAAGTTTAACAATAATAAGAAAAAAAATAAAGATAACATAAAATGTTAAAAAAACAATAAAATAAATAAATAAAATATAAACCCCAAGATCCACTTTCTAACAAAGATGGCAAGAAGTTTCAAGAAAATGTGAAAAAAATAAATAAATCAAGAAAAAGGAAAAGAAAAATGTAAAGTAGTTTTGAAAATGAGTGATTGAACTAGTCACTTATCCATTAGTGTGGAAAATCAAGAACTAGTCACTTGTCATAAGTTTTTTCGAAACTTGATGAGAACTAAAGGTTATTGCTAAAGACAAGATAAAAAAATTCTTTCCAAAGTTACAAAGCAACACAATATTTACATTTATTCTAATGTGTTTTACAAAGATAAAAGGAGCTATATATAGTCAAGGATCCTTCACAATTTGGGAAGTTAAGAGTGTTAGGGGTGTTTAGATAAAAGACTATGATGTCTATCATTTTAAGGGAACATCCAAGCTAACCAACCAAACAAGTTATTACTAAACTAATTAAGGGATTTTCCATTTAGGAATTAAATGAAACTAAAATATATATATTCAAAGGAAGCTAAACTAATGATTTACAAAAATATTATGAGGTCAAGGTGCAAGCCCATATAGAATATATAGTTAGGCTTTGGACATATTCTTCTAGATTATTGAGAAAATCTATATTTTGAAGCACTTCATCTTACCATCTTTCTTTTATTATGGGGTGATTATGATTTCTTTGTCTTTCTTTTTTACTTGAAGTTCTTATTCAAGATTTGTCAGGATTTAATCATAAAAACTTACATAAAAGAAAGAAGGTAAAAAAAAAATAAAACTAAAAAAAAATATAAAAGATAGAAGTAAAAAAAAAGTGAAAAGATTAAATTTAAAAATAATTAAAATAATAATAAAATAAAAAAACCTTTAAGAGAGAAGAAAATGTGAACAAATATATAAAATTAAAATTCTAAAACAAAAAAGAAAGATATTTTTTAAGCATGGTAAATACTCTTTTTACTTCTTCTGTGAAATTCTTCATTTAAACATTTAGTTGTTGAAATATAAAAATAATAAGAAAATAATATGAACATTAAATATCAAATAATAGATATAAAAATATTAAAAGGATATTCAACGAGAATTAAAAAAAAAAGTAGAAACTCGCTTCAGAGAAAGGAAGATAAAAAAATAGAAAAAAATATGAAACCATTATATATAAAAAACTTAAAATTAGTAGATTAAAATAATAATTAAATATATACTTCTAGCAAAAAAGAATAAAAATTGGTATAGAAATGAAAATTTAAAATTAAAAAAAAAACATTAAACCTTATTTTCGTATATAGCATTGTAGGAGTTGATTTCTTCTTTTTGTAAAATTATTCATTTTCTTAAAAAGTAAATTTTAGCCAGCTCTTTTTAGAGTCCAATCCTAATCAACGATTAACTCTAAACACATTAACTCAATCAATCTTAAATCAAATAATATGATCAAAGTATACTCCTCCCTTATTCTCGTTTTTCCACCCAATGCACGCACGCATGGGAGAAGCGTTCTAGAATTATATTGATTAAATGATTTTATAATTAAATTAAAAGGATTAATTAGTGATTCTGAACGTGACATATATAACACTCTATGTTTTAATTTATGTAATTATATTTATTTTCTAAATATTTGTATGCTTTTTGTCATTAGTAAACTATAAAATATTCCGTATTGCAATATATAAAATGTTTCAATATTGCTTAACAATATATATAATGTTAACAATATTGCTTATACTATAATGTCAAAATACTACTTGTGAATAGAAAAAAGAAATTTATAAAACTATCGCATTATCTTGCCAGTTCATTTGCTCTTGTCCCAAAGTCAGTAGTAAATAGTAAATATCTTGTGAAATTTTGGACTATCAGAAATAAAACAATAAGTATTATCATAGTTTCCACGTCAATACATGGGAGGAATAAATTACACCTTTGACGTATAGTGTATTTGAATAAATTTATTTAGTAATTTTCTTTCAACGAGGTTTTCTAAAAAATATATAGATTTGAAACAAATTTTACACGCAGAAAATAAAAGAAAAAAGATATAGTCATACAATAAACATATATTGTAATTTATATAATAAAAGAAGTAAAAAATGAAAAAAAGAACTATGAAATACCAGTAAGATTCACATAGCAGCTAAATAGTGAAATGATATTTAATTTATGACTATTTTTATAGAGAAATTTTTGTTAAAAGAGATAAATTTTATATCTAAAAAAACGGTATCAGTTGAAGATAATTTTATTAAAAAAAGTTATGAGATGAAATATCTGATGTAATAAAAAAAATAATAATAAACAGTGTATAAGGTAAAAGGACCGTTGAAGGAAAGGAAGTTAGTTTGGTAGCTTTCAAGGGTAAGAGGGAAAATTATCGTTATGGTATGAAAAAAGAAGATGAAACATCGAAACGGGAAAAATGCGCACCCAAAAACTGGGTCGGTGTTCTTATGATTTTATCCACCCCAACCCTAGCTGTCATTCAACATACCGAATCTCTGCGACCCACGATTCTACTTTCACTAGCAGGGAAATAAATCAGATAAATATTTCATTATATTTTCTATATTTAGCATAATTCATTGAAATTTGATTGTTGGACCTATTTTTCTTTCTGTTATTATAGACATGTTTAGAGAATTTCTTTAGTTCCATTTCAGATATTTTTTTAAACGCAGCTACATAATTTTGTAGCAAACAAATACGCAGCATATAAAACAAAAGAGTGTTTTAAAAAACTGAAATTTGATTTGATTTGTGAATTAAATTTTGTGTTTATAAAAAGTTAGTAAATAAATTAGGTTTTTAAAATTTTATTTTAGAAATCGTATAAAATATGGTGTATATATATATATATATATATAGTTGCATGTACTTCAAAGCATTGTAACCCTATACAGCAAAATATTTCATTGTCAAAAAAAAGAAGTTTTAGCTTTTTTTTGTTTCAAAATTTCAATCATTTACTAAATCAAAAGTTTTTAATCAGAAATGACGCTAAATCAGCCAAAGAGGTTTTATAAAAAAATGTTACAAATTTAGCATCCAAACATATTATTGCTAAATGACAGGTGAAGTGTTTTTTTTTTTTTTTAATTTTGAAATAGAATATCTCAAAAAGACTATTCTTATGATTATATACGAATTATTAATATTAAAAATAATTAGTAGTCCTATAATTACTTTAAAATTATATGTATTTTTAATTTTAATAATTAAAATATAATTTAACGATCTATATATATTTATAGGTATCATTTCTTACACAATAATTTTTTTCGTTTGATATGTTCCTATATGAAATTACAAGATTTAATTATGATTAGAAGGAAAGAGAAAGAAGATAAGAATGTCTTAATTAAAAGAACTTTTGAAATAAATTGAAAAGAAAAAAGCAAAACAAATTGTGGTTGTAGTTCGGAGGCTTAAACTTTGGAGGGAAATCAAACGTCGGAGAAGATGACACGTGTTATTTTCTACTAAGTGAAAGTCGTATTTCATATAAGTTATATTTTATAGATAGACAGACAGCATAATCTGTTTAAGGTCACCACATAAGCATCCAAAGGATTCATCTCAATAAACTGAATGTTGTGTTTACCACCGATTTAAGTAGGATTGAATCATAGTGAGACATAAAAGTATCTTATTAAATCAAGGGTCATCTTGAGTTTGCACACTAACACATCAATCAATATTAGAATTAATAAGAGTGATATTTTTTATTTTAATAATTAAATTCATACATTGAACATGAAGCTATATTAGAACAGTAGAACAAACCTTTTTTTAGTGCAACGTAGTTGAGAAATAGTAACCTGTGCGCAATAATTTTGCTATCAAGTGTGTGGGTTTTTTTGAAAGGCAATTGAGACTTATCAATCTAGTGGGTGAAGTAATTTAAATTTTACTTGTTATTTATTTATTTTTTTATGCTGAATTGTCTAGAAAACGAATGGTTTAAGAGAACATGAAAAAGCAATTACACAATTTCATTGTGAAATTATTTTCCAATCCTTGTAGGCATCATGGTGAAGAGCACTATCATATACTCCTACACACTAACATTCACACAATCAGTGACTTTTTCATTCTCCCATTAACCACTCTTGCCAAAACAAAAGAAAAAAAAAACTATTTCGTCTAAATTAATTAATAAGAATTTTAACACTCAATTAAGAATTTTTGAAATATTTAAAATTTAAAACTAATCGAAAAAAGACAGCCGTGTATAAACACACATCTGCATTCTTCATATGAGCAAAGCGATTGAAAAAGTGGAATAAAGGAACGTAAAAAGCCAACATTTTCGTCTTTTTCATCCGAATTTCAAAAAAAACAAACAAAAACCAATGGGCATCTTTGACAACACCATCGTGCTGGATGTGACGCAGTTGGGTTTCCGCCCCACAAGAGAAAAAATGGCCATAATTCGAACTTCGAAACGTGTGCCACTGCCTCGGTGTCACCAATTATATTTTTCTTTTGTTACATTTTTTTTCTAATATTTGTTATTTACAAAAAATTATAAATTTTGAAAAATTTACTTTAAATAAGGACATACAAGATCAATCAAAATTTATTATTTTTATAAATTTAATTAATATTAAAAAATAATATTAGATAGAGTTATTACCATTCTTCTATTATGTATACTTTTATTTATCTATTTACTTTTTAGTAGTGCAGTTATCTCTAAACGAGAGTTAGAGATTAATATTTAAGATACAATAATTTATTTAAGGAGTTGTTTTTATATAAATCTACGTAAAAGTGGATTTAAAATTTATTTAAATAAGTTTTTTTTATAAATATTTATAAAAAAATAAGAATGAAATGAACTTATTTAATGATCCAAAATTAATCAACGCATAAAAATTTATAGAAATTAATTCATATTAGTTTTTTTAAAATATTTATTTTTAATATATGTGTAAGATAATTTTATCTTATAAAATTTTTTATCAAAATAAATATGCTCGAACATATCTTTCTAAAATATATTACTTTAATAATTTTAAAATAAAATGTACCTTTTTGGTAAAAAGTCCACCAAAAGTTCTCATATTCTACTATTAATTATTAATAAGTTTAATATTTATACATATTAGCGTAAAAATTATTATAAAAGGCAAAAATTTTATGGTAATAATTTATAATTATAACCTTTTCCACAATTAGTTCATTTTAAAAAAAAAATCTAAATCTTTTAGTAGTATACTTACAAAATAGATTAATTTAATGATTAACTAAGTCATACATACTCCCCACGTTAAATATAAGAAAAAAAATTATATATTTTAATTTAAAACAAAAATAAATCATAACTAATTTTTATTTTATTTAATAAAATTATTTTCAAAATATATTTATTTAATTGAAATTATACTTTTAATGATTTTTTTTTTATATTTTTTATATCATATAAGGAGGTTTAAATAAACAAATATTCTTTAAATAAAATTAGTAAAATTAAATAATGTTATCTTTTTAAAAAAAAATTATACTTATTTTTTTATTCGTATCGTGTTTTTTTTAGTGAATTCAATAAAAAAAATTATCTTTGATGCTGTCGAAGGTATTAGGAATTTATAATTAACTTGTGATAGTAAAAGTAATATAAAAAAATTCACATTTTATTCATTGAAGTACAAGGGATACTTTTAATTATATACAAAGATATTAAAATATGCTGATTACAATTACTCTCTATATTCCTTTCCTATATCATATAATAAAAAAAAAACTTTTCTACGAGATGATTATTCCTTTTTTTTATCATTATTATTAAGATCTTTGCTTATTAAGAACTCTCAGTTGGAGTAGATTTTTGTGTTGGACTTGTTAAGGACCTAGTGCAAGCATCGGTGCTAAACTTTTTTTTTTATATATATATACAAAATGTATTTTTTAATATTATTAAATAATAATAATAATAATAATAATAAAAATAATAATAATAATAATTTGTGTGTTGGGACCTAAACAATCCAACTAAAATTCACGAGAGAAATACACAAAAGCTATATCAGCTAACAAAGAAAAGGAAATAAAAAAATGAACTACGTAAAAAAAATTGAAATACAATAGAGACAACTAGTCAATGCTTGTCAAGCCTATCAACAACTTGGTTAACTTTCTCTTCACTCGGGCACCGTAATTGTTGAAGTCCAAAATCTTGTTAACCAGTTACAAGACATCGTCAAATCTATCATCGCAACCCTGAGATAACAGAAACTCGGTTACCATAGATTTATAACCACAATCCTAGGCTAAACTCATATTGATTGGAAAACCTCAAAGCTCTGCAAGGAGGGCAAACACAAACTCTGTTTATAAGAAAAAACAAACTCTAATTTGTCATATTCATCACACATGATCCCACCACATGTAGTTGTTTTAGTGAATTCACTGACCAATTTACATGTATTAATTTCATCCAATTAATCAGTGGGGGAGTCCGACTAATAACCATTTGATGATCCTAAGTTCTGAATCGTGTATTTGTTGTTACAATTTAAATTTATATTTTGAACTTTGTTGTGTGTTATATATCAGATGTGATGCTTCATGTTGGATTTATTCATATATTTTATTATTTATAAACTCTTTTAAAAAAATGAAAATCAATCTAATTCTATTTAAAATCAACTTGATTGAATGGTCAATTAATAAAATGAAAATGATTGAAGTGGTTTTTTTTTCGAAACTAATTCCGTCTAACATGTAAACATTTATCATATGATCTAATCCAATTCACGAACTCCCTAGAGAGATTAAAAGGTCATTTGATTTAAAAATATTTTCATTTTTATTTTCTACTTTTTCCTTTAATTACAAATTTGTTACTTATTTTATTTACTTTATTTTCTATTTTAAAAAGTACTTACACTTAAAACAATTAAAAGTTGTTTTCATTGTTTTTGTACATAAATTTAAAAAAGAAAATAAAAAATAAAAACAAGGTGATATTTTTATAATAGAAAATAAAAAATAGATAAAAATAGAAACAGTTTCATAATCAAATATTAAGGCTATCAATCCCCTTTATCCATTTTGAACTTAGAAGTCCACATTCCATGGAGTATGAGTGTGTATATATTATTCAGGAAAATGGGCCATATTAGTATATAGGCCCAGAGTATAATATAGTTGGGCCAACATTGCAAGAAGCAACGTTCAGGCCCATTTGTGGGTAGTTGGTGTGGGCGTGTTGCGTGCATCTTCATCCTCATGTTTCTCTCTATCTGCGTACGCGATCTGTGATTGTCCGAGAGAGAGAGATGATAATGCATTCACGGATTAGAAGCGTTGCCGGAAACATCAAATGCGCCGCGAGACTCTTCTGTTCATCTTCGCCGACCACGCCGGCAGCGCCGTCGCAATTCCCTCAGACTCTGGCGGGGCTCCGGGCTCGGCTGGCGGAGGAATCGCCGTCGCTGTCGGACTTCACCTCGATGAAATCGGAGAGCGCGTACTCCGTGGAGGTCGGGACGAAGAAGAAGCCGCTTCCGAAGCCGAAATGGATGAAGGAGGCCGTTCCCGGCGGCGAGAAGTACGTGCAGATCAAGAAGAAGCTCCGCGAATTGAAGCTCCACACGGTTTGCGAGGAGGCGAGGTGCCCTAATTTGGGCGAGTGCTGGTCCGGCGGCGAGACCGGCACCGCCACCGCCACTATCATGATTCTCGGCGACACTTGTACTCGAGGTTGCAGGTTATAAACCAATCGTTTCGTTTTCTATTTCAGTATTTATTTTATTTTATTTTTGTAATAGATGCATTTGGCGTTGGTTATTTGGTTTTAGAAAGTGGCTTTGAGGAAATGGTGTTGTTGAATTGGATAATTAGGTAGAGTAAGTAAAATCATTGGTGTTTCGGTTTGATAGGTAAATAGAGTATATACGACTCGCGAGCGGAACCGCAAAATTCATATGGAGTAATTCTGTGCTCATGTTGTGTGACTTGTAGGGAATTGCTTAAGCATGTTTTAGAGATTGAGTTGTTTACTGGCTAAGTATAAAGAATGATGCTACGCAAAAGTATGCAATGATGAGTTGAAGTGAGTGGAGTGTAGTTGTTACTTTCACCGGATTTGATTCCTCCAAAGTCAGAGAGTACACTTTAGATGATAAAATGTAGGTATAGTTAGCTGAGATTGTAATAAAATACATGTACATGTATGACAAACTACGAAGTTGTTAAAATTTTAACGGTTAATTTTCTAATTAATGACTACAACTGTACTTTATCTTCTAAAGTGTACTTTATCGTTTTAGAGGAGCCAATTCCCTTTTTATCTAGTTGCTAGCTTGTAGTTTTGATCAAGTTATGTTTTTTAGACCACGATCATATTGTTAGGTTAATTAAAAGGAAAATAATGCTTCTGTCTGAATGTGTACTGCTTTATGTAATTTTTTATAGGTTAATATAAAACATGGGGTAATTACACTGACTTCTCTTAATTTAGCGCTTGTTACACATGGTATCCCTTTTGTTTGGGAAACTACACACACTGCCATAACTTTGTGTACTTTTGTAATACCTACCCTTTTTTATTTGAGAAATTGCCCATACCTTGCCTACTTTATGTGCAATTTCTACACCATTTCTCTTTGTAAATAACAGAGTGAGGAAGGTAGGTGTAATTTCCCAAAGAAGTGTTGGATGTAATAGGAACTAACTTCGGGTGGAGGTTGGTGTAATTACACAAGATCTGTTATAGACTTATAGTTGTACTCCAAATAGTTTTTTCACTAGTATGCTTCCGTTTAATTATTTTGTTAATTTTTAGATTTTGTAATGTTAAGACATCAAGGACTCCACCACCACCTGACCCTGATGAGCCCACCAATGTTGCTGAAGCAATTGCATCGTGGGGTCTGGATTATGTGGTTATAACGAGTGTTGACCGTGATGATTTACCTGATCAAGGGAGTGGTCATTTTACTGAAACAGTGCAGAAGCTGAAGATACTGAAGCCTAATATGCTGATAGAAGCCTTAGGTATGCATTTGAATTTTGAATATTTGTAGTTTCTGAAAATAGATTAATATGGTCATTTGTGTGAACATCTTGTTCTATCAAAACAAATAACCAAGCCTAATCCTGATAGGGGGGCACCTAGTTCTATTTAAAAATTGAGCATCTATATGGTTTGTAGTATAGTAGATAATATATATGAAAGGAAGGACCATCTTTTAGTTTTCGTTTCAAATATAGGCTATTAGGTTACAAGTTGAATTAGGTAGTACCTATAGTGCTAATTCCCCATGCAGTTTCTGTTGATGAATTTCATAGACAGTTGTTTTATTATTGAAATGTGCTATTGGCTTTTACTAGAATTAAAAAGCGATCTTGCTGATAGGGCATGGAGAATAAAATTTGGTTTGACTTTGTATTTACATATTTTTGTTTGAGGTTTCAATCCTGATATATATTTGTTGAGATGGATTATTATCTAGGGGACTATGCTTTATTAAAAACCTTCTTAAATACAAACTCAAAATTTCTCCCTCTGTTGATTGTTGCACTATTTTTGTTGTAACAGTTCCGGATTTTCGAGGAGATGCTGACTGTGTAGAGAAGGTTGCTAAATCAGGATTAGATGTCTTTGCACATAACATTGAGACAGTTGAAGAGCTTCAGAATGTTATACGGGATCATCGTGCTAATTTTAAGCAATCTTTAGATGTCCTAATGATGGCCAAGGAATATGCTCCTACTGGAACACTCACAAAGACTTCAATAATGTTAGGTTGTGGGGAAACACCTGACCAGGTTGTGAAGACAATGGAGAAGGTGAGAGCGGCTGGTGTTGACGTGATGACATTTGGTCAGTATATGAGACCTTCAAAGCGCCATATGCCAGTATCTGAATATGTTACACCAGAGGCCTTTAATAAGTATCAGACTCTTGGCATGGAAATGGTAAGCCTGTGGCTTTTGTTTGTGTATTTTGAATTAACTTGTTTTTGGAGAAATAATCCATGTAACCAACTTCATCTAGTGGGATAAAGCTTTGTTGTTGCAGAGAAATAATCTTTTTTTTTTTTTTGTCGTTTCCGGGAGTTATTGAAAAAGAAAGCAGTTATTTCCCATAATTAATTGGTAACTGAAAATAATTGTTAGAACTTAGAATATATGATGAATATCTCATAATATCAATATTTTAGAGTACCTAGAGATTATTTCGTTTATTTCCATGTTTCCTTATATTTCATGATTTTATTCCTTATTTAGTAATGATTGTGGTATAGTATTGGTGTAAAAAAGGAATAGTATGTTATACTTTATCATCATATTGTAACTCATTGTATGAAATCAAGTCAATAACAATCTTAGTGTATTAATTTTTTTTTTCTCTTTTTCATCCCCATATACTGAAAATCCTATAATTTCAACAGTAATTACTGATAGTATCTGTTGTCATCATTTTGTTGGCCTTTATGTAATCTTAAATATCAGATCTGTACAATTACTTAAAAGTCTAAAATTTTTGTAGTTGTTTGCTTTGTTCTCTCCGTCTACGTAGATATTTGAGTGGCATACAACTTAAAACATTTGAGCTTCTTACCAATATTTATTCTTGCTGCAAAATTTGAGGCAGATAAAAGTCATTTCCAGCATCATTTGTGCATATTCAGTCTTTTTGTAAAATAATCTGTATCTTGCGAATCCATTATTAAATTCAGGCTTGTCATTCGCTTTTTTATTCTTTGGAGTTAGCACCCCCCAGTGGCCAGGCCAATAACAACCTTTATCTAGCACTGCATGTGGCATTCTATACATCACCAAGCGAGTGTAATCATGGCACATTTCTCCCCCTTTAATTGTTGCATCCAGCATCTTAATGATTTGTAGAATGACTGTAATATATTAAAAGCTGCATATAGTATTAATTATAGCTTGATCATGTGGTATGAATGACGAACTAATTCTACTTTGTATGTGATAGGGCTTTCGATATGTGGCATCTGGGCCCCTGGTGAGGTCATCATACAAGGCAGGTGAATTCTATATTAAATCCATGATTGACTCAGATCGGGCTGCTTCTCCCTCAAAGCTGACCTCCTCTTGATCCATTATCTTTTTTGTTATTTACACACTTCAATGTGCATTATATGTAAGGAGCGTAGGCTTACTACATGCTGTTGATGCTCATGTCACGTGTAATATCAGTGAAAAAGCTGTAAACGGGCATATGCTGTCTCCGATTTTTTTCTCTGCCTCCTCCCCAACCCAAACACCTATGATTGGATTGGTTGATTTATTTGGAAGATGCAAACTTCAAAGGTTATTTGTATATGTTCTTTTTTACGTGAACGGCCTTTCCTCTCTTCAACAGGTGCTAACTTATACCAATTACTGTAGTTATTAAAGTAATAAGTGTTTAGCTCTTACTTGAGAAATCCTTTAAAGCTGTTGATTTTAATATGGTTGAAGTGTTTATTTTTGTGAGTGCTACTCAATTTGGGTTTATTTGGTAGTTGACATTCTAACTTATCTTACTGGACTTGAATTTTGAAGTAAAATTTGGTACTACTTTCTAGCAGTGTACCTCCAAGGGCCTATATAATTCTGATGGCAAATTGTCCTGAAACCATGTTTAGTGTTACCGTTACAATCATCAAGTGATAGGCTATTTGAGCAATGAAGTATTCTTTTTTGGGGTTGTGACTTATGACAGGCTGGCTAGTGTCTGTCTCTCAACATCCTGTGGGGACGACAGTAAAACTATTGAAAGCTGGAATACCTTGAGTATTTCATTTTCGGCTACAATACATTCCTCAACCATATAAAATCTGATGAAATATGGAAAGTTTGGGGGTCCAATTGTACTACGGGGTTCTGCGTTCTTGGGCCGTTGGAGATCGCGGTAAAATGCTTGTTGGGTAAATCTGGGTGGGGTTCTGGTCTTGATTGTCTATTATAGTTTTTTTTTGTTGAGTCCATGGTATCTCTAGGTTGAGAGTGAGATCAATTTTATTTTGAAGTACTGAAATTTATTTGTTGGTTGATATTTTTTCATAGATATTCATCTATACACAGTTTGAATATCAAACCCCCAACTATAAGTTAAGATATAAGGTTGTCTATCAATTACAAATATCCACTTAGGCTTGTTCAGTTCTTGTTGATGATTAGCTTCGTAAGATAATTTTAGCTAGCGATGCACATTAAAAATTTATTAATTATAAATCTATACGACCATGTTTATCTTTTAATTAAAAATTGTAAAATAATTACAAATTTATAAAGTTTTCTTAAAGTTAAGTTTGTATGAGTAGTAGGTCTTCTTGACAAGTTAAAGTGACAACTGTCTTTTCTAGCCATGGTTATTGTAAAAAAATACATTTGAAATTTTATAAAAAGTGAATATTTAAGACCAAAATGGGAAATTAATTTTATAATAATAATAATAATAATATTGATATATCATTTTTATATTTAAATTTGCTTATCAAAATTTTTATTTTCTGCAAATAGAAATAAAGTAAATACATAATATCTCAAGTGTGAATATTTAACTCCAGAAGTGTCAGTACGAGAACGACAAGTATCAATGTAATATATTTTTATTTTAAAGATGAGATTGACAAGAACAAAAAGTGAAATCCTGACACTTAATTGTATCAAGGAATTTTTAACATTTAGACTTGAGAGGATGTTAACATTGAGACTTAAAAAGTTTTTGTTACATGCTTACTATATTTATATATGGATCAGGATTCTTCTATTCTCAATCGTTTATCCAACTCTCTAATTTCTACATCTTTACAAATTATTCCAAGTTTGGAACACTACAAGTTTGTCCACAATGACGTCTGGAATATTTGTTTTTATTGAGTTTAGTAAAATTTTATGTATATATAAAATTTTAATTATACCATGCTTTATTACCAAACAAATTAATTCAAACATATAGCGAATGCATGTAGATGATCGTTGCAAACTACTTTTAATAAAATGCATTTTACATTAATAGTTTCTCTGAGTAATTTTAAATGACAGATATAAATATTATAAATTACGTATAGAAAGTTGAATATGATTAAGGATGATATTATAAAAATAACAATCAGGAGATTAAAAGTAATACACAAGTACAATTATTAGATTATATGTTTTTTCTGAAGTTTTGATTTGGCACTCTATAAATATAATTTAAATCAAATGACATAAAATATGCGTGTGCTGGTAGAGAGAAAGAAAGAATTATTTATATGGTATTACCATAAAATTAATTCAATCAATGCCTACAAATTATTTTCAAATGCTACGCAAACAACCACCTAATCTTTTCATGTATTTATTGTTTTCTCCATCTATTTATTTTGTTGGTTCAAAATCAAATTACTATCTTTCTTAATTGACAATTCAAAAGGCATACATCTTTCTTTTTCTTACGTTCTTTAGCATGACATTGACAGCCTTGTCCAGCATGTTTCGCTTTTGAATCATCTTTTCCCATTTCTTGCATAAACTTTTAGAATTGCCTTTTGAATTCATCCTTTTCAGTTTCTTGCATTAAATTTCAGAATTCACTTTTGAATTCATGCATCTTTTCCATTTTCTGAAAAATAAAAGTCAGAATGTTTGGGACGGGGAAAAAAATTACGAAATTATCACGTGAATCTTATTTACATAAAGTGTCCAATAATTATGCAGAAACACTACTCAATCCGCAAAAAAAAAAAAAAGCATGTGTATATAATATTTTAATTCAAGTGAATAGCGTTGCTGAAAAACTAGTGGCCTTACACACAGGTCAGATAGATAATCTACTCATCACTTTTGTTCACCACATAGCACTCGTCCATTTCGAAGATTTGGAATTTGAATTCTTCCCAGTTCAATTTTCAAACTACACTTACCTTCTTTTAATAAACCCAACACACCAATAGAGCTTCATAAGCACGGTTGTATCGTAAACTAACTCGAATTGCCAAGCCATAGCCCAAAAATATGATGTCATAAAATGAATTCAATATCTAACCGTTACTATGGGCAACATAAAATTTACTTTTTAAATAATTTTGATACTTATTTCTTTTTAATGTAAGATAAATAAATTACTTCAATTCTTAGAGTAAAGATGTGATGTGAAATTTAATAAACTTATTATTTACTTTCAAGAAAATAATAATTAATCCCTAAGTACATAATCTTGGTGGAGGGGACTTTTGGGATTTTTTTTAAAAAAAAAACACATGATTTTTCTTGTATTAAGCATATTATATTTTTTATTTAGATAAGATTTAAATGCAATTGCTTAAATACTTTTGGTAAATTTCACTTTAGCGATCAACACAAATAAAGATCGTCATTTAAGGTTGATGGTAGTTTTTGAAGCAATACTCAAATTATGATTAAAGAATATTAACATAAAAATTACTTTAAAACAGTACTTAGGTTTTGTGTTTTTTATTTTTTTTTCAAATGTTAGTACTTAAGTTTAGTTAGTTTCAATTTAAATTTGTTTTAATAAATTTAAATTTTAGTACACTATTTAAATTAAAATATAGAGATAACGTGCCTTAATTAAACAATTTATATCCTAACCAATTACATCTCTACTAATTTATTTTATAATATCTTCCTCAATTTTAAAATACAATCCCTCTAATATATTTTTATCTAATAAAATAAAGTTCTGATTATTAATAATAATGACATTTTTTTTATAATTTTTTTCTTAAAAGCATAATTTTGTCATTATTTAGCAATAGTGATATTTTTAATTTTTATATATTTATTTTATTTTAAATTTAAAAAAATGGTACAACAAATTTGCTAGTAATGTATAAGGTTCAACCTCAACCTTTCGAAGGTATGATTCTGCATTTCTGCATCATCACTTATTGCTTTCATTCTAGCTGTAGAATAAAACCAAATAACTGAACAAAAAACAAGTGAGTCAAGTTTTTGAGTAAGAAGACTGTTCCTCTTTAACGTGAAATATAAATAGATACTACTATCTATTTATGTGAACACTGCAAAGAACAGCTAGGTCGAAGCTTCATATACTAATTCCATAACAGAACTATAAATAGTTTTCTCTACAAGTTAATACAATTTTTTATGTGATATTTTTATGAAATATGTCTTATTGAAAACAATCCAAGGCGATACTTTAAAATTGCTTTATCTTTAATTTTAAACATCCATACGGACAGCTCAGTAAAAAATGCGCAGCCTTTATGAATGTCATGGACGAACACAGGCATGGTAATTGCTAATTGTCTTATATAATGTTTTTATTGAAGAGGCCATTATTCTTTTGGTACGTACCATCAGTATTTTTTTATTTTTTAATAAAAAAATTATTTGAATTTAGTAGGATTATTATGAATGATAACATAAATTTTTAAATAATTAAAACAATTATATACATAATATTAAAATTTCAAATTATTAATTATATTAAAAGAAATTCTTACTTTTTGATTGACGTAATATGTATGTGAGTAAAGAAGTCATTATAATTTATAAGTGTAATTAACATTACTAGTTTTATATATTGTATTAACATGGTCCTTTCCGTATATGGGATTGAGTCATGCCAGTTGTATAATCCCCATGCAGCGTAATACAACTAAGCTTAAAAATTTAGAAAAAACACACACACAAAAAAACATATTGAATTCAACATATATAACATTTATAATTTTTAGTTAAGAGGAAAAATATATTACATGTTTAGCTTATTATCCTGCTCAGGCTATGAGCAATAATACATGCCCATAAAAAATATATTTATTTATAAGTAATAAATGAAATACCAAAACAATGTAAGATCTTTTAGTGGCCAAATGTAATTTTTTTATTCAATTTTATTGTTTAGCATCTAGTTTATTTATATAATTACTTTTTGTTTTGATCTGCTAACATCGTTATTATGATCGATGTATTATTATTTTAATATTCATGACCTGTCACAATTTTGTTTGGTATCTTGATAAATTAAAAAAATAATGTTTATACACTATCTTTAGTGTTAACTTATAATTTTCTTAGCTACTAAACACCTTTATTAGAGATAAAAAAAATAATCCTAGTAAATAATTAGGAATGACATTACAAATTTGAATTTAAATAACTTAATAAGTATTTAGGAACTTTTATTTAATTTCATTATTTAACATCGAGTTGATTTATATAATTACCTTTATTAGGGATAGAAATAAATCGATACTCATGAATAATTACGAATAAAATTACAAATTTAAATGTAGATAACTTAGCAAGTATTTATAGGTAAAGTATTTTTTTTTACTATTCACTTGTTACCAGGATAGTGCCAGAAGGGATGGTATTTGTGTAAATTTGAATGCCTCTAAATATATATAAAATAAGTTATTTTAATTTATTTTTAGTATAAATATATATTTTAAAATTAATTGTTTTAAAATAAATATATAGTTAAAAAAATATATTTTTTAATTTATATTTTTAATTTTTAATAAATATCCACAAATACTTTATATTCATTAAATTTATTTATACATATGTAGTCGATATTCATACAAATATAGAACGAGTATGGAACAAATTTTTCATTCGATTGTAGTAATAATATTTTATTATGAAAAAATCTATCTTTTTATTATGAAAAAAAAGAATTTCCTTTTTATTAGGATAGACAGAATGTAAGATTTTTATGCTGATTATTTGTCCTTCATTGATCGAGAGCAATCTCAAAGCTATTTAAGCAAGTCGAACATGTCCCTCGTTCACTCAAGCTCACCCCTCTACAGTCTATATTCACCTCACTAGTTACTTCTATGTAGCCCCTTTTACTCTTCATCTCTCTATTCTCCTCTCACAACCTTTTTCTAACGAACCTACATTTCAATAGCCGTTAACCACTTTTCATTTATTTTCCCATCAAAAATTTCAAAACCAAGCTAGCCATGCAACAATATCCAACACTGTCTTGTTCCAACCACCACTACTATACGATTGCAACCTGAAATCTCTTCACTTCACAACTTGGTCCAAAATCCAAATGGGTTGCTGCTTCAGCACCCCTAACTCCAAGCAACCCCTAAATGACCCCAAACACCAACAACCCCACCTCGGATCCCACGAAAAAAACCGCAGGGTCCCTCAACCTGTTGAAGAGGAATCTGTGAAAGAGGTACTTTCGGAAACACCCATCTCCAAACCCCAACAAGTTCCAGTTTTGATGCCACAAACGAAGACCCAATTGCCCGTTATTCAACCCCGAAAGGTGCCCATAAAAAAAGCATCGGAGCCGGAGGAGGTATCTCTCGTGTCGGAAACATGCAGCAACGGCGAGAG
This sequence comes from Mucuna pruriens, assembly GCA_025330945.1. Lineage (NCBI taxonomy): Eukaryota > Viridiplantae > Streptophyta > Magnoliopsida > Fabales > Fabaceae > Mucuna > Mucuna pruriens. The sequence goes on along the minus strand of JAENHJ010000042.1, from coordinate 1,032,155 downwards.
CTTCTCCACCACCACCACCGCCACCACCGTGACGGAAAACAGAGAAGACGAAGCCACGAGCAAGCGAAGCAGCGGAAATCGGAACCGGAAGCGCTCTTACGCCGTCGACGGCAACAGAATAGGCGGGAGAGAACGGAGGCCCAAATCTCCGGCGAGAAAACCGGAAATTCCGGCGGGGTCACGGCCAGTTCGCCGGAGTGATTTCGACCAGGCCCGCCGTCATTCCGGCGAGGGGTCCGTCCGGCGGTCGATGTCGCCGTCGCGTACTCGCCGGAGTCAGCTCAGGCCACCGGGAGTGTCCGGTCGGCGAGTTCTGGCGGTTAAGGATGCTGTAGAGAAAAACGATGGCGTTTCAGTGAAGGAGTCACTAGAGAACCCACACGTCTCGTTGGAGTGCTTTATTTTTCTGTAGGTTTTGTTGGAAGCACGTTTGTTTGTTTCAAGGTTTTGGTTTTCTAGAAGCGATTTTGAGTCACATGGCATGTTTTCTTTCCATTTGAGTGGCCGTTTCAAGTGCTTGTTAGAACGTTGATTGTTCTCCTTGTGGGAGTAGTTCTTCGCAAGATTGCTTCTGTAAATATACGTACATCTCCAAAGATGTTTCTCTTTCTGTTTTTTCTTTTTCTTTCCATTTTGTGTCCTTGCTTTATTTCTTATCATATGATATGTCCAACCCAGTAATAATAATAAGTATGTATTGTTTTTGTCTAATTCTATATCCTCCTACAAACTCTCTTATAAATATAGAAGTTATCTTGCAATTTTTTCTATCATTTTCTAAATAAAATACATATTATCATGAAAGAAATAAAAGACCAGTTAAAAAGCATTATATATATATATATATAATTTATAAGAAGAGGAATGGTGTCAAGTCTAAAACAAGAGAAGCTTATGCACATAGAGGATTTAACAGTTTATATTTAACTCGCCTCAACAAAACAGTGGAAGACTTAAATATGTGATCTATCAAATTAGATACTTTATTAAGTTTGTTTTGTTCCATTTGACCAAATTCTCTTACCTTCAAAAAGTTTCATTAACCTTAGAATCAAGTCTTGGACAGTTGTTTTATTTAATATTGTCTTATAAAGTATTAATTTAACAAATTTAATTAGTAAATTATAAAATATCATTTTAATATTCATATATATGTAAATTTTTTAATAAATTAGATATGCATGATTATGTTATCGTATAATTGATATTTATTTAGATTTTAAAAGTACAATATTTATAAAAATGAATTTAATTATATATAACTTAATTATTAAAATTATATGAGTTTTATAGATTTAATTAATTAGAAAATAAAAATTATAAAAAAATTTATGGACTTGGTCAATTATAGAATTAATTTAGTTGATGAAAAATTGACATAATTTAATATTTATAAAGGATGTTATTATATTTGGTAGAAATAAAAAAGATGTAATAACATTAACATGAAATATAAAAAGCTGATGAACTTATGGGATCCAAGCTCATTAGAATAAAAGAAAATGACGGTGTGGTTTGTGAAAATGTAAAATATTGATATTTTATAGGGTATAATCCTTAGAAATAATTTACTAGAGTGGATAAAAATTGGATGTGAAGCAATGGAAATGGTCCTCGAAATGGGCATCTTCTTTACTTTATGGGGGACGGAGAAGACAGAGGGTTATTTCGTTTCTTAGTGTTGGTGTGGATTGTCTTCTTTTGTATGGTGACATGCTTCTTGGGCTAGAAGCGTGCGAAAAAGTGCACAATGGGACGCAAAGCTAAGTGACAAAATAATAATATTTTTACAGTTTTTGTAATGTTTTACTAATTTGATAGTTAATAATCATGTTTTTATTATAATTTTAAATATTATATTGCTTTTATTCATTTTAAAAATTTATAAAAGTAATAAAATAGTATTATTTTCAATAAAAATTTAAAAATAAAAGTTATGCTGTGTTTTTATAATTATAAATACCAATTAAAAAAACAAGCTTCCTAACGTCAATTCACTATAATTCTTTGACATTTTAAGCTAATTTACTTTTTATAATTTTTAGTCTTTAAATTTTAATATTAAAATTTAAATTTAAATAGTATAAATTATTATTTATTTTTTATTTTATAACTGATAAACTTGTAATATCTAATTCAATAAATATGTCCTATTTTATTAGACAAAAATTGTTGAGTGAGTATCCTTTATTATCAATGGAATTTACTAAATGGAATAGGATCCTCTCTAGTTTTCCGTGAAAGTGCATGATTAAATTTTAATGCATAATTTAAAAATAAATATAGATGAATAGTGGAGATTCAAAATTGGATGCTCTCCGAGCATTTAGAATATGAAGGGACAATACAATACGAAGAATTTCATCAATGAACTATGAATCAATTATACAAGGAAACTTAATATCATATCTAACATAAAATCTTGAGACATTTGATTTATAAGTCTTTTTCACTTGTATATTACTCAACTTACTCATTTCTAATCAATACATGACTCCTTATTCACACTTATACTCCAACCAAATAAAAAAGAGGTTTACATTGCCTACACTCTTCCACCTCCTCACAAGATTAACATTAATAGATCGTTTCCCAAATCTTCTAATCAAGCCACTTGTGGTTTAATTTGTGATGAAAATGATGACATGGTCAAAGGTTTTTGCTACAGCATGGGTTCATGTAATAATGTGTTGTGGGAAGAACTATGGGTTCTTAAGATGGGTATTCAAATTATTAAGCAGCTAGTCGTAAAGAGTATCATTTTCGAAATAGATTCCAAGGTTGTTGTACACATGGTCCTCAACAATCAAACAAATTCCAATTACAGGAGGCCTCTTATCCTAAAGATTGTTTCTCTTCTCTCATGAGATCTATTATTGGATGACACCCTTCACCCAAGCATGTCTTTCAAGAAACCAATATGAATGTCAATTTCCTTACAAATATGGGGGACAAAAATGGTGCAATTGATGTTTTGATTGATTTACCTCCCCTTATGTTGGCCTTGGTCCACGTAGATATGCTTGATGATGCTGTATCCTTTATAATATTTGCATTGGTTTTTTTATTTTTTATATATATATATAAATAAAAGAAACAATAATACAAAAATAATAGTATCAATAGTAATTGATTTAGGTGGTAATGATGATGAAAAAGTTTTGGTGATAGTAGTGATAAAAGACGTCAAAATGAACATATTTAACTCAACTCAATTCAATCTCATATTACCAAAAAAAAAAATAATTAAGTTGACTTTGATCAATTTTGAAATTCTGAACTCAACTCAATTTTGATAGATTGATTGGATTCACTTGTCAAATTTAAAAATAAAAAAAAATTATAAACAAATTTAGTGACTTATATTCTAACACCAAATAAATAAATATAAATCTTCTAAAATAAACATAAAGTCACAATCACATTGTTGTTATCCTACTAGAATGTCCTAGCACAAATGTTGTTTAGAAACTATTATAATAAGTAAAATAATTGTAATACAAAATAACATGTGATTAATAATAATCCATAAAACATAATGTCTAACATAATGTCTAATAAAACAATATTTAACCAAATAAAATAATATTTAACCAAACAATCCATCAAAATATTCGACAACAAAAACACTTAATCAATAGGTTAACATAACCTAACACATACTTGTCTTCTTGGGGTTGACTAGTTATGCATGTTAAAAGGTTGAATTAAATAACTCAACTCAACTCATTTTGGAAAGTAAAAATGAATTGATTTGTCAAGTTTAAATAAATTTAAAACAACAACAACAACAACAACAACAACAACAACAACAACAACAACAACAACAACAACAACAACAACAACAACAACAACAACAACAACAACAACAACAACAACAACAACAACAACAACAACAACAACAACAACAACAACAACAACAACAACAACAACAACAACAACAACAACAACAACAACAACAACAACAACAACAACAACAACAACAACAACAACAACAACAACAACAACAACAACAACAACAACAACAACAACAACAACAACAACAACAACAACAACAACAACAACAACAACAACAACAACAACAACAACAACAACAACAACAACAACAACAACAACAACAACAACAACAACAACAACAACAACAACAACAACAACAACAACAACAACAACAACAACAACAACAACAACAACAACAACAACAACAACAACAACAACAACAACAACAACAACAACAACAACAACAACAACAACAACAACAACAACAACAACAACAACAACAACAACAACAACAACAACAACAACAACAACAACAACAACAACAACAACAACAACAACAACAACAACAACAACAACAACAACAACAACAACAACAACAACAACAACAACAACAACAACAACAACAACAACAACAACAACAACAACAACAACAACAACAACAACAACAACAACAACAACAACAACAACAACAACAACAACAACAACAACAACAACAACAACAACAACAACAACAACAACAACAACAACAACAACAACAACAACAACAACAACAACAACAACAACAACAACAACAACAACAACAACAACAACAACAACAACAACAACAACAACAACAACAACAACAACAACAACAACAACAACAACAACAACAACAACAACAACAACAACAACAACAACAACAACAACAACAACAACAACAACAACAACAACAACAACAACAACAACAACAACAACAACAACAACAACAACAACAACAACAACAACAACAACAACAACAACAACAACAACAACAACAACAACAACAACAACAACAACAACAACAACAACAACAACAACAACAACAACAACAACAACAACAACAACAACAACAACAACAACAACAACAACAACAACAACAACAACAACAACAACAACAACAACAACAACAACAACAACAACAACAACAACAACAACAACAACAACAACAACAACAACAACAACAACAACAACAACAACAACAACAACAACAACAACAACAACAACAACAACAACAACAACAACAACAACAACAACAACAACAACAACAACAACAACAACAACAACAACAACAACAACAACAACAACAACAACAACAACAACAACAACAACAACAACAACAACAACAACAACAACAACAACAACAACAACAACAACAACAACAACAACAACAACAACAACAACAACAACAACAACAACAACAACAACAACAACAACAACAACAACAACAACAACAACAACAACAACAACAACAACAACAACAACAACAACAAATAACAACAACAACAACAACAACAACAACAACAACAACAACAACAACAACAACAACAACAACAACAACAACAACAACAACAACAACAACAACAAACAACAACAACAACAACAACAACAACAACAACAACAACAACAACAACAACAACAACAACAACAACAACAACAACAACAACAAAAGAACAACAACAACAAAGAACAACAACAAAGAAGAACAAATACAAAAGAAGAACAACAACAACAAAGAAACAAGAAGAACAAGAAAGAACAAAGAAGAAGAAGAATAAAGAAGAAGAAGAAGAATAAAGAAGAAGAAGAAGAAGAACAAAAGAAGAAGAAGAAGAAGAATAAAGAAGAAGAAGAAGAATAAAGAAGAAGAAGAAGAATAAAGAAGAAGAAGAAGAATGAAGAAGAAGAAGAAAGAAGAAGAAGAAGAAGAATAAAGAAGAAGAAGAAGAATAAAGAAGAAGAAGAAGAATAAAGAAGAAGAAGAAGAATAAAGAAGAAGAAGAAGAATAAAGAAGAAGAAGAAGAATAAAGAAGAAGAAGAAGAATGCTGAAGAAGAAGAAGAAAGAAGAAGAAGAAGAAGAAGAATAAAGAAGAAGAAGAAGAATAAAGAAGAAGAAGAAGAAGCGAAGAAGAATAAAGAAGAAGAAGAAGAATAAAGAAGAAGAAGAAGAAGAAGAAAGAAGAAGAAGAAGAAGAAGAAGAATAAAAAGAAGAAGAAGAATAAAGAAGAAGAAGAAGAAGAACAAAGAGCCAGAAGAAGAAGAAAGAATGTTAGAAGAAGAAGAAGAATAAAGAAGAAGAAGAAGAATAAAGAAGAAGAAGAAGAAACAAAGAAGAAGAAGAAGAAAGAAGAAGAAGAAGAAGAATAAAGAAGAAGAAGAAGAATAAAGAAGAAGAAGAAGAATAAAGAAGAAGAAGAAGAATAAAAGAAGAAGAAGAAGAACAAAGAAGAAGAAGAAGAATAAAGAAAGAAGAAGAAGAATAAAGAAGAAGAAGAAGAATAAAGAAGAAGAAGAAGAATGCTGAAGAAGAAGAAGAATAAAGAATAAAGAAGAAGAAGAAGAATAAAGAAGAAGAAGAAGAAAGAAGAAGAAGAATAAAGAAGAAGAAGAAGAACAAAGAAGAAGAAGAAGAATAAAGAAGAAGAAGAAGAAGAAGCAAGAAGAAGAAGAAAATGAAGAAGAAGAAGAATGCTAAAGAAGAAGAAGAATAAAGAAGAAGAAGAAGAAAGAATAAAGAAGAAAGAAGAAGAATGTTGAAGAAGAAGAAGAATAAAGAAGAAGAAGAAGAAGAACAAAGAAGAAGAAGAAGAATAAAGAAGAAGAAGAAGAATAAAGAAGAAGAAGAAGAAGAAGAAGAAGAAGAATAAAGAAGAAAGAAGAAGAATAAAGAAGAAGAAGAAGAATAAAGAAGAAGAAGAAGAAGAAAGAAGAAGAAGAAGAATAAAAAGAAGAAGAAGAATAAAGAAGAAGAAGAAGAATAAAGAAGAAGAAGAAGAATAAAGAAGAAGAAAGAAGAATAAGAAGAAGAAGAAGAAGAAAGAAGAAGAAGAAGAATAAAGAAGAAGAAGAAGAATGTCAAAGAAGAAGAAGAAGAATAAAAAGAAGAAGAATAAAAAGAAGAAAAGAAGAAAGAAAGAAGAAGTTAAAGAAGAAAGAAGAAGAAGAAGAATAAAGAAGAAGAAGAAGAAGAAAGAAGAAGAAGAATAAAAGAAAAGAAGCAGAATAAAGAAGAAGAAGAAGAAGAAGAAGAAGAAGAATAAAGAAAAGAAGAAGAATAAAGAAGAAGAAGAAACAATAAAGAAAGAAGAACAACAAAAGAAGAAAGAAGAAGAAGAACAAAGTAAAGAAGAAGAAGAAGAATAAAGAAGAAGAAGAAGAATGCTAAGAAGAAGAAGAAGAAGAAGAAGAAGAAGAATGTTGAAGAAGAAGAAAGAAGAAGAAGAAGAATAAAACAAGAAGAAGAAGAATAAAGAAGAAGAAGAAGAATAAAGAAGAAGAAGAATAACAAAGAAAGAAGAAGAAGAACAAAGAAGAAGAATAAATAACAACAAAGAAAAAGAAAGAACAATAATAAATAAAGAAAGAAAGAAGAACAAATAACAAGAATAAAACAATAAGAAAAGAATAAAACAAAGAAGAACAACAATAAGAAAGAATAAAGAACAACAAAGAAGAAGAACAACAACAAGAAGAAATAAGAAAAATAAAGAATAAGAATAAAGAAGAAAGAAAAAAATAACAAAATAAAGAATAAACAACAAGAAAGAATAAGAATAATAAAGAAGAAAAAGAAGAATAACAAGAATAAGAAAGAATGAAGAATAAAGAAAGAAAGAATAAGAATAAAAGAACAAGAATAAAGAACAAGAATAAGAAGAATAAAAAAAGAATAACAAAGAATAAGAATAAAGAACAAAAAGAATAAAGAATAATAACAACAAGAAGAATAAAGAAAGAACAAAGAATAAAAAAAGAATAAAGAATAAAGAACAAATAAAGAAAGAAAGAAAAAGAATAAAGAATAAAATAATAAAGAATAAAGAATAACAAAGAATAAAGAAAATAAAGAATAAAGAAAGAACAAAGAATAAAGAATAACAAGAATAAAAAGAATAAAAAGAAGAATAAAGAAGAAGAAGAACAAAGAAGAATAAAGAATAAAGAATAACAAGAATAAAGAATAAAGAATAAAGAATAAAGAATAAAACAAATAAAGAAGAACAACAATAATAAGAATAAAAGAATAACAAAGAAAGAATAAAGAATAACAACAACAAAGAATAAAGAATAAAGAATAAAGAATAAAGAACAAAGAATAAAGAACAACAAAGAAAGAATAAAGAATAAAGAATAAAGAATAACAAACAAAGAATAAAGAAAGAACAAAGAATAAAGAACAACAAAGAATAAAGAAAGAAAAAAAGAATAAAGAAATAAAGAATAATAAAAGAAAGAAGAATAACAAAGAATAATAACAATAAAAAGAATAAAGAACAACAAATAAACAAAACAAAGAATAAAGAATAAAAGAAGAAAGAATAAAGAACAACAAAGAATAAAGAACAACAAAGAAGAATAAAGAACAAAGAACAACAACAACAAAAAGAATAAAGAATAAAAGAATGAACAAAGAAAACAACAAAAAACAACAACAACAACAACAAAAATAACAACAACAACAAAGAACAACAACAACAACAACAACAACAACAACAAAGAAAGAACAAAGAACAACAAATAACAACAACAACAACAACAAAAAGAACAACAACAACAACAACAACAACAAATAAAGAACAACAACAACAACAACAACAAAGAACAACAACAACAAAGAACAACAAAGAAAACAACAACAACAACAAAAGAACAAAGAACAACAACAAAGAAAGAACAAAGAATAAAGAACAACAACAACAACAACAACAATAAAGAAGAATAAAGAAAAAACAAAGAAAGAATAATAACAATAAAGAACAAAAGAATAAAAAGAACAATAAAGAACAACAAGAATAACAAAGAATAACAAAGAATAAAACAAAGAATAACAAAGAACAAAGAACAACAACAAAGAACAACAACAACAACAAAGAACAACAAAACAACAAAGAATAACAAAAAGAACAAAGAACAACAACAACAAAGAACAACAAAGAATAACAAAGAATAAATAAAACAATAACAATAACAAAAATAACAACAACAACAAATAAAGAATAAAGAACAACAACAAAACAACAAAGAATAAAGAAATAAGAACAACAAAGAACAAAACAACAACAACAACAACAACAAAGAACAAAGAACAACAATAAACAACAACAACAAAGAATAAAGAACAAATAAAGAATAAAAACAAATAACAACAAGAACAAAGAACAAAGAATAAAGAACAACAAAGAACAACAACAACAACAAAGAAAAGAATAAAACAATAACAACAACAACAAAGAACAACAACAACAAAGAACAACAAAGAATAAAGAATAAAGAACAACAACAAAGAACAAAACAACAACAAGAACAACAACAACAAAGAACAACAACAACAAAGAATAACAACAACAACAACAACAACAACAACAAATAAAGAAGAACAACAACAAAGAACAACAACAACAACAAAGAACAACAACAACAACAAAGAACAACAACAACAAAGAATAACAACAACAACAACAACAACAAAGAACAACAACAACAACAACAACAAAGAACAACAACAACAAAGAATAACAACAACAACAACAACAAAACAACAACAACAACAAAGAAGAACAACAACAACAACAAGAACAACAACAACAAAGAACAACAACAAAGAACAAAACAACAACAACAACAACAAAGAACAACAACA